>JAADJZ010000002.1:1220912-2441825 GCA_011032825.1 Massariosphaeria phaeospora
ACAGGTCATCCGTTTTGCTTCATGCGTCATTTTAGGCCTGCTGCCATTGCCTACTTCACTTTGTATCTCCGTCTGGCGGTATTGTTTACGTGGACTTCTGAATCCAACTCATTAATTGATATCGGCTGGTACATTGTCAACTACCCTCAGTTATTCCTTTACGCGACACTTTGTTCTTCCTGCCTTCCCAAATTTAGGATCTTTTGGGGTCACCAGTCAATGAGAAAAATATCAGCTTGGTCATGCTGCTATTCCATATCATGGCTGGTGAGTTCTTTCGCTCTCTTCAATCCCTCATCACCACTGCGCTTTTGATGAAGAGTCCTTCGACTGCAGTCTTAACCAGGAATCTCGACACACTAGACACCCTCACGGTGTCGGCCATGCGCATTCCCTCGCCCTTGCTGTCTAGTGTCTGCACATCCGCCTTCGTGTCCGCCGCTTTCTGATTTGGATCGTCGAATACCAGTCTCGAAGGCCTCACAAGAGTCCAATCCATCTTTGTCAATCGAATCTCCTTGTCTAAGAGATTGTGGTCCTCGAGCGCGTACTTGATATTCGTCCACCCCATGAAAGCCTTGGACAGCCACGGCAGGCTCGCCCACGAATCCCCGACACCTGCAGTGGACATCACTACGATGCGATGGATGCCGGCGTGCTCGAGAACTTCACAAGCATTGGCGCACGAGTCGGCCAGGAAGCGAGGAGGTGAGAGCTGAGGCGCGAAGGGACTGTCGGACGTGCGGTTTGTGTTCAAGGTGAAGATCGCTGCAGATGGTATTAGGGAAGGCGCCGCGGAGAGAGCGTTTTCTATATCGGACCTCGATAGTGGCGAGCCAGTGACGACGGTGAGGCCAGGACGAGGGGTGAGGCTGCCAGAGGTACGCACAAGGGCTACCGCTGTGTGACCCTGCGAGAGTAGATCAGATACGACGTGTTTGCCGGTCCGTCCAGTGGCGCCGAGGAGCAGGAAATGCATAGTATTCGACAATGAGAGGTACGGTTGGGTAGCGTGTGTCTAAAAGTGCGAGGAGACAAAGAGGCTTCGTTACAAAAAGGCGACGGGGTTGCGGATATATTTATGGACTTGGACTGCCATGATCGAGTGGGAGGCCGATGGAGAGACAGCCAGCCGCTCACTGGTTTGTTCGGTCTGCATACCGTATGCGAGAGTCGCGTGCAATCTTGCACGAACGCCGACCGACGCGGTTCTGAGGTTTCTGTCGCGCGCGACAAGGCTACCGGCTATCCGACCGGCGGGACGGCCTAGGGCACATTTCTGCTTGTCGCGCGATGTGTAGCAAGCAAGAACACCGAGCAGACGAATCAATCACTAGCACTAGGCGGCAGGTAGCTCGGTGTCGCTTCGTGTCAACCTAGGTAGGGGTGCTGTCGCGTCATCGCAGAAGCCGCGTTGTTGAGAGGTGACAGCGCCAGCTCAATTGGGTCACGAGAGCGAACATACCAATATGAAACGACACGTAGCAAAGCGATGGCGAGAACATGCTGGTTTCCCGACACATGAGGCGCGACGAAAGTGGAAGATTGTGCGCCGGGCTACGCTGTGGGGGCTGAACACGCGTTTCAGCGAACTCAGTTTCAGGTGCAGGATTATCGATAGAATTCAGGCGTCCACAGCCGGAAGGCTGAGCTTCGAGCTTTGCGAAAACTTTCTCTTCTCTTTTCGTGGGAAGGACCGGTTCTCTTGCAGCTATTCGTGGTGGCTTAGTCATTTGATCCAGTTAGTCACGTTCTCGCCAACACGATTCACAGTAGAGAAGTGAATTGGGCTTGGCCGTCGCAAAGAAACCGCTTTACGATCGCTGTTGCTGTGCCGTGCGGTCGTGCGTCCAACCTCACGTTCTCACAAAGTCAAGCTCTCCTTCCTCGTTCTTCTCTAGTCTGCCTTCCATTCCCTTGGCTTGGTCGCCCATCTCACTCAACTTTCCACTCTTCAATCTCTCCCACCCTCTCATTTGCGCAAACATCGTCGCTATCACCGAGTTCTTCCATAGCCCTTCTCCCCGTTTTCGGCACAGCATCATAGTCGCAACCAACAACACGATGCTCATGAGCACAACCATGCCCGGGAGAACCAGCCAAGCCCAGCTCACACGGATGAAAGTCTCCTCCCGGTATTCGATGCCCTCGACCAACGTAGAGTTCCGGCCTTCCCGGATCCTGTTCGTCATTGAAATGGCAATGTCGGCGATGCCTTGCGAAATATTAGGCTTGAGGTAAAGAGCCTGGGCCACGCCATTTTTATCCGCAGTTCCGAAGAAACCAGTTGCAAGCCAGGTCATCAGGGCGTCGTGATCAGCGGCATTAATCATGAACGTCCTGTTGGGTCCGTCGAAGTCTACTACGCTTTCAGGCACTTTTAATGACTGGAAGCAATTATCCGCGGTCCACCTACCCGTAGGCTTTACTCTTTCTAGAGGCCAGGAACGGATATCGGGTGTTGTTATCTTTCCCTTGGAAACCGCGACCCCGGAGTATCGCTTGGCACACCAGTTGAATTTGCAATGGAGGGCTTCGGGGTTCTCAAATCGATTCTCGGTCTGAGGTATGCGAACGATGCCAATGTGAAGAAGAGAGTCCGTGATTGTACCGTTCACGCTTGCCGTTGCATTCAGATATGTTTCGAATACGTTCCCAGAAGGAAAAACCGAACGATATGCTAATGCAAAGAGGTCTGATGATAGTTCATATACGTATCTTGTTGTACGGCTGTTTTCGGAGTTTTCCTGGGTAGACGTGACATTTATGTGGCCGGTAAGGTTGGTACACGAGCTACATATCCCAAGAGTGTAGAAGGCTGGCCACGTACAGTTAGCAGTCGCGCATGTGAAGGCCACGGGCGACTCGAGGCTATATAAGCCATTCATGACTGCGCCTTGCATAGTCGCATCTCGTGGTGGCGGGACATTTCCACCACAAATGCCGCCTGCGTCGTAAGTTTGTGCAGTGAAAAGTGAGGCTAGGCGGCCCGCTTGTGTCGAAACAGAGCGTAGGGGAAAAGACAAAACCTGCTGTGCGAAGGGATCGAATAGGAGGGTCATGATGGTCAAGATGGATGCCCAGGATGCCCATCCAGCTCCAGCGCTTTGACGCTTGAAAATGTCCCCTGGACTCAAGCGTACTAGGAGCTCTAAGGCGCCCAGTGGACCGCGACTCGCATCGTCAAAAGTCTGCATGTCGTACAGGAAGTGAGCCGAGTGTTCGAAAAAGAGCCATTTAAGCTGCGAGATACAAGCTGCAACTGGGAGCATGAGACTTGCTTTCGATACGGTGGCGAGGACCTAAACAAGTTATGAAAAGTCAGCGCTTTCCAGGCATGCGATCCGCTTTCCGAATAGACGTACACTGATGAGAGCGTTTGGCGAGATGGACGACTGCCATGAAGATAATGGTTTGTCTTGGACGAGGAAGAGGGTGACAACGATTGCAATGATGCACAATACGCTGAGCAGTATGCTTACGACTTCCCACCACCACCAGTCACCGAGTCGATCAGCTAGAGTCCCAAAAAGTGATTTTCGGGAGGGAGCATGGGCACCGGATTTTTGGTCCAAAAGCTCGAGACTCGACATGGAACCTTGCTGAGTGTTGGCATGTTCGTGAGAAGTCTGGTTGTTTGCTTGATTTAAATCCTCTGTATTCGTTTGGGAAATCGAAGAAGCTGGCGAAGAAGTACGTCCAGGTGTGTCGTGAGACTGATGAATCGATAAATGCGGGTAGTTCCCGTTGCTCGAAAAGCAGTGCTTCTCGGTGGTACTACGCACCTGCTCATATCGCGTTGGGAGGACATGCATGTTCTTCTCGGTTGAAGTCGTCTTTGGCGAGAAATGGAGCGGAAAGGCGTTCCTGAAAATGCGGGAGGGCAACTAAATGCTAGACCTGCCCGGTAAGACAGTGATTTGTCCCGGACTTGCATCTCGGCGTGTCTCAGTAAGCCTTCGGAAGCCTGCATGTTGTTGTGTTTCGCATTGTGTTTGGCAGGGCAGTCCGCATGGGGGGCTAAAAGCTCAGTCGCAGACCTTTTCTAGGCGGAGGCATTTCGATTGGCGACCAACAGACGGCACTACGGTTTGGGTATACTGGCACCCTGTTTCTCAATGTATCCTGCAGCGCCTCGCTAAAGATCCATCGTACTAGCTAGTGCTATTTTCGCGAGGCGCAATAACAAAGCAATACTATTTAATCTCTATCTACGATTGAAGCAAAATACAGCACAAAACCAACATCTACATCTCTTCGAAGCGCTTCCACGAAGCAGCGCCGCGTTCTTCTATCAACCCCCTCTCGTTCAAACCTCCACCTCATACCCCGGCAACGCATCCAGCCATCCCTCAACCTCCTCTGGAACCGTGCTCTTGACCGCGCACTCGTTCATCTCGCGCACAGTCTGCGTCTTCAAGATGCCCTGCACGCCTGGACTCCCGCAGCTATGAAAGAAGCAATTATCGTCCATAACGCGCTGCAAGCTATCGCCCTTCCAGCCAAACACGTAGTCAGCGTGCGTGCCGTACCCCTTGCCATCCATGTAGCTCCACACAAAGGGCTGGCTGCCGTCTTTCGGCCACATGTCCTTGAAGACGGTCGTGTCCCACATAGTTTCGTAGGCGATTTGCGGGACGCGCACGGGGTGCGAGGATGGGCAGGCGCTGGCTTCGCGGAACCCGCCGAGCGTTGTTGAGAACATGTGCGATTGGTGGTCCGGGCTGTCGAGGTTGACGCCGTCCCAGCACGCGGGGAAGTGGTGGATCGCCATGATGCCCGCGGGGCATGGCGTCGTGGGGAAGTCGGGCGTTTCGAAGCCGCGCGTCAGGATGGTTTGCAGGCATGTGTAGCGGAGGCCGGGTTGGGCGCGCGTCGAGTTGATGACTTTGGTGGCGGGGTTGCCGACGGTCATGCGGAAGCCCTGGAGATGGGGACGGGCGTCAGCTCTGGGGAACGCTGGCGGAAAAATGGATGGGTGAAAGTCAAGTGCGAGGAGGAGGGAGAGGAGAAACCGGACTTACGGGCTTGAACGCAGTGATATTCCGTGCCCCGTTGTCGTAGAAATCTTTCTGCGTGTAGTATATCGTCATGCCGCCTTTGATATCCGTAGCGTTTTGGCCTTCGGTGCCGAGCTGCGCATTCGGGTACTGCGGAACCTTGTGGTACGATCCGTTCTCATGGCGGAAGTACATGGCCGCGGTCCAGTAGTTGGAGAAGTCTGATACATGTCAGCTTTTGGCCCTTCGTGAACAGGGAGCCGCGCATCATGTCCGTGGAAGGGGAGTCGACTAATACATACCCTCAGAGTAGGCGCAGGTCGTGCAGCTTCCCTGCTCTCCAATATCACCCGTCATGGTTGCGTTGAAAGCATTGCCCTACACGATGATCAGTACCAAGTTTAACAGAAGGACTTTGGATCTCGGACTCACACCAACAATCTGGTGAACGTGCGACGAAGGAATATTGCCCGGTTCGACCAGCGGGTCGAGACGCTGCATCGAAACGGTGGAGCAGCCGAATCGAATGGCCGCCTGGGAAAGCCCAGCCTGGAGCACGAGAGAGTGCCACTTCATCGTGGATAAGAGGCAGTCGAAATCCTCACTGCAGAAAGAGGTACTTGACTTGAGAACTCGTATACAGCAAACAACCCCAGAGAGGATATAGAGACGTTAAGAGTCGCTGTGCATGTGTGTGGTACCTGTTCGACTTATCTTGCACTCCACTCCCTTTCGCACTTGGCACCTGTTATCCGTCCTTGGACGTGGTCCAGCTCTTTATTGATGTTCATCTAGGCAGGCGGGTCCTGCAGATCTTCTCGAACACCCGCGATAGTTCGCAATATAGACGGAGATTAAACGACCTATTACCGGTCAGGGCGATCGCAAGGGCAGGGATACATGTAGCTAATAGCATAGCGCCCACACACTGCCGAAGTTGGAAGTACTATGACATGCATGCTCGATGTTGGTCCAAGATATCAACCCCCAGGTGAGCAACTACCGCTCACTTGTCCAAGAGTGGGGCACACTTCAACGTTGAGATGTATGAGGCGTATGATGCATGGTCTACGCAGCATTAGTAAGATACCCTTTTCCCTTTCTGTCTGGCTAGATGCTTGAGTTGTTGGCTTGGTACAATCTGACGCCTTGATTGCGGCGCATCCAGAGAGCATACGAAGTGACCTTAGTTGGATTTGGTGGCTAAGTGGAGAGGGCCGAAAACATTCTAGAAGCAGAGATTTAGTATTCGAAGCTTGGTATAGATAATAGGACAGCATATCTTAACGCCGTGTTGGTTTACACCAACCATGGACACTACATCTCGATGGCGATATCATGTAGTCGTTTGGCAGGTGTGAAATACTCTACTCCTTCATTAGGTTCCGCGTCTCCAGGTCACCGGATCCCCTGCATACACTTATTCCACCGGTTCTACGCCAGCCGGAAAAGCCAACAAAGCCAAAGGATTGGCGAATCGGTGTGTCCAAATATGCGACACCTGCCTGGCCCACGAACTTGCACCCTTCCATGCTCTCCACCCCACTCAGTTCCGTGAGCTCAAACTCGCTAGCTTCTTCTTCCATAAAGGGAACATGCAGCTTCACCTTCTGTGGGCGCCCATGCGGTAAGTCTTTCACGACACACTTGTCCAGGCGCTGCACGCCTCAGCGCACCAAATCGCCTTTGCGCGGCTGCCGCTCGGAGAACAGCTGGCGTAGGGCTTTAGCGGAGAGAATGGTGTAGATCCAGGGCCACGGGACGGCCGCCTAACAACACTCCGCGTCTAATATCCGACCTCTCACACTTGTTACGAAATGGTATCGGAGTGTCCAGATCGCGCCGCTAGGCAAGCATTCACAAGTGACAAGAACAAGAGGTTTGGGCCCGCGCTGCTGGCCGATGAACCAGCATTCCTTGACGCTATCGTGCGTCGCGTCGAGGCGCTCCATTGAGAAATTGTACCGCTGTTCGTTGAGCGAAAGCGCGTGTAACGCGTGGTCGACATTGGTAGCGGGGAAGCGCGTCAGTGATGGCAGGCTCGCGAAGATTTCCCATGATTTCGAAGAGCGCGAGACCATGCATTCGCACGTCGTGATAGAGGGTGACGCCACGGTAAGTGCGCTCGACATTGTCTTGCATAATAGAGAAGGTTTGCGGATCCTGTGTGCCAGTATTGCACCATTGTTCGAAGAGGACATCGGAGTGCTCTGTAGCCATGCCGACGCTGGAGATAAGCGAGGGAAAGCTCATGAAGAGAGACAAGGTTACGTGCAGAGAGGTCGTACTTGGAGTAGATGTATTCGTAAGCTCTGCGGATGCGGCGTTCGATACCTGTTTGGTGCTCGCCACGTTAGCCATGGATCATAAATGCGCGTAATTGATCCACGTACCGAGCCTGGCTACCAGGTTCGAGAAGTCCATCTTTCCCAGCACACTGTCATGCGCCATAGTACCTAGGCCGGGGAAGTAGAACTCGCTCGTGTTCTTCTTTGTGGGAAAAAATTCGTAGATGCGTCGAACGTTCGTCTGGTGTGTCTGCCGTATTTCTGATACATCGTTTTCCACCTCGTGCGTGCTAAGCTTCTTCTTAGACATTAGCTTGTAGTCGACGGTGACTAGCGCTAAATAATGCACTTCCTCGTCCTCTTCGGACAGGATGCTAGGAACGGCTCCTTAATCGGACAGTTGTATCCTCAGTTGATGTGAGAACGGCGACTGCTTTGTCGTCTCCCGCCTTCTCAGCCTGGGCGAGGTGCACGGATGCATCCTCAGCTGCGGACCTTAGGCGTTTACGACGAGCAACTGCTTACTAGTGCCTTGTGACAAATCAACCACCCACCAGCCAATCTTTCACCTCCCCCTCAACGCAACGCGTACGCCATCTTCTCTTCCCGTACAGATTCGAAAGCAGATAGCTCAGCCGCCTCTCCTAATCAACCGAAAGGTCATCCCAAACGGCAACGCTCCCCCGTCCCTCCATCGCCGTCAGCTTACTCCCAACCTCCCACCCCTCCATCAGCGCACTCGCAATCTGCCAAAGCGCCACAGCCGTCTCTTTCGTCAAGCAGCTTTCGAAGACTCGTGGATCTTTCCGCACATCCGCCCAGAAGTCGCGAGCATTATCGTAGCGGCTAAGCATGCGATCGGTGCAGATTTGGTCGATTGTCGTTCTCCATGCTGGCGGTAACCCGGTGGTGTTGATTCCAAGCGCATGCCAGCACTGCAGCGCCTCGTCCCAGCGGTTCAGATTGTATAAGGTTAGAGCTAGAGATTCTTGTTCGGCAGTGTAGTCATCGTCGTCTTCTCCGTAGCGTTTCTTCAAAGATTCTGCTATACTGCGGCGGCTAAGAATGGATTCCTCGTGCCTATCAAGTCTCTCAAGGGCGTCGTTCAGCGAGCGCCGCGTTGCAAGAAGGCGTTTGGGATCATCAGGAAACTGTGCAGTCTCCGCGACGAGTACACGTTGCCAGATCATTGCCGCTTCTTCGTATTGGTGATAAATCTCCAACGCGGACGCAAGTGCCTTCATGATATCCAGATCCGGCTTGCCAGCCTTGCCATACGGATTGGCGTAGGTAAGCAACAGCTTCTCGCGCTGAGTAGAGTGCTTGTATCTAGATGTACCGATTAACGAGTAAACCATGCTCCCCAGACTGTAGCGAGCCTCCGCAAGGGCAAACTTCTTCGCAACCGAGTAAGCCTTTAGCGAATGGCGTAGGGAGTCCTCAGGCCGACCGAGGCTGTCAAGTGTCTGCGCAAGCCGATCATGCGTATCGCGGTACCAATCATGGTTCGCGCGGGTCGCGCTGCCAATCCAGGTGCAGAGATCTATGTAATGAGCCTGAGCCTCGTGGAAGCGGCGATCGTTTTGGAGCCAGATGCCCATTTGCTTGCATGCTTCAAACGTGGCGTTGCTGTCATGCCTCTGCCTCTTCTTTCCCGCAATCCACGTTGCTCGCATCATTTCCATCGCCTCGTCTGTCGCGCCAACTTGACTAAAAGTCCGAGCGAGTTGAAACTGCGTCTCCAAAGTAGCCGTAGCTTGTTTCCCGTATCGTTTTGTATCCAGTTCCAGAAGATTTTTCAGGAATTTTATCCTCTCGTCGGGATCTACCATCGAATTGACAACGTTCCGGCGGTTATCTTCCATAAGCCAAAAATGCTCCTTCACAGAAACAACCCGCTGCACGCACATAATAGCGTCGGCTTGCTTCCCTTCCATAGTCTTATATTGGCGCGCCAAATAGCGGTAGGTAAGACTTTCCGCTCGTGAACCACGTCCGTCGACTCGAGGCAGGATTTCTAGGCAGAGCTGTAGCCCTTGCTCGGCCTTGCCCACGTTTTCGAAGAATTCACATATGCCCAAGACGACGTAGACAGGCAAGGTTTTCGCCTTTTGCAGGATCAGCTGGAATAGTAGAAGCAAGGGATCAACCAGTTGACGAGCATTCTGTAGTTGAGAGCAGTGTCGCATTATGCGAAGAAACATTGCAATGCTGTGCGAGGGGACAATCTGACTGTGGGTCAGATACCTAGCAGCATCGTTGAGCACCGATACAGCATCCTGGTGTGGTGGAATTTGGGATACTTGCGCGTTTCGTGGACTCCCAGGTTGTCCTTGCGGGGCTGCGTCCCTAGAACAATCCATGTCTGGCATCTCTATGTCAAACTGTAGCAAACCGCCGCTCGAACTCGTGTGTGTTTCGCCCAGCGAAGTGAAAGATATAATACCGGAAAAGATAACGGTTCGATAGTCACCGGGGCCGAATTCGCTCGTCCGTAAGGCCAACTCCTGGTTCAATTGGGTGGTTGCAGATACGCGAACTTCGTCGTCATAGCCGATCATGGATTGCCATTGTTGAACATATTCCTCAGAGTAGTCATCCATGGCCATCAAGCTCGAATCAAACGCCTCTTCCGTCCAGGAGACAGCCCCATGCTCGATCCAAGAGATCAAGCGTGACGTACTCGCGATGCTTTTCAGTCTGTCAATAACCCCAGCAAAGCCTACTGGTGAGTTTCGCAGATGGAAAAAGAAGTTGTAGGATGCGTATTCAACAAAGGGATGTTGGCGTCGGAGCTCAATCAAGGTGTCCGGCTCTTTCATCGGGTAGCCTAGGTCCTGCAGATCCATGTAATCGAGGCAAAGGGATGCAAGCACACCATGGGTTTCCGTGGGGTCTATACGGAAACCGAGTAGTTGTTTGTCATTTGGTCTGGTCCATTGCATTTCGTCGCGGCATAGAAAGTCCTTCGCCGATGAATGGTTTAACACGACAGTTCCATTGGCAACTACAGCCAAGTCTCCACAGCCGCTCAGAATCGTCTTCTCCGCGTCGAACGGCATAAATTCTTCCAAGGAGATTGTTATGGACTTTGATCTCGACCGCATCCATAGGCCTAGAGCGTAACTCATTTCCTCGACACGTAATGGTCGACGCGCAGTGATAATGAGCGCAAGAATAGTCCTTGTCCTTTGGATCTCCCAATCGTCTAGTCTTTGCATGATGCGGAGAAAAACAAGTCGGTAAGCATCTTCCAGACCTGTTGGGACATTTCGTAGTCTTTCCTTTAGCTCGTGTTTAGTACACGCCTTTCCCAGGTCGCTCATCATGAGTCGTACCCAGAGGAACAAGTTCGATGACTTCTCTTGGAGGGTATCGAATGCCAGGTCGCGCAGATTGGCGGTCTCAATGAGTGGAATCTTGTCAAGCTCTTCAGAGAGAAACGTATTAATGTCGTCTTGTGTCAAACTCACGTCGATCTCCAGGAGATATACTTTCGAAGCCATGGGAGTTGGAAGGGCCTCAAATGCTTGCGGTCGGGCCAAGAGTAGACACTTGACGTTTTTGACGCCTTCTAGAATCTCGGCAATGCGCACACAAACTTCCTGTTGGTCGGTTGATTCGTCGAGTCCATCAATCACGCAGAATGTTGGCAGTGATTGAAGCTTTAACACGGTAGCAAGGGCTCCCCACAGCTCTACCGGTAGCGGCTGTTCTCCCTCGTCCATCAGAGCGCCAATTATACGATCGACTTGGTCCCCTGGATCCTGTTTCAACAGCCGGGCTAGGAAAGAGCGTGCGACACTGTCCACGGTTTGTCTGTGTGTATCGGTGCTGGAGAAATAGAAGAAAAGAGTGCGGTGGCCCTCCTTCTGGAACTGCTCAATAATGGAAGAGGCCAGGATCGACTTTCCACTTCCGTGAGTTCCCGAGATAAGAAAAGCTCTTTCCGCCGTAGAAGCACCTTGACGATCCCTCCATTCCAGAAACCGGGGGTTCTGTTGTATCCACTGGCAGGTGCCCTTGGTCCGTGACTGGAGCTGGCGGTGATGCACATTGTTCAGTGCGCATGGCCGGAGCCATTTCTCACATCGAGTTCTAAACCGCCTTTGACGTTCGGAAGCTTCAACTATCAGGCGTCAGAAGATGTCTTGTTGGGGAAAAAGTGCAGTGTACAGTCTCTAGCTTGCTTTGCGTGGAGCAGCTCCCTCGCAAAAACGGCATCGCGGATATCAGAACCATGTTCTCGAATGCGCTCTCGCATGGCTGCAAACTCGTGTTTGTGTGGCTGGAATACTAAACCCGCCAATCTTCCTACTCGTTCATCAGCACAATTGTTCATTCCGGGAAGACAAGGAGAAATGTACTCACGGACACTGCTTCGGCCAAAGTATCGAATAGCCTGGACCGAGAAGTCGACGATGTCAGTGAACAGCACCAAGAAGGGAATATGTAAAGTCTGGTCTTGTCCGAGTTCCTGGTACAACTTGACCTGCCTAAAACAAGTCGCAACTGTATGAAGCAAGCGGGCAATCTCCTCGCCCGCTCGTGAATGCTGGTTTACCACCTGAAGAAGGAATTTCAGGGGAGCCCACATTGGGCAGCCGATCCCGGCTTCGGTCTGCACGACTACATCTACCACAGAGGAGAGGTTTTGAAGCCAAGCCGTATGTTTCTGCAGGCCTTCGAGGATCTTGGTTGACTTCTTCTCTTTCTGCAATTCCTGTGCTTTCTCGATGGCGTCGACTATTGAGACAGGGGAGCTGATGCATTGTTGGAACGTCTGATCACCATTGGGCAGGCGAGAGAAAGCATTTTTCGCGTTCTGCACGGCTTCCTTCAGAGGATCCCTGATGTTGTAAGTCTGATGATCTGCAGGCACAAATATAGGGAACTTACTGTGTTGAAGATGGTACGGACATGATTAGTAGTACCATCGACGTGCTGCTGAAATTCGCAAAAACATTTCGACCCACGCGGTGCGGGGAACTGGGTATCTGTAGGCATCACGGAGGCTAGAAGGCAAGAATAAGCCACGGGTGCACCGCCCCGTTCGTTGTTCAGCTCGCTTTAGCAGGTTTGCCTTCTTCCAATGTCAGCCTCGCGTCTGCCTTGGATACGCGTAAACCAGTCGATTTCAGAGCCAGATTTGTAAAAGATGGTAATAACAGACGTCGCGAAACCGATAGGGATGCAAGTGTTGTGGTCGTAAAGCGGGAGTCGTAGGGTGGTAGCGGGGGAACTTCGCACGGGCCTAGTGACGTGTCTGTCTCTGTGGGGCTGAGGGAACGCCAATACGAAGTCAAGTCCGAATACCATCCAAAGCAGCTATTAATCAAGATAGCTAAACTCTGCCTCTTGAGCTATACACCTCATAACTAATAGTTTTGCTTCTCCAGCTACCGAGCTACAAAAAAAGCGTCAACATCCAAACACGCCCCAACACCATGCTCATAAAATCGTAACAATCCATTACCTACAACCCCTCACTCACCCACTCACCTACTTCCCAATACTGCTGCCCCCCCAACTACTCGGCGCCCAACTACTAACCTTACTACTAATCCGACTCCCCGTCCCACTACTACCACTCCACCAGCTACCCCCGCCGCCACCCCAGCCACCGCCAAACCGCTTTTTCTTCAACAGGCCGCCGCCCACCAGGCCCGATTTCTTGGCGGCCATCTTGTCGCTCCACTTGAGCTTAGCCTCCATGACGGAGTGGATCGAGTTGATGATGAGGTAGCTGGTGGAGCCGATGGCGCGGAAAAACGCCAGCCCGGCCACGGCCCACAGGATGAACTTGAGGTAGAAGTTGGCGTTGATGTTGGAGCCTGAGTAGGCTTCCGAGACGGCCATGGCGAGGATGGCGTTGCTGATCAGCCACACGACCACCATGTAGGTGCGCACGGCGCGGTAGTAGTCTTCCTGGGCCTGCGACTCGCTGACGCCTGGCTCGACGACTTCGATGCGGTCGCGGAGGTTGCGGAGCGCCTCGTCGTAGCCCGAGTCAATGTCGAGCTGCTCCGACGGCATTTCGAGCTCGACCACGTTGCCGCCGGACTTGGCTTTGGCGTCGCCGAGGTCGGTCTTGGCTACGTTGTCGCCCTTGGTGCCCCAGGTGATGTCGTGCGTGTTGCAAAAGGCATAGACTTGCAAGGTGCAAATGTACGAGGGGAGGAGGGCAAAATATTGCGCCGATGACGTGAACATGTGCCAGGGGTCGAGGTACAGGAAAGACATGAGGAAGTAGAGGCCGATGGTTGTGGCGGTCGAGATGATGAGGTTGGTGAAGACATTGTTGCCAATGGTCTTTGGGGCCTTGGGATCTTTGAGCTGGACGACGACGATATACATGGAGGCAAAGGTTGTGTAGGCCATGATGACGCAGTATGCGACCATACTCCACAGAAACATTTTCCGCGCGCCTTGGGGTCGATTGCCCATGCTGAGGATGAATTGCATGCAGATTAAAAGCACGCACGTATATCTCAAGATGTAGAAGAGGTACTTTCCGATATGGTGGCCGAAGGGGTCGAGTTTCGGGTCCGCGATTGAGCCGGCGATGAAGTAGAAAGTCAGGTAGAAGTTGGCGAGAGAAAAGAAGGTGAACATGAGCGAGACGAATTGGTACACGAACTCAATGTGCAGCAATATCTTGCGCCAAAGAGTGTGGTCAGTCTGCCACACTTGCTTGTAGTGTAGCAGCGAGTAGACGGCGGCGAAGAAGGCACCATTCAGCCACCGTCGACGTTGCGAAATGAATTCCGGAACGGAATCTAGCAGAATTAGCACAGCCTTCGTCCGAGAGATCATGCCTGTCCTACCTGGAACATCCGTCTCACCAGTTGCGCTCTTGACATACTTCAACACCCATTGCTCATTGCGCTTGGCCACCAACTCCCAACACAGGATACGGTCCTCGGCGAGGTACATGTTAGCAGTGAAGACATCGGCATCCTGACCATGCAATGTCTCGCCCTTGAAGTACTGGCTCAATGGACCGTGGCCTGTGTGGTCATTCTGGAGCGCGTGATATCGGTATGCTGAAAGCGCGCCAGGCAGCACAGTGATGTAGCCAAACACGGATTCCAGGGGTTTGTCAAGAATATTGGACATTTTGTACTCAAAGTTCTGCGATGCAACGAGGGGGTTGAGTAGACCGAGCCAGCCCTTGCCTTTGCCCGCCGTGATCTCGCCTGCTGCACCAGCAACGGACGAGTCGTTGTCGAATGCCTTCCATAGATGGTACAGAGACTTGGGGCCAGGCTTGGTACCCACGTCAAGCAGAATGCACACGTTCGGATTCAGAGCTTTGCCAAACGCATTGAAGAACCATCGATGCGAGTTCAGCTTCTTTTGGTTGCGCTCCTTCATGCAGAACATCATCTGGCACGGCACGATGCCCTTTTCTGCTCCCTTGAACTTCAGGTCGGAATCCAGCGAGACTTGAGTGGTGTATTCGTACAAATGCGCCGTGACTTCGCGCTTGTTAACGTGATTCTTCGCAATGCCGTTTTGATAGCACCCCATGGCAGCCAAAGCGTCCAGCGTTCGAGGATGCACTTTTGTCCGGCCATCGCAAACGACGCATACGACAATCTTCTGCCATCCGTCCTTGCCCCATGTTCTAGAGCGCATTCGCGAGCAAAAGTGGGTGATGTTGCGCATGACGCCGTGCATGGTTCGCGTAAAGTCGATCTCGTTTTCGTTGTACATGGTGATGCAGATGAACAGCTCCGTCTCGCGGGGATTGATGTTTTGACGGAGCTTGTAGCCGCGGTCAACAAAGTCGTCCGGATCGCATGTCACGGCGGTATATCGCATGTGGGTGAATTCGATGTCGTCGCGGCGCGGCAGAAAGCTGTACAGGATGGTCGGAATTTTGCACTCGAGAATCAGCTCGCCGTTGATCAGCTTGACTTCTTTCTTCGACATGACGGCGTCGCGCGCACCGCGCCGTTCTTGAGCGCCTTCGGGAGCTGGCCCGTAGTATTCCGTCTTGTCTTCCGAAGCCGTCATCTCATCTGTGAAAGTGTCGTCAGACATGTACGAGGCTCGCGAGTGCAGCTCGCGTCGGTTGTCGGCGCTTTCGGTAAACACATCGTCGTCGTCAATGGGGATCGAGCTCATGTCGAGCGTGGCGTTCGAGTCGCGGGAAATGGGTCGACCACCTGCGAATAGCGGCGCTGGAGGAAGTGGGCGCTTTGGACTGCCCGGTCGTCCTCCGCCATATCTCGACGAGGGTGTCCCCGGTCGCGGGCTTCCGTTCAAATCGGCCGGTTCATATGCGGCCGACGATGCTGGGGGCCGCACGTAGTCGGCTGATGTGCGAGTGGGTGAGTACGGTCGGCCTGGCGACGTGCGCTCAGGAGACAGTGGGCGGCGGTACGGAAGATACAAGCCCGGCGAGCTTTCTGCGGGTGGCGGCATGCTAGGCGCAGTGTCGAGCACCGAGGGCGCCCTCGACAGCGGTAATGATGATGTTGACGGTTGGTACGAGCGCGATACTGGGGAGATGGGCCTGTGTGGTTCATACAATGGTAAGCGTGGTTCCTGGCCCTGCTTGAATCTTGTGGGGGAGAGACGGTCCGCCAGGCGGGCCTTCATCGATTTCTTCTTGGGCGTGGTTGGCTTAGCTGCAGCAGGCCGCGACTGGAGGGCAGTAGTATCGACGTCGCGCAACAGGTCCACAATGGCGTTCTCGGTCGCCCTTTGCTTCCCAATCTCGGACGCATTCAACTTGTTGCCCAAGGTCGCGGCGGTGCTGCTATCGCCAGACAGTAGTGAAGCGGATTCAGACCCGGACGATGCCCTGTAAAGGAATGACAGGAATGAGCATGTTCTGGCACGCGGGAGAAGAATGCAACGGGAAACAGCGGAACTCACGGGATGTAGCCAGGGATGTCGTCGACGTTGGTCAACAGGCGCATCGTGGACGCGCGCTGCTGATGTGTCGGGCTGCCCTCGTCGTCGTCGCCAGCCGAGTATGCGGGAGGGCGTCCATAGCCTGGCGGCGCATGTCCGTCCATAGCGAGCGCAACGCAACGAGCAGTCGCAAAGTGTTTGAGACGAGAACGCGATCACTCTCTCCCAAGGACTAGTCAAGCGAAAGAATGCAACAATAGAGATGGAGCGTGGAGAAGTCGGCGTGCAGATGCGCGGCAGGACGAACAGCGTTTGGCGGATGCGCGGGAGCTAAACAAGTAAACAAACACAGCCCGGCGCGGCGAAGCATTGTTCCGGGCCCAGCGCAACCGGCCCCGCGTGCACGGGCGGCAACACGGCAACTTCGGAACACCCCGGGGCCAGGAACAAACTCAGCAACGCTCCCGTAGCTAATCAGGCTTGTATCACAGGTACCTCCGCCTGCAAACTTCACTTGTCACACAAAGACACCTCGGAAGTACGCCTCCACCGCCTCCCACCCCGCGTCCCCGTCCAACGCACCCACATAGCCCACATACTGGTCCGGCCGCGCAACAACCACACACCCCGTCTCCCTCGCCACGCCATAGCCCGCATACGCCTCCGCATACCCCTCGTGGTAGCTCGCATCGTCGACGTACACGCTGTCGTAGTCCCAGCCCGTGCGCTGGTCGAACGGATGCAGCACCGCGGGCACGTCGCGCAGGAGTTCGGTCTCTATGCGCTTGGCCGAGTGGCAGGTGAGGACAGCGATGTTGGTGTAGAGATGCGGCGCGAGGAAGCTGCACGAGGATAGGGCAGCGCAAAAGGCTGTGAGGCGGGCTTGTTGCGGCGGGGCGAGCACGTTGCCGGCGAAGACGATGAGGCGGAAGCGGCCGTCGCTTTGGAGGCGCTGTTGAAAGTGCCAAACGCGGGCGTCGGCTTGGTTGAGCACCTTGAACGAGGGGAACCGCATGCCGAGCTTGATGTTGGTGGCCAGTTCCTGCTTGCCGACGACCCGTGTCTGGGAAGAGACGTCAGTACCGTCTCCTTGCTCGGATGCGTCTCCGGCTTTGGCGACCAACATGCTGGCGCCGTAGTCAACCGAAAGCCCCGCTGCGAACAGATTCCCTTTGAGAAAAGCCTCCTTGAAGTCCGCCATGCTGACGCCGCTCTCGTCTAGGATATCCTTTGCGGGCCGTCCGGAAAAGAGCCGCGAGAATTTGTGGTCAAATGCGATCAGGTCCTGGGCTATCCTTCTCCGCTCCGACTGGTACGTCCGGAGAATGGAAGGTTGTGCGATGCCCTTCACGACTAGGCCTAGCTTCCATCCCAGATTATACGCGTCCTGCATGCTGACATTCATGCCTTGACCCGCCTTCGGAGAGTGGGTATGTACTGCATCCCCAGCCAGAAACACTCTGTTCTTGTAGTCAAAGTCGGTGCCGACGCGTTGTCCGATTTGGTAAGCCGTGTACCAGTCACAGTACTCGTACCTGAGGCTGTACGGAGCTATGATCTTTTGTGCGGCACAGATGATAGTCTCTGGTGTGATTTTCGAGCGGTCCGCACGCCCTGACGCGTCCGGTTTGATCTCGTTCAATTGTATGTACAAGCGTACGAGCTTGTTCTCTCGGGGAATGACCATGAGAGAACCAGAAGACGCGCTATGAACGGCGCACCGCATACGGATATCGGGGAAGTCGGTGATGGGTATAATGTCTAAATCGTCAGTTCCTGCATCGCGCAGACGCCTGAATAACATACCAAGCACTCCCCAGATATAGTCCGTCGGCTCTCCTTCAAGCTGAAATCCCAATTGCCTCCTCGTCCAACTATGAGCGCCATCACAGCCCACCAGGTATTTGGCCCTCACAATCTCGCTAGTGCCCTGCTTTTCTTTTGCCTTCTCGATGAGCGCGTCTGTATCATCCTCTGCCAGATTGCTCCTGAACAGACCATCGCTCGTTGTAGATCCCTTGTTCTGCGCCGGGGCTGCCTCGTCATCCGTCAGATGCCTCAGCTTCACACTTAGTGGGTACGACTCTGCCGAGTGTTCGTCGCACAGGTCCTCTGAGATGTCGAGTGTTTCCGGTACGACAGCGCGCTCTACGTGAATAGAGTCCTTGGAGTGCTTCTTGATGTGGTCGAGAAAGAAGCGCTCGATGCGGCCTTGGTGGAGAACGATCTCAGTGAACCGGGAAAGGCCGACCGGCACATCGGGGACTCTATCGGATCGTCGTATCACGCCATCTGAGCCAGGGTTCTAGAGCAGTAAGAAAGTGGTGTTTGGGGCAGGAGGCCGAGATTCAAGGTTCCATACCCACATGCACATCTGCGCAACTATCAGCACCGCGGATATCACTAGCAGCTGATAGGATGAAGTGTGCTTACTTCAATTAGATGATTTGCCTCTTTCCAAGCCCGGTCACAGAACCCGAAGCTTTCAAATATCTCCAAGCTCCGGATTTGCAGACCGTCAGCCTGGCCAGAATAGATCTTGGTGCTCCGTTTATCGACTGTCCGAGCATGGATTCCACATCGTGCCATCCATGCTGTCAGCATCAAGCTATGTTGTTTAATTCACATTCAGATCCGGTCGTAGAGGAATTGCTTACCCGGCAGGGCCAGCACCAACGATCAAACTAGGTGCCAGTCAGTATACCCACATCTTCACGGAAAAGTAACTACTTACACATCGCATCTTGATTCTGGAGTTTCCGAGACTACCATCCTGGGATGATGTCTTCGGAGGATTCTTGAATGTGGATTTGGACAGTACTACCCCGCACGAGAGAGGCAATAAGTTGGAAGAGGTACAGGTGTTGCGGTGGCGGAAGTAACACTACTTCAACCTTCAGACGTGGAAGTGGCCATGACCAAGCCATGACCAACCAGGAAGATTCGTGGAGCGATAGAGAGCTTTGTTCGAAAAATACCCCACTCGCGTAGTGTTGAAGTTTTGAGGGGCAACCAGGCACTAATGGCTGTCGGATTCGGCATCTTGGACACGCATGACGCACCTCGCAAGCCGAACCCAAGCTTCATTGGACGCAAAGCACAAGGCATGCAGGTAAGAACATGTGGGGTCAAGGGGGCAAGTGGTACTTTGTATTAGATGGGATAGGGAAAGCGCATCCCCGTGCAGATATTGATTGCCTTCGATCGACACTCCAGCTCTTTTTGACGTCGTATTCCCTTAATACTCAAGATGGAAGAGAAAACTCCAGAACACAAGCTGGGACCCTCATGTGTCTAAAATACCGAGCAATGCTTGAGATAGACCGGAGCAACGAAAGCAGGGGGTCGGGCGGTATCGGCAACAAACGGCGCGGCGGTGGTGAGGTGCACATGGACATCGATTTGGTCTTGCAGGTGGGGACTGATAGGGAAGCGCGCTAAGGCTGTATCGGGGAAGGCGGCGGGCTGCCGTTTGTTTACTTTGCACAGCGGCTCATCCCACTTCGCAACTGACTTACACTCACGAGCACGGCACATACTGAGAAGACCAAAAACCACACCACCGAACTCTGCACGCAGCCATGGCGCCTCGCAATGCGCTCGCCAACATCTCGTTCACAGTCGACTCGGGCTCTGAGGACGAAATGGCACGCGACAACCTGAACGCGTTCCCCACGCCCGACTCAAACACCGAGAACCGCGCACCAACGCGCAAACCACGCGGCAAAGCGGCCCCAATGGCGAAACCTGCGTCGACGGCAAAAGCTAGCACCAAAGCGAAGAGAACAACGCGTCGTTCCAGCGGGGACGACCCACTCAGCGTGAAGCCGCAGAGTGCGGGCGTCGCGAAGAAGAAGCCGGGCGCAAAGGGCGGGCGGAAAGTGCTGGCTGAGCGAGACACAGTGCACAGCGATACGGAAGAGGTGGACGAGTTCGACGGCGACGACGCTGTGGCCGCGCCGCTGCAGGAGACAAAGCCGACGAGGAGGGGCCGACCGCCGAAGGCAGAGAAGGCGCAAGAGGAGGAGGCGGTTGCGGCGAAACCTGGGCGCAAGACGACGCGCAAAACGGCCGAAAAGGAGCCCACGGCAAAGCCAGCGGCCAAGGCCAAGGCCAAGCCGACGGGCAAGTCGAGAGGTACCAAGCGTGCGCCGGAGCTGGAGCCAGAGCCGGAGCCCGAAGTGCTGGTTGTCCCCGAGACGCAGCCCGACTTTGACGATCCAATGGACATAGAGGAGTCGATTGAGGTCGAGGATGAGATACCGGAGAGCATGCCTCCTCCGCCGCCACCCCGCCCCTCTGGCCGTCGCAACCCGCCAGCAGCCCGCCCGTCGCGCCAGCAGTCCGCCGGCCCTCGACGCGCCGGAAGCGCATCTGACACGGAACGCGACCCTGTCCTACGGCGCAAGCTCGGCGAGCTGACCAAGAAGCTCGAGGCCATGACGACTAAGTACGACGCCCTCAAAGAGGCAGCATCGTCGGGCAAGGAATCCAACTTCGACCAGCTCAAGCGCAAGACCGAGCAAGCAGCAAAAGGTAGAGCGAACTCTCGCATACATATGATATACCCGTACTAACACAGTCCGCAGAGCAAGACGCCGTCATCAAGACGCTCAAATCCCAACTCTCGGAAACGCAATCCCGCACCGCCGAACTGACCTCCCTCCGCCGCGACATGACGTCCCTCACCAGCGACAACACGCGCCTCGCCGCTGAGAAGAAAACGCTAGCCGACTCGCTCGCAGCCGCACACAACGAGAACAAAACGTTGTCGTCGAAACTGGCCGCCGCGCGCTGGTCGGCGCCGCCCGAGGCGAAACCTGTGCCCGGCAGCGCCATCAAGGCGCGCTCCACAGGCGTCGTGCTCCCGGGCGCCGCCGAAGCCGCCAAGGACGCGCAGTTCCAGAAGCAGAAGGTCGACTTGTACAGCGACTTGACGAACCTAGTGGTGATTGGCAGCCGGAAGAGCGAGGACGACGAGCAGGTGTATGACTGTTTGCAGACGGGGCGGAATGGCAGTACGTTGACATCCTTTTCTACTACCCCCCCTTTCCCCTTTCCCCTTTCCCTTTGCCTTTCCTCCCCCTCCTCTACCACCGTATTCCCAACCGAACTAACGAGCTTTTCTACAACAGCCCTGCACTTCCACCTCACCGTCGCAACCCCCAGCGCCGCCGCGTCGTACGACGACACCGAGTTCGTCTACAACCCGCTGCTGAACGAGCAGCGCGACCGCGAGCTGCTGGACCTGCTGCCGGACTACCTGACAGAGGAGATCTGCTTTCCCAGGGCGCAGGCGGCCAAGTTCTACATGAAGGTGGTTGATAGCATGAGTAAGAAGTTTGTGTTGGACGAGTAGGGGGTACGAAATGGACTTGGGCTTGGTTCGGTTCCAATTGGCGCGGTTGGCTAGGTTTGAGGTGTATGCGTGTGTGCTATGAGGGTTGGGGGCTGGGCTTGATACCTGGCGTTTTGGGTGTGTTACTATAGGGTAGGGGTTTGAGGGGTTTGGCGTGGGTTTTGCTGTCATACGCATCTCGACACACAGGTTGTCTACTTCTACTGCGGTCATAATCATATACCTTCACGTTGCCACGCATGTATGATAACGACCTGTGAGGCTGGGTTCGGGCTCCAGAATCTGAGAACCATTTCGCAGTCCGGAAGCGGATGCTACGAGGGCGCGAGACGGCTGGTGTCCATGAAAGCTGGTGGTACAATTGGCGCTGTATCCATCTATCTGCAGTTTTACATAGTCCGCGGGCGCCGAGGACACCTTCTCCCCTCGACTCATCGCCATCAGGATTCCCCCTCAACGTGTCGCGCACTCGTCGTCCATAGTCCCGTTGCCATCATTTCGTTTACTTCTTCTCGCCCTCGGCCTTCCTGACAAAGTCTCTGCGGGGATGCGTTAGCGCGCGTTCCGCCCACGTCCAAAGCACACATTATCGCCTCCGCAAATGCGCGCACCCAACCAATCCATCTCGCCCGAGCAGTGATGAGGAGGCACGGGTGGGGTATCCTAGGCTGGGCTATTCTGGAAGGGCAACGCACTTTATGAAGCTCTCCTCCTCCTTGGACTTTGCGTTGAGCGGCGGCGTGCTGGCGTCGGCTTTCTTGCTGCTGGAGCCGCCGAGCGAGAGGACGACGCCGGCGCCGAGGGTGCCGAGGGTGGCCATGGCGAGCTATACGGGGGAGTGTCAGCCTGGTTTGGTCCACTTATTGATACGCCGGGTCTGCGCTTTCTGCAATCGCTAGCATTGCAGCGGCGTGGAGGCTGCGATGCGGGTTTTGCGCGGCATGGCACGCCATGGATGGGGACGACGTACGACGTGCGAGCCGACCTGGCGGCCGAAAATGGTGTACATGGCGACCATGATGGCGGTAGGGGCGGGTTTGGGGGTCGGGGAGGCGCGGGGGGAGGGTCAATGGGTGGTGGTTCGGCGAGGGTGCGATGGCGGTTGGGGAGGAGGAGCTTTCGGGAAGACGGCGCCAGCGACGGGAGGACGGGTGACTAAGCACATTTGGCACCAGCATCAGCCACAGTTGCGCCACGGCTGTGACGTTTGAACCAGATCATCCGAGGCAGCGACACAGTGCAAAACTTCGCAGCTCCACAACTCTACGACTTTACGGCTTCGCAACTCGATCCCAGGTTTGCTTTGAGCTAGCAACTGCATTACAAGAGTCGGGATCATACTAGGGGAAGACGCCATGGCGAAAGACAGCAAGAGGCCCACAGAGGCTGACGATGTGCCCCACGAGCGGGCAGGCACACGACCAGATTTTTCGGTGCCGCCGCCGCGCAAGCAGCTGCCAAAGGAGCTCCAGGACACGCTGGACAGCGAGGAGAAGCTGTGGGAGCTCATGGTCGAGGGCAAGTACGTGCACCACACTTTCACGCCCCAGCCCGCCGACGCAAACGGTTCCCCCGCGCCGTGTAAAGAAGTAAAAGGACATATCACTGACCGACGGCGCACCACAGGAGCGAAGACACGACCGACACGTCGATCCGCTACGCCGCCTACGCATCCCGCATCCGCACCATCATGCTGTCGGCGCACCGCTACGTCGCCTACACCTCCGACATAGGCGAGTCGTTCCGCCCGATTGCACACCCGTGGCTCGTGCGCAGCGCATACGGCATCTCGTGGCTGTATTTGACGGGCGACGTGGCGAACGAGGGCTACAAGGCGTACGTGCGGAACCAGAAGACGCTGCACCCGGAGCTGTACACCGAGGATGCCGTGGCGACGACGTCCAGCCAGAGCACCGGCGTCGCGGCCACGCTGAAGAACCTTACTGCGAAGGCGGCCGGTGCAGCGGGCCTCGATACCGTCTCTGGCAGTGCGGTGCCCGCCGTGCAGATGCTGCCGGGCCACGTCCCCGCTATAGAGGACTACCGCGCCGTCATGGCGCAGCGCGCCGTGTTCCAGGGCGTGGCGTCCATGGGGCTGCCGGCGTTTATGATCCACAGCATTGTGCGGTACTCGGGGCGCGCGCTGAAAGACGCGAAGAACAAGACGGTGCGGACGTGGGGTCCTATCGGGGTGAGTCGTTCTTCCCCCCTTCCCTCCCTTTGAAACCACCGAGTCCCTGTACTACACGTAGCAACATAGAGCTGACCAACACCTGCGCAGCTCGGTCTCGCAGCCGTCCCGTTCCTGCCGTACATCTTCGACGAGCCCGTCGAGCATGCGACTGAGTGGCTGTTCCACGCGGGGTTCAAGGCTGTGGGCGGGCCGAAGGCTGTGGCGGGCCGGCCGGTGACGGGGAATAAGGAGTTGAGGAGCTTGGAGTCGCATACGGGACATAGCAAGGAGAAGGAGCTGTGATACTGACGATGCGTAGAGCATGACGGGTGAAGTTTAGTGGGGGCGTTGTAGGGGGCGTGGAGTCATGGAGTGGTAATGCGTTGTAGGTTTGTATGGGTACAGGATTGGACTGTACTGCACTGTACGATATGTACGGGCATAGGGTAGTCTTGTCTCGTCTCGTCTCGTCTCCATCATCTTTGTATATATGGATAATCAGACTTTATAAACATATATTCCGCTAGGGAAGTGGATATGAGGGTAGGGTAGGGTAGGGTAGGCTGAGAGAGAGGTAGGTGCAGAAAGAGCAGGGTAAGGATAGAGAGTAAAGAAATAGAGTAGAGGAAGTAAGTAGGAGCGTGTACGAACTTGGAAGTAGAAAGAGGTTTGTAGGCGGTTATTAGATGCGTGTTTATGTAGAATCCGAACTTGGCAACTCTATGTCTACGTTTGTGTATTTTAGCGCTTTTCAAGTCCTACAAGAAAGAGTGTACGTAGAAGAGTAGTAGGTAAGTATATTTGTGTATTGTTCGTGTAGCAGAATCTTCGATGAGCTTAGGACGAGTCAAGGGTTTCTGCTTGATCTATATCTATATATGATCTGCAAATATTGATCGTTGCGTCTTCGTGACCCGTTCCGAAGGTGTCTGGAGGGTCGACGCTACGCTACGCGCATGAGCGCATCCAGTTGTCGACAATTCACAGCCGTCCCCTGCCTTGACTTGACATGGCCTTCTCGAGCTCGTTCCACATGTCTGGCATCAGCAACTGCGCCTGCGGCTGTTCGCAGGTCGTAGTGATGCCCCGCTTGTGGTTGTGCATCGCTGTGACATCGACATGGGGCGGCTTTCGAATTCGCGTGGGCTTCCTTTGGGTCGGCGGGGCGGCGAGCCCGCGCGTTCGACGGATAGCGTGGCATGATGGGGTGAGTAAGCGGGCTGCCGCGAGGATACAGGAGTGTGACTCGGGAGCCGGGGAAGAAGCAGGCCGGAGCCCGGATGTGGATGCTTGAATGGACTCGTGCTGGTGAGGTGGTTTCTGGGGCATTGTGCCCGTGGCTGTGTGTAGTAAATGTTGCTGGGCCCCGGCCTCAGAGTCTAAATGAATGCGCAGTGCTTTGAGAAACAGAGCTTTGCTGTGAGGGTGCCCAGGTAGGCTGCCGCCGTCTCATCTTCGTCTTCGCCAAATCCCTTCAATTGACGGTCGACGCGGACTCGGTAGGTGGGGTTACGGGGAACTTGGTGGCTGGGATCTCAGCGGCAGCCCCGACGGGGGCATCGACACTGCACCGCAGACTGTGGATCCGCGCCTCCCACTGATCGCCCGCAATGTTGTTGATGCCGTCCGGGAACATCAGCATGTCGGCCTCTTCGCCCCTGCATTCGTAGTTGCTGCAATCCAGTCAGCACGTCCTCAAACCCCCGTAACTAACCGTGGACGTACTTGTAAAACACGCAGTACCAGTAGTCGCGCCGCCTCGACACGGCGGCCACGTCGTGGCCGCCGACGAGGACGGACTGCACCTTTGAATCGATCCTACACGCGCGTTGGGTCAGCCGGGCAGTGCCGTGGAGCGCGAGGGACACGCACAGATTGTTGTACAGCGACACACACTTGTCTCTCTGCGCATCGACAGCCACTTCGGCGAAGAAGGCCGGCGACGCGAACAGGAACACCTTGATGCGGCCCTCGGTGACGGGGTCGTCGGCGCGCACGCCTCCTATTATACCCGCCGCCAGCCCGAGCAGCACCGGCGTGAACAGGGCCCTGGGGAACATCATGGGCGCATGATATGGAGGAGGAGGAGCGGGGAACGAGGCGCGAGAGTGTTGCTGGAGGCGGCTGGTTGCCTGGAATTGGAGAGGGAGAGAGGAGTGCAAGACGAAGACGAAGCCGAAGCCGCCGGTGTGACCTGTGATGACGGGGCTTGCTTGATGTTGAGCGTGGTGATTGGACAGCGGGGGGCTCAGCCACACGCACCGCCAGTGACGCCGCGTGGACACGGCGGCACTGGCGGTGGCGGCTGGTGGCCTGTCGGACTTGATGAATTGCACGGGGAGAGCAGTGTTGGAGGGCAAGGCAGTCGAAGCAGCATCTCGACGCTTTGTATGCCCGGGTGAAGGCTCACAGGCGCATCTGTCTATGTACTGAACCATGGGCTTGGGAACGCTTCATTTGCGTCTAAAATCCATCTAGACTCCACACTCTACCGTTACTCCATCCACCCGGTCACATCATCTCTCAACGGCCGTCGACTCGATTGGGTAATAGTCGACACTTCTATTTCGTACACTCATGCTTTCAATATACATTGTTTGTAGCCGTTTGGCTCTGTGTCGATGTCTAGGGGGTGCCTCCTTCCCCATGCAGCTGCCCCCCTTTCTGCGATGCATCATCCGACGTCAACGCTCCCTCTCCTCCGACCCATCCACTTCATTAAACTCGCACCGCTCTCCGACTTTCCGCACTCAGCTTGACCGCCGTCTACTTCGGACCGGCCGTCACGGGCGAGTGCCTGGATACCATAACTGCCCCTCAAGGTCATCGGGCGCTGGTTCGGCTTTGTTGCCCTCGTTCTCCCCACGGGCTTGGTTGGTTCCATGTAATCTTCGTCCGAGCTGCTGAACGCTGAGTCTTTAGAGCGCAAGCAGCAAGTGGATTCCTACGTAGGTGCACCTCGGTTTTCATCCGCCTCAAGCCGCGGCAGAGGGAGACCCAGAAGAGAACAACCAAAGAACCAAAAAACCTTAGACTTCTGTTTGGGTATCGCTCTCCGGCAGTCAAGTGTATGCCTAACTTGCAACACTGTAGCTGTGCGTCTTCTCCGGCGTTTGCCGCAGCCAACACTACTGATCCCGCCGATAAGGTCAGGTTCCGAGTGTGTACATCTGTGGCCAAGGTCAGAAAAGACTCGCATAATCGGTGACAGCGGTAAGGACTTACATGACAGGTCGGTATTGCATTCGTCTATGCTCTCTTAGACTTCGAAGTGCTATCAAGTTCTTTGATACGTTGGGTCTCTTGCGACTGCCGGGCGGCGTGCTCAAAGTCGAACGATACCAGCTTGGAAGCCACCCAGATCCAGGAGCGTGGACACATCACTGCGCTGCATGCTTTACTCGACGTCCGTGGCCAGAAGACTGTCGTCCTGATAGGACATAAGGGCCTTCACTGACGATACTACCAACGGTTGGTCCCATGGCGACCACGTCCAGTCTTTCACAATCGTGCCGACCAGTACACGGGTATCTCTGGAGCCGCTGTAGCAGTATGGGTGCCGTAGTCAGTCTGGGTACCAAACTCGGTCTCAACGCCGCTTTCCACATCACTTTCGCTGGGGCGTCGCCCATGGACCGCAGCCATATGTCGCTCATCGACCTCAACATCCTGCATCTCGTGCCGGGGCTCCGACTCCCCCATCTCACACACTGGCGTGCCGACCAACTCAGCCATCTTCTTGTCTTGTGAATGCAACTCGGGTCCTTCTAGGCCCTTGGTCTTCTTCTTGTTCTTCTTATCGGCTCCCTTCTTCCCTCGGCGTCCCCGCTTCCTCCGCTTCAGGTAGAAATGTAGCGCGAGGGACGAGCAAACGAGAAACACCAGCAGCAGCCCAAAGACGAGCATCATCTCGCCGGCGCGAACGACGGAAGGGGCGGACATGGTGTTTTTCGTCTGAGACTCATGCGACGACTCTGGGCTGGGTGGCGCATTGTGCGGGCTCGAGTTCTGGTCCACCATGGCGATGATTCGCTTCGCTCGGGAGGCGTTTTTTACGATGAGCGAGCGCCTCTAAGGGGTTCTGGCGGTCATTCGCTCGACGCGATTCGCTCGATAAGCTCCAGGTCGATCAATCAACGCGGCCGTTAAAGTCGTCTTGTCGTGTGTCGTCACCTCATAGAAGCTCGCCAGAAAACGAAGAAGAAAAGAGTGAACAAACAGCGCAGCCTTCTTCTCGGCAGTTCAACTCGTTCGGTGGACACTGGACGAGGACAGCAGCGGACCGCAAATCCAGGCACGACGCCCCCAAATCTCGAGCGGGCGCGCCAGCCCTCAAATACGAACACCCACGTTTCCAGCAGAGTCGGCGAGCAGACCAAGGGGGTTACGGGCTCAGCACCTGTGGGCTACGCTGCGATAGGCAGTCCTTATGCTCAGCAGCAAGGTTGCAGCTCCATGTGGCTGGGTCTGCGACGCCTGGGCTGCTAACCGAGCAAATCGCCGTGCGGGACGGACACCACGGCCGATCTTCCATTTAGGCAGGTAGAGTTGTGGCTCGGGGCGGGGCGGATGTGTTGCAGGAGGCTAGCCTCCAGAGTGTCGGGGGGATGGCATCTTGCGGGGTCAAGAACAAATCTCCTGCGGTATACAAAGACGGCCACCCGGTACCTAAATGCTCCAAAATTGCCTGGCTTGGTCGAGCTCACTTATTAACTGTGGTACCTAGGTTACATCTCTGCCCGGCTTCCGGGACCCACATCTAACTCCACAGCACACACCTTATCTACCAAGCCTCTAACGAATCCCACCCTCCGGACTTCGACGACTCCCACGGCCCAGCCCAGCCCAGCTCAGCTCCTCGGCCGGGCCGGCACACGCGGTCGTCGATCCACCCCGCTGTACGCGATCAGGCGGACATGCACGTACATATGTACCCCGTACCTTATCGGCAAGTGGTGTCCTGCTCCCCTCTAGATGCCACGTGCGGTGCCCCGCTTTTACGACCGATTCGGGCTTGCGTACTACGCTTTGTACGGTGCAGGGAGATGGGTATAAGCATTTGTTTACGTCGTAAAGGGCAGCTTTTGCGGACTTGGAGGGTGCAGAGGCTCAAGGAGGTTCGTGTAGAAGTGAGCGCGAAGTTTTGGTTTACGGATGGTGGAGGATGTCGGGGTGTAGAGGCTGAGTGGGTGAGTATAGCCATTTCGCTCTTGCTGTTGCCTCTTTTGCTGCGACTAATGCCCTTGTTGGGCATGTTGTGGCGTGAACTTGTTACAGCTTTCACATTATTGTTGTGTGATAGGTAAGAGTGTTAATATTTCCCTATCTTTCTCCTTGCTCTCTTCTATGTTCTAGTACGTTCAAAAACTGTTCTTTCAACACCTACTGCTGAGTTTACTCTTATTGACATCAGTGCGACGACAAATGTGCCACGTCATAAGTTGCGCTTTATCGTTCTTCTTTTCGAATATCCTACTCCTGTCACGTCTTCTAGGTTCCTAGACAGAGTGTTTTTCTCAGACACTAATGTCTGTTGACTTAGTCTATAGTCAAGCAGCCAATCCTACAAAGTACTACTATCCTCTATCCGGTATGCACGCTGAATACCTACCCTCTCTCCACAGTAACATTACTCCTTTTCTTGCGCGGACGTTGCTATCGCGGCATACTCTCTCTAGGTGAAACGCCAGCTCAGCTCCGCTCCCGCTGATGAACTTTCCGCAAACACTATACCTCTGCGGCGAACTTTCCAGTCTCTCGAAAAACTTGTTTTGACTTGGCGTACTTCTAGTACTGGATCCAGATCAGATGCGGCGATGCCCATCCAGCGCACTTCCCTTCACTTCACTGCCCTTCCAACAGCGCCGTGATGCCTTATTAGGACGACGATGTGATGTGATGCGATGCGATGCGGTGGGCGCTGCATCGGCGTCGGCGTTGTCACGACATGTACGATCAACGTAGCCTGCTGGCTAGCGTTGGCAAGGACGCTGGAGTCCAGAGATACTAGGTATACGTACTGCTGGTAGTTTAGTTTGGCACAAGGGCTCCACGCGCATGATCATTACGATGCGATGCGATGAGCTTTGTTCTAGTTCGTTGTCTGGAAAACGCAGAGGAATTACATGGCAGTGTTGGGAGCGGTGTTGTGGTGAGCGAATGCTGACTGGATACAGGTTAGGTCTATTACCTCCACAAGGTTAAGTATCTACGTAGCTATAAGTATGTTACTTATTAGCTCTCTCTCCTCGTTACCTGCAAATGCTGTACTTATAGTCACAGTTATATGCACTAGTAACACGAAGTAGAAGCACGACCAGATGACGCATGGTGGGGAGTAAGTATTAAGCAACTCATTGCCGTGGTTATAGCTACCTATCTACCTATCTGTCTATCGACCAAATGCTAACGCAACAACAAGCCCAGCCCATAACTCCTCGTGCAACACAACACATACTCACGGCCTCTCAACCACCACGTCTCCAAACCACGCATCCACATCAATCCCCACCACACCCGTCATCCCACTCACAAACGTCCGATCCGACACCGCCAGCTTGGGCACCTCCATATCGCCCACATACACCTCTATCCTATCCCCAATCGCCGCAACACTAATCCTGTACTCCGCGGACCCTTGATCCAGCTGCGCCGTCGGCGCAGAAACAGAGCTCAACTCCAATTGCGGCCCCGAGAAAGCCTGCAACGACAAGACGCCCGACGTCGAGATGCCGACATAGTAGCCACGGAAGACGCTCTCGGTGCGCGTCGCGCGGAAAATGAGGCCAGCGGAGCCCGAGCCCGCGGACGCGTCGGGCACTGCGACGGTGGCGTCGAAGACGACGTCTGCGAAGTTTGTGTCCAGGACAGCGAGGCCGGTGCCCGCGCGCGTGGCGACTGCAAGGTGCTGGTCGCGGACAGCCCACTGGCCGCCAGCCGTCGTCCACCCGAGCATGTTGCCGTCAGCGAAGTTGTCGTGCACGCGCATGCGCACGGGGGCAATGCTGCCGTCGTCGTTGAAGTACATGCGGTCGTAGGCGAGGGCGCGGTGGTCGCGTGCCGTGTCGCTGAGCGCGCGCCGGTGGTAGAAGATGTAGTAGATGTCTGTGCCGGGCACGTTGAGCACGCCGTTGTGGCCGCTGCTTTTGGCGACGGCGCTGTCCTGCTCGAGGATCTTGGCCCGGCGCTGGAAGGGGCCCAGCGGGTTGTCGGCCATGGCGTAGGACACCGCGTAGTTGGGCAGGCCCCAGCCGCCTTCGGACCACATGAAGTAGTAGATGCCGTTGCGCTTGAGCATCTGCGGGCCCTCGACGTAGCTCTCTGGCGTGATGCTTTTGAAGGTGCTGCCGTCGGCCATTTTTCCCAGTGTGATCATGTCTTCGTTGAGCTTGGCGACGTTGGCGAAGCCGTGGCCGCCGTAGTAGATGTATGCCTGGCCGTCGTCGTCGATGAAGACGTCTTGGTCGATGGGCTGCGCGCCGTTGTGGTACTCTCCGATCAGGGGTTTGCCGAGAGCATCGACGTACGGTCCCTCAGGTCTGTCTGCCACGGCAACACCGACGCCGCCAATCAGTCCCTTCTCCGGTTCACCCTCTTGGATGTCGTTGGCGCTGAAGTAGAGGTAGTATTTCCCGTTGCGGAAGACGGATGCGGGTGCCCACATGGCCTTGGTCGCCCACTTCACGCTGGCGACCGTCAGGATATTGCCGTGTTTCGTCCAGTGTATCAGGTCAGGGCTGGAGAATGCATCGAGGTAGGTTTGCTTCTCGTATACGTCGGAGGCGGTTGGGTAGATCCAGTATTGGCCCTCGTAGATGGCAGTGTCGGGGTCGGCGTACCAGCCTTCTACGAAGGGGTTGCCCGCTTCGGCGGTGGTATAGCTCAGTAGTGAGTCGTCAAGGTTCTTTTCGCTTTTCGGTGTAGGAAAACTGAATGTTGTCGATGCGGAAAGAAAAATGGCGATTTGGATGGCGAGGCAGAGCCTATGAAAACAGGCGAACATTCCCGATTGATACATGGAAGAATTCCGCATACTGATAGAGAACAAGTGTAATGTATCTGTGATCTCGTTGTTCAGCAGCGTTCTATCGGTCGTTCTGCGAATTGTGTAGATTTCGATGAAAGTAAACGCTGAAGTGTCAGCTGAAAAACTAACAAAAGGGTGAAAAGTTTTATGTGAAAAATATTTCGGTGTCCGCACATATCAAGGCAGGACTCAAATATTATTTTTTCACCCCCTCCCGGACAGCTCGATGATTATAAGCAAATAACAGAATCATCAGTCTCCGTTGGCACCCAACCGTCATGGTCTGCAATGTCCTGACCACTACATACCATGGGCCCGATGTAGAAAGTCGTTGCAAAGGTCGCGAATAATAAACGGTCGTCTGATAACATCGCGTCTTGCTACCTGACGTTTACGGCCTGGTAGAATGCATACCCCTCCTATGCATCTTAGCGGCAGCTTCCACGTCCGGTGACACTGACGCTTTCTGGCAACGAAACCAAGCGGATCGGAAGCGACTCCGAACTCATGTCGGAAGTTTCCTGGCGCTGTGTTTCCCTAAGGTTTTCGTGCCAAGGGGGCTTTTAGCGTCTTGCATGCCGTCTGAAGTTTCGTCAGAATGCGGGGTGGAGCGTTTGGAGCGGCTTATGCTTGCGGCGTGCACCGGGATCTGGTGCTTTTGTAGGGTGGCTGCAGCACAACTCCATATCGATAAACATTCCGTGGTTCTGGGTCGCAAAAAACCTGAAGGGTGTTTCCAGGATTGTCGCCATCAACTATCCCTGGTGGCAAGATTAAGAGCTGGATCCACCTATCCGGACTCGCCGTGCCCATGCTATCTTTTGTCTAAGGTACAACTCCACGTGTTATCTAGAAATCTACGTGACAAGTTAGCGGGTTATCTTATCCTGCCAAGGTAACTGATCACCTCGAGAGTCAGACATTTCACACCTGCCTCATCCACCTTATCCGCCTCCTCCGCCTCATCCGCCTACCCAACCCCGTCTTCACACCGCAGACATACTACCTCCGGGCACCAACATCCCGCTTGGATATCCAAAGACGGGAAGTTGCAGCCAGCGAGAAGATCTGGACGGAGTTGGGACTGTCAGTACCTGGCAACCAAACAAAAAAGAAGCATCAAAATCGGTTGGGTGGGTGTGTTGATAGGTTCTGAGCCCCAGTAACGGTTAGCAAGATAGAATGGTTGTGGGGTAAAGATGATCCCGGCGTAATCTGTGTCCGACTGGGTACCGTGCCGACGCACTAGGCGAGCCGGGTCGCGCGACGAGCCACGAACAACATGCTCACCACCTCAAAGATGAGGCTATTGCAACACTAACAAAAACTATTATCGCAAGATTCTTTATTGTCATTACTTTGTACATGCTTGCGATTACTTTGTACTATCTATATTTGCCTAGAAAGTAGATAGTGCAGCTGCGGAAGTTGACTTTGAGTAGAGCAGCTAGTGCAGCTTCTAAAGACGCTGTGACAGCTGCAGTGTCGCCTTTAAGTGCCTTTAACCTGCGCTTTAACGAGAGTGCTTTTAAAGCTTTTTGTTTAATAAGAGAAACGTTTTGTATAAGTTTCTTAGTGTTTTGAGCAGCAATTTGAGCAGCTCGCGCGGCCTGCTGCCTAGCCTTTTTTTAATTTCTTATCTTTTTAGCTTCCTCTTGCGCTACTCGTTTCTTCTTTTTCTTTTGTTCTTAGAGTAGCTTTGCAGCAGTTTAAAGCTCCTTTCTAGTAGCTCTAGTAGCTTTTTTTTCTTTTCTTTTTTTTCTTTTACTGCTTTTTGAGCACGTGCTTTACGCAGCTTGCGCAGCAACTAGAAAACAGCGCTACTATAGTACTTCTTACGCTGCTGCAAGTTAAAACGTTTGCTACGCTTTTTGTACTTTTTTTCAGCTTAAAGAGCTTCTTGTAAACCGCTGTTTTTATTGCAAAGTAAAGTGTTTTAGGTAGCAAGTGCGTGCACTGTTTTAGAAAGCTTTTTTAACTTATCTACGATACGATTAGCTACAGCCTACTGCAAAGCGTACAAAACGCTCTATCAAACGCTAGTCGCTTTTAGTAAGTGCTAAGTAAGTTGCTTCACCTACTAGCTGCTCTTTAAGCTTTTTATTTTTAAATCTTTTGAGTATAATCTCGCTGTTTATAAGCTATATACTAGTAGCTTTGAAAGCTCTAAAAATAAGTGTTTGTACTTTTTTGCTTCTGCACAGCTAGGTGCTGTGTAACGTACACACGGCGCAGGCATGTAGCTTTTCTTACTGCTACTTCGTGTAGTAGCAAACACAAAGCAAGCTTAGAGAGAGTATATAGAACTATCTCGTTCTATCGTAGATAGAACACACACGAACTAATATACAGAGATTAGTTACTTGTGCACTTGTTTTCCCTTTCACACCTGTAAACCGACAATAAGTTTGTTAGTAAAAAAAACTCCTAGGCACTCTAAAACAATAAGAAAATGTTTTTTTTTAGTAAAACAAGTTTTTAGCTGCGGTAGAAGAAAGTAGTAAGCTAAGTAGTATAAGCGCTGCTAAAAGGTTTAAAGCAAACAACATTAAGTAGCTAAAGCGTATAAGTTAAGTAAAGTAGAAATACAATTACTAGTATTCTACAAGCGTTGCAGTACTTTAGAAAGTTAAAAGTAAAGTAACTGCTATAGCTATTAAGAATAAAAAGCTTTTAGTTTTTTTTTAGCGCGCTCTTTGCTTTGTACAGCAATTACAAACTTGCTCTAACTAAGCTAATCTCATGTCGTTGTTCGTTTAGCCTAAAAGTAATAATAAAATAAAGCAAGCGTACTTTCTAGCTTTAATATCGGCTACTTATAGCGCTTGCAGTAAGCTGTTCGCTAACTAGTAGATAAAGCTAGGTAGCAAAGTACTTCTATTTGCACAAATAGCTGCTAGTAGTGTTATCTACTTACGTAATTTATTCTACAGTGCTGCTTTAACCTCTTTGCTTTCTTATTGCCGTTGGCTGAAAACTCGTTTTCAGCGCGTTGTAACACTAATTATAAAGCTTTTTTTGTTTATATTGTAAAAATTGTAAAGCTGTATGTTATACTAAATAATCTTTAAGTGCAAAAGCTTAAAATATTGCTTATACTTAAAGCCTAAGTTAGCGTTGTAGCGCTAAAAATCGATTCTAAAAGTAAATTTTAAGATTAGATAGTTAAGTGCTATTTTGCTAGATAAAGTAGTTCACTTAGGTAAAGCTAACGTTCTTGCTAGCTAATTGCAACGCAAATTTTTTAACTATAGCTTTTGTTAAAGGCAAGACTTTCTTTGTAAAGTTCTTAATATGCCGTACAAGTTGCGCTTTTTGTTGTAAGTTAAAGTTAAGTTAAGTAGCGTGCTAGGTGAAAGGAGATCGCCTAGGAAAGTAGGTTCTAGATAAAGAATGTAATGAATTCGATAGCGTTTATCTACAGCGCGGACAGGAGAGCTCTATATACCTTATAGTTAGTTAGCCTCCGGAGCACCTACGGAGCGCTCTCGGAGGCTATGTGGAGACCTAATACCGCAGGGCCTTCGTTAACCGGGAACCAGCGAGGCTCTCCTAGGTATCGTCGGAGCTGTTACGTACAGCGTCAATAGCCACCAAGGTCCTACGACCGAGGCTTTCTATTGGGCTTCCAGCCTATTACACTAGGCTTGCTAGCTCGTCTAACAGCCTTAGTGTCTTTGCAACAGTGTAGTTTTGTTTACACTAAACTAGTTAGCAATTGCTTAGTACAGAAAGTTTTCTTTTAGTTTGCGCAATTTAATTGCTGCAATCGCATCGTTAGTTGGTGCCATAGTAGTAGAGCTATGAGGTGTTGAAATTTGGGCCTAGTTTGGTATTTTGGTGTTCGTGGCTCGTCATGCGACCCGGCTCGCCTAGCGCGTCGGCACGGTAACGTGGTCATAGCTTCCACGTGGTCGCTTCTGGACGGTCCACCTGTCCACTGTAGACACCACCCGTGATGCATTTTTGGTATGTTTCGCTTCTGTACTCCTGTTATATTGCTTCGGCGAAAGCAGCGCAGAGACGATGACGACTCGAAAGACAACACCGGAGCGCCAACCCACACCTTGAAGAAAAGCCTTTGTGAGCCCATCGACGAGCCCCCATTTGAGCTAACCTACACCTTGCCCAGCAGATACAGCTCACCTTCCGCAGCGCCATCGCTCGTAACATATAGCCGACCCACCTTGTCCACCGTAATCCCCACCGGCCTGAAGCAATCCAGCATCGAGCACTTCGCATCATCCACGTTCGACCACACATCCGTGTAGCCGTCCGCCGAGCTCGGCGACGCCTCCGGATCGAACCCGCCGTTCCCCAATTTCGAGAACGGAACTTGCACCACCTTGTACCCCGTCGGCGTGCCCCTTGCGGAAGAACCGTGGAAGGTGACGTACAGCGTGCTGCTGTCGGGGCTGAACTCGCATCCGAGTGGCACGGAGTGCGCTTGCATGACCAGCTTCGCCGGGGTGGACCGTTGCTTGCAAGCGGCGTCGTCGAAGGTGGCGTTGGGTTCGAGCGTGAATTGGTCGCCGATGGTGAACTTCTGGTCGGGGAAGGCCGAGGGCTGCCACACAGAGTGGCAAGTGGGATATCCGTACCACTTGGTGTTTGGCTTGGATGGGTCGCCCAGGAGGTTGACCTCTTCCCCTGGGTTGTCTTCGTTGAGGTCAGTCGTCGTGGTGTTTACGGTTCGGGTGAGCCCCTCGGAGCCGTTCTCAACCGCCCAAAGCCTGTGCACCTGTTAGTCAATGCACTGCGCTCCTAGAGGGCGTATCTTGTCGTGTATATACTTACATTCCACTTGCATCAAACGCCAGACCAACTGAGTTGCGCAGTCCGTAGCCCATCTGATATCCCTTTGTCGTATAGTCATATCCTCCGCTCGGAACAGCACTTAGATCAAACACCTTGACAGCTGCACGTCCCGTCTTCGGATCGATCGACTCATAATCGAAATTACCGTTAGATCCGTGGGAGACGACCAGCAGGTTTGGATACTTTCGAGGAATCGCAAGTGTCCGGGTTGTGTGGCCGCCGGCGAACATCCCCACCACCAGTTCCTTCTGGGCAGAGACGCTCAAAGTGGCGGCATCATAACTCCAGCTCCAGACCTTTGTCATTGAGCTTGCGAACAGGGTTTTGCCGTCTGCACTGAGAGCAATCCCGTGAGCAAGATTAGCCTGGGAGACGATGGTCTTGCTGGAAGTGACGCATGCATCTGCACCTCGCGAGTAGCCTACAATGCCTTTCCCATTCTCAATGACCAAGACGTTTCCGACCGAGTCCAGGACCAGAGCGCGTGGGTTGGTGAGGCCGCCTGCGAGCTTGACGGCTCTCCATCCGGACGCGACCTTGCTGGAGAACCGGGGCTCGGGTGCACTTGCGCAGGAGCTAGGCACGCCTGTTCCAATAGGAACGGCACCCGTTGGGCTGGAGCTTGGTCGCACTGTGCTGCTGAGCGTAGTAGGAGCTGGTACTGTAGTCGGAGGAGGAGTATCAGGGATGAGATTTGACGCCACCCAGGAGTCGAACGAGGCGCTCTGTGCTGCTGCAAGATCGATCGATGGATATCCGACGGAATCGTGATGATTGAATGCAGACGTGTTCCTGGCAGGTTGTGACACGGCTCGCGTGGAGTAGGCATGAGCAAAGGTACCAGCATCGTTGGGATTGAGAGTCACTAGAGTGCCCTCACTGTCATACCACTGACTAGCTCCTTGAGCGCGGACTGTGAGTGTCCAGTGCGTGCTGTTTGCGCCAGATCCTTTCATTTGTGTGTAGGTGGCGTTGGCGTAGGGGTTGGGAAGGATGAGACCACTAGAAGAATCAGCGTGCAAGAATTGAAGGAACCTCCTCTAACATACAATGCAATACGGGATGTGTGTACCACGCTATTGCCATTGGGCCAGCCTACCAGCAATGGAACGTATGCCATAGTGCCGCCCCAAGAGAAACCGATCCATTTGTACTTGATCGGAGCTACAATCTGGATGATGCTGTCGAACGGTGCAGCAGTGACTTTTGGCAAGGCAATGCGCAAGGAGATCCCATTATCGTCCGTGTAAGACTGGTAACAGATACTCGTCAAGGAGTCGCAATACGGCACAGATTGGCCGACGACTACGCATATCAGTACATGGCAGGAGTTTGAATGTGAGTTTCAGAGAAGAGGTACCTCCAGCAATAAGGACCGCCGCGCTGACGACGTGTTTGAACAGATGCATGACGATGGAGGGAGTAAATCCAGAGTGAGAATGGTCCTAGAGACGGCGTTTCTTGACCACGGCGCCTAGGTCTTTAAGAATACCACTGCCGTGGTAAGGGATCCTCCGCATAAGTTATCGATGCTTGATTGGCAAGGTGCTCACATGGTCGTCGAAGTTGTACAAGACATATTGCAATATGCGTGCACACGAGGATTTGTGTGGCAAAAGCCTGGGGGATGGTGCTGATTGGGAACCAGATGCACTCGCCATATTGGAGGGATCGCGGTTCATCGATTGAACAGATTGGGCATTCAGGCACAGTAGATGCTCGAGATGATGCCTGCGTCATAACCATGTCGTGTGCTACCATTCGAGAAGGTCGTTATCCCGAAGATGTAGCGCTCGACTTCGCCCGTGTGAAGAAGCAATGACACCAGGAGCATTTCTATTGGTACTCTTTCTCTCGCGACTCGAGGAGAACTCAAACGGGAGAGGTCCGGAGTTGACTCCCACGGATGCTCGCAGTAGTAGCAGGATGCCCCACACGGCGCAGTCGAAGATGTGGGAGTGAAGTTGACGGTACATGGATAGTCGCCGTGAACTATAACTGCAAACACCTCGTCTAGCTAGCTTAGCCGCGATCACGCGAAAGGTTGCACCAATAGAGGATTGCCTAATCAAAATACCCGTCGTGGATACAGTTCAGGCGATATACCCCAGACTTCGGCCAGCAGAAGCCACATTGGGGTCGGCAATTGAGATTGAAAAGGGATCGATTTGGCGGGGTACTTGTCGGGACCGGGTTGCTGTTTACCCACCTGAACACCCATTCGATGTAGTTATCGTGTGAATCAGGCCCACCCCAGCTCTTGTAATCTGCCTTGTCAGAGGCCCAGCAGTGAAAACATTGCAAGAGAGGGTTATCAGGTGCGTTGTGATCAGTAACCGCCCGCCCACGTAGCAGTATTGCTCGCTCACTTCATTAAGATGGGAGAATTAGGACAGCGTAGCAGAAAAAGAAAGCGCGATAAAAGTGTTATTGTCAATGAGTTCCGTATGATGAGTTGCTATTCGAGTTGGAGTAGAGTAGAAGACAAAGGCGACGCTGCTGTTGTGCTTTCAACATTAGATCTATGCAAAATCCGAACAGATGCACTGAAACTTACCCAGTGTAGGTAGATGCTTGTCTTCAAGAATTCTCTTCAAACTCAGACGCCTTACGTTTTGTTCGTCGTATCTCATAATGTCCTGAGAGGCCGGGGGCTCCTCGTTCTAACCACTCCTCGACCCACACTTCCTTGCTCATTTCAGGCAATACCCTTAACCCCACATCCGTAAATCCAAGCTCGTCAATCTCCCAGTCGGTAATTTCTTTAAGTTCTGCTTCGTCAACCCTAATAGGAACCATGTTATACATAAGCTGATCAGGATCTTTGGCGCCTAAGAACCCTGCGCTAGCGACACAGATACTGTTGACACGCACAAAGGTTTCCTCTGCATCTAGGTAAAAGTCCTCTCTGCTGGCACACACAAGGTCTTCCTCTGCATCCAGGTAAAATTGCTCTAAGGTTTCCAAGGCGTGAGCTATCTTGCTTGTATTTAGCTCCACCCGCTCACGCATTGGCTCGAATGGGTGTTCTAAGTTGTTGGTCAAGCTGACTACTATCTCAATTGTCCTGGGCATGCGATTCTGTGCAGCAAAATCAAGACTTTTCGCGGACCGCTGGACATATTTGGCATTTTCCATTGTGAAGGTCAATACGTCGGAAGGAGTAGAAAGTCATGAATTAGATACTAGGGTACTATTTATGATGACAGATTGACTTATCTGGTGCGCTTTCCAAGTCCCGCTCAACAAGGTCCTCCACTCGCATTGCATTGAAGGCGACTGCTATAGCCGACAGAAGACACTGAACAACTATCTCCCACTCGGCGTACTCATCGTTGTAGAGGAATCTTGGTGGTGAGCTTAGGATGAAGCGTTGAATGGTGCGTTAGACAATAGGGTTCGCTTCATCATAGATAGTTTTGCATGTTGCAAGAATTGACGTGCTGACTGACTTGCTAACAAGCACACAGTTGACTGGCGACGATAACTCGTTAAGAAGCGCATCGTTGGCCGGGTTTGATGGATTATCGCGATGATGAAGCTTGACGTGCTTGATTCGCCGCGGCATGCGCTCGTACACCATCAAGCGCAGTTCCTTCGGTAGATCGAGAAATCGGAAAGGCTGTGTAGCCATGATGGCCGAGAGATGGGGTCGAGAGACAAGCTCGAGAGACAGGGTCGAACAACGGATAGATGGATGGAGGTTGGCAGCAGCGGGGCGGAAGAGCAACGAAAGTAGAAACGTCACGATAGGTGGTTGGTGACCAAGTGCCCCGCTCTAGGCCCAACCCGGTTAAGATGAATTGGTGTACTCCCTCGGGCTGGAGCACATTATGCGTGAAGAAGTCCACTCAACTACATACTCCGTACTAAATCGGTTGGTATCGAGGTCTTGCTCTACCAATTCTAGCTAGCTACTCCCGATGGTCCAGGCAAGATGAGCAATTCCAGCAAGATTTACAAGGTTCAGTTCTACGGATGGATTACCCACTAGAGTTTCCATTTGGGTGGTTGGTAAAGGCTCATCGGCGAGCACTGCTACATTTGCTGTTTAATAGACCTGGAGCTCGTCCTCTTTTCTACTTCGAACTTCGAGGTGATACCAGAGCTAGCGTCACTCAATGCAGTTAGCGGGCTTTCCGTCGGTCGCGCGTCGCACCTGACTCGCTGCAAAACACGTCCCGAGGTCAGGTCTCGTCGCGTCACGTCTCGTCACACTGAACAATAACCAATATTGACCTCGCTCATTGATCCGCTGTCCTCCCTCATCTCCACGCACCATAGGCGAAGTTGGACGCCACTCAGTTGCGCGTACTGGCCTTTACCACCATACGATGAGCTCGGATTATGATCTCGCAAGCGAGGATGAGGCCGACCTCATTGCTGCGACCACGCCTTCGGTGGACAAGAAACGCAAGCTCGACGACATCGAGACTGGTAACGACCTAACTGTGAAGAAGGTCAATACTGGACCTTCGCCAAGCATTCCCCTCGCGAATAGGGTACTCAGAGAGCGATTCGGTCTCCCCAGCTTTCGGTTGAAGCAAGAGGCTGCCATTGCCCGTATACTAGATGGAGAGAGTGCGACAGTTGTGTTCCCGACCGGTGCAGGGAAGAGTATCTGCTACCAGGTATGGCCATCTGTCGATACCAAACACGCAACTGCATCTGCTTACCACATGCAGGTCCCGGCCGTTGCGTTCCGAATTCAAGACCAAGAAACAGGAAGCCGCGCGCCTGAGTTTAGCGGCGTCACTCTCGTCATATCTCCGCTGATTGCTCTCATGAAAGACCAAGTTGACGCCTTGTTGAAGCGTAAAATCAACGCGGCGGTCCTAAACTCAAGCGTCAGTCGTGACCATTACCTCGCCACGCAAGAAGACCTGCGCCTGGGACGCTTAGATATGCTGTACTGTGCTCCGGAGCGATTGAACAGCGAGGGCTTCATTGCATCTCTCAAAGCTATCCCAGGTGGGATACGGTTGCTCGCAGTAGATGAGGCCCATTGCATCTCTGAATGGGGTCACTCGTTCCGCCCTGACTACTTGAAGATTGCTCGATTCGCACAAGAAGCGAAAGTCGAGCGTGTTGTTTGTCTTACAGCCACTGCTACCCCAAAAGTTGCGCAGGACATATGCAAGGCTTTCAATATCCCGTCGGAAGGCCTTTTCACCACGACAGTATACCGACCGAACCTCAGACTTTTGGCTCAGACGAGCACAACACATACGGACGACGTAGGACGACTCGCTTCCTTCCTCACGAAGCATCCTGGGCCGACCATCATCTATGTCACGATACAAAAGGGGGCTGAAATGCTCGCTGGAGAGCTGGTGGCACGCGGATTCCAGGCACGACCTTACCACGCAGGCATGAACACGGACGTTCGTACCAAGACTCAGGATAATTTCTTGGCTAGCGGTAAGATGATCGTTGTCGCCACTATCGCATTCGGTATGGGCATCGACAAACCAAACATTCGCAATGTCGTCCATTTCGACATACCGAGTAGCATTGAATCCTACAGTCAACAGATTGGCAGGGCTGGTCGAGATGGACTGCCTAGTACTTGCTTGTTCAATCTCTCGACAAAAGATTTCTATCTCCGTAATATCTTCACGTATGGCGATCGGCCTTCGGATCGATCCCTGAGGCTCCTTTTCAAAGATATCTGTTCACCAGAGCGGCAAAATCTCAAGGCCGGAGATATCTTCGAAGTCTCGCTCTACCACCAATCCAGAGATGTGGACATCGGCCCCACCACCCTCGGGATCCTCTACGCCCACCTTGAGCTACATTACAAGCTGTTCCGATCAGCTGGTGCGCTTTACACCGATTACAAGTACAAGCCGCAGAATTCACGGCTGATCTCAAGCGACGAGTCGCCATCCGCGAGAGCGATTGTCCGGGCTTCTGTAACGAAAGGCAAATGGACCCAGGTCTCGCTCGACGACGTAGCTACGTCGACAGGCATTGCTCGAATGGATCTTGTTCGAAAGATGGACGAGTGGAATGAGCGAGGGGCGATAGAGCTGGAAAAGAGAGGTGTTCTGAATACCTATCGGCTCGAGAAGCCCCTCCCCTCTGACCAAGAGGAGATCGATATCATGATCAAAGAGCTGGATGCTGGTATGGCAGAGAAGGAGAGACAGGATCTCGAGCGGACTACAGCCCTCATCGACCTCGTTACCGACAAGAAGTGCTTCTCGCGATCCTTGGCAGAGTACTTCGGCGAGTCCGGAGTAGATATGCCGAACGAGTGCGGCCATTGTACATGGTGCGAAACACACGAGCAGGTTGTTCTGCCAGACGAGCCGCCGCAGCCACCGGACCCAGAAAAGATCAAACGGATACTGTCGGTGGTCAAGGTTCGCGACGACCCGCGGCTGCTGGCCAAGATCGCATTCGGTATAAAGAGTCCACGGATAGGAGCGATGAAGATCTACAATACCGGGGTGTTCGAGTCTATGAACGTCTGCGACTTCATGGAGCTAGTGAGGATCTTCACGGAAGAGTGCGCTCGTGAAGGGGGTGGTTCGCATGGCGATGGTTAGATAGGCCTCTACGAGATACCAATGTGCTTTTCGAGCACGATTATACAATAGGCCTCTTCAATCATCGTGCTCATGTGACGAGCCCTGTTCGGTTCCAACATAACTTAATGCCTGGTTTGTTTTGTGAGTCTATATCAACTACCATATCGAGGTCTTACTCTAATTATACCAGCTACTTCCAATGCTCCAGCCAGGGCAAGCCTATCTGGCACCATAGACAGGCACTGGTTCTACCTTGACAAAGCCCTATCGTATCTAGCATAGTGAGTAACGCCGCATTCAGAGAGGGCAGTGGCTAGGCAGTAATCAAGAATGCATAAGACGTAGCTATCGTCTCTGAGTGTGGACCTGGCCTCAGATTCATGAATTTCTAGAAAGGAGGTTGGAGATGCTTCGATTGGAGAAATGGAACGATCGTACTACATCGACAATGGAGTCTAGATGCCTACATGCCCACCCTTCCTCGCCTCGTGCGCCCGATCCAAAACAGAGTCCAGATGTACAAGTCTCGTCGACGGTCGTCGTTGCTAGCACCTTCAAGCGCTCATACCCCACAGTCGCACTCGTGCGAAACCACCTGCATAGAAAACTACTCGTGAGTCGTGAGTCGTGAGTCGCGATGTCCAGTCTAGACCTTGTACCCATTTCAGCCACATACCCCAAAAGCGGGGAACACCACCCAACCTGACCAGCACCATCGACCCATTCCCGCTTAGCATTCACCCCCAGATTTTCCCCAATATCAGCCCATTGGGGGTAAAATGTGGGGAAAAGCTTGTCGCCCAGGCGTCCAAAGTGCTTGATAAACACCAGGCAAGGCGGCCACTTGCCGATCTTCGAATATCGCATCGCGTTGCACCGCATCTCATCGCGTACCATCGTCACCATGGCTGCCGGAAGCCGGTACAATTTCCTCGTCGTGTTCCTCGTGACCTTCGGGTCGCTCACGTACGGCTACAACTCCGCCATCATCGGCGCCGTCATCGGGCTCCCGTCGTTCTTCACCTACTTCGACATCTCGCTGACGGGGCCCAACGCCGCCGAAAGCTCCAGGATCACCGGCGCGACAAATGGGCTCTTCGCTGGGGGCGGCCTCCTTGGCTGCTTCATCATCACCTGGCTTGCGGATGTGGCGGGCAGGAAGAGATCGATTCAGATCACGGCGGGAATATGCATTATTGCTGCTGCGATCCAGGCCGGATCCGTGCACATCGGCATGTTCCTCGCGGGCAGGTTCTTGATGGGCGTCGGTGTCGGCATGGTCAATGTCGTTACGCCGCTTTATCAGAGCGAGATATCGCCTGCGAAGTCGAGAGGGCTGATGGTCGGGTCGCACGGCTTCATGCTTTGCGTGGGATACGTATGCTACGCTACCCACACCGCAGCTGAAATCTTGTTGCTAACGCGCGTGTAGGCTCTGGCCGGGTGGACCGGATTCGGATGCTACTATGTGAAATCGCAAACAGCGCAATGGCGAATTTGCCTTGCGCTGCAGATCGTCCCGCCGCTCTGTCTGCTCGTCGGATCGCCATGGCTGCCTGAATCCCCGCGCCATCTCATGGCGAATGATCGGTTCGACGAGGGCCTGCGGATTCTCCGCGACTTGCACCGCATGCCTGGCGACGAGGACGACATTCTCGCCAAAGAAGAGTTCTATCAGATCCGTCAACAACTTGAGCTTGAACGCAGAGAAGGGTTGAGAGAGGGCTGGGTTCAGGGCTGGGTCGTGCTTTTCCGGCGCAAGTCGTACCGCAAGCGACTCATACTTGGATTCTTGACTTTGTAAGTGCCAACGATTCTCTGAGGAGAGCATGCGCTGACTCCCGGCTAGAGGACTTGTGCAGTCAACGGGCTGCCTGGTCATCAACAACTACCAAGTACTCTTGTACAACGGCCTTGGCCTCTATGGCTCACTTCCGCTACTGCTGTACTCGGTGTGGGATACATGGGCCGCGTTCATGAACTTGATGAACGCGATATGGTTGGACAAGATTGGACGCATCCCCATCATGGTGATAGGACAGGTGCGTAGTCAGCGTGGCATGAAAGCAGACATACTAACGACCGCAGATCGGCTGCGCGGTATCAGTCGCAGGCTTTACCGGCTGCGTTGCACAGTACGGCGGTACAGATAACAAGATCGGAGTCGGCTTCGGTGTCTTCTTCCTGTATCTTTGTACGTTATAACGACATCCTTGCACCGCACGAAACCATGCTAACCCACCCGCTAGTCGTGACATTCTTCGGAGGCTCCATGGACGCATCCTCTTACGTCTACGCCGGCGAACTCTTCCCCACTTCGATCCGGGCCCAAGGAGCAGGCTTCAGCATATCCGCCCTCTTCGCCTTCTCGCTCATCTACACCATGTGCGCGCCCGTAGCCTTCAACACCATCGGATGGAAGTACTACCTCATCTTCATCATCATGCCGATTTTCGGTGCTACCATGATGTACTTTTTCTTTCCCGAAACAAAGGGCTTGACGCTGGAGGAGATAGGCAAGAAGTTTGGCGACGAGGTTGCCGTGGATCTTTCCGCTATGGATGAGGCGACGAAGAGGAAGTTCGACAAGGGACTGGCGATGGAGATGGAGATGGAGACGGAAGTCGTCTATACGGAAAAGGTAGCTTGAGGTGTCAATTCGCCGAATTTTCTGGTGCGTCAGACCGTACACGGGGGAGACCCTCTGCTCCTATCTGGAATGGTATCGAGCTTTATACGCCATGTTCTTGGTCATGCATAATGTTCGCAATGAAAGAGCTTCGTGAACGAAGAGATGTCCGTTAATGTAGTGGCCATCTGGCACATCAACGATTTTCGTGTGCTCTTGCGATAAACTTCATTTTTTTCCGCGCGCTGAGTGGCCCAATTGTAGAGAGTAGATGGCGCTATCAGAAGAATGTTTTATGAGTTGACTCCCATTAGTCACTTCTTCCTGTCTTGTTTTCGCTTTCTTAACATCACGATACCAGCACTCGGTCGCTGCGCGGTAGGCGTCGTTGTGAGTTCCAATAATCCCCCTGGCTTTCGCATTGAACGGATAAACACGGTAGGAGACATTGCTCTGCGTTGAACGATCATGGATAACAATGAGGTTTTGAAGGATGGGAATGTGGGACAGTTGCCCCCGCGATTAGTCATCGGTTATACTTGCCCCTATTCGGAAGCCGAGCATCGTCAGCTCTTGGTGCCTGTGCCTCGTAAGCCGCCGCCGCCTTCTCGTGCATTCTTGGGCGTTCTCAGCCCGGGGTCCTATGGCGATTGCAAACCAGTGCCGCCTCTTGCGACGTATTTAACCGTCACAGTCCTCACCATGGCGTCGCACACTCCCCAAACGTACACGGAGATGGCGAGAGGCGACGTCGAAGCCATCGGGGCGCATTGCCAGATGGAGTACTGCCATGTACTCGACTTCCTGCCTTTCAAATGCAGTAGTTGCGCCGGGTGAGTGCAGTTCTCAATACCTACGTGGAAAGCAGCTAACACGACGTCTCCAGGACCTTCTGCCTCGACCACCGAACAGAGTACGCCCACAAATGTGTCAAGGAAGGCGAGTGGGCGCGACGACGCGCAGCGCAGAACGCAACAGGCCAGCCACCGCCGAAGCCGTCGCTCTACACGCACGATCAGCAGTGCTACGAAACGGCGTGCAAGACGCTCATCAACACACCGCGCATGCCGGCGAACCAATGTCCGACGTGCAACCGCTCGTACTGCCTCAAGCACCGCATGCAGGAAGACCACGACTGCAAGAACGTCATACCAGCGGGAGCGCGGCAGAAGAGCGCGCTGCAGATCCAGGGCGAGCGCGGCCTCTCCGCCCTGGCCAAGCTGAAGCTGTGGGCCGAAGACAAGAAGAAGAAGGACGCCGAGAAGAGCAAGAAGAAGTCGGGCTTCCTGGGGCTGGGCAGCAAGAGCTCGTCGGCCGCGCGGGACGCCTTGGTTGCGGCAAACGACTTGAAGCGCACAGCAAAGGGCGATGCGGCGGTCCCGCAGGACAAGCGCGTCTACCTGCATGTCGAAGCCTCGGCCGACACGACGAAAGCCAAGTTCCCGACAGGCAAGTTCTTTTACAACAAGGAGTGGACCGTCGGCCGCGTGCTCGACATTGCGGCCAAGGCGCTGCAGGTGCAGAATGTGAACAACCGCGGCGGCGGCGAAGAAGACAAGCTGCGCGTGTTCCACGTCGAGGGCGGGCGGCTGCTCAAGTTCAGCGAGAAGATTGGCGCGCCGTGTGCAAACGGGAACATGATAGTTCTGCTACGGGGAGTTGGTTCGGGCGAGCCGGATCTTATTGATCTGTGAGGGTGTCAGGGTGCGTGAGGGTGATAATGGCCACAGGCGGATGGCTGTGGCTGTGGCGGTGCATTTTCTAGCGTTCAGCATACTTTCGGTCTTATCATGATGGAAGTTTGGTAGTTGGGATCTAGTGATACCCATATTTATGATGTACGGAGTTTCAGGGTTGATGGTTCATTGCTGCTGCATTCGAGATAGGGGTTCATCGTGCTATGTTGTTGCTGCTACTAAAAGACAGGTGCTGGAAGAAAGTGTCCTCGTGGAGAGTGTTTTGGTAGTACGTAAGTGCGTTACCTGTAATCTTTACAAAGCCCTATCGTATCTCCGTATCTATTGATCTAGGTGCGCATCCGTAACAGACTATGCTAAGGCTAGAGAGAAGCAATTTAGAGACAACCAAACAGCAGCGGAAGACATCTTCGTACGATATGCATGGGATCGGGCGTCAGACACACAGAACGAACTATCCACTCAGCTCACGCTAGAATCAAATACGACTCTTCTGTCGGAAGTCTGAGCTTCAGGGCGTTATATAGAAGAAATGCTGGTTATCCCGATAGGGCCTAGCTCCGACTTGGCTCGCCTCTGTCGAACGACACCAACAACTCCACTCTTCCTTGGAGCTGTCCGACAGTCCTTCCACGCCTCCCCAGCTTTCTTCGCCATGCCTCTCGTTTACATTAAGCGTCAATGTCTCGCCCTTCTTCGCACTGTGACCGCTGCAGTCGGTTCGTTTCTCGAGATTAGCGAAAACTATCTCGAGATTGCGTCGAGGTGGCTCGAATCGGATTCCCGCCCACAGACCACACAGGATCTAGTACATGCATAGTTACTTCTCGCGCCCACGTGCAGGTCAAAAGGAGGCATTCGGAACGTCGGATGTGCTCGGCAGCACACACGCGAACGGTGCGGCTACCAAGAAACGCTACAATGACATTCACAGGCGCTAACATCGGCGTAGCTAACCTAACACAATCACCACTACGTACCTAGAACAGCGGTCGAGCTTCTAGGGCTGCTCGCCTTACCCGCTTTTTGATTTGGAACGCTTTAGAAGCCTTGGTGACACCATAGGTGGTAAGACTGAACGACAAGAGCCGTCGCATACGCGTATAAGGTGCGGCTCAATGCTAATCGCAGCGGTCCAGTTGCGCAACTTTCGGGACACCCACCAGGTTACTCTTGCCGGTTTACATCGACTACAGGTCAAACGGTCTTTTCCACGTTTCAAGGGCGCCTGCGAGAAACTCCGTTACCCGATGTCATGGGTCTCCCGGGCGGTAACGCCTTGTTCAACAGCTGCACGGCATTCCTTGTCTGGCTAGCTGGCTGCTTGGAGGTCATCTATCTGGTGTGGCTCGTGGTGCTAGAGGCCGTTAAAAGCTGGGCCAAGGGCATCCAAGCTGTTCACTACTAAACAATGGACATTTTCTGTCCCTACCTAGTCTAGGGTAGCCTGCCTCACCGTCAGTGCCCCGCAAAAAATCGTACCATTATTAAAACAACGAGACTGCTTCTTGCCTGCTCGCCCTCTTTCCTTGTTCTCTCAAAATGTTCGTACTCTGACAACCAGTGTCAACCCGGCAACCTTCTCGATTAGGACCCCTTCCAATCCTCGGCCGGTACTACCCAGTTTACTGAGTTGTGATCTAGATACAACGAAAGCATGAGAGCGGTGATAGTACGTTCATTCTTTTGCGCCTCCAAACATCTGGCTAACTCTATCATAGGCTGGCCTCAGCATTATCACTGGCATCACTACAGTGGCTTTATGCGCTCGTCTCTACATCCACTGGTCCCGATTCTCACGTCTGTACTGGGATGACCTTCTTGTTGTCATCGCGTGGGCATTATCCATCCCCTTAACTATGATAGCCGTCCTGGGACAGTCACCAGAGAGTACTCTGCATGGCCAACTCTTCTTCAGTCGGCCCGTGGCACAAGCCTTCTTCTACACCTCGCTATGGAGCATCAAGTTCGCCTTCCTCGTATTTTTCCGACGCCTGGGGTTCTGCATATTCTACCGACTGAGAATCTACTGGAAGTGCACCCTAGTCTTTACACTGCTCACCTACGTTATCCTCTGGGCCATCAATCCATACAAGTGTTGGGCGGAGAAGGGGATACTGGGATGTACAGCTGGACCGACTTATAAGAATATGGCGATTACGACAATATCTATTGCGACTGTTTTCGATGTGCTCACTGATTTGCTGAGTACGCTTCGACCTTCGGGTCTCGACTATGCTAACGTGATATCTAGTCATGGCCATTCCGCTCAGCACAACCTCGAAGCTGCGCCTCTCGCGCCGAAACAAGTTCATCCTGTACACCTTGTTCTCACTCGTTCTCATAACCACCGCAGTCTCCATCGCACGCATGGTTATGACCATAAGCGCTCTCAGCTCGGGCGACAAGTCGTATGCGCAACGTTTGCGGGTTCTAACACAGGTCGAAGTGAGCACAGGTAGGTATCCTACCAATCCACCCTATTCAAAGCCACATCGATATGCGCCAAGCTGACGTATCGTGAAGCCATCATCGTAGCCTGCGTCTGCTCCTTTCGGACCATCTTCACCGACGGACCTGGCTCTCAATCAGCTTCCTCAAATAAGAGAAGCTATTCCTCCCAACCTAAACGAGGCACGCCGCAAGGCGGTTCTAGCGAAGGCATTCTTTTGTCGGATTTGCAATATCTTTCGCCAGAGGCACTCAAAGTACCGGAACGAGCGCATGGAGACTCATCTCGGCTGCTTGACAAAGTATAAAACCGAGTTCTTTCCTTGGAATTTCTCGATCTGTAATCGGGCTGATATTCGCTACCACGTGATTTTGCTTCAGTTTTTCTCTAGTTACCCGCGAAATCCAGCCCGCATCTAATACTTCTATTTCTGAAATTTCAGTGTGCTATCTTTGTTCAAGAACTGATTCCCAAATTGAACTCATGGTTTTGCTCGTCCATTGGTAAGCATCATATTCCTCCAACTCCGGCTCTCTTTTCCATGCTAATCTCACTCCGTAGATCGCTTACTCTTCCACAATATAGAGTCCCAAGGATGATCATCAGCAAGCCTGGCACTTGGCGACGCGGGCTAATGTAGACACCGTTTCACATGGGTTTCGGATTACCCGGCTGGTGAACGACGACCGCCAACACCAGACCAGAGCCAGCAGAAGGTAACTAGATCACAGACGGCCTGTTAAAAACAACCAAGATGTCGCTTCTATCCATGTTACGGCTTTTCGTCGTCTGCGTATGTTCGATCTCTTTTGTACTCTCGCTCGACCACCAGCGCGCTCCTCGAGACCAATCCAAGCCTCAACATCCGTTTCTTCAGGACGTATTCACATGTCCCAAAGAGGATGTCGAGAATACGACTCAACCGCAAGAGCAACGCTCGCTATGGTCTCACACCCCCTTCTGCACCGGCAAACGCTTTTTCAAGTACTGCGCCCACACAACTTCCTCCGCTCGATCTCCTACCTCCCACGGCCTCAGCATCATCGCCCTCCCACCAGCCGCCGCGGCTGTAGCCCACATATTCCACGCAGCCAACGACACCCCCACAGACGCTTCACACGCCTACACGATCCGCGACATCCCCAACAAAGGCAAAGGCCTCGTAGCCTCACGCCCCATCGCCCGCGGCTCCACCCTCCTTCTCGACTCCCCCCGCCTCATTGCCAGCCAGCAATTCCCTACGCACGTGACCCAATCCGGCGGGCACTCGCTCTTCTCCCACGCCGTCGCACAGCTCCCCGCCGCCGACCGCGCCCTCGTCCTCTCGCTCGACCAAAGCCTCGGCGGCTCCGCCATCGAAGACGTGATGAAGACCAACGCCTTCGTGTGCAACTTCGCCGACAGCGGCGTCGGCGACACCTACATGTGTCTGTTCCCGGGCGTCGCGCGCATCAACCACGCCTGTCGTCCGAATGCGCACGCGCGGTTCTTGCCGCGCAGTTTGCGCATGCAGGTCCGCGCCACGGCAGACATTACGGCTGGTGAGGAGATCACCATCTCGTACGGCAGCATCGAGCTGCCGTATGCGGAGCGCCAGACGCTGTACCGCGAGGGCTGGGGCTTCGAGTGTGGCTGCGCGCTGTGCATATCGGGCGCGGAGAGCATTGCGCGCAGCGACGCGCGGCGCGGCCGGTTCAAGGAGCTGCGCGATGCGGTGGGGGGCTTGACGGCGCAAACGTTTGATGCGCAGCGCGTGGTGGAGTGGGAGGAAGAGATACTGGGGATTAGTCAGGAAGAGGGGTTTGAGGGGTTGGTGGCGGAGGACTTGGAGCGGTTGGCGTATGTGGCGACGGGGTTGGGGAGGAGAGATGAGGCGAGGAGGTGGGCGGGTAGAGCGGGTGAGAATCTGCTGTTTTGGAAGGTGGTAGAGGGTGAGGAGCCGGGGGCGCAAGTGAGGAGGGTGGAAGGGCTGCTGAGGGAGTTGGGTTGAGGCGAGGGGAAGGGAAGGGGAGATAGGCTCGAGACTCGGCGCAAAAGGGCTATATGCAGCTACAACCGTATGCAGACGGCACAGTCATCAGGGGGCTTAATAGTAACTGTAGCTATTCTGTCTCTAGTTATAGTTAATATTAGTCTGCAGCTTTCCATACGCTTGACATTGGTGTATTCCCTCTAGGATAAGTAATTGACTATTTTGGAGAAACTGTACATAGGACTCACGAGAGACACGGAATAATAGTATACAGAGTAAAGGAAGAGAATACACAGCAATTAGGTCTTCTATAGATAACGTGCTAGCACTACTTTATTCTTTTCTTTCTATGTCTGTAAGGGGGGATTGTTTCCTACTGTGCTTACTACCGTAGAATCTGGTGTATATCGTCCAACTCACAGCCACTGGGGGTCATCAGGATATGCACGCACAGTTACGTTTTTGCCCTGTGTTTGCCCTGCCGCGACAGGAGGCGTCTAAAGGTGCATAAGTAGGACTTGATTGCCTCTACTTGATAGATCTAAGTAGACAGCAAGAGCCTGTGCGTGCATATCCCGATAACCTCTAGTAGCCGTGAGCTGGACGATATACACCAGATTATACGGTATTGTTTTGGGGGTTTTATTTCCTCTCCCAGTTCAGTCATGCTGGAAGAATCCTCCTAGCAATAACAAAGCCTAATAGCTTTCTCTTGTGGTGTTCCGCAATCCGCCCTGCATGCACATCGGTATTCACCAATCACGCATCGTCTCGCTTCGGCTTACCTAACCTTGCCCTGGCCATCACAAAACCCAACACCAGTGACACGCCATGCCCGAATCCTGAGTCCACGATCCCTGGGCGGCGGATCCGTCCGTTAGCCAGCCCTGTTCCATCCCGTGACGTCCATCTATCCAGATTCCATTCATGCACCTACGGCCTGGGACGCTCTCTTTCATCCGGTTATTCACACAGTCGGGCGTTTGCGCATCGGCGCCATATTTACTGTTGTATCAGTCCTTACCCCTCTCCTCCCGTTCGATTCGATTCGATTCGGTTCCGCACCGAAAGAAAGAAAGAGCTCGGCTGTTACAGGGTGTTGGCAGTGTGACCGTCGTCGGCTGTTGCGCACGCCGCGCCGCGTCGCGATCGATGGCCTCGGGCGAGTTTAGCCGGCTGGTTGTGTCGCACTGGCGCGAGCTGCGCGAGAAGCTGCGCGCGCAGGACGAGGAGGTGGTGGTAGAGGGGCGCGGGCTGAGTTTGGCGGCTGTGGTTGCGGCGGCGAGGTATGTATAGAGTGTGGCTTTTTTCTGGGTACAGGCAAGAGGTCGGGTGTTATGTGGGGCGGTGGCGGCTTACGTGATGGCCATGGGGGATACGACCATCTATGTAGCGGGCCGGCGTGGATATGCATAGATATCTTGTTGTTGGCGAGGACGTTGCTAAGATTCCGTGTAGGTACGGGCAGGATGTTGCAATTAGCGACGACATGCTCGAGGCCATCGGCCAGAGGACGGAGAAGCTGTATGGGAAGGCGCTGGATGTGGATGTCATGCACGGTATGCATCACAAAGTCTCGATTCCCCCAGTTTCTGCTTCATTTTTTCTCCAAGCCCATCGTCAGAGCTCCTTAGGCCTTAGAGAGTATACATACTATAGTACAATTATACTAACACGTCCTCCAGGCTCCACCCCTACCCTCCGCAGCACGCCCACTGAGCGCACCACCGCCATCAAGGAAGTTCAGCAAAGCATGATCCGGGGTCTGCACTTCGGCATCCTCTCCGGCGAAACCGACTTCGACAACTCGCACGCCACTCGCACTTTCTCGTCTGCGATCCCGCTCAGCGACCCCGTCGAGTCGACGTCGATGCCCGAGTCCTGGGTGCGCGCCTCGATCCTAATCCGCGCGAACTCGCTGGCGTACGAAACGTCGGGGGTCCGACCCGTGCTGCTCGAGCGCCTGTGCCAACTGTTGAATCTGGATGTCATTCCGCGGGTGCCGCTGAGGGGCAGTGTGTCTGCGTCGGGGGATCTGAGCCCGCTGTCGTATATCGGCGCCGTGCTGCAGGGGAAACCGGCGGTGCAGGCGTGGATTGGGGATCGCATCCAGGGAGGCAGGAGACTGGCCCCTGCCGACGAAGCACTGAGCTATGCTGAAATCCAACCCATCGAGGTGAGAGGCAAGGAGGGCATGGCCATCATCTCAGGGACAGCGGTTGCGGCAGGCGTTGCGTGTTTGGCGCTGCACGAGACGGTGTGTCTGGCGGCCGTGGCGCAGGTGTTGACGGCCATGTCCGTCGAAGCGCTGAGCGGCACGAGCGAGAGCTTCGACGCCCTTTTCTCCGAGCTGCGGCCTCATCCGGGACAGGTCGAGTGTGCGAGGAACATCAGGGGGTTCTTGAGCGGTTCGAGACTGATAACCGGGGATAGCAACTCCAACGACGAGTCCCTCGCGATACGCACGGCGCCGCAGTGGATCGGCCCAGTTCTCGAAGACTTGCTCCTGGCCCACTCGCAGCTGTCGGTGGAAATCAACTCAGCAACGGGCAGCCCGCTCATCAGCCAGTCCGGCCGCATGCTTCAAGGTGGCAACTTTCAAGCCAAAGCCGTGACGTCGGCCGTGGAGAAGATGCGCCAGGGCCTCCGAAGTCTCGGTCAGCTGCACTTTGCACAGTGCACCGAGCTCATCAACCCAGCCACGAACAAGGGCCTCGCGCCCAACCTCGTCGTCGACGAGCCCAGCCAGTCCGGCATCTGGAAGGGCACCGACATACTCGTCGCCGCCCTCCAGTCCGAACTCGGCTTCCTCGCCAACCCCATGACCTCACACGTCCAGTCCGCCGAGGGCCTCTACCAGGGCATCAACTCGCTGGCGCTCATTTCCGCGCGCTACACCCTCACAGCCGTCGACATCCTCACGCAGCTCGCCGCCGCCCACCTCGTCGCCCTCTGCCACGCGCTTGACCTGCGCGCCCTACACAACCAGTTCCTGTACGCCTTCGCCCCGAAGTTCAAGCTGCTGACGCGCCGCTGCCTCAGCGACTGCTCATCGACTGAGCCCCTTTCCCCCGGCACCAGCAGCAGCAGCAGCGATGCCGCCGGCGCCGACATCGCCTACGACCTCTGGGTGCGCCTCTCGGAAATCACAAACCGCACCACGCACCTCGACACCGCCGCGCGCTTCTCCGCCGCCCTCGACGCCCTGCAGTCGCAGCTGCTGCGTTGCGTTCCCGGCGCCGCGTCCTCGCACAGCCTTGCCGCTGCCCAGCACTGGCACGCGGCCTGCGTCGCTGAAGCCACGCAGACGTACCACGCCGTGCGAACGCGCTACCTCGCTGCGCCAGACGCCACGCCCGTGCTGGGCCGCGCCGCGGCGAAGCTGTACGGCTATGTGCGGCGCGGGCTCGAAGTGCCGTTTTTCGGCGAGGAGTATTTGCGGGCGGCGGAGTGGGACGACGGGACGGGGATGGCGCAAAGGGGGAGCGGGAATGGGCATCGGTATCGGTCGGTGGGGGCCATGAACTCGGCTGTCTATGAGGCGATGCGCAATGGGGCGTTGTTTGATGTTGTGGTGGAGTGCTTTGGGGACGTGTAGGTGAGGGCGTGGTTTGGTACATACTAAATAGCGTCTGTGTGTGTCAACTGCATGTCGCTCTCCTCGTCCGCCATCACCATGTGCCATCGTACCTATCAGGCTGGGTAATGGCGATGTACGGGTAACCTCATGAGTGCCCTTCAGTCTGCTATCCACGTCGCCTAGGTTCCAATATCACATCTGTTTATCATACCCACGCATCGCCCCTATCGTTCTCTATTACGTTGTGCTAACATACCTACTAGGCTAGGCAATAGCACTGTAGATTCAACCTCAAGAGTACTCTCCAGTCTGTTGTCCACGTCCCGCAGGTTCGAACATTCGCGTTGGGGTATTTCGACACGTTGCTCACATCGTCTATCTTCACACTATGCCCTCGTACCTACTAGGCCAGGCAATGGCAATATAGATTTAACCTTAAGAGCACCGTCTATTCTACTATCTAAGTCCCGCAGGTTCCAATATTCACGTCTAGGACTAATTAGGGATCCCTACGCTCTCGAATTCCGAGTCCACTTTGACATGTCTAGCAGGTGGTTGCCTTATTCATGCACTACTCGTGGAACTGGCTACAAGGGCTGATACAAGCTCGTAGGGAAGGTTAGTTCTAGTTGTAATTCGGATTTAATAGGTAATACTTCTTGAGGTTTTGTTTGGACATTACCCACTATGCTAGATACGATATAGTTTTGTAAAGATAGAGGAAGGTTGTAGCTATATGGCTAGGAATGTATATAGAAGCAAGAGGATTGCCTTTGTCATATAGGGGGGGTTAGGCAGGCCTTGTCGAGTTGTCCCTTTGACGAGACCAGCATTTTACACCGCCGCGTTCATGTTCTCCTGGGTGAACATCACACCGCTTGAAAGGTACAATGGAGCAGTGCAAAGGTTGCCTCGGCTCACTGAAGGTTGTCTCGAATCTCTTCCAGTATTGGTAGCTTCGGAGACGGCTACTACGAGATGGGTGGATCAGAGGGAGGTTGTGGGAGGTTGCAGGTGGTTGCGGGAGGTTGCAGGTGGTTGCGGGAGTAGCGTACGAGGGTGCCTCTTTCACGGGGCGAGTCTGGAAGATGCTGAGTGTCTAAATAGAAGTCAGTAACGCGTACAAGAGAAAAGGGATGCCCAAGAGGCTGGCTGCTTAGCCAGCATCGCAGCAGGCCATAGAGGCTTGCAACGAGGCGGTGTGGTCAAATCTCGGTGAAGGGTGCAAGGTGCAGACCCTCTTGGTCAACACTTCTCACCACAGTCTTCATTCACCGCACCCTCCCCTCCAACCAGTCACTCCAGCCCGCACAGGCCACACCCCCATCCCCTCAACCTCAAAAACTTTTCTTCGAAGCTCCTTTCCTCTCGCCAGCACTCCCCTCCCCATCGATCTCCTCCACCATGGCCCCCTCATCACGCCGCCGAGGCAAAATCGTCTTCCGCGACGGCAACCCTCGCTCCCGCCTCCAATTCCTGCAGCGCCGCAACGCCCGCCTCCGTCTCTGCCGCGAGCTGGCGCTGCTGCTGACGCCCGTCCACGACAAGTGGCTTCGGTTCTGCGAACGAAAGTTCAACTACGCTTCAGTGCTGGAGCGCCCCGCCGCCGACTTCGATGCCGCCTCGCCATTCCGCCAGATGAAGGGCGTGCGCTTCTACAACCTCTACAACAAGCACACGGCGCCGCGCCCGGGCGTCGACGTCGACGAGGCGCTGCACCGGGCTTGCATCACAGTCAACACGTGCTCGATCGGGTGCTTCGTCGGCCTGCACGAAGTGAAGAAGCTGCTTCGCGGCCCACGCAGAGTTCATCAAAGCCGAGTACTCGCAGGTCAGAGTGACGCCGCGCCTGGTCATCTTCGAAGAGCAGCAGCACGCCAACCCCATGTGGGGCAGACACGACATCATCATCATACACTGCCAGACGGGCAAGATGGTGCTGGACCTCGCCGCCTGGCAGTTCGGCTTCGGCAAGTTCTGCTACACGATGGGGGAGTACCAGCAGTTTCTGGCGGACTGCTCGGACATCAAGTTCGACGGCGAGCGGCTGCAGAGAGACTGTGCAGACCTGGCGGAACATTTTGTGGGGATGTGGACGAGTTTTGGGGAGGAGGAAGAGGAGGAGTAGAAGAGAAGGAAGAGATGGAGAAGGAGGAGGAGTAGAGCTGTATAAGTCTTGTTTGTTTTGATAGAACGAACGAATGCAGCACCTACCGTCAGGGATTGACACCACCACTATCTCTACCTTGACTGTCCCACAAAACGTGACCCTTGCGCTACAGTGTAGTGACCTCAAGGTTCCTCACCGAATAGGTTGTGTCTACCCTACAGTCAGCAACGCACATCTTCTAGGAGCTATGTCTACTCACTCGTCGTTGGGCCCGGTTTCCCACTGCTCCCTTCCATCTGCAGGTTGATCACCAGATAGAACGGCTTCCCTGTATAATCCTTCCCTACGTGCGTCGCAATCTCCTTCCCATCCATCCAAAACTTGACCTGCGTATCCTTCCCATTCTTGTCGCGCAGCTCACACTTAATGTCATGGAACTGCGCTGGATCGTTGTACTGCACGTCCTTCCAGCTGAGCACACTCGACGTGTTGAACGTGTTGAAGCTTATCTTGCCGCTGCCCTTCCACTCCGCCATGTCGATTTCGGGCGGCCAGCCGTTGACTGCGGTGAGCCAGAAGGCGGGCCACGTGCCTTTGGTCGTGGTGGCCTGGAACGAGCCGCTAAAGACGAAGCCGCCGCCTTTGGGGACCGTGAAGTGCTGCTTTGCTCCAATGGCGCCGGCGAGGTAGTTGATTGCGAGCTGTTTGCCGCCGTGGGTGGCGGGCGGTTGGCCTTTGACGGGTTGCGCAGTTATTGTGAGGGTTCCTGGAGAGGAGATAGCAACGTGGGCTTTGTCCATGCGTGCGGCGCCATTGTGGGTGTTGCCGCCCCAAGGGTAGTTGTACGTGAAGTATTGTTCGAGGTTCGCAGTGCTGTCGAACACCGTTTTGGGGATGAGCGTCGTGGCGGTGGATACGGCGGGAAGAAGAGCTGCCGTGAATACAAGGATATACATAATGGACGAAGCCTAGCAGAGTCTTGTACGAAAGAGGTCAGTGTCCAGAACTCTGGGTATCATCTCTCGACGTACCTGATCCCCTTATGTAAACTCTCTACATCGGCAGGAATATTGAGCAATCGGCTGCATTCAGTTGCTCCAGTCTGTCCAAATTGATGTTTATTTCAAACCAGCATGGTGGTTGGTGGGAATCAAGATTTCCACATGGTATCACTGCCCTGTCATAATTCGTTTCTGATGCGCAGCTAGGTAGGCCTACTCTCACCTCTACAAGTCCTACACAACAATACCTAGTATGCTAGATACAGTAGAGCTTTGTAAAGACAGGAGTAGACAACCTACCTATTGCTAAAAACTCCTAGGTTGTCAAGAGGATCGCATGGAGTCTTCTATGTATCGGCAATGAATTCTGCCGGGGAGGTGCTATGGTGTACCAGCACTCTTTCTTGTCTATATGGAACCTGGATAACCCTGAGGGTATTCTGCTCCCTCCACCAATAAGGGGTATGTAATTTATCCTTCCGGAGACGCACTTCATCTACAGCAATTCTCCGGGGCATGGGTCCACGTTCGCGTAAAATTTCCCAGTCAAAGCTGTGTATGAGATCGGCGTTTTACTAATCGAGCTTTCCGTTGAGAAATAGGTAACGAAGAGGTGTGGGATTTGCTTGAGTAACCGTGAAGGAGTTTGGATATGTAGCCGAGGATGATAGGGCAGCTTTTGGCGGCAAGAATACGAGCGATCGCGACGTTTACACCTACAACTTGATTTAAGGTACCAATGCCGCTGTTTCTAAGGCCATGTTTATCCTGGAAGATATTTTTCTGACAACATAGAATAGGGACGGAGCGAAGGGACATGAGGACATCTGCAACCTGGACCAAAGTTATTATCCGGCCTGTAGGGGCGGACGGCTGTGTATGTAGATCTAAAGGAAAGCAACTACGGTATCTCCTGACGGCCTCCTAGCTTGATACCGCAGTGCCTTCGCAGTGCTAAGCAGTTCTTATACGACTTGAAGTATTTTGGAGTTGATAAGGCGGTCGAAATAGACGGGAGAGAGCGGTTCGATGAAGCGTTTTCGCGAGCTCAAGACACTTGAGGCCTGGACAGACTTTTAGCAAGAGCTTCATTGGTATTTACAACCACTACATCTGCTACGTAAGAAGGGTTTCGTGGGCGCGAGGTGTGAAGGAGTGGTGAGTGCTGCACAGGATGTGTGCGCCATGGAGTCCCGGGGATCGGACGATCGGACCGACCGTTTCACGTGAAGACGTGCCAGAACCGTGAAGTCAAACAACAATGACATCACCGGTGCGTCACATTGACACGCTCATCGATCCTCATGCCACCACACAGGTAAGACGTCCCACCCCCTGAGGTACTATCGCGGAATCCATCTCCCTGACACTCTGCGACTCAGCCAACAGCAACCAGCTCATCTAACCGCACCGTTTTTCACCATTTTTACACAGTTCAAGGCTTATTTCAAACACCATGTCCATAGTTCGCCGGCGGGGCCCTGCGAAAAGTCGCGGTTCTCGCGTTGAGCCATACGCGATGTCATCACACAAAGTCCACACGCTCGATCTCTCCAACAAGGAAAACGCATCTCCAACATAATCCAAACCCAGCACTCCACCTCGCAAAAAGACCGACGACATAGATCGCGCGAACCTCCCCGCCAACTACCTCGACATTCCCCTCCAAGAAATCGGAGACGAAGTCCCCGTCTACGAGAACGTAAATATCCCTCACCTTTGGTTCCCTTTCTGCTTGCCATCCAACCTGTCCACTCCCCAGGCCGCCGCCATCCGCCGCAAACTCAACAAACTCCTCGAAACCAAATCGAAAATCCCCACCACGAACAAACCCTGGACCAAAACCGCTCTGTCCACCGAACTCCAGAAGACTGCGCAAGCGCACCACCCCATCAAATCGCAACAGGGCGTCGGCAACCACGGCCCCAGCCTCCCTGCTCTGAGCCGCTTCCTCAAGAAGAGCGGCGGTATGGGTGGTGGCAATAGCGAGTCGTATTACTTCGGCAAAATGCTGCTGGAGAAACTGCGCATTTGGAACGACGAGAAGAAGACGAAGGCGCGGGAGAAGGCCGAGGCCGAGTAAGTGCTTATGCTTGTGCGTGGTTTGGCGGCTTGGAGCGAAGCTGACAGTTGTAGGTTTCCAAACGGGCGCGCGCGCAACGATCCGGAGCATATGTGGATTATTTGCCGGGCTGACGAGCGGCCGACGTACTCCGAGCTAGCCAATTTCCCACGGCGGTTGGATGGGTTTGATTGAGCTTCATGGAGAGAGCAAGACAGACTAACTGCGGCTTTGGAACCAAGTAGGGCCCCTCTAACGCAGAATGCTCCAGAACATGAACGTTGTTCTGGTCTTGTCCTCTGATCCTGATATCGGTCTCACAACACCTGATTGTATACAGTAGAGCAACTAAGGTACCAACGGAACGTGCATTGCGACTGGATAGCTGGACTGACTCGGGCGCCGAAAAGTAGGACTCGACAAAGGCGTAAACGGTATTGACGCAAAGAATGATATTCTAAAACGATAAGGAATAAAATCCAGTACCACAGGGCTGCGCTGGAGCTTTCTCCATTATTGGCTCCTGCTATGAGATGCCAGATAGCGTCCCCAGTGTCTCCTGCTATCACTCTGGCAAACGTGTAACTAGCCTTTTTCATCAACTCCGTAGCGCCCTTTTTGTGATTCCTAGTTATCGCATAGCTCAGGCGGTGCAGATCGTCCTCCACTGGCACTTGGTCAGTTCGGGCAGGCATTGTGGATTAGCTGTCAGCTTCGTGGCGAGTTCTTAGAAGGCTCCACGACTTTGAGTTATTCGGTTAAGCGGCATTGGGTAGAGAAGGAGGAGAAGACGCAGTGCTAGAGGCACAGATTTCGGAGGCGTAGGTGCTCAACCTGTTAAGTCCAACCCTCTGCATCGCTGCGAGCTTCGGCCTCGCCTAAGTGTTCAATGGACGAGCCCAACGCTCTAGACCTGTCAGTTATGGATGAACCGTGAATAGGAGAGAGGGCAGATTGTAGAGGCGTAAGATTTAACTTTGTAGACGTAAATTGAGTAAGTCTATTTCTAGGCGTCGCCCGTAAGTGCCTAGCTCTTTTAAGCTGACAACGAGCCGTCTCAACGCTACAGGGTGTTTATTTTGCTGAAGAGGAGCACGTTAGAGGAAGACACACTCTTGCGGAAACCAGATCTCCAGAACTAAGGCTGAGCACTGCTGCGTTAGATAATCCTTTTAGCGGCGTGCAGATTCACCTCTTTAGTTCCAGAGATTCCGCTTCTGTAAGAGGATGCACCGCTAGGGGCACTGTGCGACGGCGGCAACGCGCCGGAACTGACCGTTGAGTGAATGGAGACTTGCCGGGTTCAACCAAGCGTTCGAAGAACTGGCCTGCCGCTCCAAACTTGTATTGTGTGTACGCAGAAAGCTCAAGGGGGAAAGGAGCATATGTCAAGGTCGTCCGCGGCAATGAAGGAGCTCGGGCAAGTGTCGAGGCTCGTGCACGGATACGGGCTGTCAACTGAGAGGAGAGATGTTGTAGGAGTTCACGAAGCCGTCAGTGAGCTGTCGCAGCGGATCTAGCTACGTACTAAGGCACACGCTACAGGTGTTAGACGGAGTGTCTAGGCTGGTACGCTGGCACTAACTGTCAACGGGTTGTCTCAACGTCCTAGGTCGTCAGACTAGATGCGTAGAAGATAGCAGGGGAAGATGCAATACCAGAGAGTGAAAGCTGCGATAGTGCAGGGACACAGGCGGAGTGCTCTGAGGCGCTGTGGGGGTCGACCAAGCTGTTAACAGGCTGTCTCAACGGTCTAGGGGAATCTAGCCACGCACCTAAAACGGATTGAGCGACATAGAATATAATAGAAAAAGACGCAGGCCAGAAGTTCATAGTCGCGGTGATAGGCAGCGTGTTTAGGCTGGCGCGCGAGCTGCCACCCGAAAGGAGAGGCGCTCCGGGGTCCACCCAGGCTGTCAATGAGCAAGCCCAAGGCCTCAGGATAACTTAGATATATCCCTGAAGCGCACTGCCGGAGACACCAAGCGGTGACGATGCACTTACTCAGGCAGAGTGTTCAGGGCGGTGCGCGGGAGGAGAGGCGCCCTGGGGCCCACCCAAGCTGCCCACAAGCAGCCCCAACGCCCCAGAACAATGCAGATAAGTGAATGAAGCCGCACTGTCAGAGGCGAAAAGATGCGATGCTGCAAGTGATCAGCCAGTGCGTCCAGCCCTATGCATCATGCATCGATGATGCGGGCAGGGGTCACGGGCTGGGCAGGCCAGGCCAGTTCGGGCTTGGGCTTGGAGCAACCGCGCCCGTCCCGCGTCGCCGAGTCCGCCGTCAGTGAATCTTCCCCAACCTTAATCTCATTCCCCCTCTCTCCCCCACCACACCGTCTCCCAGTGAAAGCAAACCACGCGCCGCCTTGCGGCTGCTCACCGCCAGCATGCAGAGGCAACAGCCCCCTCCCCGTCCGGGCGATTCACGCGACGGCGCGCCCCAAGCCGGACGGCTGTCAACAAACAGCAGTGATGCGAACCTCCTGTCCCACTCGCTGCAGCGCCTCTCCCTCAACGGGGCTGCGAACACGCCGCTGCCCCTCTCCCCGGGTCTGCATTCACCGCAGCACCGCTCGGACCGCTACCGAGTTCCCTCGTCCCCCGGGTTTCCCCCAAGCCCTCTGCGCAGGAGCCCCAGCGTCATGAGTCTCAACCGTTCTTCTTCGCCAGCACTCGGGAAAAAATCGTCCACCACCTCTCTGCGCGGCGACCTCCCTGGCACCCCTCGCGCCAGTTCTTCTCTGTCTCGACGGTCCTCGTTCAATCCCGCCCACTTCTCGCCAATGGCGCCCAAACGACCCCTCGCCCCGCAGGCCGAGGAGAAACCACCACTTCGCGCGTACGACGTCGCCGCAGATTACTTTCGAAAAGAGCTGGCTACAAACCACTATGCAACAGCAACAGTCAAGGCTGACACTGTTGTCATACTCCACGACCAGTGCTACGGGCACCGGTATTCTAGGCCCTCCAAGCAGAATGCGCGCCAACGGGCAGAGACGTTGGCAGCTCTCCCTGAGCGTCCGGAGCGGCTACTTGCCACAACCCTGGGGGTGTCTGCTGCCTATGTGCGACTGGGCCAAAGGCACCGTGAGGGCAGCCATCCGCCACACCCCAACAGCGCGCCACCTGAGCGGCTCCCGTTCCACATCCGCAAATCGTCACGCGTTGTGGAGATAACTTCTGAAGTCGTGACCAATGTGCATGGTCGGGATTGGATGGCGGAACTGAAGACGCTTTGCAACGATGCACAGCGCAAATGCGAAGGAGACGGAGATGAGCTTGCTCGGACTGAAGAAGAAGCAGTTCCAGGCAAAAAGCCATTTCACCAAGGCGACTTGTACCTCAACTCAAGATCGCTAGAGGCTTTCCAAGGCGCCCTCGGCGGCGTCTTGGACGCTGTTGATGCTGTTTTCCAAAACAGCGGCATTTCGCGAGCATTTGTGTCTGTTCGCCCACCAGGCCACCACTGCTCAGCGGACTGGCCATCCGGATTCTGTTGGCTAAACAACGTACATGTTGGCATTGAGCATGCCATCATGAAGTACGACCTCACACATGCAGCCATCATCGACTTCGATCTGCACCACGGTGATGGCTCGCAATCGATCGCCTGGGCTCGAAACAAGAAGGCCAACGAGGCAATCTACAACAAGAAGACAGGCAACTGGGATCTCGTGCCGGAATGGAAGAAATTCCCCAACATCGGCTATTTCTCCTTGCACGACATAAACTCTTTCCCGTGCGAGTGGGGCGACGAGGCAAAGGTCCAGGGAGCCAGCATTTGCGTGGACAATGCGCACAACCAGGCCGTATGGAACCTCCATTTGCAAACATGGAAGTCGGATCAGCCAGAGGAATTCTGGCGCCTCTATGAGGACCGTTACCTCAAGCTCCTGGACAAGGCCCGAGACTACTTGGAGCTCCAAACACATCGACTCCAGCATGCACCGCAACGATCAAAGGCAAAACCACCCAAGGGCGCCATATTCGTGTCTGCAGGTTTCGACGCCAGCGAGTTCGAGGAGTCTGGTATGCAGCGACATGCCGTGAACGTTCCGACTGACTTCTACGCTCGTTTCACGCAAGACATCGTTCGCTTATCAAAAGAGCCCAACACCAGTGTCGAAAGCCGGGTCATCTCAGTTCTTGAAGGTGGTTACAGTGACCAAGCCCTAGCCAGTGGGGTGCTTAGCCACATCAGCGGCCTTTGCGATGAAGAGCCCCCCGTTCCGTACAATCCTTTTACTACGCAACAGCCAGTGCCAGGGTCTCCATCTAAGAGTTACGATCCGCAGTGGTGGTCTAAAGACAGCGTGCATGAGCTCGTGAAATGGACTGATTCAGAGGTCGCTGGGAAGAATGCGCAGAAAGCTGATCCGAAGCACTTCTCATCACCGACGCATGCATCGGTTGCTAAAGCCGTGCACCCGACCAGAATGCAGCGGACCATCTCGGACAACTTCGCAAGCTCATTGAGAGCACCAACACCACCTCCCCCAGAGGTGGACTGGGCAACGGCCGCGCATGCTCTGAGCCAGCTTCTAATACCGTCAGACCGACCAACACGAAGTCTTCTCCCCGAGGAACTGCCCATGCTCAAGCCTAAGATAGAGCAGCCCGCAGCTTATGTTGACCCAGCTGGACGCAATTTGCGCAATAGAGGGCCCGTGAATAACAAGAACATCACCGCTGGCAGCTCTGGTGATGAGCAGGCAGCAAGGCAGTCGACAGTTCATTCGACTGGTGTGACAGGGCCTTCTACGCGTGAGACTAGAGCAAGTCGGCGGAAAACATTAGCGGGTGTGCCCACCGAGGAGCCTCCAATAACCACGCGCTCGGCCTCGCGACGCACGAGTATCGCCTCAGTGAGCGAATCTGTCTATGAAGACATGGCAAACACAAGCGGTGGATTCATGGCCGTGCCCAGTCAGCAAACCGTCAAATCCGAACCATCTACCAAACAAGTTCCGTCTTCGGTGCCATCCAACGGAGTGCATGTCAAGAAGGCGAGAAGCACTACGGCCACTGCATCCAGGATACCAAAGAACGCACCGCCAGTGCCGCGCGTGCCTTCTGGATACGTCACAAAACCAGTTGCTGAGAAGACAAGCGAGAATGGCACGGTGGACAAGATGGCTACAGGGGTTCAACGTATCAAGCTAAAGATGCCGTCGAAAGAAGAACACGATGCGAGGGAACGAGGCAAGACTATGGATGCAAAAGAGCCGACTGCTGCAAAGCTCACGCGAAAGCCCGCTGCTGCTCGCGCTACAAAGACAGCTACCAAGCCCACGACGAAGAAGGGTCCCAGTCGACCATCCAAGGCTCCAACTCCCCTGTCTGCTATTGAGGCATACCCTCCGGTGCCCTATGTTGAGAAGCCAGCAGTGGAAAAGGCAGTTTCGCCGCCGTTGGAGCAGCCTCAACCTTCACTCCCAGGTCAGACTCCGACTGTGCTGGAACAACGCGTGCTACCAACGGGAGGGTCCAGCGTTGCCCCCATCGCAGTCCCGAACTCACGCCGTTCATTAATCGATCCGGTTGCCATGCCGCTGACAGAGCCGATGGACATCGACCAGCTTCCACGGCCCGCGGTTTTGCAGACTATCGTCCAGATGCCCACGACTGCGTCTCCGCCGCGCCCAGACAGTCCGCCACCGCCACCACCCGCAGCGATGCCGCAATTCGCTAACGCTGGCATTCTCTCTTCTGGCTCGTCTTCGCTGATAGGGTCGCAGCCGTCAAAGCAGCCGTCGCAGACTTCTGCTCCGCTTCAGTGGCGTCCGACGCCTACAAATGCACCGGCCAGACCGGCAGTGAACCCACTATCTCCAGCTAGTAAGCGCAGCGACTTGCCGGTCTTCTCTGCCAACGGTCCGATTCCATTCGCTCCGAACCCGGCTACCGCGAGCAACAGTAGCTTGGCTCCACATACCCAGAGTACTGCGAGCGACACAAGCATGCCCACAATCGAGAGCGAGAGCGAGGATATCTGGGAGGTGCCGGACACGCCAACTCGTTGAATCCTTTTTTTTGTTATCCTTTTAGTCGTTGTTCCAAGCACCCATCGCGCGATCTGACGCCATGCAAGATATGGGCTGCCTTGTCTGGCATCCCTGGACGGAGCACACGGAAAGCGAAGATAAGCCCTCTAATTGCACAGGTTTCCTACTGAAACACCAGCGAAGCGGTCTTTTGTATGGCTATCGTGGGCGTGGGTGCGGGCGCGGGCATTGCGCAGCTACGACTCTGGTTCGATTCGCCGAAGCCGTTGCGAGGCATTGTCGCCCGGCTGTGCGCCATCTCATTTCCCTAGCTTCCCATCCTATCCAGCCTTTTCTTCTGAACCCATTGTCAGCCAAGCCTGCTTGTAATAATAGGGACCCAGACGCTACTCCTCATTTCTCTTCTCTTCTTGTACGTTGCGGCAGGATCTCGAGGGCTTGGTTTGGTGGCGTGCTTCCTTGTCAGTGGTTTTCAGCTAGTCATTATACCCGCATGCCCCTTTCTTGCGCATGGCTTTTGGCGGAGTTTTGCTTGTTTGTTTGTTTCGCAGGAGGAGGTACGCGAGGATGTACGATGAATAGATATGGAGATGGATGTAGGTGCGGTAATTAGTGACTGGATGGACGCGGTTGCGGAATCTCTGGCCTTCTCTGTCGCTTGCAGTTTACTTGGAGAAGGTAGCCCCGTGCCTATGTGTATGGAATAAATGCTTCTTGTCCCAAAAACACATACTTGACCACGAGCTGTCAACGTATTTATCTTGCATATCTCCCTTCCTTATTATATTGACCTAGTTACCTTTATCGGTAACTACAACTGCGGAGATGGTATCCACTATCCACCCATTTTTACTGCAGCATCAGGACCACTATTTACAGCATTACTAATATGCATCGCTTTCGCAATGGAAGACATTGCTTTGATTGCCTTAACCGCACCAAGAAAGCGTCTGCTATTCGCCGTATCGCTAGTTGGTTGGCACAACTACGACGCTTGAGTTGGGTGTCACCGCTAGATAAGGGAATATATCAGCAGAGGTTTATCGATACTGGATTGGATTGGATTGAGGGGATAACTACGGAGGAGACGAGGCGGTAAATACCTTTACAGCAGAGACCTGCGCTACAGCGGAGAAGGCGACTGGAGCGCGAAGAGTTGGTACTGGATGCCAAGATAGAGGTTCAGCGCGGTAGCGGATGTAGCTTGTGCTCGGCCCAAGGTTTCTTCCAAAACTCTTGTGGAGATTGCGCGTGCGCCGCAATCTGGAAGGTTTTTGAAAGAGCCCTTGCGCCCGGTAGTGCCTTTGGGCATTGGCTTCCCATCAACTCCTTGCTGCTGTCCTCTTTGGTGATCCACTGCACGGCGTTCGTTAGAGGCCAGTCTGGCGGGGGGGCGGGGGAGGCACGTACGTAGAAGCGGTGCCACCGGTCGTCGCGAAAGCCAATCGCATCCTGCACCTCTGCGTCTTGGAATTCATGTAGATGATGGAACGACGGCCCTCGTACCTGGGGTCATTGAAGTTTTCGCAAAGCTTGCTGCGGGGAGCGCGCAGGATGTTGGAGGACGATTGCGGTCGCGGGGATGAATGTGGAGTTTGTTGGAAATAGAGGACGTGCGCTGTGTGAGGAATCGAGAGACAATTTTCGGAGAAACCTTGGGCCCGAGTAGCTAGATGCATAATAGTGTCAGCGCTAACGGCCTCGAACTACCGACTTGACCTGATGAACAACGGCAAAGATAAGCAACCTCAATTCTTCTACTCCTCTTCAACCTGTGTCTAACTCCTTGAAACCTTCCCGTTCGATTCTCTTTCATTTGACGCCCTTCCGTCCAAGCGACTGTGCGTAAGCCGTCCCTCTTTCGCTCAGGTCCGCGTAACCAAGGCCAAATGACGACCCTCCTCTTCCGTGGTCCCGTTCGGTACCTATAATGCTGCACACTTGGTGGATTCCGGAACTGTGCTATGTTCTCTCGCTCTCGCTTGGCTAATCGCAGTCTTCGACACATATTCATCCGTCTCGCACCCTACTCCCTCGAACGTGATAGCAGGGTCTGTTCTCGATCTGCTCGACGAGGCGATACAGCTCCCGTGCGCTGTCGAATGTGAACGGGCCGGTTCGTTTGTCGTCTTGCTGTTGTAGGAAGGCGCTGTCGACTGGGCAGTATCCGAGTGTTGGAGCCAAGATGGACGTTTGTGTGGGAGAAGAGAAAACAGACAAGAATAAGATATCATAGGAGTTATCTTGACGAAGTGTGGTTCTGAGAGCTCCAAAAACGAACCACCCACTCAGCTCGCCTTTATCCAATTCTCAAGCGTACAGCGTCTCGTTCTCGGCGTTCATGTCGCGATACAGCTAATCTAGATGCTTCGCTCGCGCTTCAGAGGTTTGGAGGGAGGTCGTCATGTCCTGGGCAATTGACGCCCTGCAGTTACAGAGCGCATCAAGAGTGGTCTTTGCGCAGCAAACAAATGAGGCTCTCCTGGCTATGAGCTCGCGAAAACTTCTCACACCCTCGAGCGCCTCGTCTTCTAGGGGCCGTCATCAAGTAGAAGGACCACACTATCGCGGACTGACTTTTGGTTTCAACTCATATTCCTAGCAGGGTCTAAGGGGTCGCTCTCCTCCCCTGGCCGCTGGACTCACGACGTTTGTTCAGAGGCTTGACTCTCCGCAGCCGGCACTCGCTCTGGACCTAGACTAGAAGGATATGGCACAAGGGATCTCTTAAAACGATGTGGAGAGATGTTTGCAACACCAAGTTCTTCAAGCATGCGATAAACGGCTCCGTCATGACGACCGTACGGAAACATGCAGAGCACGCGTGCTAAGCCAGGCTGGGTCCAACGTTCCGGTCACTATACCTGTCCTTGGCTCTCTCTTTGGGTACGACCGAAAGTGTCTTGGAGCCTCTCTAGTATTGATCCTCTAGGCCGGATTCTATTGCGAATACTCCTGACATTCTTTATCCCTGCATCTCTGTTGAGTTTAAAGAAGATAGCCCTACAGGCGCCAGAGCCATGTACGTTGCATCAAATTACTACCTTGAAAGACAGTGCAGTGCAGCGTGCATGAATATCATGTCGCCTCTGAACTGGTAGCTGGTTCAAGACGGCGATCCGCACTTTTTGTGCATGGCTGTTGGGGAGGTTTGTTTGTTCTACAGGAGCTGCTTGAGGAAGAACTATAGACATGGACATGGGTGCAATGATGTTTGGATAAACAGGCCCTCCGTTTCGAGTTCTGCACCTTGCGTCCACAAGTTTGAAGTATTAGCTGGCATACGTGAATCAATCGGTTGCAGCGGCCGACGTCGACAAAATACCCAACAGGTCATACCGATACCCCGCCTCCTGCGCCATGCTGCCATTTCCGTTTCTCCCTAATCCATTGCTAGCGCTAAGACGACGCAAGAGACAACTGGTGCAGAGCTGCATTGGCCGTTGACACAAGACCTCGCGGACGCCTCGCTGCCCGCTTTCATGCAGGGCAGGGCAAAGTGCGGGGGCGGAGACGCCAGTGATCCTTGCTAGCACCACCACCACCGGTGTTGCAACACATGCGGGGTGACGTAGCCGTGTTTGTTGCGCCGTTTAAGTCTCCACAGGTCGCCCTCCTCGCCGCATCAGCTCTCCCTGCTCTGCCCAACACTGCTTTCGACAATCGAGCTCACTGCCTCTACCTGCTCTGCTGTAAGCATTTCCTGGGCGGTAGGTGCAAAATCCAGCGTGAATCGGTGGTTGATCACACGGACAGGTTGAGCTCTGCTTGAAATTCGGCTGGCTGTTGCCTGGAGCGAGTGTGAAGTGAGACACCTGACGGGAACTCGGACGCGGCACGGCACGGCTAACGTACGTCACGCAGGATACAAAGCTCTCGTCGCTCGCCCTCTTACCTTTGTACACGACACAACTCGAGTCAAGTCGAATCCCATCCTACATCACCCACCCACCTGCTCTGCTCTGCTCTGAACGAAGCCTTCTGTCCAGCTTCTCAGCTTCTCAACTTCAGCTTCAGCAACATGCCTGAGAACGGCGTCACCACGAGCGCTGGCGACAGCGAGGGTCATTGGCGTAAGTCTTGCTCTTTTAACTGCGCAGCTGAATACACGCATGCCCTCCTCCTACTACAATTGAGGATTGCTGCGTCCAATACCACACAGTGCAAACCGCCTCCTGTGCGTACTCCCGCTGACCCCACTTCCAGTCAACCCCTTCGCCCGCCGCACCCACCACTCCGCCACCACCATCCTTATCTACAAGATCCTCACCCCCCTCACGTACATCCTCCTCGTCGCCACCAGCATCCTCTACACGTTTCACGCGCCCGCGCCCTCCTCCTCCGACCACGTCAAGCATGGCAAGCACGGCAAACACGGCAAACACTCCCCCTCCGTCCACCACACCCACCCCGCCCACACCATCTTCGGGCAAAACGCCCCCACGCCCTTCGCTCAAAACAGCATCATAACCTCCCTCTACTGGCTCGCCCTCTTCCTGCTCCAACCCTTCTACCTCGCCGCGCTATACCGCTCCTCCAACCCCGCCTGGCTGCACCCCGCCCTCAACCTCGCGTCCCACTACATCGCGCACAACCTGCTGCTGTTCGGCTTCCTGCACCTGTGGACCCGCAGCCACTTCTGGCTTGCCGAGCTGCTGCTCGTGCTCAACTTCGCCAACCTGAGCATCGCGTATTTCCGGCACTCAACGAGCCCGCGCGTGCTGCATGTGGGCGTTCTGGCGGGCCCGCTGGCGTGGACGTTCGTCGGCTTGTACTGGGTGGGTGCGCGCGCGGTCGGCAGCGATGCGCTGCCAGCGCGCATTGTGGCGAATGTCTTCATCTGGGGTTATCTGGCCTACGGCGTTTTCTTCCTGGTGGCGTTCAAGGACTACACTATGGGGTTTGCCTTGAGCGTTCTGTCGTTCTGTACGTTTTGCCTTCATTTGTTCAATCCCCTTCTCTGTTCCTGCCATCTATGCACATACATATGCTAACCCTGTTTCCAGCAACCGGCGTCGGCCAATTCCTCACCAACATCCCCATCCTGCACATCCAATGGATCTTCGCCTTCACTATCGGCGCCCTGCTCTTCACGCTGTCAGTCCTCGTTGGCGTGCCGTCGCTGCTTGGTCGCGACCCAGTTGCGCGTGGCGCTGTCGTCGACCAGGATCGCGAGCGCGCGCCGCTGCTCGATGACGAGTAAGTGTCTGAATCCAGACTTTTCTAGCAACGACAAGGCCGAAGTTTCGCTCAGACAGGCGGGCATGAGCGATCGGTTGCCTTTCTCAGTCTGGATTCACGGGTTGGGTTGGGTTTCGTATCTCTTTGCTTGGTACTTGGCCGGCTCAGTCTCAGTTGGGCTGATGGAGCTTTGGCGGATGCATGACGTTCACACTCATGTTTGCGCCCCCTTTTCATTCACAATGGTATCGGTTAGCCACCTACGCGCGGACGGACTCATGGGTTATGGCAACTCTAGGTAGAGCAATGCAATGGAATGGCATGGCATGCAATGGTATTGCCTCAAACTCTACATCTCTCTATGCAAGCGCACCCCCGTATATGCAGTGTTTCATCATCGCCACCCCCTCCCCTCACTCCCGCAACAAATCCACCCCAACCCCCCTCAACGCCACAACCGCCCACTCAGGATACTTCCCCCTATCCCCAGCATACAGCGCCGCAAAGAACTCCCGCACAAACGCCGGATACCGGTCCTGCAGAATGGCGTCGCGCGCCCGTCGCATCAGGTCGAGTTGGTAGTGCACGTTGTGCATGGTGAGGAGGTGCGCACCCGCGGTTTCTTTGGCCGTCACGTGGTAGATGTAGGCGCGGGTGAGGCCGAGCCCAGGGGGTTTGGCGTCTGCGGGGCGGCAGCATGGGCATTGGCAGCCCGGTTCGATGGCGCGGAAGTCGGTGGCGTAGGTGGCGTTGCGGAGGTTGAGGACGCCGTGGGCGGTTATGGCGTTGCCGAAGCGCTGGGGGTAGGGGGGTCAGCGTTGATACAGATAGATAGAGAGAGAGAGAGTGTGTGTGTGTGTGAAAGAAAGGGGGTGGACAGAATCGAGCAGACGTACAGCGGTGCGCGTGGGCCACACGCAGTCGAACATGTCCGCGCCGAGCGCAACTGAGACAACCAGGTCTTCAGGATATCCCTACACAAGTCAGTCTACCGTCCAGCGCATCAGTACCGACCCGATTCTACGCACCACGCCCATAACATAGCGCGGCTTCTTCTCCGGCAGCAGCCCCGTGCACGTGTCGACGACTCTGCAATACGCATCCTTGGCCTCGCCGCCCGACAAGCCGCCAATGGCAATGCCCGGCGTGTCGCGCGCCACCATCTCCGCTGTGCACTGCCGCCGCAGCTCGAGGTCCAGCCCGCCCTGGATGATGCAGAACAGGTTCTGCCGCTCGGGGTGCGCGTGCGCGTCGATGCAGCGGTCTAGCCAGCGGACGGAGCGCTGCATGGCTTCGAGCATGCGGGCGTGGTCGGGGGACGTGGTGGCGATGACGTCGTCGAGCTGCATGATTATGTCGGAGCCGATGGTGTTTTGCAGCGAGATGGAGTGCTCGGGGGTGAGGAGCCTGGGTGGGGGGTTGGTGGGTTAGCTTGAAGGTTGCCGTTTCTGCGACATAGGTGGGTGTCCACATACATGGGCGTGCCGTCGTGCGGGCTGAGGAAACGCACCCCTTCCTCGGTCACCTGGGCCAGCTTGAGCAGCGACACCATCTGGAAGCTGCCGGTCGAGTCAGCTACGTGTCGTGCGCCGGCGACGTCGAAGTTGAAGTTGCTCGCGGGGTCACCGACCCACCACTATCTGCAGCAGTCAGCCATCAGTACCATGTATGTTCGCACTTCCGAGGGCAGGAATATGAGCAAGCACCTGTGAGGATGTTATGCGGCCACGCCTGCAGCTTGTGCGCGCCGCCGACCGCCTCCAGCGTCGCCTGGCCGGGCTTGAGACCTCTCCCGATTGTCAGCACGCGCCGCGAGACGATATCATGTAGTTCTGGGCGGGGGGTTCGCACAGATGGTACGTGTTGTTGAGGCACAGCCGGCAGCCCGTGTCGGCGAGCTGGTCCGGCGTGAGGCCCTTGAGCGAGGCCTGCGTGGCGACGGGCATGAAGATGGGGAGGGGCACGGGGCCGTGGGGCAGGTGCAGCGTCGCGGCGCGCGCTTTCGTGACCTGGAGTTGCGGGGTGAGCGGCGTGGATATGGCATTGTTGGGATTAGATAGACACTCACTGAGCATTTTGCCAGCAGCTCAAACGTGAGCGCCGACGGCATGGGCACCGGAGCCATTGTTGGATGTAGATGTAGTCGGAGTCGAGGTTGGAAGTCGCGACCGGAAAAGACGCCGAAGCCGGGAACATGTCTCGCTTCCAAGTTCCGGCTGCAAGGCGCGGGGGCTTGCCTAGTGTCCCGTCTGTGCATTCATCTCAACCACACGTCACTCCTGTCGGCCTCCAGTACACTATTCTATCGTATCTGACAGGCTAGGCCATGTCCTTTTGCATTCCAATCCCACGAGCACGCCTTGGACCACGATACCTGTTTCCGCAGTCCAGTCAAACCCTTACGTCCTGAAGGCGAGCCTCGTCACATGCCCCATCGTCGTAGCAAGGACTGAGAAGCGTCAAGCTGTTCGACTACCTAGTCGAGTCTATCAGGGCAGGTGTTCCTCTACTTAGCTGCGTCTCCCACTCGTCTCTACATAGCTGTATATCTGCAACTTGTTCCAGATCTCTAGTCCAAGGGCACGTCTCCCTGTCAAACGCTGATCCAGTCATTCGTTCCCCAGCAATCCCTCGTGCATCGCGCCAACGAACACCTATATTGCACTCTACCGAGGGGTGAATCCAGCCCTACTTGCACCCGCTCTCAAGTTACGCCATGCTCCATGCCCAGCAGATTCGCGGGCTACAAACCCAACCTTCTATTAAGAGTAGGACACGTCGAGGCGACATAAGACCTCGTTATCAGGGAAGTTGCTTTGCACTCTGTCCCTCTGTATTGTATTGGTACTATATCGTCCCTATCAAGACTATTGACCTTGGACGCACACACCAAATAGCACAGCTTTTGCCTTGTCCAAGTATCTTCCTTTTGAACATCGCGTGGTGAGCCGGAGCATTCGCATACTAAGCCGTCGCGCCATCCACCCAGACCGCCACCTGCGCCCATTCCAGAGCAGATGGAGCTCCTTGGGAGGTGATACGTGCGCACGACGCCTGTTACGCGACCCAGGCCCGCGTTCTGCAGGAGGAGCAGCAGCTCCGTTTAGAGACCGACCTAGTCCAAGAGCAGGAGCAGGAGCGTGAGCTCGCTGACCTCCAATGTTGCAACCGCGAGGCGGATAACCAAGCCTTCGCACGGCAAGGTCGTGAGCGCCAGGTCGTGGAGCAGAGGCAAGCTGAGGCTTGACTTGACTTGGTCGTGTTTTGGATTCAATGTCATGATCGCACATATCCTCTCTGCTAAAGGCTATAGTATTATGTCCTTACACGTCTAACTCTATACCTGTTAGGAGAATATAACGAAGTTCACTTGACATTCGTAGCATTGCGTATTTATTGTAGGAAGGACTCTAAAGCATTAATCTTTTCGTCCATTTCCGTATCGCGTCTACTCTCTCCTTGCACGAATTCAACGTCTCTAAAGTCTCTTATATAGCACGTATTTTAAGCAGCATCAAATTCCTAGTATAAATACAGAATCTAGGACATCTTTTTAGCAATACTGCTATATTCTAGGAAACAATTACGAGCATTAAATCAAGAGTGTAGTACTCTATCGTATGCAGTATAAGGTGCAATGTGCTTTCGTGTACAGAACATGCTTAAGTTCTCTAAACTAGCGTGTAAATGCTGTAGATTTGGAGCACCTATACAAGAAGAGGTTTCTCCTAGGAAGGTTCAATATCGCACTATGTTTCAGAAGTATATCAAGACCTCTAGAGGTAAACTTTATTTCTTGTTGTATCTAGCAGGCTTAGTAATGCTTTACTCTATATCGCACTCCACAACGCCTCCGAATAGAGGTATACCTCTAATAGCTTCGTAGCCTGTACTCTAAGTTCGTGTCTGCGACAAGAGCTTCGCGAAGTTCTCGTGTATTTATCAGAGGTGCTACCTTGGTACACGATTCGGAGAAGCAGCTTTGAGAATCTATCTACAAGTACAATACTCTGTCGTATCAAGTAGAACAAGTAATACGTTACTATGCTTCGCTCCTCGCTATCTCTCCGTATCAAAGTATGTGTCCAACAGGATCGTAATACACACTGCTTCGAGGTGTCCGCGACGTTAGCTTCGTGAAAACATTGTGTATTCATTGGAGGTGCTACTATAGTACACGATTCGGAGAAGCAGCTTTGAGAATCTATCTACAAGTAAAATACTCTACTGTATCTAGTAGAGCAAGTAATACTTTACCAAGCTTCTCTCTTCGCTACATCTCCGTATCAAAGCACATCTCCAAAAGCATCGCAACACGCACTGCTTTAACGTGTCCGCGACATCAGCTTCGCGAACACATCCTGTAATCTCCCACGGCACAGCCAAAGCCTACAATTCCAGCGCGCACCTCCAAGCATACATCCACGCGCACGCTACTTTATCGTACCCAGCACACGTCGTAATACACCGACCCGAGTATCTTCCCCACAACATCCTCAATCCACACTACATCTCCAGCATCTTCACGATACACCCCCTCAACAACACATTGACACCCACAGCATGCCTACGACAGTGTACTTACTCGACAGCTGCAGTATACCTACCGCATTCGAGGGGGGTGCCAAGAGGATCGCTCCAATAGTACGTTACAGTAGGGTAGCCTACAGGGGGGGTAATGGCCTGACCAATGTTCGGGGGGTGGGATGGGGGCTAGGGGGGTATGTGGAGTCTTTAGGATGGCACGGGAGGGCATGTAGTACACGTGTACAGATATGGGGGGATACATTGAAGCTATGGACGGGGACCTTATACAGGGTGGATGTGCTTAGGATGGGTCATCCTGATGTCGCAAACCCTCTGAACTACCGCATTGACCCTGGCCGGGTTCATCATCTCACACCGCTTCCAGACCAAACGCATCACGGATCTGTACTCCCCAACCCCAAACATCATGATATTCCCTTGCTTAGAAGCCGTGTAAGCAGCCTGGACTTGTTGGAACTCGTTATTGGAGAGGTTTTCGAAAATCGGAAGAGGTTGTTTTGCCGCCGTGCTGATGCGCATTGTATTGCAGAGAGAAAAATTGCTGTCAACAAAGGCGTGCTTGACTTGTTGGAACATGCGGTTGATGGTAACCTGGCCGAGTTGAACATTGTTCCAGCCGCCACACCTCCTATCGCAGTCCATCTGAATCTGATGTAAGAGCTGGAGAGTCCGCATAGCAGGGAAGCGATCGTCCAGAAAGCGAAGAACTGGAGGAGAAATGGGCCTTGCAACAACCTGACCTTGAGTAGGCAGGGTAAAGGCGAAGTCAGGCACTGTCAAAGAGGTGTCGTAACCCTCCGCTTCATATCCATAGCCCTCTGCTGGCTGGCGTACGATTCCAAACATGGCGAGCTCAAAGTTGTCCATAGGGAGGAGGTAGTCTTGACGAAGAGCAATGATGAGGCGGATTTTGTGGCGTAATTCGGGAGGTGGGCTTCGAGCCAGACACTGGATGATGGTATGCTTGTGGGTGTCGAAGTGATTACGTGCGCGGCGGGAAACCTTGATCAGCGCGAAGGTCGAAGTGGGGCACCAGCTCAAAATCTGCGTCTGCAGCTCATTTGGAAGGTCGAAGAATCGGAACGGGGCAGCCATCTTGCTTGCAGGCTTGGAACGACAGCAGCGAAGCAGGAGAGTGGCGTGATGATTGAAAGCTGAGAGCGACTCCTAAAAGCAGTGGAATAGAGGAGATGAGGAGGAGGAGCGCTGGAGGGTAGAAGAGGTAAAGGCGGGGAGGGCAGGCTTTTTATGATGAGCCCTTATGAGGCGCTAACCCCCATTTGGCGGGCTTCTTCCCAAAAGAGACGAGCAAACGCTGCTTCACTGCGACGCCGCAGCGAGCTATGACATAATTGGCCAGATTCAGGACCTTCGTCGACCGCCTCGAGGTCTGGTCACGTGTGGAGGCGCGTTTTCGGAGCTGCCCCGTGCGGCCGGACAGGATGGCTGGGGCCCCCAACGCCAGGATGCGAGACACCGGCGACGGCTACATCATCGCTTTTCCATCTCGCTGTCTGTCGCCTGTCTCCTCCTCAACCGATCACCATGGCGCCCTCTCTCCTAGCACTGTGCGCCGCCGTCGCGGGCGCGTCAGCGATCCAGATCCCGTTCTTCTCCCAGGCGCCGCTCGACGTCGCAAACGAACCGAAGCTGCTGGTCGACTCGGCCGCGCTCCAGGACCTCATCAGCGGCGACCGTCTCCTTGCGCGGGCGAAGAAGCTGTACGAAGTTGCGAAGCTGGGCGAGCACGAGTATAACCACCCCACCAGGGTCATCGGCAGCGCCGGTAAGCTCTCAGACTTCACGTGACAAAACCCGCCAAATCTGGCATTGACAGCCCGCCAGGCCACGCCGGGACGCTGTCATACATCTACGAGAGCATTTTGGAACTGGGCGACTATTACGACATCTCCAACCAGTCGTTTCCCGCGGTTTCCGGCCAGGTTTTCGAATACAAGCTCGTGCTGGGCGACACCGTCTCGAAGTCGGCTGCGCCCATGGGTTTGACGCCCGCGACCAAAGGCAAGGAGCCTGTCTACGGCGACCTGGTCTTCGTGCAAAACGAGGGCTGCTCTGCGTCTGACTTCCCGGACTCTGTCGCTGGCAACATCGCCTTCATCAAACGCGGCACCTGCCCCTTCGGCACCAAGAGCGAGCACGCCGGGCAAAAAGGAGCCGTCGCAGCCATCGTATACAACTACGAAACGGACCCCGTCCAAGGCACGCTCGGCACGCCGTCGCCCAACCACGTCGCGACATTCGGCCTATCCGGCGAGGAGCCCAGCCCGATCCTCGAGCAGTTCTCGAAAAACCACTCCGTCGACGCCATCGCCTACATAGACGCCGAAGTCAGCGAAATCCAAACCGCCAACATCATCGCGCAGACCAGCGCCGGCGACCCCGCCAACTGCGTCATGCTGGGCGCGCACAGCGACAGCGTCGCCGAAGGCCCCGGAATCAACGACGACGGCTCCGGCACCATCAGCCTGCTCGAAGTCGCCACGCAACTGACCAAGTTCGCCGTCAACAACTGCGTGCGCTTCGCGTGGTGGGCCGGCGAAGAAGAAGGGCTGCTGGGCTCCGACTACTACGTTGACTCGCTGTCCCCCGCCGAGAACCGCAGGATCCGCCTCTTCATGGACTACGACATGATGGCGAGCCCGAACTTCGCTTACCAGATCTACAACGCGACGAACGCGGCCAATCCGCTGGGCTCGGAGCAGGTGCGCGATTTGTACATTGCGTGGTATGAGGCTGCGGGCTTGAACTACACGTTCATTCCGTTTGACGGCCGCAGTGACTACGACGGCTTCATCCGCGCGGGTATTCCGGGCGGCGGTATTGCGACGGGCGCGGAGGGTATCAAGAGCAAGGACGAGGCGGCCATGTTTGGCGGCGAGGCAGGCGAGTGGTACGACCCGTGCTATCACCAGCTGTGCGACGACGTGGGGAATCTGAATGAGACGGCGTGGATTGTCAACACGAAGGTATGTTCCTCCTAACCTACTTGGTCGGCGGACTCTTGAAAGCGATGCTAACGAGTCTTTCTCCTTCGCATAGCTTATCGCTCACTCGGTTGCTACATACGCCCGCTCGTTCAAGGGGTTCCCCGAGCGCATTACTCGTGTGGCAGCCACCGCGAGCGTGTACGAAGAAGAGACCAAGTACCACGGCAACAAGCTGTTCATCTAAGCTAAGTACGGTACGCCCATCTCAGCGCCATTCGTACCACCTCCGACTAGATTCGCGTATATTTCTTCCATGACCTTCTCTGTCGCTGAGCTCCATCCCATGCTTCGTTTGCTCGTTGGTTAGGTGTGAGATTCGGTTCTGTAGCGTTTAGCTCTAAGGTGGAATCTACAGGCTTGGTGGGGGATTCATTAGTTGGTTAAGTCATGTCGGGTCAGTTAGTTAGTTAAGTCAAATCAGTCAAGTCAATTCGTAAGTAGTAATAGTTAGTTAGTGCACCACAATACACATACACATACACATACATCCGCAACCGCTCTTACACTTCACAAAACTACACTGCAGCCTTTCCACAAAATCCCCCTCCTAACACCCACATCCAAACATCGCCCCTACTCAAACCGCAAAACTTCCACCTCCATCTCCTCCATCTCCTCCACCCTCTCTCCCGCCTCCTCCACCCCCTCTCCTACCTCTTTCATCTCCATCCCCTCCATCCCCCTCCTCCCCTCCTTTATCACCCCCTCCACCACAACCCCCCACCCCCCCAAAACCCTCTCAATCGTCCATTCCTCCCCCCTCCTCTCCCCCTCCCCCAACCTTACATACCCCTCCACAGACGCATACAACGCATCCAGCTTCTGCAACATAGTGTGGTGGATGCCGGCGCGCCACACGTCCGGCACGCGGCGCTGGCCACGCACAGCCGTGGAAAAAAGACACAGCACGTGCTCGCAGATCTTCCAGGCGCGGGTGGGGTGGTAGAGCTTTAGGCCGCCGAAGTCGATGAGTGTGACGGTGGGGAGGGCGGCGGCGGAGGTGTTGAGGTTGGTGTCGAGGTTGGGGCTGGTGTTGACGCTGAAGCTGAGCATGACGTTCCCCCCCGCCTTCAAATCAACATGCATGAGGCCATGCTCTCTTAGATACGTTTCCGCGCGACACACCTCGGCAAACACATGGGCCACCAGCCACGGCGGCAAGCCCGCCTCCGCAAACACCAACCCGTTGTAATTGTAATTCTCGTCGAGTAGCTGCTCAACACTCCTCCCCCCCACCATATCCATAGCCACCCACGCCACCCCCCCTCCACTACCATCGTGCTCGCGTATCTGCACGAGCGGGTGTGCGGCGTGGTGTTGGATCGCGGTGAGGGTGGCGAGCAGGGCGGAGGTGATGATGCCGCGGTGCGAGGGGTGGATGATTTTGAGGGCGATAGGTTGGGCGGGTGTAGGCGTGCCGCGGCGGCGGCTGAGCAGGATGGTGCTTTCGGCGCCGGTGCCGAGGAGGGCGAGGGGCTGGTAGATGGCGTGGAGGGATGCGGGGATTTGTGGAATAGGCGGCATGGCTGGTTCTGGAGTAAGCAGCTGGTGGCAGGAGATCGTAGGATGAGGAATGGGATTGAGGATGGATGCAGAGGGTAGCGCGAACAAACAGAGGTGCAAACGGGCGGGTCCTGGCCTCTTGACGTCTTGCGAAGAGTCCAGACGAAAGAACAGGTGCTACGACTGTAATAACTCCCTCGAGGCATCGTCTTCCGTACTAGCAACAACATAGTTTTGCACTCAAAGCATTTCTTTAATTCTGGCTTACGTAACCAACTTGCGATTCCAGAAATTTGACCTACTGGAGCTAACAGCCGCATACACATTAGACGCACGGAGTTAGGTTAGTTGATAGATGATCTTCTTCTTCTATGTACCAATCTATTCTAACGTGTCAGCCACGGCGTCTAATTTACACCCCCTATCCACCGTCCAGCTTGAACTCAACTCGCATGATTTGGCAGCACGAATTCGAACACGAAGATATTAGAAGCGGCACAAAAGACATAGTTATGGCATCCAAGGCTTATGGGTGCGGCGGGAATATCTTCGTGCGGGACCATGGACCAACAGGCAGTGCGCTCGAGACTGAAGATTTTGTGGGCAGGAAATGTTGGACTCAGGGGGGCTTGGTGTTGAGATTGGAGTGAGGCGACGGAAGTTCGAGAACTGAGGGAAGCGGTATAAGAAATTGGCTGGAAGGGGGACGTAGGGCTTAGCGGACTCAAGTAGTTGGGGTTCAGGAGGAGCAGATGTTGGGAGTTTGATGAGACTGGAGATAGGAAAGCGTTATGATGAAAAGGTAGGAAAGGGGATTAGAAAGAGGGGAGGCTGAAGATGGAGCCGGAAATAAAGAGAAGGAGATGACAGTGTGGAGAAATGAAGTGTATGCTTAAGCTGGTGAGAGGCTTGAAGCAGACCACTGCGGATTTATTTGGCGTGGGGTAGTGCTAAACTATCAGTATCAAGTAGACGGAAGTTATTGAAAGGTTGGAATTGCGGTCCTGTGCTGCAAAACAGTACATGGTAGCGGCGCAGCAATCACTGCCATGGTCGACAGCGTACTCTTTACTTTCATGACGCCGCATAACCCTAGCTCTTCCGTGAATTTCATGATATCCCTTCCTCGCAATCCCCATACCCGCATCGTCACCCTCACAGCCACTCTCTCGGCACGGCTCGCTCCGACCAGGTGCGCTCGCCCTCCCAGGCCAGCCAGTCGGAGCGCGTCGTCGGCAGCAGGCCCATCTGGTTGACCTTCCAGATGCCCAGGGCCAGGCCCACCAGATTCATCAGGATGTACACGAGCTTGACGCCGATCAGGCGGCCCGAGGTGCCGGGCGTGTCAAAGGGCGCAAAGGTGCGCTGCAGGCCGGCGACGGCCATGACGGGCGTCTTGAAGAGGGTGAAGATCATGAAGATGGAGAAGATCTGGAGCGTGTTGCCGGTCATGTACATGCCTGGGGGGTTAGTGTGTGGAGTGGAGTTGTGAGAGGGGTAGAGGGGGGTGGGCCGGAATGTCGAAAGTGTGAGGGGGGCGTACCGATGGCGCTCATGGGCAGCTGCTTGGCCGGGGCAATGGCGAGCTCCCACGCCTTCTTCATCTTGAGCGTGTCCATCTCCTCGGGCGTCGGCGCTTTCCGGACGGCGGCGACCTTGGACGACTGCGCGCGCTCTTTGCGGGTCAGCGACGCCGTGTAGCCGGGTGGGTCGGGCAGCGGCGAGTTCTTGGGTTTGGTTGAGCCGGCCGACTCGAGGTCGAGCACCCACTGCGGCGGCGGCGGCGGCGGCGGCGGTGCAGACATGGTAATCCCGGTATGTAGTGTATTGCTGACGTCCAAGTAGTGGAGGGAGTGGTGTGGCGTGCAGTCGGATTGGAGGCGGGATGGGATGGGATGGAGTCGCGATGTGTCTGTGGTGTTGGAGGTTGACGGTTGACGGCTGACGATTGACGTGCCGGTCCGGCGGCTTGGCGTGCACCGACCACCCGCGACCCGCGAGCTCTCCGCGCAGCTCCAGCGACATCCGTAGATTCCATCCACACTGCCAGCAACACGCCAATTGCCGCCGATATCACGGCCGGAGAGACCTCTTCCCCTTTCTCGACATGCGCTGCTCAGTGTAGTCCGACCCATAACGCGCCCACGGCCCCGCCCACCCCCGCATCCCATCGCGACCGCCGAGAGCGGCGGCTACGGGGCGCAAGAAGAGGGGAAGGAAGGCTGCGACAGCTGGGCACATGCACGCTGGACAGCACACCAGACAGCTCAGCACAGCCTGCCCCGGACTCGCCCTTGGTAGCCCGCCATGAGTGCTGCCGGCCAGGATGCGAAGCTCTTCGCCCGAGTACGTCCCTCCCATCTTTGCTGGCACCCGTACCCGCACGTCATCTCTCTCCATTCCACCCCAACACCACAGCATTGCCCGGACCTGAGAGCCTTGCAGTTTGGGCGATCGTGAGGACGTTCCTCGTATTGCGACCCCACCATGCCGTCGCCATGTTCCTCCCCTACTTCTTTGAAAGCACGCTTACACCATCCGCCATGTTCCTCCCCTACTTCTTTGAAAGCACGCGCTTACACCATCCTCCGTCTCCACAGGGCAAAGTCGCCGAGCTGCGCCTCGAGCTCAACAGCGGCGGCAAGAAGGACAAGAACTTCTCCGCCAAGAAGACGGCGCTGAAGAAGATCGTCGCCAACATGACCATGAGCAACAACGACATGGTGTCGCTGTTCCCCGACGTCGTGGGCTGCATGCACATTCCGAGTCTGGAGATCAAGAAGATGTCCGTACCCACCCTGTGAAGCGCAGACAGACGTCACGGCTGACCGCGCAGGTGCTTCTTGTATCTGGTCAACTATGCCAGGATAAAACCCGACATTGCCCTCAAGGCCCTGCCCATCATCCAGGAGGACATGCACGACAGCAACCCGCTGGTGCGCGCCCTCGCCCTGCGCACCATGTCGTACGTCAACGTGCGCGAATACGTCCAGGCCACCATACCGCATCTCAAGACGCTTCTCCAAGATCCCGACCCCTATGTGCGCAAGACGGCCGCCTTCTGCGTCGCGAAGCTGTATGACCACGACCGGCAGCTAGTAGAGTCGTCGAACCTGATCGACAAGCTGAACAGCATGCTGAGAGACGAGAACCCCACCGTCGTCTCGAGCGCTCTGGCGAGCTTGATGGACATCTGGGAGCGCAGCGAGAACATCAAACTCACCATCGACTACGCCAGCGCCTCCAAGATTGTCGCCATTCTCCCAGACTGCTCCGAATGGGGCCAGACGTATATCCTCGAAGCCATGATGAATTACGTCCCGCAAGACACCTCCGAAGCTGCACTGCTCGCCGAGCGCATATCGCCCCGCCTCTCCCACTCCAACTCGGCCGTCGTCTTGACATGCATTCGCGTCATTCTCTACCTCATGAACTACATCGCCGACCAAAAAGTAATCAGCTCGCTGTGTAACAAGCTGTCCCCGCCACTAGTCACCCTTCTCTCCAAGGGCCCAGAAATTCAATATCTAGCTCTCAGGAATGCTCTACTCATCCTCCAGCGGCGGCCAGAGGTGCTGCGGAACGATATCCGCGTGTTCTTCTGCAAGTACAACGATCCCATCTATGTCAAGGTCACCAAACTCGAGTTGATCTTCATGCTGGCGACGGAGAAGAACATCAAGGAGGTGTTGACCGAGTTGGCTGAGTAAGTTGATCCTTCTACTACTAACCTTCATGCTCCGAAACACCTCAGGTCCGCACATGTGACTTGGTCATGCTAACTGCTTCTAGATACGCCACCGAGATCGACGTCGACTTTGTCCGCAAATCCGTCCGTGCCATTGGCAAGCTCGCCATCAAGATCCCCCCTGCTGCCCAACTCTGCATCAGCACCCTGCTCTCCCTCGTCAGCACCAAAGTCTCGTACATTGTCCAGGAAGGCACCGTCGTGATCCGCAACATCTTCCGCAAGTACCCTAACCAGTACGAATCCATTATCTCGACACTCTGCGAAAACCTCGACTCGCTCGACGAGCCCGAAGCCAAGGCCGCCATGATCTGGGTCATCGGCCAGTACGCCGACCGCATCGAAGACTCGGACGTCCTCCTCGACGACTTCCTCGACGCCTTCCGCGAAGAAACCCACGAAGTGCAACTCGCGCTGCTCACCGCAACCGTCAAACTCTTCATCCAACGCCCCACCCGCGGCGCGCAACTCGTGCCCAAAGTCCTCAAATGGGCCACCGAAGAAACCGACAACCCAGACCTGCGCGACCGCGGCTACATGTACTGGCGGCTGCTGTCGTCGGCGCCCGAGATCGCCAAGAAGGTCGTCATGGGCGAGAAGCCGCCCATCACGGCCGAGGAGAGCGAGAAGCTCGACCCGGCCACCCTCGAGGAAATGTGCCTCAACGTCGGCACCCTCGCTACCGTCTACCTCAAGCCCGTCAACCAGGTGTTCCGCTCCGCGCGCCCGCGCAAGCTGCACGACTCGCCCGCGCTGCAGCGCCACGAGCTGCCGACGGCTAAGGCCGCGCAGCTGGCGCGCGAGCGTGCGGTTGCGGAGCGCTCGCGCATCGACACGAATGGTAGTGGCAGCGGGAGCGCGAACGGCAGCGCGAATAATGTGTCGGCTGCTGCGATGAACGAGGCCGACTTGTATTTTGCGGGCGTGGGGAGGCAGAGCACGTTCGGCGGCAGCCCGATTGTGGGTGAGCAGGGCGCGTTGGGCGCGGGCTGGGTGGTCAATCAGAATGCGCCGCAGCAGGTGGTTATGAGTCCGGGAGGGGCGGATGGGGGCGTGGATTTGCTGCTTTGAGTAGAAATAAGGGGTGGTGGTGGATGTGGTGGATATGGCGGAACTGAATTGAGCTGAATTGGGGAGCGCTGGGAGTTGTAGTTGGTAAGCCAGGGGGTTAGTAAAATCAGATCGATAGGTACGTGCGGATGAAAGGAGCAGTTGCGGTAGTTGTGCACTGACTATCTACATCTCTATCTTGTCTTGCTCTGACTATCACATCTCATCTATGCCCCTTTTGCTTTTCCATGTGCTTTTTTTTCTTTGTACGAGTGGGTTGGTTGACTGCAGACAGGGCTGCAATGGCCTGTGTTGGTTTGTTTTGCGTTCGGGGTGCGAAGAGGTGTATGTGTGTATATGTGTATCTGGCTGGAATCGGGATCTGGAGTGAGTGGATCATGACGGACGGGCATGTGTTGCGTTGTGGTGGCGTTGTGTTGTCGTCGTGCTGTTTTGGCTTGGTTTGGTTTGGTTTGGTTTGGTTTGATTCATGTTGTTCGGTGATGGGAGAAAAGGAAGAAAGAGAGAAAGAAAGACATGGCGTGTTTGGTAGTTGATATAATGTCTGCGTCTCTTCGTTTACGTTTCCGCTTTGCTGTCTGTCTTACAATACCGTGGCGTGGCAGTGGGAGTGGGAGTGGAACCGGGAGTAGCAGTAGACGTAGAAGTGGGAGTTGAAGGCGCTGAGAACAGTTATAGTGATGGGTTTTCGTAGTGGTGAGTAGACGGGAGAGAGAGTGAGTGGATGGATGGAAAAGGGATAGAGGAGGGAGAAAGAGAGAGAGAGAGAGGGAGGGAGAGTGCTAGTTGGGTGGATAGCCATGCAGAGGACAGTTTTTCTTCGTTGCTGGCTGGTAGGTGTTTAGGATTTAGGGGATTATCAACACTGACTGTAGGTACGGCATACCAGAATGCGCATCTACGCCGTCGCGTCCACGTCCAGTCGTGTTTCCATCAACGCTTTGCTCGTTCGCCCACACCTTGCATACTGTTTCTTCTTCTTCTCCACGCCAGCATCATGTCCATATCCGTCCCAGTTCTTATACCAATCGCCCTCCAGCCCTCCCCAATGCACCCATCCCTCTGCCCGCGCCCCACTCCCCGCCCCCAACACCCCTATCGCCACTCTTACCTCTCCCTTCCGCTCAGCACTCGCGTAGAAAACGCTCGCCGAGCACACGCGGCAGAAATACCGCTGTGTGGATGGCGAGGAAGCGTAGTATGTTAGTGTGCCGAGGGCGCTGGCGTCGACGGCGGCGCGGAGAGCGGATGCTGAGGTAGGGAATGCGGGAGTTGATGTTGATGGACAGGCGGAGGTAGAGGCAGAAGAGGAGAAGGTAGATAAGGTAGCGAAGGAAATGTTCGACAGCGCTGCGACAGCCCAGTGGAATGTCGAGGCGCCGCTTGCGAGACGGCAGGAGCGACAAGAGCAAGATATGCTGCGCAGTTTAGCCGGCGGCGTGCTGGTTGTGGTGGGGGACGCTGGTCCGCGGTGCAGACGCAGGTTTACGCCCTGGCATTTGCATCGGATGGGCAGGACCTTTTCGTCTTCATCCTGATCGGCATCTTCGTCTTGATCGCCATGCTCGCTCCGCGTAGTGTTAATCTCGTCTAGCCAGTCCCACCCTAACGCCGCGCTCCCCTCACTGCGTCCCCAAAACCGCGGGACTTCCTCGCCGCTCCTACGATCCCAGCGTGGGGCCCAGAGTGTTGCGCCGCCATCTCGCGTGTCGCCTACGCAGATGTGTTTTGCGCTCTGCAGAAGCTCAGTCTCAATCTCAGTCCCAGTGTCAGTTTCGCCCTCGTCCTCGTCCTCAAAACCACACCCCTCATCTCCATCTCCATCCCTCCCCACCCTCACCATCCCCGCCACCACGCTCAACCTTGCCCCTTTCTCCAGCGGAAACTCAAAAAACAGCGGCGACCCGCACGTCCCGCAGAACAGCACGTTGATGCGCGGCGAGAAGGCGAAGGTGCGGAGTGCGGACGTGTTGACTGTGGCGCGGGGTGTGGGCCAGGGGGTTGCGGATGTGGAGAGGGCGCCGGTGGTGAGGCGGCAGGATGTGCAGTGGCAGATAGAGGTGGGGAGGGGGAGAGAGGAGGGGGGGATGCGGGTGTGGAAGGTGTGGGTGGCGCACAGACAGTGGGCGAGGAGGGTTATGGAGGTGGAAGAGGCCATGGTGGGATCGATGGAATAGGGTGGGGTTGTGCGGATGTAGGTGTTGTGGATTGTGGATTGAAGTATCGTTTTGGTATTGCGGATTTGGGTGTCGTAAAGCGGTTCTATGTATCGTGGTTTGGATTCAGGTATTGTGGATGGAAGATCGAGATTTGGATTTGGCTTCTGGAGACTGAGTTAGCAGGTGCGCGAATGCGTGTATTTATATAGGATGTGGGTGTTTGGTTGTGGTTTAGAAAGGTCAGACGCAGATGGTTTTGCATCACTGTGGTGGCGCTCTGCATCGCTGATTGGCCACTTCAAGAGGAAGTCGGAAGTTGGCTGATTGGCCAATTCAACAGGAAGTAAAACGTCACTGAGGGGTACGGACCTCGGGAGCGTCCGACGCGAGAAAACGTGATTATTGCCCGCCCAGGCACATTCAGTTCACTCCACAACAACTCTCTACATTATCTCGCGTTGAGCCGTTGCTCCAGTCTCCGAATACGGACTTGCTAACCCGTGTCTCGCAACGGTTCAGTTCAGTTCCCCAACGCCGCTCGACGCCCGCCTTCGCTCCCAAACTTCCCCAAATCGCCGACGACATCACGACCGCGCGACGAAGCCGACTGCGAGATTCTACTGCAGAACCATATCCCGCTACACCACACTGCATTCTCGTCACGATACACCGCGCTGAGCCTTACACATCCCCCTTATGTCACATGCCATGACCTTGGCAAAATCCCTGACAGCACCGCCGGCAGTCATACGCGCTCTTTTGTGTCGCGAATCGATTGGAATAACACCGCAATTAGTAGTCACAGTGGGAGTTTGTTGAGGCGGAGATGGATAATGGAAGCCTATAGGATGGCCCGTTCGGGTGGGTGAGCGGGTGGGTTTGCTGGATGGGACTTGTTCACGCCCTGAGTAAACCAGAATGGTTGGCCTGGATTGAAGTTAATAACTGTTGGTGTTCTAGATACTGCCGGTAGACGCTCGGGAGAGCTGTGGGATCTGTAGGAGCGAATACAATGAGAGCTTGTGCGCGGTGCGCCACCGGGACCACGAAGGGGTATGGAGATCAGGAAAGCACAACGCGAGCCATGGGAAGCTATGATAATAGAGCTACGTTACTGGTACACCTTAGGGCAGACAGCATCACACTAATTCTAGTACAGTCGTTGAAAGTTCATGCAGTGTTCAGTTGACGCCTGCGGAGCTTGATTTCGCGCACTGACTTCGCGCCCATGACAGGGAAGAACACACGATGATAATCACGATAGATTTTCCGCCTAGCCTTGAGATCCCTGTGGTAGGCGCGTTTTCACTGGCTCTTCGGCTTGTCGCTAATTGCTTGCAATTGCTAAGATCTCGGGGCTGCTGCGTCGGTGCGTCCTGCTCTGCGAGAGGGAAGCCAAGGAGCTGAATCGCGACACTGAAGTTCCGGAGTTGACTGCGTCAAAACTCGCACCCGAGGTCAACGAGCTGGCATATCATATAACCGCACTTCGCAAACATGATGTGTCAGGAGCTCACTTTGGATCGCTCGGTGAAGAGGGTAAAGTATGGCAACCCTATGAAGCTCAAAGTGACCGCCCGTCGCTGCATCTACTAGCGACAACAATCGGCGTCAATACTGCGCTGAGCTGTCGCAATCCTGGCTTTCCGTCGTCTAGTGAAGTTTGACAGTTTGAGCGCGGAACAAGGGCCGACGCTGAAAGGTGCCCCTTCGGCGCCGCCTCAATCTCAACTGCAGCATTCGATCTCGATACTGCGCTGAGCTGCCTCGACTCTGGTTTTCCGTTATCCGGACAGTGAAGATGGACAACCTGAGCGCGGACACGGGGGCGACACTGAGCCGATGAACACTGGCGGATTTAGGAGGCAATTAGATGGTAGCTACAGAGGAGGCCGGGCGGGCGGTCTCTTGCCGCCAAAGACCACTGCCGCTGACTGTGAGAAGCACAACAAAAGCACGGTTGAACGGCATTGAGTTCACATATCCTGTATATTGCCTCGTAGCTCTAAGCAGCCATCATCTCGTAGCCAGCGTCCTGCCAGGACTCCACTGCTCAAGGTAGCAGGCCAAACACCATCTAGCATCTATCACTGCTGCATCCTGCGGCCCTATAGCCTCTGAGACTTCTATTTCTAGCGGTGAAGGCAAAACGGCCCTCGGAGTAGGAACGGTACCGGACTTAAGGGAGGGGGAGCCCTCAAGGTGGGGCGGCTGCCTGGTTGAACTCACCTTCACCCCGAAAAGACCTGCCACGTGGGCCTCCCAATAACGTTAGCGCGGCGGCGGATACTTAAGAAAACTTTTCGCCCTCACTGCTTCCTCTCCACAACGCTCTCCTTTTTACCACCCAAGAACCAACCTTTAACTCTCAATACGCCCCTCTTCTCCGGCTGCTCGCCCCTACATCCTATCGGATGTGAGGGGTGGAGCAACCCTGTCACGTTCTTTGTGTAGCTTTGGGGTAGTCGCTAGGCAAGTATTTTGGCCAGACATGGTGGTCGTGTTCCGCAAGGTAGTGGGCCATCATCTGGTTGATCTAAATTGTTCAGTGAGTGTTACGAGTCTACACATTGAGCGGTACCGGGTAACAGCCCAATCATTCAAACCATTCGAGAAGATCTCAAGAAACAAGCTATGCGTATCGTGTCCGCCAAGGTCGTCGTGGGAATGGTCCATCAAGCCCCTGATGGCTCAACCGGTCAGCAACTCAAAGATGACTGTGAGCGCCACCTGCCGGAGCCCCGTTCAAGCGGCTTGGAAAGCCTCCCAGGTATGGACGAGTTCGACATCCTCATCACCCTCGTTCTTTGCTTACATATCACCAGGTCGAAACCATCTCGCATTTCGCAGTTACTATACACCGTCTAAGTGCGTCATTGACGGAGACCTTTGCGAGCGATTCTTGGTGTTTGGCAGGGACAAGAGGGAGAGCATCGCCGGGCAGTTGGCTGGAGGCTGGACATCGGACATGATCGATGACGCCATCTGGCTACGACGAGCTTCCTTTAGTTAGCGACACCAGTGCCCTTCGCACACTCATCATCAACGTGGACAATTGCGCCGCTAGCAGCTGTCGTATCTCGCGACATCTTCCACCATACCGCCTCTGAGCATTTCCTCTACAACTCAGGTCATCCATACTACCACGAGTGTGACGATCTCTTTACTCAGGCATCGACTCCACACGGTAAGCCTCCTCTGCAAGTTTCACTATCACACAATGCTAACAATCTGCTTCTCTGATTAGATCCGTGATACTTAGCCTTTACTAATTTCGCCCGCGTTCGCGCGGACACATTTCGCCCATATGCATCCTCGAATACGGCATGAATGGTCCCGCGATGGGCTTCTACGGCACGCCCCAGCCCATGAATCAGTTCACGGATCCCAACAACACCACGGTCTTTGTTGGTGGTCTCTCCGGCTACGTCACCGAGGATGAACTGCGCTCTTTCTTCCAGGGCTTTGGGGAGATCACGTACGTGAAGATTCCGCCGGGCAAGAGCTGGGGACAAGATTCACACTTGGATCGGGTCAGAGGCTTGGAGGAAATGTTCGTCTTGGTCGTTTGCGGAGGACTTTATCTTTCGGCAGAATATTGCATCGACAAGGATGGTACCAGCATAGATACTATCAATCATCTTTGCCTTTTACATGCTTTTCTCGAACCTTTTCTCGAACCTTTTCTCGTGACAGTAGAGGTGTTTGTATCAAGTGCTCGATGCAATGATTGAAAGCCGTGAACCGTTACAGTGACACGGCATGCGGCTGTATATCCTTCTTCACTCGGAGACGTTGCTCCCATGGAGCAGCTCTTTTTTCTCTTCCTCGCTAACTGTCTCGTAGAAGTCTTGTCTCTCCATGGCCAAATATCTGTCTGCTTCAAGTTCTTCACGGCGACACTCCTGAATGCCTTTTTGCAGGCTTTCCGATGCGCTATGTGCCGTCTCAACTTCAGTCTCGTGCTACATACTGAACCGTTCAGGTGTTGAACTTCCATGCCAGCAGTATGTTTCCCAGTATTCTCAACGACACGCCTCGTCGCGCGATTGCCGAAGATCCTTGCTGTGCTCCATGTAGCATATGCTGTAACATCCCAGGTCGTATGTCCGGTGTCCCTGACTCTGATACATTTGGCAGAACATAGTATTCCTGAGTCGCCTCTAGACTAATCTCCACAGCGTCCTCGAGCCCATCACGCCCATCCTCATTGTATGTAGTCTCTGGATCTCGTGGTATTTTCTCCTGTCTCCAGAGGCGCATAGAATTCGAGCAACGCGAGTACGTAGACGACTTTCGACAAGGCCGCCGGCTTGAACGCGGAGCACAAGGTTCGATTTATGAACAGAATATGCTCTCGAATGTCGCGTAAAATTGGATGTGATGCGTCACCTATCGTGGCTGATATCGATGTCAGGAGGACATCCGGCGAGGTCCTGGACGAGAATTTGTCGCGAGCTAATAGCGAGGGAGCTTCGTCTGGGGTTCTGGCAATTGGAGAGGAGAGCAGTCGCTCCATGACGAGAAAGAAGGCCTGAACGTGGGAATGATGAGGCAGATAGATGGATGGCGGTTGGATACTGCGCTGGAAAACGGACTGTCTGGTTGGAAGAGAAAATTACGTATTAACATAAGAAGCTCAAGAATTTTGCTAGTCCGTATTCCTCGTTCTAAAACCAGCGCAATAGCTATTGACTCAAGAGGTGGGGAGTAGCGTTAACTCTTACAAACAATTTAACTTGTATTAACACTATAAGGAATGGACTCAAGATTGCTCGAAAGTACTAGAAGACTGCGTGGCGTAGAATGAGAAAAGAATGTTTGACGAGATGAAGAACATTAAGCATTGCGACATGAACAGAGAACAACGAATGTGTAGATATTCATCTGTAGGGCTGCCTGCTCATGAAGCTACAATGCAAAGAGAACTTGCATTCTTTATAGCGATCTGAATACATAGCTCCGACCCTATTTCCAAGTTGCTGCAGGTGGCTGGAGGTGGCTGGAGCCCCGCTTCCGGAGTTCGTGGTCGCGGTGGGCAAGCCCTTTGCAGATGAACCTGTGCGCAGATCTACTGTCAATTATTGGCTGCTAGGTTGGAAAATAGCATGATTCCTATCTAATTGAGATGGAATGAAGGATGTTCAGATGGTCGGACAGTTTCCTGTAGAATGGCTGTCTTCCGAAGTGTGAGATCAGCCAGGCGCTAGGTAGAATGAAGCATAGCGTCAACCATCCCACCCTGAACCCGGTTGCTCGTTCGCGGCGTCTTCGACTCTTTCTCAACACCACCACATCAAGCCGTCTCGTTCTCTCTCTTGTTCTTTGCTAACCCATCCATCCAGATCGTTATCAGAAATCTAGGCTCTGGCCCCGGCCAGGTGCATCCGCAGCGCCGCGACAATCGGTAAGCGTCTCTCGGTCATAGCGACACACTGTTCTCGCCAAGTCAATCTATTTCTTCGTAAAGAAGTCCTCGTCCCTTCGCTTCCCGGGCTTCTAGATGAGCCAGCTGCAGCAGCCCTGTCCCGGTACTGTACCCAGGCTTCACATCTCGTAATTCCGGTCGCCAGGAATCACTCGCGAGGCGCGATCAAACCTCTGCAAGCTGGATGAAGTTGTCCGGAACCCTGGAACAAGGACCCTCGCGCTGAAGAGATCCAAAGTCTTTGCGCGCTCATTGCGATGAGCTTCGTTCGTTTCTAGTGCTGGTGAGCCTGAGCGGGTTTCGACGCAAGTTCTGACGCGAGGAGGAAAACCCCCAGGCTGCAGTAGTACGATTGCACCCAGACCAGGCCCCACGAGGCGTCAAAAATGATTACAGGAAGTTCCACCATCGATCGGCGGAGCGGAACAACCTCAATCCAAGCATGATGAAATTCACGACAAGATGAAGAGAGACGACTAGACAGGCTGAACGGCTACGTCTTCCCTGACCTGCCCTACAAACTTCCTGCACCACCATCATCCACTGGCGGCACACCCTTGAGCCGAGCAGCTTTCTGCACCAGTACCAACAAACTTAAAATGTCTCTACGATATAGATAACCGCACTGTACCGTCAAGACGGCGGCGAGCCAGTTCTGCACTTTCAGAGACTTTGGTTCTGTGATCCGGAGCAGCGCGCCTATATGGAGCGGGCACATATTAACCGCTCTAGGCACGGATCGCTCGAAGCGTACCTCAACGCCATGTCGCCATTCGAAAATCCCATCGTGCTAGTCTTACATGCATTCGACCCGGAACCCAGGCCTCTAACTATCCGCTGACATCCCCAACCGGGTCGCACCCAATACCGACATGCGTTCATTGCCTCCCGAACATTCTTTGTTATCCGGCTAAATCCATTTTCAAGCTCAGTCTGCTGCTTATCGCGCATATCTGATGTACTGCTTAGCTTCATCTCTCAAGTCCACAAGACCAGCTACGCCGCCAGCCTCATACTCTTGTTGTTGCCGTTTTCTACTAGTTGACGATCTTTCATGTGGAAATACTCTGGATATACATGTACTGGTGCACCAGTCTGGATCTAGGCCCCCACAAAATTTGAGGCTGATACCCCAATCTTTCTCTGGCATACTAGGCGCGGCTCGATATTAAAAGAAGTCGATCTACCGCCCACTGCCTTGGGGCAGCATCCCACGGACGCTAATAATAGCCCTTGGATCCAGCAGTGGAAGCACGTTCCTCGGATTGACGGCTGCAGATTGCGCGTACCACCACATCAGCGTGGTGTTGCTCTCACTAGTATGTCAGAGGACTATGGCCATGGGGATGTAACTGGGTGACAACATTTTAGGTATTCATGTACAGACCAAAGTCCAGCCACCGTGAATCAACATATTGATAGTTACAGATTCAACGAGGCCCTCGCTTGGGCAGGGCATGTTCGACGGTGGAAGTCCAAATACTACGACTTCCAGTGACGATCCCACAGTTCCTTCTGTAGGATGCGCCTGTGCCACTTGCCCAAACGGGCTCGCCGTCTGCAAGAGCAATATATCCCACTTACTAGACGACCTCTCTGTGCTCATCTTACAGTCCATCCTGCTTGGGTCTTGTTCTCGAGCTATGCATTACTCGCCGATCTGGGCCAATCCGGACCCTCGCAATCCTACCCTGTGCCGTCAGCTCTTATCATCCTGCAGACCCTGGCAGCGGAGAATCGCATCCGCAACGTATTTTCGTCTCTCAAGCGAGCGGAAACACGGCTAGCTGTTGCATTCCAGGCTTAAGAAGTAGCTGTCGTTACCGACTTACTGCCGTACAACATCGTATTCATCTATTGTACTGCCCTGTGAGTATCGTGAAGACGGACTTTGCGATATGCTCAATCTATCTACTTGTCGTAGGTACCTTCTAGACTTCTAGTGATACCTGCGCCTTACTTTGTCTATGAAGATGTAGACTTATAAGTAGTTCAAGTTGTTACTCGCTTTTTGGACTCATCGTCTTCACTCGTTTCATTTGACTTCTTCTAATACCCATAAAACTTCAGACTACCTTCACCATGAAGACGGTTTCATGTCTGAGCTATGCTCTACTCAGTTTTCTGCCTTCCACGCTTGCCTACCCAGGCATGGAAGGCTCGATGAACGACATGCACCATTCCGCGAAAGTGGCCCGCGCGGAGCCGAAGCAGCTTCTCGGTGACCTGAAAACTCTTGCTGATAGCAAGCTCACAGCCATTGGCAAAGACATCAAGAGCATCCTTCTGTTCGAAAAGAACGCCCAATCCGATGTCATCGACAGCTCCATTCCTCCAGGAACCATCGACAGCGCCGCATGCAAAGCCGATCTCTGCTGCGTGTGGAAGTGGATCTCATACGAGATGACAGCAAAGTTCAACGGCACCTCCGGTCGATGCACAAAATTTGCAAGGGGTGCTGTGCGGTTAGGCTTCCACGATGCGGGCGTGTGGACAAACACGAGTACCACTGGTGGCGCAGACGGCAGCATTCTGCTCACCAACGAGATCGACCGTGCAGAGAACGATGGCCTCGAAGCTATCGGTGCCCAGATGAAGACATGGTACAACAAGTTCAACAAATACGGCGTCAGCATGGCCGACCTGATTCAATTCGGTGCCAACGTCGCCACCGTCGTGTGTCCTCTCGGCCCCCGAATTCGCACCTTCGTCGGCCGCAAAGACAACGCCAAAGCCGGTGGTGACGGCCTCCTTCCCGGTGTCAATGACTCTGCCGACAAACTCATCAAGCTGTTCCAAGCCAAGACCATCGATCCGCATGATCTCGTCGCGCTGGTCGGCGCGCACACAACGTCGCAGCAGCACTTTGTAGACACGGCTCGCGATGGCGATCCCCAGGATTCGACGCCGGGAATCTGGGACATGGCTTTCTATCCCCAGACCACTGGCAACCCGCCGGTGAGAGTCCAGAAGTTCGCCAGCGACATCGCTTTGTCGAAGGACCCGCGGACGAAGGATGAGTGGACGTCTTTTAGCGATCGGGCTACGGCTCAGGGACACTGGAACGAGGTTAGTCGCTTTCTGTCATGTTTGGGATTCACCCGCTATTGCTACTACTCTCACATTGGCATGGTACATAGCTAACGATGACGCAGGACTACGCTAGAGCATATACCCGCCTTTCGCTCCTCGGCGTCAACAACATCAACGACCTCAAGGAATGCACTAAGGTTCTGCCCGCCGAGCGAAAGACTTTCGTCAGCCAGGACCAGGTCGTGCTGGATATGTGGCTGCAGGGCCAGTTCAACCAGCTAAACAACATGGTAGATGATGGGCAGATGCTGTCGGGTCTGATTTCTACGGGTAAGGAATGATAGCCGCCTCAATGGTAGTTCTTGCATGGTGGGTGGTGTCCTTGTCTGCTCGTTTTTACCTAAGCTCGATATATTTGGTATTCTATCTATCATCATCTTTCTACACATTCATCTTCTTCCAACGAGATCGTCGCAATTGGCCACCCGACCGTGCCATGTGCGTCGTAGCGTTTGTCCATGTGAGGGGTTGGTTCTCGCCCGCCCGTTTGCCGCGATAAGCATCCTTTTTCACTTCGTTTGCTCCGTTCTTCAGCTGCCCGTCTCCAAGCGTTTGTACATCCGGCCCATTCAATGTAGCACCCCAATACCTCAAATACTTGACGCTTCGTCACCATGCCACCGCTTGTCTTTTCCCTCAGTCCTTCGTTGACACCTGCCGATCTGATATCCATGGGCGCGAATTCCAGCTCTCTCGCGGGTACGAAATGCTGTAGTCGATCACTCGCGGTGGTATGGGGCGTGTCGCACGTCGAAGTGGCGGCGTGGCCACGCTCGTAGGCGGTTCTATGGAACAATGAGTACATCGCGGGGCAGGTGTGTGGTTCTACGGGCATGGCTTAGTATGATGCTGATACTCAGGACAGAAGAAGTACTTCCGCGGTGGGAACGCGCCACGCAGCGCAAAATGCTGTATACTGGGTCGGCGGGTGTGCGACTCGAGGGGCGAAATTGGGCCTCTTGGAATGTCCCACGAAGTGGCTCCACTGTCAAGCTGTTAGCAATGGAGCATGTATCAGGAGATATCAAAGCAAGCATGGTGTTGATCGGATAGGCATGTGCGGGGTAAGAAGGTGAAGCTGGGATTTTGCAACTGAAGGCAAGTTCGAGCGCGCCGGGTTGCCCCGGTGAAAAACCACGTGACCGCGGCCCCGCCCACAAAACTCACCTCAACCAAAGGCGAAAATCTTTTCCGAGATTCTTACCCACCCGTCCTACGACTCTGAAGCCCTCGGTCAGTGCGGAATCTGGTCGCCGTCTCGGCATATCGTCACTACCTCTTCTCCCCCCAAACCTCACGATGTCTTCAATCGGCCTGCAGCTTCTCAGGCCCATGCGCCTCATCTTGGACGCTATTTTGGATCCTATCATGCAGAAGGCAAGTCCCGTTCGGGTTGACCGAGTCGACCCGCCGGAGAATAGCGTATATTTGGAAGGAGTCTCAATGGGGCCTGGTAAGTAGATCTGAGATGTTCCTCAAGTCACACTCCGCAACCCGTTGGCGTGCAGCTTTGCTAAGCGTTACTAGTAGAGGCAATATTTCAACCGAGTGAGGCTACCGAAGCTACCGAGGACCGAGAGCTTGACGCCGCTTCGACAGCCTGGGACTTGGTGCACACAAAAGTCTGTTATTGGCCACAATGCCAGATCAATCACCATACAAGCCAAAGCCCTATATATAACGTCGTAGGTGAATATTTCAGGTTAGGGAGTGGCTACAACATGCCCAGTTATCTACCTGAGATTATCAAAAGGGCGTTGTTGATGGCAAACCAATGCGACTTCACCGTAATGTTTTTGAACGATACGGTTCGGAAGGTTGTCCAGAAATGTATGTCGGATTTCTTGTTCTTAATTTATGGATACTGACAAACCGCAGTCGATTCTGATGCAAAGGTGTCATGGCTGGCCATAATTCCGCGGCCGCGCTTTCAGTTCAGATTCACGTTCAGATCTCAAATGGCATCACTTCATTCGGTCCTGCTCCTCGAGATGAGCAACGGCGACAGATTTGTGCTGGATGCTTCGGGGGAACAGTTCGGCATACCGCGGGATCATCAGTTCTTACCTTGGCACACATACCGAGACTTATACGTCATCAAAAGGGAAGATTGTCCCAGTCAGGTACGCCTCACACGCGACACAGGGGGACATGCCCTGGAAATACAAGATCTGGCTGGTGTGTTTGGATCTCAGGTATTGGCGCGGACCAATGCCCAAATCCATCTCTGGGAGGGCGTTCAGCCACTACGGTGGGAATCGTTGAAGGACTTGACTCCGGAAGCTTTCGACATTGAAGTGAGGTCGCTGCAAGAGTCGATGCGGACAGCCCTAGCGGAGTTTTGATGCAACAGATCTTGTACATTCAAGGGCATGGGTTTGGCAGGGATTGCGTCGTGTGCGTAGTATAAATATCAAGGCAGAGGAAGGGCAATTAGCTCTTGGCCTTCAACGGGATCAATCTCACAGTATTATCTGAGCTCATTGCATTGCATTTTGTGCCCTGCAATTCTGGTTTGGTTCGAAGCCCATGATTCTTCCTTATCCATACTATAGACACGGCATGCTCGCGGGATCTATAGCAGGTGCGGCACTGCATAACAGTTGTAGCAGCTTGAACAACAAGGCATAAACTGTAGCATAACGACGAATCCCGTATGATCCGGAGATCTGTTACATCCCACGATGCGAAGAGCTCGGGATGAAGGTGTGGCAAGGGTAGAACCGCTGCAACATGCAGTATTTCTGCCTGCGCCCCTCACTCAACAGCGACAGGAGATTTCTATATGTTCTCTCCCAGTAAGTCATAAGCATAAGCGCATAGAGATACTATGTATTCAGCAGGAGCTCATCCGTTGATGTAACGATAGAGAGTGTAGAGGCGCAGGGCGTGCTAAGTTAGTGTGGCTAAGCAAATCATCATCCCATCTCTTCATGTCACGGTTTGGAGTCTCTCCTGCCTCACGTGTAGTGGCGCCTCACCTACGCTGAGGTGCGACTACCCATCCTGTACTAGCGCTGTTTACAGCCCCTCATGTATATCTACCGTTCGTAGCTACACACAATACAACCTCAGTTCAATCCTTGAATATTCCGCACATGCGCGTTGCCCACAATCCCCGACACTTCATCACCCCCACTCCGCCACCCCCACCACCTTCAAAACAGCAAAAAAACGAATTACTCCCTCCCAGCCCGGATTCGAACTTTCGACCAAAAAAAGAGTTCGGCCCGGTGTCGATTGCCTACATCTCTTGTCGCTGGTATAGTCCTCCTCTGTTCACTGTTAGCGTAGTTCTTTTGAAGGTGTTCTATCTAAACTTTATATACAACTTGCCATTCGCAGGAGAGCCCGCGAAGGCATTAGTTTTTGCAAACGAATAAATATATATAGTAGAGTTAATTAATTCGTAGGGTTATACGTACAATTGGGGTGGTGTGAGCCAGGGCGTGCCAGGTGGATTAGCGCGACCGCTGCACAAGATTAGGCCCCACTCAATAGTCATCGAGGTCAGTGCGTAGGCCTATGTGACGTACATGTCACGGGGCAGTCGTTCTTTGGGCCCGGAGAGTACCGACACCGCAGTGCCCTTGCACCAGTTCCGCTAAGTCCGGCTATGGCGGAGGGGCATCGTCCTCAACACAACGCGTCGTAGGCCCGCATTGCTCTCTCGCGCACTCAATAAGCTCTGGAACAGGTAGGTGGAATCTTTACTGAGCTCCCCTCGGAGATCGAAGGTTCTGCGCTCTCACGCGTCCACTATTTACATGAACCTCCAGCGCAATATTTTACCTCCCCCTCCAGCGCGAACCTTCATCTCAACTTCCAGGACCAACCGGTACCTCCAGACGAACTCTTTACCCCCAGGAAGAACTTTTCGCTTCGGGAGTGACTTGACGATTGCGAGCCTGCTTCGATCGTAAGCACCAACTGATTCAGCGTAGAGCTCCCATATGCAGCGGCATACTCTCCCCGACAGAGCTCGATCGATCCCCCACCCCAGATATTCGCGTCCGCCAAACCGAAGCCGCGTCGACATACTCGGGACACTTGAAGACGCGAACGCAGGCGGGCAAGCCTTCGTGAAACATGGCAGCTTCCTACAATCACACATAGCCTCTCGAGGACGGAAGCTGGCAGTGGCTGTTCCTGGCAGAGCAATCACAACAAGTATCCCCGCGTTGACGGCTGTCTGCCTTGGTACTGGCTCCACCCACGACAGGAACGACGCAACGGCCATCATCCACGTTTGAGCGCGTCGGCATAGCAGGGAAGTTTTGTGTTTTTCAATGTGATCGGCTAATATTACACTAGTATAGGCCAAATGGGCTATCCGGGTCAAGCAGACGTTCGCGCTCTCCGAGCTTCCGCCAACGCGCCATAACCTCTGCGGCATCATTCCCCTCAAATCTCATCACATCCGCTTTCGAGGTTGCCACATCTTCGCCTCGCAGAGCCAACATAAGGGGAGAAGGATGGGAGGTGGCGCTCTGACTTTGGTGGTTCTTAGCAGATACAAGCTCGGATTTTTATAAACCTTGCGGCACCGTGGAGATCTCCGCGGCATCTCGCATACGCTCAGAGCGGGTTGGGAGGCAAATGGTTGGCCACATCCACAACACCAGGATTTTCTCATACACGGCTTGAATCAACGACTTCTTGCCAAAGCCCTTGTTCTTACAATCATACTCGCGAAATCCATGTCTAGGTCTGCATAACACTCTATCCACTACAACGGGTTCATCGGACATGCTCCAAGCCCAAGCTGGTCCCTACTGTGGCTCTATACTATGCGATGCCATACGTGAATTGCCTTCTAGCTTTGAAATGGTTTAATTGAGAGAATCGGACACATCTGCCCTCCAGGCTTAGCATGATCTAGTTGAACGGCATACGTCATTCGGACGAGGCGTTCGAAGATAAACTTCTCCCTTACACTTAATTTATGTATCTAGTTTTGGTATCTGACTAACAATATGTCAGTTATGAGATAATCTGAATAGACAGCCGCGCTTCCGTGCCTATTTCCTTGTCGACCTAACATTCCCACTTCACCTAACGGCTCCGATGCTCTCTCGCGCTTCAGATCCTATGGCCTGCCCCATCAACTGGTCGAACTCGGTTACACGCGTAATAGCTGGGTCTTCCCCAATATCCTCAGAGTATGGGAGTTTCCTGCGGGGAAACTCGTTTCCTTTAGCCTAAGATAGACAATGCGAGATCTCAGCAATTGGTCTAGAGTTTCATCATTTAAAATTTCCCGGGGCAAGTAGCCTTGTTATTTGTGGAGCATCCAATGGTTCCAATACTGGTTCGTTGTAAAAAATCGTTGATATCGGATCTGTCTTGGTATGGAGTCCTTGGCGCTTACTTTACATAGTATATCGTCTGTTAGGTTCTCAAGCAAGGAATTCCAGCATCAGAAGCAGCCTCAGAAGATGAGCAAGGCCAATATAAATGCTAGTATATGCACCCTATTCCTGGAGTGTCTTGATCTTGATGCTCAAAGTATGGTGCACGAGCTTGTAAACACTGTTATGCACAGACACTGGCAGATATTACGGGCTTTCGAGTCGGACACTCGAGTGAAGAACTGGCCACTGGAAAAATTGGTGCGTCGTTGCAGGGGTTTCCCTTGTAGTCGAACAAACGGAGTCGAGAGCCATGATCGTGGTCCGTCTTCACCGGAGTATCTAACCCCACCCACAACAAAATTGCCTCGACCTCCAAAAACTTCCTCTTCCGCACCACCAACCTTCAAAACTCACTTCCATCTTCAACGCCCTCCCAAAAATCGCCTTGCTATTACAGCTTCTACAAAATGAACCACCTGATCACAGCTTCTAGCGTGTGGCGAGCGTTTGACGCCATGCGTTGCATCGTTTGCGAGGGATCGCTTGGCCGTCCCGCGGGCGCAGTCAATCGCACGTGTGACGCCTGCAACATTGGCCTTGACAACAGGTAGGAAGAAACTGTCCTTCGTGACCTTGTTGGAAACATCTTCGAATTCCTCATGGTGCTTAGAAACAGGCAGCTGGGTGACGAGATTACTTCAGCGATGGATACAATCTCCGGGGAGACAATTTTCGTTTTTGCGCGCGGTTATTTCGACACGACCTCTGAAGCGAGGAAGAAGTACCTGCCGGCCGTCCACGATGTGACCATACAACAAGGAAGCACACTGGCCGCGCACCAGCTGAGCGTCGCCCAGAGGAAAATGCTGCGCTTCCTCATGCTGTCGCACGAGCAGGAGGATAATTTCATGATGCTCACCCATGCGATAATGAAGCGCGCCTTGCACGGTTAGTACAACCACCTTGGATCCCTTACCATTCCTAATGAATCAAGCTAACATACAATTAGAGTATCACGAAGACATCAGCTGCATCGAGGAGGTGGAGTATCTGGACCAGACCACACTTCAGAAATGCCGACTCTACCGTGTCACCACCCTCGACGCCTCCCTCTCCAAATACGCGGTTACTTTTGCGGATCGCGCGCGCGGTAGACTGCCGTTAGTGACGAAATGGCACACATACGAATCTCAATACATCAAAGGACGTTTCACCTCACATGAATTGGGCAAGTGGAAGTCTGTTGCAACGGCGAACAGTGCGTTGCAGTGATTTTCAAGGACGGATTTCCCCGTGATCCGTCCCTGCTCCCTCAGTCCCTACAGACCATGGATAATCCAAGGATTACTCGCTAATATCCTTGGCCTATACTAACTTGTATAGTAATAGGATATGCCGTAGTCCCAAAGGTTATTTGTACGGTCTCTATCAACCTGTGAGATGAGGCCGTCACGTACGGATTCGAACAGAGCTTCAAGTACGCGTTCAATTTTGATGTATACAGTACAAAACGCCTCGATCTCATGCAGAGTAGCCTATGTAGCGTCAATGGGAGGCCATTGCTCTACAAATAGTTTATTATCGTCGTCGTCGTCGCCTATATACTCTCGCCAGTATTCCGTGATGGTTGACATCTCTGCGTCCTCTCCTCCGCGTAACTGAGCGTCGTGATCTCCAATAGATATAAGGCCTGAGTTGCCCCAATTGTTGAGGCAAAGGTGAGCTTCAAGCGTAGCCTCTCCTATACGGCCACGTCGCTCAGCTAAGGTAACTCCGCCGTCACTGAAAATACGCTCTGGCTCAGAGCTCATGGCGGGAATTGACAGGAGATCAATAGCCATTCGAGATAGGCGCGGGTACTGAGATCTGATCGCTGGTCTCCTCCAATATAGAGAAGGTACAACGCTCTCATCAGTATCTCGAGGCGTTGATAGGTAGCTAGATAGCTCATCTTCTGTAATGATCTCCGGGGCGCCTTTCTTTCGCGACTCCTTCAGCATCTCCTGTAGCGGGCGATATTTGCGGGTGGTATTGACGCTGCGCTCTTGAAGTGGTGTACGTGTTTGAGATAGCTGAGATGACTGAGATGACTGTGATAGTATCTCTCCAGCGGTGGCAGGATAGTCCTTTTCGAATAGCTCTCGTACTTTCTTGATAGAGTGATCAGCCCAAGCCTTACCCCATGCCTCTACAATGAAGGGTCTCTTTTGACGAGGATCTAGAAGTACTGTAGCTGCATATGCGGGAGAGACGTCACTAATCTCGTAGTACTTTCTGGCTTTGCCCTAGGCGTGTTCAATAGCCACCCAGAACGGTTTCTTGTCAGGATCATCTTGGTACTGTACTTTCAATCTCTCTAGGTTACCCATGAGGAGACCTAGCAGAGGTACGACGTACGCTATACCAAGATGAGAAGCCTCATTTGGTCGTCCTTCAAGAGCTTCAGTTGCCTCCTTGAATGGAGCAAGGATCTCAACTAGTTCAGTGATAATAGACCACCCATCGGCTCCTAGGCGTTCCTGGAAGATGTTACGGACTATGGAGTCCGCAGGGAGTTGTGCGAGAGGCAATTCACTGCTCTAGGTGTACCTTACGCTCTCTAGGTCTAGAAAATGCTCAATGGCAGCGCGGAGCCTCAGCGCGCGCACCAGCATATCCCAGGTTGAGTTCCACCTGCGAGAGAAGTCAGCGCGGTTTTGGAGTTGAGATGAGGCCTGTGTAGGCGATAAATGCGAAAACACTCTACCACGGAGTATCTTTCCGCCACAACGTCCAATCGCGATGCAATCTTCAGGATCGCTGCAGGAGATGTATATCCTCAGGCGTTTTCGTGCGATTTAAATAATATCGCGTGGTAGTGATTGAATATTGTGCGCGCTGAGTGCGAGTTTTGATGGGGCTGTCAAAAAGTACGCTAGCGGGACTAAGCGAGAACCTGGGGTACCCAAACCGCAGGCCTGAGAGCGCAGCGAAGATGAGATGACCAGTGTCTCCTAAGCGTACAAATGGCAGCACCCAACCCCCTCAACTCGAGATCTCCACCACCACAACACCAATAATTATAAAGGAGCAATTGTTCGCGACAGAAACTGCCATGCGAAACACGTCTAGCTTTTATAATAATTAAATCTGTTGTGGTGGTAGAGGCGCATTGTTGTGAAGTTTATGTAGCAGAACACTACACATCAGTAGCAGAGAACGTACTCACCTAGTGTTATTATTGAGCAACAAGGCCAGGATCGGTGCCTCCGCTGTAGCGCCTGGATTTGCTTCTCTCCAAACTTCTCTCTAAGCGTTTTCAAAGCGCTGTTTTTTAGCTGTAGAGCGGTTGATCCATTTGATGATATTGTGTATCTGTCCAACAGGTCCTTTCTTTCTCCACAAGTTAGTTTGCTCTTCAAGGCTCTAAGCAAGTAGCAGTTCTTGTTCAAACATGTCGTATTTGTCGCCATAGAGCACCTGTTGCGCTACAAGGTTGATAATATGGCCAGCACAACGCAGGCGCCGCCAATCCGGATTGACATCTAATTCAGCACTAAGGGCCGTGATCGCGGTGTCATTTGAACTAGCGTTGTCTGTTACGAAATAACCCGTATTGCTCTCAATCTTGTAGTCCTTGATAACGCGGAGAACGTTCTCTGCGAGATTCTCTTCTGAGTGTTCATCTAGCATCTCAGTGAGGGCTAACATGGCCGTACGGCATCTCCCCTCTTCATCCACAAAATAAGAAGATACTCTATTAAGGCCTTTCCCGCGGCGAGATGTCCATACGTCAAAGGAAAGGTAGATTCGGCTTTGCGCTTTCGATAATATATGCCTTATCTCAGCCTTGTGGCAAACGAACTCTCTCATTATCCATCTCTAGCAGGTAACGTTGCTTGGAATAATCTCTTTTCCGCAGAAGGGCATAGCGCGAGCCATTACGCGCCGAAAGTGAATACTAGAGAGCTTTTAGAAAGGGATATGATCGTGGATAACCTATTGTAGGATGTCCTTGCGTAGCGCCTCTGGATCAAAGTTCTCCACAAGCCGATTGTACACATCTCTTTGTACGGGATCCGACGTATCCAGTACATCTAGCGCATCTGCTCGATCCAGTACATTGAGATTGACGCTCTCCTCTCGATACGTACGGTAGTGGTGGACCTTGTAGTGATTAAGGACTGCCTTTGAACCATTGGTTATATTGAACTTAAAGGCCATTCCGTTGTTGTTGTGTATGTGGCAGACTTTGCAGATAAAGTACGTAGCGGGTACGCTCTCTCCTACAACGTTGCTGTAGTTCCCCAATACAGGAACTCCATATTTCCACCACCATGCCTTTGTACGATATGGAGCGGCTATCCGACGACAGCTATCTAGAGCTGGATCGCTCCATCGCAGCCAGGTATAATTGAAAGGCGCTTGAAAAACAGGCTGCCCGTCTAATAGCATCTCTACGCTATCCTTGTTTGTTTGCTGATACTGCGTAGGTACAGGGACGTCGGCGGAATCGAGTTCGGTAAGGGGTGCGTCGGTATCCGCGTCATCGAGTATAGCCAGTTCCTGGCTGCTAGAAGGCGTCGCAGCGGCGGCAGCACTGCGCAGCGACCTAACAGGCGTGCGAGAGTGTTGGCTGGGTTGTTTTCTAGCCATCGAAAAAGGCCTGAGTGAATTGGGCGACTTAATCTCATGTATTGAGGCAGTGGGCGTAGGTGCGGGGATGAGATGTAGTTGAAATCCGCTATCAGGAGTATCAAATGGGGAGCCGCACTTAGAACCGGAACATTCACGGCACGCCTTATTTGGGTATAGATTGATGATTACTAACTACTTCTGGTTCCTTGGATAATCTATGGATAATCTGGATCGATCCGGAGTCGATCCAATCCGTCCCTGTGAATCACTGGTGCGTTGCATGTTTACGACAAGTTCTGGTATAACGAGTGGCAGGAAGAAGAGGTAGAGGAGCTCACCTCGAGTGGTGCTTGAGGGTGCGAGGGATTATGAACCGAACTGGGATGATTCGCCAACGATGCTACGCTGCATTGAAGATCCAGCGGTCCAAATAAGGTCAGACAGTAGAAAAGCGTGCGGGTGTTGAGGGCGGAGGATGGCCCCTGTTCGAGGATCGTCCATGATAAATCTCATTAGTGTACTCTTGCCTGAACCTGGTTTACCGTTGATCCAATACGTACCGCTACCCTCTCGTAACTACTGAGGAAAGTAAGCCCAGACGGCTGCTCGAGAAGGATGGTCGCTTCGATTCCGGAATATTTCCTCCAATGTATCTATATTTGCGTTGACGACGGCGTTCTTCAAAGCGTTCGTCTCGTTGAAATGCAGACTTCTCATTTGCCGCTAATATCTAATATCCTGAAGAATCGCCTAGCAGCTCAATGAAATGGCATGGAATGTATGAGCTTGTGTATCCCTTGACTTAACTTCCGCCATATTGCATATCTCCGTACTCGTCTCATTGATCAAGTCTCTGGAAGCTGTAGATTGCTCAATTATCAGCCGCTTTAACTCGTCGCACTTAGTCTTGATAAAGTCTTGCAAGGTCTGGTCGAGATTGGCCTCATCGGGATTTTACGCTACCAGGTCCAAAATATTCCTGGCGTTGGTTAGCACGTCCATAGTGAACAGTGACCCTTCGACCTACCTCATGTGAGCATGACTTGTGTCTGCATGACGCGTTGTAGGTTTGCGGGGCCCGGATACAGCTCGTCTATCATCGTCTTGCCCTTCCGATAGTAGTTCATCGCTTTCCAAAGAGACTCGAGCTTCGAAAGCTTAGAGCTAGGAATGAATGGATCGACCTAGCTCTGCCTGGAGCTTATCAGTTATCGATATGATCTTCGAAGCGACCTTATCGAGCTGAAAATTCCTGGCCTTGTATCCAGTGCGTGGTTCGGACTCGAGTCTCGTCGAAACCTTGCGCAAGGCTTCCATGGAGTCGACGAGTTCTGGAGCGGGCTTTCTGCTCTCGTATATGCGTTCGCAAGCCGAGAGCGTGTCGTTGCCAAATTGAATCGCCTGCATGACGTTGCAGACGATGGAGAGAACGGCGCCTTGGAGTGAAGTCTGGTTCGATTCGGTGACGAAACAGGAGATATGCTGTGTGGTGATGAAAGTGAGAATCGCTGGATACGGATACGAAGAGAGGGACAGGAGTGATGTCTCGCCTGGGAGGCTGAGATGAACTGGATGTGCGGGGTTAATGCTACCCGTGTCACAAAAAAAGGCAGAGCTGCTACTATGAACTGAGTATCTACTCAATTTACTATGTGCGATGCAGTATCGTATGTGAAGTCGGACTTCGCCGGAGCACTAGGAAGATGACACCACATCTCTCCACGTTAGTCGACGGTTGACACTGTCCTTCCGTACTAAAATGAGAGCTTTTACATTAGCTTTTAAGATCAGTAAGAGCCTCTTCAAAAACGCCATCTAAATGCTCAGACAAAGATAAAATGAAACCCCTTTTGCCCTTCACACACCGGTGGGAGCCCACTTCGACTTCTCCCGTATCCTCGCACCATACATGTAAAACAGCACCGGCACCGGTAGAAACGCTACACAGATAAACGCGAGCAGACTAGTAGCCCACGGCACACCCAGGTTATGATACATGGTGTGCGTAAAAAGCGGAAAGAAAGCACCGAAAATCGAGCGAATGAGCGTGTTGATTGCAATGGCGCTGTTCGAGTAGAATCCGTAGCAGTCGATCAGATACGACATGCCCTGCCAGAATGGAACCATGCATCCGAGACCGATCAGCGCAGTGGCGAGCACTTGTGGGATCCATGTGATGTGTGGGTCGGAAGTCCAGGCGAACCAGAAGAGGCCGATGGGAAGCGCGATGGCGCCGATGATCATGGGCGGGAGGCGCTCTTCGGGAATGGATTTGCCGTGTTTGTTGTAGGCGCGGGTAAAGTTCGTGGCGGTGGAGTAGGCGATTATGGCGGCGCCGAAGAGGATGCCAACGATGAAGGCTGTGAAGGGGAGTTGCGAGACGCCGAGACTCCAACCGCGCTCTTCGTAAAAGGATACTGGGAACTAGAGGGGTGTTAGTTACGTACGATTATGGATGGGCGTTGCGAGACAGTAGACTTACCGCTTCGAAGAGCAGGTACACGATGCCGTATAGGAAGCTCATGTAAGCCGTCAAGAGCGCTAGGATCGGCTCTTGAAGAAACATCTTGAAAGGTCTGACCAGATAAACAGAGACGACGGTATCGAGCGTGAGCTTGTTTGCGTCAGCTTTCGAAACGAACTCCGGGTTGCCCGTCTCCTTCCGCAGCTTCGCGGCGCGAAATTGAAGGATCCTAGCGGGAGACGTCTCCGGTATCGCAAAGAAACCGACGATACCAAAAAACGCAGCCATGATCAACGTGATCCACGACGTCCATCGCCAGCCGAGATGCGACTGCGTGATGAATCCTCCGACGATCGGTCCTGCGACCGGCCCCGCGAAGCCACCCGTGGCAAAGATGCAGATTGCGTAGGAGCGCGGGATAGGATCCCACAGGTCGGCGAGCGCGCCGCCAACGACTGACAGCGGTGCAGCGGCGAAGAATCCCCCAAGGAAACGACCGATGCAAATGGTCGCGACGTTCCGAGCCAGCGCGACGGGTATCTGGAAGATGGCGAAGAGGGCAAAACCAGACAAGAGCGGAATCCGACGTCCGAGAACTTCAGACATGGGTCCGAATACGATGGGTGCAAAGACGAAGCCCTGCCGATTTTGATTAGTCTTCGAAAATGATGGGTGGTGAGAGCAAGCATACTAGCACAAAAAGCGAGACGCCCAGCGTAGCTACCACGTTCGAGACCTCGAATATCTCCATCACCACCCTGATGTTGACACTGAACACGGAGCTCGCAAACGTCACAGAGAACACCAACAAGCCCATCGACACGGTTATACCCCATCTGCGCCTCGTCGGCCAGTTCTTGGGGTTTCCTGGGTCGTTCGGTCCCTCAAACTCGACCAGATAGCTCTTTCCGTCGGGTTGTGTTGGATCTGGCTCGTCCGGCCCCTTTTCTGGATCACCGGACATTTCATCAGACCCGGGCAAGTCATCCACGCTCTTATCGGCCTCCATGTCGTCTGCATGTCGGGTCCTACTCAACGACGAGTCGTTCGACGGCGTGCGCGCCAGTGTGGTCGCGGGCGGCGCGATCGGAGCGGCCATGGCGTTCGATTGATGTAAGTGAGTGCGTACATCTTTGTAAAAAGGGCGAAAGAAGGTATTTGTAGGGCGCGTGAAGTTTATTCCCGGCGCTGGCTCAGAGTTAGTTAGACACCAACTACGCCTATTATTAGCGGATGATTACCAGTCCTGCTTAGCAGTCTCAAACCCGCATGTCGTCGCCAGACATTCAGACTCTGAGTCACTACGGTGATGACCCAGAAAGGCTCTTCCTCAATGCCCTGGGGCCGTGGTGCGACACGTCGGGTGCGATGTGTCGGCCTCGGTTCTCCGTGAGCGGCAACGCTAGCTTGAAAGTGTTCGGAAAGTGTTCGGACTTAAGCATCGCCCTAGGCTTAGATGATCATAGCAAAAAGAAAAAGGCCGCGCTCGGATGACTAAACACGCCTGCCCATGTTCAGACTCTTGTTCCGTGGGACTGCGCGGTTCAACCGTGCGGCCCTGTGGATTTAGGACATCATAGACACTCGATCATAACTCGTTGCCTCGTCTTGAACAACCTCAACCACGGTGCATTGCGGAACATCTGAAAGAGATGTTTTCGAATGCAAATAATATGGCGGCGTCATCATCGTTAGCGGCGCCGACGAACTGGCTGGTCTCCGAATCGGGCCCGGATCCAGTGCGATATGATTGGTGTCTGACGCCACTAAGCAGATGACTAACTTAAACCTTTTTCACACCTCATCCCATCTGCTTTGGGATCTCCCGCATCATGGCTTCACCCCACCGCCGCCCTTCTCTGAGTAAATTCCTAATTCTGAGAAGGGCGCCCAGTTTCTTTCTCTCGGGCCCACGCCATCATCTACCGCCGCCTATCTCTGCTTCGCTAATGATTTCCTAAGCATACCTAGCAGGTTCCCGTAGCTACAGTTCCCAAACTTCCAAGTCGCCAAACATGCCTGAGCGAAATACGAGCCCGACAAAGCAGCCCGCCCAGGTCAATAAACAGCTCTCGCACCTTCTTTCGCTGCATTTAGGCGATGAATCCATGATGTCACGAAGCATCTCGCCTGCTGTAGGCCTGTTGTCAAATGTATTAACACGCGGACAAGTCAAACTCTTGAACAAAGGCCAAGATGCAATTAACAGTAAGGCAGCAAACCACGCGTCCTATATCTACCTCGCCTCCGGTACGAAGATCCCATCCCCTATCAACCCTTTCTCTGCACCCACCAGCATACCCCTTATCAAGAATTCAAAGGCCAACATACTATGGCGAGAACGAGAAAGCCTCCCACCAACGGCAGTCCCACCCAACTCAAGTCGCGCGTCTGCCCTCGCTGTAAGGAACTGAATAGCAAAGCCAACATGGTAACCAAGCCCGAAACAATGCGCAACCTCCTTGTCGAGCCTCCAAATAGACAACGTGTTGAGTTCGAAGAGATGCGAATAGTGGCCGAGCGATATACGAACAGACATATGTATCCCGAGTTCCTTATCGAGAGCCGCCCGGTGTGGCGCAAAGAAGCTGGGAGCAACAAGACTGAGAACATCACACACTGTGCGGACGATATACTGGTGTTGGGATGGAAAAGACTGAGGAATTCGAAGCCGGAGTTGTTCCAAGATCTTGGGAAGCATGGGAAGTGGACGCATATCCGTGTGAAAAAGTCCGATGCGGCTCGGATCGCGGACTGGGCTGACCATGACGCGATTGGCGACAGGCTAGGAAAAGACGGTGCCGAAGCCAATCTTTACCCGGAGCGTAGTGGTGTTTTACATCATAGAACTGTCGATGGGGACGACGTCGGGGAAGCGTTAGAGTCCGATGAGAGCGATCGCGAGGATGGATTAGCTTCTGATCAGAGCGATTACGACGAAGACACAGCTTCCGAACAAAGCGACGACGACGAAGCCATTGCTCTATATGAGGACGATCATGGCGAAAGCATTGTTTTGGACCAGGGCGACCATGACAAGAATCAGGAGGACCATGATGAAGGTCTAGCTCCGGACGAAATCGACAGTGATGAAGACTCAGCCTGCGATGAACGCAACGATCAGGGCAGCACGAGGGCCGGCAACGACGAAGAGGACGATGACCTAGATGGCAACAGCAACAGAGACGACGAGTCGGAGGATGATCCAGTCTTCCTTGATGCACTAGAAAAGATAGACGAGCCGCGGAACAGTCCCCCGCAAGTTGACGTTTCAAAGTCCATTTTAGGTGCATTACGAGCCGAGGAACTAGATAACCTGTACGGATGGATCTGCTCAGCTAAGGCGCTGAAACGTAAGGCCTCGGCAAACTTGGTGGATGTAGACACGGAGAATAAAAGGGCCAAACAGATCACAAGAAGCAAGTTCCGGAAAGACAATCTAAAGTCAACTCTGCGCTCGAAAAACAAGAAGAAGGCTAAGCACGCTAGGAAGTAGATTCTTACTTGGGGGGACAGATAGAGCCAGGCGTCCAATACGTGAGTACTGAGCCATATAATATACTGTGATTTGATTGCGAGAAGAAAAATGGATAGTTAGTCAAACTAGCTAAAGATTGCTCTATTCTACAGTTATATTTAAGTCGAGGAGCTCGGTCGAAAGAGTGTATAGATGACTACTACCCCGTCTAGCGCAGGTTCCAATCGAATTCCAAGATTTTGGACAAGGTCTGGAACCAGCTGTGGAACGTAATCGTCTCCAAGCACACGGTGAAGCTGGATGCGTTCATGCGGCAGCCCATATCGGTTCCTCAGCCACTCGAATCGATCAATTCTATGCTCGAGACGCCTCCTCAAAGAGCTTGTAAGCCTTGTCAATCTGCTCTCGGCATGCTTCCATCATCTCATCTGCAGATTTGTCCTCGCACTCCCTCTGAAGCTGCGCTGCCAAACCGACTCTAGTCTGCCCCGGAGTATCATAGTAGATTACGCTGATCCTTTCGCGCAGTAACTCCAACTCTTTCTCCACCTTGCCAATGATTTCATCCATGGCCAGCTGAAGGTCGGCATCGTCCATACTCAGTAGAGCCTTCCATCCGCCATGGCTCTCGACCGCATGATGCAGGGCGTAGTTGATTGTGAAGATGCTTGCTTGATGGATATGGCATTTGAGTTCCTCCTTAGGATTCGTCCACGGACCATAATTTTCAAGGACTCCATAGTGATGTCCGAAGGGGAAGCCTTTCGTCTCGGTGCCAGGCATAACCTTTGTCTCGCGATAGTCTTCGAATTATCGTAACCGCGTTCGTACCCGTATTGTAGATAACTGCAATCGATGATCATGCCCTTGTCGTTCTCTAGTGGCTTTTGAACCGCGGAGGCTTCAGGGGTGAGCTCCCACACTAAATGGCGCCCTCCTACTTCCTCCTCCTTCGGCTCCCCTTTCCTCTTGGACAAGTGATATCTCTTTATCTTTTCAGCCGGCCGCGGGGTAATTTCAAGCTCGGAGATACGCAGCGGAAGGTCTGCGACACTTAGTCAATAAATCTCACGTAACGTATATAGGCCATCGGAGCCTCACCTTGGGGTAAGAACGCCAAGGAAGGCGTAAGATTTTGCACACAGTAGACACAGGTCTCGACACACATTGCAGCAAGCACACCTCTGTATAACACCGGCGGCTTCTCGGAGAACCGGCTATCGTTACGGCTAGTAGGCCACCGACACACCACCTTTCTGGTACCGTCCGGAAGCACCTCTTCCTCCTCGTAGATATAATCGTCGTTAGCCCACACGTCTAATATAGCTATTTTGTTGCAAAGATTTGCGAGGAGAATTGTAATTCTCTCGAACTCTGCGTCTTGGAGGTGCTCGCTGCAGCAGTATCGTGTGGACGCTCTGCCGAACCTGTACGGATTTGGCATCTCTGTCGTGACGCTCTCGCAGTTGGGGTAGACGCATGTCGATACTGAAGAAGTAGAAGCCATTGTGGGTAGAAGGTTAAGCTGGTGAGGTCTGCTTTGAGGTGTCGTGCTGTTCCGAGCTTCGAGTGCGTAGGTTTGTCAGTCAAGTCGGCAAAGGTGAGGCGGATCTTCAGCCCTACGAAAACCGCCTTCACCACCAAAACCTAACTCCCACCCCAATTGAGAATACCCAGAATAAGAGGTCCCCTCGTTTGAATACTGGAACATCGTTGAACTTCTGCAGAATCGGCATTCACTAGTCAAGTCCTTTTGTCTTCTATCCTTGCTGCGGAAACTAATGCATACATTTTGACAGCCAGGTACACAGCTTCTACAATATTTACAGCTATATCCACTGCCTGTCTGCCTGCACACGACGGAACGCTTCCATGTCAACTATGTTGCTTTCGTTGCCTTCTCCGCCGTCTACATACAATGCCTCATGAGCGGTCTCACTACCATCCCTGAAGCTCTCCAATTGGATATCCAGCGCAGATAATTTCTTACACAGCTTCCTCACAACCCGACACTCAAACTCTTGAAACCTTTCGTGGCTCATAGCCCAGAGTTCGTCCCGCCCTCCGACGAGCTCGACCTGCTTGTAGAGCACGTTGTTGATAACTTGTATTGTGGTTTCTCGCTGAACGGTGCTGATTTCTTTGAATTCCTCTTGCTCGTCCGATGCCGCATTATCGTGGTCCGAGTCATCCTCGCTGGATGCCTCATCGTCCGCGTATTCGGCCTCACTGGGTGTGTCATCACTGTCGGCCGCGACTGCGGTCTTACTGGATGTGTCGTGTCCGTCTTCAGAATCCCCTGTCGCGCTCGATTTCTCGTCGAATCCGCTCGAACGTTCTGCCTCGTCATCGCTCCCATCCCCAACCTCATTCGATAGGCCCAAGACCTTCTCCAAGGCTTTCTCGTGCTGATCGTAATGGAACCCAAACGGCTCGGAGTACAAGCCAGTGCTATTTTGACGCCTGTTGCGGCAGAATCCGCGCCATGTCGTAAGCACTTGAGGCTGCCCATACTGTGGGGCCGACGCATCAAGCACAACCCTCTCGTTGCTGCGGGGGTTCGATTGCGGTGATAGTGAGGGAGGCGAAATGCGCTGGAGAGTAACTACTGTATGCAGATGGGCGCGTACGCACCGCATAGTAGAGTCATTCGAAACGTGCCACAGTGTAATGCGGTGAGGGTCTGGGGGTGTGACGTCGACTTCTTCGATCTTCAAGGATAATCCTAAAACAGTCAGCTTTATTCAGAATGGCGTGGGTCTTTCGCGTTCTGATCGGCACCTTACCTTCTAAGAGATACGCCAGCAGTGGCGTAGTAACCGTGATGGCGTTGATGCAATGCTGGACGCTCATCGCCATTATTGCCTCCTCAAACGGTATGTCCCTATGAAAGTCCACTATGAATGGACCCTGTCTCTGAATTGGAACTCGCGGCGCCCGCCAGGTAAGATTTCGGCGCGCTGGACCACGCCGTCAAACATTGTCATGCGTTCGACGTCGAAAATATGATCGTAGAGGGACGCGAAGCGCGCAATCCGCCTTATTTCTTGCCGCTCCGTACAGATGGAGTGGTGTGTCTTCTTGTCGATCTGCTGGCAGTCGGGCGAGCAGTATTGTACGTTGGTGCGAGTGGAGCGGAGGTCGACGTCAGGGACATCGAGGCAGTGACGGCATGAAACTTCGGATACAGGACGAGCGCAGCCTTTCCGGTTACATTCCGCTGGATTCTCATTCATGTTGGCTTGGGAAGCTGTTGGTGCTGTTGTTATTCAGAAGTGGGACAGGATTTGTGGGCGTTCGTTCCATTGGGCTTGGCACACGTGACTCCTGCTTGTCAAACGCCGAACCCCACTATCTCTCGCTTATCTTTGCAACTTTCCATGAAATTTTAAGGTCAACTAGACCTGCGGCTGCCCTTATACATCCCACCTCTGTCCTCACTCAACGTACACGACAATATCCGCAGCTGACATGGCTCCTCTCATGGTGGACATCCTCAACTTTCTAGCCAGCCACATGCCTCAGTCAGCCAGCAACCCCCTCGACCACAAACTGGGTCTCGAGTTCCTCGTCATCGCACTCGTGGTGCATGCCGGGCTCCTTCCGCAAATGTTCCCCGACCTCGTCGATTGTATCTCGCATATGGACACATTTGTCCGAAGAGGTTATCGTGCCCAAGGACCTACACGTCTTGATGATAGATCGCCGATTTGGGTACTCATGGCAGCTCTGGCCGGCGCAGCCAACGAAACCTGTCCCATCTTCATCACCAGGGACGCGCTCGTGCTGTTAGCCCGTAGTACGTACCAGAAGAGCCCATGAGTTTGGTATGACGCTGACAGATCCTATAGATAACCCGGACATCATCCTCGTCGAATTCATAACCGTGAAGCTTACGTTTGCCTATCCCCACGAGCTTCACGACGTCATTCGGGTGACCGACAGGCTCAATAGGCGATGGATCTTCGACATATTCAGCTTCCACTTCGGCAATTTCTCGTGGTTTTGTCCGAATACTGTCTATGGCAACCGTTGGTGCAGTTGGCCGGTTCCTCCTCCGTGTTTCTACCCGGTTTCTCCTCCGTGTTTCTACCTCAACCTCCCCAAAGTCGACGTCTGGTTGAGTACTCAAGTTTGGGACCGGGACACGATTATTGTCGCTGGGGCTGCTCATCACCCTCCAAGTCGGATCCTCGTGAACATCATACAGGATCTGATCAGCAGTAACTTCATGACCAACATGGACGCTTGTGGCGAGCTTACACTGCGCGTGCTATATGATTGCGCTGTCCGCGACAGCTAGGGAGTACTATGACGTGCGAGAGGGTTCGAGAGTCTACTACCATTGGCTTCCACGAGTCATGGCCCTTTTCACACTGAGCTTGCAGAGAGCGCTCTAATCTATTCGGAGGCACTTTGGATATTCTATTGAAATGAAATATGAGAAACTCCCAACCCCATCGTACTGCGTGCAAAACTAGTGATACATGCTTCGATCGCGTGCAGACGGCAACGCTACCACGGAGCGCTTCAAGCCCATGTTCTTGAGGCTCGCGAGCGCGTAACTTTCGCTCTAAACCTGGTTTGTATGTCAAATCAAGAGCCGCTTTGTAACAATCTGTGATCCAAGTGTAATGCGGAAAATATACGCCGCGCGGAGCTCTGACCGGACTATGAATGTTGGGTTACATGCATACGCCTTGCGACGATCTTGGATACATGGCGCATGATAGAAGCACTTGTGGTCCTGAATGAATGTGCGTGCATAGATGTGATACTGAGTACTTTTGATATGCGTGACGGCGTCCTAGTAGATAGCTATGCGACACTGCTATGATATCAGTGGGAGAGGTTCGCAGAAGGCGAAGGCGCCTACCGTAGAGTTCCAGTAAAGTGACTCTTAGCTATGAGTAAGCTCCGAGACCTATGAACAAGCGCTGCTAGGGTAAAGTTTAGAAGCAATGGCAACAATAGAAGTAATAGCAACATGTGGGCAGGTAAAGGACTTTGAAAGATGCGCATCGGGACTGGCTTCCTACTTGCTACACAGACATACAGCAGAGCTCTCTGCTCTGCCACAGCTGCGAAGAGTTAAATTGAGGCCTTTGCTGCGTACGGTGCTCTTCTGCTGCCTGGATTGGCGGAGTGCCCAAGGGAGATTGGCGTGGCGCGTGCAGGGGCCCCACCTTGGCCCACAGTTAGCCCACCAGACCCAAATTATCAACAGACCTTCTATATAATATTGTTCGTTAGCAATCTTCTTCGCCTTCGGGCATTTGTTCTTTAACGATACAGAGAAGATTAGCATGGCCCCTGCACTAAGGATGACTTGCTCAATCAAAGAGAAGCTACCATTTTTTTGCAAAATTGCTGGGTTCGAGCACAGGTGGCGCCAGCCTTGATTTTTTGTTTTTGCACAGGTAACATCGCTCTACAACGCTATCTGTCTTCAGTAGATAGGCTCAAGAACCTAGCACGAGTAACAGTGTGTGATAATCGCTCTATGCACATGGTAATACTGCCAGTACAGGGTTAAGCTAGGCAGAAGCTTGCTCCGTTTGCTGGCGTTACCTCGGGATCCGCCGCTAGGAAAATTCCCGGTTTGACAGTATCTTCTCCTCTCCTGCCAACACCACCTCTTACGGCCCCTACGATCACGACAGCTTCCATCCAGTCACTATGACTACCTCGAATCACTGCAAACCACCCCTCGAGGCGAGACAGGAAAGTGCGCCCTAACCAGCTTTGATAAAGATGCCGAGAAGATCTGCTGTGACCGCTGCTTCGACACGCCCAACACGGACTTCAAGGGCATGCTCCACGACGTGTACTACTGCTCTCTAGCTCACCTTGAGGAAGACCGCGCCCACGTCAAAATCTGTGCGGACAGGCAAATGATCCGAGCCTGCTTCCGCGTGGGTGAAATCCTCTTCTCGGCTTTTGTCGCGGAGCGCGAAGAACTCTGTCCCCTGAATCTGAAAAGCTATGAAAAGCTCGGAGAGCTTGGCCATGGCATACGAAAGCTTGTCTTCAGAACGGGAAGCCGCCTAGGCATGAAATCCCTTTCTGCGCCGACTACGTTGACCAAGACACGAGGCTAGCTGCGCTGTCGGTGAGGGCCTGTGTGCATGCCATCCAACTCAGCACCGGCCTCCTTGCCTACCTCACCAAAGGTACGTCATCCCCTTTCGATCTCTTCGCGAAACCTATACTAACACCTCCTCAGATCTACCCGTCAAGATAACTGAGATTGAACTTTACCCGTTGACCCCAAATGCAATCGAAGCAGAATACGACGATAAAACTTCCCTTAACCTCGATCAATTCGTGCATTCGCTTACAAAACTCACACCGCACCAATTCGACCGCGGCCCCACGACCGACCCGTGGATCGAAGACGGTGTTACGATCGACCTCACGTACGCCCAATATAACTACGAGAGCGTCTGCGATCGATGGCTGGATTATTCGGTAACCAAGACACCGTACCCGGAAAACGTCAACCACTTCGACTTCGGGAAACTCTATGCTGAGCACCTACAGGAGCTGGTCCTACCAGACAACAAAGCCGTTGTTGCGATGGGACACGAGGCCGCTTTTCGTACGATCAACAACGTGCTATAACCGGAGTTGGAGCATTTGGATAAGGGTAAGGCATTGTTTGGGATGCGTACCACAGATTTCAAGGCGGAGGTATCGAGGCTGAATGGCCTGGTCAGGGAGGCGTGTGCTGGTTTAAGGAAGGATATTGATGAGATCCGGTTTGGGGGCATGAATAAGAGCGACCGGAAGAGCGCGATGAAGAGGTTGGTAGACAGCTGCGATGGCGAGGGACACCGGCGGATGACGGGACTGGTGAAGCACCCGGTAGAAGCGGAACGAGGCGTATTCTTTTGTGCTACTGGCAGCGCGCTATCGGACTGGTTTTTTTTTGAGTAGAAAGTTACTTAGCGTTTCTCCACCGGAAGATGTTTTCTGATCTCTTGGATACAGAGTCCTAAAGCCAGACTCTAAAGTCTCTATTGGAGGAATTAATCTGTGCGCCAAGCACACCAGGGCTTTCGACTTCCTCTGCGGCATTAAGGCCTCTAGTCAATACCACGATTTCACATACATAATAGGGCGCCCCCTGGTCAGCAGTTCATTTTATGGCAGGGCCCATAGTACACAGTCATGGGAAATGTCTTTGCCGCTTTGCGGAGCGATGCGTCGTCTTGCTGAATCGCGATGGAAGTCGAGCTGACTCTAGAACTCACTGTGCAAACAAGTCGACCATCCAGGCCCCCGCCATCAATGACAGCGGCGCTAGTCCGCTACTATGTTTTGCATGATATGAACGTGGTGCTTGGTTCCCGAGATGCGTAGCGGGTCTATGTTATCATAGCATGGAGGGAGCATCTTAGAATCACGATGGCGGCATCACGGACACCAGCGCAGTGAAGCTGAACCCAACGGACTCCGAAGCCGCAGCTGCGATGCTGCGATGCTTGCTGGGCTGGTAGCACTGCGAGAAGGGTGGGAAGTCCGTCTGCCCTTGGCCAAAAGCAGGCATGTTTGCGTGATGCAGTGGCACGGATGCACATTGATCTCAGTGTATCACGGCGCAGGAGGAGCCAGTATGGCTGCAGCGTCCAGCTTAGTATGATGCAGCTGCCGGCTTTTCTACGAGCAGTGTCACGGGCGCAGTGCTGCGATGCATGCCGGGCTCAGGAAGGTACCTGGGGCACCGTGTTAAGGCGGGCCTGAAGGGCCCGCTGCGAAGCGCGGTCTGGAGGAGATGCTGCTGCGGCTGCTGCTGTCTACGGTGTCTAAAGCTCCCTGCTGTAGGAATGTTTGAGGGAATCTGGACTGTTGACCGTTACTTGCGCAAAGCCCTATCGTATCTAGCACACAGGGTGCTGCTAGCATAGGATTAGTAGAGCGAGAGGTCCGGACTGGGTGGGTTCTGAATGGGTGCTGGGATGGCGGTGTGTTTGGGGGCTTTGCAGCAAGTCTAAGCGGGGAGTGGTAGAATTCTGCCGCGACGGCAACTTGCATGCCGCCGCCAAACACCACCACGACCCCCACAGCATCAACAGCTACATGGCATATCAGCTATTCTCATGAGATGTGAGTCACATGGTCAGTAACTGTCATCCACTACGACGGCTTACCCTCCGCCGGCCTCCTACCGGTTCTGAGGCGCGCGGACCCCGCGTCGCGGTCATGTCAGTGTAGCCCCTCTCAACATCTTTTATCGTTCTGCTAATGGTACTGCGGGGACCAGAGAGCTCGGAATCACCTGAATGGAGGGTCACACGATACAGCTGTCCTGCATGGCATGCAGTCGTGACGCAGAAGGCGGCTCCGAAGGCCACCGCCGCCCGGGACGCCGGCTGGCCTCGACAGACAGAAACAGATGCTCCCGGATGAGCTGGACAAGTTCTGTGGATAGAGCTTGGTCCCTAGACTCCTAGAAACGGCGCCGGCCATCTCTCGCGGTGCTCAGAGCGATTCCGATCCCCACTGAGGTCGCGGTGGCTTCGGCCTTGGGGTGAGTACGCGCCTTTTTTGCCCTTGGCTGATCTGCTCTGGAGGTGTGCTCATAAGTGGGGGCAGACACAGCATCTCCTGGTAGATGGCAAGTCCGGCTCTTCAGCATGGCGCAATCAGGAGATGTCGCGGCGTGCGCGGATGGCCAGCATGGCTGCCCACGATGTCACACTCGCCTCACTCCAAAGCCAGGGCACACATCGAGATCTCTCATGACTCCGCAACAAAACGCAGGTGCGGCAGCTCAGGAGGTCATGGTACCCACGAGTGCCGCACGACCAGCCTCCCGCCAGGCGCCGACAGAGCTGTGAGCGGGTCAAAATCCCAGCCGCCCCGGGCCTACGAAATCGACTTGAGAAAGGCAAACAGACTACAAACAATACAGGGCGCTCTAATCAAGGCCGAATTCGTGGAGCTGACCTTCAGCGACAGCAGTAGAACACGGATCGAGCGCCAGGCGAAGCACATTCAGCACCGCGACGCCTCCCTCGAACATTCTGGCACAGTGGAAGCCAGCAGCCCAGCAGCCCAGCATTCACCAGTGCATTGCCGATCGTCAGCGCAACTCAGCATGACCCGCGGACAAATCGATCAAGTCAGCCTTGCCAGACGTGACGGCCAGCAAGAGGTACAGCCATACTCTCGTACCGAGCATAGGCATGCGCTGACTTTTTGTTGTAGGCTCATGTTACGCCGAAATCTGCCCATGCCTCGTAGCTCCATCGCCGCTTCCGCCAGCGACGTCTCGCGCGCTTTCCGATGTTTGCTTTGCTGGGGTTTGTTTGACGAAAATTGTGGAAAGCTCACACTTCACAGTCCTGTTCATTGATGTTCCCCCAGACATCAATCCGTCAAACACGACACGGCCCTGTGAACTATCAGGGGATGCGAGCGACGACGGCGACAAAAGAGGGCTCGATAGATCCACGAAGATTATGCTCATCGCGAACGACAAGAACGAAATCGACAGCGGCGTCGCAGAATTTCCACACATTGGGCATATCGGCTGGTGCATATGGGCGTGCATCCCCATGCTCTCGAGCGGAGTACTCTTTCCTGTTCCGAAAGGTAGCGGAAGTTGCGTCCAGAATAAGACGGGACGAAAGCGCCGAACCGACGTTATGTCTGCCCCCATCAAAATGTCGACGTCGTGCTAATCAACTCCAGGAGCGACAGCAACGTCGACAAGAGCATAGTATGCCCATACACGGTCTGCGAAAACGTTTCCTGCATCGGTAAATATTCACGAAACAGCCCGGACCGTTCGCCATGTAAATTGCCCGGAGTTTCTGCTGGCTTGCAGAGTCGTCTGATCTCGGTTAGGACTGTCGCCACACCAACGTGATTATTCCACCGACAAGCCATCTGAGAAGCCGTCTGACCCGTTCCAATCTTCATATTCCAGCTCAGGATGTTTGGCGCAAAATTTCCATTCATGTCGAGTTGGCGGATCTGGTGGTGAAAGGTGATGGGTTCTCCACAGTGTAAGCTCGCGTGACCAGATGCCTGAAACAAACAGCTCCGGGACCACGCTAATCAAGTGTAACATCGCAGATACCTTCGCAGATTTCCGGTAAAATCGCGAATTCGAAGTTCCGCGATCCTCAAAATTCGTCGAAATCAAAAATCGAGACACGAGCGAACCTCCTTCGAGCGAACCGAAAGCGGGTAGGACGACCGCGAAATCGAGTGGAGGACTTTGGATAGCCCCAGAATGTGTGGAGGAACAACACGGATCGTCCCAGTGACTACTAACTTGGGGCAGATCGATCCTGTCTTGCGGCTCATCGCCGTTGTCCTCAAAGCAAACGATCTGCTACAGTCCTCATCCAGCGGACATAATGACCTCGAAATTTGAATGGAGAACATCGAGAAGATCTAGACCATGTCGAATTTCTTGAGTATGGCGTTGAAACAGTGCGAATATTTGGCTGAGAGCCGGCCATATCGGGCTTCATCGGTATCCCGTTCTGGCGGCCCCTATGTCTGGATATGGACGAATCCAAGTCTCGAGCGGGCAGAGGCACCGTGAATTTGAGTGGAGAGTGTTCGGAAATTTCGAACCATGTTGATGATGCCACTGACATTGGACAGCATCCTGATGAAAGCCGCATTTGGTTCAGTCAACATTTTCTTTCGATGACACCGAATGTCTTGATTCGGCGAATCCTAAATGGCGAAGCGTGTACGACCGAAAGCCCGAGTAAAATATGTCATGAGTTCCACATCGCATTGCTTGCAAAGTCCAGTGAAGACACTGCCACGGAGCAGGTGTGTGTTCGGCCGACCACCGCGTCTTTTCGCGACAATTCCGACGAGCGAGGCTCGAGTTGATAATAATTGGAGAGCCCCGGTGCGTGTAAAACAAGATCCAGGGACATGTACTCGATCGACACTGACGCAGGGCAGACCATCGTGAATCATTACGCGTGGTGTAGTTGATGCCTTCATTGGCTCGATGCGGATAACATTGAAATGCTGCAAGACGAGTAGATATTCGGTATGGATGATGCCGGCCGAAAGGTAACTGCGGTAAGTAAAACATATGAATAAGGAAGATGGTAAGGAGAGTAAGGAGAGTAAGTGAACTTCCCTTCTGTGAACCGACCTGTAGGATGACATCTCTCAGTGGAGCTTATACCATTGGTTGTGCATATTCGGCATCCCATCAAACAGCTCTTCTAGCCCAGTGGCTATGAGCGCTTTCGACATCGCTTTTCGCTCAAGTTCGGAATGCCGGCAATGCACATTAAAGATGGAAAAACCACGTCTGATGTGGCGTAAGTGCAAAACGAGAAGACTGGATAACCTGTGAATATGTAAGTGAGTACTGTGGGTTAGTTGACAGATGAAAATGACGATGATATAGATGATGTGGCATCTTGCAGCTCGGAACGCGGGTTTCGTCTTGATGAAACCGGGCGAGGGGAGGATCTCTGATCAACGATTATCGCAGATCAAGTACTCTAAGTCCTCCTGGTGGATTGGATAAGGCTTTTCCAAATGGAATGATCCGGTATGCGCTCCGATACATGGTCCCGATGGTAAGTCCTTGCCGATCCGGAAGATGACCCCTGGCATTCCTGGACTAGGAGATTGCTGAGATCAGTGTCTAATTCGCTTTGGTAAGAGCCGACAGCATAACAGACGCAGAAGCTTACGAGAGCTTTCCTCAATCCCGGACATCTGAAGCTTGCACACATCAATCGCACCCGAGTATCCCACAAACCACGCCCCGACCCTCATCAACATCTCATCCCGCACACACTCTCTCATCCTCACCGCATCGCCTCTTTTTCCCCTCATCGCCGGGCGAATCGTACCCCTGCATTGGGCCGTCCATTCGCAGTCTGTGCAATTCCAGTTCAGTCCGCACGCCGCCTGCACGCAGCTTACTAAAAAGATCTTTGAGAACCGCAATCTCCTCAGTCGCCAGCTCTACGGTACCTTTTGAGGGGTCACACAGAGAGCCTGAGATTCGATTGGGCAGAGGACCTGTTCGTTGGGCTGGTGGGCATTGTGCGTTTCATCTAGATGCAAGACCGGGAGAAAAGAGTTGGTAGCAGCGATTCGAGCGAGTATGGTTGGTCCGAGTATTGCTGACTTGGTATCGAGATGCGAGATGCGGAGTACGAGATTGACAGGTATGTGCTTGCGTTCGAACTTCGCAGGATATTCAGGTATGCCCTGCTGTGCTGCGGCTCGAACCAGGCGAATGGACTGACTTGGCACCGGAATCGGAGATCGAGAACAGGCCTGGTTCACATCTTCATGCCCAGGTTGGTCTTGAATAGAACATGACTGGATGACTGGGGAAGTGAAACGATTAAGCTGAAGATGTAGCACACGCTTCATGATAATAAGATAACGGCAGAGTCGAGATTCAGGAGTAGAATACATCGCAAGCCATAGGCTGCGAGATGGTATGGGATGGATGGAATGAGTATACGATGACAGGAGGAAATGACGGATAAGGACTGTTCGCTGGAGATGAATGACAGAGAAGCGAAATGGGGAGTAGACGGTAAATGACGAATCCAAAAAAGACACGGGCTGACTGAGGAATAGGTGTAGAGCGATGAAATGACTGTGGAAGTGATGAAGGACGAAAATGTGAGAGATGAGATGAAATCCGGTTCAGATGTGGGGCTGACTGATGTGGAAAGCGCGATGGTGCAGCGATGCTCTGAAGGAGAAGGAACGACCAAACACCCACCAATTGAGTACTATTGATGAGAAAAGACGTGGTGGTGTTCGATGCGATAGGTAAGGGATGCGAGTGATGGCAGGAAACGACTGACAGAATGACAGGAGAAAGTACATACCATTAGGATTTGCGAGTTTCGAATGTAAGAAACGACCAAGTGATGACTGAGGAAGGATATGACGAGGAGTATTGACCGAGATGAGACGGTAAGTATGTGTGAGGGATGGGAAAAGCTGAGGAAGAGATAGACGTAAGATGTTTGTAGATGGCAGCATGGCATTTGAGATATGGGCGAAAGATCGAAGAAAGGCTGCATACTTGGCCTCTGGAGCATGCTACAGCGGCTGAAGAGTCCAGTAGATGATTGTCTGCCATGCCTTGAAGCATGCATATCATCATACATGGTTGAATCGGTTCCAGATGACTGGTGTAGCAAGTCTTATCCCATGTCCAAGGCTGTCCGGATCCGGATGTAAATTCCTGACTGGAGTACAAGAGAGATTGACAGAAAGAGATATGAAATAAGCGGCAGATTGGGAAGATGTCAATCGTCCTTACCGGGATGTTGTCCTAAAAGAGTCCAAGGTCCTAGACAGTGAGGAACACCATCCATATCCTGTGGAGTAAGAAAGGAAACGTCCATGGAAGAAGAGATGGAATGGGATGATGCAAATTCAATGGGTGAACCTGATTCCTGAAGAATCCACGAGGAGAACCGGAATGCGGATGCACTGGATGCGCAACGATGCCATTGTGCAGAAGCCCTCCATGAGCTATGCGCGGGATTGCATATGCCATTGCCAAGTGCCATCCAATGCTGGGTATGCATATACACCTTTTGTATATGCGGTATCATCGGAAGGGAAACTGGCTGAGTTGTCCGACCCTGCCATCGATGTCCAAGTCCCAGGAATCTTCGTTGTAACATCAGCCACGCGCATCTAAGATCTGTGTCTGATCGAGTGCACAATGCGAGGCTTCTTGGATAACCATAAGCTCCATTGTTGTAGGCGTGATGGTGTTCGGCGAACGATGTCCTCGGCGCCGCCCTATAGGCATGGAATAGCGATGGTCGACTGGAATGCGACAACTCGAATCGAGTAGGTCCGCAGTAAAGTACCCCGAATCGCTGCATGCGCTGTGCGAATTCAGAATGCAGCCTGCACCTGACATCGAGGGTACTGGACCATGTCGCCATCTTTATCGGAGGCAATGTCGTCGTCTTCGATGTTCGGCCATGATCCCTCTGGTATCCGTCCCACGCCAGCGTGTATCCAATGTGTTATACTCCCAGGCCTTTCGATGGTGGATTCCTTTCCAGCAGCCTTCAACCAATCCCATTTGTGTTATGTATATCGAGTCGCCGACATATGGATCGCTTCGGGAGGGGTATGCCAAGGTCGAGTAGTGGGGCGGAAACCACCAGCGGATCGAATGGTACTCGTTATTGTATCGCGTTCGAGGACGGTGTGCGTTCAGAGGATCGGCGTCAGCGGACGAGAAGCCTAAGATGTCACCATGGACTGTTAGCTGCATGTTCCCGCTGCAGGTCGCCTTGCGGGAATGCGGAGATGCTGTGTGACCTACCTGGGGTAAAAAACCGAGTATTGTTCGTCGCGCTGCCCTTCTGGACCCCGATGTCCAAGAACTGGGTATTCCCACCGGAAATGCTGTCCGCGCATGCATGACCGACTCGCGCGCGGTTGTCGAGGTTATCCAAGGGGCTTGTGCTGGCCCCGGGAGCCGCAGATCCCCGCACCAAAGCCTGCATTGTTCGAGCCGCCCGATCGGCGAGAGTATAGCAAAGGCGCTCAATTAAGAGGGTTTCCGCGGAGCGTATCGTACGCAATTGGCCGCTGAAGCTCGGCTCGACGGGCTGTCGCCCAAGGGCTTATTTTCGACTCCGTGAACAGCGCGCTGGGCGTTATTTCAACCGGAGAAAAGATTGACGGCGACGGCGACGAGAGGTAGATTGTTGTATTGTCGTCGTCAGGTCGAGTGGATAGGTGTAGAGGTTGAGGCTGTTGGGGTGAGAGCGGGAGGCTCGTGGGGGGGGGTTTCCGACGCTCCCTCACCTCCCCCACATGCCCATATCTCCACCACCAGGGCAGCTACGGTCTCCGGAGTAGCTCGAGGAGAATCGCAGGCCCTTTTTTACCCACTGCAGTCGCTTTGTCAAATTGTGTAGGCCTCTGTGGGCCCATACCGGCGTTCCGGGGGTGGTAAAAACCCCGCGCGCTCTCACCTCCCCAACATCTCTAGATCTCCACGACGAGAGCAGCTATGGTCTTCGGAATTGCACGAGGGTGATCGCAGACCCTTGTTTACCCACTTCAGCCACTTTCCCGACGTGATACGGTCACTGTGGGTGAATACCGTCCCTCCGGGCGTGGGCTCATACCCCTTTTTGGCCTAGCGCCGACCCTCGCACCTCGAAAGATCGCGACCTGGCGGGCCTACAGACACAAAAACAAGACGAGCATCATCAGCGGCTCGAGGAGACCCACGACAGCCTTTACTCGAGGTTTCCCGGCGTCTTCCCCGTCCTGGGGCGGCCATTTGGCCGTGGGTTCTCGCGCGGCTAAACGCGCGACCCCCACCACAACCACAACCACGACAACCAGATCCTCCCACAGCGCATACAAAGTTTTACAACGGCTCAAAGATGCGCCCCACGCAATTGCCCTTGCCTGGCTCACCAGAAGACCTCGCCGGCGCTTCTCGGGGGCTGGCTGACTCAGGGGCCAGCTCCCGGGGCAGTCGCGCGCCGCGACGACGACGCCCGGGACACGCATCGCGCAGCGCCTACAAACCCTTACAACGTCTCAAAGACACGCCCCAAGCAAATTATCACGGTCTACTCACTCTACCGACCTCGTCGGCGCTCCTCGGGGGCTGGCACTCAGGGGCCAGCTCATCGGGCCGCGACGACGACGCCAGGAACATGCATCGCGCGGCGCCTACAAACTCTTACAACGTTTCAAAGACACGCGCCATGCAGTTTTTCGCTGTCTACTCACTCTGCCGAGCATTCTCGGGGTTGGGGATGGATCGCGCAATCGCGCCCGCCGCGATGGCGAGCTCGCGGACCGCGCGCACAACTTTGCAATGGCTCAAATATACACCTCGCGCAGTTCCACCGCTCATACATACTTTGGAAAGCTCAGCGGAGCTTGTCGGGACTCGCGGAAGGGGTTCTACCCCAGATACGGTCGCGCCCATACATCACAATTGATACCTCCAGAACTTCGCGAAGCGCTCACAGAGTCTCTCTACGGCGGAATACACACCTCACACCATTCTTACGATCTCGTCCTGCTCGGCATTCGGCGGAGCGATTCAGGGGCGAGCCCTTTGCCACGATACCGCCTCGACGAAAGCCGGCGCGACGAACGGAATCGGTGCATACCAGCGGCTCGCTGGGCTCAACAATCCAAGTTCCCCTCGCTCTGTCTAATCTGAGGGGTTAGCATGGCATTTTTGGGTGCAGGACAAAGCGGTCAGGTACAGCGCCGTAACCACAGATTCGCAGAACACACTCATGGGCTCGCAACGGCGTGTAGACACATGCGATGTTTCCGGTCCGAGTACACCAGCGCACCCCTCGGAGCCTTCTCGGGGTGGCCAAATTCTACAACAATTCAGCACAATGCCGCGCATAGAACAAAGGAGGTATTAGGCGATTGTATGGGGGTTCCGATTGACCACGACATTATAATCACACAAGGGACACGATAACTATTTTCAGAAAGCGAGGTTGGGGAATGCATCATGCTCGGGATGCACGAGAAGCCCTCCTACCCCGCAGGGATTGTCGGAGCGACCACCACGACCACAGGCACCACGGAAACGAGACTTTGTTCTACACCTGCAGCCCCACAAACATTGATCGCTATCTACATGAGACATTAATCATCCTCGTCTCGAGAAGCAGCCCTCCCAATGACATGCATGCTTCCAGCGCATACGTACAAACAATCACACGACGACAACGACAAGAGCCATCGCTGCAGCTCTCGGTCTTTCAGAGATTGACAGCTATTACATACCCATACAAGATGGTACGAGTTTCCCCATTGCTTGGTTCGACAGGGCGATGTGGAGACGCCAACACGTCAGTGACATGCGATTGGTGTGCTGCGAATGCGGGCTGGGGGACATTGGCATATTTTCCGCTTGAGGCAATTGCAACTGTACGCTAGGCATATGCGAGCAGATGTTATCCCGACTTCGCCTCCATCGAAATCGCACCACTTTCCTTTCGTACGGACGGAACACCGAATAAGTAGAATAGTCATCGCGTCGCAGTTGCTATGACTGGCCTGGCTGGACCCCGGACGAGTGCACTCAATGGCAGATCTGCGAAAGGAGGGCTGCGGATTGGCTTCCCTCCGGACCACCCCTGCTCCCGCATTCAATCGATGGTTCGACACGCAACATCCCCATGGCTGTGCCCTCTGAACAACAGACTGCAACATCCGATGAAGGAAATGTCGGACGTACGAGCTCTATCCTAGATAGTGAATCCGTATCCCACCTCAAGTTGCTGACTCATACATTTTAGCTGGGACGAGAGTTCCATCGCACTCATGTGAACTATCGCACTTAAAAACTCTGCTAGTCATCAGCTCAACCATCGATACCCTTCACGATGATTCTCGCCGACACCTTTCTCAGCCCTCGATTTCCCCCATCGAAGTCCGTCGCGATGCACGACTTTCATGGCCAGCCATACACCAGATGTTGATCCAATAGACCGCGGACTCGTATTCCCAATTCCACCAGAGCCAACTTGCAACATCCGTAATAACACTCGACGACGATTAAACGCGGTATCTCGAAGTCAGACGAAGATTAATTCATCGTTGGCACCGAGGCTTTGTCCCGAATCCGGATGAAATAGCGCCTTTTGGTGAGCGTTGTGCGGACACAATGAGAAAACAGAACTCGACTGGATGTGCATCCGTTTCTCCCGAGTTCACGTTCGTCCGACCACTTTCAGCCAAGCGGTTTGCTTCCGCAATACGTGTGGTGGTCAATACATTTCGCATTCTCGGACTTCCAGCGACTTTTGACTTCCAGCGAATTATCTCCTTCGCTTTCTTCTTCGGGAACCCGGCACAGCTTCGGTATTCCGAGTCAGAAGCTCGCCGCTGTGGAGAAGCTCATGGTCACATGACTAAACTTGTCCATCGGCTATCGCTACGTAGGACCAAAGCTGGCGATGTGCCAACGCTTGACATGAACGTGCGTCCCTCCATGCTCGCACCAAGTCGCGAGTTCTATTCCATGCGGATCTACATTACAGGCTCGCTGGAAGCAGGCGTATGGGTCTGCAGCGAGTGTAGGTCTTCGTAATTCACAGTGCAATTCATCTGATGTTCTGGGGGTGCGGTGAGCCCACGACCGTTCATGTCAAGCGCTGCCGTGTGCTGCTGGTGTTGAACATAATGCGGTGCACAGTAGGCGCCATGAACCCATGTGTAGCTTCCAGGCTGTATACAGGACTTTCAGCGGCGTGATTACTTGAACAGTAGAAGTCGAGAACGCATAAAGCCCAAGTGGATTGCTATACGAATGTCGGTGAGACCGCGGGTAAGCTGTTGACTTCTGTAGATGCAATTAAAACCACCTGCTAAACAAGCACTTATCTATTGCCTCTATTGCTTCATGAATTCTGCTTACACATGCATTGATCCTTTGCGATAGATCGGTGTTATTCGATTTTGTCAGTACTACTTAGAAGAAATTTATCCTACATCCCCAAAATAAAATCTATGAGACTATCCAATGCTTGCAAGCATGCCCGTAGCCGTATCTATCGTGATGTAGAAAGATAATGCTATTGCTGTTAACATCTGTTTCAAACCTCGCCCGGGACGAATGGACTCCCAAGCTTTTGGTTAGTAAGCGCTGAGTTAGAGTCACATGATTATCAACCTTCCCAGATTTCTTGCCTCGCGAAAACATTGACAGTGACGCCATATGACGGTACCCCGCACTTTCGGCACAGTCCGGGTTCCTCCGGTTCTACTCTGTCCCTGGCCGCAAAAATGCCTCGCCTATGCTTGCCGCGTTGGGCGCTCGCAATGCATGCGGCAAGAATAGGCGCATCGACAGATTCCGTCGATCTCCAAAGTCTTGAGTCTCGATATTCCGATTCCTCCGTTTTTCGCAATCTTTGACGTCTATGGTTGAACTTATATTTATTAGCGTTGCGTGCTATCATGCGATTGACTCTACATGTTTCTGAATTGTGATTTCTGAAGAGCAGATTTGGCGTCGTGTATCTGCATTTCAGCTCCGAGACAGGAGTGTTATGCGGCATGATTATGGAGGTTTGAGCGGATTAGTCGTAGAGGATTGCAGAGATGCTTCTGGATTTACTCGTTATTTTTTCATGCTACGTTATTATAGTTAAATGTGCACACAAGACAAGGCCATTAGTCAGTTCTAGGGTGTTGATAGGGATGATATATTATTTGGAATTTGTTACTACAATAATATCTAAGACGAAAATGTCGCCGACGAGCATGAGAACGTGTACTAAGTCCCTGGGTTCCAGATCTTGGTCATGGTATCTCGACTAGATGTATTACTGGGAAAGGCGTCCTCGCAACTGGACGACGCGAAAGTTGAATACCATAAAATTTCGTTCCGGGCGTCACTGTTTGGTCTTGTGGAGGGCGAACGTGGCGTCGGGAGAACTTCCATCTGTACTGCTAGATTGTGGGCTGGGAAGATTCGCGAAGGCATCGTAGTTTTTCTTTTCACAGTTTGTGTTGAATGGACTCTACAGCTAGCTGATGATAGGATCAACACGTTATAGGCAAGCAGTAGAGGTTTGTACAGTGTACACAGCGTACAGAAAAAAAGAGTTAATACAATAGTATTCTTAGTGTTGCATACTTTCTATCTACGTATAGATAGGACAGAAGACTCTGCAGCTGCGCATAGGCATTACGTAAGGTAAGCTTACATAACCCGCGACCGCACAGAGTCTCAACCGTACTAGGTACGGACAGTTTGATATATTTATCGAATGGTGGTAATGTTCTTCAGATTTCGAGATTTTTGAGAGATGGGTCCGGTGCAGCCAGGGATCTTCAGAGGCAGAGGTAGAAATAAATGACGGGATAGGGTCTTGGATGCATTTTGGCAGAGAAAGAGAAGAGCAAGAGGGTGGCACTTGTTTCGAGTCCACGGGATCCCAAGAGTAAGGTGAGGAACGTCCATCTAGCTGGTTGGTGCTTAAGTTGAGAGGTTCGCGAGAGCATTGAGAAACTCTGGTCCGACCCTTTCGCGAGCCTTCTTTACCAAGTCACTATATAACTTTTCTCGCTCCTCATCTTTCAGCTGGAGGATGTTTCCCCATGTGATGTCCTGGGATTTCCACTCCTCGACGACACTGTCTACCACGTTCTCTACGGCAGCCCGGAGGAGTGGCAATCGGCGGTCTTCTTCTTCCAGTTCTTTGTCTGGGTTGGACGAGAGGGGCGGAAGATAGATATCGCCGGTTAGCAACTCGTTATACGTATTTTTAGTATATAGCCAGTCCTTCAAGCCGAACTGCTGGCGGGCGACGTCTACCACAAAGCTCTCTTCGTTGAACTCTAGAATGAGATAGTCGTGGGCCATTACAGGGATTTTGACCTTGGGATCACGAGCAGAAGGGATGAATATGAGGTCAGGCTTCTTGACGACCTTCCGCCGCCATTGTACTGGCACAGGCTGATCATACGTTGATGCCAGGATCTTGGTCAAGATCGGGCGTAGTATGTATGCAGCTTTCGAGCACGTCCGGTACGTCAAGGCTCCTTCCCATACGCGTTGCTCTACACCGGCTTCATCGAGAGGTGTTGTGAGGTCGTCATTCCCGTATACGATCTCGTAGAACTCGGTGGGGTCCATATCGACATGATCATCCCAGGCCCTGTCCAAATTGAGATCATTGGGTTCATCAACTGGCTCGATGGCTACAATGGGATTTTGGGAGAGTTTGTTCAAAGTCTTTTGGACCGTTAGCCAAAACTCTGTTGTCCATTCTAGCAGCTTCTCAACACTGACCATTGCTTTCGACATTATTGCAACGGTTGAATGCAACAAATGTCGTCGAGAAAGATTATATGTTCGGGAGTTTCAGATAGACAGTCTCCAAGGCGTTGGGACTACGTTATCGATGCTCGTGGGTGATTGTGAACTGCTTAAGTGAAGGGTTATATAGTTTCGATAGTCGGTTGAGGGAGTATATATATGAGAGGAAGAGAATGTGCATGCTGGTATAATGCATGCACAATATACGGCTCGGTGGAGGCCATTGTAGTGATAGCTGGCGTAGGTTTCCCAGGGGAATGGGTGCCCTTTCTATATGCACAATGTTGTTTTGATTAAGGGGTGCAATCACTTTGGTTTTGCTTGCTGTCTCGTAATCGCAGATTGCATTAAGACAATGTCTTATCTACGGTCTTGATTGCTGTTTGTGTCCAATGTGGTAACTTGATTTGGATGCGCGGGCTTGTTTGTTCGCTTCGCGGCTCATCTCATCACGCTTCAGACGAAACCTCAAGCCATCTTCTAGTTCCTTCTCGCCTAATGTTTCCACCTGTAATGTGCCCCTCGGTATCCGCGCTTATAAACCCGTGTTTTTTCAATCTGATCCATGATTTGTGCGGCGAATCTGAGCTTGCGCTTGACAACTGTCCCCCGCTCCGCGTGTCCGGCTCGCACAAACGCCTGCCAATCGAAGCCGTCAAGAACTTGCCTGATCACTGCTCTACCGAACATCCAGTGTGTAGTTAGTCCCCCATCGCCTGCAATTACGTCCTTGACGGGCCGAGTATCCCTTTCGCCTGAATCGACTACGTACAGGTTCTCACAGGGCCAAGTGCTGAACCACGCAGATGCAGGATGTCCCAGTTATTGAAGCGTGAAATCGTTCGTAAACTGCGAGCGGTCGGCTCTGTCCGTGACAAGAAGGCAGGAGTGGTTCGGCGCAAAAATTTCTTCTTTGTCCCAGGCCAAGATAAACCGCGGACGCGGAACGATCCTTAGCCAGTCAACCGTGATGTCCTTATCTGGCTCATTTATTAGCTCTATTCCACGGTAGAGTTCGAGATAACTTCGTACCCTGTAGCGCTTTCCGGGCTTCTTCAAGTGTTACAGCGACACTGAAGTCACAAAGGAACAAACTTGGATATGCGCGTTGTAGCTTACCGCCAGCAAGAGGGGGTAAGAGGTCGGGGTGGTCGTTACGTAGAAACCGTACGGGTTCTGCCGTGTCGTATTTCCATATCTCTGGAACGTGACAAAGGTCCACTCGTTCTTCCGGCCTCGGTCTGACACTCATTAGTAAAAGACCGCCAAATTCGACTCCAACTCAATGGATCGATCCATGCGACGGGATATGGTGCTAATATGGAGAGTTCTTACATCTTCGTGAAGCGGGAGACCCGAGCGTTGGTATCGCGTTCTACTAAAAGGTTGAATAGGTCGCGGATCAAGCTGAGTTTCAGCTCAATCGCCTGCGCTCGGGGCGACTGGCTCATAGTGCCGACTTTGCTGGTGTTTTTCGTGAAGCGGGGTGGGGTGGTGGTGGTGAAGAACCTCCTTGGGCCCCGGGGTGATATTTTGTTCGGTCTTGGCGCGACGACTTCCCGAAGGACCGCACACGAAAACTGCCTAAGCACCGTGCCGCATCCCCACCGGGAATCAAAAACAGGCCCAGCATCATACCTGATCTGAATCGGAGCAGTACACGACTTTTCCTTCTCGGGGCGACCAAACCCATCCAGAATCAGCCTTCCGCTGGGGCGTAAACCCCAGTCGACTGAGTCCCATCGCCTTCATGCCTGAGATACCTGATGCCGTAGCCATCACAACGGCGCCACTTGCACATCGGCAACAGTACCGAAAGGCTATGGCAAGCGATATACTGAGCAGGGAAAGCTTGTTCGCGAGTCAGTCTTCCATATATCTTCTTCAAGAGTCCGGCGGCTACACCGTGCAGGCCAATCCAGCGGGAGGCCGCAAAGCAGCGCGCGATGCTCTTGAGTTGGAGGTCCAGCGTCAGGAAACCCCAAGCTCCGGAAACCCTCTTCTCAGCGTTCCACTCTTTTGGATTCACGACGGGGTCAGGGTGGAATGTGAAAGTACCAAAGTGGTTCACCGGTGGAGGAGTCATCCACTTCGAGTGGCTCAGCGGAACACCGACTTCTTCGACTCCCTTGCCGACGAGCTTTGCAGCAGCGCCGACACTCAGCTTCTCTGCCAACTGCGCGAGTGGGCCAAGGGCGCAGCCAAGGATGCACCGCATCTTATAATGGAGAATCCCGACACAATCCTGCTCCTCGGCCTCATCTTCTTGCCACACGAGCTCATCCGCATGATGATGGAGCTAGGAACGCATGATTGGACCCGATGGGGCGATGTTCCGCTACAACGAGCAGTCCCGGACTGGGATCGAAGATCTGTGGGCCAAGAGGTGTATTTCAAGGTTGCCGAGGTTGGCAGGTATAATATGCCGAGCTGGCTTTGGGACGACAAAGGACAGGAAGCGTTCAAGTGGGCGGCTTATCAGGACCTTAGAGAACATATCCACCGCGAAATCGTCGCCTCCCAAGAAGCTACGGTGGCTCATTAGCTAACCCCTTCCGTGTTCCTACCTTAACAAGACGTTGGGACTCCGAAAGCATTCTGATCGAGGTTATCAAGACAACAATCACCGACTTATCAACACGGTTGCAGTCGCTACAGGGGGTTGTTCTCTGTGGGCTAAACAGGCGCTTTCTTTTCTGGACTATGACCTTTGCGTACTTCATTAAAAACTCCATCATAATTTTTCTCAGCGGGAGAGCAGGTTAGAGGAGTTTGATTTGACACAAGTACAAGGATACATGTTTCTACATTTGCCCCCATATCAAGACAAGCTAGAATCATGGGCTGGCAGACGACTTAGATGTTCAATACAATAAATAACGATATAAAATCAAGTATCGTGTGCATAGCTAGTGCAATAGAGGTTTGGGAGAATGAGAAGGCCTACCAGCTTGAACGTTGATGATCGCTCTTTTTCTCTGGCCGATTACAGCGCCGTCATCACAGTGTTGCCCCGATATAATTCTCCCTTGAATTCCTTTTCTAGCTCAGAGCTCTCGAGTGAGTTCGTGCGGCAGACCGCCGGGTGAACTGGGGGGGTAGTTATCTTCGTCTTCCTCACTCCATATCACCAAATCAGCCAGCCCAAACTTGCCGTGAATGGCGTGGTGTATGCCACTTTTCTATCCGGCCTTATTTTCTTTGTCCGTTTACCGGAATAACCACAATGGCGGCTCGTTGCTTCCAGTCATGGTTACTTGTATATCGTTTCGTGAAGACTATCGTTCGACGCAAGAAGTGGCCTATAACTGCATTATGTAGCTAATTATGCGAGTGGATGTGGCGAAGCCGGGTGAACTTAAGCTTACAAGAGTATCTAGGTTCGACTTACTAGCTGCATAGACAGGGTACTCCAGATATTCTACAGCGAACAAGTTTGCGTGCAAATGAGACTCAGTTTAGTCAGAGTTCCGAGTGCTCAACGCTGATCCAATGGCCACGGTCGCGAACTTACTATTAGACCAAGGAGGGGGATGATATCTCGTTCCGCTACATGCAATTTCGACGTTCCTAGTGCGAGTACGCCTCAACACACTATTAGTCACTCTAATCGATAGGGCTTTGGATGCTTAGTCAGAATCACATACGTTTCCAGAAGGAAAGCCTTAGCACCAGGTAAAGAGTAAGAAATCAAACATCCAGTCATAGAGAGTATCGAAGGTTCTAGCTGGATTCAAGAGATTGAATTCAGTCATGCGTGCAAGTTATCACGGTATCAACCACATAAGGTGATACGTTGACCGAAGAAGAATTAATGCCATGCCGAGAGTCCAAATACGCTGTTCCAAGCAAGAGGTTGGAGACAAAAACGTCATCCGGCTCGAAATGCCCTCAGCCGTAGCTGCTCACAAAGGAAATTCGGTAAGATCGTCCATCATGGAAAGAGGTTGCTACCACGAGGTTAGCCTGTCAACTACTGCTACTATGGGATTTTATGCTTACTGATGTGGGTGTACCGCTGCTAGGCATTGCATTGCGACGCTCTGCACGTTCGTCGTCGGTCCAGTCCACTCCCGTCTTCACATTCGCGAAACGGAGATTGACGAACCAGAACGGGTTGACAAAGGACGTGTAGTAGGTGTCGAGAGCACAGTTCAAACCTACGCTGAACTTATATTTATCCCAAGAAGCCTCCATGCATTTGGATTTGGAGAAAGTGCAGATCGAGAAGTAGCCAGCCGGATTACTTTGATCATGGCCACTTCGTCCCGTTCGTAGTTGGTCGAAGTGCACCGACTGTAGTCTTGGGAGCTGGAGGAGTTTTCGGAAAATCGGAGGCCAGGACTCCTTGGGGGCCAAGCAAGTGACAATCCGGATAGAGTTCAAGGTATTCCGGCGGGCTTCCAGAAATCCGCACAACGGCAACCCTCAGAGGCGCACATTGGTAAGTGCTAAGGATCGTATATGAGGTGCCCATTGATGATTGCGAAACTTGGGTGTCATATACTCATCCACATTGCGGTAATTATTTTGCGCCATCACAAGGCTCAGATCCTGGAGATTGGTGCACTGAGCGACTTGATCCAGTACGATTCGTTCCTCACTTCTGGGGTCTTGTGGATACCATTTGAGGTGCAACTCCAGATCAACCGGCAAGTGCCTGATCCTCTGGAACCATGTCATGTCCTCTTGGTCCGCTTGAAAAGTCGCTCTTCGCGATGTGGTTTGGAAGGTAATTTTCAACCTCGCTTGGCGGGGAAGAAGTTGTTTGTAGGCGTCAATCATGGCGTGCAGATACCCAGACTTGTTTGTCGGTTGTTTCGGCAAAACACAATTGCCGACACAGGAAGTATGAACAAGATGCTGGACATCGTTGAGCGTGACATTGTTGCGGGGGTCGTATGTTTGGGAGCGGTACTGCGATGTCTTAATGACGATGTTTTGTAGGTTCGGAAATTTCTTCAGAAGAGGGAGAATCGTTGCAGCGTCTGTCTTGATCTGATCGGGCCATTGCTGAATCCATGTCTTGCGCTCCGCATCATCCATAGTGCTCAGGCTCCCATCACAAAGGCCGGTGGGGGAGAACTTGTCACCGTTCGGTTGGACGACGCTATTTGGCCCAAGAACGAACTCGATGGTGTTGACAGCGGCGGCGATGTGCTCGTACTTTTGTGTCGTCATTTCCGCCAGGTCACGCAAAGTGTGAAGGGTGCGGAAGACCTTGATGTGTTTTAAACCCCTCTCTTCAAATTGCATAGCGGCAGCACGTTCGAGTCTGCGAGAGCAGCTGCGGACACTCTTCACGTCTTGCAGACTGACGAGAGTGAGGACTTCATTGAAGAGCTCATTCGGGAGTGATTCCATCGTGGGCCTGTTGGTAGCTGTCATTGTGAGAGCCGTTTATCAGGATGATTTTGGTAAGTAGGAGGGTTGAGTGTGCGGGGCACGGCCAGAATGCTAGGTCGGAGAGTGCCAAGCCTCGGAGCGAATCGGCCCACTGCCTGCAAACGGCGACACCGGCGTCTCTTGTGACCCTTTCAGGGCGGGTGTAAGTGCGAACTTCCACCTAATTTCAGAATCAATACGGAATTTCAAGTGAGTAGACACTCAGGACAATAACCAATCCAGAGAAGCTGACCTTTCGGAATCCACATACGCCAGCAGGCTTCTGCCAAACCGCGGATCACGGCTGCACAGCGCCCTCCAAATGTCTCAACGATCCTCCCGACTTCATGGAATCAGACGTAGCACCATGCATCGTGCGGATGATTGTCACTGGCAACGAGGCCCTTCACATGCCCTGGCCAGCTCACCCGCCGCACCGCCTGGTGGGGACCTTTTGCCCGATCTTCGATTGCACAAAGGTAGATGGGAATGGGGTGTCATTAGCAGGGTAAGGGCCATGTTTGAACCTCTGACGATGGTCGCCCGCTCCGATGGCGAGGCGCCGAGCAGCAACCTATCCAGCACGTACACGAAGACTTCAACACCACACTATCCATTCGAAGCCCAGCCAAGAGCGAGTGTATCCGAAGGTGTGGCTATAGCGTAGAGTAGAGCAGCACCTCGACGGGCAACACCAAGCGAACGGCTAGAGTGCGGCGCAGATCCACAGCTCATCCACTATATACACGAAGACCTCATTACCACACGGCCCAGCCAAGGACGGGGAGTACCGGAAGGTATGCTATCGCGACGGGCAATATCAAGGCAACGGCTACAGTGCCGCTCGGCGACATAAGGCAGCATACCAGGAAGCGGGGACGCTGAGCGAAGAAGGGAGCTAATAAGAAGAACAAGAAGAAGACTAAGAGCCTAGAAAGACCTAAGTTGTATTCAAAAGACAAGAAGATAGCTAAGTTAGTTAGCACGCTAGTGTGTAAGATAGGGGAGTTAGAGCCCCAACATAAGATGCAGGATGTTGAGGACCATCTAGTACCTCAGCTCACAATAAGTACCACTCCGCCCTTCCATCATACTCCCAACCCCCCTCCCTCCCTCTCTCCATCTCGAACCTCTCACTCGCTCACTCACCGTATCCAGCACCTTCCTCTTCCTCTTCCTCTCCACATCCTCACACAATCCATTCCACACACCAAAACCCTCCCAAACCCCTCCCAACATCCTACCCTCCTACTTCCTACCCTCCTACTTACCTACCCTGCCAACCCAGCAATGCAGAACATCTGCGCGTGGGTTTAACTCAAGTACATTTGAACAGTGTAGACGGAGAAACTAAACTAAACTAGTGTATAGAGTGTGCAGGGGAGGGAGGGTGAGGGCTGGCGCGAAGTTTCTAAACTGAACTGGGATCTGGTGGCGAAGTGAGATGATTGATATATGGATTTGTGGCGGGATTGCGTGCTTGCTTGCTTGTTGTGCGGGACGGCACGTCGAGATCAAACCTTGGAAGGCGTCGAAACAAGCCACACAATGCATGCACATAATCCACCATTAGCGACACGCTTACGCAGTCCGGTCACACCGTGCGATGGATAATTTAATCAATGAATGTCAGTCAGGTATAATATTATACTAAACGTCCAAGGCTACGGCACACCGACATGATGATATACATACACAGACTGAGGATCTCGAACATCATGTACATGGTATAATCTAGTCTAGTCTAGTCTATACACACAACTCTACATAGCACAGCATATCATACACACACATCCCTCCCGCTTCACTGGCGCGTTTGAGCCTCCACCGACCCCATCAGCGCCGCCAACCCCGGTTCATTATTTTCCAGCTCCTGCGGCGCAGGCGGCGCAGCATACTTGTTCTTCGACTGGGCCACTCCTGGTTTTTGCTGCTGCTCCCGCGACTCGCGCGGCGCCGCATACGTCTGGCTCTGGCTCTGCGCCCTGGCGAACCCGTCCAGCGTTCTCATAAAGTCCTGCGCCTGACCGCTCTGCTCGTCCAGCTCCTTGACACCACTCGCCCCCATGCCGCTCGACAAGCTGGCCAGCGACGCGCCGCTGTCCACGTGCTCGCGCTGGGGCGGCCGGTCGACCAGCTCGCCGCGCGCGACCTGGATTTCGGCGCCGTAGCCGCGCGTCAGCTTGAGGTGCACGCGGCCGTCGTTGGACACGACGCCGAACTGCGGCTGCACGAAGACTTTGGCGCCGCCCGCGGTTTTGATGTCGAGGTGCTCGAGGTCGTAGGCCTGGGCAGCGTTGATGCGCACGTTGGGAGCTTGGTATTCATCGTTGGCGGCGAAGCCGCCGACGCCGAGACGCGCTTGCAGTTCACGGGAGATGCCGTTGCTGCGGGGCTGGAGGACGCGGGCGGTGACGGGGGTGGGGAGAGCTTGAGGGCCGAGGATGGGGTGGTTGGCGAGGTAGGCGTTGGTGCGCATGTAGCCGAGACCGGCGGAAGGGTGGGTGCTGCTGGGCGTTGTTTCGTCGGTGAACTTGTACTTGTCGACAACGTTGGTGGTTTTGTCCTGTGCGTAGGAGGTGGGTTTGAGCTTTATGGGGGGAAGACGGAGGAAGGGGATGATGAGTTTCTGCACGAGATCGGAGTTGAGCGGATCGGCGGCGGTCTGGCGGCGGAGCTTCTTGATGCCGGCGTCGATGTCTGCCTCAGAGATAGTTAACCGCTCCTGCGCTTCTTGTTCGGCTTTTTGCGAATCGAGGGGCACAGATTCGGACTGCCGCGATGCGAATTCTCGCTTCGTGTAGATTGCGCTCTTGACGTACTCGGCTAGATAGACGTTGAACTCTTGGCGGCGAGCGGAAATTTCTTTGGATATGTAGGACGTGAATTCGTCTGCACTCATACCGGGCAGCCAGGGGCCTTCATGCTTCCATCGGCGGCTGCTGCGTAGGGCCGTGTTCGCAGGTGGCGGGGTGAAGGGTGCGAACGACTTGTTCTCAGCGTTGCGTTTCGCGCTCTGCTTGATCGCTTCCAAGTATGCGCCGGCTGCGTCCTGGCCCTCGTCGACGCCGTATGCGGTGACGTCGCCGTGGTGCTCGAAGGCGCTCCTCGGCTCCAGGACCGTCAGATCCGTATTGCCCAACTTGCCCATGCCCTTCAACATCGGAATGCCCATCTCTTCCCACTTCTGCCGTGTCCGCACATGGTCGGCGGCCGAGTCGAAGTCGGTGATGTGCTCAACCGTGTCCAGCTGCTTCACCCTGACGACGGGGTCGCTCGCCTGGAGGATGCGCGACCGCGCGGGCAGCGGCCGTTTGAGACCCCAATCGCCGCGCGCGAGAGAACTGGGCGTGGTTGCGATGGCCTGGTGGGTGGGGTAAGGCGTGGTCGCGGTATCGGACGAGCCCCGGTTGCTGGTGGGGGCGACGTTGGGCTGCGGAAGCGGGTTCGGCAGCGAGAACAGGCGCGAGTTGCGCAGCAGATTGGCCGTGGGCGAGAGACTCTGTCGCCGGAGAGCCATGGCGATGCGACAGCCGCGTGGGGGCGGTGTGGGCGGCCGAAGTGACGGATGTCGTGTTTTCCTGCAGTCTGGGAGAAATCGTGAAGTTCGCCGGTCGGACTTACGTAGCGCCGGCTTGGCGCCAGTCCATCCAGAGAGCTTATCCCAACCGTCCGTCCGGTCTTGCATCTGCTGCAGCATATCCAATATGTAGATGCACATCCCTGTACTGGTTAGCTCAGAATAATGTACCCTACATCATTTGGTGGAATTCACCCTCCGTTGCATCAATCGCTATTCACCCTGGATAGAATTGTTAGACACTGCAAGCACGTTTGCATGACTAATCACGCAAGGAGAGGACGCAGCTTTTCAGGATTGTGGTTTGATTTCAAGTGCGAACAGTACGGTGTACGGCGCATGACTTTCTCTAGCTATCTTCTTCTTCGTCTGCTTCATCAGCCCGACCGAGCGATCCACCACCTAACCGACGCTCTCCCTTCAGACATTCATTCCGCATCCCCAAATCCGGCGATTCAACTTAATCAACTCCCAGGTACAAGGCACGTATGCAGTGCTGAGGTGGTCCGTTCCGGCTACGTCGGCCTGAAATAGGTAACGTAGGTACTGAGTTCATCTTACAGCGCTGGACGCTAGGATAGGGGGTTGTGGACGATTTTCGCGTAAAAGACATGGATCCTTTTGGTGCTTCGAGGGACAGCTTCAGGTGGGCAGATTCTTGTCCGAGTCGTGCTCGTCGTGCTTGCGCTGGTCGATGTTGCCTTGGTTGTTTCCGTCGATGTGGCGTTGCTGGTTTCCGTCGATGTGGCCTTGCTGGTTCTCATCGGTGATGGCTTGCTGGTTCTTGTCGATTTCGCCTTGTTCTTGCTCGCCGATGTCGCCTTGCTGGTGCTCGTCGATGTCGCCTTGTTCTTGCTCGTCGATGTCGCCTTGTTCTTGCTCGTCGAAATTGTCGTCGTGGGAGAGCAGGGTCGAATTCGGCACGTGCCCCTCAATTGCCAGATGCGAGTACCCAGTGTCGGAGAGAGTAGGAGGCTCGGGAGGCGCACTCGCGACATTCTCCCTGATGCGGTCTTGGAGGAGGTCTTTGTTGGCTTTGCTGAGACGACCTTTTTCTCCGCGCTCGGCAGCGAGATCAGCTAAGGCATCATCGCGGGCAGCCCAAGCCGCTGCAGCGTCCTCGCCCTCGACTGCGACTGCTGGGCCGGCGTCGGGTTTCTTGAGCAGCAGTGGCAGGGACCTGAGCTCCTCGGGCTTGTCCACCATGAGGTCGATGTTGTTGCCGACGCCTCCCAGACGCATCCACGCAGGCTCCTCGTTCAGCTGCACCTTGACGTAGAGGGCTCGACGCGCGCAGTCTTTGGAGCACCACATCTCGACGACCTTCCTGTCGACGATGTCGAGGCCGTGGTCGGTGCGGATGACCTGCTTGGGTGCGTTGGACCGCGCCTTGCCCTTCGAGCCCGGGCACAAGGTGTAGCCGCACTTGTTGACGATGTTGCGCTCCTCGATCAGCGAGTCGTAGTCGGCCGGCGTGAAGGGGATGATGGCCTCGCGGAAGTGGCGCGCGTCGGCGGCGGAGGGGTTGGCGGGGTCCGCGTCGGGCGCCGTGGGCAGCTCCATGAGGGCGAGGACGGCCTCCAGCACGTCGCGCTCGACCTCCTTCCGGTTCTGGATGTCGTTGGCGCGGTTGAGCGCGTTCTCGCGGTCGCAGTCGCGGGGGTTTCTCAGCCGGGCCATGACCCCCGGCTTGTTGGTCTGCTGGAAGGGCGCCATGAGCCGCAGCATGGCGGGCGCGCGGTGGTCGCGGGTGGGCGTGGTGAGAGGCGAGGTGAGGGGGAAGAGGGGGCGGTCGCAGTCCCCTTGTTTGGCGGGGACGGATGTAGTAGAACTTGTGCTCTCCCTGGCTGGTGGCGGAGCGTCGGCGGGGGCTTGGCGCGGGCGGGGGCTTTTCGAAGTGGCTGCTGGCTGCATGACGGCAGCACGGCCACCATCACGACGACGACCGACGACCGACGACCGACGACACCCACCGCCCCCCTCCTGCGCTGCCCTTCCACGCCCGCTTCTTGCTCCCGCCCGCCGCTGTAGGACGGGCTGCTGCCACCGGTGAGGCTCGCGCTTTGTCCCTGCTCTTGCCGTGCCCTCCTGCCGAGCTGACGTCGCCGCGCGGCAGCCCCCAGGCACGCAAAATCCCGATCCCTCCACCAGCATCTGCTTCTGCCCGCGCCGACGAGGGCTCCTGGAGCGGCCGTTGCGACGTGGGATATAGACGTCTCCGCGTCCACGACCATCGCCTTCGCGGCCTCCGAAGCTGCCGACGTGCCTCGGCGGCGACACCGGCGTCCAATCCTCATTGCGTTCCTCGCAGGCTTCCCAGACTGCTCTGTGCCCGGTGGCTGCTCCGTCGCCCCGCAGTCAATCGCCGACCGCCATGCCGCACTTCAAGGTCAAGGCCATCTACGACTATGCGTCGCCCCACGACGACGACCTCAAGTTCCCGGCCGGCCAGATCATAACCGTGACCGAGGAGGAGGATGCCGACTGGTATGTGGGCGAGTACGTCGACGACAGCGGCACCAAGCACGACGGCCTGTTTCCGCGCAACTTCGTCGACAAGTACGAGCCAGCGCCGCCGCCCCGGCCGAATAGGGCGTCGCGGTACAAGCCGCTGGAGCAGCCAGCCGACGCGGTCGTGGCACCTCCGACGCCCCTGATACCGCTGCCTGAGCCAGCCCCCTTCGAGCACGAGGAACTGCAGACGCCGAAGCCCCAGGCGGCACCGGTCGAGCTTGCTCCGCCTCAACTCCCGCCGACATCGCCCATCGCGGTCGAGAGCCCGAGGTCCCCGGAACCTGTGCGATCTTCTGAGGTTGTGCAGGACCCTGTGCCAGCCCCAAAGCCAGTGGCAGCCGCCCCCGCTGCGAAGAAGGCGCCGCCCCCGGTGGCCGCCAAGTCGAGTTCGTTCCTGGACCGCATTGCTGCTTTCAATGCCCCTACTGCGGCACCAATCCAGCCCTTCAAGCCGAGCGGCGGACCTCCGGCGTCGTTCATCAAGAAGCCGTTTGTTGCTCCGCCCCCGAGCCGCAATGCCTATGTGCCACCGCCGCGCGAGGCTCCCCAGGTGAAGACATATCGTCGTGACGAGGATCCAGAGATCGCCGAGCGCCGAGCGCAAGAGCAGGAAAACGCCGAGAAAGCAGGGCTCGTCGGCCGTGGTGCTCCCACTTCGAATGATGCAGAGGAAGAGGATCAGCCGAAGCCCACAAGCCTGAAAGAGCGTATAGCCCTGTTACAGAAACAGCAGGCAGAACAGGCCGAGCGGGCTGCTGCAACTTCGCACAAGGAGAAGCCAAAGAAACCTCCCATGAGGAAGCGGACCGAATCCCACGATGGCAGAGACCCGGTAGCTGATGGCGGGGCGCTGGAACAGGTGGCTAGTGGCGAGTCGAAAGCGCGTGCATCTATTGAACATGGTCGTCCACCGCGATCCGCACATGGTATGAAGTCGCCTGATGTCTCGTCAGCGCCTCGTGAGTTCCTTAGCGATGCGAACGACGCCGACCAGTCAGGTGCAGGCGACACGGAGGATGCCGAGGGAACATCTACCAGTGTGGAAGAGGACGAAGATCGAGCAAAAAGTCGACAGGTACCCCCGCCGCGAGCTGCTGCTGCACCATTGAACGAGCCTGATGTCGGTGACGAGGACGGCGCCGTAGACGAGGTGGAGGAGGAGGAAGAAGAGAATGAGATGGATGCTGAGGCCAGACGGAAGCTCGAACTGAGGGAACGCATGGCGAAGATGAGTGGCGGTATGGGCATGGCCGGTATGTTTGGAGGAGGTCTTCCGATGGGACAACTTCCACCCAAAAAAAAGAAATCTGTTCCGGAGAAAAGGTCGACCGGTGACAGCGAGGAGCACGCAGTGCCACAGCAACGTGTCGCCATGTTCCCGATGCCTGGAATGCCTGTCAAGAGTCCTGAGTCTGAGGATAGGCAACTGGCCGTGGAGAAGGAGGACTCGACGTCTCATCCGATCACTGAGGCACATGCAGCCGACGAGGTCCCAGATATGGAGGACTTGCCATCTCAGTCGGTTCCGCGAACGCCAACAGCAGAGCATCCACCGCCCATACCAGCTGACAGTAAGTTTCTGATTTCTCGAAAACCTGTAAATCGTCTTGTCCGTGAGAACCTGCATTGTTTTCAGTTGTCGACCTCCGAGACTGTGTCAAAGACCTATGTTGCCTTTGACGGGGTGTCGGAGTATGTCATGACTGTGAGCGTGTCCAGTATGTTCGGATGACATCTCTGCGCGAAATCCCTTCTCTTTCCCTTTTGCTGATAGTGGATAGAGCGACCTGCACCTCCTCGTATGCCGACTGATCGGCCAGTGCCTCCTCCTGTTTTATCAGCCTGTGAGTTTTTTCGTCCATTTTTTTCGAAGTCGTGCTGAGTGTTTTAGCTCGACCTATGTTGCCTCAAGTACGCTCGCCGAGTCCTGGATCCGAGTCTGGCGACGAGATGACTGATGCTCCTGCGCCGCACTCTGCTACGTCGCCTAGGACACCTTCAGCATTCCCATTGTCGAAACGGAGTTCGTATTTGGCATCCGATGAACTGTCACAAGACTCGCCTGATAGGCGCGTTCCACCCATACCAATCGGGAGCCCGACTATGTCGCCAGTGACGTCGAGACCGCCACCGCCACCGCCTCCTCCAGGTGTACCTCCATCTCGACAGGGGACTATGGAGCGGATGTCGAAAAAGCTCGATCGCGAAGGTGAAACCGACTATGAGGGCGATTATGATACCGACATTGCGTCTGGTGCAACGCACAAGGATGCTCTGAAAGCACACGTTCGAGAGTTGAGTGTCGACGCTAACACGCTGGCTGGCGAGGCGACGTCGTCAGTTCGCTCACCGACAACTTCATCAGGGCTTCCACCGCTGCCTCCGACGGTTCCACGTGCTGTTCCGCCTCCCCCTCCACAGCAACCACCAAGTCGTATGTCTCTGGATGCTCCTCGGGGTGCACCACCGCCACCTCCGATCCCGCCGCCATCGAGAGACGTCCGAAAGGATGACGTTGATGAAGACGACGAGGAATATGATCCGTATCGGTATGTTGGCCCACCGCGTGCTGTACCCCTGGCTCCTAAGGGTATGCCGCCGCCGCCACAGAGTCAACCCCCACCGCCACAGAATCGGTCTCTACCCCCACTGGTTCCTCCTGTGCCACCTGGAATGCCTCCAATGCCGCAGCAGCAGGCAGCTGAGTCATCGGACGAGGACGAGTTATACTCAGCACCTCCACGAAAGTCTCACGACAGGCCACCACCACCGCCGCCTCAGGCTCCTCCTCATCAGCAAAGGCCTCCACCACCACCTCAAGAGCGTGTGGCACCTCTGCCTCCACCAGCAGAGCCCCCAAGAGCGCCGGTGGGTCGTAAGTCACTGGATGTGAACCGAGTTGTACAGGGGAGAGCCTCCATGGATCAGTCTCGCCCTTCCGCTAGTCAGGATTTCATTGCCACGGACGTCGACCTTGGCGCTTCGTCACACTGGTGGACGCAACCAAACATGCCTCCTCCCGCACTTCAGAAGCGCAAGGATGTGTTGCTCCATTTGGATGAGGAACGGTCCGGAAACTTTGTCGAGAAAACTGTCTACGTTCTCCACATGGATTATTCGCAGACCGTGGTCACTGCCCGTTTTGATGCTTCCAATGTTTCCGACGTCGAGCTTGAGCAGCGTCAGGAGCCTCCGCCAGCCCGCCTTCGTCAAGACCAGTTGGAAAACGCCCACGAGGAGTATGGCCGTCGGATCGCCAAAGACGTCGAAGGCAAGCAAAACACCGTGGTCGGGGATGGCACACCTCACGGCCTGATTCTCGAGCTTCTACGGCCCTACAGCGGCGCTCTTCATCCCGTCTCGACGCGCTCCTTTGGCGCCCTGGTGTATGCTAATCTCGCGAATGCGTCCACGCAGCAGTATGACGAGATCCGCCCCGGCGATGTCATCTCTTTCCGCAATGCCAAGTTTCAGGGGAAGCATGGGTCGCTGCATGCCAAATACGCGGTCGATGTCGGAAAGCCGGACCATGTTGGTGTCGTTGTCGAATGGGATGGGTCGAAGAAGAAGGTTAGGGTGTGGGAGCAGGGGCGTGAGAGTAAGAAAGTTAAACCTGAGAGCTTTCGTATGGGAGACCTGAGGTCTGGCGAGGTGCGAGTGTGGCGTGTGATGGGTCGTGCTTGGGTGGGTTGGAATTAATGAATGTGTCGAGGTTTTGGTTGTCGGAAACTTCGATAGAGGAGAAGGGGTGAGGTGTGAGGTGTGAGGTGTAGAAGGAGAGTATGACCTGTGGTTTGTAAGTAAAGACGAAAAGAAAGAGAGAGAGAGAGATATGTGCCCTGCGTGGCTGAGGCATGGCCACCGAGACTCGCTCAGGCGTTACCGGTCGAATGAAGAGAGTTTCTGCCCACTTACTGTTTGGTGCTTGCTTACACGCCGATCATGCCGTATTCGCGCGTCAGCTCCCACGGCGTCGAGACTTGGAGGTGATGTCGAAGAGCCCTGAGGCCTACGACGCTCTCGCTCTTGTCCGTGGCCAGGAACTCTTTCTCCATGTCCCTTAGCACTCTGACCTGGTCGGTGCCCGCAACAACGTACCGGGCCTCGTAGTCGTCGAGGGTGAAGAACCAGTCGGAGATGCCGAATTGGATGCCCGTCAGGTCCATCACGAAGCTGTGCCCGTCTGGGCACAGGATTACCAGGTAGTCGTGCCGGCTCATGGAGCCTCGCGGCCACTCGTGCTCGTTGATGAAGATGCGGCGGGGCTTGATGCTCGCTGAGCGCCACGAGACGCGAGCGCGGTGGATGCCTAGGTGGGCTTTTCATGTTAGTCGCTATAATTAATGTCCCTCGAGCTCCAAAACCAAGATAAAACAAAACAAAACAAGACCAAGAACTCACCTCGAAGCAGCCACTCGACGAAGCCGCGGAAGACGAAACACGCGTCCACGCAGCAGTTGGCGTTCAGCACGCTGAGCCACATGTCCTAGCTCGCGAGTAGTCGACCTCGCTGACGCCCTCGACGCCGGCTGGCAGCCACGGCAGCACACCGAACAGCAGCCATAAGGTGACGCGAGCACACGGCTGCGTGACCCAGTAGCTGGCCTGGGGCAGGTGCTGGATCCAGGCGCGCTGCGGGTTGCTGTCGAGGAGGTGCTGGAACCACACCTGCGCGCAGATGGTGACTGTGGCGCGGATGGTGGTGTGTAGTGGGGTGGGGTGGATGGTGCGGTGGGCCATTGCGGTGGCTGGAGAGTGAGAGAGAGAGTGTGTGTGTGAGTGAGAGAGAGAGATAGAGCGAGAGAGATAGAGAGAGGGGGTGAGAGTGAGAGCAGGTCGGTGGGAGGGCGAAATTGCAAGAGCAAAATGCGTCGTGGGCGATTTGGTGCTGGAATCTTCCTCGCTAGCGGGGCGGGCGTGGGGGGACAGGGCACGATCAGCAACAGTGAAGAAAAGTGCTCAAAAAAACGTAGTTCGCGTGGGGGGGCAAGACTGGTGTGCAGAGGAGGGCAAGACGCGCACTGCTACACTGCACGGCTCTGCAAAGCCGTTTTGGCCCTGCAAGGCTCCCTGTATGTACATTTCGTCTCTGCAGCTGGAGCCAGAATCGCTACTGGCCTTTTTCTGCTATGGTGGCGGGCACCAGCGCCGGCTACTTGAGGGTGTGCGTGGTTCGGCATTGTTGTGATCTATGTACGCACGCGCTTGCACACGCTCCACGTCTGCATGATGGCGTGCTCAACTCGAGGGCCTTTAGAGCTTGTGGACGTTATTGCGAGTCTCTACGCTGCACTCTTGCGGCTTTTGCACTGGAACTCGAGGGTGTTGGTGAGTGCTAGGATGGCTTTTGCATGGCTGTTTAGGAACGCGGGGGCGGGGCACGATTGGGCGGAGAGGCTGAGCTGGCCTGAACTGAACTGACATTGGGTACAAGGTGATAGGAATAGTGTATACATGTTGAGTGTTCGCGTTGGCGATTTATACGTGGGATTGGGTGTAGTTGGCCAAACTACTCCATGCCCGAGGTATATTGACAAGATGCCAAATGTGAACCCAACGCACACGCCAAACGAAGGGCGTATGAGCGCGTTGCAGTCTCTAATCAACAGGACTAGCGTGTCGAGTGTAAAGTGATAGGCTGACTACAATGCGGAAGTCATGGGCGGTTTGTCTCGCTGTGAGATTGGGATTATGGAGATATTGGCACATGGAACAACTACTCTCTAATTACCTTTACGCATTGGACACGATAGGCTATGGTGGACTCGAGATGTGTTGATTAAATTACACAAGGATTGGGGATCTGAAAAAGAGATAACTATGCAAATTCTCTAGGTTATTGGCAGGCAAGACACAAGTTCAGACGGTACGTTGCATGAGTTTTGCGTCGCTACCATATCGCTACCCACGTTACCACGACCTTGCTAAAATCGACAGCCGATCCTTCTCCCCCCATGATCCCCATCCACATCTTCTCCGGCGTCACCCAATTATTTATCACCCCACAGCTGAATGGCCCTATCTTCTCGCCCAACGCGAAGTCCCGCAATGCCATAAACACATTCGGGCTGTGAGAGAATGGCGTCTCTCTGAAGAAGATGTCTGGAGAAGTTTTCCCAACAGGGCCGTGCACGTAGGTTCCACTCTGCACATTGATTGCAGATTTATCGTAGGCCATCCAGCCACACGTGGTCATCTTGCTGCCGGCGACTCCCAGATAAACAGTCAGCTTGAACGAGGTTGTAGTAACGTCGGAGACTTGGCAGAGTGCGCCTTGCTTCGGGGCCTGCACGTGGAAGCCTTGGAGCCAAACGACGACCTCGGGGACGGATGGGTATGCGGTCTCGAACGAGATGGTCTTGACAATGGTATCGCTGGCTTCGGCCGCCTCGGTGATTGAGCCTATCTGGATGCTCGCCCCAATGTCGGGAAACGTGAGATAGTCGTTCTCAAGCATCTCAGGAGTGTCCCTCGCTTCTTGATAGAGAACGGGGCGTTTATCGTCCATCTCAGCTCGAGTCAGCACATGCGTTTGTGCCGTGTCTTTGGAGATTAGCCGGCTGATACCATGGATAAACTTGAATGTATCCGAGGGCACTAGGTAGCGTGTCTGCACAGTGGTGGTAGTCCGGGCGACCTTAAACCATGGATGTTCATATCCCGATAGCGGATTGCCGTCCGCGAATTTGACGGTGCCCGAAAGCCTTGGTTTCATTGCAAGGACAGTCTGCTCTCTTGTCGAGCTTAGTGTAAGCTCCAAATCGCGATTTTTCTGCTCCGCTGCGCGCTTGTCCGTCTCGAGCACTTCCAGCAGTGTCCGAGATTCGGCATCTGCTGATTTCTTCTCCTCCTGTGCTTTTGCCAGCTTCGTCTTCAACTCGTCGATCTCTTTGGGAACACCAGCGCCGTTCTTATGTTCTGCGATGCACACGCTGACTAGGCCCTGGAGATTCGTGACTGTGGATTTCTGAGAATCCAGTTTTGTTTGCAGGTCCCTGACGTCTAGTCTCAGTTGCTCTCGTACTGTTTCTAGTGCTTTGCAGCTCTGCTCTTTGGTTAGCGATATGTCACCCGCTATGGAAAGAGAGCTTACTAGTTCCCACTTGGTGATCTCTTTCCGCAGGATGGCCTCCTCGTCCCAGAATCTTAGTGATGCTGGCATTGGGATTTTCTGCATTCATTGTCAGATACTAGATAGAAGGTAGATGTATATGAATGCTTACTGGGAACAATTGCTTGAAGATCAAGGATCCCATGTACTGCCAATACGCCGGATACTTCGCGACTACAGTGTCGATGTCCTTGACAAAACCGCCCTTCGTGTTTGGTTAGCCAAATCTACAAGTAAGCAGTCCAATTATCACGGGGGACCTACCTGCCGAACGAATTGTTCAGCTTGGAGCACCAATCGTGTGCCGATTTGAGCTGCAATACCCGCATCGACCACCTCAAGAGCAGCGGTTTCGAACGGGCTGGAGTCCAAGTCGACCCCTCCTTGGGACACGATCTCTAGCGACTCAACAATTCTCTCAAACGTGGCAATATCATGTTCGACAAATTCACGCTCGACAGGGCGATTCAGTGTGTCATTGACGTGGGTGTAGGATTCTTTGAAGCTGAAAGACAGTCAGGAATGTATTGATGAAGCTATTTGAAGTTGGATGCATTACTCTGAAGGGACATCAATGTCTATCGTGTTTGCCTTTTCCATGAAATCCCCTCCCTTGGTCACGAGCGTGTTGTTGAACTTTCCGCGCAACTGCGAAAAGATCTCGTTGTTGAAGTCGCACTGGTACTGGTTATAGGTGAAGTCGAGCTTGATATCTTCGTACGAGCTCTTGAGCACCGTGTATTTGGTCAGCGATGCGTCAGTCTTAAAGTTGATGACACGAATGACTAGGGTGCTTGATTAGCGATAGGTTCAACGCAGAGCGGCTGAGCATCTCACCAGGCTGAACAGTTTGGGAGGCATCTTGCCATTCGTAACGGGTTAGCATGATGAAATACTGCATCTGTTGGTCATCTGTGGTTTTCGAGGCGACCTCAATGTTGGACGAGATAGCCGAAAGAGCACCGTGGAGAGAGTTGAAGACGCTGTTGGGGACAGAAAATCCTGCCAGAAGGACGTCGATGAGTTCCCTGTGAAACTTCGTTGTCTGACATCTAAAATGACGAGTTTGCGTCTCATCCTGAGTTTTTGCGAACCTAGGAGGAGTCAGTAAGAAATTCAATGAAATGTTTGCACGGTAAACTGACCATGTGCTTCCTCGCATTAGGTAATCAAAAACCACTGAAGTGTAGGTCGACCGTTTCGCCTTTGAACGCCCATCCTGTGCGTTGGATAGCGCACCAGAGTCAATCTTTTCCTGAGTCTTGATGGCTGAGAGACTGGATGCCCAGCTTTGCCAGAGCTTGACATTGTCCACAACCCTGTTCAGCTCAACCAGAGCTTTTCCTTGAAGTCCGTCTGGCTTGAAGTTGACGAAAAAGGTAGTCTGAAGGTCGGGATCCGCTTTACGTTTGGCGGATGCAGCGTCAAGTAGTTCTTCTTGCGTTCGAGCAGTCATGGCACCGCTTTCCTTGAACGCATGGGTAGCCATCTTTTCCGGAATGTGAGTACACATGATAGCAGTCCCGTACTTCCTGGGTGCAGTTTCGCGGTTCCGGTTCCGAGCTATGAAGTCGCGTAGATCGTTCGAAGAGCGACTGCCTCCGCCCAAATCGGCATCCTCGGTATCATGTATACCTTCGTCATCCTGATGTGGATTGACCATGCTCTCCATTTCTCGGAGGGCATCAACATGTGAACTGGAGGCTACGGCAGAGCCACTGCCATCACTCTGAGAACCACTGCCATCACTCTGTGTCGCGTAGGGATTTCCGATGCGTCCGTGTTCTTTTCCACGTGTCTTTGAGACACCATTGAAGAGTCCACCGGACCTGTAGTCACTGGGAGAAGTTTGTGCAGTCTTCGAGGACGAAATGCTAATGTATTCGAGGTTACGAATTCCCGATGGTGCGCCCGTGGGTATTTTCTTGGTATTGGGCCATGGTTGATTGGTTCCCTTGGCCGCTAAAGCTGTGGTGTAGTCGGAGAAGGTGTTTCCATACGGTCCAATGACTGAGCCGTAATTGGGGAAACCGCCTTCTGCGTGAACACCGACTTTGACTAGTTAGTGTCCTGTCGCGGGGATTGCGAGGCAAGGGACTTACTCGGACGGATCTCTCCAGAATGGGGCGTACGCTGGAGAATAGGGGAGCCCGACTCCCCATTGGCCGTATCGATCTCGTAGCTGAGAAAACCGTTACGAGCAACATCAATCTTGGTAACAGCCCAATGTTCATACATCTCGTTGCCGTCGTTGATATCGCCAGGGTAGCCAACGACGCCGAGATCCATGCCTTTGGAAGCAACCGGAGTGTCCTCGAATCTGAATGGGGTTATTCCATCGAATGGGCGTTCTAGCTGAATCTGTGTATATGTTAGCACTTAAACAACACTCAGTGAAGGATTGTCCTACAAAACCGACGTCGTGAACTAGACCGTAAGTCTTGATGTATTCAACAGGAGCCGCGGCGAACTTCCCGAGGCGCATCTGACAATTTTTGTCTCGTTTGGCCGCAGACTCTGGGCCTATGTACCCAACATAAGCTTTAATGTACTGCAGGTATCCCCCCTTGCTATCGTAAAGGCAATGCCCTGCAGTGACGACGATGTCATCTTCAATCAGCCAACCAGTGGCCATGTACTCAGTACCGCTGCTACGAGAGTATCCCATGATGAGTTTACAGATTGCTGGGACGTGTTAGCAGGTAATACAGACAGATGGGCGCTTTTCGACCGTCGCTGCCTGGAAGACGTCTTACATCGGTATTTTCCCCCAGGCCGGATGTGTTGTTCAGCAACCTTTGCACGGCGGTCACCGAACATTCCCAAGCTCTCAGTACGTCGCTGTCGACTGGCCAGGGTGGGGTTGCTCTGGTTCGGGCTACCGAGATCCCATACAGCGGCCACCGTGCTTCGCATGCTCAGTCAGTCATGGCTCCATAGTACGGATGATGTCCTCACTTGTTCATCAAGTTGATCGAACGAATGACGTTCAACGACTCATCAATGCTGGCATCCACATCCGCCTCGTACCCATCGGGGTGGCCTCCTCGTGATTCGTTGTTCACTCTTCCCCGGGGATAAGCATGACCGTTCATGGCTGGAGACACGGAGGTGTTCTAGATAGTAAGAGAAGAGCGTACGATTGACGAAGGTTGTGAATAAAGAAGCGATGTAGTGCGGAATGACGGGCTACAGGTTGTAGCCAGAGCAGCGAACAGCGGGGGTATATGAGCGACCGAGAGAAACCATCAGGTTGATCGATCAGGACTGGTCCAGAAAACGGCAGCTGTGTATGCGAAAGGGAGTGTCTTGGCCTACGCATCTTCAGCGCAGCCATCTTGCGCCCGAAGTGCAGATCGCGGGTCATTGCTAGGCGGGGCTGTATTGAGGCTGGGTGCTTTGGATGAGTCTGACTTCAAACTTCAGGCAATCAATATATCGTTTAACGTTTGCGTCTTTGATGTGCCGCGCAAGGAAAAGGTGCTGGTAAGATCTTGGTCGCCGACAGCTCTTGGTGTGAGGTTGGCCTTTTCCCCTGCTTCAGCCGCCTTTCCTTTTCCAGGTTGCCTCGGCTACCGCTGACGCCACAGGCCCAAATCCAGGAACACGGAACCCCAGAACCTCAATGATCAATGGACGCCTGGCCCCGCCCGTCGCAGAACTCTGATAGAGTGGCTTGAACTTGGTAAGCGAGCGCGCTGAACCGCTGGCGGTACGGATAGTGGGCGCAAGGCGAGCTGAACTCTTACACGGCACGGTCTGGGCCAGCGGGTTGCCAGCGGGTTCCCATCTTCCGCAAGCCTCTTCATCTACTTCGCTAACCCATCAGTACGGTGGCTTTCTTACCCCATATCCACACTGAATTTCGGTCCTCTACGACGGCTCTTGACTGTCACTAGTCGGCATCATACCCATTCCACAAATGCCACTCGCGTCATTCCTAGCTGAAAATTCGTACGTTTCGACACCTTCGTCCGCTCTTCGTTCACACCTAACCGTGTAGAGTGGTTGGACAGTTGGTAGCTACATGAAGATCCTTAACAGAAGTACGAGTAACGAAAACAGCCATACTACGCCTCCCATACACCAGGACCCCTTGTTCACCAACACCCCCCGAAGACGACTGCTTGCCCGGCCTAGTAAAGCGCCAGAGTCCGCTGCTTCAGATCATACTTGGCATATACATCCATCCCGTACTGCTTATCCAGCCACTTCTCCAGATTGGGTAAGATCGCCACGAGGTTCTGGGCACCCATGAGGACCCTGGTGAGTGATTCCTCCCCACGGTCATTTCCATTCGTTCGAGGAGGGTCGATGCTCTTTCTATCATGATTCTTCTGTCCGTAACCGTAGTAGATGTTGTCCTGATAGTCCAATATCGACTCGATGCCCCACGCTAGCCAACAGTTGTAGGCGGCATAGCTCTCCAAGGGCTTGATCTTACTCAACGAATGATCCACGGGACTTCCGAGTGCCCCGTTCATCGTGATGAGCCAGTCCATTGCGTCTCTCCTCGTGCGGCCATTGATCATGTCGAGACAGGCATCGAAAAGCGTCTTCCAGGGTATAAAATGGCAGTATGAAGGATCGGATCCAGGAAGGCGGATGCTGGTGCCATCTTCATCCTTGATCGCCTTGTAGAGCTTGGATTGATCAAAGGACTTGTCTCGGACCCATTGCATATGGTCAATCGTGCGGTCAAGCCATACGTCGTCGATGTTGCGGGATTCCCAATCGCTGTATGTGACGAACATGTCTGCCGCGGTGGGGTGCACGGGGAATCGCGGCTTTTTGGAGTATTTCTTGAAAGAGTTTGGATTGAGGAATGCAGGAAGTGAGGAAGACTTCGATCGAGGCAGTGTTCCCCTTTTGAGAGATTGACTTCAAGAGATATTCATAGGCAATCCCCATGCGTCAGAGTTTGGCGACTTTGAGGAAGCGAGACGCATTCAGCTTCGCTAAACCATCCCGTAGACGCCACGAATATACGCGAAAGTCTTGGTCTGCTCCTGTGGCTGACCCACAGTGGAGTCTGGACTTTGTGACGGCATCCTGGAACGCACGCGTGGCGTCAAGATTCATGCTGTAAATATCGAAGGCTTGTGGTGGTTTATCTAGAGGGTTTCAACCAACGACGAGCGTTCAAATTCAAACCCTCTTGGAACTTGGCGAACCAATTCATGTCTGTCGCAGGTGTACGACGCTCAACAAGCAGGTCCGAGCAGCTATTACAGGTACCAATTAATGTCACGGGGAATACCAATCATTTTCAAGCTATGAGCTACTATCCGACGATTAAGTGAACCATGTAGGATATTAGGTAGTCACGTGGGCATGTTTTTGCAGGTGGCACTCCCTACCCAAAATCCGGACACGACTTCGGATCGTCCGCTATCCGACTATCGAAGGTACCAAACAAGGGGCTGCTCCTGGCCTAAACTCCGCAGCATAATTCGTTCCTAATGCGCACGTAGGTAAATTTACCCACCTGCTATCCACAAGCCTGGTTCAGCCATTACCCAGTATGCTAGATTCAACAGATATTTGTGTAGATGAAGGTATACTATCTCTATCTTACTAGAAGCTCGTATAATGTCAAGAGGATCGCTTGAAGTCTATCTTCGGCTTTTGGCGACAAGATTGGCGGACCTACTGCAGCTTGACGGACGAAGCGCGCGTTGAGTCCTGAAAGGATAGCGGTGGGTCTGATCAATGAACATGTATTGGCGGTTAATTTGGACGCGGCTGTGGCTACATAAATTTAAATTTGGAAGAGAGAAGCGTAGCATTTTCGATATGAAATAGTCAAGCCTGCTGGCGCTGTATACGGAACCCTTCCTTTCCCAAAAGGTCACCCAATTGACACGATATCTCGTATGGTAGGTACGATAGGCGTTTCGTTGGTATTAGGTTACTGTGGTGTAGTCTTTACTGGATTAGAGCATATCGTTACCAAATCGTTTTGAATTGATATGATTCATCCCGCTGACGCTGTATACAGGTGCCTTTGCTTCTCAAGAGGTTGCTTAATTGACACGATATCTAGTATACTAGATACAGTAGGGCTTTGATGGTGTTGAGGTATCAAGATATAGTTCCTGCCGGATTGAGAGCGTAGAATTATCTCCTCAATTTTCAATTGATTCGGTTCGTCCTGTTGACACTGTACAAGGAACTGTTCGTTTCCTTTAAGTTTACTCTATAGCTACGATATCTGGTATAGTAGATACAGTAGGTGTTGTAAAGGCTGGGTTATAGAACATGGAAGATACACAGTCCAACTACGGTATCTCACAGGAATCAAAGTTTTGTGTAGAGTGTAGTTAAGGTAATAGCTATCTAGACGTCAATACGTATAAGCGCTCGCTGTGTAGCAAGAGAGACTTTGAGCTCTCTTTCCCCCTCTTCTAATCCTAGGCACTCGTTCCAATCATAGCCTTTGAAGGCATTTTCGATACAGCCCTTTGCTTCCCACCAAAAAGTCCCATACCGGCAATACGCCTGCTCTTCAATAGTATCCCACTCTTCCTTATTAACATCCACGGGCTTCTCACGCGCAGTATAGTAATGTATGTAGTCTTTAAAATCAAAGACAACATCTTCGATCTCCGGCTCGAACTGTTTAATAGTAAAATCTATGATTTGTCTTTTCCCGGAGCGCAGCACAACGTCAAAAACGACATGCTGGGGATTTTTGAGCGTAGGAATCCACAGAAGCGCCACTCTTGGTCAGGGCATCAGCTTGACAAAAAAAACGTCGGCGTCAAGGTACTCTAAAGCTGGATTAACACAATGTCTTGATATAGCGCGCTGCTTAGAGAAAAGTGTTATACCTTTGAGAAAATTGCTTAGCAGCGTTTTAACAAGCCAAACGGAAATTCCGCAAAGTCCAGTCCGGGGATAGCATTCCGCTACTACAGGCGGTATGACCTCGGGCTTCTTGCCAGGCTCACACTGTTCCAGAACATAGACATGGGCATCTGGTGGCATCTCTGCAGCCTCCATGTCCTCAGAATTCTGCCGGATTGCCCTGGCCAGAGGCCTCTTTGGGGCTATTTTGTACGCGGCTTCCAATATTTCTCTGACAACGCCGCAAATCACTTTCAAAAGCGCGTCTTCTTCTCCCTCTTCATCTGCTTCTTCTTCTTCCTCTTGTTGTTGTTGTTGTGGCTGTTGCTGTTGCTGTAGCCCTTCTTCTTCTCCCACCTCGATCCCCTCTCTCTCGGTAGGCGGCGCGGGTGCAGACTCGGAACGGATCGTGCCTTGCGGCAAGAAAATGGCGGAGGACATGGAGGGCGAAGCGGCTTTTGGGAGATGTGTTGGTTTGCCGTTGTGTCCTGATTTACAAAGGGCTGCTCCTGGAGCAGAAGTCTACACTCACGTCTCATGGTCTGTGCGCTGAGCTCCGAAGGCCACTGGACCGCCAGACTACTCCGGGCCCCACTATCGGCCTATTAAGTTGCTGGCCCAATGCATAGTCACTGCTGCAAGGCCTACGATGTCTGTAGGACCGGTGAAGACAGAATTCGCCCATTAATTCAGTCAAACCCTAGAGAGGATACTAGGGATAAGTGCCTAGGTGGTTTCATAAGCTTATCGTTACTCTGCGTGCTGCAGTCGAGCTGTGTAGGTGTACGGAATCTTCACTTTTAGTGACGAAATCTTAGTGCCGAGGCTCCGAGAACATCTTCTCGAGTACTCTTGTACACTATGCAATGGAATACAAGCCTATCCCGTCTATACAGAGCCTGCAAATGGCCCAGACGATTGCAAATGCTGTACTATTGCCATTGGAGCCGTGCAGCAAGCAGTGCGGTAGCAATGGCACCAGATTCGAAGCAACAATGGCCCTGGGTACCGTGCTACGTTTTTGGTCCCCCACCCATGTCAATCTGCAGCAAAAGCGCGTCGTCATAACACCCCACCCACGTTCTCCTGCCCCATCCTCCTCAACCCAAACCACCCACGCACCATCTACTCTCTGCCCGTCTTTCTCCACGCCTACCCAACACCCTCCTCATCATGAACAAACCAGAACTCTTCTACACCATCGAGTTCGAAGACGCGCTCGACACCACCATCTGCATCCACTGTTCCTCGCAGCTCCCCTTTGTCAAGCACCGCGCGAACGCAACCTGCGACCGCTGCCACGCCTCCCTCCAGCAGCCACACCTCACAGCCGAAGCCTTCCTACGCAAGAAGATCTCCCTCATCTACAAGTTCGCGGTACACACCACTCGAGCCAACTTGGCGAACAGCTTTGAGATCATGCGAGATCCCCATATCGTAGGGGGCACGGTGTTCGAGTTCAAGCGGGGAAACCCGTATGGTAGAGCAGCAAAGCTGCCGACAGTGCGCAGTTTGCGGGTCGGGGTGGCAGAACGGCGGTTGGGGAATGAGGAGAGGAAGTTGATGGATGAGGTGCTATTGAGTTACCAGCAGTGCCATATGTACATGGTGTCTATGTACTTGCTTCTGAAGAAGGAGCTTCTTGGTAAGTCACTCAACTTCTGGACTCGAAGCCACATACTCGATTTCCGCAACCCAACAAGACACCTCTCTTGCCCGGCACAACACCACAGCTAACACGCCGTAGAATCCGAACACGTCTTCAGCATCCAAGAAGTGACAATGGCGCCGAAGCACGTAGCCTGTGGCACGCATCTACTATGGCGCGTTACGCTCTGCACCGGCGAAATGTTCGCTGTCGCTTTTGCGGACCGCCAGCTTGGCTGGCTTGGCCTTGTCGTGCCCTGGGACGAGTACAAGATCATGCGCATAGACACCGAAGAGCTCGTCAAATACCAGCAATTCGGGACGAAGATGGAGAGCGATTTGGCGGACGGGGCCGATAGGTCACGACGCCCGGGCGAGAACGACAAGGTGTTTTGGGAGCGGCTGGAAAGGGAGAAGAATGTGCAGTTGGGGCTGGGGATACTGGGGGAGTGGAATGAGTGGAGAAGGAGGTGGAGAGAGAAGAGAAAGAGAAGGGGGAAGAGGCGTCAGGGGGTTGTTTGAGCGTGTAGTTATTTTGGGCTGTCATTTTGTAGAGGATTGTCTTTGAATATCACAAGTTGCAATTCTCTCACATGCAGGGCAGAGCGTTGGTTGTCGCAAAGCATAGTGTGGGCATCTGGAGTTGGTTTGCTTGTACGGTTGGAAGAGACGAAGGTAAGAGAGGAACGCAACGCTGCAAGTCCTTGACGTATCCTGATGCTACGGCTGCTACTGCCGATTGACTGTGTGTTGCTGGAGAGTCCTCATCTGGCAGCTCTTCCGTTACCCTATAGTATTCCATCCCCACCAATAATTCCCTCATAGCAGCCCTCTCCGCCGCCAAACAGCGTGCTTCTACACTACTCGCCACTCAATAAAGGCGACCAGTAGGATCCAGATGACCATAGGAGTAAGTGCAGCCAGCTCGAGTATCGAAGAATTGGGAAGCGAGCGGCCAGTCTATCGCCCCAGCCGTACGAGCGTAAAAGTAGCCATCATCTGGAAATTGCACGCCAAAATCCCATTCTTCAAGACGCGGCAACAGCTCACAGTCGCAATCCAAGAGACAAGAGGGGAGTAGTCCGTGCCCATGCTGCCCCAGAACACTGCTCCAGCTCATACAGTCGCCCTGCTCTAGCTCAAGTATCAGAGAAGCGGTTGCTTCATCGCCTCAGCCCTACAAGCGTAGTCGTAACCATCATCCGTAACTCTTCAGCCACAAACCCATTCTCAAGACCCCGTAACAGCCTACAGTGGCGATCTAGGAGACAGGCCGGAGAGTAGTCCGCGCCCACGCTCCCCCAGAACGCAAGACTCAGACGCAGGGCATGGACAATTGAAGCATCAACCGCCCGTCCATACGAGCGTAGTAGTAACCACCATCTGTGACTTGTAAGCCACCCATCTATCCTCGAGACTCGGCAACATCCCGCAATTGCGATCCAAGAGTTTGACGTAGCCTCGAGCAAGGCAGGGGTGTAGGACGGGGCCCGCGCTCCATTGACTGGAGAATTAGACGCAGGGCAGGGCAGGAGCAAGTGGAGAGCCAAAAGGGTTCAAGCTGTTCAGCCGCGTCGTCAACCGCCCGCATGGCTTGACCGGTGGCATCGCCACCGTATCCCTCGCGCCAAATCGCCCGCCCATGCTTGAAAACTTCTTGATGTGTTGTGCTGGCGCGCGTCGTGTGGTATCGTATCGTATCGTGTTGTGGTAGATAAATGGCGGACCTATGTAGCAGTCAGAGTCGAGAGCAGAAGAAAAGGGCGTGTGGGCGTCCAGCCAGTTCAGCTCAGTTCAATTCCGTTCAGCTCGAACCGAAATGCATCTGCAGTGCTACTTCATGTGCTTCGTGTGTGTAGATGTATTTGGCGCGTTTTTGTCGAAGTGCCCTTCGACTTCGAGTCCGAAGAGGGTGGTGGCATTGAGGCGCTGGCCGGCCGGCCGGTGGCTTAGATTGAGGTGGAGCGGAGGCGCGTCAGTATGTGGCATATCTCGCCAGTTGCTGCCACAGCTTCAAGGAAACAACGTAGAGAGGCATGCTTAGCAGTCAAGTCCAAAGAGGTTGGTAGAATTGAGGCGCTGGCCGGCCGGCGGGTTGGCTTGGATTGAGGTAGAGCGGAGGCTCGTCAGTACGTGGCATGCGGAGCCCGTAGCTGCAGTAGAAGCTGAGAAACGACGTAGAGAGGCATGCATACCAAATCGCTGGACTGGCAGCGCGCCAGTGCACTGCATCATGATGAAAAACATAGCCGCACCAAAGCCTCGTCCCTGCAAAGGTAGCCCTGCTTATCGATATGCCCATTGCAGCAGCACCGCACAGCGCCCCGTAGTATGACATAGCCCTCCACCCATACCCTTGCCCGCCCCACTCTTCACCCACTAGCCAGCTGCCCAGCCCTCCGCACCCCCCCGTAATTCCACTCGTTTGCACGCCCCCATCCTTCCCCATCCATCTAAACGCAGTTGTGCAATTAGATATACTATATATAATTGTTGCTTGGACATCTCTTCGTCTTCGGACACTCGGCTGACAAGTTCACAGGTTCCTCCCCGTCCGCCGGATGGGTTAGAGTTCGATCCCCGGATCCCGATTTTTTGCTGATTTTTTTTTGATTTTTTTTTTGCATGGCTGGAGGGCCGGGCGGTGGATGGGTGCTTGAGAGGGATTTTTGGACGCGTTTTTAGGTCGGGATGGCGGGTTTGGTGGTGGTTGTGCGTGTGTTGTTGTTTTTGGTGGGCTGCATCCATGCTCTTCATGCTTATGTCTCCCGGCTACCCCATCTCCAACATCCGAGCCCCACGAACTTCAATGAGCCAAGTATCGACGTAGTGCTCCAGCACCGTGTTTACTCTTGCTCCAGCCTCAAGTGTCGAGCCTTACCTTGACTGCAGAACAAATCAAATAGGCAAAACACAGGAATCGAGGAATCGGGCAGGCATAAGACGATAGTAACAAAGAATCGAGATATCGAGTATACGCAGCACGAGAATCAAGGAAGTAGACGAAGGACAGACATTAACATGATAGAGATCAAGGAACAAACACCAAGACAGCCCTTACTCCAAACGATACACTTACTACACCCCAAACGCTACACTTACTACACCTCAAATCTACACTTCAAACAAACCTTTACCTATCCCTTAGACTTACTATACCAACTACATCTAACTTGGATCCTTTACAGACGGCCCCAAACGTCAAGTCTTACCTTACCTCAACTTACCAAGCAAAGCCATGTCTTCTTAGACTTACATGAACAGATAACAAGGAACTTTAAGACGTAGACAGGGAGACGATGCATGTAGAACTAACGAACTGTGCATTGAAAACAGGACAAATGACGAAGTATTCATATGGATAAGACGTATGCGGAATAGCAGATAGACAGAATACTATTTTCCCAAAACCAACCCGTACTTTTGGACTCACGAGTCTCTACCAAGACGAGCGCGATGCCGAGCCGCTTGCATCTCTACGAACACGCAACACTACATATCTATCCATCTATATACAAGCAAGTAGTAGCTATACGGTACAAAGGGGGTATATATAGTAAGAACAAGAAAGGCCTCGTTCCAGCCAGCAAAGGCAGTAAGATGGATGATGGCCGAGAAGAAAGTCTAGACGAAGGGAAGGACCCAGACCACAGATGACTAACTCGAGGTGACGAAAGCGATGGCGAAACGCCGACTCGATCGAGGGTCTAGAGATGCAGAAAAGAAGAAAGAAAGGAAGGACGGGTACAGCCCTTGAAGTACGACGGAAAGAAAAAGGAAGACGAAAGACACCGACGCAAGCGAGCGATCGAACGACACCACCTATACCCACCAGCAAGCAATCCCAAGCCCATCCATCAACGCAGGACCGCTCACCACCAAAAGACGCACTCAAACAAACCCTCGCACTTATCCCCTTCTGCGTCTCGCCCCCCTCGCCGCGTACCCATCCTCCACCTCACTCCCACTCTCCTGATAATCATCTTCATACCCAACTGCCATCTGCATGCTCCGTGTAGCCTGTCGTGCCGCCCGGCTAATCACATCCTCGCCCCTGCCCTGCAGCGTCCTATAACGGCCCTCGTCGGACACCTGGCGCGAATGGGCCGAGGACATCAAGGTCGTCGGCAGGGCGTCGTGCATGTTGCGAGTATCCCAGGCAGCGTGGGGCTGTGCGAAGGGGTTCTCTTGGCTGGTGCGGGCGGCGAAGGGATTGGTGTCGGTGCTGGAGCGTAAACCGGGCTGGGCGAAGGGGTTGTCGGAAGGATGCGGTGCGTGGCGCGCGGACGGGTAGTCTTGTTGCGAAGATGGGGAGAAGAATGGCGGTGGCGGGTTCTGGTGGTGAGAGCTAGGTGGGCGGGTGTGGTACTGCTGTTGGGAGAAGGCGGCGGTTAGGGCTGGCGGGTTAGGCTGGCTGATCGAGACACGGCGGGTGCTGTTTGTTCTGCCGAGTCCTGTCAGTGGTGGAGGAGGGCCGGAGACGCTTCCACGACGGCCAGAGACCGAGTTGCGACGGCTGAATCCCGCGCCACTGTCGCCCGCGCGAGGGTTGTAGTATTGCGTTGTTTGTTGCTGCTGACGGAGGAGCGCTGCCTTTTCATCCCGCTCGCGCCGCTCGGCGGCTTCTCGTTCGCGAGCCATTTGTGCTTCAGTCTCCAGCAGGAGGCGCTTTCGCTCCTCTGCGTCGGCTTGAGAAACGGACGGTCGGCGGGAGTGACGGCGTGTTGTAGTAGTGGGCGGTGGTCGAGACCCTTGCTTGAGTTTAGCCTCCGCCTCTCGAACCTCCCATTCTTTGCGGGCCATGTCTTCCTGCTTCCGCTGCCGCTCTTTCTCTCTCACTTCGGCCCTTCTCTTCTCGCTCTCGGCAAGCTTCTGCTCAGCCCGCTGCTCGGCTCTGGTATCAGCGCGGTCGAGCTCGAACCGGACCTGCTTGACTTCGGTCTCCTCCTTGGCGAGCTCCTCTGCGAACCGCCGGTCTGCTTGTTCCTGGCGCTTCCTCTCGTACGCCTTTTGCTGCCGCATGCGTTCGCGGTCGGCGCCGCGGTCAGTAATCTCAGGGGCAGGTGCCCGGCTGGAACTGGCATGCGACGAGACGTTGTTATTGACGAAATCGGAGTAGTCGAGAGGGGTAAGGCCATCCGGCGCAACTTGTTCTCGATGAGACGAGTGCGGCGAGGCGAGAGTGATATGGTACGAGTTTGACGGTCCAGTGGCTGGCGCACGTGACATGGTAGGAGATGGAGGCGCACCGCCTGGTAGTGGGTTATGGATGATTGTGGGTGGATAGCGAGCAGGCCGCCGTGTCGATGGCGAGTCAGGGTCTGAGGTAGCATAGAGCGAGGGCGGTTGGCTGGAAGGCGTGAAGGATGAGGCTGATGACGTGTGGCGGTGGCCTTGGGGCACAGCAGGCCTGGTGGTGTACCCGTGCGACTGGCGGAGAGGATCAGCGGAAACGACGGGAGCCTCTGGCAAGCCTGTTCGATAGGTGTAGGAGGCGTCCGAGCCAGATGACTCCACCGCTACATCAGAGCTTGCCCCGAGTGATGTTCGCTTGCTGCTAATTTTAGGATACACTGAAACAGCCGGGTACTTCTTGCTCCTATCCTTGCGACCAAGCTCGATGATGATGTGGGGAGGCTTGACGACGCGCGGTCCTTCCCTGGTGCTGGGACGTCGCTCAACGTTGCCTGAGGGTCGGCGCTCCTGAATGAGATAGCTGCCGGTGCCAGTTGGCGTAGGTGGATTGTTCGAGGCTGGCGAAGAGGTATCGTCACGGACGGGCGGTGCTTTGGGGAAGTACTCGGTGGTCCTCCTCTTCACCTGGGAGCATAGCCTGGAGCCACGGGCCCTGTCGCAGGGAAAGGGTTCCTCGAATTCCTGGCGCCTGCCGTCGGAGCCGACGTAGACACGCTTCTCGACTCGGCACATGGCGGCGGCTGGTACTGCTGGCTGCCGTGTGATGTGTGAGGTGGTCAGGACGAGAGCGTCGAGAGAGCTGTAGCTCTCTGCCTCAACTCACCGAGACGGTTGGAGATGGGCGTTCGGATGCTCGTGTTGGCTGTACAAGGCGTCGTCGTCCTGTTCCGAGATAGCTGGATAAGTTCCGAAGACGGAGATATAGGAGCAATGCAGACGACAGTGAGGAGGGACGAGTGCCGATAGATGATGTGCTTGTGAATATGAATCGATCGGTGTGAAGCGGGCTTCAGTCTGGGTGGAGTGGTCGATGTCGACTTTGAGCAGTGTTGGGGGTGACTGGTATTTTAAGAGAGTAGATGACGACCAATCTGAGACAAGCGCCGAGGGCAGGAGCAGGTACTCGTAAGACGAGGCGAAGTGATCAGAAACTGGAGAAATCGGATCGAGCCAAAGAGGCGAGTGTGCAGAGGAAGAGATGTCATGCAGGAGGGTGCAGGAGGATGTGCAGTGCAGTGAACAGAACGACGGCCCTAATGGGGCGCTGTCGGTATATGTAGGCGGGCGCAGAGTGCAGCCTGAAGTGCGCGCTGAGGCCCGCAGCAGATTGCACCACCATCCGACCGACTGCCACCTACATTGCTGCTAGCAGCGCGAAACAGCGCCGCTGCGCAAAAGAGAGAGCGCTCAGACCAGCGATGGGCAGCAGAGGCTTGGGGGTTAGTCGTGGGGTCGCATTTGGCCTGCAAGCCCGCGTGCAGAGACTTCGAGGACGGTGAATTGCACAGCCTCGCCCGAGAATCAGCCTCCTCCAGGCCTGTGGGTTCCCTGCTGCGACGGCCGTCTGTGCCTGCGCAAGAGCAAGCAGACGCGGGCGGCATCGGGCGGGTGCGTCATTGGAGAATGGATGCGCAGAGCAGCGTCGAGTCGGCCGTGGTCATTTGGCCGCGGTCTGCTCAGTCAATGTCTCACACCTCACCAGGCCTCTGGGCACCCATCACGACCAACGTGGGACGCGACGCTCCGAAACATGCACACGCCGGCCGGCACAGAGGCTGGCCATGGTAGACCTAGGAAGCGAAAAGCGTGCCGAGATGCGACGCACGGGTTCGGTGATGCTGGCGGTAGTGAGGGTGAGGGTCTGGTCGAGCAGCCGTCCGTTGTAGCTGAAATCTCGTCAGGCGGTGGCTGTGCACGTCATCACCCCACCCCCTTCACCCCTTCTGCTCTGTCAAGCCACACCGCGTCCGGCAAACTCTCCACCAGCGCCCAATCGTGCCCGACGTAATTGCACTCCGCGAAGCCGCTGATTTGATGAGCTTGGCCACTCTCACTGCTCAGTGCTGTCAGGACCCGCACTGCGGCGGGCGCTAGAGGGACGCACCGGCTCGAGAGTCGACAGCAGGCCAGCAACCGTGGACGATGCACCCGTTCGCAGCACGGCAACTCCCCACTCGCGTCTCGGCGACTTGTGACCCACCGCACGGCCAGCGCTCGCGCATCGTGAAGGTCCAACTCGCCGACACTGGCAACACCCTCGTTTTCAGCAACGGGAACGCTGCACTGCGCTATCCGTCCGGTTGAGGGGCATGCCGCGGAAAGGCACCCCGCGTGAGCCCACTGACCTGCCCACCCCACCTTGCTGCCTGGAGAGGCCGCCGAAGTCGGGAGAAGATGGCGACCTCAGGATTTACAAACACCACACCAGGCCAAACCCGCGACCCGGAACCCGCCAGCGGGCAGCTGCTGCCTTCCCTTATGGCCGACAAATACCGCCCGCACTGGTGGCGCCCGCCCGTACTCTGAGCGCTGACCTGCTTACAGATCGCACTTGTCGGCCATGGCGACCACCACAGACTCAACATCGGGGTCCAAACCATCTAGCTTTTGCGCGGGCAAGTTTTGCCTTCGTTTCTGCTGTGCCGCGAGCAGACCGTGTGACGTGCAGCTTGGCAGGTCAGCGTCGCGCCCTGTGGTACCATCTCCATCCCCTCAATCCTCAGCCTCGCCCAACAGCCCCCCGGCTTGCGTGGACACCGACGGCCAGATACTGTTTTTAGGGGCCGTTTTTCATTTCACATCACCCATACGCGGTATCTCCGGTGGCAAGTGACTTTCGACCGATTACCACCTCATCTCTCTCATCTACAAACTCCATGTCCGCGCCTGCTCTAGCAGTGAAGAGCGTCCCAAATTGGAGCGGCAATGCAAAGCCACACCTGTCAGCCGCCACAGCTTGGCATGGTGTTGAGTCCATGACCTGGACGAGTTGCCGTCTCGTGGAAAAGCCAGGAAAGTTCCGGTCGCACAACGTGGATTCGTAACAGCAAACTACCGGCCTCCACACAGTCTCGTTGCAGGTTGAGTAGGAGCCCCGGCGATCGTGAGTTCTGATTTGCTGATCGCACCAAAAATAGCCTGTCGCTGTCAAACAACATCGAAACCTCCAATACGACCGTAACAAGCTTCACACACAGAAATGAGCCCTCGGGTCCTCACTCGGACATCACATACTACTCACCTCCGAATGACCCACCGGCTAAGTGCTTTGTTCATTCATACAGCTAGCTATGCAGTAACGAAGGGCACAGTAGCACTCGTGAAGGCATTGACCAACCACCAGCCACGCCGCCACACCTCCGCTAACCCCCAACAAGTCTACCGCGTGGCACAGCTCCCGCGACCTCACCTCCAACCCGCGTGAAACCAGAGTCACCGCGACACTCCGGCTCAGTCAGCTTCGTCTCCAAACCCCGGGCATTGATTCCGCGGTCACAGCATGGCCGCTTGAGTGTCTTTTAGGTATTGGCGCCGAGAAAGGCCGTCTCTTCGGACCGCGAAGCCCTCTCCTAGCTCGTCAAAACTACTGCGAATGGTGCCTAATACCGCTGTACTCTGTGCGGAGCTTTAGCGTTTGCCGTCAGGCAGTTGTATTTGTGACGGCAGGCTATGGTGTGCGCGATTGGCTGGCAGGCAAAACCTACTCCACCACAAGCATGCTAAGCATTTGCAGCGCGGTGAGTGCGCGTACGGCACAGTTCAGTTCAGTTCGGTTCGGGCTATGTTCCTTCTCGTCACCCGGCCAAGTCATGCTCGCCTATTGACCATCCTCGGAATCCTCCGCAAATCACGTCGAAATTCCAAGAAAGACTCTACACACATGTGCCATACCCTACAATTCCGCTCAGCTCTCGACGACCACCCCCCAATCTCCGATAGTCCTCTTCTATAAGCAAACAAACTCTCTGTTCTCATTACAATCTTTCCTTACTTACCCAAAAGAGAAAACCGTAACCAAGTCCAGTTTTCCTTTCCGCCCCCAATCCCCGAATGCGGCCAAGCGCAGCAATCTCCTCCATGCCTCAGCCCCAGCCACACTACCCTATCTACCCGCGCCACAGCCCCCATCCCGTCTCTCTCTCTCTCGCTCTTTCACTGTTCTGTCCGTCCCCAACATCATCCGACGCGCCGAATAAGCCGCATACGCTAGGATGAACAAGCTTTTCAAAACGACCCCTGTCGAGCTGAAAGGCGTTTGCGGGAGGAGTTAAGTTAAGCACGGTTGGTAAGACGAGACAAGACAAGGCAAGGCAAGGCTGCAGTGCGGGATCTGATCTGATCTGATCTGAGCTGCGGACGGGCTTGGCTCGGGACATCTTGGAGCCCGAAAAGATGAAGTACTTAGGCTGCAGAGTACATTGCTGTGCGCAAGGATGGGAGGAGTGATGTAGGTGCGTGGGATGATAGGAGCGGTTTCTCTGCGTTGTACTGCTGATTTGGGAAAGAGTAGCGAGTGTTTCCCTGGACTGAACTCTAGTGGTGCTAGCAGCGTGTATGGAACGGAGCGCACAGCTTTGAGATATCCATATATGTACTAACATCCATGCATAGTACTGCGAATTTGAATAGCATATGTTAGGTGCGTCGTCGTTCCTTTTCGTTTTCTGCTCTATAGTTTTTCGAAGTTTATAGTTTCCATCTTCCTGCTTCAAGTGTAACGTGAGTCCGTTAGGGTAAAAGCACTTATGGTTCACCTGATAGTAATATCCTACTGTGTGTCTAGATTAGGCTAAGACTACTCGCTATTAAGTAGACAAATTCTTTTATAATCTTGTTGAAAAGAGACGTATGCTGAGGACCTCAATGCTTGCATTACCTAGCACTTCTTCCTCTGCTATCTATTCTCCACATTTCAAGTGCGCAAAGGTAAAGCAGCACGCGTATGTATACGATTCATACTCTCTTCGTAAAGCTCTAGCAGTAGGAGAGTAGGTCTAGTCCTTGGATAGAGGATAGAGTACACACAGCGATATTAATACTGGAAGCTATAACGCTACGCGTATCAGGTAGGGCATGCTTTCGCCCTCCCTTATCGAAGTCGTAGTGCGCCCCGCTGGTATCGCTATCAGATATCAGCAGCCAATGGCGTCGTTGCGCGGCGAATCGTAACTCCGGCCAGTCAAGAACGCAATCAGTCCCTCGACCGACGAAAAGTTCACCCCGCAACAAACTAAACTGGCCCCATCGAGGCCCACACACTCGTTAGAAGTGTACATTGGTACGGCTGGCTGTTCTACTGATGTGATATGATCTGACTTGTGTAATAGGTTCACAGCTTGCGATCGTGCAAGTCTTCAAAGGCATGGACGACCGGCAGTATCCCCCGCGAGATAGCTATATACAGACTCTGCAAAATTGCAAGTACCCCTATGATATGAGCGGTAGGGACGCAGCTGACAGGTTACATAGACCGTGCTCTGCAATCAAGCGCGGCTCATCCACGGCTTCATTCTACGGAACCTTTGCCACGCGGATTGGACGGTGTCACTCCGCACTGTGAATCAAAGCCTTGGCCCGGAATAGGATCCACGGCTTATGAAGTTGCAGTTCCTGCGACCCAGGGCGAGGCTCGGACGGGCGCTCCGATGGAACGCGGTGGGCGAGGACATGAATTTGAGGCAAACCCCGCCACTGTTGCGTTAACAGTTCCCGATACACAGAATCAGCCTCGTATGGTCACCTCGGCAGCACTCGATATATCTATGGACGTCGCGCAGCAGTGTCCGGAGCCGGCAGATCAGCGAAACCTGGATACAGAATCTCTCGATAACTGGTTGGACGAGATCTTGGGAGCCAGATGCCCTGAGGAAGAGTGGAATGAGACGCAGCAAGACGCTGTTCTCGAGTCACAACTCCCAGCCATTGAGCTTCGGTCGTACTCTGAATCTCTCGATGGCTGATTGGACGATACCATACAACAGTTCCCGGGCGACGGCGCGGTTCAATGGTCTTCCGTTGCCCCCGGAGCTCCTCAACCTGCAACCTCCGACCAGTGCCACACCAGGCTAGACCAGTCTCCTCCGAGATCCTCTGCAGCACCAGAACCCTCTGTCGATGATGACGAGATCTCAGAAGATGTCTCTTCAACCTTGGATGAAACCGATGACTCTCCCTACATGCTGCTATGCGATTTTCAAGACGTTATCAATCTAAATACCTGCATACAGTGCCTTGGACCACTTCCCGATAACGAAGGAGGAGTCAAAATTACCTGCCGAAGCTGTGTCGAGTACCTACAGCGTCCCGAGAACAAATCCGAGAAGATTTTTCGAGCCGATGTCGAAATGTGGCAAGCTTTCTCTCTCGCCCGGCAACGCCACTGTATTCGAGATAAATACAGCTTGTTTTCTTACAACCTTGTTACAGGCGATACCTCGTTTTCTCATGAGCAAGGCGACCTAGAGCACGATCCAATGCAAGAATTGCCCGTTATTGATACACTGCAGTGGAAAGCCAATGGCACTGTTACAACAATCACCTTGACCGAAGATATGAAGCGGCTGCTTGACATGGTCTTTCTCACGCACATGCAGTGCGGCCTTGTGCTAGTCACCATGTACATAATCGTCCAGAAATACCTCCAGGGTGAGTTCCTCTCTCATCTACCGCGACTCGCTCTTCAGCGGGATGCTCAATCTACGAGAACCCACCAAAACACTCTTCGCAAATCTACATATATGCTATGCAGAAGCTAACCCAACTGCGCAGGCTCAATTCACGTGCTCTACATGGAAGAAGTGTGTTTCGTACCAATTCACCCTGCGTTTTCGTACCATTGCATCTGGCGCGCCACGCTTAGCGACGGCCGCCAATACGCCGTCAGCATTACTGACCGGCAACTCGGCTGGATGCAACTTGTTTGCCCCTGGCCCGATTATGTGCGCGACCGCGTTAAGAAGCCTGAAACCATGCAGATTGAACTGCTCGGCACAGGTTACTAAGATCAAGAATTGCATAGCCCTGAGGAGCGCCTCGAGATCTACAAAAAGCCTACGAGGGAGGACTATCTTAGGGAGTATAACGCGGCGGCGAACTTCGAGATGTCGGAGCACGTGCTGGAGGAGTGGGAGGCGTGGGTGAATGGGGCCTGGGTTTGATTGATGGAGTTGAAATATACTGGGCGGAACGGACTGCGATCTTACGTCTGGGAACTTACTTGGGCTCAGAGGAAAGGGATTGGGTGGTGCGGAATAACGAAGTATGAGTAAAACTAGTCACATCCGAGGAAACTGCGCTGGGTCATCTAGAGGCATTGCTAGACTAGGAATAGAGTTCACGATGCATTGACAAACGTACAAATCCTTGTTTTCTACATCTAGCCCGCGCAATGTTAGAGATTCGAGCACGTCTCGAACATCCGCCGCAGTTCCTACAAAGCCCTCCTGTATCTACCAAACAAAGTAGCGTCCTTGCTGCCTAGTCTACAAACAGTAGGCTACTCTAGTGTACTAGGTTAGCAGTTTATAAGATACTTACGTACCTTGTGCTCGTATCCCCGCCATGCTACTATATCATCCGCTCCTCAGTCATCAACTTCACTGTTATGCGTTAAGCTCTTGGACCACTATCGCAGGCTGTTACTGTATCTAGGTGGCTTGCAATTTACATATAATAGTTTTTTAAGGCACATACGACTAATACGATGAGACAGCACAGCTTCAAATCTGTGGGGTCTTCACTTGTCCATGCCTTGCGTCTGAATTTGATAGCTTATTGGATTGAGTCTGTCCTGCCTTCTGGGACGGTAGGTAATTCGGGTACAACGTTATGAATTGAGAGCGGTAGTTACAAAGCCCTGTTGTGTCATAACGCGAAGTATCGTATTCTGGAGGTGTAAGTATTGCAGAGGAATTATACAGGGCTTGCCGCTCCAGAGTTTTGGTCTATACGTATGAATCGATTGTTGTAGTAGAGTTTCCTGTCCTGCCTTCTGGGATATTAAGTGATTTTGGTACCATACTGCGAGCTGAGAGCCATCTTTACAAAGCCTTGTTGTATCTGCTACGCTGGGCAATATACAGATACCGCAATGTGTCTAGCGAAGCACCGAAGTTTCCTAAGACGTCCAAACGACACACACCTCGGTACCATGAGCCCTCACACCACCGTGAACCACGTCCCAAACTCCCTATTCCCCGCCTCATCCTCTGTTCCACGCCTTCCACTCGTCCAAAACACCCTCCGACTCATACCAGTTCATTTTCCGGTTCACGCGACGCCGCCTCTCGAAATTGTTTTCCCATGAGTAGAGGAACCGGTTCAACCTGGGATCAGCTGCTTCGGCCACGTAGAACTGAGCGCCCAGCGGCTTGATGCTACCCAGCGTCCTGACCCGCGTACGGACGTACTGCCGCCACGGCGTCACGAGCGGCAGCCAGCCGAGCTGGCGGTCGGTGAGGGACACGGCGTATTGGCGGCGGTTTTGCAGCGTCATGCGCCAGATGCAGTGGGTTGTGAAGGCGGGGTGGTTGGGCGTGAAGCAGACTTCTTCGATGCGGATGATGTGTTTGGCGTCTGTAGGTGGTTAGGTTAGTTGGCTTGATGGTTGTTTAGAGAGGGAGGTTTGTGGGTGTGAGAGTGTTTTTGGTGGAGGTTTGCGGCGCTGGGGAAGTTGTGCACTGGCTGAGAAAGGGCGGTGAGAACTAGAGGAGGGGGCACTGACGTTGAAGGTACTTATGCAGGATCGGGTACATGGTGACTTGCGCGGAGTCGCATTGCAAATACGTCAGAAACGCCATATCGAGCAAGGTCTTCTCGTCTTCGCTGAACGTGATCGTCTCTAGCTCGCCGTCAACCATGTCCACAATGTTATCGATACCCGGCAAGTCTTGCACGGCATCGTCTTTATCCTCCAGATCTCCCAGCTCGAAGCTGAACGTCGCGCCTTGTGAATCAGAGGCTGACATTGAGTTCACGGCGAACTTGTCCTTGAGGTGGCGCCGGCGCCAAGCGAGCCAGAACGCGGCCCACTTCGCAACGACGTCGTGCAGGACCTTCTCCGAGGCGTTTTCGGGGCGCCGGAGGTATTTGTGGCATTTGAGGCAGGTAAGATTTACTCCGCCTGTGCCCGGAAACAGCGAGCGGAGGCATCGTATGCAGACATCAGGTTTAAGAGAGTCCTTGAAGTCGGCTAGCGAGATTTCCGCGGTGTATGTCTCGTTTTGTGAGGCCGAGCCAGAGACTGTCGAGGATGGCGAGGTGGGCTGGTCGACGTCACCGTCGGGAGAAGTCGATTCTGAAGAGGGAGAGGCAATCCTCGGAAGCTCGCGATGACCATCTTGCACACTACCTGCTGCTCCGCCTTGTTAACGACGCGGCAATGGCGAGAGAGCGGATCCAACGTACTTCCGCTGTTTCTCGAAGCCGCCAGAAGACGCTGTCGACGAGTCTGAGCCATGTTGCAGTAGTGTCACCAGAGCAAGCACTTTAATCTTTCGTTAGCGGTACGTACACTTAGTGGCTGGGGCACAGGAGTACTTGCAAATTTGATTCGGAGGGGTTGCAATGAAGCTCGTATGTGCTCTTTGGATGGTGCTGGGTGGACCCGAGCGGGGGTTTAGCTCTAGTGCTGGCAGCGGCGGGGCATATTAAGGCAAAATTCCACTTCCGACGCAAGTATGCAATTTCTGGTACACAGCCTTATTTGCTGCCCATTGTGTCCGGTGACAGAGCAACGAGCTACTGCGATAGATCAGTCGAGGAGTTCCGTCGTCTGCGGCTCGCGGGAGGCACCTACCCTAGCTGTGGCCCGTAGTTTTGCCACAAACTGTCCGGGGTTCCCATAAACTCTTTTGATCTAAGGAGCAGAATTATATGGCAAGATATATAGACATACATCACTACGCTCGTGCATATTCCTTCCTTAGGTTTTCAGTCTTCTACGCGTCTGGTGCCCTACAGAGCACGTTCCAAACTCACACCTCAATTCTTACAGTTGTAGGTATACCCAATTAATAGTAGGGCGCTGTAGTACACAAAGCCCGTGAATGGAGATCTAACACCAGTTTCATTCAATTTGACTATTTGAGTCATCTAGGCAGAGATTTGACAACACTTAGGAGTTTTATTGCTCGAGCAGGTCGTCCATTCCACGAAATCCAGTGGGTACAGAAGATAACGTCAGAAGTGAGAACTTGGGGGTGTGCGAGCACCGCATCATCGGCCCCATCTCGGATGAGCACCTTACTGCTATGCTCAACCTCCAACAGCAAAGGCAGAACTCCCAGATGCTCGTTTACCCAGCGGTTGAGGTGCTCAGCGTGAAACGTGGGCTCCAGGATCCTAGACTGCGTGTCCCGCCACTGGCGCGTTGTAACGATGTTGATGAGGAGGAAGCTCGCATGCGAAGGGTGCAGGAAGTGCGGGGCTATAGTGAGGAGCTTTCGGGTTCAGGCGTGCCAGGTCTTGAGCGTGAATTGGAGATCTTCTTGGGCTCAAAGAATGTCTCTTGCTACGGCTCTTGCGTCTCTGACCGAGTAGTCGTCAAGAGGATGGGTGCTCCATTTGACCACTAGGTCTTTCAGGCGGCTTTCGATACTCTTTGTACTCTTGAACCTTTCGTCGATGGATGGCGCGTCTGGTTCAAAAACTCGCTTTTCTGCCCATCGTGTTTGATAGGTCTTCCCGGTATGGACAAGCGTATCGCGGCGGTTGTTGCGCTTCAAGAGGACTCTCCGACGTTATTTTGTTACGGTAGCGCTTGAATTCTGCTCGAAGAAGGTCCCTGGTATCTGAGGTGACCTGGCGGTACCCGCCTTTGTCTGACCGAAGTTTATCTTCTTTGATCCTTTCGATAGGCCTACTACTTCTTCTGCTGGGTGCCTGTAACGATTCCGTGTAAAGAACTCATGATCTCTGTCGTAGTGGCCACGAGACTCAAGTCCGCGGGTAGACTTGCCTTCTTCGGATGTGCCATAGTGGATGCTGACCAGAAGGTCCATGATCGATATCCTGGGCAACATCCTCTGTAGCGGAGCTGTTGCGGAGAGTCTGGACAGCCGCTGGCCGCAGTTTGAGCTGGGTGGCGTAAGCCTATTTGTTTCGCTAGCAGTGTAGCTGCCGGCCCCGATCTTGACAGCGGAGCCATGTGTTCCGGTGGGTGTGGTCGCGTTGCAAGCCATACTGTCAATTTTTCGCAGGCCTAGTAGTTCGTTTGTGTCGGAAGGAAGCGTAGCAGGTACGTGGAGGACTGAAAAAGACGGTAACCATTATGTGGACTCTCGCGGAATTCACGAAGGGGAATAGCACACTACGTAGTTTCTTAATGAGCCCTGTAATAATTGTGGAGCCCCAGGTCGGCGGGCACGCTCTAACCTTCGGGGCACACTCTCGGTGCGCAGGCTTGGCAGGTACTTTTTCACCTACTGGCAACACCCCACCCCACCACAAACCTACCATCACCAGCCCTACCATCACCAGCGTCAAGTCCCAAAGATGTCCTGGTACGTCATGGATAAAGCTGACTATGCGACGGCGCTCGATCCGGAAATCTGCAAACTCTGCTCCGAGCACCTGTCCGCTTCGGTCGAGGATTACATGTGCGACCGCTGCAGGAACTCACTCTCCGATCCGCCTGGCAGCCCCGGCGAGGATCTGATGTTTCTGCGAAAGGGTGCCTACAAGATCTTCCAATTTCTTATGGACTTCGGACGCGAAACAGGAACACACTGCGACTTCGAGGAAGACACGGAAGCCGAAGGGTCGTACATCTTCCAGGTCGGCCTCCCTGGACAGACAAGGGCGCTCCCGGAATTCGCTGGGTGCGATGAGAAGACTCGGCGGTGCCTCGATTACGTTTATCTCTCGTGGTCCCAGTGCGACGGCGTTCTCATCATGATACCAAGCATTATGAAGGAGGAATTCATCTGTAAGTGGAACAACAATCTTTCCGCCATGTAAAATGTGCCAGGCTAACAAAGAGGCTGCTACTAGTTGACGGAAGCCCAGTCGAAACGATCCGCGAATACTACTACGAGCCTAAACATCCAAGTTGCAGATCTCACGTGGGCTATCGAGTCAAGATGGTGAATGGCGACGAGTATAGCTTGGGGTTCACCGACCGACAATTAGGCTGGCTTCCTCTTGTTTCCCCCTGGAGCGAATTTTATGACCAGCGCGTTCGCCGGGAGCGCACGAGTGGTAAAGAATTGGGGTATCAGAGGGACGTAGTAAAGGGGGATTTGCAAGAGCGCGGAGTGACGCAAGAAAAGATCAAGACGATGCTAGACAAATATGGCGTCCTTGACGAAGATTTGTTTGGGGAGAACGAGGAAGAAGAGCAGGATGGGGACGAAGAGGCCGGCAAAGAAGATATGCCCATGGACGTGGAACTGAACCGAGCGTACAGGTGGTACCTGTCGTTCTCAATCTTGGAGGAATACAAGGAATGGGAAAGGGAGGAGTGGGAGGACTTATGAGTGCGCTTCGCGAAAGCGTGGCGAATGCATCCGAGATGGTCACGCCCAATGCCACGTCGCCAGTAGCGCAGTCGGAGACTTCCACATCTCCAACTCTCTCTCACCTCGTATATCGAACACTGAATCGGTACCTCTTGAACTCATGGTCCTCTCTTAAATACTTTACAAACAATGGCATACCCTTGCTCGCTGAAGATGAATTAGTTGAACTAGCCGTCTCCTGATCCTACAAGCTATCGTTCCTTTACCATCGTGCCTATCCATCCACTGTTATCTCCCCGCGTTGTGCCTACGTGTTTCCAAGCTAACGTTTAACTTTCCTATTCTCTCCTGTCATTCTCTGTCTCTCTTGTCTGCACGCAAATACATTTGCTTAGGCCTAGGAGGTCCTCCAGAGAAAGAGCGGGTGGGTGCGTTTCTCCGCAAAATCTCCCCAGAAAGGCTTGCAGAAACGCTCGCTTTATGTACTTGTCCGTAAATTTTTGAGAACATGTTGGATTAGTATAGAGTCCGGAGGGCGCCGGCGCACAAGTGATCCACCGCCGTTGTTCGTGACCTGACAGCATGTCTCGGCCCATACTGTGGTAGTGTTGTAGACTGGTTTTCTTCTAGAAAAGCCTGTAACGGTAGACTGGTGAGGTAGAGGTTGTCATTGACGTTTGGCTGCGAAATCGACAATTCCGGAGGGGGTTCCAGGAGGGGGGAACGTGGGCATACGAAGGCTAGTGAAGCTGTTCCGGCATGGAAGCGCTCTAGAAGCCCAACAGCGCCTCTATAACTGTAAGCCAGACCGTTTCCCCTGTGGCTAAAGGCTACATGAGGCACAAAGTTTTTAGTCGCTTACCCTGTAATTTGTCGGCGAGAATACCGTATCCATATATGAGGAGTTAGACAAGGCGCTCCCTCAAGCAGTAATATTTTTGCCAGTCATACGTGTATCACGCTCGTGGCCTGTACCGATGTTAACCAAGGCAGACGTTGAACGTTGAACGCGGTACTTTCGACAGTATGAGAGGTTTGAGCGTACACGGGTTGCCTTTGTCTTGGCCAAAAGCTCCGCTGTGTCTGGTACACTAAGATATGCTTCGAGGGGCGTTGTCAGCCTGAACAATATCGGCGGCGAATCTGTGAGGGCGGTGATGATGTTTGCTTGTGCGACCTGTTTATTGGATTCTTGACAGGGCCACGAGGATAAAAGTTTGCGCGAATGCTCAAGGGGAGACTCTTTTGTATTCAGCAGAAGCTGAATGGGTGGCCATTTTGTAGAGCCTCTCAGAACCATGATTCGTCAAGATGACTCCGATAAAGTGGAAGAAGACAGGGCCACGAGAAACAGCAGCGTACGGCATCCAGTAAGGTAAAGACCCAAGGTCGTTTCTAGGCCGCCCGGGGTGTCCCGATAAGGATAGACGTAGGCCGTGGGTGAGCTTCGTGAGTTCGTCGCCGTTCCGCTACGTCCTCGCGAAGACTGGCATCGGGATACAGCAGGAGATCCGCAGTCGAGAGTGGTGAAAGGGAAATCTGTGAGCATGTCAGCAAGATGAGACGCGCGATGGTAAAAACGATGGTGGCGGGGAGGTGGGAGGTCGTGGAGTCGGGCACGACAGCGCCTGGAACACTGGCGGGCGCAACCCCGCACACATGGCACGTGCGCGGCCATTCACGGAAATAAGCGACATGACATAATCACTGCAAAATCGAATGTTTTCGCCAACTCATTGCGACGGGCTGCGTGGGTGGTTCGGTTTGTTCATCACAGCGCAGAAACAACTTGTACTTGCAAAATTGCATTGTATTGATCCTAATAAGGTAGGTACCTAACAATCTGAGTTGTTTCCGGTACGAAGTTCATGTCCTCCAAACACCATTCTCCATTTTGCAGCCATAGAAAGCGGCCTAAGCCCGCCCCCAGTAGATGCGCCCGCCGTCGTCCCCGAGAACCTTGCCCGCCAGTGTAGATGCAGGAAAGAAAGCCGGTGTCTCGCGCCAATGCAATGCAATGATGAGGGAAAAGAGGAGGGTCAGTAAAGTATCAAGTTCACCTAGGAGAGATCCATGGGGTCTTCAGCGCTGTTGCCAGGCTCGGTAGCCTGAGCCTGCGGAGGCGGCGGGAAAGCGAAAGGAGCTCTGCCCGTACCTTTCAAGATCTCTTCTGGGCTTCTGAGGGTCCTACCGGTGCGGACCGGCACTTGAGGCGCCGCGTAGTAACCAATGGGTGGGTTCCATAATCGCGATGGAGTGAAGCTTGGCCAAATGGGTTGCCTGGCTGGTGTTGATGGGGTTACGGGTGTTGATGGGGTTACGGGTGTTGATGGGGGTCCGTGTGTAGTTGCCGTAGTGGGGATCGAAGGCCTTGGTGTGCGGCGAACTTGGCACCTAAACTGGGCCCTCCTGGCACGAGGAGCTGGGGACCAAGCGTTCTTAACGCGTGTCTGGAGATCGATAGACACGCTATCAAAAGGCTTTCGTTCCTCGGCGTTCTTCCAGCCGAATTTCTGCTTCACGCACTCGGCTCGACGATGGCTGATTGTTGAACCTTCAAGGCGGATACCGTTGTTATCAAAGCGCTTGCAGACCTCGGAGCGAGTCAAGATGAGGAGGACAATGAGCAAGCTGGCGTTGTCATTGTCGAGCAAGTGCGGAGCAAAGTCGCAGATGTCGCAAGCCTGCTGGCGTATCATCAAGAGCCACTCCTTATCAGTGGAGGTGACGAATTTCTCTGCCATGGCGTAAGGCGTAGTCATGCGGCGGCACATATGCGTGCTCAAGATATTTGCGACAGAGGAAACACTGACGGGATATGTCGTCTCTCGATTGATTCGGTTCGTTGCCGTTGATGAAACCGTGCCCGGGATGAATATGACCTCGATGTCGTCATATGGTCCACGCGGGGTGCGAATTTCTGATTCAGCATTGTTGACATTGAGATCAAAATGACGACGTGCCGCGCCGATAGCGTCTCGTGCAGTGTGGAGGCCATGTTTAGCAGCAAGTTTTACTGAGTCCTTGTGCATTTCGAACCTTGACAGTTTTCTCTCGACGTCTGCGGGTTTGATCCATTCGTCTGACCAGGGCTCTTCGGCGAGCACTATAGTGAACACCTTTGTCATAGCGCGCATCTTGATCTGATTGTCGCTGAGTGAACGGCCAGCAAAGAAGATCTCATCTGTCTCGGAGTAGGCCTGATCAATGAACTCTTTGCGGTCCTTTTGGGTCAGCCCACCAGCACGCGGGTCCTCCCGAAACCTTGCAATGAGGGCCAGGAGTTTGCTTTGGAAGACTTCGTCCCAGTCAGTGGATTTAGTCAGAGCTGCGATCGTCAGTGGTTTTCGGAGAAGGTGTCTAAGGATTTGTACTCACTTCGGTGCTGAGCTGGCGGGGTCGGCGAGCCAGCCGCCGCGGTCGCGGTGATTGCAGGTGACATGGTGCCTCGGATGTGGAATGCACCTCGCTACGCCGAGTCAACGCTGCTGAAGAGTTGCAGAAGGTCTGATCTGAGCCAGTGATGATTATTGACGATGAAAGCCGATGGCGCTGCAGCGTTGAGCGCCCCGCGTGGTGGGGTGGTGAGGAGTGGGCGAGGAGCGTTGATGGTTCAGTCGTGAGGTGAAAACATTCACGCTCGCGTAACTAGCGCCGCTAGTCTTCTTGGCAGGGCATTGGCCCATCACATGATCGCGCAGCGCTCACGGAGGCCCTACCGAAAACGCTAAGCCAAGCATCCCGGCGCGGAAAGGCTCCAGGCGGCCGTGAGGCTTTGAGGGACACTGATACCCTCCGACTCGCATATCGATTATCCAGTACTAAATTTACCCCTTAACCTACGATTGTCACCTCGAAGCATCAAATACGATTACCGCCGATTGTCGCAAACGGAATACCGCAGTTGAAAGCGATGCAAACTACTCACGCACCTTTGTCCGAGGACTATCTGTAGAGCTAGAAGTTATCTGCGTAGTCGGCCACACTACAGATCGGGCTTCTACACAGTACGTATAGAGCGAAACTGACACGAAGTCAATATCCTATATGAGACATGCAAAAATCCACATAGTACAGGTCCTAAAGCCGTGGAATATAGGCAGCCAGCCCACAAACTGAACCCTGGAAACCTTTATCGATTCTACCTCGCTATCCCGACGCAGCCGTATTTTCCGCCATTTCCCCCAGTATGTTTCGCTCAGCTGCCAAAGCCGCCTATCTCAGCAACCTGCGTATCTGATCGCTCAAGCTAGTGTCAATACAGTATTCTTCCAAGGCCCACAAATACTCGAAATCCCGATCGTCCAACGCCCGTCCCCACAAAATAGCCACCTATCCAGCTTCCGCTGAATACAAATGGGGCTCCCCTTGAGCATTTACGCAGACTTTTATCCAAAGTCCGTCCTATGAGCCTGTTCCCCAGGTCCTCCAGGCGCTCATTCTTCTGTACAACGAACTCGAGGTCCTCATCTTGTGCTAGAGGTGAGCACTCCCCTTGAGCTTTTTTTGCGCAAGCTTTTATCCGTAGGCACATATTACTAAGACTGATAGGTTGGTACAGCATGTTTAGCACGAGATAGGTGCCACAAGTGAACTGACAGTCCAGCTAGCTCTAGATCTCCTCTCTAGATCCCCACCTATCCGAACTGCCTCTCCTCCGGCGCCTGCACCTGCACCTGTACCTGCCCCTCCTGCCCCTTCTTCACGTCAGCAACTTTAGTGAGACTGATACGGAGTCAACATCCTATATAAGACAAGCGAAAATCCACATAGTGAAGGCTCTAGAGGCGTAGGGTGTAGGCGGCTAGTAGCAGGCACATATCACTAGCACTAATAGGTTGGTACAGCATGGTTAGCACGAGATAGGTGCTACAGATGAACTGACAGTCTAGCTAGCTCCAGATCTCCTCTCCTCATCCCCACCTATCTGAACTGCCCCTCCTCCGGCACCTACACCTGCACCTAGCACCTGCACCTCCTACTTGCCACCCGTTCAGCTTTCGCTAAATACAAATGAAGCTCCCCTTGAGCATTCGCGCAAACTTTTATCCTGCCCCTCCTGCCCCTCCTTTACGCCAGCAACTTTGGCAATCCTATCCGCCTCATCCGAATTGCCTCATCTGCCTTGGAGATTGGTAAAATGGATCAGATAGACGGCAGATTGATGAGAGATTGAGAGACTACGAGATTAATGAGACTTCGATTAAGAGACTGAGGTTGAGAGATTGAGAGATTAAAAGACTGCGAGATTAATAAGATTGAGAGATTGCCATAACGACACTGACGATACCTTGTCGTCGTCTGCCCGCCCCTCGTGCCACAGGCGCGCGTCAAATTGCGACCCTTTCTGGAGAGCTGCGGCGCCACCCAGAAGCTCGGCAGATGGCCCTTTACAGCTCTCTTCTCCTCGTGGATTGCGAGCTTTGCGCGACTCCGTTCCGTAAGCGCAATCCGCTTCAGCTCCTCGTCAATCTCGAATTTCCGCTTCTTGCCTCTATTCTCGGCCCCTCAGATGTATCGGCTTGCTCAACAACGACCTTGCCGGCCTCCCTGCCCACGACCTAAGAATGAGATTAATAAGATTAACGGCAGATTGATGAGATTGTGTGTGTGTGAGAGGAAGAGAGAGAGAGAGGAGGAGCAAAAATCTCCAAGTCCTCCGCTAAAGTTGCTTACTAAAACAGGCTCTGTAGTATAGCTACTACGCACTCCGTAGCCTACTCTGCGACTCTTTAGCTGCTATACTACAGAGTTTCTCTGCTCCGTGGCATCTATTTCCGCAGTGCAATCGCTATTACAGTATAGGGACTCGATTCACGCATGTGTACAAGCCTCACTTATGTTAGGTACATTGAGATACTAACATCTATCTAACTCTTCAACAGAGTATCATTGCGCTAACATCTCTCGGAATAGGCCATTCGAAGCATGCCCATTTGAGCCAGTGTGATGGCCTCCAGCTACCTTCCGAAAAGGTCCTTCTATTAGCCGCGCAAGTAATTGTACAAGCTCACGATGACTGTCAGTCGCTCGCCGGAAACGAAAGCCAGATAACAGCCCGGGCAGTGCTAAAGAAAATCAAAACAAAGCCGGAGCTCCATCGGAGCGCGGAGAAGCCCTCCGCATTGACCTTTGGTAAACACTTTGAGCTTACACGTTTTAGATGGCCTAGAAGGCGATGCGCGCCGCAGTTCTAAGCATTGTCGCGTCGACACGGTCGGCGAAGCGATACCATTCTTTCTTAGCCTTCCCCAACCGGATCCGTTCCCATACGATCTTCTCAGGCCTGCTCTTGTCTCCCGGCTCGTGCACCCAGTTGCCTCCAACATCCCAGCCGCGCTGTCGCAGAGCCGCTCGATCCCCACGAGGAGACAACCGCATATGACGAGAGCCGAACGGATACACGTCACCATTGCCGATATACACCATCTCGTCATGAAGATGCTTTAACTCAAAGACAACCTTGCGAACGATGGCGGGTGCTGTTACCTTCTTGAAGTTCACAGGATCGCACTTGAGGCAGCAGATGTTGTTGAGGAGTAGGTGACGGTTGTCGAAACAGATGGCCGGACAAAGGATACAGTTCATGCGAGTGATGAGCACGGCCACTGTTCCGTAGCTCGTGTAGGTACGGTAGTGCGTATCGGGTGAAGGGTCGTCCTCCAGTGAGTCGTGGTCTTCATCATCGACGTCAGTCACACGGTCCGCAATCTCTGGGTCCTCCAAGGTGATGGTCAAAGACTCGAGGTGGAGAGCAACAACGTGTCGCAACGACGCAAGGATCGGAAGTTGCCCGTTCTGAGATCTATGCACCGTCAATCTAGGAAGTGATATCTGGAGGTGCATAAGATCTGGCCACGAAAATCCTCTAGAGGGGACGACAGATAGATGAGGATTAGGATTTGCAGCTTGACCCTCGAGGACCTTCATTGCTGTGCGGCTGAACTCGAGGCACATCTCCTGGTATATCTTCTTGCAGCTGCGATAGAGGCCCAAGTACTCCAATGGATACGTGAGGAAAGGTGTCACCATCTCGTGGTAGATCTGGACTCGAATTTCAGTCGGAAGTTCAAGAAGATGAGGACGCCCAGCGACGGCATGCACTGGCTTCTGCTTGCCGCGAGGGAGGAACTTGAGGAGTGGCATGTTGGATGTCACCGATCTCAACCAGTGGGAGAAGTTCGAGCTGGTTGAAGAAGTTTTGGTTGTGGTGCTATGATGGTGGGAATTTTCGAGTGGAAGTTGTGTTTATGAATGGTCAAGAGGAAGAAACCCCATTGTGTGAAAATGAGGCGCGCACTGTCTAGGCACCCAAATCACGCTTTCAACGGGAACGTTTCCCCAGCGCCGACAGCAGACACATTGTGAAACTGCAGTGCGCCATGTCTCAGATTCTCGGGGTCATATCAGCACAAACCCTCACCATTCCAGGGTATAAGAGTGCCCTTAAAGTCCCTCATTCAAGGCGCCATAGAGCAACCAATTCTGTCACCAACTAATCAACACAATGACAGAACGCATATCAAAAGTCTTCAGCCACTTGGCTCGCAAAAAAACACCACCTCCTCAGACCAAATCAACTCGCGGTATCTTTCCCTTCATGGAGCTACCCGCAGAGATCCGACTTCAGATCTACCCACTTGTTTCGTCGGGATACCTTCCATGGGCCGAACCATCTGACTACATGGGTTTATTCCTCTCCTGCGCGAAGATTCATGATGAGATGGAGCATGAAGCCATCAAAGCTGCTCCTCAAGCCGTCCAAGAACAGCAAGACAAGCTCGAGTGTTCTGTCTCCCTTCATCCGCAGGGTATGAATAGCCTCGCCGAACTGAGGAAGTTCATCGTCGAAGTGCCTTTGTGGGCTCTGGCAAAATGTAGCACTGGACATTGTTATAGCCGCAAGCAAAACGCGATGGTACAGTCACTCCAACCCCTGATGGTACTGCACCTTACGAGTGTCACTGTACAGATCCAAGATGAGCCAGTCTTTGGTCGCTTAACAGAGATGCGAGAGACTATGTCACGAGACGAGTGGGCGGAGTTCATCAAGAGCTACAGCGGCTTCGCGCCGATAAAGCATCAAATTCGGGTGATAGAGTTAGGCTTGGGCTTCCTTCACCTCTCAAGGGAGCAGTCGACGGAGCTGGCGATTCACAATGTCGAAAACCCGCTAGACCGCATGGAACGTGGCGACCGCTACCGTTATGCCACCACATACACGAACATCGTCCCATTCGCTACGCGTCTCAACTGTCTGATCTCTCCCAAACTGTGCGAGGCTCATAAAGATCAACATCACGCTTTCAACAACTGGTGCATCTACGCTCGCGGAGGACAAGTACGACATACTCCGCATGCAGACTTGTACCGGGTCAAAGTCAAGAAACTCACACTGGAACTGAAGAAGCTGGATCGCGACATATGGGCGGAGCGAAAAAACGCCGACGTCTATGGACTGCCATTTGTGAACTGGGTACGTTGGAACCCCGCTATGGACGGTCTCATCACGCGGAAATACGGGTGGGTGGTGCGCTGGGAAGACAAATTCGGCTTAACTGGTCCATGGTTCAATCGACGTCCCGCTCGCTTCATCTGGTATAAGGATGTCAAGAAGATTGAATCTGGATATATGGACGACTTTACCGGTATACGCCGGGCCCTTTATTAGCGGATTGGCGGTTGCCGTTCTAGCGAGAAAATTGGGCAAGCTATAAGGAGACATATGGGGTACTACAGACTTGCTATCTTGAGGGATATCAGTCTGTATAAGTACTGCGGTAGTTAAAGAAGACTTGCACGACTAAAATGTCCAAAACAATGATTACAATGACCAAACAATAGGAGCAACTTCGATGTGAAACACAATAAACATGATTCGAAAGATAAACTATCTGGTTAAGCATAGCAGCTCACACGGGATTCGCTGCCAATTGATGATAGAACATGCACGTCAAAACTACGATTAAGCAAGATATCTTGAATAAATGTACAGTTCTTGTTCATGATTAAAAAGCCCCATTTATCTAACACGATAAGGGATACCTTGGATAGAACTAACAATATTATTAAGTGAGAGGTTGCATCTATATCTACATAGGAGCACTGCGGCAATAAGAAAAAAGAAGTAGGGTTGGTTCTTTCATATCATTTCCATCAATTTCACGATTACTGATTCGAGCAATTTTTCTGGTGATAACAAACAAGTGTGTGTAAAATGTACTATTCTCTACAAATTATGTAACTAGTACCCGGTAGTTCCGAATTTCCAGGAGTAGTAACGTAACTAGTAGGGCGATATGAGTACTGATTTGTCCCATGGGTCGCTGCTCTGGCCCTGAGAAATCAGCACTGGCCGATGACTGGACTCTCAAAGAACCCTCCTACGTACACCCACGCAGAGCTTTTTCCTCAGCATCCGAACGCTATAGAGGTCGATATCCGTCGCCACCGGGGTATGCCATGTATATGTGCTCGGGAAATAATCCTCGCTTCCGCATTTATCACACAGCCGCTCGCGAACAACATGAGCGGCGTCAAAATCTCCCAGCACCACTTGATCCGGCCGTCCCTCTTTTCCCCGGGTGAAAAAGATGTTCCTCGGGTGCACATCGCAGTGAACCAATCCGTATCTATGCATGTGATACACAGCTTTTTCGATGCTAGACACTACTAGTGGGGCATTGAAAGATGCTACGTTCTGGATGAGGACGTCGATGCTGCACTCATACCGCTGGTATGCAATGCCGACAACGAGGTCAGATGCGTTGGTCACGACGCCGCGGTACGCGCAGATGTTCGGGTGCGGATGTCGCTTCAAGAGTTCGCCGCAGCGGATTTCCCTGCTCGCGCAGTCCTTTGAGTTTTGCAGTTCATCGCGAAGAAATTCGTCGTGAAGCATCAACCGTATCTTTTTGATGAAGACGTGAGCCGGCGGGGCCTCGGGATCTCCACGCCAGCGAGTCATCCTTGACGGGATGTATGGGATGTAGAGTTCGCGAGCGTCAATGGGTGTTTTCTGGAGAGTAGCGGGGTCTATGGTTTTGATTTGCTTTGTGGTGAGACGGGTTACGCCGTGCCAGAATCGCTCTTGGGAATCTTGCAAGATGTAACGGATTGTGCCGTCCTGGAGGCGGCGGGTCTCAATGACTCGTAAAGCCATATTTGCCTGTTTTGGTTGCTGAAAATTCGGTTGCAACTTTCGGGAAATTTGGTCACTAGAAATTGCTGGGGACTAGTCAAGGAAAGGTTTTTGTTTATTTTACTATAGTATGGCAGTACGTACGTTGATATATTATGTGAATCTGTGCTGTTGTATTGTGAACCAACAAAGCAAGAAATGAGCTATGTCATTGTGTATCAACTATGGAGATACAAAATAGTGATGTTTCACTGAAGATACACGCATGCACAGGTTTAGATGTAGATATAGACACTTTGCATTTGAGAGTAGTAGCATCGTGCTCTTACTACCCTTTACATTCCCTTTCCTTCTTCGATACGAGACCTTGCTCAAGCTCACAAGCAAACTAGGAAGTTTTGCCAAAGAAGTTGGCATTCATATACGCCCGAAAAGCCGACGCTGGCGGAAACTTCGGCCCGCGGATCTTCTGCTCCAAGATGCTCAGACCATACTCATCAACCGACTTATCAACCGGGACGCCCCAAGAAAAGCCCGACGGCGTGTACTCTACCCGCCCGATCTTAGTACTCATGCGCTCCCCAAATGAATGCACCGCGTCAAAGTCACCCAGTACAACCTGATCCGGCTGGTCAGAAGCGCCGCGCGTGATGAAGATGTTAGCGGGGTGGACGTCGCAGTGGACGAGGCCGAGAGCGTGCATGTGCTTGACTGCTTGGGTGACGCTGTTTAGCATTAGGTCTTTTTCGAAAGCTTTCCCGAAGCGGAGATAATGGTCAAGGCTGGCTTCGTAGCGCTGGTACGCGATACCGACGACCCGGTTGGCGCGGTCCAGAACTACGCCCTTGTATGCGCAGAGGTTTGGATGCGGGTGTTTCCTCAGTATCTCGCCGATCTTGACCTCCCGCTTAATGAAATGCATGCAGAAGGTGGTGGTACTATCCTGAAAGAAGGTCCTCAGCTTGAGAGGGCGAGGGTACTTGATGTAAACCTCCGGGTCTCCACTGCAAGTGGCCAGGTACTTGGTCATTTCGGAGGGGTTGAAGGCGGGGTAGAAGCGGTCTGCATCGAAGAACTTTTTGCGGAGTTTGGTGAGATCGGTCACTTGTAGCTGTTCTGGGGAGGCATCGCTTACGCCGTGCCAGAGCTGCTCGTTGGAGTCTTGGAGGAGGTATTCGGTGGTGATGTCGTCGTGCTTATCAGTGTCGATAAGGCGGAGGGGCATGTTTGATATCTAGCCAGGCGACGCAATGCTTGAATGGTGAATCTGTGTCGATAATGGATGAAGAATCACTTTTATATATGATTATTCCTTGCACTACGTGCGTGTATAATGTCGACGTCCGCATACGGTGTTGCGACAGTACTGTTTGCCAGACGTTTGATGATAGAAGGGAGCATCTTGCACAACATCTGGGGATCTGATGTTTTCATTCGGTGTCACGATGTCTATCTATTTCTCGGCTACTTCGCACGACATACGGCCCGGCACCATGTGCTTGAAGAGTTCACGGGCACTGTCGCGTCCCTTGGTCAGCGTTGCCTCTACCAGATCCACTTGCTCTTGCGGTAACCCTTTCTGAAGTCGAGCCGACGCGATTTGGCGAGTCCTAGTCGTCACTTTCCCCACCCCATCTAACCCCCAACCGGCCGGCCAATCGATCCCCACTAAGCCTCCTCCTGCTCAACAGTCTCGTCAGCGCCGGCCGGGTCACCAACTGTGGTCTGGGACCTCATCTCGCGGTGCCTCTCGCGTGGATTGCTGAACTGCACCCTACCAGCCGGCGCAGACAGCGGCATGCGAAAACGGTCCCTCCTTCGACCCCTCTCCAGCTCCTCGATACGTTCGCGGTCCTCGTATTGGGTACGGAGGAGATCTTGAACCATGCCATCCAGAAAGTCGCTCTGGGCGATGGCGCGGTCGTTTGTGTCTTGAAGCTGGGACTTTTCGCCCCGGAGGGATGTCAACTCAACTCGGTGTTCGTGGCGAAGGCGGCGAATGTCCTTTTCGTGCGTGTCCTTGAGAACTTCGGCGAACTCCGCGCGCAGGATGAGGAGGTTGTCATGCGCGGTGATGCGGAAGAAGAGGACTGTGGCGAGGGCAATGCTGCCGTGGATGATGAGGAGGAGGGTGAATTTATTGATGTGCTCGGTCTTCACGTGTAAGTTAGTGTCACGATGTAAAAACGAAGGCAAGATGGGAAACACGTACGAGGTACCAAGCTGCTCCCGCGCCGGCAGTCAGCATGGACGCCATGATGAGGAGGAAGATGTCCAGCGGCGTGGGGAACACGTAGGGACGCATTGTTGCTGTTGGATTCGTACGCAGAGAGGGAAGACGATGAGGTTGAGGTTGACAACGGGAGTAAAATTTGGAGGAGGGTTTGTGGCTTGGCCAAGCTTTGGCGAGGGAAGTGACGTTGCTTGGTCGACGGCGTGGGTGGCTGAGTCAGCGCGATATGAGGTAGGTAGTGGAAGAGCCTTGGAAAAGCCTTTGTTATGCGGTGGCAAAAAGAGAGGCAAACGCACCAAATAACCAAAGATTCACCGGTGTAAAAGCGGCAAGCACTTCTAGACTTCTTACTACTCGGATTGGCTACTGCCTCTACAACCCCTTATTCTTTCATTCACCGTATGACAGTGTAGCTATAAGGTCTAAACTCTTTTTATACCCAAAGACTATTCCAATCCTCCTGTATCTAGGGTACAGTACGCAAGGGTAAGCGTTGAATGAATTAACAGACTAATTCAATTTAGAAGCGTAGTGTCAGCTGTTTGTGGCTCTCTATCAAAGATCTCTGCATGCGCAGCTGTGCTGTTGTTAAGGTCACGTGCAGTTGTTTCTTGGCTGTCACCACAACCATGTGATCTGACATCGGATGGGACGATTTCACTGAACTCGTCTTGCACAGCTCGAAATTTGCAAATTTTCAACTATCGACCTATTCTATGAGACTGATAACGTTACCGTCTCGGCCCTGTACATTCTTCTCTTGTCTTTCTCGGACGACAACTGAACAATGCTCAGCCAACCGAGCGTTTGTAGCTTTCATCTGCCCTTGTATTCTCGCATCACTTACCCCTCCTTTTCTATTCTTTCTTGTATCTCGTTCGCCTAGTCTTTAGATCCTGGGGTTCAACAGTGCGATAATGTCAGCGTTTACCCGATGCCGATGCATTAGCCGATCCGAACTCCGAAATCTTAGCGGCGTCTCGTATCTAACGCGCTCTGAACTTCATCAAACCTTCACGATATCACGGTCATGTCTCAAACGCGATAAGAAGCTTCGCATTATCGCATTTAGATGCATTCGTCGGGGTACGTCTTAGCCTTTGAACTTCGTGTCATGCTCGCTAATCTTCATCTCTCCAACTAGGCTACGAGCCTATAAGAACGATTTGTAGCTCCTGCAATGAGCATCTTTTCCTAAGCCTATGGTGTTAGAATTCTGTTTGATGCGGCTGTCCCGCTGTGCGATTGCCCGTGGCACAAAACGTCGTGTGCAGCGTATTGGCATAATTCACGAGAAGCTCGTCGCACGAACGATTGACACTCAATTGAATACAATAATTCGTTCGCACAAAGGGACTGCGCATCGTTTCGCATGGAGTCTTTAGACATCCAGCATTGAGATGCGGCTTCTGAACATAAAGACGCGCCGCCTCGAAGAGTTCTTCGGAGACACCACCCCGCCCTACGCTATCCTGTCGCACACCTGGGGCCGAGACGAAGTCACGTTCCAAGACCTCAGCCGAGAAGAGCACAAGCTGCGCCATGGCTACAAGAAGATCGAAGGCTGTTGTCAAGCCGCAGCTGAGCAACGATTATCGTACGTGTGGGTTGACACCTGCTGCATCGACAAGTCGTCGAGTGCCGAACTCTCGGAAGCGATTAACTCCATGTTCAAATGGTACGAGACATCCACGGTGTGCTTTATCTACATGGAAGACCTGCCTACAGGGACGGACCCGTTTTCGCTCACGTCGGCGTTTCGCCAAAGTCGATGGTGGACCCGAGGCTGGACATTGCAAGAGCTGCTCGCGCCGCGGCACATCATCTTCTTCGACTCGATCTGGAACCGGGTCTTCACGCCCGAAATGGGCCTGGATATGTTCAAGAAGATTGCCCTACCAGTGAGATCCGAGCATGCGGTGAAGCGCCCTCAACAACGCTCGGAAGACCACATACAGAAAATCATACAGCAGATTCGCTACGAACTCATCACCGAGATTACGGGGATTCCCAGCGCGGTGCTGGTCAAGGAGCTGCCGCTGTCGCAAGTGTCGGCAGCTTGCAAATTCGCCTGGGCGTCGCAGAGAGTGACCACGCGCGTGGAAGACAAGTCGTACTGTCTGATGGGTCTTATGGGCGTCAATATGCCGTTGTTGTATGGAGAAGGCGACAAAGCTTTCGTGCGCCTCCAGGAAGCAGTCATCAGCAGCTCTGACGACATCAGTCTGCTTGCCTGGGGTTATGGCTTGGCGTGGGAAGCTGTAGAAGAGCTCGGCCACGACAAGGCCCTGGCAATGTCTCCTACCGCTTTCATGGGATACCCAAAGTCGAACTATCAACATGTGCGGAGGCCGCCGAGGACGCATTCTACTGTGACGGGCCATGGCTTACACATTGAACTGTCTTTACGTTTGATAGATCCGAAGAATAGGGTATGGATCGGCATCATTGAAGACAGTCTAGACGAGGGCGAAGATCTTGAGGACAGTGGGTCTATCGCACTCGTTCTCAGGCAAAAGAGAGGGCAAGACTCACATACCTTTGAGAGTGCCCGCGGGTGTCCGGTTCTAAAGGTGCACAACTTCCACAGCCGCAAGCGATCGTTCCTGGGCTCCGTTTCAAAGATGATATATCTCCAAGACGGAGGGACGCCATCGACGTTTCCAACTCCGGAAGGCGTTCTCGGCCTGCCGAGCCCATGGCGTTCTCTCCCATTCCTGAGAACAAGGCCAAGCACCACCCAACCCCAGTACACCGCCGAACTCGCAATCTTCATCCGCAGCTTCCGCAACGTCGGATACACGGTCTCGAGCCGGTATCCGCCGATCGACCACGGCATGAAGTCCCTGTTCGCCCGCGAAGAAGCCTACAAGTGGGAACTGAGCGGCGGCCAGATCAAAAGCGAGTACAAGTCGCCCTTCGAATTCCTGCTCTGCCAAGGCCCCAGCAACGAGCAGTCGTACTTTGTTCTCTCGGACGCCAGGGGGCAGGGCATTGTAGCCAAAGTGCAGATCGCATACAAGGCGCCGTATATTGATTCGTACACGGTACATCTAGCGCGCTGTGAGGCCGGGCGGAATGCGACGGCACTGGAGTATGCTTGTGATGTTGCGGCTGGACCGCGCCGGTTTCGTAAGGTTGGGGGGTGGAATAGTTCGGTCGACTTGTGGAGCCCGGATGCGGCGAAGATACATGTCAGTGCGTGTCCGAGCCGGCAGCAGCTTGCGAAGAAGAATGTTAGGTATGCGCAGTGCAGCTTGGTGTGGAGTGGAGGGTGGGTGTCGGAGGCGGACCCGTCGATAGAAGTCCCTGGATAGTAACACCTATGGGTCGAACCACTCGCCCAGCTCGCGTTGAAACCAGTGAGGCTCGTCGCAGCAGCATGCGAAAACGTTGTAAGGGCATACCTCAGATGTAGTAATTCCAAAGCTAAAGAGTACGCATGGCTACTCGGCGTACCGTGGCTCTGATAGCTCGTTCCACAAAACGGACCGTTCTGTCAAGCTCCCGAGTAAACTGGGTAAACAGACTTCTCATGGACAGCTTTCCTCAGCCGCTGCAAGACGCGTAATTGCGTCTCATGTGTACGATTCCCCGTCCAATGCCATGCGTTCTGCAATCGAGCATTGAACTGGGCGAGAGTCCAGACCAAGCGAGCGCCTAGACGTCGATGTCTGCGCCCCTGACTCCGCGTTGTTTGGCTGCGGCGCAATCCCAGCGGCCGCTGATGTCACGGTGCAGGAAAGCTTGAAACCGGGTCGATGCCCCCTTGGCGGCGACGTGTCTGGGGTCGCCAAGGGGTGCCGTGCGGACAAGCAATCGCGAAGCTTCGCACCGGTGCCCCACATGACAAGAACGTGGGAAACCCATGGCGAGGACGGCAATAGACGTCCAGAGACATCAATTGAACTGCAACAGCGCGACGCCTTCGTGAAGCCGGGCGATTCATTATTGCTCCTGTGCCCCTCGCGCTAGCGGCTGTAGCGAATCTCAGCCGTCCACGGGTCCACGCTTGCACGTCCCTGACAGCCTTCATCAAATCTTGGAATACCTGATGCGCGCCAACAGCAACACCCTGTCCGGTCGCCATGACGCCGCGCAGGCCTGCATACATGTCTTCGCTTCCCCCAACGTCTCCTCCCTGCTCCCCACACGATTTCGCTTTCCTCACCCGCGCAGGCTTCAGCTCGCCGTGTGTTGACGACGCCCGCGCTCTCCTCTCCTGAAACGCAACCTCCGCATTCCCTGCCGCCGCAATATATGCAGGTAGATCGCCAATCCAGATAGCCACAGCCTCGTCTCCCCACAGCCTCGTCCTCTCACATACGCAATGGCTCGTCGCGAGCGCTCACGCAGAAGACCGTCGCGGGACTATGCCCAGCCCAAGTCCGAAGGGCCCATCGAGCCGCCTGCGGCAGCTCGATCCAGTCGGCGCCATCACCTCCCGCAGTACAACCACAATGGGCATGAGGTCACAAAGCACATTGAGCCCGAGGGCGAGAGTGGCAGGAAGGGCATACATCCGTTCAAGTTCTTGAAGATATGCTTCCGCAGCGCGAGCACACCGTCGATGCTGGTCAACTTCCTCTGGCCCATGGTCCCGGTAGCCATTGCGTTGGTAGGTGGAATCGCGTGTTCCGATGTCGATACCGAGCGTTCACTGACAGCCGTAGCACTTTGCAATGCCGAAACAGCATCTTGCCATCTTCGTCACAAGTTACATCGCCATGGTCCCCGCTGCCAATCTCGTCGGTTTCGCCGGTCAGGAATTCGCCCGCAAACTCCCTAAGGTTCTCGGTGTTGTTATGGAAGTCACATTCGGGTCGATCGTGGAAATCGTTCTCTTTATGGTGCTGCTCAAAACGGGCCGCGAGCAAAACGTTCCTGTCATCCGTGCTGCTATCCTGGGTTCCATCTTGGCGAATATGCTATTGTGTCTGGGCTTCTGTTTCATCGCAGGAGGACTCAAGCGCCATGGCAAAGAGCGTCACGATCAGGAGTTCCACCCGGCGATCTCTGAGGCCGGGAGTGGGTTGATGTTGGTGGCTGGAAGTAAGGACACCGCTCTCCCCGAGCACCAGAAGTAAACGGCTAACAATTGCAGTGGGACTTGTTCTTCCGACCGTGTATCACAGCGCTCTCAGCGGCAGGACTGATCTCACCCTTGGCGTGGGCGAGATCGCCTACGAAACACTGAAGATATCACGCGCCGTCGCCATCATCCTTCTTTTCGCATACTTTGTGTACCTGATGTACCAGATGAAGACGCACGACGGGCTGTTCGAAGACATCTACACTGCCGACGAGCACAAGGATGCCGATCGCCACAAGGACCTCCTCAAGGCTAAACTAACGATGACTGAGTGCCTGATCGCCTTGGCCATTTCCCTGGCCTGCGTGTCTATGATCGCCGTCTTCCTCGTGAAGCAGATCCACTACATAGTCCACGAACGACATATCAGCGACGCATTCTTAGGTCTGATTCTCGTACCACTCGTTGAGAAGGCTGCCGGTAAGTCGACTCTCCATGTGAACCGCGGTACTCACAAACTAATACCTCACAGAGCATCTGACGGCCATTGACGAAGCCTACGACGGCCAAATGAATTTCGCCCTGGCCCATGTGCTCGGCGCTTCCATCCAGACTGCATTTCTCAATACGCCTCTCGTCGTCATCGTCGGCTGGTGCATGAACATCGGCATGGACCTGAAGTTCGAGGTCTTCGATGCCGTCGCCCTCATCCTCGCCATCCTCGTCTTGGGATCATTCCTGCGTGACGGCAAGTCGAACTACCTCGAGGGTGTTCTGTGCGTGTTGGTGTACCTGATCATTGCTATCTGCGCTTACTTCTACCCGAACCCGCCGGTCGCTACGGCGGCAGCTGAGCACTGAGGATAGTAGGGTAGCCTTTCACGAGGAGACTTCGGGATGCGGAAGTAGAAGAGGCAAGGCAGCAGGCGTCTGGTCAAACTATGTCTTTTCTTTCTTTGCGGACAACTTAGGGCGTGCATGTTTCATGATTAGTACTTCCGTTGTAATTAATTAGCGAGCAAGCGCGAGATACCGATTTCAATTTAAGCATTCAACGACCTGCATTTTACGCTCGCTGTCTCGCATCATCAATTCATAATTTCTCGCGTGCATCCATGCCATCTCGCAGCAAAGTAACGCTAAACTCATCTCCGACTAGCGGCGGCGCGGAACAACCTTTGCCGCTCGCTTACCGGCCATGCGCACTCCACAACGCAAATCGAAAACTTGCGACCGCACGACAACACAACCCAGCCTTTCCCTTTCCCACACCACTCCACCCGCCGTCACAAACACCACACACCACCGCCAATATGGGTCGCGTCCGAACGAAAACCGTCAAGAAGTCGGCCAAGGTCATCATCGAGCGCTACTACCCGAAGCTCGGCCTGGACTTTGAGACGAACAAGCGGATCTGCGATGAGATTGCGCTGATTCCCAGCAAGCGGCTGCGGAACAAGGTACGTCGCGGCTGGCGAAGGCGAGAGCGGCGGCGCAGCTGTCATGGAAATGGTGGCTAACGCGTCGGTGTCCAGATTGCCGGGTACACGACTCACTTGATGAAGCGTATCCAACGGGGCCCCGTCCGCGGCATCTCGTTTAAGCTGCAAGAAGAGGAGCGTGAGCGCAAGGATCAATACGTGCCCGAGGTGTCGGCGCTCGACTTCACGCAGAACAGCGAGAACGGCACCCTCGACGTCGACCAGGAGACCAAGGACCTGCTCAAGAGCTTGGGCGTATGTGCTCCCCATGTATCTCCCACGCGGCGAATATATGCTGATGTAACCCGTCTAGTTCGACTCCATCTCCGTCAACGTCGTCGCTGTCGCCCAGCAACAGACCGTCGAGCGCCCGCGCCGCTTCGGAGACCGCCGCCCCGGCCAGTAGACGCTCGGTCCGACGTTCTCTCTTTCGGCGATGGGGTGAAAAGGCGGTGCTTGGGCTTCGGATTCTGCCACGGTTATGGCATGGCTATATGGCTGCTTACGGAAGCTTGATGATGATTAGGACTGAATGAAAGGTTCTTCCCCATACCAGGTGTCGCCGAGTCTGAGCTCCGTGAGGGGTGAGGATGACGCTTGATTGCCATTTTCCCGTTGCTGTGATGTCGAGGGCGGACTGGTGTTGGTGAAACCTTGCAGAGAATCATGTCTTTGCCAGGGTGGTAAGGTATGTACTGACGTCTTGATGTGCAGAGTTTGCTCAAGCTTGTTTAGGTGACCACAAGCCATGGACTGACTGAAATCCGATCAATACACTCCAAGTAGGCAACGAGCACAAGGACACCACGTTTGGAAACCTTGTCACATCTGACGCGGCAAGGCCTTCACACGACTGGAAAAGCTAATCCAGTATGCCGCTCTCCGACATTTCGGATAAAAGCTGATGGTATAGTATGTATCTCGAAGCCGACCACGCGATATGGTAGGATCGTGCTGTCGCGCGACAATGCTGGGCGCAGAGCTATATTTTTAGCAAGGTTGGCATGCAGCTAGACAATAAGAAACATTTACACATCCCAGTTCAGCTTTTTCACCGCTTCGTACTGTCTCAAAGACTTGTCAATGCAACGCAGTCCTATAATCTTGACCATACTTTCTTTTGCATCATATGCCGATGGATGGATACGCTCCCAGGCGCAGTCATGGAATCCAAGGCGTTGGATGGGCGCAAGACTGTGGCGTTCATGTTGGTCGACCTGACTCGGCTAGCTCCACTCAATTAAGGCCCCCAGAGCAACATCCTCTAAATTTACCCTGCTTACGCAATACCCCTCGTCTTGCATAGTCTACAGACGCGTTCCCAGAATTCCAACGGCAAACACAACCTTCGACGAAATTTTTGAAATGGCACCCTGGAGCGGCCTGCCGCTTGCACTGGTCATCGTACTTGGCGGATACGTCTTATACGGATGCGTTAAGATGATACGGGCTCGAAGAGCCTTTTACTATAGCAAAGTGAAACCCGGCCTGGTGAGTAGGTCTCTGAGCTCCGGGTCACCTCATTCTGATCCTGCTGTGTCTAGCCTATGCCCAAATGGAGCCCTATCTTCGGACACCTTCTGGCGATGAAATCGGCATTCGACAAGTACAAACTACCACAGGATATCACGCGTGCGAACATATTCACCGCCATGGCTCAAGAATTTTCCGAGTCCGACCTCTGGTACATGGATCTTTGGCCATTCTTCAATCCCCTTCTGCTGGTCAATTCGCTCAGCTACGCCACGCAAACCTGCTCGCACGAGAACAACCTCGGCAAGCCGCCGGATCTTGAACCTTTCATGCGTGCGATAGCGGGCGGTGACAGCGTCTTCACCACTAACGGCGAAGAGTGGAAGCATGGCAGAGATGTTTTCACTTCAGGATTCAACACCAATTATATTCTTGGCCAGACAGGGCACATCGTGCAGGAGGCAGAAGAGTATGTCGAAGTCCTGCGCAAACTCGCCAAATCAGGTGAAATGGTTTGTATAGATCAGGTCAATGTGAAATACACCATGGACATCGGCGGCATTCTTACCCTGTAAGTAGGAGACTCGAATGTTTCCCAAGGTTTGCTCACCCCTATCAGAAACCAACGATTCAACACACAAGCGGAAGATGCCAACCGTTTCGTCTCGGCTATTCGACATACCATCAACTGGGATTACCTCGGAGAGTTACGGACGCCTCTGGTACGCTGGACCCCACTCATCCGCCTCATCCACTGGTACAACGGGCGCATCATGAAAAACTACATCTCCCGCGCCCTTGACGCACGCTACATCGAATGGAAGGCCGGCAACGTCGACCCCCAAACGACCCGAACCGCAATCGACCTAGCGCTAGCCGACTACATCAACCGCCACAAAGACAAGCCGACCGAAACCTTGGACCCAAAGTTCAAAGCCTGGGCCATTGTCCAGCTGCGCCTCCTCTTCTTCGTCGCCCACGACTCCACCTCCGCCACCCTCTCATACACGTACCTCATGCTCTCCAAGCACCCCGCCGTCCTAGCAAAACTGCGCAGCGAGCACGACCTCGTCTTCGGCACCGACCTCTCGCGCGTCCCCACTCTGCTGAAAGACCAGCCCCATCTGCTCAACAAACTCGAATACACCACCGCCGTCATCAAAGAGGTCCTGCGTCTGTACCCGCCGGCCTCGGGCTTCCGCCTCGGCCGCCCGGACGTGCATCTCCACGACGACGCCGGCAACTCGTACCCCACCGACAACACACGCATCTGGGTTCTACACTCCGCGCTGCACGTGCACGCCAAGTACTGGGAACAACCCGACGCGTTCCTGCCGCAGCGCTGGCTCGTGGGGCCGGAAGACCCGCTGTATCCGGTTAAGGGCGCGTGGCGCCCGTTTGAGTTCGGCCCGAGGAATTGTCTGGGGCAGACGCTGTCGATGTTAGACCTTAGAGTCACACTTGCCATGGTGGTGAGGAGGTTTGACTTTGAGGAGGCGTATGGGGAGTGGGATCGAGTGAATGGGGTGAGCAGGGAGAGGTGGGTGAAGGGGGAGAGGTGGTATCAGGTTGGCGGGGGTGGGGCGCATCCCGCAGATGGGTTGCCGTGTCGGGTGGTTTTGAGGGAGTGAGGGAGGGGGGTGTTGGGGGAGCGGTGGACGCTGGGGAAGAGGTGGTATGGGGTGATCGATAGATACCTGAATCTTCAGACGTTGGCCTGTGGCGAGGAGTGCTTGGGGATCTTACTCTGTACGTCCTAAGTCCACGGGTGCCTTGACCCCCAGAGATCTTGCTAAGCCAGTTTCTTCATAGTACGTATCGCCGGAATTCGACGTCGTAAATCTCGTTCATCTAACGCAGCCTCCTCTCCCTCTGCAGTCACAGCCCCCTGACTTCAAACTCCCTCCCGCCTCGTAACCCTCACCACAACCTTATCCCTCGGCTGCGTAACCACCACAACCGCATTCCCCTCATCCTCCCCCGGCTCCTCCCACCCCTTTCCCTCCTCCCCCCCTGGCCTGATATCAAACCCCCTCACCATCATCGCCACCAGCCTTGTCGCATACACTCTCCCCGGGCACAAGTTCGCGCCGCCACCCCAGCTACGGAACGCGGCTGCATGCACTTTCTTTTCGTCCGGCCGCCCGAAGAGGTACGCATCGAATGTATCCGCGTCCGGCCCCCAAATCGCTGCATCGAAGTGCGGCACGCGGTTCGGCATCTGGATCACAGAGTCCTTTTTGAGAAAGTATTGATTGGCCAGCACGTGATCTTGCATGGCCATGCGCGTTGCAGCGCCGGCGACGTGGTAGCGAAGCACCTCCGTGACGGTGGACGCAAGAATCGGCATCGCTTCCTCCGGCTTAGCCTGCTCACCAAGGGAGCGTTTGCCGCCTAAGAATCGCTCCGCCTCGTCTCTGATGTCGGCTAGCAGATCCGCGTTTGAGAAGACGTGCCAGATGGTCCAGAAGGCCGTGGGCAGCACGTTGAGGATGACGCCAAAGCCGTTGACGGTCTCGAAGCGCGCGATGTCGGGCGCGGCGATGCCGTAGGCCTGTAGAATGGCCAAGCGGGCGCGGACGAGGGCGGAGCCGCGGAGTGGGCCGGAGGCGGCGAAGTAGGTTGCGAAGCTGTGGACGAGGCGTTCGCGTGCGATGTGGGCGGCGGGGAGGAGGGAGGGCGCGATGCTGAGGAGGAAGGTCATGGTTGCGCTGGAGAAGGTTCTGCTTGCGTTGGTTAGGTGATGCCCGCGAGTGGCCTGCAGGCTCCTTGAGGATTGACCACTGTACTTACTGCAGATCTTGCTCCAGGCTCACGTCTTCGTACGGGCTGTCCGGGCCATACACGCCAGCTGCCACTGCCCCCGTAAACACCCGCCGCACCCACACCCATAGCTCCACCTCCTTTCCACTCGGCGTCGCAGCAGCAGCAGCATCCAGCTCATCCAACGACCTGCCCGCCCGCTCAACAGACACGGCCGTCAAATCGTCCAGCTGCCGCCCCACCATAGCCTCATGCGTGACCCTCATCCCATCCACCACAAGACTATTCTCGCCGCGCTCGCCCCGCGCGTTCTCCAGCAGAATCTCATTCGCCGCGCTACTTATACCGCCGAGTCGCTGCGTGAGCGTAACTTGGATGAACGAGAAATTCAGGATTCGCGGCTACTTTTGCACAGAGGATATGAGGTCCGGGGCTTATTATAGTAGTTGTAGCGAAAATAGTGCTTAAGAATGATGTACGGCGTTTGATAGAAGAGAGAGAGAAAAGAGTAGTTACAAGGCTGAGGGAGATAAGGGGTAGAGAATCCGGACACTACTAAGTAACTAGCACATCTTACCTATGCTAATCCGTCTCTCTCCCCCCAAAAAGACTGTATATCTAACCAAAGGCTAGGATCGAAACACACAAGCCACTCTCTTCTCCTCACGCGCCTTCTCCCTATCAAGTATTATTGGTAGAGCTGTTGTCCTGGCAATGCTCACTAGGCGGTCCGCTTAATCCCTTTGGTATTTCGAGACTCGCTCGTGCCTGTGTGATACTAATTGCTGCTGTACCTGGAGGATTGACAGAGTCAACAGGCACCTCTTTGACAGCTACCAGGGGTTTCGCAATGTTCGACGAAGCCGGTCGCAGAGCAGCCGATATGAACACCAGCGCCGGTGGCTGCAAGTCCGGGAGCAGCTGCCCCTTTTCAGTAAGCGGAATATCCATTTCGAGGTCGACCCAGTTGCCCTGATCCTGGGCCTCGTATGCGCGTCTTTGTAGTTGCCAGATGCCGTCTTGGATCCATCGCGTAATGCGCGGCGAGAACGCGTGTTTGGACCTGCTGAGAAAGATGAGGAATTTGAGCAGCGTGATGTTGAGCATGACGATGACGGCTGAGAGCGTCAGAACGAAAGCGAGCCCGAAGACGTTGATGTTGACGAAACCGCCCGTCTTCTTCATTTTTTGCATCTGGCATAACTGCTGCTCCTCGGCGGTAAGGGGGGACTTGACTTCTGCTTCCGCGTCGAGGAGAGACGGACCCACAGCAAACATTGACATTCCGAATTGTGTTTGGGACCACATAACAGAGAACCAAAGAGTAAGTTCGTGGACCCACTGATCATCTGGGAATTGTCCATATAGGCCATCAGGTGTTCGCTTCTCGTTTGCTTGGATGAGAGTGGTAAAGCCTATTTCGAAAAGGCGACTGATCGTTTGAATCATCTGGAGCACAGCTTTCTGGAGATTGCTTGCTGCAGGAAATGATGGCGCGGCTGTAGAGTTTTTCGCAAAGTAGGGGCCAAGGGGTGAACAGATATCGGGGCCAGCTCTTTGGGCATGGCAGTATTGATACTGCAACAAGTCAGCGCATCAAGAGTACAGGCGACTCGTGACTTACTCTTTGGAAACAACCAATGCCCCGTATTGGAAAGTCTCCGAAGTAGATGGTGACGTTCTTTCTCTGGGCAAAGTCATACCATTCGTAGGGAGTATGGGCCGCAAACAACCGGTCGTTCACGGGATGAGTAAACATTGCTCTGCTTGTTGTGGCAAACAGAAGAATTGTATCGGCATCATCGGAACGCAGCTCGCTTATCGGATAAAATTCTTGAAATGTCGGATCACTGGTACCAGGACAGTATAGTGAACCTCTAAGACAGAACAGTCAGTATTTTGGCTTAATTGTGCAAGGGTAGCCACTACTCGATGAATATTCAACTCACCCTACGAGCTCAAGAAACCATGTGACATTGGACCGGCTAAGGTGTACCACTTTAGTCCAGTTGAGATTTGTTTCGTCCGTCTGATGTCCATAGTCAAGGTACAACACCTCTTCTCCGGGTAACAGAGGACGCCAACGCACGCTTTGATCCAGCTCAGACGCTGGTCTCACCTCCGTTCTACCATCGAGGGAAAGCACTGCACATGTTGCTGTTCGTCGGAGCTGAACACGATCCTCGCTAGGAAGGTTAATCCCAAAGGTGTCGCTGACGTCTAGAAGTCCCGAATCAAGGTGGAGCGCGTCTCCGCCTTCACATAGGTTTGCGAACGGGCAAGCCACCCTCTCGGCAGTAAATGGGACCTTGGGTCTCGTGAAGATATTACACAGCGTTGGCAATGTTCCGTTTTGATAACACTGCTGGGCGTACGTGTCAGCGTTCAGACCAAAGCTGCTACTGTATGATCGGGTCTCGCTCATGTCGGAACCATTGACAGATCCGCAGAAGGGACTGCTAACAAGTACTTCCAAATTTGTCGTAGATATCACGAAAGAAGACAAAAGACTTGTTGCGATGGTCGCAGCAACAAAAAAGACGGCCAGTGCAAAAACAGGTAAGGATCGGGTGAAGGAGTGGTTGCTACGGTGTCTCCAAGACCACCAGAGTTTGATGAAGTCTGTTAATGTGGATGTTGGAGTAGGCAAGGTACGCAGAAGGACTTGTTGTTGGCGGAAAAGTCCGTCTGATTCATGTCCATCCGCTCGAGCTTGATGAATACCAAATACCACCAGGTTCCAGAGATGAGCGATTCCTTCAAAATTATTAGTTGAAAGATTGAAAATGGAAACTACGCGAGGAAATGGCTAACCTATGGAAGATGTGACTGCTAGAAGTGCGACCAGGAATGTGCCAGTTCGAGTGTCAGTCGTAATAGTTTTGCCCATGACAGCACCTTTGGCCCAATCTGTCCACATTCCGCGTTTCACGAATCGTGAATCGAGTTCTGACATCGTAGCCGCTGCACGCGAAAGAATAATGCTTCAGAAGCAATGTTTCGAGAAAGGCGGGGGAAGCTGAGATATAAGGCTTCGTGCTCGCAAGGCTGGCGACTCGTCCAAGAATAATACTTCCGCCACTGACATAGCGTTACAGATCGCCGCGAATCGCGTGAGAAGATCGTTATCAGGCTGCGCGAAAGATGCATGGGGATGTGTCTATTGCGCTTGCCTTGCAGCAAGCCAAGCTGCCATCTATCCAGTCTTCGGGTTATATCGCGGAGTACGCACCCCGCTTCCTGAACCAGGTTGTTGTGCAGATGGAGCCAAGGAATGATAGGGTAATGTAGACAAATGGAACTCGGCACATGAACCGCTTATTGGGATGATAAAGTAAGGTCACAGATGGAGACGTCGGGAATGATCGGGATCGTATTAGGCAAACTATGCTAAGCCCAATTAAGCCAATACTCTTGGCATGCACCTATCCTAGATACGAATATTTAAGAGCATTGTGGTTAGGCGGGCCAGTAAACACACCCGTTCCTTACTATAGATAGGGCTACAGAACTCACAGGATACGAAGGATTGTATAGCTAGCTCGACGCAGTTCGGCGTTTGTACCCATAAATCCTTCCAGTTCCATCAAGCCCTACGGTATATCACGAAGGTGCCTTTTCATCTAATCTTATACAAGCAAGGCTTCAGCACCTTCCCATCTTCGCCCTCCCCTCCATCCTCCAGGTCTCCTGCACCCAGAGCAGCGTACTTCTTCCCCCGCATCCCCATCTTCAACCCGCTCTTCGCAGTCTTGCTCCCATCATCTTTCTTCACGTTCTTGCCCTTGAGCGGCTGCGCTCCTTTGATAAACTGCAACTTGACGAACATTTTATTGCTCAGATCGATGGCGTCGCGGGGGCGTTCAGGCAGCGCATCGAGCACGAAACCACGTTTCCTGAGCACTTCGACGAATGCGCTGACGTCGGTGCCTTCTTTACTTGCAGCGCCATCAACGCGTTCGGCTAGCTCGGCTTCGTCGCCTGAGCCTTGGATGCCGTCATCCTCGGGTTTGCTCCTGGCCTCTTTGCCATTTGGCTTTTTGTCGGCTTTTTTGAGACTACCGATTGAGTTGATGGGCGGTTTGCCGCCTTTGCCTCGCTCTACCCGGCCGAACCGCGACTTGATTTCTGAAATCCAGAGCTCGCCACGCCAGCGGAGAACCCGGTATGCTTCGTCGATGAAGTCAAGCCAGTTGGTACCCATGAGGGCGAGGCAGAAGATTGCGACGTCGACGGAGTTGTGTGGCACGGGGAGGGCGGAAATGTCGGCGACTGTGACGAGAGGTGCGGACGGGCCAGTCGGTTTAGAGAGATCGAACGAGTGGAGGGTTAGGTTTAGAGACTTCAGGTGAGTTTGCAGGCGGAAAGAGAGTGAGGCGGTGCCGCAGCCGAGGTCAGCAATAGTGGTGTGGCCTTTCAAGTCGCGTGGGAGGGGCTTGAGGTCGGGAGTCCCTGCACCAGAGATGGAGTCTGCGGTGATGACTGTACTGGAGTCCTTATCCTTCTGGGCTTTGAGACGTTTGTCCTTCCGGGGATCTTTGGCGCGTATTCTCCCTCGCGTAATGATTGTAGAGACGTAGCCATCGACTGGGTTCTCGGGCCATACTTCGACTTGCTGTGCGAAGCCTCGATGGTAGTCCTCGAACATAGAGGGGTCTTCTTTGAACAGGTCAAGGGATTCTTTGGAGGGTTTGGTGTAGAGCGATTCATTCATATGGCGGAACCGTGCGCTTGCGAGCTTGCTGCGCATAGATCTTTGCAAAGGCGTTAGGCCCTTAGGCTCAGGAAGCAGAGAAACTGAAGGATCTAGACGGGCAATAATAGGTGCGGTAGCCGTGGTATCGGAATCCTGCTTGGGCTCCTTCTTGCGCTTCTTCTTGTCGCGCTTCGATTCCGCGTTTGTGATTGCGCCAGTCTCAACGGTTGACGGCTGGGCACCTGCATCCGTGTCGGCATCCGCATTTTGTACTTCGGACTTCATCTCATTGCCAATGCCTTCCTGCTTGGGTTTGTTGCCTTTCCTCTTTCGCTTTTTGACCTTCTCCTCCTCCACACTCGCTACCTTATTTCCCACCCCATCTGGTTCTATAACAGTGCCCTGCACTTCGTCCTTTTGATCTTTGCCTTCGACATACTTCTGCCATGACTCTCCTACGTTCCCCTCGTCAACCTGCTCTTCCTGTTTCCTCTTCCTCTTCTTGCTTTTCTTGCTCTCTTTAGTCGGATCGAGCGGTTTCGGCTTCTCGACCTGTGCTTTGAGCGGCGCAGATAGTTTCCAGCCGGGTACTAAAAACATGGTGCTTGTGGAGGGTGTTTTGTTGGGTCGTAAACGCTTCCGACGTTGTTAGCTGCTGGATTGATTTTTTTGGACGCGTTAGCGGGGCCGGCGAAAGGTTCCGCCGGGCGTAAAAGTGGGGGTTAGCGTTATCCGAAGTTCGAACAGCCACACAACACTCATTTGGACCCACTGCAGCAGTGTTCCGCAATGTACTGCGGAAACAGACACTTTCTGCTAAAGTCGTTTACGGAAGTAATCAATTCAGAACCATCAGTATCCATAGAGCGCAGCTGCGGCCCATCCACGCACTACCACCGTCCATATTCAGACTTGAAGATCTCAGGCACTACGCTCCTGAATCAAGGGACAAAAGAAACACTCTTCCCCCTCGATCTTGACCTTCCCCGTCGTTCCGCCACCTGGTCCACACCCTCCCGCTCATCATTCAGCACCACCTGCACCCGTCCACTAACCTTCGACTTCGCCTTCCTCGCATAGTAGCCCTGGACCTCTTCCTCTAGTTCATGGTGGCTAATCTTCGCGTATTCATCGCGTTCCCAAGTCCCTACCAAATACTCCTTCAGCTCGACCTCCTCGTCGCTAGCCTTGACGTATACTTTGAGCACGCTCATCAACATGACAACTTCGCCCTCTGCGCGGACGCTTTTCGCCAAGTCGAGTGCGGCGTCGTCGGCTTCCTGTGCAGTGACGAAGTGCCGTTTTAGCATCGTCGTGTTGCTGGGCATGGTGCGATCGGGGTCGAGGTAGAAGAGCGTTAATTGGATGCGGAAGCAGGGGTATAGCGGTGGAGGGACAGGAAGTTTTGTTTGTAGGATCGGCGAGGGGAGAAGAAATGGTGGTGGCAGTGGGGGATTTTGCGCAGTAACTGGGATGATCGGAGAGGGCGAGCCGGCAGTGGATAGAGGGAGGGGAGGGAGTTCGTGGAGGTTCCAATAGGGAGACGGTGCTGGCGTCATTATCGAAGCTGATCGTTGTTTGTAGGTGCGGACGAACACTGACGGATAATGAGATCGACGGTTGCAGAAAAGGCGATATGATGATGACTGAGTGCAGTAGAAGTCAGTGCAAAGGGTGGGAGCGCAGGCATCAACATCTTCGTCTTTTGTACAGATCATTCATTGAATACCCAGGCAGCAGTTTTGCGGAGGCAAGTTGAGAAGTCACAATAGTCCACGTCTGCTGATTCTGCTCAGTGTCTCACTTCCACACGCGACATAGGACCACGACGGCAACATTCAACCTCAATCTTCCCAGTGTATGCGGCCCACGAAATGGCGACCTTGTTGAAGATTAGCCACAGGTATTGCAGAAGAAGAAAATTGACGACTCCGGCAATGAAGGCTAGTATGCTTACATTCAACTGATTCTGTCACTACCACCCCTTCAACCATCCGTGGTCACCCTCCGACTACCTGAGCAGGCAAAAAACTCCCCGTCCTATTGCAGCGACCGCATCACAATCCAGAGTTCCACGTTTTGGTAAAATTGACTATTCAAGACGGAGATTTTACTCATGTCCCGCAGCCAGCTCAACACGCTGTCCACAAACTGCGATCAGGAGGCGCCCACTTGCACATTCACCGCGCGCCACCCCACATCGCGCCTGCACTCTGCACGGGTCAGTCGCCAACTGCCTGCACCTACGCTGCCTAACGCACGTGCTTAGCCTCTTCGACAACGCGCGCTTGTGATCCAGTACTTCGAACTCTTTGGCCGTTTCACACTGCACTACGCACTCCCGCCCACAATACCCCTCACCATTGCCATCACCAAACCTTGCTGTTAGAATGGTCTTCGAACGTTTGCTTGCCTTGCTCCTATCCTTCTGCAGACACGCCAAACCGACACAGCTAGGTTCCCTCACGCTTTTTGCTTCCCCAAGACCGCACGTTACGAAGATAGCAGCTACAGTCCCAAATACTAAGTACTGCTAGTAAGTCTGCTCAACCTATTGTCTTAACTTCTCTCCTAGAACCAACAGCTAACACAAATCCCAGCAGCTACACTACACCCCGAAATACGTTTCTCATCAGCCTAACCCTCATCCCCATCACCCTCTTTATACACCCCCCACGCACACAACCACCAGCGCTACCACTATGCACTAGACGTACACGCTGCGCACGCAGCGCTCCGCAACAGTACTTCGCTATCGCGCTGTTCTATTCTGGTGCGTTGGGGATAGCAAAGGCAAGGTGCTGCCAAAGTAGTAGTGTGTAACAAGAGATAGAGAAGAAGCGGAGGTGGAGGGAGTGAGGAGATAAGAGCTTAATTAGGAGTGTAGGAGAAACATTGGGCGTACAAGTGCGAATTTGGAGAGGATACATGTACTAGGTTAGCTTGGGCTTAGTTAAAGTGTACTTGATAGGCGGGAATTGTAACAGTGTGGATGTTTATACAGCTGCCTAGTCAATAGATTCTCTTGTCTACGACATTGCTTAATATTCATGACAAGGATCTGGGGTTAGCAGAGCTTACTTAATAGCGCAAATAGACAGACAAAAGACATTTTATATAGCCATGGATGTAGCGATGAGAAGAGATTTGTTTCATGTTTAGCTACCTGAGCTCTACGAACAACTCTTACCGCAGGGCAGCTATAAGGAGCGACAACACAAAACGCGCCCGAAGGCGTTGAATGCATAAATGCCCAAAGCGACTCAAATGCCAGCGAATTTCAAACCCATGAAACCAAGATACTCCATCCTCGTGTACATGTCATGAGAGGCAGGAAATATAACTTTTGCTCCAACAAAAGACTAGCAACGAAGAGATCACCCAAGACTATAAGAAGCGGCGTGGGTAGGGCAATATGTAATCGGAAGTATTACCAAAAGCGGGACTCGCCAGTGCCGAGAAGGGGGTATTATAAAGGAAAGGAAAAGGAAAAGGAAAAGGAAAACCAAACCAAACCAAACCGAAAGATCATCACGGGACATAGCTCACGTGGAGCGAGCCTAGTACAGGCGTCGCGAGTTGGAGCAAGGAAGCCGTTAGGAAAAGACCAAGGAAAAGACTGCCAGGAACCCAATCTGTGGCAGCAAGGTGCAAAATCATGCCGAAATTGTCAAGCACTCATAGACTGCGAAGGACATGGTTGTGTTTCTTTCGTTGGTGTCGCATCAGGTTGTCACGACGCGAGAAGCCGTCGATGTTGTTGCAGCCAGGGTGAGGGCAGTAGAGGGTGGCTTGCGGCGACGACGACCGTGAATGGGTGCGCTGGTGACGGTTGCGGTCTTTCGGGTACAAGAAGCCCTCGTGGCATACCTCACACTTGTGAGGCCGCTCAGAACGGTCGAGGTGGGTCTTCAGATGACGTCTGAGAGGCTTAGCACGAGCATGGGTAGAGACAGCAGCTACTGGAAGACTCACTTTCGATCGCAAGACCGATCGAAGGTTCTCGGGCAGCTAGCAACAGTGCAAGGAAAGCCGCCAGGACTTGGTGGCTGCCGCCTGCCTGGCAGACGCGGTGACTCCGCTGCAGATGCTGCGAGGCGATCACCCGGATTGTACGTATCCTCGAGGTGGTATATGATTGTGCTCGGCCGAATCGTCGTCGCGTCCTCGTTTAGTTGTTGGAGGAGGTCCTCACGGAGTGGCTGCCTGCCATTGTAGACCATTGGGTAACTGTGTGCGAGCAGCTCTGGTTCGGGTAGTACATCGAGGTCGGACAGGGCGTCTCGAGGCCACTGCGGGTGATCGTAGAAGGTACCGGCCGTGAAAGTCGGGGCTCGCCGTGGTGGATTCGTCTACGACTGTTAGCAGGGTAGTAGGCAGGTGCGAATCAACGTACCAGGACATGTGCGCAGTAGCCAACCGATGCACCGCAGATCTGGCAGACGGCGTCGAGGATGCCGTCTGGGTCAGAGTAGTATGACTCCACTGGAGCCTGCGCCAGAGTGTGGTCCATTCCGAAACTAGACGCTGTTGCCGGCTCGAGGAGGAGCGTCAGGAGCAGCGTCACCACGAGGAGGGTGCGCATGCTAGGTAAGGTTCCTGGTGCCTAAGGCGGATGCGGGGGACAGTGATGAGGGAAGTGAGAGCTGGACAACAGCGAGGAGTGTAAGGAGAAAGCGGTGGTGGGGGTGTAGGAAGTCTGGTGGACGGTGGTGACGGCGCTCTGGATGTGTCTTAGAAATTGAGAGGGGAGCGGGCGTAGGGTGCTGGGCGGGCAGAGAGCAGCAGGCGCGGGCGCGCGCTCACGCTCGCTGCGGGAGGCCGCCGCCCAGCGGAGAGCCACTGGGGTGTGGCTGTGAACCTGAGGCTCTGCGCGCAGTCTTCATCGTGCCGACGGGAACCTGCAGCTGCAATTCTGTCAGTCTCGTGAGTTAGTATCGATGAAAGTGCAATTCGGCAGCCGTGAGAGAGTGGAAGAGCGGTGGGGAGGTTGGACAGTGCAGTGACAGCCGTCGGAGTGCATTATCCAAGGGATGCGCCAATCTCGCCCGGTTGAGCCAATCGTGGCCCAGAAGCGATGAGGGGAAATTGCCTTTGTAATCCCTCGTGATCTGGCGGGGGGGGTTGCACTCCTCCTTACGAGTACGGAGTACGAGCCCCATTGCTCTTGTGCTGGGTGATCAGAAGTGTGAGTCTTCGTGTTTCGGTCTGTTGAGTGGGAGTTGGCCGTGTTGTTGAAGAATCCGGGAGAGCAATTCTCACGTGGCTGCGCGTACCCGTGTTCACGCGCGTCTGATGGAGAACCATCATCGCAATACTCTCCAGAAAGAAGGGTTGAGTTGCTAGACTCCTCAAAATGCTCCATTCTGTTCACGTTAGCAGTATAGGGTTTAGTCCATCGATGGGGGGTCAGAACGAGACGATGGAAGGCAAACTTCTCCGAGCAGAGGCGTGAACGAGAAGAGAAGCAACTTTGGAAGTCCCACAAAGTCAAAGCAGTGATACCGCTTGAGAGCAGCACAGGAGCGCATCATCTCTCAAAGTCAGGGCGGCACTCGTCACTTATACTGCGCGCCTCAGCCTACGGCACAGGAGTCAGAATAAGGCAGCTACGGAATGTGGTAAATTTGGAACATGGCCACGGCTGAGACTGATGAAGTTGCAGGGCTCAACCTTTTTGATAAACGACAGGCTAACTCCAACGAGTTGATCGCGGACGCCTGCCTTTATCTGCACCATGGATGAGCCGTGGTGCAAGGCTGCACAGCCAATCGCTGCATCGCCACGCGCCTGTGCTCGACTCCCTCTCGGCGGCCTCGTAGGCCCCCATACTCCAGTCCGCCCATGAGGCGAGGAAAAAGGTAATCTTCCTGCCAGAGTTGTGGGCGCAGGATTGCCTTGCTGTACGCCTGTAAGCTGAGAGACGGTTGTCGTGGACTCTGGCTTGAGGCGTGCTATTGGGATGTACGCCAGGCTGTGAAATGGCAGCCAGGGGAAGGGACGATGACAAGAAGCGGAGTTAGTATGTATGGCACTCTTGGTTCACGTACAGAAAAAGCAGAGGCTTCTGTTATGACCCGATCAAAACAGAAGTCGCGGCTTATCGGGGCAGGCTTCAGCATCTCCTGGGCAGTACTCCGTATAGATGATCTTGGTGCAGGGTTTGCCTTTGCCTTTCCGAGCCTTGGTGTGTCTGACATACCATAATAATGCTTCCAAGTAGTGCTTTTGTATGAAGCAGCTCTGGAGACTGAGTCTGGACATGCGGGGGGTCAGTAGCTGTGAAGAGGCGCATTGTCTTTACTGCGGTTTCAGAGCATGCTTGAGCAGCGCAATATTTTTAAAGGAGTGAATAGTTTAATCATGCCTAAAGAGGTTGAGATGGACAACGCCAGAAACGTGAGAGCGCGAGATCGTGTTTCCGCCGATTTCCGCATCTGGCACTATGTTCGCGCCATCGGAATTTAGCGCAGCCAAGTGCGTCACCATCTCCAACCCGTCAACGTGGACTCTGACAGCCTGTCGCTCCGCCCAACACAACCTCTCTTTATGATTCTGCGACACTACCGCACCATGCCACCGGTTGTGCCCCGAAAGCGCCTCAAATCAGACTCGCCCGCGCCCGAACCCCCACCGAAACGTGCCGCGCGCCACACTCGCCCTCGCCGTAGCAAAGACTCGGTGTTCCAGTCGCTCGATGCACCGCCTAATGTGCCCCGAACACTGTCACAAACGAAACAGGCACTCGCAGAGCTGGAGGACGACGAAAGCGCGCTTTCTGAGCTAGAGAGTAGCGAGGACGAATTCGAGGATGTGGTGATTAATGGTGCGCAACAGGCAACAAGTTCAAAGTCCAGGGGCAAGAGAAAGGCACGGGATGTAGAGAGCAGTGAAGAAAGCGAGGTCGAAGAATGGGAAGACGCGCTGGCGTCTGGGCGCAACGTCGAGCCTGTACCGGTCATTTCCGGCGACATCGAACTCACACTGTCCTCTACGGCCACGCAAACCGCCTTCTCTTCCAAGATAGACGGGAAAACCGGGCCTTCGAAGATCCAGCGCCAGATACGGAACGTCACGCATCGCATGCACGTACAGTTCTTGATGTTCCATAACTTGATACGGAACGCCTGGGTTCAGGACGAGCAAGTGCAGAAGATATTGGTCGAAAATTTGCCAGTCGGCTGCTGGAGGGAAATCGAGCGATACTGGAGAGATGTCGGGATTGAGAATGGGCCTCAGCGAGTGGTCAAGGGCGGATTGTCGAAGAAGAAGGCTGAAGAGATTCAATCTGCGCCGGTATGGAAGAAGTCTACTCAGAGCGGTGTGAAGGTGTTTGAGAGCCCGGGTAATAAGAAGACATCAAAAGTTGGACCGTCATCCAAGGTGAAGAGCAAGGAGACACGCAACAGCGACAGGAAGCAGCGGGACTGGGGTGCGTCCTCTGATCGAGTCGAACCAAACACACCGAACCTGTCAGCAGGAGATCCATTGCTGCGCCTTCTCAAATATTTGTCAGCATACTGGAAGTCGAAATACAACATCACCGCCCCCTCACTTCGCAAACGCGGGTACCTGTCTCCTTCTACTCTAGAAGCGGAGATTGGAGCATGGAGAGCCGAGCCATCCGACCCAGACACGTTCGGTGAGAGAGTGGAGAACATAGGGGCACTCCGTGATATGGCTAGAAACTGCGAAGGGAGTCGGGACGTTGGGCAGCAGCTTTTCACGGCGCTTCTTCGAGGCTTGGGCATAGAGGCGCGAATGGTCGCGAGTCTGCAGCCTGCAGGGTTTGGATTCAGTCAGAGCGAAGAGGGCAGTCCGAAGGACTTGGAAAAGCTCAAATCAAAGGCGAAAGCTCCGGCTACAATTCCCAAACGCCATAATACTGCCCGAGGGTCTAGGAAGGGCGACACCAAAGGCACCCATGAGACCCCCACCCATCTCTCTGACGCTGACTCGAGTGATTTAAGTAGCATCATCTCCATCTCGTCCGGGTCAGACGACGATGCCAAAAAAGCGAAGAAGCCGCGCAAAGCTCGCAAGTACGGCGACGAGCTTCCTCACCCTACGTACTGGACCGAGGCGATATCTCACCTAACCCATACTCCGATCGCCGTATCTGCTCTAACCCGCCCTGTCATCGCAACCTCTGCCATGCCAGACCAACTCGTCAACTTCTACTGTCGCGGTGCAGCAGCGGACAAAGCGAAACAAGTATTTGCCTACATCATTGCATTTTCTTCTGACGGATCCGCCAAAGATGTCACGACGCGGTACCTGCCAAAACACCAGTGGCCCGGCAAGACGAAGGGATTCCGAATGCCCGTCGAAAAGATACCGATACACAACAAGCGCGGCAAAGTCAAGCGATGGGAAGAGTGGGACTGGGCCAAATCAGTCATGCGGCCCTACGCGCGATGGTTCCAAAAGCGGCAGCCGTGGGACGGAGTCGAAGATGAAGGCGACCTCGTGGCCGCCCAAGCCCCTAAGCCCAAAGCCATGCACGAAGAAGGCGGAAAGGAAACATTGCAAGGCTACAAAACGTCTGCAGAGTATGTTTTGGAACGGCACCTGAGGCGCGAGGAGGCCCTGAAACCCGGAGCGAAAGTCGTGCGGCACTTCACGACCGGGAAAGGCGACAACGAGAAGAGCGAAGCCGTATACCGCAGAAAGGATATCGTGTCGTGCAAGACAGTCGAGTCCTGGCACAAAGAAGGTCGCGCCGTCAACGAGGGCGAGCAGCCCCTGAAGTTCGTGCCCATGCGCGCCGTGACCGTCACCCGCAAACGCGAGATCGAAGAGCGCGAGCGCGAAGAAGGCGGCAAGGTCAAACAAGGCCTGTACTCCAAGGCCCAGACCGACTGGATCATCCCCGACGCCATCGTCGATGGCAAAATCCCGCGCAACGCCTTCGGCAACATCGACGTCTACGTCCCGACCATGGTCCCCAGAGGCGCCGTGCACATCCCCCTAAGAGGCACCGTGCGGGTGTGCAAGAAGCTCAACATCAACTTCGCCGAAGCTTGCACGGGCTTCGAGTTCGGGAAACAGCGCGCCGTGCCCGTGCTCACTGGCGTCGTCGTCGCCGCCGAAAACGAAGATCTCGTTATCGACGCTTGGGAAGCTGATCAGGCGGAGAAGGCAGCCAAAGAGCTTGATAAGAGGGAGAAGCTGGTGCTGGGCTTGTGGAAGAAGTTCTTCTCGGGCTTGCGCATCGTGCAGCGCATGAAGCTTGAATACGGAGACGAAGTCGCGCTGCCGCAGAAGAGCAAGGTGGCTGCGGGAGAGAACAAGGAGCAGAAATCTCAGTGGGACACTTTTCACGCGCACGAGGATTTTGAAGGCGGCTTTTTGCGCGAGGAGACGCGGCCGGGAGGATTCGTGCAGAGTGAGGATGTGGCACAGGATGATGATCACGATGATGGAGAACGAGATATGGCTGGCGGGTTCTTTGCTGCTGGCCCAGACGAACCACTCACGAATGACGCCGATCTAACAATCGATCACGGAGACGACGCAGCTCGGGATCGAGTAACGCAGGGCGCTGATAACGCGTATCAAACGCCCATCTCGCTGCATTCAGCGCTGCAGAAACAAGATGAAGATCAAGACGAGGATGAAGACGAAGAGCTTGGAGATGCCCCTGACGCCGAAGCCGAATCCATCACAGCACCCACGGCGCGCACAAACAAGCAGTCTCGCACACGCGCCTCCACATCTCGTGGTCGTGGACGCGGTCGTGCTACCCGCCCGTCTGCCGGCCGTCGCAAACCCGTCATCGTCGAAGCCGAACCCGACGAACTATCCGCATCCGACGCCGTCTCCAGCCCCTCACCCTCACCATCCGCCCACCCCAACGTCTCTGACTCCGAACCCCTTCGCCCTAAACCCAACCCCCGTAAACGCAAACGCGCCACCCCACCTCCCCGCCCAACCCCCGCGCGAAAATCCGCTCGCCAGAGCGCCGCGAGCGTGAAAAGCCACTTTTTTGCGCATGGCAGTGAGGAGGAGACGGATGCGACGGTGGGGAGTCCGGAGAAGAAGGGGAGGGGAAGGGGAAGGGGTAGTGGGAGGTCAAGGGCGAGGGCGAGGGGAAGGGGAAGGGGGGGATAGTACGGACGGATGGCGGGGAGGAATGCAGAGGCTTGTACCTACATTTTCGTGGAAGGAAGGTTGTTTTCCTTTGGAATAGAGCACGGAAACGTAAATATCATACATGCATTAAAGATTTCTATGGGGTAGAATGGCGAAAGAGCTTAGCTTAGTTCAGCTCAACTTGAGCGCTCTGCCCATACACACAACGACTCACCCAACTTGCGCCGTGCCACACGTCTTGCTCTACATGGACATTCAATTCTGCGCCTAAGTGCCCGAAATCCTCCATTCGTCCGGTCACTATTAGTACCAGGGTGTTACCATCTCCAGGCACAGCTCAGCTCAGCTCCTAAATCCATAAGAACCAGTCTGCGCATCGTTTAAGCTAAGCTTGTTGGTTTAGTGTACCGCTGCATTCTGCGAACCGGTCGCTCAGGTCAGGTCAGTTCAGTTGACGAACAGTCTAGTGATTTCGTGGTTGGGTTCGGAGAGCTAGATGTGCGCAGGGCTTTGGTTGACGCACCTGACCCGGTCGCGACGACGCGGGAACTGGATGGTCTACCCATAGTCATACTGATCTACGGCGACGTGGCAAAGGTAGAGGGCGACGATGCAGGGGTGGGGGCTTGGCCAGCGCATTGAGGTGCCGGTGCCGGTGCGTGGGGATTGGTACGTGGGTGGGGAGATGGACGATGGATGTTGAGGTGTTGTGCTGCACTTTTTGGGCGGTGGGGCGGGGTGAGGAAGGTGCGAACGCGAAGGTGGGGTGGGGCGGGGGGTTGGATGTAGTGAGATGGCGTAGGCGCGAGGGAGTCGGTGAGAAGCTACCTGTTGAGTGTGTGTATGTGAGAGTAAGCTGTGTGAGAATAAGCATCGTAGAGCAGGACGATTATCGCTGGATGTTCTTGCTCAGGAGAAAGGGTGAGGGTTGCCGCTGATCAACTCCAACCCCAACTTCCTCACCTTCCACCCATCTTACAGGTGCACCCAGCACCGCACCACAAGAACCCTCCGGCACCGATCCTGCAGCCAGATTAGCTGCACCCAACCCAAAAATCCTTATGTACAGTAAACCCGTTTTCAGTCTTCTGCAGACTCGCGCAGACGTGCAGCCGCTAGGCGTGTGTTCCGGTGCCGTTGCTGCACGAGGGTCTGCGATGGGGGTAGTCCTGGGTTGGGACGTTGCTGGCGGAGGTGCAGGTCGTGGCGCGGCCTCATGTACGGTGTACAGACAGACGGGTACAGAGTACATTGCTCGGGGTTAGTAGCTCCGCGAGATAGTGTAATGTACTACTGTACATGTGTATGAGGTGCAGGCAGGTGTGCGAGAGAGGTATGGCCTCATGTACGGAGGACCCAGGCGAGAGAAGGGCTGGCTGGGCCAGAGGCGAAGGGGCGGGCAGTCGTCGTTGCTTCCCTTTCCTCTCCCAACCCCACGTCAAAATACAAGAAAGCACAAGTTCTACCATGACGTCCAGCGGCGCTAGAACCCGATTCTCCATCTGCTGGCCACAAAATTCCCGATTTTATTTCGCGCTCGTGGGCGGGTGCGGCGTGTGTGCAAGTTGTGCGACTCTCACCGTATGTTAGAGTGGCTGGCACACTGGCCCACGGCGCCAATCAGCAGCGGCACACGGCAGCGCAATTGACTTGATGAGGTCTTTTTTTCTGCTCTGGCGACGGGCGGGCTGCGAGCCTGACGGTGGGGGGATGGCCCTGTTGCGTCCAATGCGTGCGCGCCATGGTTGACCGCCATCCATGCGGAAAGCAGACGGGAGGCAGCAGAGGGAAGACGTCTGCTGTTCTGTGACACTGTCTCTTGTGTCTTGTACTCTGTACCTTCCAGCTGCACTCTGAGCTGTCTACTCGGGAACTCCGTGCAACCCATCAGCCTCCTTTTCGCCGTGCTCAGTGCTGCACAACTGCGTCTCCCCTCGCGCGCAGCCGGACTGTGTGTGGTGGCCGGCCGTGATTGGGCGCGCACGGCTTCACACCGAGTGACACGCCCAGCCTCAACAGCGAATCTCACCGCGGCCGACTCCCTCCGACGAGTCCGCACTCGCAGTCGCCCAGCAACAATCCCCAGCCCTCTCCTCATCGCCGTCGTCCTCCACTGCAACACGTTACGTAGTCTCTCCCGCCTGCGCCCTGCCAGAGCCGCATCCCGATCGTGCGACGCCCATCCCATTGCTGTTTTCCGTCCCGTCCGTCGGCATTGCGGTCTGCCAGGCGCCATCGCTTGCTTGTGCTTGTGCTGTGCAGTGCTGTGCTTGGGCGGCAACGTCTTTTATTATTAGCAGTGCAGCATCTGCCGGGAGAGCTGGTTCCGGTCACCGATAGTGTTTGTGTGTTACTGTGAGAGGGCAGACAAGAGCAGAGAGCGGGAGCGTGTTTGCTGTTGGTGAAGCATGGACTGGGTGGCTTGCTGTTGATCGAGATAGATGGACGCCGGAAACCGCCGTTACACACCACCCTCCCACGGCATGAAGCTGGCGCCTCGATAGCACCAACCCCGTTGCAGCACACCGACGCACCTCGACCACCTCAAACGCACGCTTTCCCTTTCTTCCCCGCCTTTTCCTCCACGAATCGATCCGCTCAGCCGCCCTGAGACGGCGCGAAAGGCATAAAGGCTGACGGCGCCCTGAGCTGAAGCACCACCGCCGCCGCACCCCCGCGGTGACGTGTGCGACCTCGAGTGAGCGCTGCCCAAGATGCCGAATCTGCTGGCGCCGGAGGCTGGCGAGTCCAGTCGCAGTCGGAGCCGGCAGCGGGCGCGGACCGAAGTGAGCGAGCACCGGAGCATGTGGAATCGGCTGAGTCTGCAGAAGATTGGCAGCTGGCTGAAGAGGGAGGAGGAAGAGCCCCCGCCACCAGACAGACCAAGCAAGCTGGACGAGGAGAACAAGGAGAACGGGAGGCCGCACTCGAGTGGGGAGCACGCGTCACGTCCGAGTGGGCTGCTGGGAAGAAGGAGCAGCAGGAGGGTTGTGCCTGGTCTGCCGAGACCGCTGACCTTCAGGAGGATGAACAGCGAGAAAAGAGATAAGCTGTTGCCGGTACCCTTGGACGGAGAGAGACGCGCTGCCTCGGCTGACCGACGAGAATCCAGTGCCCTGAAACGAACACTATCGCCTCCGGACGTATCCTTCCCCTCGATGTCTGCCCCCGACGTCCTCAGTCCACATCACAGTGACAGCCAGCAGAAGCCCCAGCCCACAATAGGAGGTGGGTTCGACTCGAATATCCCCGCGGGTGCCAGACAAGTCGACTACGGCGCCGAGGAGAGCATAGACTATCTATCGGCGGGAGAGCCTCCTCCTCTGTCTGCTGCTGGAGACTCCTTTTACGAGCGAGGTTCACACAGATCAGATTCTGACATTGACGAAACACAACTGCAGGAAGAGCTGGAGGCGAAGTGGATATTGAACCTCAGCATGCACTTCCGCGACATGTCTGACCGAGAAAAGTTCTTCATCACGTTCGCCGAGGAGCCGAACAAATGGAGGAGAGTCACAGTCTCGTGTGACTATCGCCAACTTACCCCTGACTCGCTCGAGGCCGACCTCAAGAGCCTCCACTACCAACGAGATAAGAGTGCGAGGATATACGAGGCTATCCGCGACTCGCTCCCGGACATCCAGTTTTACGACACCGTTACTAATCTCAAACTGCAGACTGCCGATGGCCGCCTCCATGTCCACGTTACCGAGGACGTCAACGAAATAATACCGTACCCCTCCACCTCCGCCATCGAGCATCTCGAGTGTAAGACGTTTCGCGAAAGTGCGCTCAGCTTTGATTCGCATATTTCTGGCTTCGTGTATAAAGTGTCCGTCAACAACAGAACGTATATTAAGAAGGAAATACCCGGTCCCGATGCGGTGGAGGAGTTCCTATACGAGATCAACGCGCTGTGCAGTCTGCAGGAGTCGAAGTCGGTTGTCAGATTCGAGGGCATCATCGTGGATGAAAAGAGCGAGCTGATCAAGGGTTTGATTATCAGCTATGCCGACCAAGGCGCCCTAGTCGATCTGCTCTACGACTTCAAGCACACCGACGTGCTGCCCTGGGCACGATGCGAGAAGTGGGCTCGTCAGATCGTAGAAGGTCTGTCTGAAATCCACGAAGCTGGGTTCGTGCAGGGCGATTTCACACTATCTAACATCGTCATCGACCGTGCCGACGACGCAAAGATCATCGACATCAATCGCCGCGGTTGCCCCGTAGGATGGGAGCCCCCCGAACTCGCCAAGCTCATCGAGAGTGGGCAGCGCATATCGATCTACATCGGAGTCAAGTCGGATCTGTTTCAGCTTGGCATGGTGCTTTGGGCGCTCGCGCAACAGGAAGACGAGCCGGAGCGCCAGGAACGACCGCTGGGGAAGGCGCTGAGTCGGAACCTTCCTGCATACTTCCGCGAAATCGTACGAGCGTGTCTGAGCGAGTCGCCGCGAGAGCGACTTGCTGCTAAGGATATCCTGGCGAGGTTCCCGGATCGGAGCGTCGATCAGCTGAAGCCGGTGGGCGGGTCGAGACAGAGTGTGTCTACCCATAGGAGTGACAAGGAGTATATCGATCCTGCTACAGCTGTGGATTTGGAGGACATTTCGAAACATCGCCGGCCCTCTCGGTCTCTGTCCTCCTTTTCGAATGTTCACATGCCCTCGACCGAGTACATTGGATCTTCTAGTTCATATGTAATCCCGAACCCCACCGACGGACGAGGTCGGTCCCCGGGCGTCATTCGAAGCACCAGCGGCAACCGACGATCGGACTGCTCGCCTTATGCCGGGCCGCGCTCCATCATGTCTCTAGACGACTCTGAGCTTGCTTTCGAGCTGGCGAGTTTGCCGGCCAGCAGGGACACACGGTGGGAGCAAGTGTATGTCGACGGCGATACGAAGCTAGTCCAAAGAGGCGGAGGCGAGCTCGACACGCACGACTTCGCAAACCAGGAGCCCAAGGACGTATGCATCACAACCCCGCCAGGCGAACTCGACACCTCGTTCATGGGCAGCAAGACCAGCGACGAGACGCCCCTCTCGCTCTCCACAGTCGCAGAACTCCAACCCATACCGCCTCCGCCCATCTCGCCAGCTACCGACCCCGAGAATCTCAGCAACCACCACCGCGGCGTCGGCACCAAAGCCAGCTTCAGCGACCGCGTGCACCAGCTCGTCGACGCCAACACACCGCACCACCACGCTAACGCGCACATCGCCAATCCCAGCTCGCTCGCGGCCCTCGAACACGAAATCGGGCTTGATTCTTCCGTGCCCAGCTCCGCGTTTCCTAGTCGCGTGGGCACGGGCTTCTCTGTCTCGGACGTCATGTTTCACCGGCCGACGCACCAGGACTCGGGGTTTAGTGAGCCGGCGGAGCGTGAGAATGAGAGGATTCGGCAGAGTCTGGAGCTGAACTTGAACTTGGCGGATCTTAAGGTGGGGGCGCGGGGGCAGAAATATGAACGCGGGGACGATGGTGTGGTGGACGAGAGGCTGTGGGAGGATTCGGGGGAAGCGATGATTGGGCAGGGGGTTCGGGGCGCGGAGTTGGTCGTCCGACCGTGCGCTGATAAACATGTTGATGTTGATGCTGCGAACACAGCTACAGCTACGGCGATGTTCGACTCAGCGCCGCCGCCCATTCCACCGATTCCGACAACGACGAGCATCATCATTCCTACCACTGAAGCGCACACCTACCCGCTCGAGGAGAAAATCAGCAACGCCACTATCCGCCCACCGAGTATCCTGATCCCGGAGTTCCACCATAAGGGCGCGCGGCAGGTGGATGGGCCGTGATGGCGGCCTGGCGGCTAGACTGGTGTAGCGGATGCGCATGCATGTGGAGGGAGCGCTCGAGTCGGACACTTCACAAACATTAACAACAACAGTACAGCGAGCGCATGGGATCAGCACTCCCACAGTTCTCGAGCGTAACAGCGACGAAGGCGAAGCGAATATTGGACATGGAGTATTGGATATCAGATATTCGACTGTGAACATTCGGCATCCAACATTGAACACATACATCGACCATCAACATACATACATACTCCCCACACTCAACGAACAAATACCCCATCCATCTCAACAACTCCACATAAAAGTCCTGTCCATCTCTCTCCCCTTTTCCGCCCAATCTCCCAATTTCTTGTTCTAGTTCCTTTTCATTTCGGCTCTCCTCACAGCTCAGCTAAGCTTTTCCCTGGGTTGGGTTGGGTTGGGGTACTACTCTTAAATGCTATATACTTTTTTTTTTAACTCCGCCTTCCCTCCTGGTGCGTTTTTTTCTCACCTCTTTTCTTTCTCACCTCTTGGGATAGTAGTACAGCGACGAGCGACAGGAATGAACTTGTAAGATTTTTTTTTTTTTGGTTGGGTTGTTTATTGGGGGATGGTAAATACTATGCTATACTCATTGGAGAGTGGTTTGAGCTTGGGCTTGTTTAGTCTAGTCTCAAGTCGCAAGTGATGCACATGCAGGTGCACCGAATTGAATTTGGATACAAAGGCGTGTCTAGGTGTATATCTGTGTTTGCGTGCGCGTATGTGTTTCTGAAGTCAGCTAAGCTTAGTGCTGTTAATCAGTCCACTATGCACGATACTATTTCCTAACGTGCTAGTGCACGCTGAAGTAGCCTGTAAACGCTAATATGCGCAGTTTCATGCATAGCCTATTGCTGTAGTGCTGGAATACCGTGGGGTTTCCGCATTGTCTTGATATAGGGCTGTTCTACTCCTGTCTATCGTACTAGACTCAGAACCTAACCTTACCACATGCTACCTGCGCTTCCTCATGCCTCCTCGCACCCGCACCTGCGCCTCGCTAACACTGAATACAGCCTCCTCACACCCAGAACCCGCTACCATATCTTCCCCATCCTCTCTAATCGTCGCTAACACGCACACGCCGCGCGAACGCCACTTGTGCTGCTTAGCGGTTGTGCGGCGCTGGTGGTATTTGTTGCTAGGCGCTGTGTCAGTGAAGTTGAACGTAAGTAGAATGGAGCGAAAGAGAGGGAGGTAGTGGACATGAAATTGTTGTGACGTACCTGGAGTTGTAGTTGATCGTGCTGAGTATGTAGATGACGCCGAGGAAGAGGATGCCAGCAAAGAGGAGCGTTGTAAGGGGATTGGTGGGCGCGGGTGTGTATGCGGCTGTTGTCATTGCGTGGAGTTGTAGACGGAACGGACAGCGCAGAACGCACAGTGGTAAGTGGGGCGGAGCGGAGCGGTTGCTGGAAGTTTGTGGATAGGTTGTGATATTGGGTCGTGCCGTGCGGGCGTTTGAAGCTGGTGAAAGTATTGCTGGCGGGAGGTGCAATCGAGACATTTTTGGTTGCCAGTGCGGAATTATATTGTTTGGTGGAAAGGCCGCCAAAGAAAATTTTCGGCGTTTAAAATCTTCTGGATACTCAAAATTTTTGACACTCAATTAGTGTTTAGCGGAGCTGCCTCTAGTGGATCGGCACCCTCCACACAGCATGGCGCTCTAGTTTTCCAAAATCCAGCAAGAACTTCTGCTGTTGGCCGCTCAAGCGCATCCGAACTTATCATACATGCAATCTGTAGAATCAGGAATCTGTAGCCAGGCTTGTCTTTCCCAATTGCGGAGAGGAAGTTCTGTACAGCTATAAGATTCGCTTGGTAGGAACTATCGCCGTATTCGTTTGATTTGAGTGTCTTTTGTAGTTGATCTTGCAGCGCTTCATGCATCTGTGCGAGATTGTGTGCCTCGGGGTTCAACAACCAAAAGTAGTCGGCATACCGTAGGGACGGTACGGGTTTCATCAAGTTGGCAAGCGCGACCAGAATCTCCAGGAAGACGCAGCCGAGAGAAAAGACGTCGGCAGGCAGACCACGCCTCTGCTGGTCGACAACTTCGGGAGCGGCGTATTTGCGTGTAAACATGGTCGGTCCCTCAGTCTCGGTAGCATCAAGAGACTCGTAAGTTCTGGAGATTCCGAAGTCTGCAATGTACACCTTGAATGCCGACTCTCTATGCTGTTGCTCTACGGCGGTATTACGGCGGACTAGAATGTTCTGGGGCTTGATGTCCATGTGTTTGGTCATCCTGCTGTGAATGTGCTGGACAGCGCTAGAGAGGCAACCGAAGAAGTTTGGAAGGCTTTTGACTATCGACCGCCAATAGTCGAACCCAGTCTCCGAAATATATATCTGTTGTAGAAAGGATCTGAGATTGTAATCGGCAACAGGATACATGAGAATAGAAAGATCGCTACCCATGGTATATGTTCCGATGACGCGTACGACATGCGCATGATCGAGCCGAGACATGTGCGCTACTTCATCAATAGCCATTTCTTTGGTGAGATGGCGATTGCATCGGATAGTCTTTCTTGCAAGCCGGATGCGCTTGCATTTGACACTCTGGACGATGGCGGAGTTGGTGCTACCCAACACCTCCTCCACCTGGAGGATGTCATCGACAGCTCTTCTATCAGCCTTGTCAAATTCAACGTGCTGGCCACGGCCTGACCAGTTTTGTTCCACCATTGGGTCAACAGGCCACAGGTCCTTGGATTGAAGTATATTGTGGTATTCTGATATGGGTCTGTTGAAACCCGCAGAAAGCAAGAAGAGGACACCACGTGTTCCGGAGGCAGCTGCAGCTAATCAAGGTCATCACTAACGACGATCGGCACAAGACCTTTGACCCCAGTGCTGCCTCAAGAAGTGGAGCTCTTCTTGCGCAATGCGACAGTTTATCAGAGCTCTGAGAGTGAGCAGTGGGGAAAGGATAACTCACCCAAGAGGACGAGAAGGTGGCCAAGACGTACTTTGAGCTGATCCAACGGAATGATAGGCAGTACCAGTCGATCCCATCGAATAGTAAGTACTTCCGCCGGACCCATTAGGAAGATGCGCGTTCCCGGGTACGCGTGCTACCAAAGGAGTAATGGGAGGCCATGTGTAACCCGTAACGAGATCCCGCACAGTGATGACCGCCTCTCCTCTGACAACTTGCATGTCATCCGAGTGACGTATCAAGAGGGGATTCCATGGCTCTTCATCCTCCATTATAATTCGTTCCATTTCGGCCGTGCGCCGAGTAAAGATACGAACGAAGTGCCAACTACAACCGAGCTCAAATCTGCCATCACAGCGTCAGCAAGCCGTTCAACAGAGTCACAAAGAGGATCCTACCAGTTTACAGCGTCTACACGACACTCTCCAGCCTGACAAATGTCGCCGAACAACCTCTCAGCCTTGCAACAGCCTCTGACAGAGCAACGGGACGGTAGACCAGAGTCGGATATATTAAAACAAGCCGGAAAAGATTCGCACTTTAATGGAGCAAACACAACGGACTCGGCGAGATGAAGATGAAAGAAAGAAGAGATGACGGTGTTCGCGAGAGGGAAGTTGCGCCCTCTACCCCGCCTTCCCTATTCCAGTTAGCGCAAGGCGGACTAGGCTTCACCGGAGTGGCAACTGCAACTTCCCCAATCAACACCAATACGAGCCCAAGCCTCGCCAGCCTCAGCCACTCTGCACACCCGGACGTACGCTCCCCAATTAATAATGCCGTATATGTTTATTATACAAGTACAGCGTACTGAGGCAAACTTTCCATCTACCGTCTAGATCTACAAGCCCTCCGCTCATACATATGTGCTAGAGAAGAGAAAAGGATCTCGTTGCACAACATGCCAACTGCGCTCTTTTCCGCGTCTTGAAAGTGGCCGCTAGGGGAACCGCTGTATGCAAGTCGCAAGCTCAATGAGCCCAGACGCTAGTAATGCGGGACATAAAGTAGCCCGCTGAGAGACTCCTGCTGAGAGACTCCTCAGTCATCGTCTTCCCCGGATTCCTCGTCGTCCTCTTCTTTCTTCTTGGACTCCCGCTTCTTGCGCTCGCCCTTCTTGTTCTTGAGTTCGCGTTCCCACAGCTTGTTGCCGGTTTCCTTGTCCAAGTCGGGGAAGACGATTTTGAAGACGTCGGAATACCAGCCTACGGGGCGGCCTTCAATGTCGGCTTTGATGTTCTATGTTTATGTTAGCAGGTGTTCGCTCGTATCGAGAACATGGGAAGCTTACCTCAGGCAGCTCAAGCCAATCAGACATGTTGTCCTCGGGGAAGATGATGGTCGTGGCACCCGCTCTCCGGGCTGCAACAGTTTTCTCCCGCAACCCGCCAATTCGGAGCACCTTGCCAGTCACGGTAAGCTCGCCCGTCATGGCAACAGCATTTTTGACCTTAGTATTGAGTGCCAGTCCAAGCAAACTCGTCGTCATTGTGATACCTGCAGATGGGCCGTCCTTGGGTACCGCTCCCTCCGGACAATGCAAGTGAATCTTTGCATGTTCGAAGAACTTGTTTTTGGGAAATTCACGTGCTATGAAACCCTTCGAGAATGAGTAGGCGACGGTCGTGGATTCTTTCATGACAGACTTAAGGGAGCCGGTGCGTTCCAGGCCGGGCGACGAAGAGGCCGAGAGCACGTTCTCCAAAATTGATTCGACGTAGAGGGCGGCACCACCCATCGAGGTCCAGGCTAGGCCCATGGCCACACCCGGTGGTGAAATGTCGTACAATCGGTCGGAGGTGAACACTGGTGGTCCAACATAGTCCTTGAGGTTGTCTTTGCCAATCGATACATGGACATCTTCCGGAACCTTGAGCGCTACGCGGGGAACCTCTGTGGTCTCGTTCTCGATGTTCTCGGACGTCTCCTTCACATCAGTCTGGTCCTTCTCAGACTCTTTTTGAGCGGCTTTACCTTCCTCGGTCAACGCCTCCGATTCCGGAAGTGCCTCTTCACCCAGATCAGTGATAATCTTCAGGGCTGATTTCCGGTATACTTTTTCTATCTGCTTCTTTAGGTTTCGTACACCAGATTCCCGGCAGTATTTGTTGATAAGTTCGACGATAGCTTCCTTCTCGAGTATAACGTCAACATTCTTCAGCCCACTTGTCTCTTTCGCGGCTGGAGCTAGATACTTTTCAGCAATCGCCATCTTCTCGTCCGTAACATAGCCGGAGAGTTCGATCATCTCCATACGGTCAAGCAGTGGACGCGGGATAGTGTCAGTCATATTCGCAGTGCATACGAAGAGGACCTTGGAGAGGTCGACAGGCACGTCCAGGTAGTGGTCAAGGAAGCTGTTGTTCTGCTCTGGGTCCAGAAGCTCTAGTAGCGCCGAAGAGGGGTCTCCATTATGACCACGTCCAATCTTATCCACTTCATCAATTAGTATAAGTGGATTATCAGTTTTGCATTTCTTGAGCGCTTGAATGATGCGTCCGGGCAGCGCGCCCACGTAAGTTCTTCGGTGTCCCTTGATTTCGGCAACGTCTGAGAGACCTCCGACGCTGAAGCGGTAGTATTGGCGGTTGAGCGCTCGTGCAATAGATTTGCCAATGGATGTTTTGCCAACACCAGGAGGGCCAACCATGCAGAGGATCTTGCCCTCAACCGTCCCGCGCAGCTTGCCGACGGCAACAAATTCGAGAATGCGATCTTTCACATCCTGTAGGCCGTAATGATCTTCGTCAAGCACTTCTCGTGCATGCTTGATGCCGAAGTTCTCCGCGCTTCGTTGGCCCCAGGGTAATTGTGTAAGCCAGTCGAGGTAATTTCGGGTGACGTTGAATTCGGATGAGGCCGGTTCAATGTGCGAGAGCTTGCTGATCTCCTCTTCGAACACCTTTTTCACCGCCTCAGACATGCCGAGTTTTTTGGCCTTTTCCTTGAACTTTTCGACGAGCTTGTCCCTACCATCAGACTCGAGACCGAGCTCGCGTTTGATGCCCTTCATCTGTTCCATTAACCAATATTCGCGCTGCTTCTTGTTAATCTTGCTTTCGACGTCCTTTACTATCTTCGATTGAAGTTCGGCATTCATCAGTTCCTTCTTCAGGACAATGAGCGCTTTGCTCAATCGAGCCTCAACGTTCATTTCTTCAAGCGCTTCCTGTAGCTCATGGGAGTCGGCCTGCGAAACCGCTGCCGCAAAGTCGGCGAGTTTCACGGGATCCTCGCCCACGTTCATCGTTGTTTGTACCGAGAAGGTGGAAATGTGATCGCGGAAAAGAGAATTGAGGAGTGCGACGGCTTTGAAAGTATTCACAATCTCGCTGACGAGCGCAGGAATGACTCTGCTATTCTTCATGTCGAAAGGTTCTTCCGTAAGATTCTCCACGTTCGCGATGCTGACCTTACGGCCTCGGAGGAAGGAGGTGGCTTCGTAGTACTGAGGAGATTTCTGGGCGTCAGCGCTGCTCTGCTCAAAGCTTGCGACCACATCGCCTTGCGAAGGCGCCGTCTCTGGGTCTTTGACGGCAGACTCCCCGAGCGTGCTCTCCACCACCGACGAAACATCCGTTGCCGCATTCTGCTGCTTCTCCGCGCCCAGGGGCTTTAGATCGGTCATTTTGATTCTGCGATGAGGATAGAGGACACAGGTCATGGCGAAGTTGTCATCCGGTCCGACTGGAAATGCACTTGTGACCTGACAAAACGTGCCAACGTCGTAAACTTCACTCGGATCGTTAATAACGTCCTGGTCCGCATCGGGATCCTTGAGCAGGAACGCGCCAATGTACGGCTGTCCGCGCTTGACCATGTCTGCAATTGCCTGTCCCACTTCCTTATTCCGTATTGTTATCGCTTTGTAGAAGCCCGGGAACAGCGGTCGTTTGCCAATCGGTATGGCCATGACCTGGGGGTACACTTCTGGTATCGAAGGTTTGACCAGTGACCGCTCAGACTGCTTGCGCTTCTTCCCACCTCCATCACCACCGGTGCCTGATGCTCCATCTCCCCCTGCTGCGCTTCCCTTGGCATCGCCACTTTTCGACGACGGTATCGGTTCGGGAGACTTCGTTTTGCCCTCTAGCTCTTCAGTTCCCTCTGGCACCTTGGGCTGCTTGGTCTGGTCTTCTTTAGCCTCGTCGTTCCCTTCTTCCTGTGCCTCTGGTGGCGACTTGGGGACTTTCTCCTTCTGCCTTCTTAACGATGTCGAGAAGGCACGCGAGGAAAAGAGCGCAGCAGGCGGCGATGGACACCGTTGGTGGTATCGGGAGAGCGCGGAGGCCGTGCATTGTGCTGGGAGGAACGGCGAAGATGCACGAGACGCATTGATTCTGGCTGTTGACCGTGACGCCTGACGGAAAGCCAGTCGCCACGGGAGGTTCTGGCCGTGCAGCATGATGGCAAGAGTGACGGGGCAGGAGCGGCCTCGGCTGGAGGGCACACGAGCTGTCGTCGGGGAGGAATGAATGTAGGCACCCGCGATGCTTGTGACGAGAGGGAGACGGGATGCAGAGCGCGAAGGTGCAGTGAAAGGCGAATGGCAGCAATCGACGTGGCGTCGTCGAAATATTGATCAGCAGCCGTCGGAATCTCGACATCATCATGGCCGATAGCCCCGGCCGCCAAGCTTTCGGCTAAATGTTCATCCCGCCGACTGCAAAACTCCCGTCTCTTCCAGGGAGACTTGAGAGACATGAGGTTTCACCCCCGACACATGCCATCTCTCTCTCGCTCGCTGGAGGGCTTTGTGATACCAAGTAGCATTGTAATCATCGATTGGACTCCTGCCTGAGCGTCTTTAATACTAAACCACAAACGCGTGTCGAGTCCATCTAGAGAAGTTTTGCAAGCTCAAGGCCAAAGCGAGGGAGCCACGTTTGACGTGAGTCTTCGAACGGTTGGTCCAATCTAAACAATTTCTCTTATCGTTTGCTGCTCAGGTAGTCTATTTAAGATTTATGGCACTCAGGGCTACGTCGCGAATCTAGTCTTTGTTACTTTTGCCATATATCTTGAAAATCTTCCATAGCTTCGCAATTGTATTATGTAGTGGCTTTCGGGCACGTAAAATCGCGATAGCTGCTGCTCGATTCTATCTTTTCTGTCCTCCATGCCCTCTCTTTCCCAATGTATTTTGATTCTTTTGCTGCCCGCTCGCTCTCCCCATCCAAACTCTCTACACCCCAGCATAAAATACATCAATACCCAAACCCTCCATGGTAGCTCTAGTCGTAATTATTTGCATGGTGAGAATCAGACCTCTTGCGCCAAAAGCCAGCTGTCTGTATTCATTCGTAGACAGTCGTTGATATGACTACTATAAGTTCTTGCATGCATGCCGCTTGGAGATCCATTTTTTCCATCCGCACGCTTGTTGACGATGAAGCTTCCATGATCCTAATACGGACTCCGTGTTCTTGGCACTTGCTGACATGCATACAGAGCTACGCCGCGGGGTACATCAAAAGCTGTAGCCTAGCCATCCAATGTACCCTTCATCCACAGCATTGAACACCTTGACACCTGATTGTTGTCTCCTATATTTTTCTCCACCGCACCTGAAGATGTCCACCATGTCACTCGACCTCTCCGATCCCGTTCTCCTCGCCGCATTGTCAGAGTCCTACGAACTTGAGCCTTCACAGGCAAAGCACCGCATCGATGTACTCAAGAACTTCGCCATTAGTAACGGCGACAAGATCCTAGAGCTCGGCTGTGGTCAAGGCGAATGTACCACCATTCTTGCCGCGCAGTTCCCCGAATCGCGTATTGACGCCGTCGACCCAGCACCTCTCGACTACGGAAGCCCTGAGACTCTTGGTGAAGCTCAAGAGCGCATCAAGGGGTATGAATTGGGGAAAAGAATCATATTTCACCGTGCTGATCCGGTTGAATTCTTGGAACGTGTGAAGAACGCGGACGGGATCTACGATGTCGCAGTGCTATGCCATTGTTTGTGGTATTTCCGATCGGAAATCGAGATCTTGGAGGTGTTTCGAGCAGCGAAGTCGAAGGTACGGAGGCTCTGCATCGCGGAGTGGAGTCTAGACGCGGAACGAGCAGACGATCAGCCAGGGGGGAAAGGGACCGCCTTTCCGCATGTGCTAGCTGCTTTGACGTGCGCAACGTGTGAAGCGCACATTGAGAATTCGGACAGGAATATTCGAACACTGGTGTCACCCGATGCGACCAAAGAGTTGGCTTCACAGGCTGGCTGGGTGGTGGGGAGCGAGGAAACGTTGACGCCAAGTAAAGAGCTAGAGGATGCGCGTTGGGAGGTCGATATGCTGTTTGCATCTTCGAAGGTCGACGGTGTTAATCTCTTTCTGCAGCGTGCAAGACGCATGATAGAAGATAAGAAGATCCACACACTGCTGGAAAGCATGATGGCGTCAGTGAAGAGAAGTGTGGACGCTGTGGGCGGTGAAGAACACGTTGAGTGCATGACTGTCTGGACCGCCACGTTCTCGTAGTCAAGTGCGCCAAACGGCCGGCATCGCCTTTCTGAAAACTCTTCCACCGCCGTATCTCGCAACCCACACAAACACACACCGCGCAGCACCCACATCTCACGCCGTAACCAGCAAAGCTCGCTTTACCCACATCATCACCACACCCGCGCCATCATCCCAATCTCCCCGTCTTCGCCAAAAGCATCGCAAAATGGTCGCCCCAGTAGTCATCATCCTCGCCACCATCTCCATCGCCCTGGCTACAAGCACCGCAATCGCGTATGTCGGCTGCATGGCACACAAAAGGCGAATGCGGCACCGGCGCGGCCGGACCAACAACGCCATGAGCATTCCCGCTGGAGGACGCCCGGGAGACGTCGAAATGGGCGTGTTGACGCCAGATACCACCACCGCGACCACCGACCCCGCTGCCATCATCACCGCCCCGATTTCGGAGCCCAATCCGTACGAATTCGCCAACGAGCACCAAACCACCCTCTCAGCTGCACGCGTCCGCCTCAATCGTGATCTGCAGCGCAAGGACACGAAAGGCAAGCGCAGGGTCGAGTTGGACGGGTTCGAAGAGGTGGATTTGGAGCGGGCTGAGAGTTCTGTCTTGGGCGCTGGGGACTTGGTGGAGAGGAAGGAGAAGGCGCGGGAGAAGGCGCTGGAGATGCTGGAGAAGGGAGTGGCTTAGGATTCCTTTCCGCCTTCTGATGTGCATTCATGTCAATAGGCATTTACGCTTATGAGGCTTCTCTCCTGAAGGGGTAGAAGGAGACAGAAAATTTACTAGTCATTCTGTACGAATTCAATACTAACTGTGAAATCGTGAGCTTGATATTATGCTCTAATGCTACAGTTCACGTATGTACGATACCAGATTGGGCTTAGCTCATGTCGCCAACCCTGATGCCGATCTGATTTCCACAGCCGTCTGTCGTCATCGTCTACAACTCCATCTCGTCCCATCTTTAGACTCTCGCAATTCTTTCAGGGCTGGAGCATTGAAATGCTTTGCTATGCCCCTCGAACTCTAGGATTTCGCACACTTGGTGTTAAGTGGGTAGGAAACCTTATGCCCGCCTGCCGCAGAATAAGTCCTCCATATACTACTACAAGGTAGGCTGAGGTCGTGTCCCGGATTCCGAATTTTGATGATACATTGACTCTTGCACCAGGTTTGATGAAGTGCAAGATGAGGAATTGCTGCGATGTTCGTTCGGATTTCTGCCAATCAGACTCGCCAAGTCCATCCAAGCCACAATATTGGATGACAGCTGGACACGTCCTCGTTCAGCCTCGCTTCTATCTTCTCAAGTGTTATACACCACACTTGTTCCCGATATATTTGGGTCTGGGAGTCTGCGAATTTTCTTTCGCATATCGTGTCTAGCCTCCTATACGAGATACACTAGGAACAGGGTGTAGTTACGTCGAATATTACCATTGAATGTAGCTTTACGTAGCCCTCAAGCACCATCAATTTGGCTGCGCTGTGTGAGGGTCTTCCAGTGAGCAGGAGGATCACCGTTGACTATGGTATTTCACCCCTTATTTTTGAAATGAATAAATCGTGGCTGAGTCAAATAGTCACGAATCAGCCTTACTCCTAGGATTCGCGATCACGATGAGGGGCTACGAAGCAGTTCTTCTGAAAGTTTACCGAACCGGGCTAAACACAGCGGTTATCATGTTTCCAGCAACCGCGCTGAGGGAAGCCAAGCCCATGCTGCTTCCGTCACTCTTTCAGATCCGGCCGGTCTTCATGACTCACAACATGGACCATTAGTTATTCATGAAGGCGACGACCTAGAATTGGACGATACAAGCAGACTACCGTATGCACTTGTCAAAAACCTCGGACATGGAAGAAGCGCAATTGTTGAGATGGTCCGAGATACCAATAGCAATAAGACATATGCTCGCAAAGTTTTTAGGAACATCTATGCCAGAAATTTGGAAGAAGCAAAGCGGGCATTTTATAACGAACTCCAAGTGATGCGCCGGCTGAAGTCTCATCGACACATAATTCGAATTTTCGCCACATACATTGCGCAACGCGAACTGGCACTGATACTAACTCCAGTGGCAACCGACGGTGACTTAGCCGCATTCTTGCACACTTATCGGGACATGGGCCCCTCCCACCGCGATCGAGTTACCAAGGAAGCGATTCTATGGAAGGCGTTTGGTTGCCTTGGCTCCGGATTGGCATTTATGCACAAGCAAACCATTCGACACAAAGACATCAAGCCGCAAAACATTCTCGTTCATCAGGGAAGCGTCCTCTTCGCGGATTTTGGGATCGCATTCGACTTTGAACATGGACGGAGCACTACCACTGGACATCCCAACTCATTTACTCGAAGGTACTGTGCTCCGGAAGTAGCAGACTGGGATAAGCGGAACTCCAAATCGGATGTATTTTCTCTTGGGTGCGTCTATGTGGAGATTTTGGATGCGCTCCAACCTGATCTGCTACCGGCGGCTTTACTGAAAGGGCCGTTTCACCAGACATTGAAGCATACATCTCTGAAACAGCTGCCGCAACAGGCTCCGGGAAGCGTGTATTATCACATCCTGTTATTGATACCAAGCATGGTAGCATTCGATTCGGAAGCTCGCATGTCTGCACCGGACGTCGTAGCATTTCTGTCACCGGACGTCGAAGCATTTCTCTCTGTTCATAACACAAATCTCTTTTGTATATCATGTATTCAAACTACTAAGAGTTACCGGACGGACTCTAGCGGCGATACTCACACCGACATCGACGGCTCTGGCGGCTACGTACCGCGGAGACTTTTAGACGACGACGCTGTCCCATCTACAGCGCTTGATACTGTAGAAGAAGACGAGGAAGAACTTTTGGGTGATGAGGCCTCCACGAACGATGGTAATAATGAGAAGACTAAGCTTTCCCAGAGGGAGTTACCTCGTGTACTACCATCCTGGACTTCAGTTGACGACTCCACCGACGACGAGCAAGAGATAACATCACTACGGAAAGAGGGGTGGATATTGCAGCTGGATAAAGGGGTGGATGAAGAGTGGTCAGAAGGATATGATGATACTACTTTTGAAGGAAAGGGGTATGATGATTATCCTTTTGATGAAATAGCACGTTCCAGCACCGATAACGATTCCGACCAAGACCCAGAAATTGCCCTATCAATTCTTCGGTCCCGGCGCGGATATGACCCACGCATCGGCAGGATGTTTCGTACTATGGGTGGTCAACGTATCCTACAAGAGAACCGAACAGGATACCAGTCCGAGCAAATGGAGAGTTCCGGAACGAAAATAGGTCTTCCTATCGAGAATGAAGCAAGTCGGTCTTTGCCAGTAGCACGATATCCAATGCGAGCCCATGAGACGATAAGCACAAAGCAGCTTTCGAACAGGCCAAACATTCTCGTTACACAAGTACAGGATGCCACTATTGCGAGTCCCCATACTCTGTCAACAAATCCATTTCGACAACAGATTCAGACCTCTGATCAGTCTAAATCACCAGCGCAGACTAGAGCACGCAATCCATGGGGTATCTACATGGACCCTCATAGTAGTCGCAAGAGGGAGTGATGACCGAGATCGACCAGGTCATAGAAGTTAGCCTCGAATAGAGCCAAAGGGCCGAGGCCACTGAGCGGACCAGGTGGCTAGCGTGCAATCCTCTGACGGGCGCGGGCCGTTGCCGAACTGGAGCTTATCTTGACCTCTGAGATTTGCAGATCCTCCTTAGCCAAGGAAGGGTTATTCCTATCTTAAGATACTGTGAACTTTGTCAGCTCGACCCCACGGTGTGTTTATGCTCGGCGCTCTTGAACCTAGATGTGAGTTCCGGCGACCACGTGGAAAATATAGGATTCCCGTGGCATGAGCCTAGCCAAATCCGAACAGGTACATTTTAAGGCCCAGAGCCAAGAAGAACATGTCTACTCACTCATAGTCAACAGTCTTCTACCTGCCTGAATCGCACATATTCTAATCCTTCTCTATGTCGAACTTCCGGACGAATTCCAAGCTTATGGTTCGACCGTTTTTCTCGGTTATTCCCGGACGACGCCTTGGACGCCTTATCTGTGAAGGATTGACTCGACGTGGGGCAAGATTCCGCCCCCATATGCGCTTACTGCATGCAAAGTACCAATGCCGATGCACGGTACTCAGAAAAAGGCGAAAAAGGCAAATGATGTCGTCTAGGGAGCATTGTACAAACTTAGACTTCCCCAGCAAATTCCCACCCACACCCTCCCCCTTCGACAACGTGGGCCACGCACTGAATATAGGACCCAGCTTCTCATGTCTTTCATGTAGACCGGATACACACTGAGATCTATACTACATTTTAATCACATCAACATGTGTCTACCAAACTGACATTTAGAAGTTCTTAGTCTCGCGAGATGTTTCTGTGTGCAGCAACACCGCGTCGGCGAATACGAGACTCAGCAATCAAAATCAAGCCTAGTCAGTGCTGTTACGTCTGCTGCAATACGGTTTATCCGCTGCAGGATCTACTCGTTGCGGTATACACAGGGCTCTCTCTATCGTGATTTCTGGGCGCCTATGGATGCGAAACCCGCCGGGCATATGTTAACGGTTAGTGATGCATGAAAAATGGAGAACATGTTGTTGTCCGGTTAGACTGGACGAATAATAGACACTGATGTTCAGAAGGCGCCTTCCGCATGGCAGCATATACGTTATCGGCACCAGCGTGCAGATGGAGTCGGCAAGTGAAAAATCATGCAGGCTATACGAGTTGAAGGAACCTACCTACACCTCACTACGCCCTCTCGAGACTACTGTTAGTGTTCTGGGGACCACGATGGATCATAAAACGCTTTGAGTGGTTGGCATGGTCTATCCCGAGTATCATGCGAAAGCTTCGGACAACTCAATTCGGCAACGTACCTCGACTACTATCAGTTACTTGCTCTCTACAGTAACTTCCGACTTCAGTCCAGACTCAATCCGTTACGGTCATGGAAATCACCATGTGCAGATACTCCGGATGTCGATTGACCGGACTACCTTTTCGAGTCCCTGCTCCAGATTCTCCAGACTTAAATACAGCGGACCACCCTTAGGAATTAGGGAGATTCAGGCTTTTCGGCTCCATAGGTGCAAACAAGAGCTCTGAGATAGTCCTCTAGATTTTCTCTCTTTTCCTGGTCCCTTTCCAGGTCACCGCATCCATATCCGTTAGGAATTGAGACTTTCCTCTTCCCAACAACCCATTTCAACAACCAAACAAACATGACGATTCCACAATCTCAAGAGCCGGAGCCTGTGGCCATCGTCGGCATAGGTAAACTATCCCACAGTCTTGCAATCTTGCAGTCACTGATTCTTCACAGGTTGCCGTATGCCGGGCGGTGTCCGCGACATGCCGGGGCTCTGGGAATTTCTCCGCGAGAAGAAAGACGTGCACATGGAATTCGATGAGCCACGCTTCTCCGCTAAAGGCTTCTACCACCCGAATGTCGACCGGCCGGGTACCGCAGTAGCCAGCCACGGTTTCCTGCTGGCCGAAGACCCACTGCTTTTTGACCCAGCCTTCTTTGGAATCACAGATGCCGAAGTGGAAACGCTAGATGCGGCGCAGCGTAAGCTTCTCGAATGCACGTACGAAGCGTTTGAAAATGCGGGAGAGACGTGGGAGAGCGTGTCCGGGTCGCGTACCGGTGTGTTTGTGGGCGATATTGCATTCGACAATTACTTGACGCAGACGCGCGATTGGGATTACAGTGGCAAGTACTCCGCTACGGGCTCGTTTCCCAATATGCTGGCCAACCGGCTGCATTACATCTTTAACCTCAAGGGACCTAGTCTTGTCATTAATAGTGCGTGTACATCGGCTATGTACGCGGTGCATCTAGCCATCACCGCGATGCGCAATGGGGACTGCGACTCAGCGATCGTGGCTGGGTCGAACTGGATGATGGATCCGAATTCGCACATTGCGATGGGCAAGCTGGGTGCCCTGTCTGCTACATCCAGGAGCCACACGTTCGATGCGTCGGCGGACGGTTATGCGCGTGGCGAGGGTTTCGCTGCTCTGTACCTGAAGTGGCCCTCCAAGGCTATTCAGGATGCGTCTCCAATTCGTGCTTTGATCATGGGCACGGCTGTGAATGCGAATGGCCGCACGAAGGGCATCACAAATCCGAGCGGCCCTGCACAAGAAATCGTTATCCGAGAGGCGTGAGTCCTTCTAACACTCTTGCTCACTACGATTCACTCGCTAACGATACTCTAGCTACAAGAACGCCGGCGTTGATCCTTCGGAAACGACGCTACTCGAATGCCACGGAACTGGCACTAAGGTGGGCGATCCAACCGAAGTAGGAGCAGCAGGCAACGTGTTCGGGCCCTCACGACCCGACGGAATCGACAACCGTCTAATCGTAGGGTCCGTAAAAACGAACATGGGCCATCTAGAAGGTGCCTGCGCCCTACCTGGGATTCTCAAAGTCGTGGCTGCTCTGGAGGCTGGTGAGATTCCCCCGACACTGGGATTCCAAACGCCCAACCCACGCATTGATTTCGACAAGGCGAAAGCCCGAGTGACTACTGAGGTGGAGCCATGGCCCAAGGATCGACTCAAGCGTGCGAGTGTCACGTCGGCGGGCTTTGGCGGTACTAATGGGCATTGTATTATTGATCACGTCAATAATGTGATGCCGCTGTATGTGAAGCCGGGCATCATCAGCGAGCGCGTCAAAGAGCTAAATGGGACCAACGGACATTCAACAAATGGAGCCAATGGACATGGAGTCAATGGTCACGGACTCAACGGACACGGACTCAATGGTCATGCAACGAATGGCGCAACGAATGGTGCAACGAACGGTGCAACGAATGGCGCAACGAATGGAAACAGCGAGAAAGAAGAAAACGGGACCAAACATCAGCTTCAACATAGTCCGGTAACAGACGCGCCAACCATGACAAGAAAGGCTGATGCAGCCACTCACCAATTCGTCATCCTCCCCTTCGCAGCGCACAACAAAGAGTCGCTCAAGGCAAACATGAACGCTCTTTCCCAAGTTATCGAGCAGCACTCACTAGCCGATGTCGCCTACACCCTCGCTGCCAAGCGTTCCCGCTACATCCAGCGCGCCTTCTGCATCGTGGACAAGGACCACAGTGCAGAAATGGCTCTACGCGAAGAACCGAAAGTCTTTTCTTCGCCGCAACCCGTTCGTCTTGGCTTTGCCTTCACCGGGCAAGGCGCCCAGTGGCACGCCATGGGTGCCGAGCTCGTCGAGTACGCTGTGTTCCGGGATACCATCGCGTATCTTGATCGCGTTCTCGACATATTTCCACAGCCGGTTCCGTGGAAGATTGCGGATGTTCTCTCTGGAGACTGCGAGAAGGATTTGATACAGACGCCGGCGGTCTCGCAGACCGTGTGTACCGCCCTTCAGATTGGTCTTGTCGATTTGTTGGCCTCATGGTCGATTCGGCCCGAAGGTGTCGTGGGCCATTCGTCGGGTGAGATGGCGGCAGCATACGCAGCAGGTCGAGTTACTGCTGCCGAAGCCATCACCGCTGCTTACTACCGCGGGTACATGGTCTCTTTCAACAAACAGAAAGGCGCTATGATGGCGGTGGGTCTAGGCCCCGAGCAGGGTACAGAGTACATCCTGGAAGCGGGTCTTGAAGAGAAAGTCAGGATTGCTGCCATCAACTCTCCAGACAGTATCACCATGTCTGGAGACGCTGAAGCCGTAGAGGGATTGTCCGCCAAATTCACCCAGGAAGGCGTCTTCAACAGACTGCTCCGCACGGGCGGACTCGCGTATCATTCGCACCATATGCTTCCCCTGGGCCACGACTACGCCGAGGCCGTTGATAGCGGGAAGAAGAGTCTCGAGAAAAATGGCATCCATGACGAGGGTCATAAGTACCCAAATATCCCTTGGTATTCGTCTGTCACACCCGACAAGGACATGACCATGTCCGGACAGCAAATGCCGACGTCTTATTGGCGATCCAATCTTGAGTCTCCCGTACGCTTCACTCAGGCCATATCGAAGCTACTTAGTGCAGAAGACCTGGGAATTGGCGCTGTGATTGAGATCGGCCCGCATCCCGCACTGAAGGGCCCCGTGGGCCAGATTGTAAAGGCGCTGGGAAAGAGCATCCCACGTCTAGAAAAAGGGATACCGTATCTGGGATCCCTGAAGAGAAGCGAGGATGGTCGAAAATCTTTGGTCGACCTTGCTGGGACGCTATTTGCTCTCAACGCCGATGTCAATCTGGTAGCTGTTAACGCCGTCGACGAGACTGGCGGGAAACTAGCGCATGGCAGCACAGCTATCGACTTGCCGCCGTACCAGTACAACTACGGACCGATCAAGTACCACGAGACTCGGGCCAGCAAAGAATATCGCCTTCGAAAAGTACCTCGTCATGATCTGCTTGGGTCTAAGATAGCAGGCACGACTAGACTGCGTCCCCAATATCGCAACATGCTCCGCGTCAAAGATCTTCCCTGGTTGGACGACCACCGCATCCCGCCGCATGTCCTTCACCCAGGCGCAGCACACATTGTCATGGCCATGCTGGCCGCCGAGCAAACCTACAACGAGTTTCCGGGCGCGCTCCCTGTCACCGGCATTATTCTCCGGAATGTGTCAATCAAGAAGACGCTCGTGGTTCCCGAAGACGACCATGGCATCGAAATCGTTCTCAGCATGGAGCTTGAAGATGGAGCAAGCGCCAAGTCGCCAGGCTGGGCTACTTTCTCTATTTCGTCTGTCGTCCGTGACACGGAACAGTGGACTGAGCACTGTTCCGGCCTCTCAAAGGTTGAAGTTGCTGAATTCGAATCAGTTTCTCCCATCGACACGGCCACCATGGATGGGCGAGCTGTCGATCCAGAGTCCTGGTATAAACGCTTTGCTGACATGGGTCTCAAATTCGGTCCCTCGTTCCAGGGCTACTCTGAGATCCGCGCGGATCCAATCAAGAACGTGGTCTCGGGTACCCTAGCCTTGAACACAACGAAAGACATGTTCCCCGGTGGAGAGTCGGCCTATCCCATTCACCCGGCGTCTCTTGATCTCGTTATTCGCCTTGGTCTCATGGCCTGCAACGGCGGCCAAGCTGAAACAGGCAGTGTCCAGCTTCCTATTCACCTCGACCAACTGCGGTACAAGCTCGGCGGCAACCAAGGTCGAGAATGGGCCACTGGGCTGGCGAAGGGCGAGCTGCGTGGCTTGCGTGGTGCGTACGCGCAGCTGCAGATGTTGGGTGAGGACGGCGACGTCGTCCTGGACGTAGACAACATGCGCTTCATTGATCTGGCCAACGAGCAGTCATCAGCTGCAGCTGATCAGGGCAGCAAAGCCTATTTCAGCCCCTATAATCGTCTGGTTTGGAGGCCCGATATCCGGTCTTTAAGCAAAGAACAATATGCCGCTCTGTTCTCTTCGACCGAGAACCAAACTGGACCCTTTCCTCAGCTTTCCAAAACATTTGATTTATTGGGCCACGCCAATCCCGATCTCCGGATACTGCAGCTCATAGTCAGCGGTGACCAGGGCGCTTCTTTGACCATCTTGAAGACTCTCGTCGGTCCCAACGGTATTAAACGGTATCGAGACTATCAGATAACCGAAGTCTCTCGCGATATGCTTCCCGCTTTAGGACCGGAGTTTCGCGATGTCAATTATTCCGTTCTAGACATTGAGAAAGATCCTCTAGAGCAAGGCTTTCAGCCAACTTACGATGTTGTCTTGTCAGTAAATGGTCTGCACACCTCCCCAAGTTTACAGAAAGCCTTAGTGAACTGTAAGAAGCTTCTCAGGCCGGGTGGGAAGCTTGTGTTGCTCGAGCCTACTGAGAAAAATTGGGACGAAGATTTGCTCCAAGCTGGTTTCGAGGCGGGTGCTGAGTTGAAGGTGGATGAGGGCGACTCTTCCCTTATGATGGCCACGCGACGCGACACAGAGGAGCAGTCCGGTGGAGGAAGCTCAGTGGTGCACCTTCTCCATGGTGCCAATGGTGTACCAGAATTACTCAACCACTTGGCCCAAGAATTCGAACGACGCGGTTTATCTACCAAAACTGTCCGGTTCGACAACGCTCGAGATATCACGGGAACCAGTTCCCGTGTAGTAGCGTTCTTGGATGGAGAAAACCTTCTGCTCGGTGCAGACCTGCATCGTCTCGGACTCTTCCAACACCTCGCCACGACCACTGCCAGCATGGTGTGGCTGACATCGTGCGGTATAGTTAAGGGTCGTAACCCGGATGGGGCCTTCGTATCGGGACTATTGCGGACATTGGGCACTGAGAACCCGGCTGGGCAATTCCTGTCGGTCGATATTGATGCGGAGAATTTCAAACCATCCGACATGGAGCTCGGAGATCTAGTACGCTGTATTGCGGAACAAGAGCTCGCTCTGCAACCAGAAAGCGGCGATGAAGGGGCGAACCGCGAGTTTACATGGCAAGATGGCTGTCTGTGGGTTAGTCGAATCGTGCCGGACGGAGAACTTCAGGGATATGCCGAGACGACAAGCGCCCCAGATGACCAGGCGCTCGAGATGGTGCCGCTCAGCAGCCAGGGTCCAGTGCGAGCGGCCTTCGGGACAGCAGGCATCCTCACGTCGCTGTATTTCCGACCCTATGTGGAGCTCCTCAAGCCTTTGCCGAAAGATTGGATCGAGGTTAAAGTGCACGCCGTTGGTCTGAACTGGAAGGATCTGGGTCTTTGTACCGGGCGATTCGACATGAACAACCTGTCGAACGAGTATTGTGGCGTTGTTACCAAGCGCGGGCCAGCTGTAAGCCACGTCGATGTTGGCGACTGCGTCTACGGCATGGGCAAGGGACACTTCGGGAACTACACCAGTGTTCCGGCGGAACTCGCGTGCAAGCTCCGATCCGACGTGGATGCCGTCGAAGCCGCGACCATGCCGTTAGTCTACATGACTGCGGTGTATGCGTTCGAACACGTCACCCGGCTGAGGAAGGGCCAGAAATTGCTCATCCAATCTGCCTCCGGTGGTCTCGGACTTGCAGCCATCCAGCTTGCTAGGGCCAAGGGTGCCGAGATCTTCGCCACCGCCGGCGGTGCGGAAAAGACTCGTTTCCTGATCGAACAGATGGGCATCCCATCCACGCACGTCTTCTCCTCGCGTGATTCGACAGACATCAAGCGCATGATCCACGCGACGCAGAATGGCGGCTTTGATGTGATCCTGAGTAACTCACAGGGCGAGATGCTTTACGAGACCATCAAAGCCCTGGCACCCTTGGGCCATTTGATCGATGTGGGCCGCCTGGATGTCACGAGTTCCAAGAACATGGCTCTGGAACTCTTCCAGAAGAGCGCCAGCTTCACATCGTTTGACCTGGGCCTCGTCATCGACCGCGACATCCATCTCGGCGGAGAGCTCATGCGGTCGGTCGACAAGCACTATACGGCAGGAAACATCGGACCCGTTAGACCTTACACGGCGGCAGACATCTCGCAGCTGGGTCAGACGCTGCTGCGCTTCTCTAAGGGAACGCACATTGGCAAGATGGTGATCTCGTACCAGGACCCGAACTCCACGGTCAGGATGCACAAATCAGTCACGCCCGCTCAGTTCGATCCCGAAGCTCGTTACATCCTCGTCGGCGGCTTGAGCGGCCTTGGCCGGTCCATCGTCCGGTACATGAGCGATCGTGGCGCCCGAGACGTCGTCGTCTGGTCCCGCAGCGGGCCAAACAACCTGTCTCCAGAAGCGAGGTCGTTGATTGAAGAGTTAGCAGCTAAGCGCGTACGCGTGCAACCCGTTACCTGCGACGTGAGTGACCGTGAGCAGGTCATGCGGGCCATGCAGCACGCCAGCTCCGGTCGCACTGTGCGCGGAATCCTCAACTACGCCGTCTCCTACCAGGACATCTCGTTTGAGAAACTGACAGCGGAGATGTTTCACGAAGGCATGGCGGCGAAAGTGCTAGGAACCAGGAACCTGCACGAGGCCACGAAGGCATTGCCTCTGGACTTCTTCGCCATGGTGTCTACCACGGGCACGGTCCATGCGTTCCCCACGCAGAGTACGTATCTCGCCGCCAACAACTTCTTGGATTACTTTGCGCGCTACCGCCGGCGGTGCGGACTGCCCGCTTCGACAGTCTCTCTGGGGTTCATCAGTGACTTGGGCGCGTTGACCCAGGACCCCGTCACTGTCAACATGATCGCACGCACGCGGTGTCAGAGCGTCACAGGCGCCCAGGTCCTGCGCATGCTAGAGCCGGCGTTTGTAAGCCCCAGCGAGCCCCATGATGCTCATCAACAATGGCTCGGCCGTTCCCAAGATCCGCTGTCAGAAGCCAACATCGTGACAGCCATGGACCCAGCCGTCTTCGCCAACATGAAGCGCGAAGAAACCGACGCAGCAAAGACAGCCTCGTCCTCTGGCGCAGCCCCCCGCTGGTACCACGACGCGCGAGCGTCGATCGTGCTGCGCGCCGCAGACGACGCCTGGCGTCACCAAGCCGGCGCCGATGCAAAAGCCCAGGACCTTGACACGTCGGCCGACAAATCGCCCGCTGCGCAGCTGCGGCGCCAGTTCCAGGTCTCGGTCAGCCAGATCAAGAAGCTGGACAGTGGGGAGAGCAAGGCGGCCGAACTCGCCCAGCTTGTCGCCTTCGTCACGGACGCTATACGCGCGACGGTGGCAGGCATGCTGTTCATCGACCCGTCGGCTGTGAATATGTCGAGTACGGTGGCAGACCATGGTATTGACAGTTTGCTTGCGGCCGAGTTCCGGAACTGGCTGCATGGGGCGTTTGGCAAGAATATTAGCATGTTGGATTTGATGGATGCGCGGATGAAGATTGATGTGTTGGCGCGGACGGTGGTGGAGGAGGCGGCGAAGTGAGACGCTGCGGTTGGTAGATGAACTGGCCTTCGCCTTGGTGGGCTTTTGGACAGTAGTTTAGTTCCGTAGCCGTATAAGACAGAGCAGATATATTCACCAATGTTCCTCCTTCCTAATCCTCTTGTATCTCTTTTACCCCCTTCTAGATCACCCGGAGCAGTTCGTCAACCCCGACCGAAGCTCTTATCAATTAACAGCGGGAACAAAAAAGACGTACTAATAAGACAAGAGACGAACGAGTAAGGCGACTAAAAGGGTAGAAAGAAAGAATGGGGCGTAGCTCAAGAAAAGCGAAGGAGCTGAGGAACTCTTCTCTGGCAAACCTTTCAGGAACAATAGAGTCAAACACATACCTCACCAATACATCCACCCCAAAATCCAAGCTCTCTCTTCCAGAAGAGAGCTGTTGAATCGCGACTTGCAAACACGCAACATACCTTGCTACTCATCTCGAAAAGAACCATCCTATCCCATCCCAACCCATCATCTCCAACCCCCAACACCTTGCCCATGCGCTCAATCCATCATCCATCCATCCAGACCCGCATCCACACCCCCCGAGTCTTAATTCCAGCCCCTCTACCCTCCTACCCTCCTCCCATCCCTGTCCCACTTCTCCGTCCACCGTAGTCGTGTCCACGTGATATCCAGAGGTGGAAGAAATCAGAGTCGTATTCAGAGCCAGAGCACACATGGTGCTAGTTGTAGTTCCCATCCCATCGGCCCACATCGGCTCCTTCGCTTAGTCATCTCATCCTCTCCCATCCCATCCCAATCCATCTCAGCCCCTTGTACCTACAAACCGCAAAAAATCGCAGTAACATTAACAACTGTAGAAACCGTGACATTTACATTTAACCTCCGCAAGAACACTATCAGAGCTCGTCTGTCGCCGTGATACTCCGCAAAATTCGTAGTTGCGTTCCTTAAGGAAGCCGCTTCCCGCTCCCTATCCGATCCGATCCACACTAAGCTTCGCTGACTAACCAGCCCCGCCCCGCCCACAAATCGCCCCCTTGCTTACCCCACCACCCCACTTACCCTCGCCCTCGCCCTTTCCTCACCGCCCTGCCCCCCGCTTACCCACAACCACACACACTTCCTTTTCTCTTTCACTCTCAATTACTATCTACATATATTTTCCCAAACGCAAAACTTTCACAATCCACCGGGCCGGTAACTCAGTGGTAGAGTGTAGGACTGCAGTTGATCAAATACCGTCTTCCCGAAGTCACCGGTTCGACTCCGGTTCGGCCCTTTGTTTTTTGGCGATTTTTGTTTTTTTTATTGCGCTGGGGACAGGAAGGGAGGAGAGAGAGGAGGGAGGAATGTAGGGTAGGGGGTTATCTTCTTTTGTTTTTGCTTGGTGGGTGCTTGTAGGAAATAAGAAGTGCTTTTGGGTTGAGGGAGGGGATGGTAGTGATTGATTACGGACAGAGTTGCCCGTGCTTTGTTGGTGGTTGTGCAATATTGCTTGGTGTTGACTTCCTTGAAGCAAGCTGCTTGTACCATCGTCAAGCAAAGCTCCCACCTCTCTCTCTGTTCCTCCCCACACAAAAACACCCTCTCACTCTACTCCACCTACCTAACAACCAAACAAGTCCCCCCAAACCACCAAGCTCCCCATCCCCATCCCCATCTCCACCGCCAAGCCCTACTAACCAGCCCTCAACACCACTCGCATTCCCACAAGCCAGTCACGCCATCCATACAAGCGCCTACCTCACTATTCCCCCGTCCCGTCCCGTCCGTCCAGACCCACAGCTCAGCACAGCACATATGCAAGTCATGCCGTTGAGATGCCCTTGGTTGCGCGCCGGAGTGGCAGCGGAAGCGATGTGTACCGCAAAAAGCAAATGTGGAAGTGGGGAGGGTGGGGTGCGGTGGGGTGCGGTATACAGAACATGCGGGATAATGGGGGTGGTGGGCAAAGGGAGGGGAGGGTAGGCAGAAGGGGAGGGGAAGGGTGTGTAGACGTTCGAGCTGAGCCGAGCTGAGCCGAGCTGGTGGAATGGTGGTGTCGGAGGAGAATTAGGGAGGACGACTGTGAGACCACCATGTGAAGTAGGTGTACGGTGGTAAGGAGCAGAGCCAGCGCCAGCTTCGGGTAGGACCGCAACGCGGCTGCGACGTCTGACCGCAACATCAACATTACATGATATTAGCAGACAGAGGAAACGGCCGAACACGGTACGGGCGCGTCGATGGTTCCCTGGAAGCTTCTGTGTGCAAGCCTCAATGGTCGTACATCAGCCCAGATCAGCTCAGTCAGTCATCAGCCAGGACACCCAAGTGCAACCAACCACACCGCCAACACAGCGGCAGCAGATAGGTGGCTGGAGTTTTACGAAAAAACTGTTGCTGTCCTTCGATGGAATTTTGGTCTACTATTTTTTTCTACCCGCCTGCCCGCCTGCCCGCCTGCCCGCCAATCCATCCCCGTATGAAGAAGAAGAAGACGGAAGATGTGCCTCGCCGCCTGGAATGTGAGTCCCGGCGTAGATAATACACGTCCGTAGGTGCACGAGCAAAGAGACTTTCTAGATAGAAAGATCTTGCTGACGTCGTGAGCTCATGTAGAGTCATGTCTCGTGTTTGGTGGCATGAGTTGGGGGTGAGAAAAGGAGGGGGGGAGGGGAAAGACACCATACTCGATCGTAAGAGACCAAAAAAAATCCTCCCTGACCCCCACACATGATAGGAAAGACGAGCCCAATCTTTGCTTTGCCGCAGTGATAAGACATGGTTGAAAGAAACAGCAAATAAGAAGGTGAAGAAAACCTAGATATGGCCCGTCATGCATTTCGCTCCATATTCGCCAATCCTATGCAGGGTGTTGAGAGGGAAATAGTCATTGCCGTTATATCTTTCTCGCTGGCCGTCGTCGTAGTAGTCGTTTGTCAACTACATGCAAGTTGCTTTTCCACTAGCCATTCCTAGAGAAGAGAAGCTCTGCTGCGTATTGAACTTCGCCGTTTGTCGCTTGCAGCGCCCGAACTGCATCTTCGCGCGAAAATCCGAGATTCAGAAGCTGCTGAATGTGCTCCTCGGGGAAGCCGTCCGACGGTGCTGCCTGGGCTTGCACAGGCGGTACGAATGGTGCGCCACTGGGTTTGCCCTGAACTTGGGAGGAAGAGCTTGCTGCCACGCTAGGCTCTGCAGCCGACGTCGTACCCGCCGGTCTCACAGCGCCGGATCGTGCCCCAATTTCAGTGCCATTGGGCCCGGCAACGGTAGGCTCGTTCAATTCAGCCTCTTCTAGGTTCTTGGGGATCTCGGATTCAGGCAGGAACGGCACGTCGATGCCTTCGAAGCTGAGGCAGTTCTTCTCTAGATCGATTTTGGCCTTGTAGCGCTTGAGCATGTCGAGTCCAAAGAGCAAATCCACGTCTTTGCCTTCCATGACAGTAAAGGCGCATGGCATCAGCGCTCCACCAATCTTAATCTCAGCGTGATGCACACGACCTAGTATTTTAGCCGTTCCGACACCCCGGGCTATGCCAGAGTAGCGCGTGTCAAGCAGGCGTGCCAGGCCACACCTATCGGCGCAGCCGGGAGACATGATGGTCGCCTGGGCGCCAGAGTCAACGAAGGCTTTGACCGGATAGCCATTGACCTCGGTGTCGATGTAGAGCATGTGCACGCGGACGAAAACTAGCACAGTCAGTATTAGTCGTGAGGCTGCAGTTCTACACGTACCTTCGGGGTTGTGCTCGTACGCATGCTGCAGATTCTCAATGACGCGGTCCTGGCGGATGATCTCCTCGATCTTGCGCTGTGCGTCGACATTGAAGGGGTCGTGATTGAGGAGAGAGACTTGGTTCTGGCGCTCGCGCTCGGCCTGCTCTTCCTGTCGTTGCCTCATTTGGTATGCGTCTCGCCAGCGGGCGGGGTCATGGATAGTAGCGAGAAGCTCGGGTTGGCGCTCCCGGAGATCTTGCTGGAGCGTGGGATCGTTCAAGATATGCTGTCGCAAGGCCTCTGGGTCGGGTGGCGGGCGACGGGTTGTACCAGCAGCAGTCTGCCCTTGCGCAACGTCCCGACGACGCCGGATGAGCACGGCCAGCATCTCGCCATCGCGGATACCGGCCTCCTCGAGTGTCTGGGCTTCCTGATTGAGCGCGCGGCCGTTGAGGAAGAGGTTCTGGGCGGTCGCGGGGAAGCTCGTTTCGGCCTCGACGAAGCCCTTGAGGTCCTTGACGGTGAGGCCCGGCGGCAGGTCCAGCGTCAGCAGCTCCTGGTCCGACGGCTCGTTGGGTGCGTTGATGGATATGGTGACGCGTGGCCTATTTGAGCAATGTTAGCCGTCCGTTTTAGCTAGTCGCACAGGAACGGTTTCGGGAGCCTCACATGGTTGTGGAGGAGCCGGTGGGCGTGCTCCTTGCGTTGTATGCAGGTGATTCTGTATCCGTCCAAGAGACGGTTGCACACTGGGCGGACGGAGGGGATGGAGGGCAGTTCTGGGTGGTCGCAGCGGCGAGGTGCTCGGTAGGCGCTCCCGGAAACGCGTTGGTGAAGGAGCGTGGAGGGAGCACGCCGAAGTAGGGCCCGCGCCGTCACCGCTTCGTGCCTGGGTGCCTGGAAAGCGATGGAAGGTCGCGGGGGAGCTCGCGTAGTGGGCGGTCGGAGCCCAGCGGGGAGCGGTTAATAATCAGCAGGTCGCGGCGGCGGTCATGGCGGGATGGGCGCTGGCGCTGGCTTCTGGCTCTGGCTCTGGCTCTGGCTCTGGCGCTGGCGCTCGTGTGCGTCTGGTTACCTCGAGCGTAGGCGGGGGCAGATAAATACCGGGCGGCGGTAGGCTGGACTGGACTGGGAGGCAGCTGGCCGCGAACGACGCTGCAGACACGGCGGACACGGCGAACACGGCCTGGACATGCCACCGCAACTGAAACTCGCTGCCGGCAGGGGCATGGCGGGGTATTGCCAGGCTGCGACGCGGCGGTTGGTGGACAGCCCATGGATGGAGCAGCCGGACGAGCTGTGTTATTATTGTGGACCCAGATTTGGCAGATAGCTGTTGGAGCTAGGCCTGATGCATGATAACGGTAGCTGCTGTGGGATAGCGCACGATCTTCCGCAGCTAAATGCAGGTGTTAGGACCGCATTACATACAATACGGCTTAGCTGCAGCTTAGTAGATCCTGTAGTATGCTAATCACAATACGAGCTTCTTTTAGAAAGAGAAGAGTAGCTCTGTTACACGTAGCTAACTCTTCTCTATTTACATTCTAGCTATTCTATCTCTATTAATCAAGCGCTAATGGTAGGCTAAGCTGTTCTGAGACTAAACCTGTATAGTATTTCGAGATTACTAGCCTATCGTAAGCCTGCTAAGATCGCGCTAGAGACCCGCTAGCTGCAACGGGTACAGTCTGAAGAACAGCCGCCGCACACAATGCCACCTCTAACGTCGCTGACTGTCAAATCTGTCTTGCATCCAGGGATATTGCAGACATGTCATGGGCTGCTCTGCCCCTCCGGTCTGGCAGGATCGGCCTGTGCATTGATGTCCAGGCGTGCTCTACCTACAGCCGTGGTACGTGGTGCTACTCGCCCGTCCACGGATAACTGTGCGGTGCTCCGGACACGAGCAGATGCTGGTGCAAACCAGGAATTCGTCGTGATGGGCCCTGCCGTACCACCCCTCTAGCTCTGGCAACATGTAACAGTGCGGAAACCCTCGATCAGAGGGCCGTCGACGTCTAATGCTGCCGCCCTAAGCACCCTCGAAAAGCCCCCCCGCAGCGGTGGCATAGGGCTCTCGCCTATTCGGGCCAGCTGATCTCCAACCGGCTACCGCCGGCCAAGCCCGACGGCCCGTGCCCAGAACCCCCCTCCGCTACACTGCACAACTCTTGCGCACCCTCGAACCGTTTTATTTCCTGCTTCCTGTGCCCGCGGCCACCTCGGAATTACCAACCTCTAATCGGCCGCCAAGATGCCTAGGGACTTAGAATCGGAAAAGGCCACCCTCGCCGGTATGCCGCCGCTCTCCAAAGAACAAGCGTCGAGCCCCCCGCCCGCCGACCCGCAGTCAATCTACAAGATCCCCACTGCTGAGCGGTTCAAGAAGATGAAGGGCATTCACCCGTACGGTCTGCTGCTGAGCCAGGCCGACCTCGACGACTGCGACTGGCTCGAGCATGCCGCCTTCGAACCGCACGAGGCTGCGTCGCGGGAGAAGGTGAGAGCCCCCGCACTGCAGCTAAATTTCCCCGTGGCTGCATTCTGGCTTCATGCCATGTCATGTCGTTTACGCCGATCTCATATATTCTCCTCTCTTGTATCACCTTCGGGCTTGTTGTCAGGCGTCAGGCACCGTCGATGCAGTTGTCTGGTGCCCATGGTTACTCCAATCGCCTGATCTACGCATGCGCAAATGCAGACGATCCCGGTTATTGGGAACTTCCCTTCTTACGTCTTGATTTTACCGTTATCGCATCATATCTACCATATCATCCTGTTCGAGTTTTACGCGCTCTGCAGGAAACTGTAACTCTTACTGCCGTCTGTCAACTTCAATGCCGAGCGAAATTGGCGGAGAAGGTTGCCGTATCCTCGTACCCAGAGTCAGCCTCTCTTGCGCCATCATGTTTTAGCTGATGCAACTATCATGCCCATTGTCTCCGAATTTGCGCCGTTTTCCAGTTACATAGCGCGGATTGTAGACCGCTCCTTCCCCATCAGCCACGCGCCCTAGCCGAATCCGACACGCCCTGGTATCACTACACAAGCCTGCCAATACTAACCTGTAACAGCTGGAATACCGCCTGAGGACATGCGGCCAACTCTGCAGCGGAATCTTTTCCTCTGCGTACCCAACGACATCGGGCCCTCTCGCTACATTGGTCAAATCCCGAACCTTCCCCTCCGTGGACTCTGCGGACTCTGACCGTAAACGCTTGCTGCTCGGCCACATTATTGCCACCAGATTTACCTCCCCGGTCGTCACCGATGCCTCCATGGACTTCCCCAAAGACTGGCGCACAAAGTACCAGCTCAATCCCCCCGTCGGTCACGATGAGGATGGTGACACGGTATGCCTGCATTCATTATGCGTGCATCCCAATGTTCAGGGAAAGGGTTTAGCAATGGTTCTGTTGAGAGGCTGGATTCAAAGAATTAAGGACTCCGGGACGGGCAAGAGAATTGCACTTCTCTGCAGGGAGAAACTGGTGCGCTTCTATGAGCGAGCCGGTTTCAAGAGGGTGGGAGACAGTACATGCACCTTTGGCGGCGGCGGATGGATTGACATGGTGCTCGACTTCAGCAGCGGAGTTACCATCGACGACGATATCTGACGCTCCAGCGATGAACTCGATGAGTCACGCCGTATGAGCGACGGCGACTGTTTGGCGTTGGACTGGCGTTGCGAGCGCCGGGTGGAAGATCCAATGCATTTGGGCCGGGGGGAGGAATTCGTCTCAGGAGTTCGTGTTGGCTCAAAAGAAAAGGGAAGGCAGTCGACCGGGTACACATGTACGGTTTCTTTGGCCAGACCGGCGGAACAGTAGATACTGTAGATGAGGATCTTCCAATACGATTATAACGAGGCTATGCGAAATTGATTCACGCGATACTTGGTGCGGTTGATGGCAGGCAGTGGTGGCGGGTGCTGAGCAAGGTGTGGGGAATGAAGTTGGAGTTAGAGTTGGAGTTGGAATTGAATTGAATTAGAATTGAAGATAAGTTAAAGTACAGTCTATGTACTCGATCAGCTAACCAGCAGCCAGATTCTAGAAGGAAAATAAACAGATAATAGAAACAGGTACATATAACCAGTATCTGGCAATTTGGTGATCAAAGAAAGAAAACAGTGTACAGAAAGAGGGGAATACAAGTGGAAGACATGATCCACAGCTAACAGATGATATACAGGTAATGAGTGTAGTGGGATAATACAACAAGTTGTGCCGTCGACCATGTGTCGATGGCAATGCACGTTTCCTGTGGTGCAGCCGGTTCTAAAGAGATGAGAAAAGAAAAAGTGCAAAAGGAGTGAGGAAGAAAACAGAAGGCTATAATAGGGAAAGAGTACCAAGAGATGTACAGGATGCCGAAGGGAATACATAGTCAAAGAAAGAGAAGTCCGAGTCTACCCCGTGAGCGGTCTTGATTTAGTTGCCGCCAGGTCGGCCTCCAGGCATAGACTGCTTGCTCTTGTCGGAGCGCAGTTTCTCCGATACCGTTTTCCAAGTCTCGTCGTCGACCTTCTTACCATCGGCCGCTCCAATGATGATATCTTCTCCCTTGGTAGCCGCGGCGACTAGAAGCACCTTCTCATCATCGTCAAGTGAGAGGTATGTACCCATAATTGTGTCCAGCATTGGATCCAACGCCCTAATCTCTTCAACGATTCCTTTCAGTGGCCCATCCTCGTGGTACAATGGGTGAGTTGATTTCTTCTCCGTCAGATGTTCCAGATTGTTTAACAGATTCGGAGGAGTAACATAGAGAGTGTCCTTTTTGAACTCCCAATTCTTATGTTCAGCATGGCAGCGCACGCATTTGCGCTCGCCTTGATGACGCCAGTATGTGACCCGCGGGCAGGTTATTTCTGTGCCCCCGAAGTAGTTCAGGTCGAGCATAATCCAGTCTTTCGGGGGTTCCTTCCTCAAGACCTCACAAGGCTCTAGGATTCCCGTCTTAATACGTCGTCTCCAGGCGTCGGGGCACGTGAGGCTATTCGAAGGATTTTTCTCTGTGCCTCTGTGCTTGCTCGTAGGGAGTAGCATGGCTACCACATGATCCGGGTCACTGAGATTATCTCTCAATTTAATTTCTTCCCAGGCGTTCCACGACTGCGTCGGCTGGCCCCTACGCACCCTAACGCCCACGAACCAATTCTCAGGGAGTCTGCAAGCTGCGCCGCTGATGATTTCGACGACGCAGAGGCAGTTTCTATGGTTGTCTTCGATCAGCTTGTTGTAGTGGATGAAGATCTCGGTGGAGTTGTTATCTTCGTTCATCTCCTCGGCCACGATGTACGCATCCCAGAGCCGTTTCGCGGTGTCACCATCTGGATATTCGACGACGAGTCTCTTGCGTGCCTTGATCATACTCCTTCGATTTGTTAGATCAATATTCCCTACAACAAACTCCAGGTAATCACGCAGAATATAGTTGCTGACTGTCCCCATAGCAGTCATGATCTGCGTGGAATCGATGAAATTTTTTGGTAGTGGTGGAGGTCGGACTGTTCCTTTAATTTCCCATATCATCTCCTCCCAGTCGCCATATTCTATGCTCTTCATCGCACATCGGATGTTGTTCTTGCCGTCGTCTAAGTCGCCGGCTTCGACAGCTCGCTTGATGAGATCTTTCCACTGTCCTGGATCCACGGTCGCGCGAGCCTGAGCCGTGCACACCTCGGTATATGGCGTGAACAGCTTCCTGCTTCTGGCGGCCTCCGCTATTCCCGCAATCCAGGTGCTCTCATCAACGCTGCTCTTCGCATTTCCCGTGTGGCTCTCCTTTCCGGGTTTGAGAAGAACGAGGTGGTCGCAAATAGCAGTGATGATGAAGTTGTTCCAAACAACCTCATCATCCTTGCTGACATCCTTGAAAACGCCCTCGGCTTTCTTAGGGCTTCCTTCGAGGATTTCGGCCTTGAGCTTTTGTGTGTTGTCTTTGTTGGTAAAGATGACCCCTTCATCTGCGCTCACTCGGCTCACTTGCAAGACGAAGATGTAGTCGACTTCCCTTTGGGGCCTGGGCTGGGCAGAAGCCATGACGAGGAACGGGAGATCGGAGGAGCAAAGATGGACTTGCGTCAGTAACAGCCGTGAAGTATAATGTTTGTAAGTCTGGCTGATAGCTTGGTAGGTGTAGCGAAGGTTGGTGGAAGAAAGAAGCACAATACGATACCGCGAGCGTGTCTTTATACCACGCCATTGAGTCTGACTCTCTGGGTATGACAGCAGAGACGTGAGTCAACGTTCATGGCAGCGCACATTTCTGTGCGGTGTTCGAGGAATGACTTGCCACTTTCTACGAACGGACCTCGAGGGGGTCGACTCTTAGGCACTAAGAGTGGCGTGATAGAGCGAAGTTGCATGCCAGCAGCGACCCGTCGTCGGCGATGAGTCTGTAGGTGATGATTCTATGGGTATGACGGTATGGAGGTGAGTAGGAAGGCGTGGTTGAAGTCGTGGTAACGCACTGTTCCGCCCATGTAGGACTTCTGCCCACCACGGGCCTCATGGAGGCCGATTCGACTCCCATGCGTACGGTCCGCGGAAGCGAGAAAATGTGGCACCCTGCTTCCCGCAATCTGTCCTAGCCCGCAATTCGCGATGACTCTCTCGGTATAGCGGTAGCCAAGTCATTGAGAAGTGGCGGTCGAAGTCATGGTAAGAGCTTCGCGCACCATTTGGGGGGGCAGCACTGCTGAGACAGACCTCCTAGAGCGGAATTGCAGTGCTATATCGCCACCGTCGTTCGATTATTTGCCGTTGAGAATGAGTCTGCCGAGATGACGACGCGGGGTTCGGGAAGAAAGTGGTGGTCACGATGGTAGCGCGCTGTGCCGCTTGGTGCACCGTTGGAAAGCTTCCACGGACCACAGCTAATTTCCTTCGGCGCCATGAGTCTTATGGCGACGTCAACCTCAAATATATGCCAAGACCACCTCCCGCCGATTCATACCGCCCATTTCTCGAGTGCTTTGGAGATTCAGTAAGTGAGTGATGGATCTCAGAAGGCGCTGACGAGGATTGATATAGGCACATTGATGTCGTCTCTTCAGGAGATGGGGTCTTCTTCCAGCAGCGCAGAACTATCGGTGCTGTGCATCGCTTCGTATGCCATCTCTGCGGATTACCTAGACTATGATTAATCGTCGATGTCAGACCATCTTGCGCGCTACTCGGCTTCGCTCTTCCGCACAGTTTTCTTCTCGTAAGAGGATGCGAGAGTCATCGGGTCTAGCCTACATGGCGCAGAAATTGGCTCTCGCCAACGTAACGTGGATCCATAGATGCAGGCTGCCCATACCATCGGTATACTACCGTGCCTCTTGAATGACTGGTAGGTGTGGGCAGTTTGAGTCAACAGCAGGACGTACTCCCGGTACAGTCACCTTCATACAGGTATATAGGGTACGGTTTTGTCGGCATATTTGCCTTCTTTCTCATCGATACCATTCTCTTCAACAATATCTACTACTTTAATCTTCTATGTCACCTTCATACACAAGCTTACACTCGAAATACTATATCTCTTCTTAGATTAACTTGTACCGGTTTGTACTACTACTACACAAGCGTCCTCCCCCTAGACCGAATCTCGGACTCTTTTCGACAATGCCGGGCCTTCTGGAACCAACAGTAGAGATACCTGAAACAGTTCCTGCCTTGACCGCTCTGGTTCATGAACGCGACCCATTGACGGGCCTTCGGAGCAGAGTACAGCTGTTTCGTAACCAGAACAAGGACGAGAACGAGAAGGATTACATGAACTGGTTGGCCAAAGAGAAAACCAGACGCGGGGAATTTTCGGCCGATATGTTCATGAGATTTGACAAGCTCGATAGCTCTAATGGTGTACAATCCGGAGATGGATCTGGAGATTGCGAACATCCCTATTGCTTGTGTTCGTTTGCACTCTTCACCGGCAAAGAGTGCGCTGCGGTATTCAACAATGTGGATTATGAGTTGACGGAGAATATTGATGATCACACCAAGTATCATTATGTTGTCGCAAAGGTTCCTAGATCAAGGGCGAGGGACGGGCGACTACGAGCATGTCCTATCGCTTGGCATCGTTATAAAAGTAGTGGGGAAGCTGGAGAACTAACCCCATGTCCGAACGTGTTCGGTCCCTTGCCTGACCCAGACTGGGTCACACATCATATAGGAATCAGTCGCACCGGTGATGGTCAGGAGATAGACCCTGGTTGCCCACGAGTATTCGAAACTCATCCTGGACCCTGTGTCATGTGCCGTGCGGAAGAAAACCAAGGCGAGAATCCGTTGAGTGGGTTAGTCACCGTTCATAACGTTTTCATGACGGCGCGCCACTTTACGGATGGTAAATTTGAGTTCGACGACGAAGCCTGGCTGTGCCCGGTTTATCATGACTTGGAACTCACTGAGATCGTCGAAGAACTCGAGGTTCTGCCGCCGAGTTTCCACCAAATCCCCCCGCATTCCAGCGATAAAAAACTGGATAATGGAGACAGGCTAGTCTCATGGTACCAACGACAAGATATGCCACGATGGAGACCTGCGTATATCAACAGGCAGATTTATTCCAAAGACAAATATGTCATCATCAAATGTCCCCTGGACGACCAACGCGGGCCGCTGTGTTTACCAGGGGACGATGATTGACATTGCAACTGGAGACTTACTTCCAGCCATCATACCTGGCACACTCGTAGTGACAATCTTTCAACACCACATCACTTCAGCCAGGGTCCAATATATTATTTCTGGCATAACGGCCTTTTTTCTTTCGGGTTGGGTCTGGTCGATTTCCCACATTATTTCAACATTACCTTTCTTGACCGACATTTCCGGCACATCTGTGGCGACAATGTCTTTACATCACATGGACGATACTCCAGCTGAAGTACAATGAACATTGTACCTGGCATATCGACCTTTTTCCTTCCAGTTTGGGATCAGGTTTTTATTTCGGCGTTTCTGGTTACATTCTTTTCGACGGTCATTGCCGGGCACACCGGTGGCGACAGTATCTCTGTACCACATCACCACAATTCCAGCCGATGTTCGATGTATATCTTGCCTGGGATAACGGCCTTCTTTCCTTTCGGGTTTCTTTCGGGTTCAGGTTTGGGTTTGGCTTTATCGGTTTCCTATGTTGTCTTAATGACCCCTCTCTTTCTCGACTGTCTCTACCTACAACCTGTATTTTGTACCCATTGTTCCTATCCGTAGTGTTAGGCGGGTCTTCACACTCCTGGTGTGTATATAATTCGAATGTCCTATGTGGATTTCATTGAGTCCTTTTCGTACGGAGATTCTTGAGATCTTGGTCTTTGCCACCGTGTATCGCTTTCTGCGTCATCAGTATAAGTTTTTCGGATGGTGATTCAGAGTTGATCGCTATCGTCGTGCGCAAGGCTTGAAGTACGGCTCTTGCCAAACTCGAGCGTCATGCCTCCTGGAGACGTGTTTTTATCTCCCATGTTTACATCGAAAAACTCGTCTCGTACGGTCCGCATCATCGGAGGTCCAACGCAGGTCCACGCGGGTGATGAGTCGGTCCTCTTCCACGCACGCAGCGTGGACTCATATATATGAGTATGCCACATACTCCCGTGGTGCCGTGACTCTCGACTGACTGATATAAAACAGTTTAGAGTCGACATGGAGAAGACGCACGACCACCACAGTCACCACAATACGGATATAAAGCAGAGATCTTATCGACGGATGCTCTCTCTTTTTTTCTTCATCCACATCTCCTATCACAATCTGTCAGCAACCCTGCCCTACGAAAACCAGTGCTTTTTCAGATCCTTATACTTCTGGCAACGAACCTTTGCGTACTCGAGTACATCATTCCAATTCCAGAACGGGCGTTGTGGCTGAGCATCTCCAGACATGCCCAATATGGGGAAACGAAGCGGTTTGCCCTTGAACCGTAAGCGAGAGCCGAAGCCTGGAAACGGGAAGAAGAGCTGGCTGCTAAAAACTGTCAACGACGACAAGGAGCACGACACAGAGCAGTTCATGGACTGGGACAAATTCGATATCCCGGACGGCGAAGACGGGGGGAATAACAAAGGCAACGGCGACTTCTACCACTGCTACTGCTGCATCGAGATCAACACTGGGGAGGATTGCCTGACCAGATATGGCAAAAAAGGCTTGGTCGACAGCAAGGGGAATAAGCACTTTGCGGCTTACAAGATTCCCGCAAGTATTGGCAAAGGTTCTGAACGCGTGCGCGTATGTCCTCGTGCCTGGCTCCAGTACATCAGGAGCAAGGAGAAAGTACTATCGTCATGCCCTGGCGTGACTCTAGACTGGCCAAATCATGAATGGATCACCTTTCTTCGTCAGGAGAACATTGACATCGAATATCCACGAATAGACGTACTGCCTAAGGGAAAAGAATGCCTGAGGTGCTACGCAGAGAAGAACCACGAGGTTCAGGACCTAATAGGCAACAATAGCCACATCCTGGTCCCGAAACTAAAGCACTGGAAAGACATTCCGATGTTCGAGTTCGAAGAGTGGGTGAAGCCTGTTTGGAATGAGGAGTGGGAAAAGCTGGAAGAGCCTGTTGTTCTCGCCGACGGATCATTATTTTGGTGGAGTGAGGTACCTAAGGAACATCGCCCTCGTGAGATCGAAGAGCGGATATCCAGCAAGGGGACCACGCTCTTCATCGTTACCGAGGATGAGCCCGAGCTTGCTGAGACAGCAAGAGCCCATCTAACTGATAACCCTTGGCTATAGCTCACCAACCCACGGCCGATTCGGGGTTTTATGGATCTCAGTCATGAGTCCAGAATATCTTTTTCTTTCTTCCACTGTTTATGGGCGCCCAGACATTATTCTTCCCCAGATCCACCGGCCACTTTTCACACTCAGACTGTTTGATTCGATAACGGCAACACCTTCATTCGCTTCTCCTATGTTTAATGTCGGTCCAGTCCATTCATTACTCCCCGGTCGCGACTCTTTCGTGGATTTCCATTTTGTTGTTTCCGGGTATGCGTGTACATTAGATTCTGTAATATATCTTTCTATTCCATTTTGACAGTGGCTGTTATCGTAAAGCGGGAAATGCCGTGTGGTGATGTGGTGATGTGGAGTTGATGCACTTGGGGTGGTGTCAGCGTCAGCGTTCGTATCTGATTCGACAGATCAGATCGCGCTAGCTTAACGTTACTCAGCGGAAACCCCGCTAGATCCTTCTCAACCACGACGCTTCAACATCGCAGGTGAGCGACTCCAATGCATCTTGTATCTTCATTTCATCGCTTCCCGTTACCAAGCCGGGATTGATACCGCGCCGGCTCGTCGATTAGGGCTGTATGCATAGGCACGAAGGCGATCACCAGCATCGCGGGAATGAGTAAACTCAGTTGATTTGGGTTTGATGTTGCTGACACTCCAGACCATGGCTACAAGTAACAGGACGTATCTCGTACTAACAGCCGAAATTCTCCTACTAATTGCTGCAGCGGAAAGCATAAGATAGCGAGAAGAGTGCAAGAGACCAAACACTCAGACAGTTTCAGCCTTGTCACAGAACCGGTGCATGAGAGTCCGGCATGGCAACAGTATAGGCGCTCGACGAGAAATGAACAGCATGAGGTTGCGAAGATGGATATTAGGGAAGACAGTTCTAATTTAGTCACACAGGGTGACTGCAAGCCCATATTCTGTGGCTAGGATAGCGTGTGGCGTGGGGCGCAGATCACGTATTGCTGACAAGCTGAGTCCGAAACGGGCGACACATGGCGTCGTCACCTCCGAATGACACCTTGCGAACTACAACCGCCGTCGTGACACTTCGGTGATCTCTTCCGCGACTTCTGTTATCGCCTACACGTATGGAACGCGGCCTTCTACGCTCGGCAACATGATCATCCTCCACCGCAAGATATTCGCCGCGTCGATCGCGGCCATTTTTCTCCTTTTCGTGATCCATTTCAGCTTCCGGCCCTTGTCGAATGATGGCTTGCGCTCGTTTGTCGGCGGCAGCACAGGGAAACCGTACAAAGACGTGAAAGAACCATTTCGAGAATACCAAGAATACCAAGAAGGACCACCGACGACAACGAGGTATGTAGCAGAACCTGTATCTTCCAACTTCCTCGTGAGACTGTGAGAATTGATCTAAAGCAAACAGCAGCTCAGAAATCGAATCTGAGCCCACTACCACAGAATCGCATCGGCTCGTCGCTTCAGAAACCCCTGAAGCGATTCTCCCAGACAAAATCCTCGTAATCGCCAAGACAAGCGCAGAAGACACAAACTGGGTGCACGACCATTTCCCCGAGTAAGCCCGATCAACGTTGCATGCAACGTTCACTTGCACGACTTGCACGACTGATCCCCACCGCAGCTGGCAAAGCGCCATCTACACCGTCGACGACCCCGCCGCCTCCCTCCACACCACCACCAACAAAGGCCGCGAAGCCAACGCCTACCTCACCTACCTCATACACCACTACTCCAACCTGCCCTCGACAATGCTCTTCCTGCACAGCCACCGCAACCACGACCACGGCTCGCGCGACGCCGAGCCAGACCTCAACCTCGACTTCGACAACGTCGCCACCATCCGCGCCTTCAAAACCGGCTTTGTCCAGCGCGCCGGCTACGCCAACCTGCGCTGCATCTCCGGCCCGGGCTGTCCCGCTGAAATCCAGCCCTTCCGGCCCGTCGAGCAGTCAGACCCCCTGCGGCCGCAGGAGCGCGCCATGGCGAGCGTGTGGCCGAAACTGTTCGGCAATGCGACGGCGGTGCCGCGCGTCATTGCCACGCCGTGCTGTGCGCAGTTCGCTGTGTCGCGGGCGCAGGTGGAGAAGCGGCCGAAGGGTGACTATGAGCGGTTTTTGGGGTGGCTGGAGGAGACGCCGCTGGATGACTACACGTCGGGACGCGTCTTTGAGTATTTGTGGCACGTGATTTTCGGGCGGGAGCCAGTGTAGTGAGTTTTGTCTGGGATGGAGTTGATTTGGGAGTGAGTTTCGTTGCTGACGATGGGGCACAGTTGTCCGGATGAGGTGCAGTGTTATCGGGAGCAGTTTGGGAGTGCGCCGCCGCCGAGAAAGCCGAAGGAGGGCGAGGCGAAGGAGGATGAGTCGAAGGACGAAGAGCCGAAAGAGGGGAAAGCAGAAGACGACGTTAGTGACAAGGACGACAGTACGAAGAACGACGAGAGCAGAAGCCACTAGCAGCAACGACATGTAAGTCGAGTTCGCCAGGGATGCACAGCTCAGCTTTTCAAACAACCTACTCCGTACATGTCTTTAACTAACCAACAAGCAGCAGTAGACATATACATACATATACACATAGATACCCAACTATCTCTGACTGGTCCTGAACATCGACTCCAAATATCGACATAAACGTTCCATTTCCTCCTTCCCATTGCCTCCCTCCCCCTCCTCTCACCCCCCTATTCCCTTCTCTCCTTTTTTCCACCTTCCCCAACATGTGACAGCGCCAGTCCACAGTAACGGCTCAGTAAAGTCCTCAACGGAACATTTGACACAGCCCCTATATTTATATCCATATTCACACCACATCGGCCCCTCTCTTGCCCCTTGCCCCTCATACTGCATGCACGCACGCCCCACATCCCCTTCCCACCTCCCTCTCCGCCAATCCACCACATCCCCTTATCCCCCTATCCGCCTACCCCCCCTCACAAACGCCTTTCGAGCCCCTCTCCTCCTTTTCCTTTTCCGTATTCCCTGATTCGATTCGATTCGATTCCCAAGCCGGCAAGCAAGTCCAGAGACGGTAGATAGACATGCGCGCGCAGTAATCCAACCCCCTCTCCCTCTGCAGCCCACAGCCGGTGCCGGTGCCGATATCAATGCTGACGACACGAGTAACGTGACGCGCGCAAAGCCCACTCACAGCCAGCGATATATATAAGCATGACGTGACATGACATGACATGCCCCCGAGTCCCGACGCCCCTTCATCTCCCCACCAAACAAAGCCCGACACAATCACACAATCATATCCGAAACCGGCGCATCAGTCACCACATCACATCACCTCACACGCACCACAAAACCCCACGCACAGCACAAACTCATTTAAACAATTAGTCTAATTTGATTCTCATCTCACTCCTAACTCACTCACTCACCGACCCCTATCTCCACGTTCCCACCACCAGGTATCTTTTACGCTCTCCTCTCCCCTCACTCACACACACACACGCCATGCCCCCCACGACTCCAACTCCCTCAGATGCGCCAAGCTAACCTAAGTCAGAAGGTTTCATAGAATGGAAAGTGAAAAAGCCCTCGAATATATGCCCTGCCCTGACCAGCCTCCAATCCGCCGCTAAATGCACACAAGTTCTCATATTTACCGGACCTTCCTTCCAGTCAGCTCAGCCCATAACGAATACGCGCTGTACCCAAATGACGTTCTGAGACTCTCGAACTCGAATCGATCTTGTTTTATCTGCGCTCTTTGAACCGAACCACCGCACCGGAATATCATGTAGATAGATCTTCGGCTTGTTGCGGCTTAGCCCGAGAAGCGGAACCGCAAGGCTTCGAGTCGTCCGAGGCCTTCGCGCGGCGCCACGTTCCTCCGGCGGTACGAGGTAGTGAAGTCCTGCAGGATGGTCCGAATCATGCGGATGTCGCCCGTTTGAATTCGCTGTTTGATGTTGTTCAAGAACCTGTCCGACTCTTGTTGCGTGATGGAGCCGGCGGGCAGCATGTTTACTGTGCTCTGTACCCAGACGGCTACTTGCTCCGGCATCAGGTCGAAAAGGTCGAGGAGCACGCCTGACGAATCGGGAAAACATCCTTCGGGGAAGCTGTACATCATGCCGGTCATGATGCGCTGGACGAGCTGGGGCCCTGATGCGACGACAAGTTGCTTGACACGATCTTGGATCTGTTGGGGTACCTCGTGGCGGGTGGTGTCGAAACTAGATGACGGGGCATGGTTGCGGCCGTAGCCGAGGAAGTCGCGTAGGAAGTGAAGCGTGGCAAGGATGGGCTCCTCTTTAAGTAACGTGAGAGAACTGCATGCTGCGAGGATAACAGTTTCCATAAGTGGCGATGATATCGACTCATGAGGGTAATAGAGGACCATATCGGCAGCCAAACGAAAATAATCCTCGATAACTTCAGATCATGTTAGTATATGATATACGTTGCTCGAGGGTTCACTTACGATCGGGAAGCTCCTCCGGCGGCAGGTCGTTCAAGATTCGCAGGAACGTCTTGGCTTGCTGCTCGTAGAACTGGAAAACATCGTTGGCAAGACTGGGATCGACGTTCTCGATTCCCTGGGAGAATTCTCGCACAATCGATGCCGTTGCCCATAGGAAACAGCCTTGTCTCGACGTGTCAAAGCCTTGCGTGAGTTTGGTGGCAAGATCCGGAAGGAGCGGTCGCATCGCGGTCCGGTAGGAAAGAACCATGTACCGCCAACACCTACATACCCGCTCAAGTACGGGGACACTTTTCCAGAAGTGTGTGATTATGTTGCCAAGAATCGGAAATATCTCTTGACAGTACTTGACAGCAGGATGTTCCTGGCCCGTCGGAACCTCTGGTCGTATTACTTCGACGAAAATTGTGATGAGGTTAATTTTGTCTATGAGGGGTTAGCCAATGTCGTGTAAAAATGGAGTAAATAGGCGAATTACCTGCGAGCAGCTTTTGTTCCAACTCCTCCTTTGCCTGAGCAGCAATAGTCATTAGGCTTTGCATTACCGGATCACAGTACAGCTTCAGCACTTCATAGAGCTTGTCGATGGGTACCCGGGCGATGACAGAAGCTACGCCCTCTGTGATCTCTTCTTGGCTGCTTATCGGTAGAGTGTTCAGATACTTCGTATAAAATTGTTGGAGAGGGACGGTAAAATCTACGAGCAAGCTTGCGCAGTCATTGCAGAAGAATTTGAACGATAGTGCAGCTGCTCGGATGACTTCCTTTGTTGAGTGTTCGAAGGCTCCCATGATGTAATCGAGTTGAGGCTGGAGTGTTTCTGGATGTTGGGCCGTCCACTCCGTGTACCGCCCCAACGCCATGACAGCCTGGAACCGAACCTTGTGGTGGTCTGGGATGGCTACAATGAGTGGAATGAGGCGCGGTAGCATGCTGTTTTCGTCCGGGGGGACCATTCGACCCATCGCCCGCACGGCGAACAACGGAGCCTCCAGTTTCTGCCATTCTGGTACATGGTTCGGTCCTGCTTGCGGCCCGTATGTTTGCACCCATGCTTGGATGAGGTTGTACGGTTTCTGTAGGCATTCTGTAACGCCCATGACCTCACAACAGTCCTTGAGGACATCCCCCATCTGGTGTCGGAATTCCCGGAACTTCTCCTCCTGCTCCCGATCGCCCTCGAACAGGTCCTTTTCGTCGCCAGTGTCCGGCTTGGGATACTCGAGATGGCCTACCATGATATCCACAAGCTTTGCATAGACCGGAGCACACTGCGCTTTTGCGTCCGAATACTTTTCGAGCGTAAGATATTGCTTGAGATCATACCAGAACTTGAAAGTGTGAGATATCGCATCCCTTTCTTGGTCTAGAGCGGCGGTTTCGAGGATAGCCTCCACGAGACCCCTAAATTCAGCGGGTAGTCGGGCGATGAGCAGAACCCACGACTCGCCGGCTTCAGCAAAAATCCTCGCAAGCCCCTTGAACGTTTCTGTGTCTTCCTCACTCGCTGCTTGGGCCAGCTTCGGGCGCAGCGCAACCACGTGAGGATACAGGGACAAGACGGTGTTCATGGCCTCGTCCACATCCTTGGTCTCGCCAATCAAGGCGCATAAGCACTCGACTGCGGCCTCGAATGGCTCAGGGGCGGAGAGTGCATCGATGATGACGGCGAGGAGGGGCGAGGTGAGAATGTCGTCCAGAGGAACTTCACGTATCCAGGAGGTGACGCAGTTTAACAGCTGTGGGTTTTGTGCGGCAGCCGCTGCGGTCGTTAGCTAAAATGGTGCAGATGGCAGCAGAACTTACGTGACGACTGGGCGTACTGCACGAGGAGGGTGAGTGCTTGTTGCGCATTTTCTTCGATCAGTTCATGCGTCCTTGCGGCCAACTCGGATTCCTGATAACACCATGCATTAGACTCTGACTCTGATATGGTTCGCAGTACTGAAAGGATGTGCCGGGAAACGAAGGGCATGTGGTGTCTCGGCCGAACATACTGTGAGGTTGATCTTTCGTCCATGCGTGACTTCTTCGGGGAGCACACGCAGAAAGTCCAGGACGCAGGGCAGCGTAGACGGGTCTGATCCGAGAGTCGAGACGATGGAAGAAAGGACGTCCTTCCACTCGGTCATCTGAATGGCCAGATTCGCCAGGCACACACACAGCTGCAGCCTGATAGGCTTGGGCCCAGCATGGAAAGTCGCCAGATTCCTCATGATGGAATCCCGAAGGTTGGGCAGCGAGTCGCGGGGCACTTGGTGCAGGTCGTATACAATCTGCACGTGTTAGAAGGGGAGCTGCGCGCGGAACCTCGACCTACCTTGCCCTTGAGCGTTGTGGCGGCAAACAGTTTTGCTGCAGCGTCGACGTTGTTCGTCTCCAGCATAGCGAAGGTGGTCGTCCATGCCTCTTCCTGCCCATGTCGTTAGCCTGCACCGTTGCGACAAACCGCCATCTACCATACCGATTTCTGGAAGCGCTCTAGGAACTGGTGCGCCTGCTCCTTCTGCGCACGATCCGCTCCCGATTGCATCGTGTCATGAGCAGCCAGGACAGGTGCAAAGACCTGCTGCGCTCCGTTCGCCGCCATGTCGAAGATTGCAGCAGGCGATAGAGGGGAAGCGGATGTGGCTCGGAGGGGACGAGTGAGTCTGTCAAGAGCAGCGAGCTACCATATGCAGACGGCGCACCTAGAGTAGAAGATGAGCAGATGGCAGCTGGGACAGAGGCAGGCAGCGCGAGAAGCGGCAGTAAAGTTGTTCGGTGGTGGGAGAAGCTGCGATGCCGTGGACAAAGTGCAGTCGAGCCTCGCCCAAGCCGGTCCCGCACTCGGCCTTGGCGTTCGCTTGACCGCCGTCAAATTGGCGGCGGAGGGCGGCAGAGCTTCACCTGCCCCCATCCCCACGACCCACCCACGCCCAACCCCACGACTGCTGCCGCCGACTACCTTCTCTCTGCTGCAACTGCGCCTCGATCGAGTCGCGCAAATCTAGAGCCGCCGCTATGACAGGACGCGGAGGTGAGCAGGCCCGGCACCACCATTGCACCCCCAGCTAACAAGCATCCAGGCCGTGGAGGCCAGAAAGGTGCGCCCTCACCTAGCTGCAGAGTCGCCCCTCCCCCATTGACACGTGCCAGTGCTCCTCCCCCCGATCAACTTCATCTTCAAACTCCTGCAACAACGCGCAAAGGTCTCGATATGGCTCTACGAGAACCTGGGAATGCGCATCGAGGGCACGCTGCGGGTGCGCATGGCCGGCATCTAGAATGGCTGGTTCCTTCCGCTAACCTGTGCCAGGGATTCGACGAGTTCATGAACCTGGTCATTGACAACGCGCAAGAGGTCACTGTAGCAAAGAAGGACACACCCGAGGCCAGGCGGAGCATCGGTCAGTGCTGTCCTCTGCCTCCTATATTACATGCTAACACATAGCAGGTCAAGTCCTCCTCAAGGGCGACAACATCTCCTTGATCCAGCAGATCCAGTGAGGATAGAGCGACCGCTTTCGAGACGCGCTACCTCACCAGCGGCGATGGGATATGCAGTGGGCACTAGGCTGATAGCTGTTGGATGAATCAAAAGCTTGTTGGAGATGCGCTAGAAAGATTATTTGCGTCGATTGTCATTTCTCGGCGCGGCGGAGCTCGCCATCACCGGTCACCAGGGCGTCCAGGCGAACGTCAGAGGTATCCGTAGGCACAGACTCGTTTGGCGGCAGCAACTGCTCGGTCAGGGAGAGGCCAACTTTACGTGGTCAGTTAGCACCCGTTCCAATCTAAAAAGCCGATTGTTCTTACCACGAAAAGGCATCCCAGAAGACTTGTGACAACGGTGAAGGAAGTAATCGTAGAAGCCCTTTCCATGGCCAAGCCGCCCAAATTGGGAGTCGAATGCCATGCCAGGCATGACGATCACGTCTAATCCTGAATTGTCTCCTGCTGCTCCGCTTTCAGTCCCTTCTGTGAGGCCTTGGCTGCCAAAAGAGTTTGCTCGTGATGATATCGAGTCTCTCCTGGGCGTCGGAATACCCCAGCTATCGCGTTCCAGTGACTCAAAGTCGGTGACGGAATGGAGCTCCACCATATCCATGATCGACTTTGGCTGGCCGTCGCTCGGAGCACTCAGCTTATACGTGTAGGGAATAAAAACTTTCTTCCCCTGCTGAAGCGCATCACGCACAACTTCGCTCGTTGATATTTCGCCCGAGGGCATGGACAAGTAGACGCTGATGCGGCTGGCCGCTTTGTACTCGGGCATCGACAGCAGTGTTTTCGTGGCATTGGCAGCTGTCACGGCTTGTCAGTACATTCGAAAGTCTTGGCACGCGTAACCATCATGCCATTGATAGTTAACTGGAAGCCCATACTTTGCGTTGCAACTGCAGCCTCTGAGAGGTCTGATAGCACCCCCCTGATCTTCTTCCGCAGCTCCTTCTTCATCGCCGTCATTGAGCCTGCCATTTGGGATGATGGCTGGAGCGTTGGAGAAATAGTATCGTGAGGTAGCAAGACTCCAGCTGAATTCGACCGCGAATCCACGCTCAAGCTGTTCAGGAGCAGAGTTTCAAGGCTACTTTCGAGATAGACCCAGCGCTATCGTCCCCAGGGTCCAAATTGTTGTGTGAAGGCGCTGTCGGGCGTGGGCGAGGTGTGGCTTGGGATCTGCCACTAGCCGCCGGACCCCTGTCGCAGCGCCGGTGCATTCCTGCCGCACCGCCTCCTTGCCAAACCCGGCCCGCCGCTTCGACTTCGACATCGACTTCCCCCACGACACTCGCGCTCCGTCACCGACCCGCACGCCGCATACACTCGCTTCGTCCTCTACTACCCACCATGGTGTCGTCAATAGCATCCGTTCTCCTGCTCACCGCAGCCCTCGCCGCCGCGCAAGCCCAGACCGCGCCGCCGCCTATCCCAGACCTCATTGGCACCTGGTCGAGCAAGTCGAATTCGACACTTACAGGACCGGTACGACCTCAGCTCCGCGTTCCCAGAGAGGGCCCATGCTGATATCGCGAACAGGGCTTCTACGACCCCGTCAACGAGCTGTTCAAAGAGCCAAAGCACACCGGCATTTCCTACTCCTTCTCCGCCGACGGTCACTATGAGGAGGCATACTACCGCGCAATCTCAAATCGTACGTTCTCTACTACACCAGCGGGGCAGGAAATATCCGGAGCAGGAGGAGACAAGTAGAGGCTGCAGAATCATGGGCTAATGGACGAGTGTAGCCACCAACCCGAAGTGTCCGAAAGGAATAATGCAATGGCAGCACGGCTCGTACACCAAGAACGCCAACGGCTCTCTGACGCTCGCTCCGATCGCTGTCGACGGCCGACAACTATACTCTGATCCGTGCTCGTACAAGAGTGCCGTCTTCACGCGGTACAACGCCTCAGAGATACTCAAGGTACGCACACCCCCATGGCTCCCACGTCCCCGTCCTCTCGACCCAAACCCTCAAGCAGAGGAAGGAAAAAATCTTGCACTAACCACCTCACTCCCACAGCAATACGCCGTTGAGATGGACGGCTACTCGCACATCCCCCGCCTCACGCTCTACAAATTCGACGGCACCCCCATCATCCCCCTCTATCTCGCCTTCTCGCCCCCTCAGATGCTTCCCACGTCAACGCTCAACCCGCTCACGACCGCCACGCCCGGCGGCGCCAAAGCAACGGGCAAGGTCCGCCGCAGCGACCTCCCGCTCAACCACAACGTCATCAACAAGCGCACGCCGCAGATGCAGACGGCGGACCGGTGGTGGTGGTTCGGCGTGTTCATGACGGCGAGTGGAGGCGCGCTGTACTACTTCTTCTAGGAGGACAGTCAGTGTGAGGAGGCACCGGGGCGTACAGGTTCGGTTAGGTTAGGTTAGGTTTCGCTTTCTTTTCACTTGAGCTTGCAGATTAGCGTTGGCAGCGGGAACGTGGCTTAAGCTGTTATTGTGGCGGCGACGGACGATTACACTCAATTCTTCGACATATGCATATGGCGCATTTTTCTTTTAGTGCAAGGTGTTTGTTTTGTTTGCGATTGGCTGGCGTTGGTAGGCGCTTGTGGGGGATATATCTGTAGTTTCTACCGAGCGAGAACCCGATGTCCAATGTTGTATAGACTTAGTAGACGGGGCGGGAGTGATAAGCATGGTTGACAAAACAAATGTAATATGAACAGTTCGGATTCTCTGTGCTTTCTGATGTGAGTGAGCTAGGGGGAAAGTGAAGGGAGTGCGAGAATGGGGGGGGGAGGGGAGAGAGAAGGATGTTAAGGTTGTCGATAAAGAACGGACGAAAGAAAGACGAGCATCGATATAAAGGAGCAGGGCTGCTGGTCGAGCTAGATGGATGGACTAGGGAGTTGAGTTGGGTTGATCTGGGTTGGATGGATCGATGGATGGATTACATGAGCTGAGCGGCGTGGAGAAATGGGGAGAAAGAATAGTTGAAAACAAAAGAGGACAGATAAAAACAAAGAAAGACAAAAGACGAAAGATAATAGGTAAAAGAGAAAAGAGAAAAGAGAAAAGAGACAGACATGGCCCCTAAGGTTTATATACGGTATATCTATCTATCACAGTGTGCTTCTTTCTCTCCTAGCTCAACTCAACTCCGCATTCTCTCCCAGCTCACCGCAACGTTTGTCCACCGTCTTTCTTCCTTCCTTTCTTTCTTTTTTCTTGTGCTGTGCTATACATACACAGTGTAGAACCTGTAGATAGCTAATACTCTGCTACATAGCTATATCAGACCAGAAAGCAGAGCAGAAAAGAGCAAAGCATATGTCAACGAACAGAACCAAACCAAACTAAACTATGTTTTGTGGTGTATGTTAAAGACTGCGTCCGTCCACTTGCCGCCGCTGCAGCGTGTGCACATCGACGTCGTGGAACATCCGGACCTGGATGTAGTCAGCCAGCCCATCAACCCGTCATCCAGCCAGACAATGTGTGTACGTGTATTGTACGATGGACAAATTTCAGTGGTAACGGTGCAGTACGTAAAGGGTAGTATAGTAGGAACCAGGCAGCGGGCACACGTACATTTATAGCTTTGACGCCCTCGTAAAAGCCCGGCTCGATGCTCTCGGCCATGAGGCTGCTGCCACAACGAGTGCAGAAGTAGTGTTGTACGCGCTGCTTGGCGAAGCGGTATTTCTGGGGGTGGGGGAAGCGTTAGCTCGGCTCAGCTCAGCTCGGTTGGTTGTGTCGTAGAGGTGTGACCGGCTTGGGAGTGAGCCACGACGACGCGTGGCCGTAAAGTACGCAGGCAGGCAGGCAACCATCTCACACCTCGCTCACACCTCCTCCCCTCCCCTACCGCACGTCCCCCTCCCCCCTCTCCCATCCCTCCAAACGCCTGCAAAAGAAAAAATCATGCAAACTCACCTCCACCAACTCCGACTCCAAGCCCACAGTCTCAAACTCAATGCATTCGTTCTGCACGTAGACGTTGAGGTAGCCGTTGCGCGCGCAGATCGAGCAGTTGCATTCGACGACCCAGCTGTCTGCGTCGTGCAGCGGGGGGGAGAGCGTGACGGTGTAGCGGATGAGTTGGCAGTGGCAGGAGGCGCGGTACTAAGGTGGGGGGGTGGAGGGTCAGCGGGGGGGAAGATGAAAGGGGGGGTGAGATGGAGATGGAGAGGAGGGGTTGAAGGGTCTGATCGTGGAGTTTGAAAGAAAGAAGAGGACTGCGATAAGATGGCGTTGACTGAAGTTCGTTTCGCAGCTCGGCTCGCCAGACAAGAACGTGACTGAAGCGATTCCTCTCAAACCAATCCCAAGACCAGAAGCGATTGCAAAAAATACCGAGAGTACTTAAGAATTGAACGACGACACCAAAGTCCCAAGTGCTAACGGACAACAAATCTCGAATCTGAGGTCCAATGAGACGCAAGTCAAATCATACCTTCTTGCTGGGCCGGTCCGACGCCATGGCGTGTACGGTGGGATATCTGACGTTCGTGGCTCTCCTGCTGTCGAGGTTGATGGCGATGGAGAAGGGGTGCAGGGGGAGGAAGTATATGGGATACAGTTTGGCGGCTGGAGGAGAGACGTCTTGTAGAGACGTCCCCCAGTACGATGCGAAGCAATCGGCCGCGGGTATCGATCGAAGTGGTGTCTGTGGGGAAGCTCGTGGTCTATACTCGCCGGGTAGTTGAATCCGCTTGGCGTTGGTGTGTGAGAGGTGCTCAATGATGTATGCGCTTTCTTGGTGGCTTGCAAGCTGTATTTATAAACCCTATTTCCCGTCAGTCAACCACGTTCCGCGTTCGCCTAGACGTCAACGCTGTTCGCTGATCAGTGATCACGTCTCGGCTCGTTCCGCCGCGTTGCGCCTTTCTGCTACTCGTCTCTTCTATTTTCATCCCAGACCTCCGTCGCGCGCACTCTCAGATACCGCGAATCTGCACCCCCGTTTCCCCTAACGTCAACAAAGGATAGCCAAGCTGCATGCCAGACACATCTCCGTGGGTTACTTTGCCGAATCAGCCTGACAGGACCTGGACTGCCGTTCGACCATCTCCTTTGGCTTGCGGAGGCGATTGGAGACGGTACGTGTACCCGTAGCTCGAGGGGTCGAGACTGGGGGCTTTGTTAGAGGTGAAAAGGCTTCGTATTGCGGGCACGATGTCGGGTAGGTGGCGTTCTCTTAGACAGGTACGGTTAGGCAATCGGCTACTTGCCTAATATCAGCCTAGCAACATAGCTAGGGATTGATCCGAGTCTTGAATGATCGACTGTGGCTCTGTACTGCGGGTATGCCGATGTGCACCCCGGGACGTGTGATCCTGATAGTAGCGTGTCGGTGAAGTCATCGCCAATAAATTTCCACGCTCTTTTCGCTTTGATAGCTCCTTTAGTGGATAAATGGCCTCACGGGGCCGACGGTTTCTATATCTAGTCCATGCCTATGGGGCGGTTTGCGGCTCAGAAGATCTGGAACCAGAGAGCTGGGGAGCTTTTCGCGGTAAAGCATTGGGGGTCGGAAGATTTTGGCGAATTGGAGGATTTTGGCGGCGTGGCTTCGCACCGTATGTATGGCAGGATAGCCTAGCACTTCGTGATCCTGTTACTCGTTGTGGGATGCTGCGCCTGTGTGGTGGTCGTATTACCGGGATGCCCCATGTAAGGGCATGGAGGCGTCAAGCTACGTAGTACGAACATCATCGCACTAGAGTTGCGTCAGCCATCTACATTTTTGGTTATGATGACCTATTATAGTACCAAGAAAGATTAAGGTAGTTTCTGAGCTAATCACGGTGTTGTCAGGTGATTTGCGGTAGCAAGAGTGATGGTGCTGGTAATCTTTGCTCTCCGCTTTTTGTGTACATCGCGTTTCCCTTGGACCGCACAGGTTGCTTGGACGTCCGTTGAAACACGTCGAATCCGGCGAGTAGGCGATAACAAAGTTGAGTAACTCCGTGCAGCGCGGAAAAAAGGAGGAGATGGTCATGATCGTCGATGCAACTGATAGCGAGCGAACAGACGAAGATCCTTCAGGATTTCGAATGCGACGAAAAGCTTATTGTCTGCCCAGCTCAGACGTCGCTTTTCAGCTGGTTACGCCTCGTATGTTTATCTCCCGTATCTCGTATTTTAGCTTCGGCTAAAGCTTCCTAATAGTCGAAAAAGCAAACAGATTCCGAATAATTATAGCCATGGCATTTGTTTATTTTGGCGTTGTTCTACTGCTGCACCATGGCTTTCGAGCCGGAAAGGAAAGCTGCAACAGCGATACTCTGTCGAAATCCGGGAGATTCTTCTATGAGCATCCAATATGTATGATGCCGAGCATTCAAATAACTGTCTCGGACACATTCCATGTATTCGTACGTGCGGGTCCAGCACTTTGCTCCAGAGCGTTGTGCAACCACAGGGTAGGGGCCGGTTGCGAGGCCAAAGAACGGAAGCCGAGAGGCACGCGACACCAACGAAGGCTGAAGGTTGTTACTCTCCGTAAGCTAGCTGAGTGAGTGAGAGATATCAGTCTCGGTTGGTACTGGGAATTGCGTTTACTCATCCTTGGCACGCGTTAGTCTGCCTCGTGAATATAATTAATGAGATCGCAGCATGGGTTGTGGGGGTTTGGTTCGACGAGCTGAACGAGAAAAGTCCGATGGGGCAAGGAAAATTCATGAAATTGGGGGGAACTGTCATAGAACGGCCATCGGGACTGCCTCCTATCGGATCGCTCTTCATTCGGTGGCAGCGGAAGGTGTTCTTCTAACGTTTGGCTGTCCGCTCGAATATTAGTGCAGCGTAACATGGGAATAAGCTAGAGTCCACAGTACCTCCCACGGATCCTCAGAGGTATGGGCTAGTTTGGACGCTGCCAATATAGGCGGAACCGATTGTAACAGTAGCTCGGAACTTGCTAGCTTCTCCTTCGTCCGTGGATCGTCGCAAGTATCCTCTTCGGGGGATTGTTCGTGACAAGGTGTCAAAACTTTTCGATTTGCGGCACCGCTCCAGCCTCTAGTTAGCTGGAACAGTTCGACCTACACTATTCCCGGGATCATCTGCTCGCATACGATCCGGAGACAAACTGAGGGCTCCAAACCTTTACTACAAAAAGTATCGATTGAAGCACAGGTGATCGACGACGGCGCTCCTTTCATCCCCATCATGGCCGGGCCGCTGTGTCGCTCGCCATTCTCTCCCTTCCGTGATATCCCGATTTCTTAGGTGCGGACCGTGCGGTTATATCGATATCTTCATAACTTTCTCTTTCAGGTGTAATAGGGTGTTCTACGTCTCCATTCGACTCCAGGGTATAGTCTCATCTTTCTGCAGACTCGGTAGAGGCGCGGTAGTATGATCTGTTTGTTTGTATAGTCGATCCTTCTGAACTGGGAAGATAACAACTTGTCTGTTTTCTAGGTAAGTAAAAGTAACTCTCAGACAAGGAGATAGATTCTTGCGCTCCATAGCTAGGGCCATTCAAATAAGCCATTGGTGATGAGTTTGATGACGACTGGATCCTATCCGGGCGTTCCGAAAGGGAATGCCTAGCCGCAAGTGTCCATAGTTCGTGCACATAGCGTGGGTATGCAAGCACACCACACGAGGACACATATTACCTGGAAGCCTGCAGTTAGTATGGAGTATTCTTTGTGTATTCACTTCGCTCGACCCGTGATTATCACAGGCTGATAGAGCGAAGCTTTTTAGCACTGTTTCAATTAGCTGCGGCCGGACGTGTTTTTTCTATACGACGTTACTCGAATTCACGCGGATGTAGTTTATAGGTATGGGACCAATGACCAGCAAGTGGTGCGAAATGGTCTGTTGTTGTCGTGGTAGGAAACCAACTCAGAGAGGATGAGACGCGACAGTATCGCGCTAGTACGCTTGCGAGATCTCACGTGATTCTGACGCTAACGCAGGAACAGGCTTGGCAGTCCGTCCGAGCTCCGAGCTGGGAGCTCAACCCAGCAACCAGCCACCACACCAACCTTCCCGCATTCGCCCTCAAGTAATCCCACTTCACATCCCCTCGGTACTTGCGCTCCCCTCACACTTCAATCGCTCACTCACTTGCATTTTCCGCCTTCGCGCCTTCCACCCTACTTTTCGACTCTGCCGCTTGCTAGCGCTCACTCACCAGAAATTATAGCAGATCCGCTGTTCGAGTTCCGCGCGACCCTGCCCGACAGCTCCTTCTTGCCTTGCGCGACTCTATTCTCTTTCGAAACTTGGACATATACAATGGCGGATATCGAAGATCAAACTCCTATTGAGGGGACCCCTGCCGACGATGTTGAGATGGGAGATCAAGGCGATGCCGGTGCCGGCGCAGGAGAGGAGACCGGGCTTCCAGAGATCGAGCCGGAGGCCCCCAAGCTGGTGCTTTTCGCCGAGTAAGTGCCATAAGATTCAGATCGATTTGGCACATGTTGGAAGCTGCGCGATTGTGATTGAGTTATCAAGGAGTCTTTGGCGATGCCCATAGCGACTCAGCGCGCCAATGCTGCGATGATAGCTATAAGCGTCGTCAGGGATAGTTCGACTATCCACCATGGCTGCGCTTCAGATGCGACTCAAGCTGTCGATCGGATTGAGCTAATCTTGCTCCAGTTTGATGAAGAGCCCGATCGTGGAAGTCATCGTCGGAACAGGAGAAGGGAAAGCCACATACTCAGCCCACGAGGCCGTCCTCGTCAAGTCGCCCGCATTCGCAAGGCAAGTTGCAGAATTCGCGCCTGGAGGTGTAAGTCATCCAACAGCCGGCATACTTCTGTGCAAGCACCCCTCCTAACCCCACACAGCCTCGCCAGATCCGCATGACGGACGTCGACATGGACGCCATGGGTTCTGTGATCGAATACCTGTACACCGGCGAGTACTTCCCCAAGAAGATATCCTCGGCGCGCGACGCGCCGCTTGAGAAAGACCCGCGCCAGCCCTCTGCTGACGACGACGGCACCGGCCTCCTCGTGCACGCGCGCATCTACACGCTCGCCGACCGCCTGCAGCTGCCCGACCTCAAATCGCTCGCGCACTCTAAGATCCACCGCACCGCGTCGACGGCCAAGGGCGAGCTCGCCTATGCGCGCTACGTGTACAAGGAGTCCAACCCCGAGGACATCACGATCCGCAAGCCCGTCGCTGCTTTCTGGGCCACGCGCTCCTTCTCGCTGCGCCACGACGCCGAGCCCGAGTTCAAGGCCATGTGTCTCGAGTTCCCCATGTTCTCGTATGATGTGCTACAGCTGGTTCTGGATCAGCAGGAGAAGAGCCGGGGACACCGGGGCGGCGCGGGAGGCGGCGATGGCGAGACGTCGCATCGTGGGCCGACGGTCGTGCCGGGGAGTAGCAGGAAGCGGGCGCGAGTCGGTCAGACGTAGACGATGCAAGCGTGTCGCATTGCGCAGCCGTTTGCATCTGTCTCAAAGCTAGTGCTGTACTTCTTCCTTGTTCGACATATTCGTGGCCGAAGGCAAAGATACCGAAGAGCTCGCACGGTGGGAGCGAGAGGTTGCCGTCATCTCTGTGGCGTCTATCTGTTCTATACATCAAATGTGTACACCCATCGGTAGGATTTCCATTTACGCCGGTACGCTACAGCGGCAGCATTAGCTATATGTACGGATAATAAGGCGAGTGGAGGGGATCTCTTGGTTATATCGGTGTGAGGATTCGGTTCAAAACGTGTACCTTTTATACCACTGTGTAACTAGCTAGCGACGTCGAACTGCGATAGTCATGGATGGGTTTCTTATCTTACTGTGGTGCAACAAACCCATAATCCCGCCATGCAATACAACATGAAGGTCAGTATTGTTGTAGAATGTAAACAGATGGTAGAATCGCGTGCGGGGTAGGCCTGGCTGCACAAGTATGGAGTAAAGTGTGAAGGTACATGATGGTGTGGACACAAGTAGTCAGCAATTGGAGACGCGGCGTCTGCCATGCTTGTACTACTCCAGATATCCATCGCTCGATGACTGCTTGTGGTTCCGCTGCATATTGCAGTGCAGAAGTGCGTGCTTCGAAGGTTGATCGAATGATGGATCAATGGATGAGTATCTCGTGGACACGTGGAGCTGCCGCATGGAGCTCTCCACGCTAAATGTTCAAACGAAGCATTCGTTATTGGACATAGGAGCTCCTGGGGGTCCGGTTTGGATGCTTTGGCATGACAGAAATATTCTGGCGTCTGGCGTCGGGCACATGTGAAAAGCCGGGGACGTCTGTGCGAACCGAGCAGGGACGACAGCCAAGCCAAAAGAGCACCCCCAGCACTCTTCCGCCAGATTATTGGCATCAAATTGAGGACGTTGTTCTAGCCCCATCTCGATTTCGTGTGGTACAGTTCGCTGTCGCTGCGTCCCGCCAGCTGAGCCGTGCAACCAGTAGCCAGCAGCAGCGTGCGTCAATTTGTTTTTCGACGACTGCAACCCTGCACCAGCCGCCCGAAGGGATCGAGAGCGGCGACTTTCCCCGCAGTTCTCCAGCCAACAGCCAACAGCCAACCCTCGGGGTCGCAGTTGTTCATGCAGCAGTGTGATTTAATGGGCTGAGCGCCAATCACCGCAGGCTGTGCCTCGCTCTCAGCACCACGTCGCTCCGTCCCCGATGCTTGCGTGCAGATTCGTAGAGGCGAAGAGCCTCGTTTGCCCCTCAATAACCTTCACCACGCCGGCCCGCCGGGCCCTAGAGTCTAGCCTGATTTTGCATTGCACGAGACCCTGTGCAGCCTCACCTGCGTTCGCGGCATCTCTTTTGAGGCCCCTCTCCCCTCGACGCGTCTCGTCTATCGCTCTACACTCTCCCCCGACCCAATCCCCAGCTTACAGTAGATACGGCACCCAGCGTCTTCATTAAACCTCAACGCTCCCATCACCCGGTTTCCGCTACTGCAGCACGTCTTCGAGCTTCGGAAAGCGCGTCAATTGTCGTTCCGAGCAGCCATCTTGAGCCCACAGAAGAAGTCTTACTAGCGTCATCTACCCAACAAACGGTGCCCTGGGTAGCTCCACTTCAACGGCGCCCTGAACCAAATCTATTCGATTGCTAGCTAAACCAACTGCCAGACCCCAGGTTATCCTTCGTTCCACGAGCAACACTCTGGCCTACACTTTGCAAGTTTGCGAGTACGAGCAAAAATCCCTCAAAGCGCCAACCTGAAGCATCATCCAACTTGTGGTTACTGCGGCTGGACAGCTTTGACGATTATCTCTCCGACATCTCTCGTCGTTAAAAACATATGTTCGAACAGAGATCGTGATACTTGAACATAACAGTGTCAAAACCTGCTTGCATTCGAGTCCCAGTCAATCGGCCTTTGTCAATCCCAACTAAACAACATTACCGGTGAACCTCGGCCACGAATTTTCTGCCCGTCCAAATGCTACAAGTTTGTCACCCAACTCCCCCAGCAACTATACCGCCTGGGTACGTGGATGTTCCAATTCGGAGAAAAATGAACCCGCCATCAGCCCCGAATCCGGCTGGAGACGCTGGTGTGCTTCCAGAGTTCAAGGCTCTGTCACTAGGAGATGCACCATCTCCGCCGGCTGACGATGACGAACTGGACATTATGAACATGCCCAGAGAGACTGCTGTGAAGATTGTCGTGCGCTCTATCCTGCAACTTGCGAATGCCGCTGGCGAAGTCCCGGCAACGCCACCACTTTCGCGGCCACATACTCCCTTAGGAAAAGGGAAGGAGAACTCATTTGGTCACCGACGTACCGCCTCCAGGCCCGCGACACCCATTCCAAGCGAGAGGGAGAGGACGCAGAGAACTGAGTTGGATGCTGCGGAAGCAAGTCACGACGAGCCGATCATTACCCACGACATCGGAGCAGGCGCAGAACCGGAGTCCGTCCAGCGAGCGAACATGGCCCGCAAGTTCTTCTCCAAGAGTATCCCCAAAGTCGGCCTTGAAGACTACGTCAACCGAATTCAACAATATTGTCCTTTATCTACAGCAGTCTGGCTCGCCGCTGGTTCATACATCCTCCGTCTGTGTGTCATCGACAAAAGCGTCCCACTCACACACCGGACCATTCATCGGTTGATCCTTGCGTCTCTTGTTACAGCAATGAAAGCCCTAGAAGACCACCGCTGGCCCCAGAAACGGCTTGCTGCTGTCGGAGGCGTTGACGAAGTCGCTCTCAGCCGTCTCGAGCTCTGCGTGGAATTCCTGTTATCTTTCGATCTGCAAATCTTCACGCCGGAGCGGATGAGAGACTGGACTGTGTCGCTGCAGAAGGCAGCCCAGGCAGCTACGGTCACGGCCAGACTGCCCGATTCCTTCAACCTGCGATTATCGAATCCGAGGTTCCGGCACTCTTGAACCGAACGTTAAGGGAGGAACTCGTGCTTTTGGGTCTGCAACGAGCATAGGGCGGGCGTTTTCTCGGGGGCTATTTTGGCATTGGTAGGAGCGTCTGAGCATGTGCGGAATTGATACCTGGATGGGTGTTACTGGACTGTCGCCGTAGAGCGTCTTCCAAAGGCATGGACATGCTGCTACGGGCGAGCTCATTTCTGGTTTCTGATACCACGGATTGGTACTGCTTTGACCTTTCGGGTCGTTACGGAATACAAATGAAACTACACTCGAGATTTCGAACTTCGCATCCAGTTTATATATAAGTCGGGAGATTTGGCTGTCTCTGCGGAATGACAGTAGCCAGCCAAATAGGCTTAGTGCGGCGGAAGCGGCGATCGGGACCCCTGGCTGGCGTAAACGCCGCGCCACATGTTGAAATCGCAACCCCAGACGCACTTCCACCCATCATCCTCCAGCGACCCCCAAGCGCACCAGAGACCCGCAATCCTCCGCGCAACTACCGAATAGCACCGCTTCGACACTGCTACCGCCGTCCTACTCGCATCGCCACACGGCGCTCGCCTCGCAGGCGCGTCTTCCAGCACCGCAATCGTCGCTCGTTACCCGTCCCCTTCCATACCTTCGCCATGGGCCGTCTGCTGAACGCCTTGACTGCGGCTGTTGCCCTTGCAACGGTTGCAAATGCGGGTGTTGAATTCACGAGTCCGACGGGGGGTGGCAAGTTCAAGGGCGCCCAGGCGGTCAAGATAGAGTGGAAGGATGGCGGCAGCGGACCGAAGCTGTCGGAACTCACGACATACACAATTATGCTCTGCGCGGGCAGCAACGCGGCGCCCGCGGATCTTAGGCCCCTTACACTCGCTCCTACCCCGCTTACCTTCGCGGCGGGGAATGAGTTTTCTGCGGTGATTGACGCTACTGCTGGGGAGAGTACGACCGTAAATGCATAGTGAGTCCCGTCTGCTTCCTCCCTCTCGTGCATCTTTCTCCAAACGTTTTACTCGAGGATCTGTTCGGCCCCGTGCTAACCAGACATTGCGATACCTAGCTTCTTCAAAATGATCGCAGTAGCCAAAACAGGCACAATAACGTACTTCTCCCCCCGCTTCTCGCTCTCCGGCATGTCGGGCACCTTTCCCGCAGCCGTCAAAGACAGTCTGAAAGATGTGAAAGGCACAGCCGGTCCCGACACCATCGACGCCTCCACCAAGGATCCGGCGGCGGTCCCAGAGGCGGGCGATTTCGGCGTGGAATACACACTGCAAACGGGTTTGACGCGGTACGCTCCCATGCAGCCCGTGCCCGCGACCAAGATCACGAAGAAGAATGCCGCGCCCTTGCACCCAACCAGCGCCTTTACAATAGCGAAGACGTGGCTGCCGATTCCGAGTGTCCAGACCACCATCACACAGAGCCAGACGTTCTCGCAGACGAGTCGGCAGAATCCAGTACGTGCAATCAGTTATAAAGAGCCGATTGTGGAGACTAGCAAGCAGACTTTACAAGCTGTCAAAAAACCAGGGCCTATAGATAGATGGCTTTTTTATTCAGACTAACCTTTATCACAGGCTACACCTGCTCCGATGCCGTCGGACGACATGGCCAAGTTCCTCGCGCGCTGGAAAGATTGAGCACACGGCGTGAGTTCTCCAGCGGCTTTTGCTTGATTTTGGCGTTTCTGCAAGGGTGTAGGTCAGGTTTAGGCGTTAGCGGAGGAGTTGAGTTGTTCATCGATGGCTGGAAACGACGTGGCATTGACTCCAATCACTAATCGCAAAATCACGACAGTGAGGTCTAGGTCCAGGTCGGGGATACAGGCACATAGATATCCATGCAGATCATGTTGTACTATCGAGATAGACTCACGTCTTGGCATGTTAAGAATAAAGCAACGTATCTAGGTAATGCTTTCAGCGTACATCACTCAAGATCATATTACGGCACGGGAGGTTCTTGCGCCCAAGTGAGGAAAGCCGAAGAGCCGCTATGTACCTTCCCTGACAAGCAACCGCGGTCAAAACTAATTCCGCGGCTAACCGACGTGCAAGTCAAGCTTCACCCCACTACTCCACCACGCCTCCACTCGACGTCGAGCTGCCAGCCACGTACACCCGCCTCTCACAAGCCTCCATTCTGGTTCGTGGATGCTAGCTTGTCTGATACTGTATCCGCTGCCATAGATTCCTAAAGCGCCGTCACACCCCTACGGCAAAATGGGTATAGCGGAGAACTACGACGAGGTGCTTAAGGGCAAATACCCAGCTAAAGCGCATGCGAAGAAAGTTGCGGATTGGATCGTAAGCAAAGGAGGTGAGAAGACGGGGACGATCTATCTAGAGGCGCAGAAGAGTCGGTTGCTTGAGGTATGTTCTTACGTTGATTATGGCAGCGTCTTTTGGAAACATAAACTAGACACTCAACTAACACACCAACAAGGACAACGATGGAGAGGCTCCTTTCAGGCAGCGTCGCTTTTTCTACTACCTCAGCGGCTGCATCCTGGGGGACTCCTATCTCACGTATGACATTGCCAGCGAGAAGCTCACGCTCTTCATCCCGCCGATCGAGCCCGACGAAGTCATGTGGTCGGGCCTGCCCATGAGCGTTGAAGAAGCGCAAGAGAAATATGACGTCGACGCCGTCAAAACCACCAAAGAAGTAAACTCCTACTTAACATCGACCTCCTCCAGCGCCCAAAGCACCGTGTTTGCCATCCCGGACCAGGTCTCCGACCACATCACCTTCCTCTCCTTCAAAGCGAAGGATTTCTCGCTGCTCAAGCCCGCCATTGAAACATGCCGCGTCACCAAATCCGACTACGAAATCGCCCTGATTCGCAAGGCCAACGCCATCTCCACGGCCGCCCACATCGGCGTCATGAAAGCCGCAGCCAAAGCCACAAACGAGACCGAGCTCGAAGCCGTCTTCCTCGCCAGCTGCATCGAGCGCAACGCAAAGCACCAAGCCTACCACTCCATCGTGGCCGCGGGCGAAAACGCCGCAACGCTGCACTACGTGAAAAACGACCACCCCATCTCGTCGCAGAACCTGCTGCTGCTGGACGCGGGCTGCGAGGTCGACTGCTACGCGTCCGACATCACGCGCACGTTCCCGCTCTCCGGCACCTTCACCGCCGAGAGCCGCGCCATCTACGACATCGTGCTGGACATGCAGCGCCAGTGCATCGCCGCGCTGCACGCCGGCGTGCTGTGGGACTCCGTCCACGAGCTCGCGCATAAGATCGCCATCGCGGGACTCCTCAAACTCGACATACTGACGGGCGGGTCCGCCGACGAACTGCTCGCGGCGCGCATCAGCGTAGCGTTTTTCCCGCATGGCCTGGGGCACTTTCTCGGCATGGACACGCACGACACGGGGGGCAACCCGGACTACGCCGATAAAGACCCCATGTTCCGGTACCTGCGCACGCGCGGCCATGTGCCGGCGCGCAGCGTCATTACAGTGGAGCCGGGGATTTACTTTTGCAGGTTTATTATCGAGCCGTATTTGAGGGATGCAGAGCAGGCGAAGTTTATTGATGAGGGGGTGTTGGAGAAGTATTGGAATGTGGGTGGGGTGAGGATTGAAGGTGAGTTTGTAGTGGAAACCCCTACCTGTTGAGAGTGAAGTGAAGTGGTTTGAGAGGGGGCTGTCGAGTGACGTGCTGATGAATCGAGGAATTGACTGAGACTGACTGACTGACTGACTGATTGATTGACCAACTGGCTAACTGGCGCCGCAGACAACATCCTCGTCACCGACACAGGCCACGAGAACCTGACACCGACGCCCAAGGAGGTGGATGAGCTGGTCGAGATCATCAAGGCTGGCTGATATGATCCAATTTGATATGACACTGATCTGTCGTGCGGAAGCAACATTCATCTAATTAGTTGGTCACGACCCAAACGCCTAGGATTTATGAAAAATATAAGTCTACACGTATGTATACTTAGCTACATACAACTACCAAACTCAACTACCTATCTTGTTTTACATTGCACTAGTATATTACTCTAACGGTTCTAGTGACTCGGACGGTTCCAAAGGCGAGGCAGGGGGCTCTATTCCATTTCACCGTAGCTTCCCATAATTGCACTACTATGCCCACGGCTTCGGTCATTTTTTGCTGACTCTTTTGTGTAAACTTTTGTTCGTTCGGATTCGGACCTTTTCACTCCCGAGGTTCAGTTCAGACTCCAGCAACGATTGAATTCCGCCGGCGTCCTTATGTAAGCTTCCACCGTTTAGACGACTCTTAGCAGTACCGTTGAACTGCCTGCTAACCGCAACCTGTTCCAATCACGAACAGCATATCTTGTGTTATGATTTTTTAAACCTGCGACTTATGTGTTATGAAGTATCAGGGGCTTACGTACTTGTATTTTTTTACTTTGGCGCTTTTCTTGAAAAAAAGAAAATTACTGTGCCCATGAGCGCAAAACGTTCCTCATCTTCTTCCAGGTTAGCCAGCGCCTCCACTCCCCCTCTCCATCACATCACAGCCCGCCGCGCTCCCTCCTTCTCCTGCGCATTCTGCACGGCACTTTCCCAGCCGGATGCGCCACCCCCATACTAAAGCTACGCAGATCCTCCTTCACGTCCGCCCCACCGCCCAAGATCTCGACGTCAAACAGCGTTATAAATAAGACTGTAGTTAGTAGTATCTGGCGCTTTGCGAACTGCCGGCCGGGACATTGGCGCGGGCCGCCGCCGTAGGGGATCCAGGAGTTTGAGACGGGGGTTAGGGAGAAAGTGGGAGGGTTGGTTTTGGCATCTGCACGGGTACCGTGAGCTGTTTGCGAGTCTTCTTCGCGCGCGGGAGGTTTGGCATCTGGACGGGCACTGTGACCTGTTTGCGGGTCTTCGGGAGGAGGAGGAGGAGGATTGGGACGCGTGAGGAACCGTCCAGCCCCGAACGTATCAACAGGATACTCGTTATCGAGGCCGGTGGGCCACGCTTGGGAACCCATGTGCGCGGCCGTCGTGCTAGTGCACACGATACTCTGGCACGGAATCACCCAGTCTCTGATATCCATATCGACCCTGCCGGGCATGCGTATGACGTAGAAGTGCATGCGCAGACGCAGCGTTTCGGCGTATACGGCCTGAAAGAGAGGGAGTCGGAGGAGGCGGTCGGTGTCGAACTGCACGTGGCCGTGGTTGTTCGAAGTAGTAGTGCAGGAGGCGACTTCGGCGCGCACGGCGGCGAGTAGAGAGGGGGAGCGGAAGAGTTCGAAGACGGTCCAGGAGGTGGCTGTGATGGAGTTGCGTGCTCTAAGGGTGGGGACAGGGTTAGTTTGGGGATCGACGGAGGTGTTGGGATGGGAGGGGATGTGATGGGACGTACGCCCATATTGCGCCGAAGTCTTCCGAGGCGATGGCGGCGTGGTGTAGCCATCCATCTCGAGAAACATCTTGTGTCTTTCGCGGAAGAAGCTGCTGCCCCAGAACGGGTCATCGTCGTCGTCGGCATGTGGGCCGCCCGGCGCAGTAGCCGTGCCCCCGTGTTCGCGCGCGTGCTTTTGCCAGGTCTTGACGGCGTCTAGCACTTTTTTCCGGCTCGCGTATGCTCGTGGAGCGAATATCCGCGGTACACCTAGCTCGCGGTTCGGTTCGGTTAGTCTACTCCCTATGTTGCAGCGTCGAGAAGTCAGTCGCACCTTGGAGAAAAACATGCAACGAGCGATCGAAGTCCCAAAAATCTTGCAAGAAACCAGGACACAGCCGCAGAAGATGCGGACCGCAAAACGCATGTATAAACGCCGTCATAGCCTCGTCGCCCACGAACTGCATCAAATCATCCTAATACTCCCACTCCGACCCAAGCCGGCGATACACATCGCCACACCTACGCGTCACATCCTCTTTAAACCTCCGCCAAAACGGCAGCAGTCCTTCGCCCAGAAAAAAGCCGACCATGCTCCTCGTAACACGCCGCATCGTATCTGAGAGCCCGACAGCGTGCTGTCGTTGTTGAGATAGGCTCCGAGTTATTATCCTCAAACAGGTCGTCGCTAATCTCGTCCTGTGGTTCAGATTCGGCGATCGTAACAAAATCTAGGTATAGCCAGTCTGAATCCGCATGCAGGGCAAAGATGACGAGCGCTTTAGAAGAGCTATCACCTATAGGGACGAACTTGTAGAGAAGGCGAAACGAGTAGCGTGAGTAAGACGGCGGCGCTGGCGGGGCTTGGAGCTTGGGACTTGGCGGCGGGGTAGCTGTTGCGGGCTGCAGCCAATCAACGGCACTGCACCCATCTCAGTTGCACGACTCTAATGCAAATTGCCCAACAGTGCAAACCTTCCATCCGCACAACCTCATCTCCTGCATATGTTTGCATGAGGTCCATGTGCTTGTTATCGTGCGATAAAGACACGGATTTGTTGTGGCCGTTGCTCAGCATCTTGAGGCGGCACGTCCTAGGCGGCGAACTCTCCCGATAGTTAGGCAGCGCGCACTTCCGGGAGGGCAGAGAAGTGTTGTAGCTTTCCAGGCTTCAATTGGCCCAGCAACCCACCACGCTAATAAGCATCTTGGTCGCTTCTTTAGGTCGCGCGAGGGGGCATACGGTGCAGACAGCTGTGCCTGTAACCAACGAGACCAACGAGCGTTCTACTTAGGGCGTCACTGGGCGCGAAGTCGACGAGCAGCGAGTTCCGCCGCGTCAGCTCTGCGCAGATATCTGTCGCTGGTTCAGGAACTGCGCACTCGCGATGATGGTCGATGTGGAACCGTGCGGAAAAGCATTAGAGAAATTTGGGGATATTACTGACCAACTTTCGTGTACGATCTTTTTCACAGGTGGGTCGGTCATTGATGCAGGTCTAGTACTGGATAAATAATCTGGTTACATAACCATACGGTCCACCAGCCATTGCTCAAATACCTTCCAACCAATAAGCTGAGCCAAAGTTAACATGACATGTACAAGCACACTGCAAAATATCAGTTCCCCGCTAAGAGATACATAAGAGAGGTATTAATATCGAGACATTTGTTAGCAGGTTCTTGGTCTTTAGCTAATCTTCAAAGTCTTCTGAGGAAATACTCTTTTCTAGATATAGCATAGCCTTAGTTCCAACTAGTCTCTTCGCTCTATCCCAACTTCTTCCTCTGTCTTCGCGTTACCCCTTCTGTCTGTTGCTGTTCATTTACCACATCTGCTTTCCTTTTGGTTTTCCGCCCGCTCTTCTCCAGCTCCTGCTTCATGTCCTTAAACTCTTGCTCCTTGACCTTCATCTTTTCCCTCATCTCCTCGTTCATCTTTTCCCTTATCTCCTCCTCCTTTACCCTCATCTCCTCGTTCATCTTTTCCCTCATCTCCTCGTTCATTATCTCCTCCTTTACTCTCATCTCCTCGTTCATCTTTTCCCTCATCTCCTCGTTCATTATCTCCTCCTTTACCCTCATCTCCTCGTTCATCTTCTCCTCCTTTACCCTCATCTCCTCGTTCATCTTTTCCCTCATCTCCTCGTTCATTATCTCCTCCTTTACCCTCATCTCCTCGTTCATCTTCTCCTCCTTTTCCCTCATCTCCTCGTTCATCTTTTCCCTCATCTCCTCCTTTACTCTTATCTCCTTTTTGTCCTGTTCCAACTCCTTTCTCGCCCGCTCCAACTCCCGCTCTCTCTCCTCCATGTTCCGCTTGCCCTCTAGCTCTACCTGTGTTGTTGATCCATCTGGCGACTGTAGCACGGCGGTAGCAATGTCTGGTGACTGGCTACCGAAATGGGCCTGGTCGAGTCGATTTCTGTCTTCGCCTAGTGTAAGAGTTGCGCGTTTCCGTTTGTCGTGTGTGTAGATGTCTGCAGTAAAATTCTCTATGTCTAAAACGACATGGAGAATCTGTAGTTCGACCTCTAACCCTAGTTTACAAGAAACTACGAGTTAGTAATTTTTGGCGTTAATGCATACTATCGATTAGAGCGCTTACCTTTGGTGTTGATCTTCCGAAAAGCAGATTTAGTGCAGAAGTTGAGGATAACGTAATCTTCTATGATGTTCCACTTTTGATATTTGCCGCCAGCTTTGAAACGACCGACATGCTCTGCAAGCTCTCTGCTACTGCCACATTGCATGACTTCAATGCCCCACTTTTGACCGAAGATGTAGAAATCGATTCTGCCATCGCTTGTATGCGAATATTCTGTTAGAATTGGGAGATTGCGAAGCTCCTGATTAAGACAGCAGTAGATTTCATCCTGGAAGGCTGCCTCTGGTATGCCCCAGCGCTTATCAGATCCGGTGGGTCGATTTTGGAGGGCGGATGGGCTGAATCGAGCGATTGCATTGATGCAGACCTGTTGGAGGCCAACTTTCTCCAAGCTAGTGCCTGGTTCTGGGCCTGGAAAAAGTCGACGGTATGCTACTCTGCTAGTGTCAGCAAGCACAAATTTACGCTAGGTAAGTAGTTATACATACCGCCGATGTATAGGAGATGCAAAGATGTATGTTCTTTCTTTACTCTTTGGTTTAGACTGCTCTACGTGCAGATAGCCCATCTTGTAACAGAAAGCAAATGCATCAAAGTCTTGCGGCAACCGCGTGAGGCCACTAGGACGAATCGCTACCTCACGCAGTGCTTTGACTACGTCTGAGAAGCTAATATGAGAGTATGCGTGCCAACGCAAGCACGTTTGCGTATAATTTTCAGAACGAGGTGTCCAAACTCCTCTGCCGCTCTCAGTTAGCCAATCTAACCAACCCTCATGCTCAACAAGTATTTCATGACACAAGCTTGTCGACCATGTCCGTGTACTTCTGATAGGCTCAGGAAGCTAATATATGTTAGCTACAATACTTGCGGACTATTGCTGTACTCTACATACCTGATCAAAAATCATTTCAAAGTGCCTCAAAATCAGTCCAACCATACCTGGATGACCATCCGTAGCACTGTGGATATATCCAGGCATGCTATCATCAAAGCGGTAGTTGTTATGTAGAGCCCACTTAGTAACGGCTGTGGCTGTGTCTTTTGGTTGGAAGAGCATGTACAGATGACCCGCTGTAGAAGGACGTAACTCTACACGTTGAACTGAGTCTACAAGAAGCGCTTGGGACTCAACATGAGGCTCAAGAAGATGAGAAGTACCAGCAGCGCCATAGAGACAGACAAGGATGAAGATGGGCTGACTTCTTGTGTTTTTGTTTTTGAGCACTTGTGTCCATAGGTTCTCCTCATCATAAGATCCCTGTGCTTCATCGATAAGATAAACTGGTCGAGCTTTGGGATTGTGCGGCCGATATGTAGCATTTTCCTTCTGCCACGACCTGTGATTGCTGGCGAGAAATCTTTCAACGCTTTTTTCAGAATCCAAGCGCTTGTACTGTTTTATCCACAGAACAAATACAGGCTCGAGGTCCAAACGATGATGAAGAATATGATATCCTAGTAGCCGGAGTAAAGTTGTCTTGCCAACTTGGGGCGTTGCACGGATAACCACTACTCGTTTGTCCTGAGCTAGCTCCAGGATGTTGTGCACCAAGTCTTGTCGCTCGGATAAAAAGTCGCAACCTGAGTTCCATGAGTGCATGTATTCCTCAATGTGGTCGTCGATAGTGTGTCCGCAGTTAAGGCATTCTGGAAGAGAACGTTTAAAGTTTCCCTCTTTGCAAGAACACTCCTGGCGGCAGGGCCAGAATGACATAACAGTGTTAGGAGAAACGAGTGAAGAATTAGAGGTTGCGTTTGTGCGTGACTGCTCCTGTTGATTGGGATCTTGAGGCCTGTGGGATTTCTTTCGTGATCTTTGCGAGTAAGACTGATCTCCTTTACGCTTGCGAGGCCTTTTGAGAGCAATACTCTGGGTATTTGTAGACAGCTTCGGTTGTGTCGTAGTGCTAAAGGAGTGCTTGCTTGCCCTAAGCGGCTTTGTCTTTGGTGTTGGCGCAGGTAGAATGCTACCTTTGGATCTTGTAGTTACAGGCATCTTCGATGTAAAGCCTTAGTAGAGTTGTATAATTAAAAGATAGAAGTTTCTTATACTCTTTAATACAAATTGTTATTTTCTTTGTTAAAGTGCTCGCAACTGCAACCGTCGTTCAAACAAAGTCAGTAAACCTGCACATAGCAAACTTCTTTGTTCATCCTCTCTCAAATCGTAGCAAGCGGCGTAGATTCGCATCGAAAGTACTGTTCTAGGAATGTTTTTCATCTAGCTGGCCGTTTGCGACGAGCATAGGGGGTTAATTTGCCTTGTCTAGAAGCATTTGTTTGTTTTGTACATAGGACTGCAGCATTGTCCGCAATAGCCTCATGATTCTTCGCCCGTTGTCTCGCTTGCCTCGAATAAGGTAAAAGTTTTCGCGAGCTCATAGCGAGGAGTCTTATTTGTTTAGCCTCAGGCAAAGCTAGGAACTGAATATCTTGAGCCTATGTTTCAGCGAACGCTTCTAATCCAGTCCGATCATCATGTTAGCGCCGATCTGCCCTCTTCTCTTTCTCTTTTGGGTTTAGAGTCCCCTGATCCAGCCTCGGAGCTAACCCGTTATGGTGAAGGACTTGCCACTATCTTCTGGATCCTGCTGCGCTGCCGCCTCCGGATGGGGCGCTAGCGCCTCGAAGACTTGGCGCTTGGCCCTGCACATGAATGACCTTCTCCCGCGCAGAGGCGCCTACCTCTGCTTGCTCTTTGTACGTAAAATCGGGTTATAGCAATCCACTTGTTCTGACACCACATGAAGCTCTCTAACACATACCACCATCTTCTGCAACCCATGACACCTCTGTTATACCTTTTGTTTTCTCTACTTCTATCCCAAGTCTTTTGTCGCTGACTCGCTGGCAAGCCGTTAGCCGTTGTCCTTGTCACCCCGCTCCCGATCAACTACTGCGCGTCATGTACTCAACGTGGACAGTCTACACTAGAGACCTAACAAAACCTACAGTAGACGGCCTGCTATCACTAGGAACTGTCTCGCTAGCTATTGCATTAGTGGAATCTAGAGCTACATCGCCATACCCACTCGACCCTCCATCCCTTTTCTTGCCCGCTGATTCGCTCGCTCCCATCCACCGGGTCCGTGCTTGCGCTAACGCCTCGCCTCACCAAAACCCCTACGCGACCGCAGCCGTCGACGTCTTCCTGCGCCTACATTCCAGCACAGGCTCCGCATGCTACCTCATGAGAACTACCTGATCCAAGGGTTACCGTAGGTGGGCTACGTGACAGAACGAACGCATGCCCTGAATATTGTATCATGGGGGCTAAAACCGTAGGGTGAACCTCCTACACTTACCGGCGTGGGATAGCAGTGATGCGAGCTGCATGCCACGATGGCGGAGAGGAAGCGTTCTTGTGATTGTAGCGACATGTTCGAATTCAGTTAGGTTCCCAAAGGTCAATTAACCCCAAACTCGAGTATGTTAATCAGCGCATCGAGTTGCACGTTCAGTTCGATTTGCATCAATACAGCTCGTGTGGGGCAGCCAAGCGCTATCGGTACCGGTAAGGCGATGCACGCGCTCGCTTTAGATCCAGTCCAGTCCAGTCCGGTCCAGTCCAAGTCCAGACAGATGTCCAGCCCGCTCACATTTCTCATCGCGGTAGCCGTTCTTCTCTTTCACGGTTGTCCTCCTCCTCGATTCTTCATGACAGGCACAAGGCTGTTGAGGAGCTCCGCTTCGGCTGGCAACTCGATCTTGTCCTGTTCCATATCGGCATGACTGGGGGATTCTCACGGTGTCCCGCGTACTGCGTGTGACCTCTGAGGCTCGTCGTCATCGGAGTGATAGTCCGCATCCCTATCCTCCCGAAAACACTTTACCCACTCCTCCAGCCTTTTCGGGGGCCCTGGGTGGACAGGGTTGGCGCTGTGAAACCCAAGGAGCTTGTACGGGCTATTCTTGAAGTTAGATGCGAGGTACCACTTCTGATCGACCGTATAATATCCACGCCATTTAACACAGTATTGTAGCTTTCTGCGATAGACACAGGCGTCGAGAATCTGCCCTACCTCATATTCGTCGTCTTCAACTGCACTGTAGCAATCATGCTTCCGCCTTTGCTTGCTTAAGAGTTGGACTAACTTCAGTCGCTTGTTGCTTTCAAGATAGCAGCCGCTGCTGCCAATGCTGCTGTCATCACTGTAGTCGTCAGTATCGTAGTCGCTATGTGGCGCTGCCGAAGGCAGTTTAGAACCGGATGGGCAGCTGGCGAGCGGTCGGCCCCGGGAGGGAGGCTTTCGTTGCCCTGCTGAGTGCGCGGCGTGCCTAGGACGCAGCTTTGACCTTCCATTTGACTTTCGGCTGTGCCGCTTGACTGGCAGAGAGCGTTCCCGCTTGCGCTTTGTGCGGTTGGTGCTGTGGTCGTCGTCCTCGTAGTCGTCAGTGTTGGTATTACTATCGGATCTGTTGCTACCGCTGCCGCTGCTCGTGATTACGAGTGGAGCGTATTTGCCTTACTAGTATTAGACAGAAGAAACACATATGCAACAGAATACACTCACCTTGCCCCTTCGCCATTCTATGCACCGGCTGCTGTAACTGATGTGTTCTAACTTTTAGATAAATAGCGCCGTCCTCTTGCGTTGGCTGCCAAATCTTCATAATTAACGATCCAGTTGACAGTGTTGGTGGTGTTGATGGGAGTTCGCAACGTAGGAGCCCAATAGCTTGAAATTCTAGCTTCTTAACTAGTTCCAAACTGATTGCGTCGTTTGTACAGTCTGTGCCGCGATAGTTACAGGTCGCTACACCTAGGACGTCAGAACGAGCGTGTGTCTGCAGGACCAAATTGTCTTCGGCGGTAGTGGCATCTGATTCGGGTTGACTGCCTACGACGACAACCGCATCCACTACGCAATGTTAGAAATAGTACATTTGAGCTACTATCCAGATAGCGCTGAGAGCTTACTTTAACTGCTATCCTCAAAAGAGGGTGGACCTGAGCTGCCCTTATGTAGGTCCTCTTCAGAAAACCACCTCGAGACAAAATGCTCGACTTCCACGCCTTGTTTGTCAGGGGGAGGAAAGCCGCCTACACAGCCAACATCGCGACGTCTACTATAATCTTCGAGTTCGCAGATGTTTCCGCTAGCTGCGTCTAGTCAGTCATCAAAGAACGCGAGAATGACGGCTTTGGGAATGCCTACCTGATACTAAATCAATGGCTTCAGCTCGATGCGCTGGGAGAGCAAGACTGGTACTCGGATACTCGTTAAGAGCAGTGTATTCGTGATTATCAGGTGGCATCGTTTGCGTGTGCTTACGGCGCCAGGTTGGCTTTAGCTTCAAAGGTCCATCGTAAAGAACGAATTGAAAGTTCTGCGTCTAAAAAGGACGCAAATACATCGTCGCTGTTATTGCTTCTGGGAGGTCTGGTAGTGCGAGGAATGCAAAGGCGCCGTAGTTTAAGTAGACGAAGGTTCTACGCTTCGATCTAAACTATCTTAGAAAGCTAGCTTGAATGTGTTGGGCGCGCCAGCAAGCAATAGTCAGCACGAGACGGCGTTTGAAACGCAGACTCTAGGGGTACACGAGATTGGAGTCGAATCAGCAACCGAGCAGCTGCGTAGTGTTGGTAGTGATGCGGCCTTCGCATGAAGCCCTCTTTCTCCGGACAAGGAAGTATGTGAATATCTCGCTGTTACTCGTTATAGAACGAGGAAGTGCGACGCTAGCTCCCCATAGGCCAGGTTGCGCTGCCACTATGCACCTCCCCCTTTTCCGTCAGAACCCGCCCCTTCAACAACACGGGCTCGAAGATGCCCATTCTAGTTGATCTGCGTCTATAAGCTGAGCAGAGAGATTCCAATACGTATGATTAGCTCGTCAGCGACCCCGAAACCCAAACTTGGGCTCAAAGTCTCGTTCAGGCTTCGGGCTTCGCTCTAGTCCTTCCCCCCCTGATTCGTAACACTGGGATGCAACACTAGCACCATGCAGACCGTCATGTGGACCCAAACTCCACCAATCGATGGACGGTGCAGCATAGAGTAAGTACATGCTGCGACCGCTACCTGTCTGGCTGAGCAGTAGGTAGTAGCTAGCCGCGCCTCCCTAGCGTGATTCTGATGACATCCGGCTTTCACCGACACTTGCACAGCTCGAGGTTCATCGTTTCCCTAGGCCTACGTGGTTTCGTAACCTTGCTAGGCGCCTAGATGAAATGGCACAGGCGTAACCCTCCTCCTAAGACATAATCCAAGCGTCCGAGGCAATGCTATTGCCGCCCTACGCAGGTGATAACGTGGCAGGTCGAGGAGTTACTAGACCCGTGGGCTCCGGAAGGGGAAGAGCCAAAGAGTAAGTGTGGATGGCTGTCTACAAGAAATTTCGAAATAGAGAGCGGCAGATATTCACTGCTTAGCTACGGTAAAGGCGAAGGAAATGAAGCAGCCAAAATCCAGGAGATAGTAGAGAGCCTCGCTGATTCCGGAGGAGAAGATTCGTAGACGCGGGCTGCCAACATTTACGGCGCAGCGCTCTCATCGTCGGCGAACTAAGGGGGAACTAGACACAAGACCGAGCAGTGCAGCAGTTGCATGGCTCTCTAAAAGCAAGAAAATGCCTCACAGTAGATCGGAGCGGCCAATGAAGCGGAGGGAGGTGTTAGGTAGAAAGAGACTATAAAGTTGAGAAATAAACCGGCGAAGGAAGCGTGCTTTTATGTGATAGAGTCAGCGCACGGGCCAAATAAAAGCAGCGAGACGCCAAGTGAACGACTACGGTATTTCCCGCTGCGGAAGCCTCTATTTCCTAATGCAGCTCCACTCTCACACATATTTCTACTAAATATAAATAAAGCTCTCTACCTATAGCAAGTTTAAGCTTTGGTCTTAGCGTTAGCTAAGTTATAACTAACTTTAACTCTTGCTCTGTTAGAATAAAAACTACACATAGTTACTCCGCGAATTAATTAATTAATTAACGTTAGTTAATCAATTAATTAATCAATTACACACACTTCCGTAGCAACGGCAAGAGCATGTTGCTTAGCTCTCTACGATGGACCCTTACGAGTTTCGACCTTAGTATCCAACAGGAATCCGCAGTTTCGTTACCGCCGGTGCCAGCAATTACATCGCCCTCTTCGATGACGACAGTGTCCTCAAATTCCCACTGGTACCCCCAGAGGAGACAGACGTCTACCCAGCCAAAGGCCTGGAATATCGCAGGAATGTCAGAAAAGCCGCAGTTGAAGGTCTCGAAGTCGAGCGGCAGATATTGCAAGAATTGGGACAGCATCCGAGAATCATTCGTTTCGTGCGGAAACATGAAGATGGGCTGCTGCTCGAATATCTGCCCAATGGATCAGTTGAGAGATATCTACGACATGTCGCCCCCACTCCGTCGTTGGAGCAACGGTTGAAATGGGCGCGGCAGGCTGCAGAGGGTCTTGCGTACATCCACGGGAAGAACGTTATTCATTGCGATTTCAGTGTTGGCAACCCCGTTCTCGACAACAACATATCGATCAAGCTTTGCGACTTCCAAGGAAGACTTCTAGGTCCTGACGGGGTAGTCATTCTTAATGGCAGGGCAGCTGAAAGTGCCATGTCTTCGATGCCACGACCGGATCGAAATCACTGCGACCGTAAAACAGATATGTTTGCCTTCGGAACAGCCCTGTACTTTATAGTGACAGGCAAGCCGCCCTTTCCTGACCTGGACACTGTAGATGACGAGGACGAGGTCCGCCGACGATTCCAATGCCGCGAGTTCCCTTCCTTAGAATATCATCAAGGTGGTAATGTAGTGCGCAAGTGTTGGACGGGCGGCTACGAATTCGCTGCTGAGATTGTGCTTGATCTACAAAAATTGGAAAGATTGGGATGTGCGAGGTGCCAGACAGAGTGAGACGCAGGATCGGGCTACGAATGTTATCGTTCCACGGCCTCTTTGGGCGAGTCGTGTTTATATAGCTCATGGTAGCAAGATGATATTGCGGATAGCGTTGGGCTCACAATGAAGAGCGCTGAGCAGCTAGCCTTCGTCGGCGCCGGGTGACGAGAAGAGCTATTGCACAATATCTTTACCAATCCCAAACAAACAAGGCTCTCTCGCTATGAGCTTGCGGAAACTTCGAAGGGGAGGGAGCTGAGCTGGGCTGAACTGAGGCAGCGGTCCGCATGTAGAACGTAGACGTAGTTGTCGTTGTCCCTGTGGTCGTCTCGAATACTGAATCTAGAAGAAGACCGAATCCATAGCACGCACCTGCAGCAACGATTGAGAAGAGTCGTACTCCAGTACTGTGCCACGAGGTGATCAACACTAAACTCTTGTGGCTAGCCGGCAGCCACAGCGCCGCTCCACAACGTCCTTCACTTCTCCACAACACAAACCAAACAAATCTAATCCAAGACACAACACAATGAGCTATGGATAAGCCCGTCTAGTCCCTCACAACGACAACACTCGCCCTAACCTCCGACCTGAGTCCTGAGGCCAGCAATATTCATGCAGTTAATATTGAGTAGGTCAGTCCCATCAGACAAAAATAGGATTGTAGTTCGAGGTTGCGAGTATGGAATGGAGTCTGGTGATCATGGATCGCATGGCATGTAAGCTCAGCTCGTATGGAGGGGAGATAAGTTACAGACAGACAGGCAGCTCGTATCCGGGCTTTCGGAGGGATACGAGGGTAGATCTGTGGCGCTGGCGTATAGGATGGAGCAGATATGTGGGTGGCCAGCGGTGGTATACGGCTCCTGTTTCGGGAGTTCGGTCAGTCGGGTACCTGAGGTGTTTGTAGGTGTTAGATGCAAAGTTGCTTGATCGGGTTGTAGAATCCGAAGCTCTGGGGGCTAGGTGTCTTACAGTCCGGATATTCGCAGTATCAAGTCGAAATCGAACTTTCCGGTAAGAACAGCGTTTTCTCTATGACAGTCTACGGGGGTTCGGTTGGTCGGGTAGCTGTTTGTAGGTGTTAGATACAAAGTTGATTGATAGGGTTGTGTGATCTCTGCGGGCTGACTTTCTTAGAATCCGGATATTGTACTGAGACTTGCAGTACAAATCGGAACATCGAACTTTCCGGCAAGACGCACATCACAGCTGTAATGCCCGCGAGAGGTCAATTCTGCAGGTAAGACGGGAACAGGTCCACTCCAGTCAGAGCCAGTCCATAAATGATGAGAGCGGTGAAGGGCTGATCAACGACGGACGTATTGTATGCAGAGTCTAGCCCTATGTTGCATGCTAGGGTGATTCGAATTAGAAGTCTGTGCAGCCACGCTCTTACTAGGCCTCGTCTCTACTGTTTACCTGTTTGCGTTCTGCAATTGGATGCCCATCCAGCAGACACTATCAAATACGAACAGGAATCGCCCGAGGGATGCGTCCCTCCAGCTAATGCAGCCTTTATACGCACTGTGCAACGTCCGACGAGGGATTGGTGTGATAGGCGCAAAACGTGATGTTCCTGCCGCGCGGTTCGGTATCCCGGTATGCCCACGAGGACTTGGTGAAGGATGCGGGTACGCGAACGCAAACTAGCGGAATCCTTCTCTGTTTCCGTGTAAGGAACAAGCGAAATATGGCCTTTTGATGTGTATGGGCAAAAGTGAAGAACACTGACAACTCCTTCTTCCGGCCTGTATCGTTACTTTTCAAAGGCTTGTAGAGAAAGAAACGGAAGAATGACTATGATCGTGCTGAAAATGCCTCATTCCGGATGTGATATCAGAATGTTCAGCGGAGAACCATGGACAGAAACAGGATGTTGCCGGTCACCCCATGCGCTGAACGCCATGATTCGATGTGAAGGTGCCCACTATCACCGGTGAATTTTCCATACTCTCAGCCTCGCCTGCATCTCGCCACTGCCTCCCAGAACCACAGTTCAGCAGCTTCTGCAGCGTTTTCTTTAGCACCGGTGACGTTTCCATACTATCAGCCTCACCTGCATCTCGCTTGGAAATATTGCACAATTCTAGCAGAGTTGTAGATTCCTGGGAAGCCCAGATAGCGCGCAATAGAGTGAGTTCTCAAATGCTCATCGTCAGGTAGAGAGGTTCGCAGAACAAACACTTTCCTCAAGAGGCGCCATGGTACGGGAGATATAGCGGTCGCCGCTACACTATTCGACGAAAACCACCGGCTCGCCCCGGCGGCGGTTTGGCAGCGTTAATGCAGCCAGGGCAAGCGAGTAGCTTTGGGTTTCTCTACACCCTCTGTATCCATGGTTGAGCACGTAGTCGTCCACTCAGGACAACAGTCGTCGTTGATTGAGTTGACCTTTGGGGCACTACCGTCATTTCTACCTTCCATCACGTGCGAACCAACGCGAAAGGAATCTTTTGCGAGATACACGTGATGAGGCTATCGAAGATGGCTCCGACCAGTGAGGTGCATTGGGGCGGTCCCAAGCTTTCGAGACGCTGTCGCTGTCGCTAAAATTAGCTCGAAAGAGTAATAAATCGTGGGTAGTCGCCGTTCATCAAGCGTGAGAATGACCGGGGAGTGGTCACAGCTCGTCCGAAGCTCGTGGGCGCCACAGACGCCCTACATCTTGTGGCGATCTTGTGGCGCTCTTGCACCTTGATTCACACCCCTGCGTCGATTTGGGCCTCAAAGTTTGGCATTGCAGTAGTTGTGTCAAGTCCGCAACGAAAGAGCTCAAAGTCAGGGGTTCTCGCAGGTTCTGATGTACCCTGATTCAGATTTGCATCTAGCACTCCATAGACAAAACAAGGCGCAGTCCGTAATAGGAAGTAGGTGAGAGGGTGACGTCCGGTGAGAGTTCGTGTGCGGAAGTCGGAATTCTCCGGCATGTTGCGGATAGAAGACCTGCTTGTGGGGCTACTTCAGAATCCTTACTCGGTAGTACACTAGACATTTGATTATTCCTAAAGATAACTGTGTGAGCATGTGTCCAATTCCTAGAGGGCCTTGCGGATGTCATGCTCCAGAACAGTGGCATTGGCGCGCAAAGACACCATCAAAAAGAAGAGAGTGGGGTTTCATCCTGCTTCTGCCCCAAGCGGCTTAGAGGTAGGCCGTGTGCAGTGCCTACCTAGCCAGAAGTTTGGAGGATGTTATTTCAGCTGCACACTGAGCGATGCGTGTATTGGCGGCGTTAGAGCGGCGTTAGAGGGAGAGTAGCCGTGCTGCCGTGGTTCCTGTATGCAAGTGGCAGTGCGTGTCAAAGATGGCTGAAAACGGGAGCAAGGCGTGCAGCAGCCTTAGGTTGGCGGGTAAACTTGCCCATAGGGTGCCATCCCACAGACGTGGTTTGGTGACAGCTGCTGGTGGTAGGATTCACTCGACATCAGTAGCTGGTAGCCTCGTGGGTAGCCTGCAGCTGTGGATGGGGGTGAGGCTGATGACATGTCCATGGTTCCGTGGCGCTCGTGCATAGCTGCAGTAGAGACCGATTTGGGGGCTGTCTTGCAGGGGCCAGCAAGCCAGCAACGTCCAGATAGAGGTGGGAGCGTCCCGCTGATGAGGGGTGAGGATGGTTGAGGCCTCACGGTTCAGCAGGCCAGGGGAAATGCTGGGGGTCGGGGGCTACAGTACGAGCAGCGATGGCCCGTAGCTACTCGCCGTCTGCACCAGGTTGCAAGAATAGAGCTGCTGATCGTCAAAGTGCCGGCGTCCTGTCCGCGGCGTGCAGCTGCAGTATCGTCTGCAGGTCCAGGTAGAAGAGCTGGGTTGGAGGTGGTGGGTGGTGGGTAGGTGGGTGGGCGAGCCGTCGGCCGGCCGGTTAGGGGTTTGGCGATGTCATAGTTATCCGTTTGTATCGGGGGAGGAGGGAGAGGCTGAGGGGCCCCAGCTACCGGGTCCACGCGCAGCCTAGCGCAAATCATAGCAGGTTTGCTAGGGGTATATCGGTCGGCCGACGGAGCGCAGCCGGCCGGCTGCCAGCCTCAGCACCGGTCACGGGCGACGCCGACCGGGTACCCGTGGACATACTCCAGCTTGCTGCTGGCCAGCCACGCGTGGGCGGCGGCAAAGGCAGGCCCCTCTGCTCCACTCGCCGTGCGGGCGCGCGCAGGAGAGGGCAGAGGGCCCCTGGAGAGGCTGCACGCAGCCAGCGCAGAGCACGCAGAGGACGCAGAGCAGCAGAGTAGGGGTCCCGGCGCGGTGGGTTGCGGGCATGGGTGAGGGCGGGAGGGTGAGCTTGTTGACCAGAGCGACGACGCCATCAGGCGATCGAGCCTTGCCGCTTCGGGCCGAGTATTGGCAAGTATCAGAACTCAGCACGCCGGGAGAAACAGGCCATGAGGGATTCGTGGCGGCGTGCTTGACTCTGCAGCTGAGCAGCGCTTCAGCTGTCTGGCGGCCCCGTATGGGAGGGAGGCTGGCGAGCGCGAGAGCGAGCGCGAAAGATGGGACGAGATGGGACCGGATGGGATGGGCAGCGGGCTGGCTGGATGCTGGTGCTGAACAGCGTGCCTGCGCTGGACGGTTTCTCGTGCGTACGAGTATCTCGCCGCGCTGGCTCGTGACGAGGCGTTGTCTGCGGAGGGGTGTGTGTCGGATGGCTGGCGGATGCCAGGCTGCTGCTGCTGCTGCTCCGATGAGAGGTGGTACGAGAGTTCCGAGTCCCACGTCCCACCCGCGCTCGCTATCGTGGCCCCGAACGACGGCCCACATCCACATCCACATCCACCATCGAGGCAGCCGCGCTGTCACCGAACGGCTGCCAGCTGGATGCATGTGTCGCGAGTCGCGAGTCGCGACGGTTCGGGGGGAGCCCCATACGCATCCATGATGGCGTGCAGAAGAAGCGTGCCCGTGGCCCCGTCCGAACAGCGGCCAGCGGCCAGCGGCCAGCGAACAGCAAAACGGGCACCTCACCGGGGCAGTCGACGGCGGCCGTGACGAGCGACACTGGCGGCGGGTAGCGCCTGCCGCCAGCGACCACGGCAGAGTGGAGACGCTGGACAGTTCCTTCCTGCTGCGTCTGGCGGGCCCGGGCAGCGCCGTCGAGTGCTCAGCGTCCGCGAGGTGAGGCCAGCACGAATTGCGGCCTGCCCTGCTCCCCTGCGCTGCCATCACGGCTCACGACTCACGACTCACGACTCACCACTGACCTGCATTCACCACCTCCAGCACGCACCGACGCACACCACATCCCCCTCGCCCGTACTTCCAGCACTCCCGCGAATCGTGCTGCTATTCTGGGCCGCCTGGGCACACTTCCCTGGAGACGACCCCAGGCGCCATGGCAGCCAGGTAGCCCGCGCGCCGGCCAGACGATCCCAGGGGTCCGTCGACACAGACCACGTCCCGCCAAAACCTCATCTCTTGCACGGCATCGAGCGTGCTGCTGCTTGCGGTGCTCTGCGCTCTCCGCTCACTGCTCAGCACCACACACGCCCTCCAAGCGGCGCCGGCCTCTCCCACCGCTGCACCCAATGGCACGAACCCCCCTCTCGTCCCGCGCCACCGCCCTCCCCTAGAGACCGCATCCTGTTCCTGCCCATGCCCCCTCTCACCCTCCAAGCCCGCATCTGTCTCTGCTGCATCTGCGAGAGAGGCCCCATTATTGCTTATCGTGAATCAGACCCCCATATTGCTCCTCGTCCTGGCACACCAGCACACCAGCACATCCGCAAGCCAATCCTAACCCGTTCCAGACCCTGACTGCCTCCCCAGCGCCTCCACAACGCCCGTCCCGGGCCCTCTCCACCGTGTGGCATCATCTACGTCCAACCTGCTTCGGCCTGGTCATCTAGTCGCCTGTTCCCCTTTGGGCCTTCCAGCGGCTTTCTAGCATCTGGTGCGTGCTCTCCGCTGCTGCTATATCTAACTCCAGCAGCCCAGTCTCCTCGTGCTTCGTCTGCGTTTTCACGCTGCTCTCTTCTGTACGCCCTGACCTCACTTCTGTCCTACTTGCACATTCCACAACGTCCGCCTGCAATCACCGCTGTCCCGTGTGGTTCTCTACCTCCAGTCTGCCGCTGCTTCTGACAGCTCGACCGTTGACGCCCCACCCAAAACCACCATTGGGGATCGACGCTCTCTAGCGGCCGCCTCCCCCTGCTGGCCGTGCTGTGCCCACCAAGAATCGGACGTGTCTCTTTCCGTCAGGCCTAGTGCCCCAAGTCCCCTCGCAGACTCTGCCTTGATACAGCCGTGGCTATTTACAAGGCAGCGACCCAGTGCCGAATTTGACATCCGCTTCTCGAACCCTGTGTACTCTTTTTACCCTCGCACTGGGCTTTCTTTCTACCTACAAGCGCCTCGTCAGACGTTACCATGGGCGATGACATGGCATCCACTCACGCACATGGGCCGTCAGACAGTACGCGCGAACTGTCCCCAACTGGCAACACGGCGAACAGCGCAAAGATGAGGAAGAGGACCAAGACGGGCTGTCTCACCTGCCGGAAGCGCCGCATCAAATGCGGCGAGGAGAGGCCGACTTGTGCCAACTGCATCAAGTCCAAACGGCAGTGCGAGGGCTACAACCAGCGCGTTGTCTTCAAGGCCCCCATCGGAGAGTGGCCGAACCACCCTGGCGTGAGCACCCTACAGTATCACAACTCGAGCCTCCCCGGAACCCGACCTGTCGGACACCGTGATCCTTCCTCGCCGACTCAGTCTCAGGATGGTACATTGACGCCAATACGGCCCCAGGCCATGACCCACTTCAACTTCGTCGGAGTTGACGCAGGCCATCCAAGTTTAGCTGCACTAAACACCCAACAAGGTCCTGTGGGTGCTCCCCCGACGTACGCACAGGACCCCAACTACCAGCAACCACTCCAGTCTCCCCATCACCAGCAACCACTCCACTCGCCCCATCATCAGTTACCCACCCCGACGAGCACGACCTCATATTTTCCACAGCCCTCTCCTGTCCAAGCAGCTTTTCACGGGCAGTATGCACAAGACGGGGGTTTGGCCTATCAAGAGCAGCAGCGTTACTCTCAAGGAGGCCTCTATCAGCAAGTCCCGGTCACTTACGACATTTCCGTCGAGGCAACACCTGCCGCGTCTCAAACATCGCAAGATCAGGTCATATATCAGCAGCAACAACGAGTGACGCATAGTTCCAGTGATCAGGCGTCGTATATCCAACAAGCCAGCACGCCGATACACACAGAAGGATATACCCAGTTTGCCGACCACAGGGCCATGGATCGTTATGGTCGCAATACACAAGCTGCAGTACTGCAGACGCCAGTTAGCTCTGTCAACATGAGCCAAGCAGGGTCCTATACCCTGCCGCCGGCAGTATCTCACCCTAACTCAGCATATCCTAGTTTTCAGTCCGACCAGATACCTTCGCATGATGTAAAATATGTGCCCCAGCATGCTGTTCTCGGTATGTCTCATGTTTAGTTGCATACTCTGTACAACTTAGTTACTATCCCTCCTTTTGTGTCCAGTTGCGCATCAGTTGTAGACGCCGTGTCCATTCATTAAATATTATTATGCTCGTCCTTTCTTGCGCTCTTCCTCCCTCATAATGCCGTCTATCTTGTCCTTAAACTTGTTGCGGCTAGACCGCGGCCAGCACCCCATGCGCATATGTTGGACATGGCTGATAGTCGCTCTTCCTTCTAGAGCAACCCAGCGCCGTTTCGCATGCACAGCAGCAACACCCACAGATTCCACTCCAAGGATTTGGTGGGGACGACCACGTTAGCCCGACCCAGATTCTTGACGAAGCCGCCATCGAGTACCAAGACGACGATTACTACGATGTCCAGTCGGATGAGGAGATGCTCGATGGAGATGAGGACAGGCAAGACGAGGACGCAATGATATTGAGGCGAGACTATAGTCTTATACGACGGATACACGCCGAGAGTTCGAATGAGCTCTCTGTACGGCGATACGACGCGTTCATCTACGATGGCATCCTAAGTCACTACCAAGCCGAGAACGTCGCGAATCCGCTGAAGAATCCAAAAACCGCAAGAGTCTTTGCACATTTCGTCCACGTCACCGGTCCAAGCATATCACTCTACGAACGGAACCCGCGCAACCCCGCTTCGCTGTTCGAAGGCCCGACCCCTCCGTCTCAACAAAGTCTGTGGACATACACAATGCCCCTAAAAGCTCTCAACCATCAGGTTCTGCTCCACGCTATGCTAGCATTGGCGAGCTTGCATATCGCGAAGCTTCAGCGGGCGTCTGTCACACCATCCTACAAGCATTATGCCTATGCATTGAAGCGACTGAGCCGATCACTTGGAAACCCGAGGAAGCGGCTATCTATCCAGACACTCGGGGCTTCAATTCTTCTCGCCTACTACGAAGTGTGGACTGCAGAGCACGTTAAATGGTCCACGCACCTAGTGGGGGCGGCACAACTTTTAGTCGAATTGAACTTCCGCTCCCTTACCCAGGAAGCACGGCGTCTCAAAGCCGTTCAAACCGCACAGGAGAAGCAATTCCCGTACCAAAACCCTGATCTTCTCATCGACCAGAGGCAGTTGGACCAGAGGCTGAAGACCGGCACGATGATGCCGGATGAAGATCTTGTCAGTACCATTGTCGGGAACAAGGTGAGCTATGACGATTTTAGCAGAGTTTTTGAAGAAACTACTGGGACGCAGGAGGGACGAAGTGGCCTTCCTGGAAAACTCGATCTTCGAAGTTATGAGACTCTTCAGGATCTGTATTGGTGGTACTCGAGGCATGATTCCTTCCAGAGCATCATAAGTGGCAATCGCTTGATGTAAGTCATAACCGCTTCCCGAAGAATAGTGCTAATATTCTGCAGTACGGACTACCGAAAGTGGTCCGACTGTCCCCCTCGTGCACCAATCGGCCGCGCAGACGCACTCTATGGTTCCAATGACCACATAATCCTCCTCCTTGGTCGCATCGCAGACTTTACTTACCGCGATCGGGAGAGAAAGCTCAAACAAGTAGCAGCAAACGGTGGACAATGGAGACCGACACCCGGTATGCCCGGAATGGGAGGCATGGGCGGACCGCCTTCGAAAGGGCCGAAAGGCCAGCAGCCGCAGATGCCCACAACTCCGATGGGTCCTCCTCCACACATGCAAGGAAGGGGCCCTCCGGGTCAAGGGCAAGGCTCGATGCCGCAGCCTCCACGTGGCCCACCTCCCGCTAGCACAATGCCAAATTTCTTCGGCATGGCACCTACCCAGGGCACAGTGCCCCTTGTGTCTACTTATGTGAATCCGGATCCCAACTACAAACTTCATGGTAACATCCCTCCGACGTCAAATGCACCACCCCCGACCAAGTCCTCCGACTTACCAGCGGCTTACGAAGCTGCCCTAGAAGAATGGAACAGCATCTCCCACGCCCATGCAACCATAGCCCGCATACTTACCAACACCGAGACTTTTGCGCCCTTGACCTCGGACTCATACCCCGTATCTCCTGGCGGAAACATGACGCCCTTCGGCCCGGCCCTCATCCACCGCAGACACGACATCAGCATGCTCTGGGCCTTCCTCCACCTGTGCAACATCATCCTCCTGCGCTCGCACCCAGCCATGCCCCCCGCCGCCATGATGGCCGCCAGCGTGTGCGCGCCCGCCACGCAGCCCTACGCCATGCTCATCGGCCGCATCACCGCCGGCATGCAGCTGCCGCGGGGCGAGAACGCCTCAGTGACGCCCGCGTTCGGCGCCGCGCTCATGGAATCCACTATGCCGCTCTTCTTCGCCGGCGTCCAGTTCCAGGACCCCCAGCAGCGCGACTGGCTCGTCACTCGCTTGCTGGAAATCGACCGCCGTGTTGGCTGGGCTACTGCGGGCGTTATCGCGGGGTCCTGCGAGACGTCGTGGGAGAAGGCCGCGGAGAGGGGCGGGCCGCCGTACCAGCGGCGCACGCGAGGGTTTGGCGACCACAGCGAGGCGTCCATTGACGCAGACAGCAGTCCTGTCGCCAGCGCCAGTGCCAGTGCCAGCGCTGCAAGCAGTGGCTGGCCCGGCACGACGTGCAAAGTCGGCTCCGTAGCCGCATCACGCAGAGCGCGAGAGCAGCATCATGAACAGAACGCCGACAAGAACGCCCCTCTGGAGGATAGCGATGGCGACAAGCGCTTCCAGATGCGCTCCACCGGGCACACGACGCCGTGGGCGATGAATCTGCTGGCGACGGACGAGGATCTGAGAGTCGGTATGGAGAGGGTGGGCTTGTCGGGTGAGATTAACTGGAATGGTGTGGAGAGGGCGAGGTGGTTGAGGTCGGAGTGAGGTGGAGGGGGTAGGGAGGGAGAGAGATGGAGAGAGAGGGGGAAGAAAGAAGAAGAAGATGTTTTGAGAAAGAAAAGAAGGATCAAAATTGGGGGGGAAGGGGTGGGAAAGGTTCGGGTTGGCTTGGGTTGGCTTGGGTAGGGGTTTGGCTGGCGGAATGATATCATGGGGGAAAACAAAAAGAAAGGGGGGAAAGGTCTAGATGCATGGTTTTTTACGATGTCACGATTGCACGTTTCTAGGAGTTTTTTTTGATCGGATATCGTAGACAGTTAGCGATCTGGATAAATAGAGACAGTTAGTTGGAACATACAAGGGGGGATATGTTTGACGTCCACGGCTTAGTTTGGCTGTTATCTCTTCTAATACTTTGGATTTGAATGAATAATGATTTATATAGGGGTTTTGGTGTTTGGAGGCACGCACTAGCGAGCGGAGCGGAGCGGAGCGAGGAGATTGGGTGGTTGTGTGTTGATTTGGATGAAATGGTAGTAATTAGGATTAGGAGGGTTGGTAGTGGTGGTGGAAACGGTATTAAGAGCACGACCTTGGGTTGTACTGCTGGTTAGTAACTCGACTTGCTAGATAGTAGAGTTGAACGTGGCATACTACTGGTTATGGAAGTGGGTAAGTAAGTGATCGAGCAAATAATGCGTGTTAGATGGCTACACCACAAGAATATAGTTAAGTACTTTTTCTGCTCATATACTACACTCCTTTCCATCCCATCTCCCAGATCCTCATGATGTCATAACTCATGATTGCTCTTGGACAAAACGTCAATCATGCGAGCCAATTCATACTCGCGTGAAAATGCATCGGCCATCTCCTAGTCGCTTGCCCGGTACTTCTCCCGATACTCATCCAACCGTTTCAGATCGTCGGCGCTCCCCAAGCTCTTCAAATACTCGACCACATCATCCAGCGTCAGAATGGCCAGCACGGGAATCCCATACTGTTTCCGCACCTCTCCAATCGCACTCGGCCTCGGCGTGCCATCGTCATCTTCCGCACTCGGCGTCTTCTCCAGCCGATCAAACGCCACAACAATGCCTACCAGCTCACCCCCCTCTTTCCTGATAATCTCAATGGCTTCGCGGATGGCGGTCCCCGCTGTGATGACGTCGTCGACAATAACAACCTTCTTGCCCTTGAGCGCCGCGCCGACGATGCTGCCGCCCTCGCCGTGATCCTTGGCTTCCTTGCGGTTGAAGCTGTAGCTCTTGTGGCCGTATTTGGGCAGGTCCAGGTCGGCGAGCTTGTCGATTGCGGCGGCGGCGAGCGGGATGCCTTTGTAGGCGGGCCCGAACAGAACGTCGAACTCAAATGATGGGTCGGCATCGCCGCGCGCTTTTAAAGTGTGCGCATATGCGGAGGATATCGAGCGCAGCAGATCGGCGCGGTGGAATAGCCCCGCGTTGAAGAAGTACGGTGATATGCGCTTGGATTTGAGCGTGAAGGTGCCGAATTTGAGCGCGTCGGCGGCGACGCAGTCCTTGAGGAAGGTCTCCTTGTACTGGGGGAGCGAGGTCATGTTTTGGCCAATGCTGGTTTTTTCTGTCGGATTATTTAGTTGCGATGGATAGATGTTGGCGGCGGTTGTTCTCTTCCGAGCTCGGAACGCGCCCGGTGGAAGGCTTTTGACGAGTCCGTGCACGAAGCTAGCTCGTCACTCCTGGCCAGAAACTTTTATCCATCTCAGCGACTTTGCCGTCTGACGCCTCCCGCACCGCTGCCATCGCCTGCGCATCAGCTTCTTGCGTAGCTTAATTTCTCCCTCTAATTCCTGCTGTTTTCGTGTTGCACTCCCGGCGTTGAGGGCTTGCCACCGGGCCATCGACCGCCTTTGCGCACTCCCAATTGCATCTCCACATCGCCGCAGCCTGCCACCACTACCATGACCATGTATGCTCCCTCGCCGGGCTGCTGCTCTGATCGCACACCTACTAATGACTGGACGCAGCTGGGATGCCCTCACGGGCCGCAAGTCCCCCTCCTCCGACACACGGCCCGCCGCCGAACCCCACGACAGCTTCACATCCACGCCCTTCGACCCCAGCACCGCCATACAAAACCCGTCCGAGTTCGCCGTCGACCCCTCGCTGCTGCATCCGCTCGCCGGCCTTAACCAAGACACGCTCGACTACCTCTCGCTCGAAGACTCGGTGCTCTCGGACCTCCCGGGCGCACAGTCGGCCCTCCCATCCCGCGGCTGGTCCGACGATCTCTGCTACGGCACGGGCATCTCGTATCTCTCGGCGCTGTCGGTCGGCGGCGCATGGGGGCTCGCCGAGGGCCTGCAGAAGAACCCGGCGAGCATGGCGCCGCGGTTGCGCCTGAACGGCGTGCTGAACGCGGTGACGAGAAGAGGGCCGTTTCTGGGCAACTCGGCGGGCGTGGTGGCCATGGTGTACAACGGCATCAACAGCACAATTGGACATTACCGGGGGAAGCATGACGTGACGAACAGCGTAGTGGCGGGGGGCTTGAGCGGGGCGATTTTCAAGAGCACGAGGGGGGTGCGGCCGATGGCCATCAGCTCGGGCATTGTTGCCAGTGTGGCCGGTACTTGGGCAGTGAGTGTCTTCCACGAATCGCGAAGAAACGTGGACGCTAACCGTATTCTAGATATTCCGGAAAGTGTACTTTGACACCGAGTAGCCAACCCATCCATCATCATCACATCACGAGGAATCAGCTGCAGACACACAGAACTTGACCTCCCAAAACAAAGCAGCCACCGGGACTGAGCCCTCCAGTCCCATCCATCCATCCATCCTCTTCAATCCCAGCCGCCACTTCTTGCATTGTCACACAACATTTTCTGCCGCTTCTTGGTTCCTTCTTGTACACCCGACTTTCACCCGATCGGATTCGGTGCGGCTTTTCTATCTCTCACCACTCTTCATGGAAAGGACGGACGGAAGGACGGACGGACAAACCGCCTATGCCTCCACCCATCCATCCATTGTAAAATTAGACACGACGACGATTGCGGGTAGACGACTAGATTCATGTTTCTTCTAGTCATATCACATCACATGTTATCACATGATTTGCCATCCCATGTACGCAGCGGGGAAATAGGGGGAGGGAGGGGGTGGCATGGCGAGAGGGGAAGAACTCGAGACAGACGTTGAAAAAGGGGGAGGAGTGAAGTGCGAGAGGAGATGAGCTGAGCTGAGATGAGTTGGGCATCCGGGATGGGATGGGATACGTTGGTGTTGTGTACATTGTGTACGATTGCGCAGTGGGCGGATAGGCAAGACAGGCAGACACACAGACAGACGTGGAAAAGAATCCATAATCTATCAATCCATCAACCGATCCATCAACCAACCAACCAACCAACCAACCAACTAAGCAGCATTTTTTTTAACAAAAAACCCTTAAAAGCTTACGGTACAGTTCGATTGCAGATTCCCACGTGCTGGCCATGCATCCATGTGTCGGCCGGCCGGCAGGGGAGCAGTGAAAAGTGAAAACGCGGGATGGAATGGAAAGGCTCTCGCAGGGAGGTAAACATGGCTCATTCCGAGATCGTTTTCCCTACCGAACTTCTTTTGAGATCGATGCATGGAACTTGTTCTCGAGATGATTACATCCTGTGCCAAAACGTCTGCCTACGTGTCCTGAGCACGAGTACCCTAACATATCTTGTGTACACCAGGCACCACACAGTCACACATGCACACATCCCGGCCCTTGCGTTTTTCAGGCTGCTGGTCGCGGCCTGGGATAGTAAGCATGGCGCTCTAGTCTCTAGTTCACTGGTTGTTAAAGATAAGCTAAGTACATGATGTGATGATAAGTCTGCGTGTCTCGATAACACGCTTTCAGACATCGGCCTGGTTGTAAGAACCTCTTCCTCCTATGACGCCGGAGCCGGTCAAAGAGACCATGCGACTGACTTGCAAGAACCATCTTGTTCCGTTTACCGCGGTATGCGATGATATGATATTGCGCCTGGTTAACGGCCGAAGGAGGCGGAACCGCATCTGCAAGCGATTGATTAATTGATTGATTGTTCAGGAGAAGGTTGGAAAGGGATGAGTTGCGAAGAGGAATTAGTACCTGGATTCGCTGCATGTTAGGTGTTTGAACGCGGTAGGAGATGAGATGAGGCTGTGAAGGCCTTCGGGCCTGGCCAACAATTGGAGCGCCGTGGGTAGGGTAGGCGCAGTGGCGGTGCCACAGAGGATATGTATTGGGCGGAGTTGGTTTGTGTGAGGAATTGATGCTTTGGGGCGTATGAGTGTTTTCATTTGGGCCCTCTCGCATCTCCGGTATCTGTGCGTTTCGCTGGACCGCTGTTGTGGTCGAATACGTGGTAGAGGTGAGTGAAGCGCTCCGCAACGAGTTTGCATGTATACTTGTCAACTCTTCCATCCTCTCATCTCCAGAGCAGCATTCAGTTTCCCTTCTTCAGCCTCAAGCTCACCGTCTCGTCCACAGTCCCAAACCCGCATATCCGCCCATCAGCCCTCAACACGTCCCCGCCCACTAACTCGCCGTACCTAATCTCTAATTTTTGTAGCTCCTCCGACATGTTCTCTACCGCCGTTAGTCGTTCCTTTAGCACCAGTCTTTCCATCTCCGTGTTTCCTCTCGTCGCCAGCATGATCTGCAGGAAGCCGCCGTCAGCCGCGGGTGTGCCGTTCTGCCACAGGGACCAGACGGCTATGGCTGCGAAGAGGCTGGCGGCTGCGAGGCATATGCTGTAGGGGAGGATGAGCGCCAGCGGATAGGCGAACGAGTAGGTGCTGCGGTAGCGGGTGGTGGTGACGGGGACCATGGCCCACCATGTACCGAGTGAGATAGCGGAGAGAGTGATATTTGTTAGGACGCTGTTGAGCAGTTCCTCGGTAATGTGCAACGCGTCTCTAGGGTCGTAGCAGGAATTAGGTTCTGTCGCATCGAACCGCGTGGTGTGGAAGACGGTTCCCTTGAGCAGCCCTACGCGCGCGAAATCACATTGCATTTGGAATCCCCACTCCCAGCAGTCCTGGACTATGGTGCCATTCTTGAAACTCTGGCTTTGTCGACAACTGTCTGGGTCGGAGCCTTGCGAGTTTATGTAGAACTCCCCCACGAGCAGGCTTCCCAGCGCATCTAATAGTGCCCATTCGTTGTAAATTGGAAGTGCAGCAAGCACCCTTTGATTCCAGGCTCGAGCTGTCTGTGGTTGAGCCGGGAGAGTCAAGTTCAGATCGTCGTACGCACCCGCTTTCTTCGGCATGTCCTTCTCGTCGCTCAAATAGTGCTGTATCGTTTGGACGCCGCGCGGAAAGGTCACGTCGACATGGTAGAAGACCGATACGGGACCGCAAGACTGTTCCAACGTTTCGACATGAGCTTCATACCTCGTTGTGTTCGGAGTACTGTGTACGATAGAATAGTTCCCGAGTTTACGCTGTTTGACCGAGAGAGTGAGCGCATCTTCGTGCCATTCGGAGACAAACACCGCGCTGGTTATACCATCATCCGGTCTATACTCCATCGGGATAGAATGGTTGTATCGTGAGGTTTTGCATCGAAACTGTGGTCCCCGGAACTGAAGCTTATACGTCGAATTCTCTCCTGGATGTATGAGCATGTTGAACACATGGTTGTCGATTATAACTGATTGTGCAATGTTGTTCAGAGCTTGCGCAGGTCCGCTGTATAGGTTAGTGCCGAGGAATGCACATGTTATTGAACAATTACACTTACGAGTATGTGAGCACCCGCTCAACTATATCTTCTGTCCCGTTGCCTGGGTTCGGATATGAAACTACAAGCGGTGCAACGGAGCCACCATCACTCAACGTCGGGAAGCTGTCATTTCCCGCGAAATCTAAATTCTGCGGAATTGGTGGATTTAGCACAGACATGTTGTAATTGTCCGTGAACGTGTGAGCATCGAACGTTACGATCAGCGCTCCTGGAGGATAGATTGTCGCCAGTCCAAGACACCAAACCAAAAGAGCCATGAAGAACAACAGAGGCGCTCTCAAAATGCCTCGCAAGTCACCCAGCGCAAGTAAGTTGGTGCGCAGGATGAACAGCTTTTCGATCGTTGCCAGCGACATCGAGTCTCCACGAAGAATGAGCCATAGGTTTTGCGCGAAGCAGGTTCCGATACTGGCCGTCAGCGTAGCTTTGAAGAACGTGGTCAGCAATATAGAGACCGCAGAGGCCTGGGACTGGTTGAGATAGCTTGTGTCGATAAGCTCGCCGTCCAGGTCTCTGGCAAGTAAGTAATGCCCCAAGGCGGAAAGAAGAGCTTCAAGGGTCAGCGGTGTTTACTCTCCCTAAGAGCAGACTGACCAGCGAAAAGAAACCCCATGATCGTCGCTACGGTCTTCCAGTGCCTCGCGCGCCGATCTTTGAGAGAAGGAGACGGAGCAGATTTTTCCTCGCTTGACATGCTGGCAGCATTCAAGCATTCAGTAGAAAGTAAAACTTGCGCTTGTGTTTTGCTTCCATGTCCGCCTCTTTCCACGCTCGCGATCGTTTGTGGTATGCTGTCCATAAGCGTGGGAGCTCAAGACAATGCATTGGAACTGGGCAGCGACAGCGTACTATATGTTGGTTGTAAGTCCGGGGGCCGTAATGCATCGGACCCAGTTTGTAGCATGCTCGTATTGATTGGGGGGTGAGTGTTCGTATTGCTCCAGCAGGAAGGCGCTTCCGGCCGGGCAGTATCCAAGTGTTGGAGCCATGATGGGTATTCTGCGTGTGTGTGTGTGTAAAGAGATAGAGAAGACAAAAGAATCGAAGATGTCGATGTACTCACGAATGCAGTGTAGTGGGTCATCAATTGAATGTATACATGCAGGTAAGTTCTAAGGAGCATGAGAGGAGAGGCCTCGGCCGAACCGGGTCTAGGCCATTCAGGCGCTAATGACTAAGTGCCAGGCCGTCTCTTGACAGAAAATGTTATAGGAGTCATCTTAATAAATTATAATTTTGCAGGCTCTACAAAAGGACTATCTATTAAGCTTACGCTGAAAACAAATGAGGTTCCGATTGAGCTGCTTGCGCAAACGTTCTCTTTGTAGCATTGACTGTCGTGCGCGTCAAGTCAAGCCGAGTCTGGTCGGCAACACAAGCCTTGCAATATAAAAGGCAATCTAGACGCATGTGTCCTAGCAGGGCTGGTAGCAGTCCAGAGTCTACGTTTCACCTCTCGCGCCACGGCGGAGACGGCCCTCATCTATTTTCTACAGCACTGCTTAGGGCGAGTCGACGATCCATTCCAGGCCCCCTAGCCGCCTGCTGCTGATGCATGTCACTCCTTTTGGCTTGGCGCTGCTTCGGTCTCTCTCTCGCGAAACCCAGCGCAAATGTGTTCTTCCCAACCCCAGTTGCCTCCTTCGGCCTTTCTGGGCGCGGCCAGCTTTTGAGCGATCTTATTGTTTCGTAGTCGCTCATGCTGCAGCTTCGCTCTTTCGTCGTTTTTTGACTCGATTCTGAAACCGTGTGGGGTCCGGGCAGCCTTCGTGCCTGCGATCCTCGCTGTCTAGCATTCTTTCCTTGCTCGCAATTCCTTCACGTCCTTAGACACTCAACGGTTTATTGGATACCTCCGCCATGGTCAAGATTAAGAAACCCCGCCGCGGGCCATCATACCAGCCAATGTCCCGCCGGCGCAGAAAGCACTACACCTACGGCCTCCTCGCAGTCATAGTACTCGGCATCTACTACCTGTATACTAGCCCAAGAGGTGTCACTCCTGCTGCCTTTCGCGACCACGAGAAGTACATGAATGACCGCGCCAACGTCGGTACTCTTGAGTCGAAGGCATCTTACGATTGGCGCAAGGCCCCCTTTCACAACATCATCCGCGATTACATACCACTGCCCCCGGGCAAACCGCGCACCCTCCCATTCGTACAATTCGATTTCCCTCCAGAAACCAAGTCGCAACGAGTCCGTCGAGAGACACGGCTGCTTGCGGTGCGCCAGGAATTCGAGCGCAGCTGGGAGAGCTATAAACAATTTGCATGGACACGAGACGAGCTCCGACCTTCCACCGGGGAGGCAGACGACACATTCGGCGGCTGGGGTGCAACACTAGTGGATTCGCTGGACACACTCTGGATCATGGGCTTCAAGGAGGACTTTTTCCAGGCTGTCCGCGCTGTGGCAGAGATAGACTTCGGAAAGTCCGACACGATCAACATCAGCGTATTCGAGACGACAATTCGGTATCTGGGCGGCCTGCTGAGCGCCTACGACCTGAGTCATGAAAAGGTATTGCTGGACAAAGCTATCCAAGTTGGTGAGATGCTCTACTGCGCCTTCGACACGTCCAACAACATGCCCATAGACCGGCTGCCAGTCGAGGGTGCCAAACTACCCGGTGGGACTGGATTTACCGCTGACAGCAATATATGCTTTGCCTCGATAGGTTCGCTGACAATGGAGTTTACACGACTCGCACAGGTCACCCAGGAATCCAAGTATTATGATGTTGTCGCAAGGGTCTCCGAGTTCCTCGACCGCGCTCAGAATACATCGCGGATCCCGGGGCTCTTCCCGACATGGATAAACTCATACAAAGAAGATCTGTCCAACGACCGCTCTTTTACTCTGGGCGCCATGTCCGATTCCTCATACGAGTATTTCCCAAAAATGTTCGCTCTTCTGGGTGGCCTGGAGCCGGTATATGAAAAGCTGTTCAAAGACTCTGCGCCGTTGATCGACAAGCACATGCTGTTCCGACCCATGCTTCCCGATGAAGAAGAAGGCGAAGGCCTTCTATTTTCTGGCGATGTGTATGGGGGTGATGCGGATACTATCCGACTAGATGCAGAGATGCAGCACCTGACGTGCTTCGTAGGAGGGTACTTTGGTCTGGCCGGTCGTCTGTTTGAGAACAAGCACCACGTGGAGCTTGGGGCAAGACTGACCGAGGGCTGCATATACGCCTACAAGACTATGCCCACGGGAGTCATGCCCGAAATCTTCAACATCGTCGCCTGCGATTCGCGCACCGCCTGCCCCTGGAACGAGACAAAATGGGAAGAAGAGGTCCTGAAGCGTTTCTACGGCAAAAACCACGCCGACTTCGAGGCCGCCGTGGCAGAACACAAGCTGCCCAAGGGTTTCACCTCCATCCGCGACAAGCGATATCTGCTGCGCCCCGAGGCCATCGAGTCCGTCTTCGTCATGTACCGGATCACTGGCCGCGAGGAATACCTGGACCACGCCTGGGACATGTTCACCAGCGTCGTGAAAGCCTCAACGACGAGTTTCGCAAACGGCCAGGTCTTCGACGTGACTGCGGATCCGCCGCTGGAGCCGGAAAACAAAATGGAGAGCTTTTGGACGGCGGAAACGCTCAAGTATTTCTACCTCATTTTCAGCCCGCCGGACATGATCAGCTTGGATGATTGGGTGTTCAATACCGAGGCGCATCCTTTTAGGCGGCCGAAGCTGTTGAAGATGGAAGCTGGGAACTGATAGGTGCTGGTCTGTCGTTGGAGATGAAGGTTTAGGGCTGCTCACAACCGTAGATCAGCTTGGCTTGTATTTTGCGCGATACCCGTCTGGAGCAGCGCGTTCTTGGAATTATCGTTCTTGCATGGCTGCGGCACTTTGGATATGCATTGATCGGCGTTAGGAAAGACGGTTTGATTATGGATCCTAGATATCCTATGGGGAGCTCTCTCTTATTTTCAGTGCTAGATTTCGAAAATCCATAATTGGACTTCGACTTCTTCACGGACTCGAACATTTGTGTAGATATCAACTGGATGATGTGTTCTGCAGCCGACGAATTGAGCATCACCTATTTACTGCCGGGCTGCGCCACACCGCCACAGCAGATGACGTATGCTTTCGCGCACCTATCCAAATGCTGCTGTTCTGGACGTACCACACAACTGTCTAACCTGCATATCGGTCTAAGCAGTATCACGAGGATGTGGCGCACTGAGCCCGTGAGCCTCGTCATTTGATAAATCTGTGCTGGACTGTACGCGTACTCCGTTCCCTTAACCCAAGGCAACAACTTATTAACGCAACCTTAAGTGACGAAGGTAAAAACTCTTCGTCCACTCCAGCTGCGCTGCATTCAAGGAGCTTTCATCTGTTTCCTTCCTTTCTTTCGAAGTCCTAGTCGGCCAGCGAAGTATCTGGTGACAACTGCAGCCTTCGCGCGAACATCGCCACCCGCCCTTACCTCCGCAACCATGGACATCCCCCGAGGCCACGCCATGCTTCCCCTCAACGAAGCCGACTTCCTCGACTTCATCCACAACTACTTCAAGGCCGAATACGCCCCCATCCGGTCATTTTGGGCGACCGCAACTGCCGAGCCACGCCACGCGTCACGATGGGTATCGATGGGCCACGAACTCACGCCGCTCGGCTTCCGCCCCGCCAACGCTCAAGCCCAGAAAGATCTCGAGTCCCTGGACTATTTTACCCGGAAATGGAACCTAGATGCGGGGTTTGTGAGGGGCCTTGTGATTCGTTTCGCAAAGTATGAAGTGCATGAGCGGCTGGAGAAGAAGCTATATGAGAGCTCGCGGCTGGATCTAATGGTGCGGAAGGCGCTGAAGGAGAAGCATCTGATTGATGCGCTGTGGCCGAGTCCCGCGCCGCGGAACCTGGCGCAAGAGTTGTTGCAGCAAGGTGTCAAGGTCAGGCAGTGGTACGGCGACATGTTCGGCAAGTACTTCCTGTACCTGCACTCGATCGTCGACTTCAAGCTCCGCCCGGAAGTCGACGCGCGCATCAAGAGCAGCGCAACGTTGATGCTGGTTCCGTTTGTGGATCACCTTGTCTTTGGCACCGTGGACCCGATCTTGCCCATCATGGCCAAGGGCGCTGGGTATTCGAATGTGAAGGCTGGCAAGGCGAAAGAGAGGGGTGGGGCGTCTTTTGGCGAGCCCGAGAGGTTCGAGATCCGCTTTGATACTCCGGGAGACTTGGACGATACGCAGACGAGGCAGGTGGTGCGCCAGTGCCAGTGCTTGAAGTGTGGTACGAAGAGAGATGTTACGGTGATCATTTCTATCGATCCAACTCTAGGGTTGACGGCGAGGAAGGACGGTGGGCAACACAAGAGCTCGGATGCGTCTGCACTCAGAAAGCAGTCGTCGAGAACAGCGCAGAAGTACAGCCCAGGCTATGTAATGCCTGGAGCCAATGATCCCGCCCCTCGAGAACGCACCGCGCAAACACACACCGAAGAACCCAGTCTCGAAGACCGACCTTCCTCGCCACCACAACAAAAGAAGCAATGTCCCCGCTGCACATTCCTCAACCACCCCGAACTCACAGCCTGCGAGATGTGCCAAGCCGATCTCCCCGCCACAACAATCATCTCCAAACCACCAAGTCCAGTACTAAAGTCTAACCCCGAGCCCAAGCCCTCTCACTCCCACTCCGCATCCCTCCCACCACCGGCAACAGCCTCCGCCGAGCGCCCAAAGAACAAAGCCCTCGAGCGCCCGGCCGCAAACCGCCACAGCCTCAGCTCCTCGCTCTTCTCCATCTTTCCCTTCTCCCAGCAACACCAGACCGAACACCACGCCCACTTGCCGCCCACACAGCCAACTGACACGGCTCCCACCTCGCACTCCCAGCCGCCCCGCGTCCCCGCGCCGCAACCACGCCCCCTCATCAACGCAGACACAAACCCCTCTCCCCCACCCCCCCAAATGGCCATGCTCCCCGCCGCGCCCTCGACTCCTCACCCGCGCCCCGTCCTGCCCGGCATGCCGCAAACGCTCATGGACGACTACGTCCCTGTCTCGCCGTCGTTCGCGAACGCCGCTGAGGACGACGAGAACGCTGGCTGGGGCGAGATGAGCCGCGAGGAGGCGACGAGAGCGGACGATGGCGGTGGTGCTGATGTGGACGACGAGGAAGATGATGAGGAGGCGGAGGCGGGGAGAAGGTCGGCGGAGGGGCTGCTGGATCTGGATGAGGTTGCGAGGGAGGAGATGGGGGTTTGGGGCGAGAGGGAAGATGATTGATTGATTTATCAGGGACGGGAGGGTGCGTGGAAGACATGGTATGTGGTTTCGGGGTTTTTCGCATTTGGAGCTTGAGGAGTCGGGGTCGAGTTGAGTTGAAAGGTCTTGATTGTTAACTACGTGATTCTGGTGTTGAAGAATGGATTCACGGACGGACGAATCTACATAATTTGCACATTTCCAAATATACAATGCATGCAGATACTTGACTCTACTATCTATACTCGTAGCCGTCTTTTTCGACCCGTAGGCTAACTACAGTTGGTATCGTGCCCAGGTGTGTTAGTGTTACCTACCCGAGTCACGCTAGTCCGCATCTACGCTAGTCGATTCCGGAATCTGATGAATCATCTGTAGGTACGATGGTGGATGGATGGATGTCTACAGAAAACTAGCCGTTCGATCAGTTCCACGCTTCATCTACGCACCTCCTATATATAGCAAAAGTGCACGGTTAGTCGTCGGACAATGGCCGCCGCAGCCCAGAGACCGCTGATCGGCGTCGGCGTCGTCGTTCACGACAAGGCGGGCAGGATAGTCATGGGCGAGCGGGCGGGCTCGCATGGTGCAGGTATTTCGCACTTCTATATGCTGGGCATGGAATATGATAGTGGGTGGGTAGTTGGTAGCTCATAGCTGACTTGCTATACACACTTCCAGGAACTATGCAGTGTCCCGGCGGCCATCTCGAATTCGGCGAGTCTTTCGCGGACTGCGCTAAGCGCGAAGTGCTCGAAGAGACGGGGCTGGAGGTTGGAGACGTGAAGTTCCTGGTGGCGACGAATGATGTTATGGGGGAGGAGGGGAAGCACTATGTGACGGTTTTCGTGACGTGCGTGGTTGTCGGGGAGGGGAAAGAGCCGCTAGTAAGCTACGTTTTTCTTTTTCCTTTGCTACCTTCTACTCCTACCGGGTGGTACAGAGACTCCGATCCGGGGATAAAGAGCACATGAGTTCGAGGGTATTTATAAGATACTGTGCTGGGCTGATATGATTTCTGTAGCCGCTCGAGCCGCAGAAGTGCGCGCGCTGGGACTGGGTGCCCTGGAGCCAGATGTGGGAGTGGGCGAAGCAGCAGGCGGAGGCGGAAGCCGCGAAGAAAGAGGTTACGAAGAAGATGTTTCTTCCGCTTGTCAATCTGTATCGCGAGTATCCGGAGCTGGAGTACTGTTTGGAAGGCCGGTGAAGCAAGCAGCAGTGCAAGTACGACAGACAGCATTACATGTCGGTATCTGTGCTATTATGCCGTAGTGCAGATGAGATTAGGGTATTACCTTGGGCCGGTGCACGAAGCGGGAGGATCCGGGTCTGGGTCTGACATAAGTCCTCGGTGCTGTATATGGACGGGGCTTATGTTGCGAATTGTCTTGATGAATACATGTGAGATCTCGGTAAGAGATTCAGGAGTGCGAGTGTGCTGGTGTAAGCCAACGGACGGAAGTGATCGTGAGCACTTTCCTATATTCGTCAACTTGGACGGAAAGGAACGAGCGAAAAGAGCATGTGTTCGGCGGCCCAGGGTGTGACTGCTGAGAGAGGAGATATATGGCTAATAAACAGCAGTTGTATGCGATGCGTTCCTGAGGTGTACAGTCGAAGATGGCCGTGAAGTTTGGTCCAAGCGACGTACAATGTGAGACTGGATGATCTGGGTATACAGCTGTGATGCGCATTATTCCACAATGCAGAGTCATACGGGAGGGAACCTTGAAATCGTCTTTGCAACGTGAGGGCCAGCGAGCACACTGGCATCTTCAAGCGCATCTGTAAGAAGCACACTTCTCATCCGTATTCCGTCGGACTCCGGAGATGGGGAATTACCATATGATAGTGATGATGTTAAGATGGATGATGGTTCTGTGATTCCGATGATGCGATCTTTCCACGGATAGACCATGGACCGTGCACTTCGATCCACTGTTCTTTCCCGCGGTCAACTCTACCTGCACCTCACTCATCTACCAGGACTCATCTACCAGCATTCGCTTTTCTCAACAACGATATTTCGTAGCTATTTCAGGTTTCACCTCCGCCCGGATAGCGGCATAATCGGCAGACTTCGGTTCTTCTCAGCGCTACCTCTAGTGATTGGCCTGGCTGGCGCGTAGCCTTGCTCTGTGTGCCTGATTCGCATGACCTGCAGAGACGGGACGCTTTGCCAGCCGACAGACGATGGACTTGCAGACGAACCGCTCCGCTCTCTTGTCAGATCAGATGCAACGCACTCTCGCACATCCCACAGAATCGCGATACGCCAGATACGCGGCGCTGCACAGGCGTCCATGCAGATCAAGCAACTGCTGGAGACACCTGTCTACTGGTCACGCATGTCTTACTGTACGCCTTCTGGCTACTGACCAAGGGCTACCGCTTTTGGGGTGCAGCTTACCACATCTTTCACTGTTGCTCTCATCATCCGGATCTCGGTGCTACTCTCATCACCTTGGACTCTAAACCCGCTATCCAAACGACCGCCCAGAGGTCTCCCAGCTCGATCGAGTCTCAGTCTCCCTTGGTGCATCGGGAGCATGTAGATTTAGCGCCGACGGATTCACAGATGTCGGCGAGGGCGATCCGAGTCTACGCCACACTACCCGTCATGCACGGGGGTCCTAGCGTCTGTGGCACAGCTGGACTAGACCTCCACCAAGTCAGGCACAGCCCACAGTTTCTCCACTTAATTCTTGCCATGGTGAACAATTCGGCTCTGAGCGAGAGTAGCGCTGTGGGTGCGATGCAGGTCTGCATATACATCAACCTACCAGAGCGTTCAGCGAGTATGCTAGCCAGGACCCTAGCTCGTTCCCGCTCAGCTGAAGTGGCGCTGACCTCGGTGAATAGCCTCCAAGCTCTTCCAGCTGCATAGACTCTGCTGTCTGAGTCGTCCTCGCTTTCCGGTTCCTGCATCTCACCACGTACCTGACTGACCGGCCGCCATCCTCAAGGCTCGCACGCCACCGGTTTACGACGCCGAAGTGGTCACAGTCCGCTTCCTTTGCCTGAACCTAGAGGATGGTCACAGGCGGTCCAATCCTCCACTGTTCCTGAAGAGCAGATAATTTAACTTGCCTCACATACTCCGTACTATGGAGGGGCAGTTCACGGGCCGTCACTAGATTGCATCTGCATTACCGCGCACCGGAAGCTGCGCCGTATTCAGGTTCGTTGCGCCCCTGCTGATGGCCGGATAAAGCAAACAGTGTGTTTCTATGTTGGCAAGCTGCCTACTACATGCGCAGCCTCGGCTAATAATGGTGTGGTCTTGTTTCACCGCTGCACCCCTCAGCTTCTGTGGACAAACGAACAGCCGCCGGGCTGGGGACAAGGATGACACGACTAGTGCCCGCCCGCTTATTGTAGGCGCAGGGATCCACACTACCGTTTGTGAACGTAACAAGGATTCCGTCTCTAGATCTGGGCGGGCTGACCGCTGTGTAGTGACCACCTCTCCACCTGAGCAGCGGGGTGCGTCTAATCCTAGATGCCGCCGGAATGCCTGAGGAGTTCCGTAATGACTACTCTATAAGACCCTGCAGCCGCCGCTCCAATCTATCTTCTACTTCCACCTCACCGACTCGACGTCAATCAGTCTTTCCCTCATTCCAATCCTTTCTTTCTCTTTTGCCTCAGGGCCTCGTTGCTGGTCACACACTCATTCTCTGCCTTCATTAGCATACGTCGACCGTACTTGTGAACCTAAAAGACTCCCATTGGGAACAGTAACAGCAACACATACACTCACCATGATTGCCCTTTCTTCCCTCATTGCTGCTAGCAGCCTCTTCGGCCTCTCCATCAGTGCCCCACTTCCCCGCAGCAACACAGCTGCTGCCCGTTCCCTGGTGGATAGGGCTGTCTCCTACACAGTCTTTGGCGGTGACGGATCCACTCAGTCAGGATGGCCGGCCGAGTCAGACTGGTTGTCTTTTGAGGATGCCTGGTAGGTCCAATAGGAATGTGCTGTGAACTTTTGCTGACCATAGATAGGAAAGCAAATGAGCCCCTCTTGGCTATCTCCTGCGGCCAATTTGGTGTCCCTAACAACGACGATGCAGAGAACCAGGCGCTCTTCGATGCTATCAAGGATGCTGGAACCGCCACTAACATGAATCCCGCATTCATTCTCGCCATCGTGATGCAAGAAACCAAGGGCTGTGTTCGCTCCCCCACTACTTCCCTCTCTCATTCCAATCCCGGCTTGATGCAGTCATTCCAAGGCACCGGCTCTTGCAACATGGACAAAAATGCCCTTATTCCCTGCCCAAAGGAGACGATTAATCTCATGATCCAGGAAGGCGTTGGTATCAAGACGGCATTCGGCTTGAAACAGACCCTTGAATCGGCCGGCACCACGGGTGCAAGCAAATACTACATTGCTGCCCGCAAGTATAACTCTGGCTCTCTCGACGCATCTGGAAATTTGGGACTAGGTGGCGCCACTGCATGCTATGCTTCTGATGTTGCCAACCGCTTGTTGGGCTGGATCGACATGACCGTCACGGCTAGGAAGTGTACCGAAGGCGTTATTGGCAAGTTGTCTGCCTCCGAGGTATTCACCTCCGCGAGCAAGAGCCAGAGCAAGAGCGACGAAAAAGCCCCAGCTCCCCCTGTGAATACCCCGACTCCAACTCCCTCCCCAGCGCCGGTGTCTGCCCCCAAGGACATCAAAGCTGCGAAGGCGACCACGCCAACAAAGGGGGAGCCCGAGGCCGTCGCCCCTCCATCACAAACGCCAGAAACCACTGCCGATGCTGCTCCCGAGTACCCGCTTGCTGCACCCGGCTGCAAGAACTGGCACACCGTTGCCGAAGGCGACACGTGCGACTCGCTCAAGCACGCCGTGGATTTCGATACGCTGAAGTCGCTCAACAAGGACCTCAACGACAAATGCACAAATCTGTGGCGGGGCTACAAGTACTGCATTGCCGCATGATCGAATCAGATCTGCTCTGATTTGATCTGCTTGAATATGATTCTCCACGATTAGAATCACAAAAAAAAAAGATACAACGGACTGGGATTGCGAAAAAGGTTATGAAAGAGGGAGTTAGGAAGGCCCGCCCTCGACGGGTGGGCTTTTGGGATCTTGTCTTTTCTTTCAAGGAGTTAGTCTTGATACCAATTTCTTACGGTCGGTGGCGGGTTAGCGGAGAGGGCTACAGGCTTTCTTTTACCTTTTTTATGTTTATGGTATGCTGGACGACTTTTCATGAACACCTATGGACATGAGCGACGGGACTGTTTCCGTTCGGCTCGGTGGGATCTCTGTCTTGTGATGGACACGAGGATGCGGATACTAGAATGGGTGCATGGTTTTGCTCGGCATATACTGCATGCAGCATCTCATCTCATCTCGGACGCCATTTTCATTCATGTCCTCCTCGACGGTCACACGCAGTCACACACACAGACGGTTTTTCTTTCTCTCTCTCACACAGAACACTCTTCCGAGTCTCACAAATTCAAAAAACAAACTGAAAATTCAAAAAATTCTTACTTGACTTACGTGCGTGTTGGGAGAGTGTTGCTGCTGATGTCTTTTGATTGCGAGTAGGCGTGGAGATGGTAGGTAGGTGCGTCGGCGGTGGCGGTGGCGCGTACGTTTCTTGTCTGCTGTCTGTCCTCTATTGTTCTCAGGATACCGATGTTGATGGTCCGGGCTGCTGATCTGATCTGATCTGGTATGGGTACTTTGTTAATACCTTCCTGTCCTATCCTTTCTTCTCCGTTCGTGATATCTAGGAGTAGACTGACTGACTGACAGTGCATATTCAACTCAGCTCAGCTCAGCCCAGCGTACTCTAAATCGCCCCATCCTAGCAAAAAAGCCAAAATCAGGTAACTTGCTTTCCATCTGAATTTGATTTGATTTGAATTAAGCCCGTAGTATACGCAATGATTTCGTACCGTCGCTTTTCGTTTTCGGTTTTGGTTTTGGTTTTCGGTTCCTGCGTCCAGATACACTCCACTCGTTCAGTTCAGTTCCAGTTCCGTTCAATTCAATCCAGAGAATTAAATATGATAAGACATGTCGTCTTCTGTCTCTACTTATCCTAATACGTTACAATATGCTACACTATAATGAGCCACGGCTCTGGTACTGTATGTACTCAACTGGCTGTTTACTTAATTACGAAAGAGTAAAGAGAAGGGGAAAGGCCAGAAGATAAGAGGAAGGATATAGGGGGGAATATAGGACTGGGATTTAGGGGGCGCGGAGAGCGGGGCTGGTTCACGGGGGGGCTGGGGGATTTGGTTGATCAGTTTGCTGGGGTCCGAACTGAGTTGAATTGAATCAAGCGGGATGTATGTGTGTGTTTGTGTGTTTAGAACGCGTGTAGCGTGCTGTGCGTGGTTATGGGAGAAAGAGTGGGATTCGAATTCGTGTCACAGAACGGTGGTGCTGGGGGCGATCGGTGTATGTAACAGGGTATCTTAAGTTTGGTCTGAGTTTGGTCTGAGTTTTGTCGGCAAGAGGTGTAGGTATAAAATACAACGCCAGGACGATAGGCGTAAACAAGAAGTAGTAGCCTAGTAACAGGCAATATGCACTGCACTGCCGCAAATACATAGACGGAAATATATAGGCGGAACGGACGGACGGGGCGCACAGGACAGGCGAGCAGCGTGAGGATGGGAAAATTGCATCTTGTGCGCGAAAAAAATTGTGTTTAGTATATAGTTAGGTTGAGCATGGAGCATGTAGCATATAGCATGTCCGTAAAACAAGCCTCTATTCAATCGGCACGAGAGCAAACAGCAAGGAATCTTATCACAGCCCTGTCGAGTAAGACGCAGTAGTGTATTCGTAATATTCGCAGATCGCATTACCATATGTATGTATGATAGATGTTAAGCTAAGGTAAGGTAAAGAGAAGATTCCTCCCAATTCCAAAGAGCAAGCCCGCTTTTAAATGCACCGTTTAACTCCGCCCCCTAGCCCTGTTTTTGGCTTAGGATAGATGTGAAAGTAAGTCTAGTTTTGCATATATACACTGAGATGACGTGATGAATGGGAAAGAAATAGTTGGGAGGATGGATGGGGATGGGAATGGGAAATGTGTGATGTGTGAATGGGTGAATGGGTGAATGGGTGAATGGATGAATGCATAAGGGGGGAAGGTCCTGGTTGGAGTAAGAGTTGAAAGCAAAGAACCAAAATGGTGGCAGGTCTGGGATGCCGAAGTTCGATTTACCAGCGGCGAATCGATCGGAGGTGGTGGAGGCGAAGGATATGTGAGCTTCAGCTTAGTGCAGACCGGTCCGGGGCCGAGGAAGAAGCGCGGTGGTCGAGAAGCCGGTGGTGCACCAAATCTTGCCGTCGCACTGTCACGTCGCCATCCTTTCCTACTCGTAAGCCGCAGTCCTTGACTGCAGCGTAACCATAAGATCATAGAAGTCCGTCTTCCAATCCACACACTGCAAATACTCCCACCACAGACGCAACGCGGGCGGATCATCCGCATCCGCGCGCTCAAACGCCTGCAGCACGAATTCTTTCTTGATGAGCTGCGTCTTGAGGCGCGCATCCTTCTCCCAGCTCTTGAGCGCCTGCACGTACTTCTTGACGTCGCGCAGGACGTGCTCTTCCTGCTTGGTCTCGTCGTCATTGGAGACGCTGCCCTCGGCCAGGTCGTCGGGCATGCGGCCTTCGTACTCGGGCTTCGGGAAGAAGTGCTTCATCAGCTGGTTGGTGACCCAGGCGGGGCGGCCGGCGGCGCTGAGCTCGGCGGCCCAGTATTGCTTCACGTGGTGCGGGACGACCGACGTGATCTCGTCGTAGCTGAGTTTGTCGGACCAGCGGGTTTGCGAGTAGTGGCCGAAGTAGACGTAGCGGTCGCGGTTCGTGGTGTCCTTCATCAGGATGAACATGGGCACGTTCTCGTAAGGGTTGATTTCGGCGTCGAGCCTGTTGTAGAATTCGTCATCCGGGTTGCCATTGAAGAATGCGGTCAACTTGGCGCCATGCTGGCCTGGGTGCTTGGGGAGATACGGCTCGTTCTTTGGGTCCAGAGTATAGTACGTGCGGTCGGGCAGCATGCACGTACTATTTTGAGGAGTAGGCGGGATGAAGTACATGCCGGGGGACCACAGCATACCGTCGAGCTGGTTGCGAATGAAGTCGGCGCTGAAGGTCTGCATATTGTTGGTGATGGGTATAGTGGACGCAACACTCGGAGACAATCCAGGAAGGCTGCGGATGTAGTGTGGCATCCAATCTTTCGAGACAGAGGTCCCATTCTCGATTGTCTCGATGGGAATGTCAGGCGTGAAGGTTGTCGTCGGGGACCCCATGGGAGGCGTGAGCTCCGGCTCCGGAACTTGGCGGTAGATTGTGGGGCTATCAACGGGGCCGTCTGTAGCAAGCGGATTTTTGACGCTGTTGTTGTTCTCGGACCTGTTTCTTGTTAACTGTAACCACATTTAGATGGACAGGCAGTACTGACTCGTTGATGTCACCTTTGCGCATATGAGGTGGCAGTAACTTCTGGCCACCCTCAACTGGCTTTCCGCGTAGGTGAGGGGGTAGAGTGCCGCTGCTCGCAGTGCCCTTCGTAGTGTCAACAGCCTTGACCTCTTGTGTGAGCTGATCGAGCTTCTTCTCGAAGTCCTTGGCAGGTTGGCTTCTGAAAGGGCCGACATTAACCGACCAACCCCCGTTCTTGAGCTGCTCCGTGGAAGTGTGAAGATTGTTGTACATTTTCTTTAGGTCTTCGACATCGGTACGCAGAGCAGTCTGTTCCTTGATTAGGTCAGAGACAGTCTCTTCAAAATCCCGAAGAGAAGGCTGGCTGGCCTGGTGACCGACTTGGCGAGGTTGGACTCGAGCTCCGTTTGTGCCGTTCGAGATTTTGCTGGGTATAGACGAGCCCTGCGAGGGATGGAACTGTCCTGCTGAGGGGTTGAGATGCATTGACAAGTGAGCTGGTGGAAGATATTGCTGACCGTTGCCGTTCTGAGGGCCTGGAGGATGGCCATACTGATGGTGAGAGGCGAAGCCGGGACGATCGAAGCTAGACATGGAGAAGGTGAGGACTCAAAGCTTAGCCTGCCCTGGTGAAGGCGTGATCTGGGTCGAGGCTCGGTGCTGTGTGGATAGTGGTTGCCTAGGTTCGCGGAGTGGAGCAGATATAGACTGGAGTAGATAATGGAATAGAAGAGCTGTAAGAAGACGGTTGAGTTGGGGGAGCAGGTGTAAAGTGTAGGAAGAGAAGATCAAAAGATCAGCAAGTGATGGAGGGGGGCTTATATACTTGAAGTACTGAGTAATTGTTGACCGTCGTCGATCTGTCAAGTGAGAGAGCCAGAGGGGCGTCTAGGGAAACAAGCTATCTAAGGCCCGAACGGATTGCACATATAAGTGCCAGTCCTCCGAGGTCGCAGCCAAACAGTGTGAGACTGATCAGGCCAAACACTGCTCTCTCACTTCAAGTAAAGGAGGAAGACAAGGCATATACGGTTGACCTCGATGAGACAATATGACGTCCCCGGGTCCCCGCCGTTCATGTAGCGGATGATCGAAAGGAATCCCGGATGTTGGTGCTTTGCTGCTGGGTTCTGGAGAGTCCACTAAACCACCCTTCAGCCTGGGGACTCTAATTGTACTTTGAGAGTAGGAAGTAGCAGTGCGCTGTCAATCGCCGTGGTATATAAAGGCCTAAGGGAGTCCTGTAGTTGCTTTTAGACTTCGAAGACAGGATTGAGCTGGTAAGAATGGATTGCGGTGTACACATAGCGAGTCCTGCCATGGTACCATTGGTAGAGATTAAGAGATCGGAAGAGCGCAGCCATGCTTGACTCCGGGGGAAGCACATACTACTGCTGCCTGCATTCGACCTCCAAGTGTCAGCAAAATTGGCCTTGAGAACATGATTGCTGCCTGTCATCGCAAAGGTTTGATTTAACGAAACAGTGACAGAGCGTTATCATGTACTTCAGAGCGAACGTCATCCATTGCGTCCTGGGAACGGTCTCCTGAGAATGATAAGCTAGTCAATGTTGAAAAAGGGGATGCATATTTGCGTTCTTCAGAAAAGTGACGGAGCATGAGGAGAAGAAGCGTTCGGACATGACATCGTACAGTGTCCGATTATTAGTAGGCTGCGGGAATCGAGAATCAAGATTTGGTGGCTAACTCGCGCTCGGCTGCATCGCACACTTCCAGGAGCCGATTTCGCCCACCCCCTCAAACCAACGTCTCCTCTGCCTCCTCTCTTCACACCGTCTCCACAGGCTTCTCATCGAAGGGCTTCCCGGTGGGTGGGACGTCACCCTCGTGCTGACCGTAGCCCCCAGGGAGGATTTTCGGTCCTTCGACTCTCGCTTTCTCGCGCTCTGGAAACGGACACAGGAGAGAGATCAACATCAGATAGTGCTCCGACTTGGCCAACGAGACGGCAACGACGCCGGGGTGCACTGACAACTGCAGCCATGTGCTCGGAGCAAACGCGTCTCCAGGGCTGAGGCTATTCAATCGGACCCTGAACCCTTGGCACCTAGATAGGCATGGCGCGTCCAGAACGTCATTTCGGGAGTGGTGCGCGAAAAGCACCCGTCGCTCTGCTCACGTCTCCGCCTCGAGTCACGGCAGATGATCACCAGCTTCACGGATGTAGCCCGTCTCCCTGCCTTCTGCGACACCGGCTAGACCTTGCGCGAGGGCTAGCTTTTGATTCTTCCCGTTCCTTTATTACTCTTCCCTTCCGGCGCCATGCCTCCCGCGAAACGCACGCACGAGGACCCGCACTCGCTGAAGGAGAAGCTCCACGCGCTCCCAGCCACCAGCGCCCGTGGCCGTCGCAATGGCGCGACGAACGTCCCACACGGCAGCAACTTGAAGGAAGTCATGTCCTCGACGGCCGACAACGCCTCGACCAACAGCGGGCAGAAAGACTACAAGGCCGCAGGAGTAGGTTGCCCGGCCACCCTGGGCCTCCCCTTCTTCCCCCGAGATCCTCGAAGCTAACACCTTGGGCATTCACAGATGAAATGGTCGTCCCAGGACGCTTCCGTTCTCCGCGACTACCGGCGAGCGTACCGCCTTGACACACCCTCGTCGTTCAAGAACCCACTCAGTCACGTCGTACTCGGCAGCGGCATCGGCCAGTATTCACCCACAATGTCACGGCCCAGGACAAAGAGAAGAGTACACAAGGACCAGCTGGCATTGGCTGTGCGGAAGAACTTCAACGCTCTCGGAGTCAACGAGAGCGACGTCATCATCGATCTTCTGTACAAAGTGAAGAACAATGGTGCGGACCACGTTCCTGCTGTTTTGGACCAGTCACTGAACCTGAATGCAGATAAGGAGTTTCGAGTCCACTTTGCGCCACAGCGCAAATAAGTCGAGTCCCACATACACAGTACAGTAGCACGTCGATGCACTTTCGGAGTTCTTATCATCGATACCCTGCCATGGCATGGCACCGCATACCACTACAACAGCATAATGAGCATGAGCATTGGGTCGGAGTTTTGCAAATCTTCCCTTTCAGAATTGGAATGGCAGATTGGGTTGCTTTCTCTGGAGAAATTTTTGGATGACACTCCACGATTAACGACACGAGCGTGGCTAGAGGCCAGGTCAAGGATTAACAATCATCAATCTAAAGATCATTTGGTAACACTTCAGGTCAACGTTGCCCGGTTCCGAGAGGGGTTCTGTAGCTACCTTACTCTCGGAAGTTTTCTGTGCTGACTGCCGACCGCGCTCGAAACCCGTAGAAGAGCCTCAAACTATTTTCTTTCAACCAAAAATCAAGATCAATTTTGAGTACGTTTGCTGTCTTGTCAGGTGCAGGTGCCTTGTGTATCGGGTATTGCAAAGCTTCTCATACGGAGAAATGTTAGAGAGCCGTATAGAAGTTGCTAGAAGTTGTTAACGCGCGATGCCGAGGCCAATGACATGGCGCGTCAGGTTCGCAGGCCCTGCCTGGCCCGAGCGCCCAAAATAATTTCTTGACATCGCGGCTTCCGATGTCGAAGCCACCCATTGCCAGTCTATCAACACAAGCCGTCTGCATTTGAGTGCCACAGTCCATGATGAGCTTCGCTGCTCCTGTTCTGCCCTTCAAAATGGCACTTCCCGCGCGCATCATCTCGGCTTCACGGCACTGCCAAACACGGAGCATCACGAATCCATCCAGAGCGCAATGGACCAGGCCATCGATACCGCCGCCGCGGAAACAGCGGCATTATGTGCCGCAGATACGGGTGAGTGTCCTACACTGTCTTCTTTACCCCAAACAGCATTGCGTGGGATGCTAACTCCTGAATCTAGTTCTTCCATGCAACACCCCCCTCGTTGGCCGTCTCTGACCCCTACGCTACTCTGGGCGTCTCCAAATCCGCCTCGACCCCGGAAATCAAGAAAGCGTATTACGGCCTCGCGAAGAAATACCACCCGGACACAAATAGAGACGCTGGCGCCAAAGAAAAGTTCGCCGACGCTCAGTCTGCGTACGAGATTCTCTCCGACCCTGAGAAGAAGAAAGCTTTCGACGCATATGGCTCTGCTGCTTTTGATCCGAGCGGAGGCTTCGATCCTGGCGCAGGCCCTGGTGGGCCGGGTGGCTACCCTTCTGGTGGGTTTGGAGGCTTTGGTGGATTCGGTGGCGCACAAGGAGGGGGGTTCGGCGGGCAAGACATAAACTTCGAGGATCTTTTCACCTCGTTTGGTGGCGGTGGCGGAGGCGGAAGAAGAGGCGGGAGAGGGAGAAGAGCGAATTCGTTTGAAGAAGAGATCCTGGTCGGTGAGAATATCGAGGTTCAGACGAGCATCTCGTTCATGGATGCTGCAAAAGGAGTCACCAAGGACATATACATCACACCATTGGTGCAGTGTAAAACTTGCGATGGGAATGGGATGAAGAAGGGGGCGCGAAAATCTGAGTGTAAGACCTGTGGTGGCACTGGTGTAAGAACAGCAAGGATGGGTGGCTTCCACATGCAGACAACGTGCAATAGCTGTGAAGGCACAGGCACAGCAATACCCCGAGGGTCCTCTTGCTCGACATGTGGCGGTAACGGCGCAGTCAAGGACCGGAAAACTGTCACGGTCGATATACCCGGCGGCGTAGAAGATGGCATGCGTTTACGGGTCAATGGCGAGGGAGACGCGCCACTTACGGGTCAGGCTACAAGTGCCAATGCACGAGGAGCGAAGGGAGATTTATATGTTTTGATTCGGGTTGCCTCGGACCCTAAATTCAAGAGGAATGGGAACGACATCTTACACACAGCAACTATCCCCCTAACCACCGCCGTCTTGGGCGGTGAAATCCACGTCCCGACACTCGACGGCGATGTCAAAGTCAAGGTCCCAACAGGCTCCGGAACCGGCGATCGAATCACCTTGTCCGGTATGGGCATGAAGTTGCTCTCCGGCCGGCGCAACGCAAAGGGCGACCTCAAAGTAGAATTCAAGATCCAGATGCCCAAATACCTCAGCGCGAACCAGCGCACGATCCTCGAAATGCTCGCCGACGAGATGGGCGACAAGACGGCCAAACGCATCATGAACATTGGCGGCATGAGGGGCGACGACTCGAAGTCGGCGCAGAACTCGCACCAGAACGAAGGCTTCCTGAAGAGCGCGTGGCATAATATTACGGGCCAGCATCGGAATTTGGATACAGAGAGTAAACCAGCTGAAGCGAAGAAGGACGAGGACGAGAAACCAAAGAAGGCTTCGGGATCGGGATCGTGAAGAATCGTGCTAATCATCTAGTTTGTTTTGTAATCTACAGACACCCTTCTCCGATCTGTATAGAGCCATGGCCATAGACCGGCCAGGGAGACTGGCGCAAAAGGAGGTGTTTCTTCGAGGGGAAGACGTTTTGCATGCATTTTGTGGGCGTCCTTGTACTGCTATCCCGCAAGGTTGCTCTAGGGAAGTGGTTGGCTGGAGTATTAGTAGCGGAGCGCCTCTTCACTCAGGCCTGTACGGAGTACAATAAATACATTGCCGTTTAGACTTTCATGTGCTCGCTCCTGTTGATGCTAACTTGGCCTTTGCTAGCAGGTAATAGGTAGTGGTAGGTAAGCGGAGGGAGGAGAAACAATAAAAGTCGAGCTATTGTTTGATAGTGCGTTTCTTCCGATATCGAGATCGAATGCTGCTGTTTGCATGGACATTGCATGTGGAAGCGGAGCGCTTACACAGGTCATTCACGCGGCACTCTCGCGCGCTGACTGGCTGGTGCCGTGCTGCAGGTCTGGGATCTCTCTTCACAGCGCCAGGCAGTGTGTGATTGACAGTGAGCGCGGTCTGGTGGCGACAGTACGGCGGCTGCCAGAGAGTGGGTGGGAGATTGGTGGAGGGTTGCTGGGCACTGTCTGGTGTGTGTGGTGCCTTGCAGGGACGCCATTTGCCCCGCCTTGAATGCTCCGTGCCCTCTGCCTGGTGCCATCGCGACTCCGGGTCTGGGCTTCAAAGTCCAAGCCTCCAGGACTCCAACCTCGAACCGGCCTGCGCTCCTGTACTCCTCGATCCTTCCGCAACGGCAGGCTAGCGCGTAACCAACCTCATGCAGGCTCCCGACAACCCGCTCCGCAGGTGAACCGCCGCAGCACATCCACCCGACAACGACCACGAAGCCTGCAACGTCATCCAGGCTGCTTTCCACGCGACTGACGGATCCCTCACCGCAACTTACATCCTCCCTCCTTTCCCACCGGCGCTCGGGATTTATAAACCCTCCCCAAACATCCGCTGGAATACGATTGTCGCGCAACTGCAGTTTCGCAATCGACTCGAGAATTCACGAAGGCGCTTGCGCTCAACTTGCCGACTCCTCAACCCCGATCAACAGTGGCCTGCAACCGTGCTACGGATATATCTGAAGTAGATACAAAGTAGCTGGCAGGCAGACGCCCTGCTCAGCGAACAACTACCGCCATGTCGGCCCAGGTCCCCATGATCTCGGCTCCACTGAAGCAGACAAATGAGATTGACTGGGTGGCGCCGTTGAAGGATTATATCCGCGCTACATATGGGGACGATCCCGAGCGCTACTCAGAAGAGTGTTCGACGCTGAACCGGCTGCGACAAGACATGCGGGGCGCCGGCAGGGACAGCGCGGCAGGGAGGGATTTGCTGTATAGATACTACGGACAGCTGGAGTTGCTGGATCTGCGGTTTCCGGTTGATGAAAACCACATAAAGATACAATTTACCTGGTATGCCGCAGCGCAGTCCCGGGGGTGTGGAATTGGAGATTGGCTTGCTGCCATTGGGCTAATGAGTACCTTAGGTTCGATGCGTTCACCTCCAAGCCAACCTCCCAATACTCGCTCGCATACGAAAAGGCTTCTATAATATTCAACATCTCTGCCGTGCTATCCAACCATGCCGCAAACCAAAACCGACACGAAGACGCCGGGCTCAAGACATCTTACCACTCCTTCCAAGCCTCCGCCGGCATGTTTACCTACATCAACGAGAATTTTCTGCATGCGCCGTCGAGCGATCTGAGTAGGGAGACTGTTAAGACGCTTATAGCAATTATGCTCGCACAAGCACAAGAGGTGTTTCTGGAGAAGCAGATCGCAGACGGGAAGAAGGTGGGTCTACTGGCCAAATTGGCGAGTCAGGCCGCATTTCTATACACTCAGTCTACGGAGGGCGTACAGGAAAACGTCACAAAAGCTATTTTCGAGAAGGTGTGGATGATGGTTTGCCAGGTGAGTTCCTCCGAGCCAACATGAAACGTACACTGACTCGGTGCAGATTAAAGCGAACTACATGGCTTCGTTGGCACAATACTATCAGGCCCTCGCCGATGACGACGCGAACTCCCACGGCGTGGCTATCGCGCGATTGCAGGTCGCAGAGGTAAATGGCCGAGACGCGAACCGAATAGCCAATGCTTTCCCCTCTTCGGCGCCAACAAACTCGAATTTAATGGCAGACACTGGTCCTGTCCTAGCAGAAATGACAAAGAAGCACGTATCCAACGTTCAGGAGAAGTTGGCAGAATTTTCCAAGGATAACGATTTCATATACCATCAAGGGGTGCCTAACGAGGCCTCCTTGACCCAAATACCCAAATTACCAGCTGCGAAGGCGATCCCGGTCAGCGAATTATACCAGGGCCAGGATATTCAGAGAATAATCGGCCCCGACATTTTCCAGAAGATTGTGCCCATGGCAGTCACCGAATCGGCGAGTCTGTACGATGAGGAGAAGGCTAAATTAATACGAGCGGAAAGCGAGAGAGTCGAAATCGCGAACGACGAAATGGCAGCGAGCTTAGACTATTTGAAACTACCCGATAGCTTAAATGTGCTAAGAGGCGGAATGGACCAGGACATGATGGTGGATGAGGAGTTCCGGAAGTGGTGCGAAGAGTTGGCGGGCCATGCACCATTCTCGACTGCTTTTGACCAACTGAGCACTGATAAATCCGAGATCTCGGGCACTCTTGAGACAAGCATGAAGCAATTAGACATGGAAGAGAGTGTGTGCGAGAAGATGAGGTCGAAATATGGCGTCGAATGGACACAGCAGCCGAGTTCACGCTTGACCGCCACATTGCGAAGTGACATACGCAACTATCGAGGTGCGATTGATGAAGCTAGCACCAGCGACGCACAGCTATATAACACCTTCCGCCAATACGAATCCGACTACGATGAAATGCGGTCAGCAGGCGAGACTGATGAGGCAGATGTGCTATACCAGCGGGCCATGATCAAGGCTGGCGCTAGCAAAGGAAAGAGCCCACGTCCGGCCGAAGGCAATCTCTTGGACGAAGATTTTATCGATGGACCGAGTGTTGCAGATCAAATCAGCAGCGTTGAGGAGTTGATGCGGAAACTAAACCTTATTAAGAGGGAGAGAACGCAGGTGCTTAAGGATCTCAAAGAAAAGGTACACATCATATCTGCGGTTTGCTGACGCATCGACAACTAACGAGAGACAGGTTCACTCCGACGACATTTCCAACGTCCTCATCCTCAACAAGAAGGCCATCGCGAACCAGGAATCACAGCTATTTAAATCCGAACTCGAGAAGTTCCGGCCCCACCAGAACCGCATTCTGCAAGCCAACCACAAACAAGCGTCCCTTCTCAAAGAGCTCACCCGCACGTATTCGGATCTTCTGAAAGATAAGCGGGTGAGGTCGGAGCAGACCAAATACGAAGCTTTCTCGCGACAGAGAAGCTCAGTCATGACCAAATACCGCAGGGTGTATCAATCCTTCAACGATCTCGTTGCGGGCCTGATGCGCGCCCAAGGTTTCTACTCGGAGATGAAAGAAACAGTGTCCAGTCTACACAAGAACGTAGAAACGTTCATCACGAACCGCCGCTCCGAAGGCGGGCAGCTGCTCTCCAAGATCGAGCAGAGCAAGTCGCAAGGCGCAGAGGGCGAACAGCAACGCATGAAAGAGCTCATGGAGCGCATGTCCATGGAACCATCGGGCTCGCCCCTCTCCGCAGGCGGCTCGCGCAAGAAAAGCATCCCGGCGCCGCTCTCGTCGTCGAGCATGCAGCAGGCCGCCTACTCGAGTACGCCGAGCCAAGGCCACCTAGCATACAACCCGGCCGCCTCCCCGCCCGTCACACCGCGATACCCCGTCACCGCTACGCCGGCCCAGCAGCAATACTACCAGCAACCGCCCTCCAACGGCTTCCAGCAACAACACCAACATCCACATCCACATCCACATCAGCAACATCAGCAACATCAGCAACAACAACAACAACAACAACAACCCCGCCGCGACTCGTACCAAAACCCGCAGTTCGCCCAGCAACAACATCAACACCACCAGCAAACCCCCTCCCAAGCCTACAACCCCAACCAATACGGCCCCGTCTCGCCCCCCGCCCACCAGCAATTCTTCTCGCCCCCGCCTCAACAGCCACACCAGCAACCACACCAGCAACAGCCATGGGGCCAGCCCCCCCAGCAGCAGCAGTTCCAGTACCCGGCTTCGACGCCGCAGCCAGCGTCCGGCTTGCCGCAGGGCTATGTTCCGCCGCCGCCGCCGCCGGGTCCGCCGCCGGGCCAGCATGGCGAGTATGGGCAGTTCGGTGGGGGTGGGGGGCATGCGGCGCAGCAGCAGCAGAGAAGTAGTCAGCAACAGCAGAGGAGTAGTCAGCAGGGTCAGGGCGGCGCGAGTGATCCGTGGGCGGGGCTGAGTGGGTGGAAGTAGGATGGATGGATTGATATGTGGGTTGGTTGTGGTTGTGTTTGGTTTGGCAAAGCACGTATGTCACAGATCGGATCGGATCAGTTCAGATGTTTTGCTTTCTTGCTTTCTTGTGAAACATACACACTTGTTTGCTTTGGCTTTGGCTTTGGCTTTGGCTTTGGCTTTGGCTTGTCTGGGTGGGCATTTTGGCAGTGGAGCGGGGCGGAGAATTCGATTCTGTGTGTAGCTGTCGTCGTTTAGCTTTGACGAAGGTGTGGGTGGATACGGGTACGCGATAAATTAGCTCGCAGCTCGCATGCTTGCTTGCTTTCTTGCATCGCTACATAGCTAAGCTGTAAATGCAACTATCTACAGTTCTCAATACACCTATCTACCCATACATCTATCTATCTATCTACAAGTATAAAAGCTAAAAAAAACACAAAGTAGAAAAGAAAGAACTTTTGCAATAACTACATCAACCTTATACTTTCTATTTGGCTACTCGCTATCGATCAGAAGAATCACCTCATACTTTCTATTTACTTACTTTCGCTATGAGATATAGATACATACACACATATATGTATCTCCTCCGCATCTAAGCTAAGCTATTGTACTCTTATTTACTGTACGTACGCCAATCAAAGTAACATCAGCTTGACTTTATTTTTGCTTGGTTTAACTGGGTAGGTAGGTACTAATACTTCCAAGGCAAGTCAAGTCAAGCTAAGTTAAAACGCAAGCAACGAACGAACAGTCAGTCAGGGACTGACTATACACTGTGCTGCGCTGTGTTGTGCTGTGCTGTGCTGTATTGGACCAACTAACTAACTACCTACCTAACTCACGGAACCAAACGTCTGAATAACGGGGAAAGGATGTTGGATTACCCTTGCAAGTATACTATAATTTGATAAACTTCAGCAAGTTCCCCAAGTAAAGTTCCAACAGCCAGCCTACTGCAACCCGAATGATCGATCAATCTGCCAAGCTACACCTACACCTACCACCCCACCCTACGAAAGCTCGGGAGAGCAGCGGAAACCTATAGCTCTCTACTGTCCATATCGCACTCAACGAACGTACCGTCATTTACCTACAGCGTAAGTCCAGTATACCATCACCATCACCATCAACGTTGAGCGAGAGCAGTGCATGCATGCATGCAGCACGTGATATCTTGCAACTCGGAGAGAAACACACACACATGAAGAGCGATTAACTGACTGACTTTTACCGACCGTTTCGCTGACCAAAGCGCACCAGCCAGACGGACTTGGTATCGAACGCAACCGGAACGCCCCTCGAGAAGCCACATGAGCTCGACACACTGAAGCACGCCCGCAACAGGATATACAATACCGAAACGGCACTACCTCCTGTTCGTCTTTCCGATGCCGCGCTTTCCGACAGTCTGCCAGGCTATTAGCGCTACCCCTGTTTATGATGTTATATAGTGCACTTACCAAATGCTTCGTCAAGGATCCAGTCTGGTGCCTGTCGGCTTCACCTTGCCTGGCCATGCGGTTCATCTTCTGCTGGGACAGCTTGGACAGCCTCTCGGCTTGTGTTCGAGACGCGTCCTTGCTGACACCGTCCGTCCTCCTGTTCGTGCTCGGGCTTCTGCCGATGCTCTTCACCCGCTCCGATGGGGTCTTGGGGGTATCGATGTCCATGGCGTCGCCATCTGCAGTCGCTTCCCGTCCGCGAGGCCGGCCTCGGCTTTGACTCCTTGCGCGCGCCGCAACATTGGTGGTATCGAAACCTAAGCTCTCTAGATGGGTCTCCATCTGCGACAACTTCTTCGACTTGAGTGTCCTGGGGATAACAGCCCTGTTCTTGAGACTCTTCCTCATCTTGGCTTCGTTCCGGATGAGTTGCCGCTTCTCTCGGATGAGCTCGGCCTTGTACCTGATGTCAGCCTCGTCGGCGTCTTCAAGTTCTTCCTCAGTGTCGTAGTAGCCCTCAGCCTCCAACTTGTCTTCTTCCGCCTCTAAAGCCGCTAGTTTAGCCTCAATGTCTGGATCAATGAAATCGTACACGTTCTTTCCCTCGAATATCTCAGGAACCTATACGGGGTCAGTAAGTCACAACTATGCACAAACGATTGGGTACTGACGCGGTCCTCTTTCCAATCTGGGTCTTCAAGCATGTAGTTCTTGCGCATGTTGAGATTGTATACACCGGGCCCTCCATTCTCTTCTTCGACATCGCGCTCCAGTCTGGTTCTCTCCGGATCCTCTTTATCGTATTTGGCCTTGTTCTTGACAGCTTCTGGGATAAAAGCTTCACGCACAACACCACCCAGTGGCTGTGCAACGTGAATACGTTTGAGTAGGTCGGCCATACGGCCCGTAGGTTCTCCAGAGCTGTTCGTCGAACCTTTCAGTTTCTCCGCCTGGCGCGCTGCGAGCAAGCGGTCGCAGACGGCGTTTCGGACGCCCATGACACCCTCAGTGGTGGTGCAAGAGAGCTGAAGGAGCTCTACCTCGCCAGCCTTCAACATTCCCTGAAGCTCAACCTGCGTCTCTTGGTCCAAATCCTCCGGTCGTACGAGGTCAATCTTGTTTATGACGATGAATACGAGTTTGTTGGCGAATAGCGGTCGAATCGAGTTGAACAACGCAATCTGCGCTTTGACTGGGTATCCGCACTGCTCGGACAGGTCCATAAAGTACATAATGGACGCGCGGAGATGGGCTATCGCGCCTACGGTTGTTTTAGTATAGATTAGTAGATAGAGGGCGAATACTAACAAATACTCTGATGCTCGATGGTGTTCATTTCCTCGAGAGGATGATCAAGGATACTAGATTGAGCATCAGCAAACTAATGTTACCAGAGCTTCGTCCTAAGAGTATGCTTACCCAGGTGTATCGACTGCCTGAAATCTCATCATTTTATAGTCAAAATGCCCGACAAACAAAGACTTTGTTGTGAATGCGTAAGGTTGGCTACTAAGCGTTAGATTTCACCTTCTGTCATCGAGCTTCTACTTACACATCGACGTCCGCGCGGCTAACGCTCTTCAAGAACGAAGACTTTCCGACATTTGGGTACCCACATATGACCAATGTGCGCGTGTTCGGGTCGATGCTGGGAAGGCGACCAAGATGCTGGCGAACTTGTTCCAGATATACAAGAGGGTCCCTCAGCCGCTTGCAGATCGTCGCCATGCGGCCCAGAGCAGCGCGCTTGAGGTTTTTGCATTGGAACAGAGATTGTCCGTCTAGTCACGTCAGCTAAAGCCTCTAAACTCTAACTGATATCGACAGGCCATACATTTGATCAAGCGTACGTAGTCTCGAGAGACGGACTCGATCAGAGACTTGGCCGTGTTAAGCTGTCCCAGAGCAATTCGAAAGTGGTCCGCATCGTAGAGTGTATTGAGCAGATCACTGTCCATGTTAGTCTGCGATCTTCGTGATCGTTAGACAGGTGCATACCGGTGAAACGGGTGGATATCCTGGAGACGAGGGAATCCTGCGATCGTAGCGCTGAGGCGGTCGGAGAATGTCTCGCACGTCTGTGCATGTAAGCCCTCTCTCCCACACATCTCCAGACTAGCATCTTGAGACTGACATATTTGACTTTGCGCGTATAGAAAGCTCTGATCCGACTGATTTGGAACCCAGCTCGAATCTGGGTCGGCAGCCGTCGTTGACTGCGACAAAGTTAACCCCACACTAAGCCCAGAGTCCAGACAGCATGACCTACGTTCGACTGAGGACAATATCCAGAAACTCCTGCGAGGTCGGCACCACGGGTATATCCTTCCACTGGGTCTTCATTGTGGCAGTCGGTGGTGAGGTCGTTGGGAGCAAGAGGTGGGTTAGATGGCGTGGGTCGGTTATCGATTAAAAAAGTCCAAAAATTGCGACGCCAAGATTTCGCGGCGGCCAGGGTTTTGCCGAGGTGGTCCCACTTCGAACACCAACACCTTGCCAATTGGTCTTTCACCTCACAATTTTTTAGACGGTGATCGCCTTAGCCATTCGGTGTCTATCTACCTTTGTTCTATCTTCAGTTGGAGCTATCAAGGCTTGGCCTTTCCTAGACGTCAGTTGGGTGGATGTGGACGTGAAGAAGAAGCCGCTTCCTGTTGCATGTCTAGCTCCGCTTTTTCTCGCGGCCGATACTACGGCACCGATATAACATGCTCTCTTTCATTCAACAACAGTATTGATAGTTGCTGCAAAGCGTTCAGGATTGTGCATTAATGTCCTCTTGCAAAAGTCCACTCCTCTGTAAGGCAGGCATCGTATAATCCTCGGTCCACTCAGTGCACCTAAAAAGCAGCGGTACATCTTCACCCTCGCCGAAGAACGATCCACCCTCTTTGCATCTCTCCCAGCCCCCAGTAAGACCACCACCACGCCATTTCTGTTGTGGTCGCATTGGCACCGGCTGTTGCCTGCAAATGGCTTCCATGGCCGGATAATCAGAGATGCGAACAGCGCCGACGAACTCCCTCGATTCGAAGCTCTCGTCAAGCTCCGGTATCCCGCAGGTGACTTTCTCGTATCGGTATCCGTCAGTGATGTTTCCGGTAATGTGGATCTTGTCTCCACTGCGATCGCGTTGGGTTTCGACGAAGATGTAGTTGTGGTAGCGCTTCTCGCCGGGCTTCATCTGGAGACCGAGGCGATTTCGAATGCGGAAGACACGGTAAAATGCCTGGTCCATCGTGAGACTTTCTCGATGTTCTGGGCTTGGTAGTGTGGATGGTAGGGAGCGCTCAGTGGTTCGCGTAGGTTGAAGGTAATTCATGCAAACTTTGAGAGCACTAACGATCTATGAGTGAAGAAGCTCGATAAGGCGCGACTCCCCTCCCCACCACCCCCCTGGTAGGCGTTGGTGCCGATCAAGATAAATAGACGGACTGTTTGCGTTCTCTTCACAATACACACCTTTTCAGCAATACGTAAGAGATTATGGGTTCGGAAATGGGCGAGAAGTCACTGTTTTAGTTAAACCAACTGCAAGACTATTGCTTGAGCACTGTGTATGCATACTATACGACTCCACTGGCTTACCATAATGCCTAGTCGAACACCTGGAAATGGGCGTCTACCGGATTCTTCCCATTGATAGTGAGCACATCTTGTGGACACGCCGACATCGTCACCACGACATCCCGCAACGCCTCCAACACCACATAATCCCCCGCCCTCGTCACCGGTCCCTCGAAACTAATCCCCCGTTTCGCGCCACTCCCCTCCTGCGTGATGGGAATGTTCATAAACAAGTTGAACGGATCCGGGACCCTGCCACCCAGCTTGGCCTGCAGGCCCATTAGCATCTCAGCTACACCCCCTTCCACAGTCTTCGCCAACGCATCCAACGCATCCCAGCAGTTATCCGTACACGACTCATGATAGCCCTCCACCCCCAACTCCGCATACCGCCACCGATCACATGCCGCAATCAACGTATCGTGCACCCCCGGACTCGTGTCCTCGACCAGCTTCACCATCGGCGCGCGTTTCTGGCTAACGAGCACGTCGCCGACTTCGGGCGTGATCTTGAGATTCGAGGCGCGTGTGTGGCACATGGACATGTATTCGGGCGCCGAAGCGGCAATGTTGGCGGCGGAGGAGTAGGCGGTCAGGGACCCGGGGGACGCTTTTGGGTAGAGCGGGGCCGAGACGTCAGTTGCGGAAATGGAGGGACTGGGGAGCGCGAAGGCCCAGGTGTCGACGACTTGATTGCCGTGGGTGTTAATGATTTTTATCTTTTGCGAGGCGCGGACGAGGGTTGCGGCGCCGCGGCGGGCCGGGACGGTTTGTAGGGTCATTGCGAGGAGACGAAGATGTTGCGATTAGTTGGTTCTGGCGTCGGAATTGAGCTAGAAGATATTTCTACCGGGTGATAACCAGCTCATGTATACCTGTCTTTACCTTGTGTGGGGCGCATGAACGGTACGTCCTCCATACGGCATTTCGATCAAGTATCTCATTAGTCAAGATAACGATAAGTGATAAGACTATCGCATCCAGTAGCAGCCTTACCGCACTACGCCAAATGCTCTGAGGATGAACGCCTCCCACTTATAGAATGTGATGTGGTTGTTGTGTTAAGGGTTGAAGCTGCCCGCAGTCGGGCGCCCGTGCTGACTTGGGTCAAAGCGCGGTCACGTGCCCCGTAAAGGCCACCTGCAGCATCCCCGACCGCTGCTCCGCTCAACCCAAAATATCCCCACCACGTCTCTCGAATCCCCGCCACTACCAGACCGCATTTTCTGCCCGCCTTCGTCATGGCACTTGCTTCGAAAACCCAGTCGCAAACCATTTTTGCGAAATTGAAAGGAAAGCCTGCGAACAAGGTGTGTTCAATAGATAGGGGTGGGGCGGGGCGGACAAGGGCGACTGTTTACTGATTTGTTGAATAGATATGTTTCGACTGCGGCGCAAAGAATCCGACGTGGTCGTCTGTTCCTTTCGGTATTTACCTCTGCTTGGACTGTTCGGCGAATCATAGGAACATGGGCGTGCACATCTCGTTTGTGCGGTCAACGAACCTCGACAGTATGTACACTTGGCGTTTACTCTTCGGAGAGTCGGTCTAGAGAGGGATGCTGATGCTTTTAGTCTGGCAATGGGACCAACTCCGGGTCATGAAAGTCGGCGGCAACGAAAGCGCGACCAAGTACTTCCAGTCTCACGGTGGCTCTGCGGCGCTCGCGAGCAAGGATCCGAAGACAAAGTACACCAGCAATGCGGCGACAAAGTACAAAGAGGAATTAATCAGGCGATGCGCCGTGGATGCTAGGCAGTACGCTCTATATCCCCCCTGATTTGCCTGGTGTTCGAGATATTGACAGAACTGCACTAGGTATCCCGAGGAAGTCGTAATAACAGACGTCACCGAACCAAGCGCCAGCGATGGCACTAATACCCCGGCCGGCGACGAAGATGACTTCTTCTCTTCCTGGGACAAACCGTCTATCAAGCGTCCTTCGAATCCATCGTCACGCGCTGGCACCCCGCGGGCCCAATCGCCATTCCTCAAACCCGACGCCAACGGCAATGCAACTGCACGACCGAAATCTCCGCTCGTTGCATCCTCAGAACCTAACACACCCGCCGCGGTTCCCTCTAAACCTGCCATTCGGAAGACCAACACCGGGCTTGCGCCGAAGAAGAACATTCTGGGAGCGAAGAAGAAGGGATTGGGTGCAAAGAAAGTTGTTTCAAGCGATGGAGGTTTAGACTTTGAGGAAGCAGAACGTAAAGCACGCGAAGAAGCTGAGCGCATTGAGAAACTAGGCTACGACCCCGAAGCGGAAGCTGCTGAAGCTGCTGCCAAATCCAAGAGCAAGGCCCCGGAACCGTCCAGCATCACATCGCCTACGCCGGCGTCCCCTTCCCGGGGTGGTTTTGGATCGACTGCCAAGCCCGAGCGCTCAAGTCAGGACATGGAGCGGCTAGGAATGGGCGTCGCACGTCTTGGATTCGGACAAGTCGGCCAATCTAAAGCTGCTGCTGCCCCGAAGAAGATGGGGGGCTTCGGTAGCGTAGGCAAGCCCGCCACGGACGACGGCGAGAAGTACGCTCGCGCCAAGTTCGGAACTCAGAAAGGGATTTCCAGCGACGAATTCTTTGGTCGGAATGCGTTCGATCCGTCCGCCTCTAAGGAGGCCAAGGAGCGATTATCAGGTATGAAACGGTATCTACTGGTCATTAAATTGGAGTCACTAACCACAAACTTAGGCTTCGAAGGCGCTTCTGCTATCTCCTCGAACGCATACTTTGGCCGCCCGGAATACGACAACGCGGAAGACGACTACGGCGACCTGGAATCTGCTGCGAAGGACTTTGTCCGCAAGTTTGGTATCACGGCTAGCGACGACCTGGACAACCTAAGTAATCTGCTAGGCGAAGGAGCTACTAAGCTGCAGGGCGCCGTAAGAAACTATCTGAACTCATAGAGTGCTTAGTGGGTCCACACGGTGGGAGAAAACATCGCCGTATGGTTGTCTTAGGGTGGTGTACTGAGTATGAGCGCTGGCATGGCTCGATGCGAATCATGGTGATGACGGCGTATTTTCCTTTGGTTCTCATGAAGTGATAGGGCGGTCCACGGTTCGGCTTGGGATAGACAACAATGAGCAAGTAATTACTTTCTTCGTCCTTCAGGTATGTGGCTCGTGGTGGATAGATGTGAATGTGAATGTGGTTGTAAATGGACATGTGCAGCTGATGGCGATTGTTGCAGTAAACAGAATTGCCGGGGCTTGGTGGATGAGGTGTCGATGGCGAAGGACCGGGAGAAGTTTTATGGGGAGCATGCGCTTCCGTTTTCTAAGGGGGTGAAGTTTCAGTGATAGGGGAGTGTCGGTGCTGTGTTGGGATGTTGGGATGTTGGGAGGAAATGGATCGGAATTCGGATTAGATAAATGAACTACCGGTAGAGACTGAGACTAGGGAGGTCCGACTTGCTTCCGGTGTGAATATCTAATGCGACTTCGCACTTGCTATCCCGAGGTCAAAGTTATCCCAAATCGACCAATTTCGACCCATTGTGTCTGTTCGACATACCACGGTACAGATGATTATACATTAGTAGTTCAGCATTGATACCAACTTGCGCCTTCTGCCACTAACATGCTTCTTGATCCTCTTCGCCCGAAATCTGATGGATATATTTCAACTCACCCTCAATCCTTTGCAAGAATTCGCTCTTGCTGAGTTCCAGATTTGCTAAACTCGCAGTTGTTTTCAGTGACGAATTGGGCGTCTCGTCCGAGTTCTTTCTTGTACTACTTCACCACAATGGACTCCGTCCCGCTCCCAGCGACTCCCTACACCGTCATCCGCATCCCCGCCTCCTCGCCCCGCCTCGCCGACCTCGCCGCCAAATACCGCGCCACCAAACTCGCAGCCCTCCAAGCCGAACCCAACGCCCTCGCCGTCAAATACGCAGACGAGAGTCTGTACCCTGCCTCAGTATGGCAGCAACGACTCGTACCGCCCGCCGCGATCCTTATCTGCGTCGCCCTGCCTGACGCTTCCGCGCCGTACGAACCCGAAGATGCGCTGATGGCGGGCGACTGGATCTGCATGGCGACGATCCGCGGCCCTCTACCTTACGCCGAATACCACCTCCCCGAGTCGGGCCAGCCCGTCCCCGCCGACGCGTCGCTCGAGACGCGCTGGCATCTCTGCAACTTGTACACGACGATCGCGCACCGCGGCAAGGGGCTCGCGAAGAAAGCCATACACGCTGCGCTGCAGTACGCGGCGGAGCAGACACGGGCGCTAGCGCAGCAGAGCGGCAACGCAGGCAAGATGAGGGCTAGGATACGCTTGTTCTGCGACCCCAATAACAGCCTGTTGGTGGGCATGTATGGCAGGTTGGGGTTCCGCGAGGCGGGCATGGTGACGTTGAAGGAAGCTTTTGGGTTGAATGGCGACGGGGAGATGATTCCGGCGGATACGGACAGCACGGAGGAGCTGAGGTGGAAGTGGCATAGGAGGTATGGGTTGGCGATGGAGATCGTCGTTGATGCGTGAGGAGGAGGTGGATACGGCTGTGGTTAGGTACACCCATGCTTCTGCGAGAGGCAGGCGTGCATGGGAGGTTGGTTTTGGAGACCGCATGTTTGTGGTTGGGGCTTGGGAAGAAGCTCAGCTACGTGCTGCGATGCTGGGCCCAAGGCATATGCGATGTGATCGTCATGCACGCAAGTTGATAGGGATACCTACATATGCAAGATCAACGCACACGTGTTAGTTAGTATACGAAGCTCTCGCGTTTCGTTTCCCAGGTCCCGTCCCTCCCTCTCATGCGCCATCGATCGTATCGCCGAACCAGAATCTTTCTGTTCCTGTTTCTATTTCTGATGCACGCCACCACAGCATTACAGTATGCAGCTGTATCGTATCCGTACCACCACCACCACCAAGTCCTTCTTCGTGTCGTCCCGTACTGGTCGAGACCTACCTACCTGGACTTGCTTACCACACAACACACACCGCATTCCACACGTGGCACTCCGTATTCATCATCCACCCCCAAACCACGTAAGCACTTCGTTCCACCGCCATGCCACCACGGGCCATGGCCACGTTTCAGCACCCACACACCTCACCTGTGTACATACCCGCTACGTACTGACTACTTAGTGCCCCGCGTTCCCATACATGCATGCATAGACCATAGACTCCCTACACGCCTATCCGTAAACGCCTAAATCCTCCACAAGCTCTTCCGTATGTTGGTATGTAGGTAAAGCTCAGCTTCACGTCTCCTTCCGCGAGCAGGAACACGCATGTGCATAGATGCCTGCGTGTGCAGCACGTACTGGGATTGGAGAAGTGCCGGGACTGCGTGAGGTAAGGAGGCGGACTTGGCGGGCCCTAGTACCTCGGGCCCTGGTACCTTTTGTGGATGGGTGGGTGTTGTGATCAAACCTACCACCTACGTACAAAGGTAGATGTGCTGCGTGGAAATACGCGGGTGTGGATAGGTTACGGGACCGGACGGGATGGAATGGAATGGATTTGAATCGAGATTCGAGAACCGGGTCGTCGTGGCTTTGTGTACGAGGTCGTGGCTTTTTGTGCATGGCGGCAGCAGAGGTGAGGTGGAGATACATACCTAAGAAGGAGGCGTTGCGTCGCCAATGCATTCACATGGATGGATGTGGCGGACTTGCTTGCATGCATGATGCATTGGCAAGCTTTTAGGGGATCTCGCGCGACGGGCCGGGACATCTGGATTCTTTTAGACTTTGGTGCGAATGGTCACGGACTTCGGCATATTGTCTTGTTGTCGTCGAGGTCCGTATTTCGGGAGTATGTATGTGCATATATCAAAACACATGGTTAGCGAGTGTTGGGCCAGGGGTTGACTAAATAGGCTGAGAATAGGGTTTAGCTTAGCAGTGCTTAGTTAGCGAGAGATATTGGGTTTCGGGAAGACGCGCCGTTCTACTCCGCTGTATAGAGTTCACTTTGCAACGCAAATAATGGTGGCAAAAACATGAGTGTAAAAATAGTATGTGGTATTCAGAGCCTGCTTCCCAGAGTGCATCCTTCCAACCCAAGAAAAGACAGTGTGCATATGTGTCTATGTATGTACAAAGAAGTGCCGTCAAGGCAGAAAAAAAAAAACAGCCGACAATCGTTCCGTCTATGTGTTCCGGTGTTCAGGAGCTCTTGCTCCGGTTCGGTTCGCTTTTTAGTGTGCGTTAAGTCAACTCTACTGCTCGTTGGGGGAGGCCCCTCTACTCCGCGGGGTAATCTCTAATCAAGTTCGCAACGGGAGTGACGGTCGCTGTGGGAGCGATGTCGTAGCTGACGCTGATCTTGGTGACGAGAGTCTTGGGCGGCTTGGGCCCGCCGGTTGGGCGGTGATGGGGTCGGGTGCGGATCCCAGTTGGCCGCAGGGTCTTGTGGTGGTACTGAGACTTCAGGGCGTCGGCTACAGGGTCTACTTTCGCGTCCTCCTCGGCGGCCGCCTCGACAGCAACCACTGCTGCTGGCGTGGCGGTCGCTGTGGGAGCAACGTCGTAGGTGATGCTGATTTTGGATGCGCGGGGCCTTGGCTTGGGGGCGCCGGTGGGGTGGAGCTTGTGATGGGATCGGGTGCGGATGCCAGTTGGGCGGGGGAAATGCGGTTTGCCGGTGCCTTGAGGGTATTTGGTGCGGTGGAATTCGGCCATGTTGGTGGGGACTTCGCGTTGCTCAACTGCTGCGGCGCTGCCGAACATGTTGCCGAATACGTTGCTAAAGGGGACTGTGGTGTGTTAGTTGCCATGACTAAAGTTTACTAATAGGAGGTTGAACTTACAGGCGACGGCAGAGCCCGACATGAGGAGAACCGCAGAGAGACGCATTTTTGCTGTGAGAGTTGGATCGAGCTGAAGATGAGGTGAGATAAAGACGAAAAAAGAGTGTTCAAACAGCACAGCGGTGAACTTGCAAAAGCAAACGAAGGTATCCGGTACTAGAAAAGAAACGATTGTGTGAAAAGGCTGATGATATGGAAAGAGAAGCATGAGCGAGCACACTATATATCAACCACCGATGTCAATGAAACGCAAACAAACATGATTCACCACTCCGGCAATCTTCCAGACGCATGCAATGGCTACGCTAACAGAACGCCTCCGGCCCACACCCAAGGTCCACAATCGCCAGTGTTGGCTTGGACTCGGGAGATGCATGGTGACACAGCAAGTCCGAGCATGACGAAGCGCTCGCTCCAGCCTCACTCCACGCAATCAATGACCAAATCAATCAATGCCTAGGGTACGGAGCCGAGAGTAGTCAAGCATCGTTCAAGCGTTTCCCACCAGAAGCCCAGAGCTCTCTATGCGAGGAGTCCGTCAGTTTTACGCTGATAAGCCCTTTGCATGGCCGCCCGGGCTTGTTTCAGGGCGTACGTATCCAATCAAGCATACAGACGAAGCGTGGAGGCCGCGAAGCCATCCGAGCCTCGACGACTACAGCCCATGTCCCAGTATTTCTTTCGCGCGGGATGACGCGAGGTCCCATGCGCTCGTAGGGAGTAGTGTGCAGATGTGGTTCCCGATCGGACGCGTAAGAGATGAAAGGGTTCGGGGACGGACTAGGGTGGCGTTCCCCACGGCGGGTTTCGAAACAGCGTGGAACACCCGCCAAGCGCGCCAAAATTGGCTGGCGCAATGCGGAACGGGGAGACGACGATCTTTTGTGCCTGAGCGTGATAGCGAGTAAGGAGTTTGCCGAGGACAGCATCCTCGTATCGCCAATATTCTGTGGTGTTGGATGGATCGGCGGTCGGGCTTTCGCGTACGAGGTAGGGTTTCCAGGTGTATCTATCTGGAGCGCATGAGAGACTCTACCTTGGGAAGTCCGGCGCCAAAACATTTGCTACAGTAGCTGGAAACATTCGGCTCTCCGCACTCACCTGCGGGCCTCAAATACGGGTATGAAGATAGGTATACGGCTTGTGTGTCGTCATTATTATGGGGAGCGCCTAGACACGTCAGAATATTCAGTGGCTTGAAGAGAATTTTGGACCACAAATTGCTAACTTCCACCGCGATGTTGTCCCCAAGCTTTCTTTGCCGATCAACCCGGAACAAGGTTTCTTTTCGGTTTGTTTTTACGACGGCTCATCCTTGAAATTTTGGTTGTTGAACCTTTCATTTTCCTGTTCGGGTAGAATACGGGTACCCAGCTGTGACATATCGATAAATCACTAAGCCGGTATTTCCACGTCACTCTCTCTACTTTCTGCAAGGCGTTTTTGTTACTCGAGTTACTCGCGCCACGCATGTCCAAGCGGTAGAGGGTACGTACCACATAGACTGACCTAGAGCCAGCCAATGCGTCTCGCTGCGAAGCTCCACCCACCCAGCAGCGCCGTGATGCCAGTGCAAGCGATAAGCGGGCCGTATCCAGTACCATAGGCCATTCCAGCCTTCCAAGGCCCTGCGTGCAGGAGGGCCTCGGATAACGGACCGCTGCATAGATTTCCTACTCCTTTCCCAACTGACAAACAAGCAAACACCATTCCTGAGTCTGCGCCACGCTTCTTCTCCCTCGTATCGCGGATGATTGCGGACCAGGAACTGGATTGGCATCCTCCGAAGGCACCGTATACGATACAGAACACGTATAGAGGTGCTAGAGAAGTTGCTAGGCCCCAAAGTAAGAAAACAGCGACGGTCGAGCCCATCGCCGATACGAAAAGGCAGGTTGTTACGTGGTATTTGTCGACTGCAACCCCCATGATGAGAGATCCGAAGAATGCCGCACCATTGAGCAGAATGACGGTGACGATACTCTCTAGACTTGATGCGCCCAAAGAACGAGCATACGTGGGCATGTAAATCGCTGGTAAGAAGAATCCTACGCTTTGTATAATGTTCCCAGATTGCAAGATGAGATAGTTCGAGGATTTCCAGAAGGACATGTCCAAGCCCCTGGACTGCGCAGTCTGAGAAAGCGGAAGGCGGGGTTTGAAGAAGAACAGGATGGGGAAATTCAGCGCTACGAAGCTGAGGGCGCAGACTCTGAGCGTTGTGCGGAAGCCGTACCTATGCAGGAGCCATTCGAGAACCACAGGGAGAATGGCACCGGACAGACCCAAGCCAGCCATGGTGGCGCCATATGCAAAGCCTCGGCGACGAACCCACCATTCTTCAATATAGAAGAGGATAGGCGTCCAGGCAAGGCCACCACCAATAGCATAGAGAATCCCTTGCGTGATGATTAGGTGGGAGATTTTCGTGGATAGAGAACCGAGACCGAGCGCAAGACACATGATGACTAGACCGATTGGCGTTGCCCAGACTCGAAACTTCGGGAAGTACTTCAGGATGACGAACATGACGATAACGTCCATATACATGATTCCCTATAGCAAACATGTTAGTGGATTTCTTGCAGTTTTCAATAGGACTCACCATCGCACAGGCACCAACAACAGCGATGTTTCCAGAACCTGCAAACGGTTCATGCGTACTGTAATACTCCTGGAAGACACCATAAGAGGCAGGAAATCCTATATCAAAGTCAGTGTCAGAACTTAGTAAGCTGAGCGTAGTGCTGAAGTTACCCCATATAAGTGCTTCCAGCATGAAACAAGCAAGTAGGAATAGCCAAGCATCTTTCCCTCCATCCGTTGGAGGTAAAGAAAACCCTTCAGTTGCTTCAACTGTGTCGACGGTTTCATGACTATATGGCGCGGTCTCTCCCGAGGTCCTCGGAGTGGCACCCAGTGGGTAAGCTGTCAATTCAACTTCTGTACTATGTTCCGAGGCCATGGCAGTCTTGTAGTGTGGTTTCTGGTGATGAAGAACTCGATTTAAGTATTCATGGGAAACCTCCAACAGACATTCAATCGAAGAGCTAGTTCCACTTGTCGTACCGTAGGGCGCGGCCGATAACGGCATGTGGGGTTGATTCGAAGCTTTATCGAACTAACCAGTCCTGTGTGATTTACTAGGTAAGTAACAGTTAATAGATCATTGTTATTTAATGAGGTTCAATTAGTTCGAATCCATACGCGCAGATATGGATAGAAGTAAGACATGTGGTAGTTCTCCAGCTCAAGACGCGTCCTGAAGGCATCGGAAGAAAGGCAGCGAAGCGACTGGCTCGTCTAGGCGTGAATTGCTACGAAAAGCTTGTCCCACAATTGCCCGTCTCGAAGCAGATGCGCTACGAAGAAGGGAGTGTGTGGTCGAAGGTGGGATGCCGGGGTTGAGTGGTTCGAGTGAAAGTGGAAGTGGTACTTACTAAGCAGGATTTAGCGCGTCAGAGTCGCGTGCACGAGATCCTGCACCTGCAGTAACAGAATTAGCGACAAGGCCAACAACCCCAACAGCACCCCAATACAACACGATTGCGCCCGAATTCGAGAGCTGGTCGTTAGATATAATGCACGACTCTTCTATATCGATATTATAAGCTTGTACTATCAACCGATGTCATGGACGACTCCCCGCGATCATCGAAAAGGAGGAAACTCGACACTCCTAAACGCGCTGTATCTGGCGCACTACTCAAAACATCGGTGACTAGAGCCTCGGGCCGGTTGGCCAACCGATCAGTCTCTTATACCCCTGGGAAAGCTGGCAATGAAGAGCCCAAGGACGAAGAAGCATCGCCAGTGCGAAAAGCCCGGACGTCGAAAAAGCCTACGCCGTCTCGAGCTTCAGTCAAGCCAACACCGCGCAAAAAGACTGTACAGGAGGAGAAGGATGTATATGACGATATCGAGGGAGCGTTCAGCGCATCACCAACCCCAACACGGCGGTTTAGAAGCAAGCTCGGCTCGCTTGCAAACAGGCGGGAAGAAGATGCTGCAAGCACAGGAGGCACTTCGGATGAACTTCAGAAACCAAAGAGGACGCCGACGGCACGTAAGGGCAGCAATGGAGTGAACGGAGTGAGTGGGGACAGCGCAAGCCGAAGCTCATTTCGCACGCTGGTGAACGGATACAAGCACACCGATGGCGCGGATAACGATGCGCCGGACGAGCTGGCGGATGAAGTCACAACTCCTACGAGCCGCGCGAAAGACAAAAAGGCGACCCGCAGCTCTGCGAGGAAGATAGTCCAACCGCAGGCAGCAAGCGCACCGAGAACCGGCACCCGAAGACCACGCCGGCGTACTGGAGATGCCGGAGATGGGGCGGACGAAGGGACGGACAATGTTATAACTGTGAACAACCCAGTACCACGATCCACGAGAAAGATACATACCACCCAATATGAGAAGGGCGAGGATGAGCCGGCTGCACCAACGCCTTCGCGAACCTCGAGACGTCGAATTCGGTTGGAAGAGCGCTCAACTGTTCCAGACTCTGAGGATGATCTCGCAACGCGGAATCCACCAAGCGTAGTAAAGAGTGGTAATGCAAGGCGTCGGGCAAACCGGGCAGACCATGTCGGCAACGAAGATCAGGAGATCGTGCTCCAATCGGAAGATGAAGATAGAGTTAATGGTGCGAGTGTGCTTGGGCTAGAAGACGAAGACGAAGACGGTATGGATGTCGATGGAAACAGCGCTCTAGGAAGTGTTTTGGATCCTACGGAACCGAGTCCGTTCAACAAGCCTACTTCCGCACAGAAACAAAGCCAGGAGGCTAGTACCCCACTTATCACCAGCACAGTCGAAACGGGAAAGGAATCAGACCTGCTCAAGTCTATTGTTATGGAGCGGATAATGGGGAAGCGTTCCGCACCTTTGGTCGGCCTGGATGAAGAGTACAAGACTGTCTATCAGTTGGTGGAGCATACCATCACTGCAGGTGAGGGCAATTCCATGCTGGTGATAGGTGCTCGTGGGAGCGGGAAGACGGCACTGGTCAACAAGGTTCTTTCGGAAATCTCCAAGGACAACAGAGAAGACTATCTCGTGGTTAGGCTTAACGGGTTCATACATACCGATGACAAAATTGCACTTCGCGAAATTTGGCGGCAATTGGGGAAAGAGATGGACATTGAAGAGGACGGAGGACAGGGTAAAAACTATGCTGACACGCTCACTACGCTGCTTGCTCTACTATCACATCCATCGGAGCAGACCGGGGAACTCACCGATCAAGTCGCAACCGCCGTTATCTTCGTCATGGACGAATTTGACCTTTTCGCTCAGCATCCCCGGCAGACGCTACTATACAATCTATTCGACATCGCTCAATCGCGCAAAGCTCCCATCGCTGTTCTCGGACTCACGACGCGCATCGATGTCGCCAACAGTCTCGAGAAGCGCGTCAAAAGTCGCTTCAGCCATCGCTACGTCCATTTATCGCTCGCGAAGACCTTCACCGCCTTCCAAGAGCTCTGTAAAGCCTCGCTGCTCATCCAACCCGACTATCTCAGCGTCGAAGAGCGCTCGATCCTCGCGTCTACGCCGAAACCCACTCCAGGCAGGAAGTCTAAGAAAGCCGCAAAACAGGACGTTCTTGCCGAGTGGAACGCGAACATACACGTAAGCTCCTCCTGCCCCCCCTGCTCTATACGCAACGTCGTCAGAGATCATATTTGACTTGCTAACACTCCCCCAGACGCTCTTCGCCTCCAAAGCCTTCCTAACCACCCACCTCGCCCCAACCTTCCACCGCACCAAATCCCTCCCCGAAGCCCTATCCACCTTCCTACTCCCCACCGCCCTCCTCACCCCCTCCACGCCCCTTTCCCCAACCCCCAGACTCCAGCCCCCAGACTCCAAACTCGCGCTCCTCCCGCACCTCTCCACGCTCACGCTCTCGCTGCTCATCGCCGCCGCGCGCCTCGACATCATCCACGACTCGGATACCTGCAACTTCAACATGGCCTACGACGAATACGTCACGCTGGCGTCGCGCGCGCGCATCCAGTCAGCCGCTGGCGGCGCCACGAGCAGTGGCGCGGTGAGCAAGGTGTGGGGGAAGGAGGTGGCAAGACGGGAGTGGGAGGGCTTGGCCGAGTTGGGGTTCGTGATGCCCGTGGTTGCGGGGCTGGCGGGTGGGTTTGGCATGGTGAGGGTGGATGTGGCTTTGGAGGAGGTGGGGGCTGTGCTGGCGGGGGAGAAGGGCGTGGATAAGGGGTTGGAGAGGTGGTGTCGGCAGCTTTAGGGGAGGGGGGTGCGGTTGTTAGTATTACTGATAGGGTGGACGGTACTGTACGCGCTGCATAGCATATGGCGGTGTCGCAGGAGCATTGGAGATAGAGCATTCTTAGATATGTATTATGTTTATGGCTCCTTAGTTGTTCATCCTGCACATGCAACTCTGCGCATCTCGTCCTATCCAACACCGACTTACACCATCCATCCCCAATCTCAATCTACCCCCAATACCTCGCCCACTTACTCCGCCCTTCCAACACGCCCACAAACTCCCTCGCCACCACCCGACTCGTCTGCTCACTCGGATGCAACTCATCAAACCACATATAACTATCCCTGCGCTCCCGCTCCACCTCAACACAATTCCCCCCCTGTGCATCGCACTTGTTAATCACGCCCGTAACGTCCAGCGGCGCCGACCCATTCAAATACGCCGCGGGATTCCCCCAAATATCCGCCATCAGCGCACTAACATCAAAGTCCGCGACCTGCACATCGGGCCCCCAGCGGCCGTCCACCGCCACGTGGAACGGCGTGCGGTACCGGAAAATCGCGTTGACAGTCGCGACGGCCTCGCGCATGCGGTAGTGCGTCTCGGTGATGTTGGCGGGCTTGTTGGGGAAGAACTTGGTCGCGTTGACGCCGCCGCGCTCGGGCGGCGCGTACTGCGGCAGCAGGTGCAGCGGCGCGACATTCAGCAGCACGAAGGAGCGCGCGCCAGCCGCGACCAGCGCGTCCATGGCGGCGTACACGCAGTCGACGTAGTCGGTCAGCGTTTTGCCAGAGACTTGCGCGTCCGTGAGGAAGGCGTCGTTGCCGAGGTCGTTGGTGCCGATCCAGATGGCGTAGGCGGTGGAGGCGGGGGCGCCGTGGAAGAAGGCGCTGCCGTTCGGGGTGCGGTAGGTGGAGTCGGCGAGGTAGGCGGGGAGCTCGTAGGATTGGATTGAGGGGAAGGGGGCGTTGATGGCGGAGAAGGTGCGCGGGGTTAGGGCGTTGGAGCACACGGCGCCGCTGACGGCGTAGTTGTAGAGAGTCGTGTTAGAGTAGAGCGAGGCGTAGCGGGCCCAGGAGAGGCCGCCGGAGGCGGTGTTGAGGCCCTGGGAGGGGGTTAGTGTGGGAGTCGTGAGGGATGATATATATTCGATTTTTGGTCATCATAGCAACAAAACGCTAGGGTTGAGGTCTAAACCAAGCAGATACGATGCCAAACCCTAATTCAAGCCTCATTTTGTTGAAGTGTATGATAAAGTGGCCAAAACGTGCTGGTTGTCTCTTCTTGGTGGTCCAGGCCGGTGTTGTTCAGATGTAGGAACCAGGAGATATAACTCACTAATGGCTGCTCCCAACCAACTGATGGCGCTGAACCATTATTGTTGATAAAATAGCCCAGCCGATTCTCATCCGTGTAGCTGTCTCCAAACGTCACCAGAGTCTTGAAGTTTTCCGCTCGCCAACCACGCCCTGGTCGTGCAGGCCGTGGATGCCCATGAGCAAGTCCACCGGCAAAAGCCAAGTTCAGGACAAAAAGCGTGGAGGTGAAGGATGAGCTGTGCATGTTGACAACCCGGTCTGTGGTAGGGGAACTGACGGGGCCATGGCAGGGACATGTCGATGGGTATTTGTAGCGCTATGGGAGCAATGTTGCACCCGGATGATGACATGCTCCTCTCCGCCGAGAAGCCATAGCAAGGTAGCTTGAAGCCACGACGATGCAGAGCCGCGGTAGAGATGGAGGCATTGGAGGGGCTTTCACCCGGTCCAGAGCGCCGAATCTGCCGGCTACGGGAACGTGACGCGATTCGGGCCGAGATCGACGTGGTGATCAGCCTAAAGGGATGGCGTCCAGGAACCACGTCCAAGTTGCCCACAGATCGATATCACGAGAATCGGCTGGGTCTTGCGCTTGCACCACCAATGCGGCGGCGTCGTCTTTGATGGAATTTCTCCGGCGGAAGAGAGGGTTGGCTGGTCGATATTTGGAGGTCAGCCAGGGTAGGAGGACAGAGCTAGAGAGCGAGCTGGGCTAGACGCCAAAACGGCATGCACCAGCGCTTGAGTGGAAGCCGTGAGATGCAGACGTGCTGTCGACACTAAAATCCACCACCGACTGATGGCCAGGAGTTGATGAAGACTGCGAGAGTTGTAAGTTGCAGGTAGCACAAACGTGGGTGAACGGGTGGGTGGCAGGTGTGAAGCCGCGCAAATGAAAGGATTCCAGGCAAAACCTGCTCCTAGTCTTGCTACTGGGAATGAGTTCACTATAGATACGCCTGGCCAGGAGAGGGAAGGGCCCAAGGGCTGCTCACGTGCCGGCCAGGTTATGCGGGCAACGTCGACTGCCCGGTTCCCCGCTGCGCACCGGCTTGGGGCTAGCCTCTGCGTTGCACAGCGGATCGCCACGGGTTGTGGGCCCTCGCTCCCCATCTGTGTCGGTGGTTTATGCAGCTGTGGCCAGGCTGGACGATGGTGGACCGTGGGCTAGCGTCGTTCGGGCAAGGCGTACGGTAGAGGTTATCGACGACGTCGAGCTGCAACTTGGCGATGCCGCCAGACGACAGCCGCCAGGCGCGCAAGAAGCGCACAAGGGCCCGCTATCAGAGGGGAGCAGACGCACCCCCTTGGCACAGCGGACGCTGGACCGGCCAAGGTCAGAGAAGGCGGGCTGGTGGCTCAGACAAGCGACACGCTACGGCTCCCAAGTCGTTGCGCTGGTGACTTCGCTTCCACCGTGTCGGGGACATGGCTGGGAAGCACGAGTCTGTTGTGGCCGGCTGCCAATCAGGCTGCTGGATCGATTGCTGGGGCACAATAATTATGCCGTTGGCCAAAAAACTCTGTCCATGTCCATGTCGAGTTGCGGCGGGGGCGCTCCCTCCCTCATCCATGGACGGTGCTGGGCCGTGGCTTCCCTCCCCCAGCTTCGGGGCATGATTCGGTGACCATCCCATGGCACCTAGCTCCCATCCACAAACCTTCTTTGCACCTCACTGCTCCTCGCCCCTCACTCCTCACTACTCCCCAGCCCTCCTCCTGCAACTCTGCTCCCATTAGCCATCACCAACCCGGCAGGGTTGCGTCGACCTGGGCCTCAGCAGTGCTGACAGGTGAATGCCAATCACATCCGCGCCTCCACCCGCCCATCAGCCTGGCTTTTTGCTGACGACCACCCACTACGCTCTCTCCTTGTTGCGGCTCGAGACAGATTAGATGAGAGCCGCCCCGCACGTCTGTCCCGGTTCCGGTTGTGGCTTGGCCGACGTATGTCAGGGCCGCTTCTGTTATCGCACCTCTCTTCTCCCTTCATAACCTCTTTCGCATCTCGGACAACGGCGACTAGCCATGACCGCAACAACAGCTTGGTTTGTAAGCTGGCCTGTCACCTACGTACCTTTGAATGTTAACCTGTGCGACAGTGAGCGCTTTCTCCACCATCTTCACATGCAAGAACAGTCGTATTCGTGCTACCACCCATATCTATCTCGTCTCGATGAAGCAATCTAACAAGCCAGAGCACGAAGTGGAGTGCTCAACATCGAAGGTCGGTCAGGATGGACTCGCTGGGGTCGCTACCCATCCTCACACATTCTGCAACCCGGCAAGAGCCACCACTGGATCATGCACGGCTGCTCCTACGACCCCAGGCAACGTACCTCGTTCATGGTCAGCTCACCTTGTCCTCATACCTAGGGGAATTGCTTACACGGGAATGTAGAGCCTCAAACTCACGTCCTGCGCCTCCGCCCGAGCCGCATTTGTCAGAGCTTCCACCTGCGCCATGGTCCATCCCAGTTTCTCCGTGAAAGACCAGATAGCAAGAGAATCAAGAAGCTCCTCGATCATCGCTAGGTTATCCCTTCCGATGCTAGCTTTTATTGGGTCTATTGGCATGATCAGTATGGCAAGTGTCCGCGACTAGATCATACGGCCCCCTCAGTCTCATTGGTGTATTCGGATAGGTGGGAAAAGGTCTGTACCACAATTGCCACATCCCTGGTGACGGAAAAAAAGCCAAGGCCAAGCGGTAGAGAGAAGACGTATAACACAAAGAAAGAGAGTCGCCGTACCTGTATCCCAACCGCCAATGGGAAGATGGAAGACTGAGCCTCCTACTTCTCGGAGTCCAGCGTCTGCCATGAGATGCTGGAGCCTCTGACCAATCCTTGGGTTGCGGTTCGATCTTTCCATTGCGCTGACGTACGTCTCGTACCATCTTCTCAAGGCGGATTGGCTTGAAAGCAAGCCCCGGTCCGACTGGATGTTCGGATAATATTCCACCATCTCCAACCAACCGTTTGGCCTAAGTAGGGCTTTCATATCCCGGACGTATCCACTCCATCTGCTCGTTTTGATCCCTGGGCCGACGAACCTAGAGTGGATCAGATCGTATGCATTTCTTTCGAAGACCTCTGGATGGTTGAGCCTGTCATTAAGGTTGTAACCGAATAAGTTGAGATTGTCGGGCTGATCGGTGATAAGTATGGGGTAAATATCGACGCCGGTCACCTTGTGCGAGTCAGCGATCAAATACTCAGCTCTATTGGCAAAACGCAGATATGTGTTCAAGACGACGACGAGCATACCAACTTGGCTCTTTCCGTCTTCGACAAACCGTCTTCAAGAGAGCAAAGAAACTGTACGTGCCTCGCAGTCTTCGAACTCCTCAGCAACGGCTACTACCCAATCGCCTCTTCCGTAACCGCACTCGAGTATCTTCGAAGGGCTTTCGATATTCGCAAAGAACAATCTATGCCCGAAATACCTGAACAGCACATCATGCTGGGTCGTCAGGCGGTCCTCTTCGCGCTTTATGAAGGTTAGTCGCGTGGCTGTTCGAGTTTCGGCAGGAGATTTTGGCGGAAGTAGGGACTTACCTCATCCACAGGTACGCAATATATCCGTTTGTCCACGGACGTTTTTTGAAAATCTCGATCATGAATAGCCACCCTCCTCAAGTCCTCATGTATGCTTGACATGCCTTCGGAGGAGCCGCACGCGCGGCTTGTGGAAGCTAGACCCTCTTCGCTATAGGTCTTCTGTAAACTCGTGCAGTTGTATCCTGTCCTGAACCCTCGCCAAGCTTCCAGAACCGATTGCAGAACCCGCTTTTTATCAGTACAACGCCGATATCTGCTGTGACTCTACTATCGTACGGGCACTCGTTTGCGTCGGTAGGGTAAGAAGGATAAGAATGGTCAACGTATGCGTCTGCGCTCGTGCGAAAAAAACTGCCTAAAAGATTCTTTAGTAGGCTGATGAAAGATAGAACGTGAACGAATACGCTATTCTGATCTCCTCGCTGCCCAGGACTCAGGCCTGGATACATACCGCAACGTGCTGCACGTGGCCAATCAAGGACTCGGCAAAAGAGTGCTTAACGATGATGCTACCTTGAATGGAGGCCAGGTTCCACCTGACTTCAGTGACAAGGGGTGCTGGTTGCTCAGTTAGCCTGCCACTGGTCTCTCGCGGAGACAACAAAGTGCGGTGTATGAGTTGGCTCGTCAGCCACTACGATCCTCAGAAAAACCAAGACACACAGTTTACGGCTTCAGTGGCAATCACTCCCGATGGCCGCTGCAGGTGCCGGTATGCACGACAGGAAAGCGTCGAGAGCCCGGACCTCCAACACAGGCACGTTGAACACCTACCACTTCCACGAGTGGGCTTCTGACGCAACGACTCGGAAGCCAACGGGCGACAAGCCAGGAGTCCGCCTCTCTGGAAGGTATCGAACATCCTGCATAATTCGCAATGGAGGCCCATGCCCAACCTAGCAGCTGCTGTTCGGGTAATTCTTTTTGACTATTAGCCGCGCCTGGAGGCCACGATTGAGAAAGAGCAGGTGTCTGGAGGACCGGACCGGCTGGCGCACGAATCGCAACTGACCAGGACATTACCTCAGAGCTAAGGAAGCTATCGTCACCATGGGTCCCCACGCTAACATGTGGAGAGACACCATCAGGACAGCACACTCTCACCCACCACAGGAAGGGCCGATAAGGCTCTTAACTATCTCCAATACCGCTGACATGGCCTTGGAATAGACAGCCGCTGGAAGCTACCATGTCGACGACTCATGGGCTCAAGCTCAGAGGATGCCACGCCTGAAGACGCCACAGCAGTAATGGAGGGCCACGAAGCGGCAGCTGCCCCGGGCCACATGCTACACCGTCCGTATCCTTGCGCCGTCGCTTCACTTGTAGAGCAGTTCCACATACGCCCCGGACCGGCACATCTATCAGGCTGGCACACATGACAGAATGGAGCCTGTCGGGTCCTTTAGATCCGCCGCTGGAATGATCAACCCAGGAAGCAAGAGACCCGGACCGCGCAGTGACAGCATGAGGGACGGGGATGCGCGACATATTAATTTGTTCAGACCTCGAAGTGGAGAGCGGGGATCGGGGTTTCCAACGAACATTGTATGCGCTGTCAATATTCCATCGCTGTGCCTAGACGGTTTAGAGCAGCATGGTCTGTTCTATCCGAGCGAAGCACTGCCCTTTGGCCCTGTGAGGGGCGTTTCAGGGAACGATCCTGCCAGCCGCTGCGCTTAGTACCGATTGAGACTAGGACAGCCGTCGATTTCTACCCCATCGGCGCTCCATGGACGATAATTGACAGGTCAACGTGGAGATCCCTAGCATATCAACGTTGCCTGGGTAATTGAGGTCTAACCGATAAACTCCGTTGTACTGCATCTCGAGAACATGTCTAGTGGCCATTTGATGTAGCCGAGAGGTTTTCATACCCTTACGCCCACGGTCTCATTATCATGCAGCTATCCGTTTCTCGCACATGCATGCAATGCGGAATTGCGAAACCTACGTAACCTTAACTCGATTTCACGCCTTGTCCACAGCTGACTCTTCGCGCAGTAATCCTCAACTTGTACAGGTAAGATACACACCATTGATGAGTCCAGTCTCTCATTCCCGTATACCCTACATACTCACCTCCTGGAGTACTTTTCAGGGTCAGCTGGATAGGTGAATGCAGTAGCTGTCCACAAGATCGGCGTTCTATTCCGCGGCAAATGCGGAAGCTTTGATGTCACAAAAAGCGGCAACCGAACGGTCAAAATCACCATTGCCATCAGAAACTGGATCCGAGGGTATGCCCTTGTTTGTATGGGCGATCGATTCCCTTATTCTTGGGCGAAGCATTGCGTACACCCACCTACGTAAGGCTATTAGGCGTTACGGCTTAAAGAAGAGTCTCTCTTCACTTTCGCTAATCCCTCCAAATGATCACCCTTTCTGCTAAATCATCAGGGGACTCACAGTTGTGTCACTGCATACGTCGCGAGCGCTTCCCCGGGTTGCACAGCAGTTCCCAGGAAGCAGAGTCGCACAACAAACCAAACACGAGAACGCTTGCGGCTACACTCACATATTACCACTTCCCCGGTGAAAGAATTATCGCTGTCCGGTATCGCTCCCAGGGTAGATGCCTGTAATAAGCCCGGCCGAAGGCATCAGAGAGCACCTATCATCGCCAGCATCGAGAACATGTCTTACCGGAACAAGATGGACTGGTGGTGTGCGTTCTGCCGGATACGCCGTGACAACACAATGGGTTGCACTGATCCAGGGGCTGTCTATGCCCATATCTTAGATTCTTGCCCTCGTCATACCGCCCCATAATACTGAGGGTGGTCCGGCTCTATCCCGACTAGGCTACATAATAGAGTGCAAGGCTCTTATGTTGTGATACCTTTGCTAACGGCAAGGCTGACATCACAGAGCGTATCGAACCATTTGCGACCTCGTCGTGTCAGGAGATGTCGGTTGACGGTGAGTGAACTGTGTGTTGGTTGCATCATCATACCGGGCTAACGATGTGCAGTTATCATGCCCTTTTACAGAAGACAATAGCTTGTTGTCATTCTGCACCCCGTCAATTCTAACAGCAGAAAATCCACCAAGATCTGCATTGCATCTCAGCAATTTCGTGAAAAGCTCATGCATACTCTTTCCGTCTGTGTGGCTGGCTCCGGCATGATCATTGCAAACATCATCTTCCTGGTTAAGTTCTCACGCTGATCCACTGTTTCCTCACCCTGCCCTTTGAAACCACAAGGGAGCGGTTGTTGGAGGTTGCTTGGAAGGCATGGGTTAATATTGGTTGGCTACGCGATGCGGGACCACGATTACAGCAACTTAGCGATCCTGCTGGCAAGCCTCAACACCCAGGCTTAGGCGGCGGCCATACCCACACTTTCCGCCTTCCGGAGCCTCATATTCTCCTACTGACAGCTACAGTAACATATTTACATGTCAACGCGGCCCTAATAAGGCATCAATGCCAGTCGAACCCTGCGCCAGAATTTGCGATAAGTATAAAGGTAGACCGTAGGAGGTTCAAGTCCGGATGTTCCTTCCAAACTTGCCCATGGATGTAGTACTTCCTGTTTCACTAACAGATGTGTATGGTATACTAGACGAAGTTCTAAAGAATATGTCCATCCGTCTCCATCTGCTCAGGCCGCTCTTCGAAGCGTATATCGCCGGTTTTCGTCCACAGCGGCCCTGCCTCTTTTCCAGCAAAGATAAGGCCAGCTATTGGCAACCTTCGAAACCACCGGTATGCGATCCTCGTGTTCGAACACGCATCCTCTATGTACGGACTGGGCGGCTCCTTGCAAAAGCGAAGACTCTAACATGGTGGCCACGAGTCAACGACTTTTGGCTTCGTCCGGAGGGCGGCCGCATGCTGCACCGCCTTGCACGTAAGCACCTTGAGCGGCGAGGACGACGAAAGCGGGCGGTTCTCTACGATTCAGATTGGGACGGCGATGAGAAGGATGGCCGGTGAGCGAGGCTTTGGGGTCGGTGTACCGTGTTCGTCGGCCGCTTTCTTCTGAGAGGTCTCGTTAGCTTCAGCAACGGATCTCACAGGAGGTGGTAGGGTTAGGGCAGGGGATTTCCGAGTAGGCAATAAAGCTTTCTGAGTGTTAGAGTCCTTCTGGACAACACCAGCTGCTTCGTTGGCGGTGCGCGCGGAGAGGACTCCTGTCCAATCAAGTGGAAGATGAACAGACTAACTTGCGTAGGGGTTAGTTTTGTTGATGGTGAGGCTCATTGCAATCTTAACTGTCGTTTTATCGCATGTAATGAAAACTTAAGCAGAGATCAAAGCTAAGTCGACGCACGATCAGCTGCAGATGTGGAAGTTGCAGTATAGTACCTCGTATGTGTGCTGGAGTGTCCCGAGGTCGAGAGTCACAAGCCCCACACGCTTGCAAGACAGAGCCGCAAAATCAAGAATGGTCGATTTCGAAGCGGGTAGTTTGAAATGAATGAGTTTTCCTACTACAATGCATCATAGAGAATACCTTGTAGGCCTATTTATTCAATCCCAGGGGCCATTAGAATTTAACATCCGATCTAGGGTGGAACGTTTGTAACTATCCAGCTAGCCAAGCCGGGCCAGCATGTGAAAGCGCGCGCCGCTCACGGGTTTCCCCACAATGGCGGCAGTCCGAGTGCCAAGCATCAGGGACCTCGGCATCCGGCGCTGATGACCTCGTTCCGGGCACCTTTACTATTCACGAGACAACACAAGCACACCTCACACCCGACCTCGGTATCCTGCTCCCTCTCCTCTTATCTGCGCAGATCTGTCCCGGGCTTGTTCGTTCGAGCTTCAGACAGCTACAAACCACCTACCGCTTTCCTCCCACGTCTCGACCTTCCAGCTCACGACCGCGAGCGACTTGGGAGCTCCGAATCTTCAGTTCTACGATATTTACACAATGGCGCCTCAGGAGCTGCGGTATGATGGCCAGACGGTGGTGGTGACGGGTGCCGGGGGTGGGTTGGGGCGCGAGTATGCGGTATTTTTTGGGAGTCGCGGCGCGAGTGTTGTGGTGAATGATCTTGGGGGGAGTTTTAAGGGCGAGGGGAAGGGGTCGCAGGTGCGTTTTGTGGTTCTGCTCCGTGCTATAAGGTGTGTTGCGGTTGAGCTCGCAAGAACACGTCTGACATGTTTGGCATGCTTTGACGCTGGCTCACACTTGCGCCGGAGCCCTATCATCTCTCTTGCTTGTCACCTCTTACGTCCGTACGACTAACACGATGGGCAGGCCGCAGACAAGGTCGTCGACGAGATCCGGTCAGCAGGCGGAAAGGCGGTTGCGAACTACGACTCGGTCGAGAATGGCGATGCCATCATCAAGACGGCCATTGACAACTTCGGGCGCGTGGATGTGCTGATCAACAATGCGGGAATTCTGCGCGACGTCAGCTTCAAGAACATCAAGCAGCAGGACTGGGACCTGATCATGGCCGTTCACCTCAACGGAGCGTACAAGTGTGCCCATGCCGCATGGCCGTACTTCAGGAAACAGAAGTACGGTCGGCTGATAAGCACTGCTTCCGCCGCGGGCTTGTTTGGCTCATTCGGCCAGACGAACTACTCTGGTAAGAAGCTCGCCGTCGGCTTCCAAGGCAATCATGCTAACAGTCGCAGCTGCCAAGCTCGCTCTCGTCGGCTTCACAGAAACGCTGGCAAAAGAAGGTCTGAAATATAACATCCTATGCAATGTCATCGCCCCCATCGCCGCTAGTCGGATGACCGAGACCGTCATGCCTCCAGATGTCCTCGGAAAGCTAAAGCCCGAATGGATCGTACCGCTCGTCGCTGTCCTCACCCACAAGTCCTCTACCGAGACCGGATCGATATACGAGGCGGGCGGGGGCCACATTGCTAAGCTCAGGTGGGAACGGTCCAAGGGAGCTTTCCTGAAGCAGGACGATACTCTGACGCCTGGCGCCCTTGCGGCGAAGTGGAAGGATGTAGTGGACTTCACCAACGCCGAACATCCACAGGGGCCTGGTAATGCGCTCAAGATTCTCGAAACTGCAAGCGCACTACCGCCGAACAACCCTGGCGAGAAACTTGACTTTAAAGATAAAGTCGTGCTTGTCACTGGAGGAGGTGGAGGGTAGGTACCAAGGTCATTTTCCGCGGATTCAATACTGACAATTTTAGTCTCGGTCGCGCATACGCCCTTCTATTTTCCAAGCTTGGCGCAAAACTGGTCATCAACGATCTCGTAAACCCAGACACTGTTGTTCAGGAAATCCAAAAACTGGGCGGCAAGGCGGTTGGTAACAAGGCCAACGTTGTGGATGGCGAAGCCGTAATCAAGGGTGCCATTGACGCTTATGGCCGCATCGACGTCCTGGTCAACAATGCCGGTATCCTCCGCGACAAGGCTTTCAACAATATGGATGACAAACTGTGGAACGATATCCTCTCAGTACATCTCCACGGAACATATGCTTGCTCCAAGGCGGCTTGGCCCTATTTCTTGAAGCAAAAGTATGGCCGCATCATCAATACTACCTCGACTAGCGGAATCTACGGTAACTTTGGCCAGGCTAACTATGCTGCGGCCAAGGCCGGTATCCTCGGATTTTCCAAGTCTCTTGCGCTTGAGGGCAAGAAGAACAACATCTTTGTCAACACTATCGCACCTAACGCCGGCACTCAAATGACCCGGACCATCATGCCAGAGGAGATGGTCCAGGCCCTTAAGCCTGATTACGTCGCTCCCTTGGTCGTACTTCTCGGCTCCGACAAGGCTCCTGAGCCCACCAACGGACTGTATGAGTGCGGCATGGGATGGTTTGCTGCTACTAGGTGGCAACGTACTGGCGGCCATGGATTCCCTGTGGACGTTAAGCTTACCCCTGAGGCCGTGCTCGAGCAGTGGCAGAAGATCAACAACTTCGATGATGGCCGTGCTGATCATCCATTTGACAATGCTAGCGGCCTGAAGAGCATCATGGCCAATATCGAGAATACAAGCAAGGGTAAGAAAGAGAAGAAGGGGAACCCCGATATCCTGAAGGCCATCGAGTCGGCGAAAGCTGCTAAAGCTCAAGGCACACCGTTTGAGTATGATGATCGAGATGTCATCCTTTACAGTAAGTGTTTATGCTGTTGAGTAGAGCTTGGCATATGCTAACGGACCACAGATCTCGGCGTTGGTGCCAAGCGTACCGACCTTCCATTCGTATTCGAAGGCGACGACAACTTCCAAGTCCTTCCCACTTTCGGTGTCATCCCCCCCTTCAACGCCGAGGCTCCATTCTCCATAAGCGATGTCGTGCCAAACTTTTCAATGATGATGCTCCTCCACGGCGAACAATTCCTTGAGATCCGCAAATTCCCTATCCCGACCGAGGCCAAGCTTGTCACATACCCCAAGCTCATCGAAGTCGTGGACAAGGGTGCCGCCGGCATTGTCGTTACTGGCAGCACGACTAAGGACGCTAACACTGGCGAGGACATCTTCTACAACGAATCCACCGTCTTCGTCCGCGGCTCCGGCGGCTTCGGCGGCCCCTCCAAAGGCAGCGACCGCGGCGCCTCGACCGCCGTGCACAAGCCCCCAAAACGCGCCCCCGACGCCATCGTCGAGGAGAAAACCACCGAGGAGCAAGCCGCCGTGTACCGGCTCTCGGGCGACCGTAACCCGCTGCACATCGACCCGGAGTTCTCTAAAGTCGGCGGCTTCAAGGTGCCCATCCTGCACGGCCTGTGCTTCTTTGGCATCGCGGGCAAGCACGTGCTGCAGAAGTTTGGGCCGTATAAGAATATCAAGGTGCGCTTTGCCGGCACGGTGCTGCCGGGCCAGACGCTGAGGACCGAGATGTGGAAGGTGGGGAATACGGTGGTGTTTCAGGTCAAGGTGGTGGAGACGGGGAAGTTAGCGATTAGTGGGGCGGGGGCGGAGTTGTTGGGTGGGGGGAGTAAGTTGTAGGTTGATGTATGGATGGGTGAACGTTAAGTGGGTGTGTGAAGAAAAGGCTTGACAGCTGGCTCGAGTTGAGTTACCTGGGATGTTTATTTGAAGCGCGTATCGGCTGAAGGCTTGGAAGCTGTTGTTTTATAGATGTATGTATGTTAGTGCTATAGCAAATTTCTTTTGCCCGTCTAGTCATTTGTTTTGCTCCTTATGTCTCTCTGTTTGTCTGTCGGTCTACCTGCCTACTTTTTCTACCTCTTGGGTAGGCCAAAGCATCTATCTAGTTGATTGGAGAGGTGTGTTCGTGCGTGTGCTTCATGTCGGACACTGGCTATTCGGTACGGACCTGCCTTCACAGTTGTCTATAATAGCGACTCGACTGAACGTAGCACAGTGTTTATAGAAGAAAACAATTCATGAGGTGGCAGGTATTGTATCACCACAGTTCACAAAGAAAACCACACTGGCACGACATCGTCTAGTCAACGCAGCACTTAAGGACGAGATTGTGGCAATAGTAATAACGCCGTGCTAACTTCGAAAAAGCTAGTCGCGTCTTGCGTAGGGTAATGTCGGATTAGGAGCTAGATGTTTACGTGTGCGCGTGTTTGGTACCATCGGATTGATTGGAAGTCCCTGTCTCAAGGCGGACTAATTTCAAGAGCTAATCTGTCTCAGACACTTCGCAAGGCCCGACTAGACAGCCGGCCAATGATGCATTTAGTTAGGCGATAAGATAAGGGGTTGGACTCTGTGTATAGCGTGGCGCAGTTTGAGCAAATCCATTCACCCTGCTTAGTACTTACAGGAGGCCATAAGGGAGCGACAGCACGCCCCCTTGTGAACAACGCCCAGCAACTTCAAACGCGCACGTGTCGTCAGCGAATCCAATGCAGACGAAGAGTATAGGGAGTAAACTTTTCCGCCTTCCGAGTATGGCTCCGAGCCCCTGTAAGTGTTGTCAACAGTACGCATTCAAAGGGCCCCCAACTGATCTGGACCAACATCTGATCTAACTCCACCCCACACCACACCACGCCACTTTTGCTAACCAGACCTACCCAGCTCCCAGTCCCGCAAGCACGCGCCTCAGACTAAAGACCGCAGATTGCACGCGTGTGGCGTGTCAGGCTGCGCACGACTGGCTGGAGGTGCGGAGCTAAGCTGAGCTGCGGAGCGTGTTACTCGGACATGATTGCTTTCGGCATTAGGGTAGTGATGATAACACTGGCGGGGACAGGGACAAGGGCAAGGTTGGGGGTTGCTGGAGTCATCATTGTCATGTGTGCCAGGACGTTGCAAGGTTGAAAGTATTGTTGTTGTTGTTGTTGTTAGTTTGACCCAACCCATAGCTCAAAGTGCACTCCTACTCGTCTTCTCGTGTGGTACTCAATAGTAGCTCAGATTTCCCTTGTATCTCAAGAGCAGTCACACCCTCCCACGGCCAGAACAGTACAGCACCAGCATTAGCCTCCCTCCGCGTGTTTGCAAGTTAAGTTAAGTTTCAGTTTGACTGCTCTGCTCAGGTATCAAACTACGCTCAGTCAGTTTCCACCCAACCACCCACTTCTCAAAGTTCAAACATACCTGCCACTTCTGCAACCCTCGATCCCTAGCTCCCTTCGCGCTCGCCGTCGACCGGCTTTCCATCTTCGGCTCATGCGCTTTCGTGTACGCTTGCGCCAGGCTGGCACAGACCTTTTTGTGCACTTTGAAAGCGGCCTTTTGGCAGTCTTTGGTGCAGTAAGAGACGCTGTGGCATTTAAGACATTGCTTCAGCGAGGCTGGCGATTGGCCACATTGGGCACATGCGGAAGGCGGTTGGGGCGCTGGCGCCGTTGATGATGCCGATGATGATGCTTCTGGCGGTGTTATCGTTGGGCTCGCAGCGGCGTTGTCCGGTTCTGACGAGTTGGCCATGACCGACTGTATGGGTACTATTCCGTGTGTTTTTGCGCTGTGATGTCGTTTTGCTCGTCGTCCTTGATACTGTACGGGTACGGAATAGATGGGTTGAGTTTAGGACTTTTTGCGAGTGAACGCTAAACAGAACAAGCGAGAGTCTAAACTCCTTTGGGTCATTAGTGCGTTTTCGTCATGCTAAAGCAGAGAAAGTTTCGCAAAGCTCAAACTTGCTGCGGAGAGCCTCATTTGTTTGCAGCGTAAGCTGAGTGGGTGTTTCGTTTTGTGGAGTCTCTCAGATACAACTCATCCAGGTCCTTCTTCATCTCACAGTGGATTCGTTGCACTCAGTGGAACTACGAAGAATGGTAGCAATATTTCTGACTGAACAGATTATCGGGTATGCTCCTGTCCGGTTGACATTTCGTGTAGAGTGGATTTGGCAGGGCGTGAAGAGGGGACAAGACCTATGGCTCGAAGAAGGGAGATTACAAGTCTAAAGGGTGGCCAGAGACGAGAAAAAAATGAAGGATGCGACAACCCAAGTTCAGGCAGTCGGGAAGAGAGAAAGGGGCGGGGTTTAAAGCGAGTATTAAGCAGGCTATACCTTCTCGATCCCAACCTACTAGACAGTTCGGGAAGAATGGTCCATGCGTTGTTACATTCACTGGTAAAAATCCTCTACTGGGTAGTAACTCGGTTCGCTCCTCGTATGAGATGGAGACAGTATTTGCTGCTCGATGCCGCACGAACAGGACGACTTCATGACTTTGCTTCTGAGTGTCTACCGATATCAGGTACTTTGTCGGCTATAAGTGTAGATGCAGCTCGCTATGGGGAAATTATAAAAAGGATTACTGTTCTGAAGTAGCAAGGGAGAGGCTTGAACATGGTTCTTATTGAGTTTTACTCTTTTTACACACGGGGGAAGCCTGCATTGGATCCTCAACCTTAATTACGTTCAATGTGTTGGCTTTGAGACTATAGATAAAGAGAAGGTCCCAAGACAAGCGCTAGCAGCTCAATGAGACCAACAGTCATGGTTTAGTGCTATCTTAAGTTTCATGTCCGGGTAATCGTGCGCCTGAGCAGTGAGCACTTCCGCATTGCTCATCAAACTCATCATCCAAGATTCTCCGACACGTAGTTTGAGCGAGTAGAAAGACCTCTTTCTGCACGACTCTACTCGTTTGCGGCCCTATGCCCTGTCAGCCAAAGACATGGCAGAAGGGAACATTATGTCGTTGAACCTACAATCCTTTTTTATCTTTTGTGCAGCCGCCCTCGTAGCTGTGCTTCCGCATTTGCGAATAGGATTCTAGGATGCTTCTACCTCGTGTCTTCCCGTTTGCGCTCAGTAGAGCGGTAAATCCGTTTGGCGGGGCCACGTGGCAAGTTCGTAGAACCACGCCTCTTTCGTACTGGGAGTGCGGCTGTCTCAAGATGATCAGTCGGCCCCAAGACTGGTAGAACGGAGGAATTTGTGTTTCAATGCGTCGGTGTACTTGAGGGTATGGCTGGCATCGGAGGAGTACGGTGGGAAGAGCCTGCAGCTGGAAGAGGGAACGAATGAGGATGTTCATTCCTTGGTCCGAGATGGGAAGCAAGTCCCGCGTCATCGCTTTCCTGCTATCGTCAGACGCCGAAAACTTAGAGCTTGCACGCTCGATACTGAGTACTGACACTGTTGCTATGAGAAGCATCATGGGTGAGTCCAGTGAGTCCAGTGAGTTCGAGAATAGGCGATATGTACTCATTGAACAAAGCCGCTCGTTCCTCAGAATGCCGTGCTTCGAGTGCTTCGCGTTCGGTCGATTGCTTCTCCTGGAGCTTCATCTGTCTTTCGCCGCGTTCTACCCACTGCTGTACGAGCCGTTGTTCTGGTGCTTCATTGTTATTGAGGCTCATACTGTCAATCTAGCTCTCGCTGGATGTCGTGGGTAGCAGAGATGAAAATTGCGTGTGAAAAGATGCAGGAGGCATGAAAGTAATGCCACGCTCCGCTGTAATCTAGGCGAAAATTTCAATACTAGATAGCTTCAGCTGGGTACCGTAAGCATAATCACCCCCCGTCTCCGGAAGCGTTTCATCGTTATGTAGGTCCCTGGTAATCTGCACATAGCGGCCATGGAGAAAATAAGAAAAGAAGGGCTCGTGCTCTAAGCTAGGCCGTGTGGATACAGCCGTGGCGGGCAAAGATCAGGTGTAGTCTTGGACTAGCCTTGCGAGAACGAAATAGAGCCGATGGCTGGAACACGAGTCGACGGCGTTGGCACTTGTGTGCTGGGAGGAGCAGCCGGAAAACCCCTTCACGTCGCGTCACCCAGGTCGGAAGGGTTGTGCGGTTTGCCAAGGTAAACGAAAATCGGCAGTGCGGCGAGCGCGGCCCCGAACGTGTTCTGCGGCCGCTATCAACGCGCTATGGATCCCAAAACAGCGTTGTCGGAACGCGCAAGGATCTCGTCGTATTGGTTGAGGCTTTCTGTGACGGCTAATATCAAGGTAGTTGATGACAGCGGGGGAAGCTAATCCAGTATTATAAAATGCGCGTCGTCGTTGGTCCGTCGAGACTGAGGGTGGCGTTTGGGCATGGCTTGGTGATCAATCTTGCATATTGCACCCATGTCTAATCACAATCTGGGGCGACCTCGGTGGGAGAGGACAGTACAGAGCACGCTATATTCCAACATAAAACCGAATAAGCTTAGTCGTGGCTAGCGATGCGATGCAGCTTGCTAAGGTTGGCTCAGCAGGAACAGCACGGCGCTTCTAGTTAGGAAAGATTGGAGCCAAAGCAAGGAACCCCCGCTTATGAGAAATTCTATAAATGAAGTTAGCTTTTATACCACTATGACGAAAAACAATGTCAGACATACAGTTTCTTTGTTCCTGAGATCGTGATCTTAACAGGAACGCGTGAATCCGCGAAGCGAGCAAAACAGCCCGAGCAGTTCATGGTGTCGATATTGGCCTATCTGCACAAAGTAGAGAAGCAAGGGTCATGATAGACTACAACGGAGACTGGAGAGATGCGGCGGAAGATGAGGTAGAGAATGCGAGGAAGACTGAGCGGAGAACGCGGTGGAGAACGCGAGGAGAATCGAGCGGAGTATGCGAGAAGAACTGAGATTAATTAAACAGAGAATGCGAGGAGAACCAAGGAAAACAGTCAAGCGAAGAATAGGACAATAGTTAAGAAATACTAAGCGGAGAATAGGAGGAGAATTGCGGAGAAATGGTGGAGAAATGGAGGAGAAATGGCGGAGATTCAGAGGAGATTCGGAGGAGATTCAAGGAGAATGCGGTCGGACAAACCTTCTGCCGAAATCACGTGACTGACACATTCAAAGCCCCCAGCCAATCAAAAGCTGAGAATCCGATTTGAGCACGAATCAAACGTAGTCAAAATCAGCATGCCTGCTTTTGGGGAGGGAGAAATGGAGCTTGACATTATTGCTTCGCAAGCTAGAGTGTACGTAGTTCTAAATAGATTATAGATTCTTTTTTCTGATTTGACTCAAGCTACTAAGTCAAGATTCTTTCGAAGTATCGTGATCATGAGATAATATAAGGATTCTTACAGCTTCTGCAGAGTGGATGCATGGGATAAGTAGTATGAGAGATGTGAAGAACTCCGAACAATTCACTACATACAGTAGCACACCCACTCCCAACACAGCAAGCTACTAATCCTCACGCATTATATCTCCACTACCACAGCCGGATAGCTGTCCCTGAGCCCGCGCCCACCCACCGCCGCGGCATTCACCAGCGTCGTCCCACCCATTCTCTTCCTTCCCGTCCCCCAATACCACGCCCACACCATTGCCCACGCGACCGCCATACCCACCACTCTGCCAACCCCCATATCTCCCCTGACCACCCCATCAAACGCACACTGCACATAATCCCACCCGACCTCTTCCCTCCCCACACCCTCGTGAATGTGGCCAAACACCGCGAGCCTGGGCTTCACGCTCCACAGCTCCTTGCCCAGGTACCCGCACCCATTCCCCCTGAAGTCAAGATGGCCTTTCGGCGGGCCATGCGCGAGCACGATGTCCGTGCCGCGCGGCACACAGTCCGTCCAGACGTCGACGTCGCGCGCGTGCTGGAACGCCCACTTGCCGTAGCGCGGCGTCAGTGGCGAGCCGTAGATGCGGACGAGCCGGCCGCGCACGTTGACTGCTACGGTCGTGCGTTCCAAGTACACGACGTCGCCCCAGTGCATGTCGTCCGCCGTGGCGCCGGCGCGGAGACCGCCTACGCGCTCGGGATGCTGCGCTGCGAAGCTGCGGTCGAGAAGGCCGTCGTGATTGCCCGCGATGACGAACTTGTGCGCGTGCGGGAGGGAGCGCAGCCAGGTGAGCTGGGCGTGGAGTTCGGCGAAGGTGCCGTGGTTGGTGAGGTCGCCGGTGTGTACGAGAATGTCGCCGGGGGGGACGTCCGGGGTGGTAGTATGCGTGTCGGAGATGCAGACGACTCTGATGGTGGTGGAGGAGCTAGGGGGCGCAGAGGAAATGGGCGGCTGGTGGGTGTACAGCCAAGTTGCGAGGAAGAGGGCTGGTTGTTTTCGAAAGGCGGTCCAGGGTGTGAGAGGTGCCGGGTGTAAAAGGTTAGTCGGTGGGAGGATGTATTTTGATGTCGCTGCCATGTTGGTTGAACTCGGATTCAGTCTGAACAACGCTTTCTCAGTATTTGAAGGTGTGGTCTCTGTGCCACGGCATGGCCTGCGGTCGCGGTGACTAAAAGGTGGCTTCTATAACAATTAGGCAGCAGCAAGTACGACATCTGCGTCCCTTGGTTCTAAATAGCTTACTCTGCAATATAGCCATAGGCATCGTGTTTGTTTGGTAGGCAGTTGATACGTTAAGTTAGGAAAATTAAGCTGCGAAAAGTTTTGTGAATGTGATAGAATGTGGAAAGATTTCATCTGGCGCTTTAAATTTCTAGCGAGTTATATCTGGTTCATATTAGCCTTGCGTGCTTTCATAACGCATCGTTTCGATTCCAGTCCCAGTAGAGGCAACAACAACCACGGTACGCACTGAGTGATGAGTCATCCCCAACGTGACAATGAAACGTATTCTGAAGTACCTCAACTGTATTGAGGCATTTTAAACTGCTGGAACACTGCCAAGCCCACCAAGAGTTGATAGGGGTTCAACAATGCCTACTGTTGACCGCTGTTACATTAATATGTCAGGGATCGAATGTAAGTAAAGAAAAACAGCGACAACACTACAAATGAGATGTTTCAGTTTTAGGTTTGAGATTACCTACAAATAAACTATGGACGTCGGGCCTCGATGTCGGCCAGAAGCCAAGGGAGAGTCCGATTCATCACCTAAAAGGGAAGTGCTTCGCGGCGTTCAACACCAGGTTTTCATCTTCGCACTATTTTCACTTGACTAGCCACGCGAATATGAAGAGACGTTGCTAACGTACCTCGGAGTGTTAAGTAATAGTGCACTGGCAAATGCCTAGTCCACACAACCCTACCAGTGACCAGCTCGGATGTCTCCCGGATCGCCGCGATCCTGCACGAGGCCGCTAGACCCTGCTTCAAGCGGACAGGAGATACACGAGACGCAAGGGACCCAGATCCAAGGCTGCTACGCGTACATTGCGTGGTGATTGGTGCTGTGAACCATGAAGATGACATTGCCATGCTTTGGAACTTGGAAGGTTACTTCGTAGGCGCGATTTCTCGATAGCATGGGACCAAGATGACGTCGTTGTGCGTTATCCCCGGGTTGCTGTTCAGGGGTCCGGTGCTGACTGTCAGACGGCACGGTTGTCCGTGCAGCAATTGCCAATAGCGCAGATTGGGGCTCAAATCGGTGCCAGTTCGGCTCCGAAGGAAGGTTTGGAAGTCGAGCGGGCGGTCAGTGCGGAGTGCACTGCAGCTGAACCGTGCGGCGTACTCTCAAAGGGTACATAATGAGCTTGGGAGATATTAGAGTTAGGCGAATAGTCTAACATATCTGTAAACGAGCACTCAGAAATCTTCAAGCTTATGGAGAATTGGGTATCGATGAGTGTCTGACCAAGTGCGTACTATGATAACTTCTTGCATGATTGAATGCATATTGGGTCTCAACGGTCTCTCATAAGCTCTTTGTTCAGTGTGTATATGCGCAGATGGTCTGAGGTTTCTGGCACTCTCAAGAGCTTGGAAGATAGATGAAGTTATCACTTGCCTGATCCAAATACTCATGCTGCGCTCGGTACGTACCGGGAAGCTATACATTGCAGTGCAGTTTGAGTTTTGAAATCCTTCCATCATGCATAGTTATTGCACGGCGTACGAAGTCGTCGTGGCAGACACAATGGCGTGTGATTTGGATCGAGACGATACAACCTATCTCTTTCAGGATTAGCATGCCAATGGTAGAATTTTTAGGGAGATTGTCAAGGCTGATAGCGGCCGTAGGATTCTTAGTGGGTTGGAGTTGGACCCTGATCTCCAATACCCATACGCGCTAGACCCTTTCGGGCTCACGATAACGAGCCTGGCCGACGTTGGAGTCGCAAGATGAACATAATCCAAGGCTGCACGGTCCGTAGATAGCGGGCAACAGCGGAAAACGGCGTTCGCTCAGGTGGAGATGCACGATAAGCGACCCCGGGCGAATCTAGAGTGGTGAGTTGTCTCTTCCCCGCAGGTTTTAACATTGTTCGCCTATGGTTAGGTCCATGTGTGTAGACACCGAACTCGCTCGCCTGTTCCCGGTGCCCGCACGTTCGAGATCATGCCACCTAGTAGGGTCTTGCGATTGCGGTCTAATTTAACCGGCGAACGTACTCGCTCCGAGCCGTTCATCGATTCGATGTTGATGGATGCGCGCTGGTTTACGTGGCAGGCCGAAGAGGTATGTAAGCAGCGGGGAAGGCCTTGGGATTGGGACCCTATTGATCGCAAACTGCAGCCTGGCTGGAGAGATAGACGAAAAGGCTTGTGTCGCTGCAACCCTGTCAGGGATCGAGCGTTTTCTTGCTGACCTCGTGACGCGGCCGGTTGGAAACGTGGATGAGATAAGTAAGACGCAAGGAAAGGCTCGGTTCTACAGAAGTCGGTCAACCACTGTCGCTGAATGCGGCTAGGATAGCCGGCTAATCATAGGTGTGTGGCATACTGACAGCAGACTGGTCGATTCCAAGCCTGGCATTCATGCCAGGCTGCAAGCTTAAACACCTCGCATGTGTAAAGGGCGGCCGACAAGAGTTTGTGAATATTATTCCATGGCAGGCTGGCCTACACACGGTGAATCACAGATACTTTTAACTGCGTTCGGCCGGTGGTCTGCGTAGTAGAGAGACTCTCGCGAGGCATTTAGAAGAGTTCCAAGTTTGGGTCTCCTCACGTGAACTCGTATACACCTGTGATGGCCGCGCAATTCTTTCTTATTAGCGGTGGTTCTGAGTCTTATTGCCGGACTGGCTCCGCAGTGGTGGTGCCATCAGGTCGTCGTCAGTCGAAGGGTGCAAACGCAACCCGAGTGTCGGTTGCAAGGAAGACCCCAAGCGGGACCAGACACGGCCACTCGATGTATCGAGCTGCAGGCGTTGAGTACACGAAGGACGTCCCCTACCGCTCATTCGTGAACCGGGACGATGCGGTGGTGGATGAGGTGACTGGAAAAAGGAATGCCGGTCGGCATGTTGAGCCTATCGATAAGGAGCTGATAAGTCATCCCTGCCCGTGCCCGGCTTACGTCGGCATCGGCAACTCTCACCGAACCTCATCCCATCCCGTCACCCCGTCACCTCCCCAGGCTCTTCACTTCATCGGGGGCCCATCCCATCCGAGGGCGCGTCGGCCGAAGAGAAGAGCAACGTCACGGCCTCATGTTGCTGCGCCGTACCCTTCGCCGCCGCCGCCAGCCTCTGAACAGCAAACCCCGAGGCCACCAATAGGCGAGCATGACGCGAGCCAGCCACTTCACCACTAACTGGAATTATTGGAAATAACGTTGCAATATCGATAGGCCGCTCGCGTGCCGTCGTCGACTGCAGCGGCCGCACGCCCTCCGTATATGTACTCGAGCAAAAGTCGGTGACGGCCACCCATGCCCACCGGACCTGGCATGCACTGCGTCTCGGCGTCTCGGCTTAGTGTGGCCTGTCGCCGACGACCGAACTTCGGCCTCTCACGAATATCGACAGGAATCGCGAACTGGAAGCTGATCTGCACGCCCTGTATCGTGCCGCCCGCACTCGAGCTTCCCAGTCACCTGCCGCCTGTTCAACACGGCGAACACTGTGTCTATCAAAGCCATTCGCACGCCATGTCTACCGCCCGAAGTCGCTGGCGGGGTATGTCTCTGCCACTACATGGCTACTGCTATTGCCGTCGACAGCTGTGACACGGCAGATGCAGCCCTGGACTCTGTGGGCGATGCCGAAAGAGGCAAAATCTAGAGGGGCATGTCGCGACCGGAGCCGTCGCTAAAGTCGAACTCCAGGCACCGGCGAGCTTGACTAAAGGCCGCCGTGAATGACTAACAGGCCAAATGCACGCGGCAGCCATGGGCAGGGGGTCTGCAGTTCTCCAATCTTTTATCAAAGACCGGATGGGGCATAGCGGACGCCTCCATGCACTCCCCTGCCCTGTTGCCGCCGCTGGTGCAACGTTGCCGGCCACTCGAGGACGAGAATAACAACACCAGAAAGCTTGGAGCTCGCGCGCCCACAGCGCCGGACCTGGCTTGCCGAAAAAAAGTTGAACCACCGCGCGAGGGCGCCATCATGCAGCATTCTCGCAGAGCAGCCCTGCACGTCGTTGTGCAGGGTCCGTGGCCGTTTTCGACAGCCACGACCCCTGCTAACGCCATCTTCAGCAGCTGGCCTCTGACTTCCGATCATGGGCGTCGCGTCTCCCGCGCCGCGCTATAAGACCTCAGCTTGCCCATGCGCCGGTAAGCCCGCTCTCTACGACTAAGCATCTCCAGCTCAAAGCAACCACTGCCCCTCATCAGCTCTTGGTTCTACAACATCACTCACAGCTCTATCATACACAAACACCAGCAACGCAGCGCAGCGCAGCAACAGCCTTAGTCTTGCTTGAGTCTTCCGCGACAAGCCTTACACCACCTCCTCCCCGTAGTCTTCTCGCTACCCCCACACATACCAGCAATGGACTCTCAATCATTCGACTACTGGCTCTCTCAGGGCAACTACATGCCTCCCCATCAGACAACCATCTTCGAGTTGCCCCCGGATCTTTCCAAAGTCCCCAGCCTCAGCGGATCTCCTGTACGTTTCCCAACCCGCGCTCCGGTTCTAAAAGCTGACTTTTCAGGTCTCTTCTACATACGACAACTTCCCTGGACCCCTTCCTCAGAGCTTCTACCCCCAAATCGCCGACGACAGCATGCAATTCGGATCATATCCGCTCCCAATGACACCGTCTGAATTCGGCTCAGATCACGACAGCCCGTACTGCAGTCCGCGCCCACCACCACATGTTGAACCAGTCTATGCCCAAGCTACAGGGCCCAAGCAAATTGAGAGGACACACACTACCTCGGGAGTAAGTTCAATACTATAGTTTGCATAAGCCATGTCCTAACAGAACTGTAGAGGAGACGAGCACAGAACCGCGCCGCTCAACGCGCCTTCCGCGAGCGCAAGGAAAAGCATGCCCGTGACTTGGAAGCCCAGCTCGGCGCTCTCAACGACAAGTATAACAAGCTCGAGACATCACACACCGAGCTCAACGCCGCCTACGAAAAACTCCGCAAGACCGTCGAGCTCCTCACTGCCGACGAGGACGCAGAGGGAGAGGACGAGGACGACAGGACCATCCGCCGCAAAAGCAGCAATTCAGATACGCTCCGCAAGGTCTTGGAGATACTGCATGGCGAGTTCAAGAGTGTGGCTGTGAAGAGCGAGGGTACATGACCGCATTGTTTCTTTTCTTTTCTTAGTTCTAGACTGTCGTTATTCGCTTCTTGTCCAAACATTTTTTTTGTCCTTTCTATCTACACATCATGAAGCCAGGCGTTGTACGGCGTTTTCATTTGAAGCTTCAATCACGATTGTGCTATTTAGCGGGAGGCACTTTGAGGGCTGGGACTTTTGACTCCTTCGCCTGGGATGGAATATACTACCTACATCTCATCAATACGCTGGCCAGCGCCAGTTTTACATTACGTCTTCTCCACTTGCTCGCCTTTCGTCGAGTGTCACTCTACTATCCTGTCTATCTAGAGATGGCCTACCTAGTCACGTCCGATGGCCGATCACGCTCAACACGTTTCCCGTAGTCTCCATTTAATCCGAGCCGAGACGTTAATCAAAACACTCTAGACTCCGCTATCCATCCATCTATTTTCGTTTGCCAGACCGTGCCCGTTACCAAATGTCTTGACTCGCGTCCTCATCTCGCTAATTCAATAGCTCCCGTCCCCTGATTTGTCTACCGAGTAGCTTGCTAGCTAGCTAGGTACATATGTACTTTCCACTCCACTCCACTCGAAGCTGAAAATACCCATCCCATCCCGCAATCTCCTCTCCCACACGGTGCACCGTGCCAGACCCCGGACTTCCTTCCTGCTTTGCGTGCCCCCATGCCCCATGCCCGCTCTTAAATAGGATAGGCACGCGGCTCGACTCGACTCGACGCCCTGGGATCGGCAATGGCTGCTGGCATCAGCACGCGTTCGCTACGCCAAACCGCGCTCATCTCCACCAATTGGGGCGGCGGGAGGGCCGGTTCGGAGCGAGACTCCGGCGCCGCGCCGCAGGGAGGAAGGAAGCAAGGAGGTTCAATAGGGTACTAGTAGGGTAGGTAGCGCTGGAGCGTTGTAGGGCTGGACTGGACTGGGCTAGGGCTGAGGCTCACGTTTCCCCGTTGCGTTGTATTCCTCTTTTAGGTAACCGATGCCAGCCCAGCCCAGCCCGCCACCGGGGCCCCCAAAACGCTAACTGCTGTGCCTGAAGGTTGACCAAGACCCCGCGGTCTGGCCTGGCCTGGTCTGGACGTCGGACGCGCAATGCTAGGTAGACGCGTAGAGCACAGAACACCTCGCCAAGTTGGCTCGGCGTCTATCTCCAGATATTTGAAACGGAACTGAACTGAACTGAACTGCCGATCGCGCTACAAGACACTGGGGGTGTATATATATATATATATATACTCCGTCTGTAGGACGTAGGTATGTGCTCTTCGGCAACATTGCGATCAGCGCACGCGTTGAGTTCAGTGGAGTCAAGTCCGGGACACGAAATCTGCCACGTCTTTCAGACAGTGACGGCATGCACTCGATACGCTCGGTTGTTTGTTTAGTCGCAGGAAAGGAACGGTAGTGATTGAGTGAGGCTGCTATCGACTTCCCAATCGAAACGAGTAGCGTGATCTGTCGTTTCGTTTGTGGAACGCTTGCTTGCATGTATGTACGCATGTTAGGGAACACAATTCACTACTGGTAGTTTAGTCTAGTCTAGTCTAGTCTACCACTGGACTCCCTCTGCCCACAACGCCACACCACACCTCACCATCCCATCCCATCCCCGATCCAAACCAAGCCAAACCCGCCCCAACACCATACCATCCGCATGCCCAGTTTCCGGATACCGGGACATGCACACACCTACACACGTTACACACACGGTGCCCCCGACCCCGAAGTCAAGTCTTTGTATGTCCGGGGGCCTCTGCATTTTGCTTTGATAGGCTGCGTTGGCGCACCGACCGGGTCGGGTCCATGGCACATGCAGCCAGCAGCGCAGTGACCATGTGTGGCCCGTAGGGCTGGAGCTGGAAAAGGCTTGGCAGTGAAAGCGTAGGGCGCACTGGCCACCGAGCTGAGCTAGACAGGGGCCGGGGGGCTAAAGCGCGCGTGGGGTCCTGGGAAGAGTGAAGAGCACGGGACTTCCCGGCGCCATGGCTCTAAGTATACTACAGTATGTAGGTAGAAAGTCAAAATGATGAGATCAGGAAAAACTGTGGAAGGCTAGCCGAGCCCAGCCCGGGCAAGTTTGGCGAAAGGCAGGTTTTGGCGCGCGACGAACAGCCACGCGACGAACTACTGCGGTTGGGCGGCGCGGGCAACACTGTGAGATGGGATGGCATGCGTGGAAGCATGGAAGCATCGAAGCATCGAAGCATGCATCGAAGCGCGGGTTTGCTACTTGCTGACGGGCGTAACTGGCTAGGTAGGTAATGCGGCACAGCCAGCTACTGGTCAAAATATTCAGCTGGTCCACACGGACCCCAGCACAGCTGTAATTTTCGAGCGCTACAAGGCCCAGCAGGCCAATTTTCCAGCGGACAATGAGAAGCAAGCAAAGCTCTTGCACCGGGAGTCTATTCTTGCCCGCGTACCACGCGAGCTGAACGCAACGGCTGGCGGAACCCCCATCCGGACAGTTTCCGCCAAGTCCCCCGATGCAGTATAGCGGAGGCTTAAGAACTGCAGCAAAGCTTGCTTGTGTCTCGCTTCGCTTCGCGGACCGAATAGCGTGGCATGGATCAGATGGGTAGCACGGGTGCACAGGCCCTTTTCTGCAGCAATGCATCCATGCGTATTCTAGAAAACTTGGCCGAGCCGGGGAGGTACCCAAAAATAGACGGCGAAGTAGCGGTCGTGCTGTTGGCGGGGCTGCAATGAACAGATATGACGAAATGAACGGGCGATGGAAAACTTTGGGTGGATTTTTCTTGGGTGTTGGGCGTTCGGACTGCGCGGCTGCGCGACTGTTGTTCAGACGCCGGTTTTGGTATCCGACGAAGGGCGGTAGCGTGATGCTGCGATGCGACGCAGCGGTGATGAAGTTTGGCGGGTTGTAGGGAGTGGGGGCCGGAAGCGTAGATGCTAGACAAATTGTGGAAGCGATTCTGGGCTGCTAGCGAAGGACACCATTTCCGCTTCTGCGCTAGCCGAGTCGGATCCCCCGCAAAGGTATTGAGACAATACTTGAAATAGAATTAAGCTATGCGGTAGCTAGGAAGCGGGATTAGGGCCTGAGCAGTTGAACAGGCTAGAGCCTGGCCGGTGCTGCGTTTGACAAGCTTTGGAGTGCATTGTGCGGGCTCCACTGCCGGAGATGGGGGATCCAGACGATAAGGAAGAAGCAGGCTCCTGGAATAGAAGAATACGAGACCTTGATGGGGTTGATGATAATAAAAGAGAGGCCGAGTAGCGTTTGAGAAACACCGGACATCGTTAAGAGTTAGTACCTGTGACAGTAAATGGGTACCGTTTCGGACGACTGAGGACCTTTGGAGGGACGGGGTGTGTTGTTGGGTTACGCATGTAGGGATGGACACGAGAAGAACAGTAAGGATGAAACTGGGAGATGTTTTGAGAGAGACTGATGATTGATATTAGATATTACCTCTACCAGAACGCCTGCCATACATCGCACCATTAGATGCCCAGCTATACCACGACCATGTTTCACGCGTCCGTGGGCTCCAAGCCACTATCCTGAAATCCAACATCTAAATTTTGTCCCCGTGTCGCATTCTCCGCCTCTTTTACAATCCATCCGATAATCGCATCCCAAACGCACTCTTGATGACCGACCTCAACACTGGATGTTTCCAGCGAACGCATCTGTCGCTTGACCCGCTGGCGCAGGCACGAAATCCGCGTTCACCAACGTGCGGTTGAAGAACACACATCCTGTTTGTAGCGCTCCTCCAGGCGATCCCCTGTATCCGGCCGGTGTGACCACATTCTCCGCCCAATATACCGTCTTGCATTGGGTACTATCGCCATATCCGTAGCATTGCTGTAGACATTGCTCTGCCAAAGCAGTCTTGTTCGACGACGGTGAAGGGTAGTAGGCACTGTATAGAAGTGCGTCGCTGGTTGCTGGCGCTGGCTGGTACGTCTCGGCACCGGAACTGGTGGGAAGAGGATTCGTAACGGTGCATGTGGACGGTATCGGTTTGGCTATTGGGCCACCAGCTCGTTTGTGGACATGGTCCGACATCGGTGCAGCGGCAGCAAATGCTGCGAACAGAAGCGTTGAGGCGAGCATCTCGATTGGAATTGCGGGGTTGTTGTGGTATGGTAATGCTGGCTTCGAAGGACGGAAGATGAAAGAGGCGGAATCGAAAGCGGGTATGAATCTGTTACTTTGATGGAGTAGAATGAATTAGTCGGGTCGCAGTAATATATACTTGACCTTCTATTCCTTGCCAGATATACGAGAGGCAATTACATGCACCGTAAGCGGATTAAGGGCACTCAACACTTTTCAGCTTTGCCTCTCAGCAACACGCGGTGTAACCTTCCGCGATGTGACGCATTGCCCCGATACCAACTCGTATATTGTATTGATTTTCCTGAAGCGGACGGATATGTCGGCTGAATGTTGCGCAAGTACCAACGATGCTGCAGGCAGGTCGGAAACGGAAAAGGAGGCAATCAACGTCAGCAGCAGCAGCTCGCCTTACGGCTCAAAACAGTATGCTCGACCTCGACGTCATCTGTCCTTGCCTTAAATCGTATACTCGGTTTTTGCACTTGAAATAGAGATAAAGATGAATGATTAAGCTCGACATGGGATGATGATGCACCATGAGTCTTGCTCGGGCAGCCCCGAAGCCCCGAAGTTGACTCGGCTATTGTGGTCCACAATGGAACTCCCAGTTTCTGCGGAGGAGGCCGGGCTCATCACCTCAGCTGTGACGTTTTCATTGCAACCCAGGCAATGGGCAATGAGGAAGGTGACGGTTCGGAGTGAAGCGGGAGCAAATGTTGAGGCGCAAGTGTTGAAATGAAAAGTGGAGCGCGCTTAACAAAAACAGTTCAGTCCACGGCTGACTAAGCTGAGCAGACCAACTCGAAACATGTTCCTAAACCTTAGACAGACGACCGTCACCACAACTCAAAGCTATCAACAGCCCGCTGCAGTACCCGCCGCCGCCGCCATACCCTCGGTCGGCGCAAACACCAGGGAAACTTACATGGGTCCCGGACGGTAAACAATGCGCTATTAGAACAAGCAGCATCAACTCCGTGCACCGCACCACTTCACCAGCTCAACTCAACTCAACTGTACGCCTTCGTGATTAAACATCCATCAACATCCAACGTCGTCATTTTATTAGCAAGCGGAGAAAAGCAGGTTAAGTTGGGTCATGCGTGCCTGCCGCGACGCATAAGCTGCAGCAGGCTCATGTTGGGGTCTTCGAGACCTTGTGCCACTGACTGATGAGAGCGATCGTGCCAGGGTTTCTGTATCTAAAGGCGTGGTAGCTCTGATAGCGACTAAGAGATAGGGCAGACATAATAATAGTGTGAGATTTTTGGTGTGTGTGTGTGTGTGTGTGTGTGTAAAGAGATAAGGAGGATAAAAGAAGCAAAGTTCTTATATCTAGGAGTTATCTTGATAAACTATAGTTCTAAGAGGCTCTACAAAACGAAACACCCACTCAGCTCACGCTGAAAACAAATGAGGCTCTCCGCAGCAAATTTGAGCTTTGCTAAAACTTTCTCGTGCCTGCCATCTACCACCCTCACCAACGACCTCACATTCTCCCCCCAATCCCCCTTCTAACACAACAACTATTCTACAAACCACCCCTTCAACACCACCCACCCATGCGCAGAAACTCGTTATCGTCCAAAGCACTCCGGACCTTGCCAAAAGCAACGCGTCGGTCCAGCACCAGTACCAGTACCATTCAATTTGACCATGTGATTGTTTATCTTGATCTTGATCTTGGTCTACGCCTGCATACGCCTCCATAATACTGCCCGCCAATTCACGGATGTTGCTAGGAGGGAATCTATAGGCAGGCGTCTTGGTGCTGCGTGTAGTTTGGTTGATACAAGTGCATGCGTACCTGAGGGGGAAGTTGGATAGCTTGCGTTGAGCAGCTGTACTTGCTTTGCTATCCATCTACAATGCAACAGAAGGCCGGTTTCCCGCTTACACTGTCTCAGGCCCAACGGTCATCTAGACTAGGTATCTGACACCCAGACGAAATTTCGCTCTCGTACACAGTGTGCACGTCACTTTCTCTCTATAGTCCGGTCGTCAGTCAACTCAAGCGCCTTATCATCCAGCTCAGCCCAGCCCCTCTTCTCTTCCTCTCACAACCTCGCCCTATCCCGTCAAAACAAGCCCTTAACCAACCCCTCAACACTATCATACAACCCACCACTCTCCTGCCCCGTCGCCCTCTTCGTAATAACCGGCACCTGATCGCCACCGACCTTGTAATTCCGTAAATCGGCATCCAACCCCAACGTCTTGACAAGCTGCAAGATCCTATCCCCCACACTCCGCGCATCTTTACCATCATCGCCACTGCGGCTCTCCCCAAGGAACGGCAGCAGCCGCGCAATCTGCTCCGCGGCAGCAGCGTCCGAAGCCTTCAGTTTGACCACGTGCCCGAGCGTGAGGCACGACGTGATACCGTGCGGAATCCCATACGGCGAGCCGAGCGCATAGCCCAACGCATGCGAGAGCCCCAGCCCGCCTTTCAAATTCGTGCCCAGGAAGCCGAGGGAGGCGAAAGCCGCGAGCTGCAGGGTGGTGACCGTGTCAGCGTTCTTCGGGTCCTGCTTGTACTTTGGCAGGTTGTCGAACAGCGCCGCGGCAGCCTGCAGCGTCTGCCAGCGGGCCGGCATTTCCGTGGCCGTGGGGTGGTAGAGCAGTTCGATGGCGTGGTCTAGGGCGCGCATGCCCGTCGACATCCACAGGCGCGCGGGCGTATGCGCTGCAAAGGAGGCGTCGTAGAGCACGACGTGGGGGACTAGGTCTGGGGCGCGCACCCCGGTTTTCACGCCGTTAGACTCGGTGTAGCCGGCCATCATGGTGCACTCGCTGGCGGAAAGCGTGGTCGGAATGGTGATGTGGTAGAGCCATTTCCCGCTCTTCTCGTGCAGGCGGTAGGATATGGCTTTTGCCGAATCGATCGGGCTACCGCCGCCAATGCTAACGACTGTGTCGACATTGGCATCCTTTGCCACGATTTCAGTGGCTTCGTCGAGTTGGGCGACGGGCGCGTGCTCGCCGATTTTGGAGAAGGTGCCAGCGTGTTTGGAGCCGAGGAGCTGCTCGACTTGCTGCACGAGCGGCGTCTTGGTTGCTAGCGAATTTCCGGTGATGATGAAGGCTTTGCTGGTGGAGTTGGGGAGGCTTTCGAGGAGATGCTTTGATACGGAGTCGGCGCCGTAGTAGAGCTTTTGGAGCTGGGTCGGCTGCCATAGGCCGCTTAGGGGGTGGTTGGTCGCATCGGTCATATTGTGTGAAGATCTATGACGGATCAAGAGCTTTGTCTTATTAAGAGCCGGGAAGATATTAAGAAGTAGAGAGTGTCTACGAAAAGAGAAGTGTACCCGTCGACCCCCGGAGCTGCAATTGTAAGTTGACCTCGGTAGATTTCGGGCGGACGATTGGAAGATTATGGATAGATTTAAGAGTCGAAATCCCATAAGCATGGATTGATCTGAAGATGTTTGTGTGTAGATCCGTTTTGATTTGGGCGCGAAGAACGATGACGATACATGTAGACATCCCACCTCGGCATGAGGGGTGATGTAATAACCGCTAGTTTGGAACCGAGGAAGAACCCAGTGCGGAATTATAGCGCTCAGTCCAAACAACAACTACCCTGTGTGGACGTACTCTGCGGTACTGATAATAAAGTACTCCGTACTGAATCGAATGTTTTAGTAGAAGTCTCTGCAGTTAACGTCAATACCAATCAATATCCTGCCGGACCTACTTCAGGCAAGCGGTGTAACAGCGAATCGAAAGTGTCTCAACTCAAAAGCCTGAGGTCAAAATATGAAGCCCGCACAATCAAGTCAATTTCCAGCTGTCCAGAATCTACTGAAGTATAAGAGTGATCCGACGCCGTTGAGGGCACCGGTCGGGTATCTTGAGAAAATTGCTCTTCACCATATTTTGCCCTTTTCCATGCATCCATCTTACCTCGTTACGGTCGTCAGGTTGAATCGACGCCTCCCTAGCGCTGCTAAACACCTAGGTGTGCACAAAAGACACTTTTTCGGACTCAAACATATGAAGATGGGGAACCGAGAGGACATTACTGTTGAGAGTGGAACGCCGTTGATGATAGTTGATAATGAGAGGTGGAAGGAGTCAAACGCCAGAAATAGACCGGTCTTCCGTGTTGAATGCAGTAAGATCCATGGGTGATGAGAGATTAGCTAGTCAAGTTGAGGCCGTTGAGCCCATTGGTGAAGGTAGAAGTAGCAGACTTCACTGCGTCGACAACATTAGCGAGTTTTGATGGTTCCTCTTTTGTGCCATTCGTGGAGTGTCCGTTACTGGCACTCGTTGGGTGTAGCGGCTGCTCCATATCCTGAACGCGGAGGCCATCGAACAGTGGGAAGATGCCGTGTGCGACATGGAAATCGTTATCAACTGCGCAGTATAGTTAGAAGGGCAATGTACTTGTAAATAGTGAAGAATTTTGAACTCACCAATGTTAATAAGATACCACGTATCCATAACATCCTCGATGACATAGCGAGCAGGGCTCACGGAAGAATGGCAGTTCGCCCAGTCTTGCCCAAGCCTGTAAAACTCATCCTTCCAGGCAAGGAAGCTCACGGTCTCAACGATCGTGGGCTGGACGATTTCTTTGCCAGGAAAGACGCCCCAAGTCACAGCGTTCGGGCCATCTCCAGGAGAATTGGTCTTCAGGTCACCCTCCTTGTTGACAGAGTAGTAGGTCAAATCAGGATTACGCTCAATGCGCGTGATGATTTCGGCGACATATTCAGGCGAGACGAGCAACTCGAGATACGCCTTCTGGTACACATAACCGTTACGTGGGCCCCAGCCATACACGGGATCAGTCGATTTAGCACCGGCGACGGCAGGCTGAGAATTGATAGTCAGGAATCCACGGCGGTTCAGATCAATCAGGTTCTGTTGCAGTGTTTCGGCTTCCTTCGAGATAGCTGCTTCACTCCAGGGCAAGGACTCGAGATCGCCGCTCATGTAACGTACGAAAAGATCCGAGATGTCTTTGAGGCACTGGGGCTTACCCCACAATTTGATGTTCTGCTCATTGGTGCCTTTCAATCCGATGCCATAGGAGTCCAGTTCACCGAAAGCCGGGGATCTTGCGTCGCCCCAGCGCCCATTAGGGAACTCGTCCCAGTCTTGGGTACGCGCGACATAGGAACGGTTTCGGTTACGCCAGAAGATGGGCCGTACGTTCTCGTCACGGCGGTTCAAGGCAAGAGAAGGTCTCCAGGGTAGCGGTTTCTCTAAGGGACTTTCCGTGTCGGGAAGCACCTCTAACTCCTCGAGGACCATACGTGTGGCTTGCGCAAGGTTCATGGTGTAGCTGGCTGCATTAGAATTTATACTTAAAGGTTAGAGGGAGAGCTTACAAGTGCAGATGTATGATACCGGCATCGATTAACTTACGACACATCTCTGCTACAAGCCCCTTGCCAACCTCACGAACCTCGTGATCATCGTTCTTGACAGGCTCAAGCGCTTTAGTCCAGTGAGGTGGTATCTGGCATTTGGTCCAGTGCGCCCGGCGCAGAAAAGCGGCATGGGTATGAATAGGCATGATACCGGGAATGATAGGAATGTCGATGCCTTTGGCGCGGACCCTCTTCACCCAGTCCAGGAAAATGTCGGTATCGTAGAACATCTGGGTGACTATGAATGTTGCCCCAGCATCGACTTTCTCTTTCAGGTGGTCGATGAGCTGATCCACATCTGGGTTGTCCTCGCTTCCTTCGGAGTACCCCGCAACACCAATGTCAAAGTGGTTTCCGTAGCGATCCCGAATATATTTGACCAGATCTTTGGCGTAGCGGAAGCCACCGGTAGTGGCCACCCATTTCTCCTTCTCTCTGGGTGGATCTCCGCGCAGAGCCAGGATGTTTGTGCAGCCGGACTGGTAGGCCTCCTTCAGCGCGTCGTCGAGTTTTGACTTCTCCATGTCGGTGCAGGTCAGGTGCATGCATGTCTCGAGGCCGTAGACTGACTGGGCCACTTTGACCATCTCCGAGGTAAGGTGGGCAAGGCGGCCGCCGGCCCCCCAGGTGATGTCGATAAACAAGGGACCGAAGCCATGCATGCGGTCCATACGGTCGTAGAGGTTCTGCACGCCCTGGTCGCAGTTAGCAGCTGATTCCCTTGTTGTACTGGAGGTCGTCCTACCTGTGCTGTTTTGGGAGGGAAGAACTCGAAGGAGAAGGTAGGCTTGCCCTCGGCCTTTGCCTGGGCGAGCTTCTGTGAAATGTGCATGGCTGGAGCACTGTAGAGGAAAGCGGATCAAAAGAGAAAGAAAGTCGGAGGGCGCAATTCCCTACAAAAGCATGTCAGCAGAGGCCTCGCAAGCTTCGCGTCTTGTAGAGACACACGGAGAGTTCTGGACGGCGGAGGGGTTACCAGGGTCTTTCACTGCACTGCTCACCGCACCCCGCTAGCACAGTATGCAATATGCAATCTGCAATATGCAACCCACTAGCTATCCGAAGTAGCGTGCGCGGGCCCAGCGATCCGCAAGTTGCCGCTGCATATATTGTAGTTGAAGGACTCTGATTTCCGGTGCAACAGCTAACGCGGTGGAGGAACTGAAAATTCAGTGGGCAAGTGAAGACGGTGGAGGAGGTCCTAGCGCGGCAGCCGGTGAGTCGGAGGACAATCGGACGCGGGCCAAGACTCGGCGAGTTACTGCTATTGTCCAACACCAACACGTCAGACAACTGGCCATGCCTTTGCCAGGACCGACTCCTACGCGTAGTCTTGTTACGACCACGTAACTCCCACCTAGATGTCACACACTGGGCTCTCGGAGTGCTGTTACTTCTGCTGAGGGGGATGACCTGAGGGGTGACCCCGCGACGCCATCCATGCGGTCCCTGCGCCGAGTCTCGGCTGCCGCGTGCATCGCGGCACCCGTCTTGTCATCTCGTCGTCCTCGATTCACGTTCACGAAAGGCGTCCACCCTCAAGCAGTCCAGGACTAACACGACAGAAAACCTCGCACCACCGACATCTCTCTCAGCAGCCCTCCCTCCTCTCCGCCATGCCGCCCGTCCCCCGCCCCCGCCGCATCGTCGGCGTCAGCCTAAAGATGTACTTCGACCTGCCCGGCACGCTCTCCTACATCCGCGGCATCCACCAGCTCGACGCCGACGCCTGGAACGCGCGCATCGACCTCCTCGTAATCCCCGACTTCGTCTCGCTCACCGAGTCGGCGCGCATCCTCGAGTCGTCCAGCATCCTGCTCGGCGCGCAAGACACCTTCTGGGAAGACCGCGGCGCCTACACGGGCGAGCAGTCGCCGCTCGTGCTCCGCCAGGCCGGCGCGCGCATCGTCATGATCGGACATGCGGAGCGGCGCGCCCTGTTCGGCGAGACGGACGCGAGCGTGGCGAAGAAGGCGGGCGCGGCGGCGCGCAACGGGCTGATACCGCTGGTGTGCATCGGCGAGAAGACGCACCACCGCATCGCGTCGGCGGCCGTCGGCATGGCCGTGCAGGAGTGCAAGCCGCAGGTCGCGGCCGTGCTGGCGGCTGTGCCCGACGACGTCGAGGTAATACTGGCGTACGAGCCCGTGTGGGCGATTGGCGCCGCGGAGCCGGCGGACGCCGACCACGTCGTCAACGTTACGAAGGAGCTGCGGAAACTGGCGGCTGGTCGGACGGGCGTGACGCGCGTGGTGTATGGGGGCAGCGCGGGGCCGGGCACGTTTGCGAAGATGGCCGAGGGCGTGGATGGCTTGTTTTTGGGTCGCTTTGCTCATGACATCAAAAACCTGAAGAAGGTCATTGAAGAAGTTGGCGCCGTGTAGAACCATCAACGGTAGAGCCAGCTCAGTGGTGTTACTGAATCAAATAGCGTCTCCGACATGGTGTGGGATTAAGTGTTTGCACATGAGCCATGGCCCGTGGGCCATGACAGCCCGAGCCCCATGGGCCAAGTAGTCACCCCAGGCAAACCTCGACAGTCAGGAGATATGCAAGGGAAGAGCATACGTGCCTCATGCGGCGAGGGGTAGCCACGGCCCTAGACAGTGTATATAGCCCTAGCCCTCGACCCTGCGCGATCTGATGGACTGACTGTCTTGGCGCGGTATCACTGACCGAGTAGACAAATCGAATAAGACTCAAATCCACGAAGCAGAGAAGCCGTTTGAATATCGTATCGTATCGTATCGTATCATACAGGCGTGAGCGGTGTGGTGTGGTGTGGTGTAACGAAAACCAGTCCCAAAAGACAACGTGAGCCACGCACCCCCTTAAGTCCAACAATCCATCCACAACACACAAAAAACGGAACAACTCCCCTACCTGCTCCAACCCCCAATAATGCGAACCCCAAGCGAAAACTGCCCAGCCCTATTCCTCCCACCTACCCTATCCCTACTCACCTCAACAGCTCCCCCACAACCCCCGCAACATAACACACCGCCCCTGCCCCAATCGCCGTCTTCAGCACCCCCGCCACACCCCCCTTCCTCTTCTCCCTCCTTTTTCTCTTTTCCGCCGCATCCTTCATATACACCCTAACCATCTCCTCCTCCCTCTTCCCATACTCCTGCTCCTCCCACGCCTTCAGCTCCTCGCTACTCATATTCATGTTCGGGATGCCGACACCCATATACCCCGTCGGACTCAAGCGCGCCGTGCCGTCGACGGGGTTGATGCCCCAATCGTTGTCCTTTTTCTGTTGTGCTTCGCGGGCTTGTGAGCGGCTAGGCGGGGTTGGGTGAGTGTTTGAATTTGGGGATGTAGGGGTAGGTAATTCGGTAGCGCGCAGGATGAGCATGTCGGGCTTTGCGGTGATGATTTCGTAGGGGCGGGATGAGAGCTGTGGCAGGTGTGGGAGAAATTTCGCGGGGGCGGAGAGCGTTGAGAGCGCGATGGGGAGGGGGATGGCGGGGGTAGTAAAGGGGGTGGGGGACGTGAAGGTCGAGAGGCTGAGCCTATCGTGGGTAGGGTCGTAGGTAAGGATAGTGTAGGTTAGGGGGACAGGGGGCGTGGACGGTTCTGCGGCTGCAGAGGGTACACCACTAGGAGGGGGACTGGAGGCAAGGGCGGGGCCTGAGCTGGTAGGCTTCAGCTGGGTTTGACGGGTCGTTGGTGTGGTGAACGGCGATTCGTCGAATGAAGCTGGCTCTGTTTCGGGGATGGCGTTTACGATGTCGTCTGTTTGTGCTTCAGGTGTTGGTGAACCAGTGACTAGGGATTCCGCCTGGGACTCCGCAGCTATGAGCTCCTCTTGACGTGCTGTGACTGTCGATACTGCTCTGCCTGGGGCAGAAGTGACAGAGCGTGCCTCGTTCCTAACCTCCAGCTCATCCACGTCCTTCGCAGCGGCCGTCGTACTCTCTAACAAACTATTCTGCCCCTCCACTTGACGATGATGAACGGTGATCGGGCCATATACGTCTTCATACGCTCCCCGAACTTCCTCAACGAGGGCCCGATCCGTGGCTAGCTGCTGTTGTGTTGCAGTTTGCTGATCAGCGCTAGCTCCATTACCCACCCCATCAACGTCCCTACTCAAACTATTCAGCTGCTGTCCGAAGGGTCGGAAGAGACTGTGTGTCAAAGGACTGGGCTTTTCAGAGGCCTTTCTAGGAGTTGGCTTCCGTGACCTCGAGTATCCATCATCTGACAGTCCGCTCATGGCGGTCTTCAAAGCTTGCACTTCGTACTTGAGACGCGCGTCTACAGCTGCCACGTGTGCCGAATCCGATGCTCTACTTGTGCTGCTCTCGGGCCCGCTGCATTCTTCGAGGATAGGCTTGGCTCCCTCAATGTCTACTCGTACTTCGGTTTCCTCTACCGCTGGTTCTATGTTTACACCAAGTATCAGCATGCAACGCTGAACAACGCGGTGCAGAGCAATCTGTGTGTCTTGTAAGGCAAGTAGGTAGTTCCCTATCTCCCAGAGTGACTGTTGGGGGCCAATCTTCGCACTCTCCCGTGGGAGGCTGAACAGCAGCGCGCGTGTCAGTTTAGTCGTCTTTTGTAACACATTAGATGCATTCCTTAGTCGTTTTTGGAATCCTCCAGAGACTTGCTGGTCGCCTTTCGTTACTCCGAGAGCGTTGCAAGCTTCCTGGTACTCGGCGTCCGTATCCGCAGAAGCGACTCGAAGTTTTTGAAACATTCTTTTGGTCTTTCGCTTTAGTTCTTCTTGGTCGTTTGCATTACTGCGTGGCTTAGAAAGCGCCCTGACAGCCATTATGACGTTGTCTTCGTCTTGACTCAGTCGTGTTAAAAGAGGCTTGGTGGCTGGAATATCAACGCCGAGGTGTTCATTGACCAATTCCGTGGCACGCCGGGCCTTTTGCACGCCAAGTATAATACCGTCTTTAAAAGCCGTAGAAACAGTCTCAGTGCCCTGTCCGTGCATATCAGAGACTTGGACAGGGTCCATCCAGAAGTGTTTTGCAAATGTATCGCCCCCAGTCTGTAACCACTTTGTTAAACGATCAGTACTAGAGTCGAGCCTCGGTTCGGGGAATTCCGAGTTGTTCAATCGAGTCGTCCGCTCGGGATGTTCTGTCTGCTCAAGAGGCTGGGCAGATCCGGTGTCATCTTTTAACTCTCTTTCCTGGCGCCTCACATACTGATCGTTCAATATCTTTGCTTGAATCATTGGTTCAAGCTCAGGGATATGTTTCCAGGTGAAGTCGGTCTCAAGGCTTTGTCTTTCCCCAGGCCTGTGTCCAGTTTTACCGTTGCTACGCTTCTTGGCACCCATTCTTGCGCGAATCTCGTCTGCATTAAGAAAATCAATATCGTGTTTTGGAAGCTGGTTCAGGATCTCTGGTGTGGACTTCGGACGTCCTGAAGACAGGTTCAGGTTTGAGTCGGGATTAAATTCGATTGTCTCTTGAGGCATCGCGAGCCCAATATAGGACTTCGAGGAATCTTCCGAGGACATTTCAGCGCGAGGATGTGGAGGCTCTGAAGATGCTGTTGGGGACAGCTCAGGTTCAAAATTTAATTCAGTAGGGAGGAAAGGATCACCCGTCGCGCGGGGCACAGTGTTGTTCGTAACGTGGCTAGGGTCCGCTTGCATGCTCATTTTGGAGTGCGTCTGAACGATATCATGCTTTTCATCCTCAGGTCTCTGAACGGAAGGAAGAGATGCTCGCCTGTCCAGAGCAGTCTGTCTCCAGCCATTGATGTTAACCTCTTTGCTAGACAATTGCGAAGAGTTAGCGAGGAACTCTTCGATGAAGGGCGTTTCTCGGGCGGGCGTCTCGTTCCTCGTCCCAGCATCTGCCACGCTCGATACGTCGACAGAGTTCAGCTCCTCACTAGGATGAGGTTTTCGGGTTTCCGGAGATCGCTGTGTATCGTGCCCTGGCTCACCACCTGTTGGAAATGAGCTCTGTGTTGGTACTGAAGTCAAAGTCTGGGCTTGATCGAATGCACTTCTCCCTTCTGTTTTTGTGTAGACCTGCGGCCTTCGTGGATCGGATGGCGATATAACGGGAGAGGAGTAGTCAACACTTTCAAACCTGGAGGCTCTAGAAGGTGAAACCGGTAACGGTCGTTCGCGCGGCTGAGGTGGGTCATCACTAGATAGGTTGACCTTTTTCGGGTATGTCGGCCTAGGGCTGTCGGTGGCGGACAGATTTGCTTGTGGGGGCCTCGATGTAGATTGCTCCCCTTTACGTGAAAACACTACTCGGTGTTAGGTTCGTCTTGAGTCTGAATATACTCTGGCCTAGCTTACCATCCTTCTCTCCATTTACCCCCTCAGCTTTACCTCCAAGTTTCTCCAACCACTCATTCAACTTCATGTCCTTAACCATCCACCTTGGAAAACTCTTGTACACCCACTCCCACTCCTTCAACCCCTTTCCTGCCAACATGTCATCGCTTGCTCCGAAGAGCGCCCTATACGGATCCTCCTGAAACTTCCTCTTCCATCGTCGATAATGCTGAACCTGCAGCCAATCTGAGTTCGACAAACCGGTCGGACGCTTTCCATCGTCTTCATCTTTGTATTGGGCCAGTGTAGGTTGGGACCGGGAGAAGCAACGCGTTCGAATGGCAGCTTCGTTGTCGCGGAGGGTTCGACGGGCATAGCGATGGATGGGTGAGCGGCACCAGAGGGCAGGGTTGCGACGCCACCAGACCATGGTGACTAGCTTCTGATATAGATATGATGTTTGTAAGGTAGTAGGAGTGAGTGGTTTGAGGGAGGCCGATGCGATCCCTTGCTAGGGGAGGGAACAATCACATTCGGAGTCGAAGAGAGAAGTCTGAAGACGCGATGGGAGTTGTTGTAGATGGCTTTATAAACTGATCGCTCATAGAATGGCACTCGAATGACTGCGCGATAGTGCTCGGTTGAGCCGTCGTCACGTCCGCGGACAGCGATCTCACCTCGAAGGCGGGCAGTAATTCAATGAGGTTACAAAGAAATCTGATGAACACTGAGCATTTCAGCAGATGCTAGACCGGCCGAGATGCAAGCAACGATGGGTGTCTAGATGTGAGAGATGTAACGATGGAGTTGACGTTCACGACTGCCGCCTGCTATCCCCGCTAAGGTCCGGCTCCCCTATCTGGTTCGCGGGGTATGGGCAGGATCCATATCAGCAGACACTACAGCCACATGATCGCGCATTCCCGCGGCGGGCAACATCGATTTTCCGGCTCTGCAAGATAATTTGTTGGTCTAGCGCATTTCACTAATCTTCAGTCTATTCCCGCCCTTGTCGTGGTCGTAGTGGGATGCCGAGGTCGTGTCTTGTAGGTAGGTGTGACCCCGCCCCGCAATCCTATCGAACCGAATCTGGATCGGCCCCCCGCCGGTCAAATTAGTCGCCGACAATTTGTCGTCTTCCATGAAACCTATCCAATCCATCAGCCTTACCTACGGCATTAACATCGACATAGTCGGTGTATCGGCAACACTGCCGAAACTCTGGAGCCTGTAGTAATTATCTGTGTCTAGTGTACGCCGCAAACGCCCCCGGTTGCGATATCCCCATGTGTCTTCACGGAGTTATGTTTGTTCGTACAATCTTGCCTCCTATCCCCGCGTAAACCCGCCCGATCAAGGCGGTCCTGCTTCTCCACGCTGCTGCTATAAAGCCGATGGATGCATGCTTTCGGCTTTATTTTGATCAAGCCATCTCCTCTACTCTCCACCCGACAGCTTAACCATGGCAGACAAACCTATCATCCTGATCACCGGCGGCAACGCAGGCATTGGCTATGAGACGGTCAAGGCCTTGTATGCCTCGCCAATGGCATCAACAATTCTGATGGGCAGTCGATCGCTCGAGAAAGCGAAAAGTGCGATTTCCACACTGCAATCCGAGATCCCAAACGCGAAGTCGGAGATCGTGCCGCTGCAGATTGACATCGAAGACGATGCCTCCATCGACAGCGCGTACAAGGAGGTAGAATCGAAGTGGGGAAGAGTGGACAGTCTCATCAACAATGCTGGTACGTATGCTTTACTACTTCCACCCGTCTGTCTCCAGAAGACTCACCGAAGCCACAGGAGGCTCTTTTGATCCAGTCATGCTGCAAAAGCCCGGCGCAGCAGGCATCCGCGAGGCCTTTGACCACTCCTACTCCCTCAACGTCACCTCCACCCACGTCATGACGCACACCTTCGCACCGCTCCTCCTCAAATCCTCAGAGCCACGTCTCCTCTTCGTGACCTCGGGCCTCTCCTCGCTCGAGACATGCGCCGAAGGTCGCAACCCATCCTTCGCCCAGCCGATACCTGCGGGGTGGCCAAAGCCACCGGCTATGAGCGCGGTTGCATACAGAAGCAGCAAGACGGGGCTGAACATGCTGGTACTGGACTGGGTGAGGGTCTTGAAAGTCGACGGGGTGAAGGTGTTCAACATCAGCCCGGGATTCCTTGCGACCAACTTGGGTGGCATGGGGGCGGAAGCGCTGAAGAAATTTGGTGCTGGCGACCCTTCGATTGGCGGGACGTTCCTACGGGATGTAGTCGAGGGCAAGAGGGACGAGGATGCCGGGAAGGTTATCGGGAAGGATGGGATACAGCCGTGGTGATTGCGACAACCGTAGGTAGTGGGTGGCTTAAGACACTTGGAATTAACTTTCTCAGTATCAAGGGGTCTCTTTGCTGTGTACTTTGACTATAAAATAGTATTGTTACATGGTCATACGTCAGTTGGAACTAATTTTCTTAATATCAAGTGATGTCAGTTCCTCATGAACATCAGTGTGGTAAAGAGTTGCAGTCGCTACAATTCCGACAGTTTACTTGCCACGCGGTTTTCATTAGTGATCTGAGCCTGGCTTAAGCATGGAACTAGTACGTTACTGTTAAAAGCTACGTTTGAATCTGTACTTAGTGTTGCGCATTTCCCTCGTGGTAGTCCAGTGTTGTATACGGAGAAACCCTATAAGCCTGAGCCAAAATTAATTGCTCTATAACTAACTCTAACTCAAATTGAAGCAACTGTTGTAGCGTCTTCAATCACAAGCAACCAGCGTGCGTGACACTTAGCAAACAAAAGTTTAAAAAGAATAAGTAGCACATGATGTGTCACCAGCCCTCCAAACCCCCAAATAACCCTCAGCGCACACCTCTACTACATCTCTCTCCAGGACCCATTCATCAGCAAAAAGAAAGTCTTTTCCGACACCGGGAATCGAACCCGGGCCTTGCCGGCACTGTAGAGTATACTCTCGATGAGAGCGGCAAATCCTAGCCACTAGACCATATCGGATGTTGTTTGATGAAGATTTGGCCGCGGATTAAATATATATAGTATCTTAAAATGAGAGGCAATGAGCGCGTGTGCGTTTACGAGCTAGCAATGAGTGATTTTTTGTAATATTTACCAGGAGGGGCTTCTGTGTGGGTAAAGTGGGGGCATTGTTTATTTTACCTTGCCGAAGCGAAGTGGGGGAAGCCGCTTCCTCTTGAGTGATTTATTGCCGAACATCAAGCAAACCCACTGCCGGTGAGACATCTGAACACGCATGGGGTATAGTGAGGAGCGGCCGGGCTCCTGTTACTACTACACTGCAGATCGCGTGGGGATATCACGAAAAGGTGATTGAATACTTCACTTACAATGAGGATTATGTGTAGAAGGATGGTTGTATTTTCTTACAGCTTGCTTCGCACTGTAGACCCCTGGGTGCTTGCTTTGCTCGGGACCCCGCCAGGATCTCCTAGCATCGTGAGTATCTCCTTATAAGTGACTATGGCTTTATCAACGGGTCCAAGCCATAGAAACTTCAAGCATGTATTTCAAAAATCACGAGACTGGTCGTTGTGCAGCATCGACAGCGATTTCGTTTTAAAAAGTCCGCATGAAACGACAGAAGATAGGATGTAGTTTATCTTTAACGAAGACCGCTTATATCTACACTGTCTCACGAGGTGCGTTGAAAGCACAAATAGCACGACAAGTCCAGAGCTTGATTGTCATACTTGGATATGTTAATGTATAACTGAATCTAATCAGACACCGGAGGCAACTTGACAAGCCAGTTCTCCCAGAACCTCAACCCATCGAACCCCTGCTCTCGACAAAGCGCACCACTTTCCTCTGCCATTTCCAGCTCCTCCGTAGCGACTCCGACGCTCCAACCGAATGTTTCCGCCGTCTCCTGCGCGGTGACTCCCCTTCCATACATTCGCCAATCCCACGACACGTCCGTCGCTGGAGGCAGACTGTGGAGTTCCTTGAGCCAGGCTAACAGACTAGCAATCGTCTTCTCGTCAGTCCGATCGCGGCCCTGCACTACAAGCAGTCCGCTCCTGAACTGTCGCAATCGAACGGGGAGCTTGAGCTTGTCCCACATGCCTGCAGCTTTCTCGAAGTCGCTCGGGCTGACCAGTTCCACCCCGCCCCTGGATCGATTGAAGACTGCCCACAAATCTACGAGAGTTACGATGCCTCCTTCTCTCTTCAACACGCCTCGCGTATCGTCGGTAAGCCATTCCGCTAGATTCCTAGACAGCTCAGAGACATATAGCGACTCCGAGCCTGACCCAAGCATATCCTTCGTTGTCACAAGGCCAAGTGCGGAAGCAGATTGGGAAGCAATGGTACTTGCTTCGGAATTCCCATTCGTACCTAGATTAGCTTGAGAGGCAAACTGCTCAGCTAGTGCAATGATTTCTTTGGCAGACGTCATGAGAGCCTCGAGGTCCTCAAACGCGCTTCCGATCATGACCTCGTTGTTCTTCCGTTGCTCTAACCCTCGTCGTTCAAGACCAGCTATGCCTACAACCTTGTTACGTTCGACTTCGGATGATGACTTCGGTGTCGTGGTGTATCCATCATCGAAGATACTTGACGATTGGCGGGGTTTTGGGATAGGTGGCGCACTTTGAAGTAGCCACTTTCTCTGCACAAGCGCATTCTTCAGGCGTTCGTAGAAAATCTTCTCTCCACCACCACGAAAAGAGAACTTGATACATTCAATGCCCTCCTCCTGCAAAGGGGAAGTGGTGAGCGAGGGTCCGGGCGACTCGGCTCTCCCAATAGTTTTCGCCGATTCCAGTCTTTTATCGGGCAATGATAGTAATGATGCCCCACATATTTCGCAACTCGTCAAAGATGGATGATTTTGGAAAGTGCACCTAGGACATGAAAAGGAACCTGTGCCAGTGGAGCTGACTTGTCCACCTCCAGCGCTTGCTGTTATCGTTGCATGGTTATCATCTTTGGGAGGCAAACTTGGTGTGGGTCTGTTCGTCATAGCCGAGATCGCTGCCTTTACCACATGTACCAACGGCGGTTTTATTCCACAGGCTAGACATGGCGGCAACGGGGTACGAGCGTTCGCGGTCGCGGGATCAAAATTCGAGGGGACCGGATTTGAAAAGGAGCATATCGGACAGACCCAGGTCGCGCTCTGGGGGACTGCTGGCGCTGGACTACCACCTCTATCAGGACTGCTCGACGCTGGTGATTGCGCAGTACCGTGCGCTCCCGGAAATCCGCGAGTGAGCTGCTTCGAGGGCTTTGGGTAGAGTGTTATTTTGGGAGATGACTTGAGAAATCCCGCCTTCATGATTGTTAGTAATCTTCTTGGTGGACCGGGGTCAGACGTACGAAGGGTACATAGCATTCATGTCGCTCAACATCCTTCAAGTTGATAGCCACGGAGTACTTGCGCGGCTCGTCATGGTCCACATAGCAGGCCCGGTGAGAGGTCAGATAAGCCTGGCCGTTCTGGAAGTTCGGGAGTTTGAATTTCCTGGGGAGCGGGGTTAGCAGCGTGAAGCAAGGCAAGCAGCAATGCCGCCTACCCCTCGTACAAGCCCACGGCGTCCTGCACAAAAAGTAGCGTCTCCTCTGGCAGCAGCGACGGGCGCAGTGCCGTGGTAAGATCGAGCTGACGCAGAAACATCCAGCAGAGTCATGAGCGGAGGCAGTCAAGGCCGGCTGCGGCTGCGACTGCGACGGAGGGTGAAGCAGACATCGGCGGGCACACATTCACCACGGGCCACGGCTAGCTGAGCGGTCGGCCATCGTCATTAGACCAGACCCAATACCGACTAGCGCGTCGGTAAGCGCTTGGCACGCGACGCTCGGGCACCACGCTTCAACTTCAGACTCCAGCTGTCGCCCGCCCTGCCGCCTCCCTCACCGCGACCACCCTCCACAACACATCCCATCGCCAACCCCTCGTTCGGCGTCGACGACTCGTTCGCACGAACCACTCCCTGTAAGCTATCACCGTAAAAAGTCCCGCCTTGTTGTGCGCCAGTTCACCTCGTCATGACTCTGCCGACCACCGTAGCAATGAGCCGGGCCATGCAGCAACCCGCCTACACCGCAGTGACTCCGCGAACGACCCTCATGAGGCCAGCCGCTGCTCCTGCCGTACGTCTCCCCAAACCATTCAGGTTGATGTTCTCTGTTCTGCGCGTTGACCCTGGCTAGCACAATGCCGCCGCTCCTGCTGCGAAGCCGACAAAGGTTGTGTGGTCGGATCCTGTCCGCGACTATGTCGGGCGTGCATTCGACCCGGAGTTTGCCATTGAGGGCATCTCCCACCAGGACACACAGGAGAAGTTGAAGTCGGTCATAGGTTACTACGCCTCGATGGCGATGCAGGACGAGATCGACTGGGCAACCTATCCGCTTCCGCAGCAGATCATTGCGCAGGAGCGAAACGCCGCTCAAGCTTCTTCGCCTTCTCTGGACGGGTTCTCCAGCCTTCATCAGCCGAACGGATTCACTAACCCTGCATCTGCTTCAAAGAAACGCAAGTCAACGGACGTGGCTGGATTCCAGGACCATGCAGCCCACGCTCCCATCCCCCCATGGAGACACACTAATTTGCAGGATCGCGTTACACTGGCTACTAAACACAACGACAAACGCCAGAAGAAACATCTTGGGGAGACCGTAAGTAAGTTGGAAGAGCTTGAGTTGGAGAAGCGTAAACAGCGCTTCCAGCTCGAAACCGTCGATCGCACGACTCCTCCTCCCGATGACGACTCCCACTCCGATATGCTCAGTGGACCGATCGTTGGAACAAACCAGAAGCTTGAAAAGAGTTTCTTCCGCCTCACCGCGCCTCCCGACCCAGCGACCGTTCGTCCTCAAGACGTGCTCGAGAGGACGTTGGCCCATCTTACGAAGAAGTGGAAGGCAGAAAAAAATTACAATCATATCTGCATGCAGTTCAAGTCTCTGCGCCAAGATCTCACAGTCCAGCACATCAAGAATGCCTTCACTGTAAGAGTGTACGAGAGGCACGCCCGGATTGCACTGGAGAAGGGCGACTTGGGTGAGTATAACCAGTGCCAGACGCAGTTGAAGGAGCTCTATGAGCAAAACTTGGGAGGCAATCCGGTAGAATTCACGGCGTACCGCATACTCTACTTCGTGTACACCTGTAACAAGACCGACATGAACGACTTGTTGGCAGAATTAACCCCAACTGACAAGTCCCAAGAGTGGATCAAGCATGCCCTCGCTGTGCGATCTGCATTAACTCTTGGCAATTACCATAAGTTTTTCAAGCTCTATCTTGTCGCGAAGAATATGGGCGGCTACTTGATGGACATGTTCATCGAGCGCGAGCGTCTCTATGCTCTCGCTAACTTTAGCCATGCGTACGTCACTTGCCCGAAACCCTACAGCAGACATCCGCTAACCGCTGGCAGATATATGAGCGTCGCACTTCGCTTCCTCACGGATGAGCTCGCCTTTGAATCCGATGACGCTTGTCGTGAATTTCTCGAATCCCACGGCGTTGCTCAGTACATTGTTGAAGACAGCGTCGACGATCAACTCGAACTCCGTGTCAAAGTAAAAGAAGCTCGCCGTGTGTTCGAACAACTTCGCGCTGCAGCCTTCAGCATAGTAGACATCAAAGGTCAGATCTAAACTGACACGGCAATAACGATACGCGGCCTCGTTTCCTAGCAGTCCTAACCTACATTGGCCCTTTGCCCATTTTCTCCAAAATCCATTCTGCGACACCTTTCCTACCTCATTACCAGTCTCGACGCAACAGAAGCAAGTCCAGTCATCTTTTTCCCGGAACAATTGCTTCGTTTCTTCCCCCGGAACTACTCGGAACGCGAGGTCCCGCTTAATGCAATGATGCGCGGGAACTTCTAGTTCACAATCTTCACACGTTAAACGTCTCGAAACCATCTTCTCGGCCATGTTCCACGTTCCAGTGGCACTACTTTGTCTCTTTTGGTATCTGGTCTAGTAGTCCGGTATTACTAGCAAGAGTCGGTTGTCAAAAAGCAGAATGTGGCCGAGAGCATGGGGTGTAGGCAAAAGTCATGATTGAGATGACAGTTTCGACGCATGGACTTGGCCCCTTCTTTGTCTCACTGCGCCAAGCATGGCCGGCTATGAAATGTCCGATACCACACGTGGGAGTACGGGGTCCGACGCTGGAACTCACTTCATTCTTACTCACATCACCATTTAGGCAAGTATATCTCCATGAGTTTCTACTGGGTATCATATCACCTCTCGATCTGCGCGTACCGAACGATGTTGCGATGGCAATGGTCCATTTCTTGCGAATTTTGTAAAGTGGCGTCAACGGAAATGGGCGTTTATGTGGCATTTTGATTGTCGGTTCACGTGGGCTCGTTTTGTTTGTGGTTCGGCGACGGCGGTGCACAGTGGCCAATGGAGTTGGAAAGGTGGGATCTGTCGGTATGATTCGCTCACAGCTGGCGATACTGCTAGCCAAAGAGTTATTTTCAACGGCGCTTTCTGCCGCTTCACGCTCTAAGCACTAGAGGCGCAGGCTGCTCGCAAGTCTACACAATGGATTGGTCTACAACTATCAGTGATCTGAGTTTGGTGTGCCCCGGCCGCGTGTGGTGAATGCGACTATAATAGAGAGTATGGTGGTGAGCTGACCGAACGCCTTATGGGGGCGTACGGAGTAAGAAAAGATGCGCCGGACAAGCAACCCCAGCGGAGGCCGCAGACGTCGGCGGATCCGGACTGCGCTGCCCTGAGGCAGCTGGGTAAATGTGAAGATGAGGGACATAATGTGAGTTCGAGGGACAGGGAAGTTAGACGCCGCGCAGTGTGGCATGCTTCGGCGTGGGCCAAGCGCAACCGGCTACCTATACAATTACCCAGATCGGGACGCGCCATTGGCTGCGAGGGCATAATTCGCGCGGCGCACATGTGCAGAGGGGCTCGCCGAGGGTGCGCCTGCGCCGTCTCGACTCTCGCGGACGGCGGCAGAGCTACGGACCTGCATTGGGCCTCCACGCGGCCGCCGTTGGGCCCTGGGGGGCTGTTGGCTCGATATTGCAAATATCCGCAGCCCTCCTCATCACGTCTGCAGTGCCCATTGTCTGTCCCAGGACCACACCGAGGTCGCCGTCACCCGTCACCACGCACGGCTGCAAAGTGCAGCGACAAAGACCAGTTCGCGCATCGCATTCGTCGCCACGCAGGGCACCTGGCGGCGAACAAGGCCCAGCGGCACAGCTCTAGGGCGTACCAGTGGCCCGAACGGTGGACCGGCGCCTTGCATTTCTTGCTCCCTTGACAGCTTTCACGCCCACGGTTCTGCTGGTCGAAGATAGCTTCCTCAGCACTGCGACACCAGCGCGTCGGCCGTAGTCGGACCTGCTCACTGAGACTGTCACTTCGGATCTGCGCGAGCCTTCAGAAGTTCAGGCGCCTCATTTCCACCCAGTCCTGCAGCGGCCCAAGCACCACCCGTCAAATCCTGGTTGCCGCACGCAATCAAACTGGCCGTCCTCTTTTCACCACCACGTCCAGCTGGTTCCCACCGCCGCGCGCCGATCATCCACAACCCGCCGGTCGCGAACGTCGCATTCACTCGCAGCTATGAAGGTAGGTCGGCCGCGTTTTGCCACCCGCCGCCGCCATAAGCGTCCCAAGGTCGCTGTCGAGTCACGCTAACGTCGTTCGCAGTTCCGCAGGTCCATGAAGAGCGAGAAGGACAGGGACAGCCGGCCACACCACATCTCCATCCCCCCCAAAGACGCGATCGCAATCGTGCCCCCCAAAAAGGTGAGTCGCGCACCGCCGCTGCCATGATGCCACCATGCCCGCCTACCCCGCCGCGCCGCCTGCAGTCGCGGCGGCGTCGGCGTCGGCGTCGGCGTCGGCGTCGCGGGCGCTCGACGAGCTCTGCTGACAACGGCCCTCCTCCTCTAGGTCATAAAGGCGCTCTACGACTACGCTGCGCCCGACCCCGACCCCGCCTCCGGCTACCTCAGCTTCTCGCAGGGCGACTTCCTCCACGTCGTGGGCCGCGAAAACGACGCCGACTGGTACGAGGCGTGCAACCCGCTGCACGGCACGCGCGGGCTTGTGCCCGTCACATACTTCGAGCCCGTGGGCAAGACGGTGCGCGACAGCAGCAGCTCAACAAGGTCCGTGACGCCCGCCCTGCCAACCGCTCCGCACGACTCTGGGTACCAGGAGCGCGCCGTTACTAGCCCCAGCAACCCTGACGACTCCATGCAACCGCCGCTGCGCATGTCGAAAGCCTTGGCCTTGAGCAAAGGCTCCGGTGCGATGGTCTACGGCATAGTCATGTACGACTTCAAGGCGGAGCGACCAGACGAGTTGGAGGCAAAAGAGGGGGAGGCTATTATTGTTATCGCGCAGTCGAATCCCGAGTGGTTCGTCGCAAAGCCCATCACACGACTCGGCGGACCCGGCCTGATCCCCGTCTCCTTCATCGAGATACGAGATATGACTACAGGGCAGGCCGTGCCAGATGCATACGATGCCGTGAGGCGCGCTGGTGTCCCCAAGGTCGAGGAATGGAAGAAAATGGCAGCTGACTACAAAAACGGGAGCATCCCACTCGGGAAGCTTGAGATCAACTCGCCGCAGTCGCTGCAGCAGGGTATGGAAAGAATGAGCCTAGGCAGCAAAAGTCAGGCGGGCAGTCATCCTAATGGTGGATTCGCGCAAGCAAATTCGGTGAGTTCTGCCTAATCAGAAATTCCCCTTCACTGCTAACCAGGCTCCGGTATCAGGCCCACTCCCATTCGCGAAATAATTCCCAGGTTCAGAACCGCCCGCACTACCGTGCGTCAGATACCAGCCTTCTGGCACCTGTCAAAGCCTGTGTTCCACGGTACTGTTTTGCTGATGACATTTTCTGGTTCATCATTGAATGTGTAATGGAGGACGGCCGGCACTGGGAATTACAACGTCTCTACCAAGACTTCTACGACTTGCAAATCCAGCTGATTGCGACGTACCCGTTAGAAGCTGGTACCAGTGGGGTTGGCGAGCGCACGCTACCGTTCATGCCGGGTCCTGTCACTTATGTCACGGACAATATCTCTAATGGTCGCCGCGCCAATCTCGATGAGTACATTAAGAATCTGCTCAAGCTCGGCAATCACATCACCCACGGAAATCTTGTAAAAAGCTTCTTTGCACCGAGACAAGGCGACTACGAGATCGATCCCGACGTAGCAGCTGCAGACGAATACCGCATGTCTCAAGCATCTGCGCGATCATCCGACCCCTCGCAAGGCGCGTCGAGGCAGTCCTCTGCGGACCAGCTACAGGCCACTACGCCGCAGACGCCCTACTCAACTGGATCCAACTTCGCGAGCCACCAACGTGGAGCTTCTGTCACAAGCCACGGAGGCAACTTGAACCTTCCGACAATGCAACACCAGCACTCCAGTGTCTCAGCTAACAGCACAAACACTGGTACGAACTCGGCCTTAAAAATCAAGGTGTGGTTTGAGGAGGATAATTGTGTTGTGATCCGGATGCCTGCGTCTTTGAGGTTTGTCGATTTATACAACAAACTCAAAGAACGCAGGGCGTTAGAAAAGCCGGACGAGAACAAGTTGGAAGATTTGGTCATCGAGTACCGAGATGAGATCGAGGGCCAATATTATCCGATCGAGAACGACGAAGATTTAAACATCGCTGTGGAACGAAACCCGAAGCTGACGCTAAGCGTCACGGCCCAAAGGTAAGGTCCTACTTTAATCGCAACTTTCTTCAGCGGATGGTGTCGGGGGATCGAATTGCTTATTCAATATGGAGTCATGATTGATGAGGGGTTGGGGTCTTTTTCATCCGGGTCCGCTTTCTGGGGTCCTTCCACTTGTCGATGCTCCAGCGGGGGTTGCAGTCGGTCTAGGAAAGTCCTCTGGATTCCGGTCAGCTGCGCATTTTCTCACCCGGCATTTTCTCTCTGGCTTTGTTTGTTGTCCGTTTTCCAAAGGGCGTTTTTCCAAAAACAGAGGGTGGAAGGCGCATTCAGGATGCATATTTGGCGGACGGTTCACAATTTTTTCCTCTATTACCCTGGATCCGGCCTTTGTTCTTGCATCATCAATCAGTGTTTGCCGAACAACAAGTGTAGCATGAACGGGGGTGTTACTTTATACACGAGGAAGTAGCTGGATGCAATGTTTTGGGTCGCGTATTGGATGGAGCTGCAGTCAGGCGGCGAAAGCAAGCATATCAATGATGATGGATCATCTGGCTTACGCGGAATCTGGTTATGACGGTTGGTTGATGTGGCGGGTCAGGGTTGGTTAGGTGGCAACAATTGCAAAGATGGTGTTCTGTCTTCTTCAAAGTTCATGTGGAGTGTGTCTTACTCGAACTGACGTAGGTGACCACAAGTTACGTGCCTGTGTGGTGTAACGCTCGGTAAGATGTGATGGCGCTCGGTTTGGATACTTGTTGGATCTGGTGCTTGGGTGCAAGTGTTGTGTGTAGTTCACTGTGCGCTGCTGGAAGACGTTCTCAATGGTTCGATCGGGAATTGATGGGTGCTAAGAACTGCTCTGTTGCTCTGACATATGGAACGAATTGAAGACCGAACTAGATACCGTAGAGTATTTACCTGATGGCGCTATCGTGATGCTTTTGGTGGTAGAATGAGTTCAGATGCCAGGAACCAATGAGATGATGCTGACTGGCCATACGTTTGCTCCGAAGCCGGCCTGGATTTCTCCCAATGACGAAGCCGCCCTTGGCGCTAAACCGATGAGTGAACCACCTAAACATAGCCGTCACATCCCGGATGCTCTTCTTGCACTTGCACTGAACTCCCCAGGAGCATCTCCTGCAATCGACCCGCGATCACCCTGCTCTGTCCGACCAGCCAATACGCGCGCCTGAACCTGGCAAGGAAAAGAGGCGGAATACATGCAGCGCAGAAAGAACGAGTTCGTTAATCACAGGAGGAGGCTGCAATGGGGGAAGACGGAAGCAACGCAGCGTCGCGACCCGCAGAGAAGAAGTTGGGTTGTTTGAAAGAGGAAATGGAAAGGCCTGCTGGAATTGACAACTGGAGCCCGTCGCCTGCACTCCCGAAGCCCACGATGGCGAGCAATGACGCGTCGAGGGATGATAAGAAGAGCTGGAATACGCACAAGCTGGGGCTGAGGATCGGCGCGGACGCGCTGGCGGCGAGCGCGGCGGGCGTGCTGGTTGCGCCACTGATCACCATGATCGACAAGGGCATCATCGAGAATGCGAGTGGGCGAAACACACTTGGAGAGAGTCTGCGGGCGAGCGCGCGGGAACTGCTGTTGAAACCGCATCGGTTCCTCACGGGCAAACCTTTTGCGCTGATCTACGTATGCCAGCCCAGCCCTTTCCTCTCTTCTCCTCGTCTTCGGTTTTGTCCTGCTAACCTACCCACCCATTCCAGATCCTCTACTTCGGCACCTACTTCACCGCCAACACCATCGACACCGCCTCCTCAACCATGCACAACACGCCCCTGTCCTCCACCACCGCCGGCACCCCCAAGTTCCTCGCGACCTCGACCTCCAACCTCGCCCTCTGCCTCTACAAAGACAACCGCTTCACCCAGCTCTTCGGCCCCGCATCCTCCTCCTCCGCGCGCCCCGTCCCACTCCCCACCTTCCTGTTCTTCACCGTGCGCGACTGCCTCACCATCTTCGCCTCCTTCAACCTGCCGCCGCTGTTCGCCCCGACGTTCGCGCGGCACATGGGCGCCGCGGCGCAGCAGTACGTTAGCGCTGCTAGCGCCGCGCAGTTCCTCACGCCTGCGGCCGTGCAGATCGTGAGCACGCCGCTGCATTTGCTGGGGCTGGATCTGTATAATCGGCCGGGGGTGAGGTGGGGCGGGGATGAGGGGAGGGGGGCAGGGTGCTGAGGGATTGGGCGAAGAGTGCCGGGGCGAGGATGGGGAGGATTATTCCGGCGTTTGGGGTGGGGGGCGTGGTTAATACGAAGGTGAGGAGGGGATTGTTGGGGAGGTTGGAATAGAAGACGAGGAAGAAGACGAGGCAGGGGAAATAAAGGACGGTAGAGGTGTTCGCACTGTACGATTCAAGACTAGACTCACGGCCGTTTTCCACGAACTCTCCACTTCATCTATTTATCCGTTGCAGGCAGGCAGGCCGGCAGGTCGGTGGTTTTTTTCCAAATTCCTCGGTTTAGCGGTTACAGGCAGGCAGTCAGTCAGCCAGCAGAGCAGTCTTGCTATTAGCATCCATCTTGTCGCGTCTTTTGCATATGCATAACACTCCTGCATCCAGTTCAGTTTTGTTCTGTTCGCTCGCATTGTTGGTTAGTACATTCTGGCGTTTGTTGAACTTAACCTGACTTCACTTGACGTTGAGCGCGGGCTTTTCTTCGTTCGTATGGGGGATTGGGCTTTTTGGCTGTATGTGTGTGTATGTGTGTGGTTGACTTTGGGGGGAAGGATCGGAAGGATGTGACGGACGCAGAGCGATGTTTTTGTACTGCTTTTCAATAATACGGATACAGAGCCACTTATCCCGCCCTCCCCCCTTTCACATAAATCATACCTCGAAAAAGACTACACAAAGTCTGCTGTTTCCAATCGATTAGAACAGGTTGCGCCTCATGGTGAGAAAATCCGAATTGGAACATACAAAGATTGACACGGATGAGTAAAGTGAAGAAGGGATGTTTGAGGCCAAGCTCTGGTATGTGAACGAAGCTGTCAGGGAGACGAATACGGAGACTGGTGGTTTAGGTCGCGTTAGTACGGATGAGCTGAACTGAACTGAACTGGTTGGCACCGATTCGAATATGGTGACTTTTAGAGAAGCTGGTCATTTGTGTTGGAGGTGCGGCGAACAGCGGGTTGGGCGGTATTCCGGAAACAGTGTCGTAAGAGCAGAGAGCGGGAGTGAGGGGACATCCTTTCGAGACTCGGATTCCGCGGTAGGTGGAGGATTGATGGGAGATGGCTTACTGTCATTAGAGCTTCTTTCTCTTCAACCCTTTCACTCAGTTGATGTCGTCCGCCTTATTCCGAGGAGTTTTTGATGCTCGTATAACAGTGCTCGAAAGGATGCGATGCTTCGCTCCTGGGCCAGTATTGAGGCTTCTAGTGCTGCTGTTAAAGAGTCTGTCTGAGTTGGCGTGAACACAGTTTTCCCGTCGAGGTTGTTATTTAGCTCTCGGTCAGGAGGAATCTTATTCGACTCGATTGACTGGCCAAGCTCTTCTGTTGCTTCTTGTATTTGTGCATTCGCGTCTTCGGCATGCTCCTGAGTTCCGGTATCAAAAGTGGCGGATTCCTGGGGGAGGTTTGCTCTTGGCTCGTTTGGAGGGACTCGGTAGCCTTCATCCAATTCCAGATTTCTACCCATCCTTGGCCTCTCCGGTGGAGTACGGGACGGTTTGTCTTTGGGATTTTCGCGTTCAATTTGCTCCTCGAGTCGCCGGATCGGGGCACCCTCGAGATTTTTGAGAAGCATAGGGACAAAGAACAGAAGTAGTCCTGCTGCCGTGACGATGATGTAGGTGATTAGAATGCCTAGAGAGCTTCCTTGTGGTCGTTGAGAGTCCAGATCCCTAATCCATAATGATCCCAGGTAAACTCCAAGCCCCACGAGAAAGGCTCCGACCGACCAATTCAGCAACAAAGCCGGGATCTTGATCATGAGAGCCGCATTGAAGGATGCATGTACCCATCGTCTTTTATTGACCAGTTGCGTTACAAAATCCCTTTGGAGTTCCGCCCACAGCTCCGGTCCCTCCTCGCTGATAGCTGTCGGGTCGTAACGTTTCTTTCTACCGGTATTCTTGAGACCCTGAACTTGAACGTGTGCTTCTCTTAGGTCCTGGCTACCAGCTGGCTTACTCAGCCAATCCTTGAGATCAGACAATCCGAAAAGACTGCTGATACGTTGCTGCAAGAGACATGCGAAGAAAACGGAGAGTGCGCCGGTGGCTAAGCTAAGAACAAAGGCTGCCTTGGCCGTCCAATGCGCGGAGCTTAAGTTCTCAAGAGACAGTGCTGTAATCGCGACTTGCGCAACGATGGCGGCCTATAATCCGAGATTATTAGCAGAACCACATCAATATTGGACGTTATGCTTTGATAGGATGAGTCACATACAGCCACAGCAAGCATGTTACAATCATCATTCATCGATTTCTTCAAGGCCGTTGCCTCTTCGATAGCTGTTACCTCATCTTCGTGAGGCTTAAGCAAGTGTTGTTCTATACGTTCGAGAACATACCCGGCGTCAGGGAAAATGAACACCAGAAGCGCCGCCTGAAGAACACCGTAGTCTTGCTTCAGCTCTACCAAAGAGCGACGCAAGGCTCGAAATGTAATGATGCTGTACGCATTGTAGGCAGTTAGAGAAGATAATATCCAAACCCAAAATTTATCGCGAACAGCTTCGAACATCTTGTTAGTGTGTGAGACGCTGTTCGAGAGCGATGGGACCGTGAAACGTGCGGGGTCTAACAGATTTTTTTGAATAGCCAGCAACCAAGAAAAAAGAAAGCGAACAGTCAGCTCTAAAAATAGCTGGGTCGTGCAGACTCAAGATTCTGTTTTGGGGGTAACCATCTTTGTCTTGTCTATTACGAACCCTAGGTGCTTTACGGGTATATACCCCATAAATATTAGAGAGAAAATGGTTTTCAAACAAAACTTGCTGTCCACTCGCTGACCGTCGCATCATTGAACGGAGTATGAGCGTGTTACAGTGGATTTCTTGTGCATTGTCGAAAGTTGCTGTAACAAGGCACAGTCTCTTGGTGCGTCACCAACTGGAGGCCACAATCTTTCCGGACGTTGCTCGCGCAATCATCCTCCGGGTCAAGTGTAAGCTCGCTCGCAATCTTGCTTTGAGAGGTTATGTGAAAGATGAGAAAGCTGAACTATAGTTATGGACGAAGTGATCACGCTATATAGATGGCCTGAGAAGAGCTAGGTTGAATATGGGATAGGCAGATTCTATCGCCGAAACCTAAGTCAAATCAGGCTAGCCTAATTCGTGTCCTACATGCGTTTTAGTTCCGAAAATCTCTCCTCAACCAATTGTCACTCCACACAAGCGCTTGCTTTAAGAAACGAGTAACTTGACCTTACTGGCACCGCGGCCAGGTACGGTTATCTGATGCGAGGCCGAGGTTGATCATCGGCAGCTTGGAAGCAAATGCTTGCAAGCTTCTTTTGTCTGGGACTGCCTCTGTCGAAAGCGACTATAATGCGAGCAGAGACTCAAACTCATGCTCCTAAGAACAGTCCATTGTGTCAACGCCAGGGGTTCAATCGTGTCAACCACTCTGCGGACCCAAACTAATGGCCTAGGAGATCCCTGCAGAAATGGCTGCGTGAGGGTGATGCGTGTCTACGTCAAGGCGTGTCTTGCACGGATGAGACTGTATTTTGTTCTACTTTTTGCACAAGATTAATAGATACTGAACCTTAGAAGCGACCAATACTACAGCAACAGTGGCCACCCCCGACCCTGCCCAGACGAAATCTTCGACAACATCACCTTCCTGCGGCATGCTCGGTCGCGACAGCGAGGTGGGCGAACGAATGAAGTTGATATTACAACTGTGTTAACCTTACCCGAGACGCCATCCTGATCCATACACCGAGAACTTCGCGCGCCCAATACCACCTATTTGAGCTGCTTTCCACCAGCTCGTCCGAGCCACCTCGACAGCTGGCAAACTCGGCAAACTCCACTGAATACTGGCCTGCGGATTCACCTTTGGGGACCTTGGTTCACTGCGTCATGGCTTGAGCTTAAGTTCTCCAGAGACAGTGCCGTGATAGGTAGCGATTTGCGCAGCTGCCTGGAATACCAATTTTTTGTCAGAACCACATCGATATTGGAATTCGTGCTTTAAGAAAATATGTCACATGCCACAGCGAGCATGCTACAATCATCACCTAATAGCTAATCATCTTAGCAAACTTTTAGACTAGTTAGTTGTTTGGACCTGTCCAGAGACCTCGCGATGGCGATGGTACACCCATGTCTCCAACTCCAAAAGACCTAGGCCAGACCAGCCGCCGTGCCTCGCAGTCACGAACTCGGAGTAATCGAGGGGCCCAAAAGCCGTTCTCGTAGAATCTTTCTCCCTCGGCATGCAGCCTCACCCTTATCCAGACCTGACCATCCCCGTTGGTTGCCCAGAGAAAGTTGAAGGAAATTCCAATGTCGGCAGGTAAGGTTACGGGGCGTCCGAAGGTGATATCTCTCCCCTGACTACCGTCTGCACGCGTAACTATCTCTCCGTACCTTTCACCCTTGACCTTTTTGAGTTCCTCCATGTTCCGACCAACATGAGCATAAACTTCTGTGACAGATTGACGCAAAGGAATCGCGTCGCCATCCTCGTTGTCGAGCTTGAGGCCAGCTGGTGGCTGATAGCGCTCCTCCTTGGGGTAGTACATGTTCAGGTCCTCTTTGTCTGCAAAGTCACCGATGTAAATAGCGTCAATGCAGCTTCGTGGCGGATCGAAGAGCGGCTCGTCTGCAAGCGGGTGGCCTAAGAAAGGCATGTTGATGGCCCGTTGAAATCTCGACGTCCTCCACGGCATCCATGAGATTCCGACGCAGACGCCATAACAGATCCTGGCGAATACAATCGTGTGGATTGGTAGACATGGCACTGGCTGACTCTAACGTGAGGCTCATCTGCTGAAGAATGTAATGAAAGAAGATGCATCGAGAAAACAGTGAGACAGAAAGCGGAAAGTCAGTTACATAAGCGCCTTCCGGTACCATGGTCCTTATGTACAACCACCCAGTGACAAAATACGCAAAGGTCAGCCAAACCATCACACAGAAATATTCGCACGGTGAGAAATGAATAAATTCAAAGGATGGCTGCCCTCCCAACCCCTTCTCCTCCAGGCAAAAGCCTTTGCAGAATCGTTTACACACGCACCCTGTTTCGGTGAGAATAACCCTTCCAGTCCATCCAGTCCACCTGATGCAGTTCCTCTCTTCCTCTGAGCTGTGCCTCCGCCATCGCCTTTCAAGACTGCAGTGCTCTCCTGCCACTTCGGTTTCACCGCCGCCTTCCTTCAAATATTCCAACGAGTGTGCAAACAAATCAGACGTGTTGAGCCGGTGGTGAGTTCCCGCATCCAGCTTTGGTATCCCTCGCAGCGCCCGTGAAGTGTTCGCTCGTTCCGATGGAGTGTTCGCTCGTTCCGATGGAGTGTTCGCTCGTTTTGACGGAATGTCGTTCATTTCGATGGACTCGTCAAGATGGGACATTAACGCTGACGTGCACGATAGTGGCGGCGAGAGTGGCATCGGGTTGGAAGTTGGCAGGTGGAAGACTGTTGTCAGATAAGCAACAAAGCAATGAGAAGCGCAATGGAATTACCCGAACAGACCAGAACGACCGCTTCCCAACGAAAAACACTGCTAACGAATGGACAGGTTTCGAGGATTGGCTGACTGACGTGCGGATTGGATCGTTGATCGAATCGGTGGGTCGTCGACGCCGATGTTCCTAGAACCGTGCAGGTTTTTTTGCATCAGCAAAAAAATGCTGATGACTTGTGCTTGTTCCAAGTGTCGCCCCGATGGCGTCGGGCCGATGCTATCAGAAGCAAAGACCCTAGCCGGGGGCTTTCGTTGTCGGCACGCCAATTAGATCTACATCGCCATAGGGGACGTGTAGGCCGTCATGGGGCCTATGGTTCGGACGCACCTTGAGAAAAAAAGACTGTCCATCCGCGCCAACGCTATGAGGAATCCAGACCATCATCGAGTGCAATCTTCATCGGTCGTGCTGGGGATCAGACTGGCAGCCGGCTGAGTTGAATGCACCGGTCGAAGGAACTGAGCGTTGTGTCAGTGTGACATGGACAAAAGAGAGGAAAGGCGATGATGAGTAGCAGCGGCACGTCCGTGATGAACACTGAGCCTTGAGAGGGTTAGCACAGAACCGTGGATTAGACAACGGGAATACCTTGTGCATACCCTCGGAGGGTTAGCACATAACCGTTCGTCGACGGGAATACCTTGTGCAACCCTTCCGACTCGAGGCATTCGGACTCGACGGCACTGCCGTCGACACGATGTCCCAGACGCAATGATGAGTGGCTGCGGTACGTCCGCATTGAAGGTCGCTGAGCGTCTAAAACAAGAAGAAAGGAGTCGAGCAAAAGAGAGAGAAACAGAGATAGAGAAACGGAGAGAGAGAGACTCGAGTGAGCAATGCAGAGACCAAACGAGATGTCGACAAGAGTGGTGTGAAGTGTGGTGTGAAGAAGATGGAGGATGCAGAGCGGAGGACAGCTTATATGGGCTCCAGAACGGGTCCAGGCGTTCGCCGCAGCAGCTCGATGCTCTTCCCATCCCTCGACATGCGAGGTAAACAGTCAACAATGGACGGAGAAGGTGGCGTCTGTCTCTGTGTGGCAAGGAGTCACGACGAACAGGTACGTGGGGAAAGGGACGTCGCATGGGCTACAGAAGCGGAGGGCACAATGGAAACTGAAGGCAAGCTGAGCTGGAGAACCCATCCGTCCCTCACGTTACGAGTCGCATATGAGCAAATAGCCATACCGTTACGGGAGAGGATTCAGATTCCACAGCCGTCTCGCCTCCACCAGACCGCTCTTAGGGGCACTGTGTCACTGAGAATTGCGTGCAGTCAACTTAGAGAAGGTGTTCTGATCTCCACATAGATCCAGTATTCAGGGGTTGAGTTTTGCGAAGACTTCTCTGTATTCAGACGTCATGCATACATCCTGCTCACCTCAACACGCCCTCCAGTGCAGAAACACTACGTACATATGGAAGTCACATCCCGTTTCCGAGAACCACGCCGCAAGACCAGAAGAGGCAGGAAGCGACAGTGAGCGTCACCCACCTGCTTTAGCCTGTGCGAACACGAGAGGAAACTGCTACTATCGAGACACGTTCGGCGTCACATCAAGAAGGCCCGGCCTCATCTTCTGTTCTGACTGACAGGTAAGCACGGCCGTGCGTATGCACAGAATTGCATTTCAGTCTCGCAACCGTAGCAAGCATCGCCAGAAACCATGCTCGCAACTACACCCAAACTTACCCCCACATATCCCTCTCTCCGCATCATCTACAGTCCACCACTGATTTCATCATGCTTTTGACGATGTCACGATATCCGTGATATTGAGTTCTACCTCCATATGTCCTTCACCTCCACAGATAGCATAAGCTAAACACACGCTGAATCCAACTAATAACATAACAGATCATCAAGTTAATTTGTATTTGCGCGGGAACGTCAACAAGCACAGCCCATGTCTTGACCTTGTTCAACAAGCTCATACCCGTGCCTACCTAGTATATACCTCAATCTCGCTCCCACCCCACCCCATCCCATCCCACCACGACCATGCGTACGATACGATATCCGGTGGCAGGTAGGGCTGAGCTAGGCTACTAGACCAGACCAGACTACATGGTACGTACATACATACAACATCCACCCAGCTAGCCTGCATAGCACGCATCGATTAATCGCGCTGTGTTTACATACTCGGTTGTGGTTGTTGGCATGTGATGTGGTGGAGGTAAGGAGCGAGGGAGGGAGGATGAATAAATGCCTCAGACTGCTACAATAACGGATATAAACTAGCGACAACAATGAGCCATGGCCCGAGACCGTCCACGGGGTGTGTGTGGTGCGTATACATCATTTTCCACTCAACCTCACACAATGTGTAGCACCCAAAACCGAGGTTGATGACCTCTATCGAATATTGAATATTGCCTACCCGAGGCGGGGGGCCACACCGAGCTAACTCAAAAGTCCCAGTCTAACTGCGCGCCCGTGAACCGAACCGGTTCAGAACACCCAAAAACATGCAGTCCTATCCCATGACCAAAAAGGGGAAGAGTAGAGGATACCGCCTGAAAGTTGAGAGAAGAGAGCATGAAGGAGATGAAGAGTGACAAAAAGCTCGAAACTTGTCCCTGTCCTCCCAGGAAGATATCCCGCCTGATGCAAAGAAAACCCCACAAGACAAAAGTACGCCGACGCCTCTATAACATACCAGCGCCAGCCTCCTGATAGATGTTGCGATACCAGTCGCCCGCCTCCTGATGGTATTACTAATCCGAACATCATGCCTGAGAGTGAAGCCTCATGACCTGACCAGGTCTCGTCCCATCGTCCAATCATGCGTCGTAGCCGCCGACCTCGTTGTATCGTTCGACGTTCTTCAAGTCCTCAAACCCAGCCTCCGTCCGAGCAACTTCGTCTGTCCGACCCTGTTGCGGAAGCTCTTCCAACTCTTCTGGCGCTCTTCCCAGTCACCCATCTGGCCCCACATGAAGTCCCAGCTCCTGTTTTCGTACCGGATAGTCTCCTCGCCGTGCAGGCACATCTCCCTGTAGACTCGCTGGGCCCTCGCGCGCCTGGCAGCCACCTCACCGACCAGATAGGGATCCTCGAGAGGATTGTGGGGCTCGATGGAGGAGCCGACCTGGACGGGGTAGGCGTTCACATTCGCGGTCGAGGCGCTCGGCGAGTTGCTGTTGGAGTGGCCAGACGAGATGGGCGGAGGCGCCACGGTAGAGATCGAGTTGAGAAGAGCGGTGGTGCTGGCTGCTTGGTCGGCACGGCGTCGAGCTACGGCGTTGTATTGTCGAGAGTTGTTGCTGATGCGGGTGCTGCTCCAACTGTTGAGGTTGTAGAGGTTGATCTCTGGCGCGGATCCGGGGGCTCTGTTCTGGAAGCCAGGGGCGTAGGTGGGAGCTGGCAGACCGCGCACATGCTGATTAGGCAGGAGCGGGGGCAGTAGAGACGCGGGGGTGCGGTAGGACGTGTATGTGGGCGTGTCCGAGACGTACGACGGCGCGGCGCTGCGAACAGACACGGCGTCGGGGTCGTTGCGGGAGTAGATGGGGAGAGGCTCGAGCTCGAGCGGTGTGTTGGTGATGTGGAGCATGTTTTGGCTGGTGTGAGGTTTGTGTGCGTGCCGGCGCCAGAAAGAGGGTTGGGGAGACAGGCGAGCAACGAGAGCCCAAGCCGGCGCTTATAGCGAGAGACAGTCCAGGCCGGCCGGTCAGCTGCAGACGGTGGGTGAGTAGACGCGGCAAGGCCAGGAAGGGAAGGGCGAGATATGAGCTGTGGAAGTAGCGGCCGACAGCGAGGCGGTGCATTCCATTAAATGTCGCGCCAGGCACAGCATGCAGCAAACTGGCTGGAGCATGCAGGCTGGCTGAGCCTAACGCTGCGGCCGCGACGGGCTGGGCAGCAGACAGCTGCACGCGGTGCACCGCGAACGACTGGCCGGCGACGGGCGAGGGAATGGCTGGCCCGCCGCCGTGTAAATGGTGGAATCAATCATGGAGTGGATGGATAGTGGAATGGAGGGGCGCCGTGGTGCCGCTGCTCCGGGCCCCGCACCACCAGCGCGGCGGGCATGACCATGCGGGCTCCTTCCACATCCGTCAGCTGCTACCTTCGTATCGATAACCACGGCAGGCCGGTGCCGACGACAACGACGACCAGCTTTAGGCGCAAACGCCGCAGAAGAGACCCTTGGATCGAGGGCTCAGGTGCGCCGCATGAGCTTGATAGGGGCCCTGGTCAGCCCCTCCTTCACAGCCGTGGACCCTGCCTTTTCACATGTGCGCCAAGCAACCTCGAAAGCGAACATCTTCATTCGTGTCGACCGCGTCTCGTTGGGACGTCGCCTATATTTGGCTACTGTACAGATCCGAGGGTATCCCAGCCAGTTTCCTAGACGCCGTTGAAAGAACAAAAATGACGCTGTTATGAAAACCCCACCGTGCCCTGGTGTGCTGTGAAGACATGTGTAGAAAACGGACATCTCCTCCAAATGGCAAACGGGTAGTGCGGCCTTCAATGCGCCCGGCATCCGAGAGAACCGTGGTAAACATCGTAGCTGACCAGCAAAGTCTTGGACGCTGCGCTGGTCGTGGGCAGCACTCGGCAAGGTCGATTTCTGGGCGCGCACCCCAGACCATCGACATGCGGCTCCAAACGGGCGATGCCATCATCGTTTACCGTACCACAGTATCAGTTCCTCTCTTCTGAATCGCTAGCGTCAGCTGTGCCTTCAGTCATCCTCGTACTCGACCGGAGCTTTGGTGCCAAGCGCCTCCTGAGCTTCCCTGAGCATGGAACTCATTTGAGCACTCATCCTACGCAATCGAGCATCGTCCTCCATCTCCTCTCGCCGCATTTTGTTGATTAGACGCTGACTCTCCACTGGCAGCGGGCTCTTCTTGGTTTTGTCTTCGAACATGGCAGGCGAGCCGTAGCTTTGGCGACTGTATGATCGCGGAGTGTTGTATGATTGCGCCGCTTCCTGTGTAGCTCCATGGAAAGATCTGATGTCTAGAGTGGAGCGCCGAGAAACCGGAATCAGAGATGGGCGTTTTAGGACAGGCGTAGTAGCGCCCGCCCTGGAGACCGGACGTGGAATGTGAGAAGGCGATTCTGCGCAGTTCGGAATCCGTCGCTCTGACAGACGTGGAGTCGACGGTCTTGAATCCACCTCTCCATCCCGGTCCACGACCACCCAACTCTCCCCAGTTTTTAAGCGTTTCGACATCCTAGGGCGTCCACTCTCAACCGAATCTACCGATAGAACACCATAGTTGTCTTCGAGGTAATTGCTACGTAGCTGCGACTGCTGTATAGGTCCTCCTTGAGTGTTGAAGGGGTCATCCTGAAGACCCAGCTTTGCGGCCACGACTGCATGCCCATCGGCCGTGTATGCTTGTCCGCCTCCTCCCTGGAACCCTCTAAAAGGCACTGTGCAGAATTGAAACAACTTTCCAGCCACGCCTCCCATTTTGCTCAGGATCTGATTGAAGAGCCATGGCTTGTTGCCATCTGGCGTTTCTTGTACAGCGAGATAGGAGGGCGGCTGGTTGGGAGCGCCCATAGGTGTCCACATTCCGCGCTGTTTCTCGAGCTGGAAGTAATCGTCGTAGTCTCCGTTGTGCCTTCCGAACCTGTCTGAGCCTTCCATGCCCCCGGCCAGCTCGTAGCGGTCGTTTGCAAGCGGAGGAGGGCTCATAACGTTGAAGGATTGAGAGTATTGCAGCGAGCTCCCCGGCCACGCGTGGGTGGTCTCCGCGTGCGCAGGATGGGAAGGTTCAAGATCGCCCGACTGTCGGGAGCGTTTCCGGGTCCCGTAGTCACCTGGATCGTCCACCTGATGACCGGTGGTTTCGCTGAAAGGCGCAGACGCAAAGAACCCTGCGCTAGAGCGGGAACTTGCGCCGGCCGGAGGCGGTGTGAAAAGACCAGGCATGTCGAACGGGTTGCGCGATGTGGCTGCCATGCGGAGACGGATAGGTTGCGTTCGGGGGGAGGGTGAATGCGCGAGTGAGACCTTGGAGACCGATGGGATTGTGGTGTACGCGGATAGATCGTGGAGATGCAAAGGCGCGCTCGGAGCGAGTCGCTCGCAAGGGTTGTCGAAGATTATTGATGCATGCTGCGAAGGCGGTGTGGGGTATGAGGCCTTGGTTGCTGGTTGAGTTTGTTGTGATCGCGATCGTCCCGTCGCTCTGGGAACCTCCCGAGGTCACGCCGGGCGGGCTAACCTAATCCGTAGCCCGTGCAGGGGTACATACGTCCGGCTAATTCTAACTTGGATACTAGGTGTTGTCTACGTAGACTTTGAAAAGGTAAGTTTTGGAGGTTTACTACCTAGATGCGCATCGGAAATAAGTTATGCCAGGGCTGCTTCAAATGGTAGAACGTTCATTGCGGACGAGCTTCTTGCTCCGTCCTGCTGGAGCTAGAGTAACGCGATGAGGAATTACATCCCAAACTGTGCACCGAAGTGCTAGATTCATCAACAACGAAACCTGCATACTCCGTACAATCGACCCTATCCATGTCCAAGCGTTACAGGCTTAACATGCCGGGTATATGAGCAACAACCGAATCCAGAAATGACAGAACCGAAAATCTCACGCTCGCGCGATCCACCCACTGTGCGCGAAGAAATCGAACAGCTGACTGGCCTTGTTCACATCAATTCTGCATACATCCTTCGCGGCTTTCTTCTTCAAGGCGCCGCCTTGCTTCATGGCCTCTCTTATCATATTCTCCTTGATGGCGAGGTACGGTTTCGGCATGATACGCAGAACGCTGCACAACTCGCGTTCCTCCGGGGTAAGTAGTTGAAGGTCTGATGCGGACTCTTTGCCAAATTTGAGAGGCACTGTGTTGGGCAGCTGTTTCGGTACAAATTTGATCTTCGTATGTTGCGGGGTTCCTATGCCATTGATGCCGTTTGTGCCGTTGGCGCCACTCGTCCCATTGGTGCTGTTTGTGCCATTCGGAGTGCCGTCCGGCGGTGGTGTGGTGAGACCACTCTTTTGGCGAAGCTGTAGAGGAAGGTCTGTTCCCACCAACGCCATTGTAGCCGAAGGAATTTCAAAAGGCGGTGTGGGCTTGCTAATTCTGCTAGAAGCCAGCCGGTCAAATTGGCCTAGCGGGGGACCTCGCGATAGCCGTTGCTGCTTCTCCTGCTCATACTTCTCGCCGGCTTTGAAATCCGATATTTGCATGTTCCTCCACTCCTGCAACTGGGTGATGGCAGCACGAAGATTATGTTCATATTCCAAACCCTCGCAGAACAGCTTGAAGTCCTCGTGCTTCATCATCCTAGCAAATGGTTTTGCTTTGTTGAGCAAATCGCGCTCTTCCTTGGTCCGCTTCTTGTCGGCCCCTGCATTCACTTTGTACTGGAGTAGCTCATGCTCGAATATTATCTTCTTTCGCTCCACTCGGGCATCCAGACGGGAGTTGTAGATCTTCATGACGGTCATCTTCAAGACCATCTCCGGATCGGTTTCGCCAGTGTGTGGGTTGATGCCATCTCCAGGATCGAATTGCATGTGTTGTACAGCCTCTTCGGCCTCATTGAAGTATTCTGTTTCGAACTCCAGGCGACCGGGCATATACCCCTGGACCTCGTGGCATGAAGGAACACTAGCGGTAGGCTTCTGCTTCGGCGTGGCTGGTGGTGCATTTTTGGCGTCCTCCTTCCTCTGCTCGATCCTCCGCTTCTTCCGAGCCTGGAACGCGTCGCGGGGTATCCTTTCGCTGAGGACCTTGTCATCCGGACTGCAATGCTCGGGCAGGGGGAACCGCGAGCTGTTTATATATGTGTCGATATAGTGGTCCCGGACTTCGTCCTTGGACCTGAATCCACCGATGTGATCGGCAATGTCGGACCACGAGCCCAAGCCGTATGTTTCGGCACCCTCGAGCAGTGCTAGCTCTTCGTCGGCCCCCCAGTCGTCGGTAAAGATGGGTATAGAGTGCTGCTCAATGACCTGGTAGGCGTGTGTTTTCGGATCATGTTCGCGCGAGCACTTGGCATCAGAGAAGCAGGGCACGCAGAGGTCGTACTCGTGGCAGGCATTGTTGGCGCAGCGTATGCGGACCTGGAAGAGCGATCAATACGGCGCATGTGTAAAGGGACTGTCCGGGATGGCGGTGAAGGCCGGGGTCGGGCTGTGCTGCGATTGGGACTTACTGTGGAGGTGATGTCGGAGGAGCAAACATCGCATACGTACTTGACACCGCCCTCGGTGCCCCGCGACGCGGTCTTCTTCTTGATGAGGCCCATGATGCTCCTGTAATGCGCGCTCGAGGGGTGAGAGACGATCGGCTACACGTTGAGACGGCAGCTGAGACGCGGGCGGCAGAGCCGCAACTGTGGCTGTGCAGATGACAACGCGGCAATGTTAATGGCGTCGTGACCACCGCCAGGAGGCTAATTTAAGTGACGTCCAGGCAAGCTGAATGCGCAGGAGGATGGCGACTCAGACGGCCCCGACGCGGGGTGATATCGCGGCCGGTGGCGGCGTGTTGGACGCTGCGAGCCACTACCGAGGCCGCAACGCAATGTGCAGGGAGATTTGTATCTGATGCAGGCGCACAGGTCGTACGCAATGCATTAAGGCCGGCCCAAAATAGACATGTCGCTCGTGGTGATTCAAACACTGGCACGACTGCTGGGGAAATGAGGCCTGTCCGCTTGTCGCTCTGCCAAGGAACCCCCCCGCTGCGCAGCGAATGCCACCCGTGCGCAGTGTGGATTCATGGTCTGCCTCTCTCCTTGATGCGATTAGGATAGCAGCCGCTCGCCACTCTCGCCAGCTATATCCTTCAGCCCTCTGCTCTCTCACGCTCCCTCTGCACCTCCTCGAACCTCCTGCGGCCCTCACAGTCCGCCCCGGTTCGGCACATCCTCGTCGCTCACCCCTCACCGCCTCCTCCGAACCGCCTACCCTCTACCACCGCAGCCATGTCTTGGAAGCTCACGAAGAAGCTGAAGGAAACGCACTTGACAGCTCCCTTCTCTACCTTCAGCCGGTCGTCGTCCACCTCGACGATAGTCGGCGACCAAACGCCCAAAGCCCCGAGCAGCACAGCGAGCAGCGCAACCCTCGTCGACTCGAAAGACACCAATGGCCTCGGTTTGTGATCTGTGTGGAGCCTTCTAAGACGTTACTAATGACTCTCAGCGGCCTCGGAAGCGAATGCCGCCCCCCCACCAACGCCCCTCCGACCCGGCATTCTGATAGTGACGCTCCATGAGGGCAAACAGTTCTCCCTCCCGCAAGGCGCTGAGCAGGCCTTCACTCATGGGAACGGACATCATCAGGGCTCGCTGTCAACGGGTGGTGGCTTCTCAGTAGCCGGTTCCATGCGGCCGAATTCGTCGTCACGGAACCAGGTTGCGGGGTCCTACTCCAGCTCCAACCGGCCCCAGTCTGCTGCCGGCAGCATCAACGCGGTCCCTACTATCCACGGCCGCTACTCGTCCAAGTATCTGCCCTATGCCCTCGTTGATTTCGACAAGCAACAGGTCTTCATCAATGCAGTTTCCGGCACCCCCGAGAACCCGCTTTGGGCAGGGGGCAACACACAGTACAAGTTCGATGTGTCTCGCATCACGGATCTGACAGTATCACTTTATATTCGAAACCCCTCAGCTGCGCCGAATGCTGGCAGGAACGAGGACATCTTTATTGGAACATGTAAAGTCAACCCTCGGTTCGAGGAATCGCAAATCGGCGCCGATGATAAGTCAAGTAAGAAAGACAAGGAAAAGACAGCTTTAGGCCAAGCTGGGGCTGATTGGATTGACGTCCAGTTCGGAACTGGGTCCATGAGGATCGGTGTCAGTTTCGTAGAAAACCGCCAAGATCGTCTGTCTATTGAAGACTTCGAGCTCCTCAAAGTCGTTGGCAAAGGAAGTTTCGGCAAGGTCATGCAGGTGCAGTACGTCGTATCGCCCATCGGGTGACCCGCACAATCGCTAACCATGCGTAGGAAGCGTGATACACACCGTATCTATGCCTTAAAGACTATCCGGAAAGCTCATATCATTTCCCGCTCAGAAGTAGCACATACCCTTGCGGAACGATCCGTTCTTGCCCAGATCAACAACCCCTTTATCGTACCACTAAAGTTCTCGTTTCAGTCGCCCGAAAAACTTTACCTTGTCCTGGCCTTCGTCAACGGTGGTGAACTGTTCCACCATCTCCAAAAAGAACAGCGATTCGACATTAACCGCGCCCGCTTCTACACTGCCGAGCTTCTCTGTGCATTAGAGTGTTTGCATGGGTTCAATGTCATCTACCGCGACCTGAAACCCGAGAACATCCTTCTGGACTACACGGGACACATCGCCCTATGTGATTTTGGCCTCTGCAAGCTGGATATGAAGGATGAAGACAGGACCAACAGTATGTTAAGCGAGTGGTGTTCTTTTATCAGCACCTGCTAACCGCTCCTAGCATTCTGTGGAACACCGGAGTACCTCGCTCCTGAGCTTCTCACCGGCACCGGTTACACGAAGACAGTTGACTGGTGGACCCTCGGTGTTCTACTGTACGAGATGTTGACTGGCCTCCCGCCATTCTACGATGAGAACACCAATGACATGTACCGCAAAATCTTGACAGAGCCTCTGCATTTCCCCGGCCCCGAGATTGTGCCTCCAGCTGCACGAGACCTTCTGACTCGTCTACTCGACCGAAATCCCGACAAACGCCTAGGAGCAAAGGGCGCCGCCGAGATCAAAGCTCACTATTTCTTTCACAGTATTGATTGGCGGAAGTTGCTAGAGAGGAAGTACGAGCCTAGCTTCAAACCTAGTGTGGTATGTATTGGATATTATTGTACATTATGCGGCCCGTCACTGACCGTTTTTTAGACTGATGCAAAGGACACTGCCAACTTCGACCGTGAGTTCACCCAGGAGGCTCCAACGGACTCGTACGTGGATGGGCCGATGCTGTCGCAGACTATGCAGCAACAGTTTGCGGGTTGGTCGTATAACCGACCTGTCGCTGGCCTCGGAGATGCTGGTGGCTCGGTCAAGGACCCGTCGTTTGAGGGCGTGAACGAGAGATAGCTGAGAAAGCTGTTGGGTTTCTGAGCTGGGACAGCGCTTGACTGTCGACCGCGCCGCTGTGGAAGCTGAGGGTCGACAAACAGGCACGGGATGGCCGTCTCATTGCAGTCCACTCTGTGTATTACGTTTTATTTCAGGGAGCGCCCCGCTGCCTGGCCTAGGTGTGGTGACAGGTTTGATGCCTTACGAATTTGGGTGGGCATTCCGGCGCATGAGGCAGCATTTGTGTGAGGCCAGATAAGGCAATTCAAGACGATATCCACAATTCGCAAGAAGACGCTGGACGTGTGAACGTGCATGAAACAGAGGCCACGCGCACCGTCGGCCGATTGGTGGGCCTGCTCTATCTTGCTTTGTATTGCTTCGTAACCAACAGCGCGCCGCCATGGCGATGCGTGCCAGTGACAGCTCTTCGAGGGGCTGTTGCGCATTGCGCTGCATGATGGCCAGGGTGGTGCTGGTGCTGTGACGTTCTTAGTGCGTCGGCCACCCCCACCAAGACGGCCTCGCTCCCCCGCCATCACTCTGCTTTCTCAACTATTTCCCCGCGGAAATCCAATTTGAGGCCCTATTTAAATTCTTCCTTCGACAAGACCTTTGGGACTCTTCTTTTAAGTCCTACTCAAACCTCCACCTTCAATTGTACGTCACTGCCCTCACGAGCGAGCTGGTTGTTGCGCCCACTAACCCCACCAGCTCTGTAGCACAACCCGAATTTCACAATGCCCGGCTTCAAGCAGGCGTCGGATCTCTCGGCCTGGCAGGCACTCCAGGACCACCACCAGAAACTCGGCAAGGACATCGTCCTGAAAGAGTACTTCAAGAAGGATCCCCAGCGCTTCGAGAAGTACTCTTTCATCTTCAACAATGAGGCGGATAGCTCGGAGACGCTCTTCGACTTCTCCAAGAACTTCATTACAGATGAGACGCTGAAGCTTCTGGTCCAGCTCGCGAAAGAGGCCGGCCTCGAGAAGCTCCGTGATGACATGTTCGCGGGCGAGAAGATCAACTTCACCGAGAATCGTGCTGTCTACCACGTCGCGCTCCGCAATACCAGCAACCAGGAGATGAAGGTCGATGGCGAGAGCGTCGTAGAGGGAGTCAATAGCGTGCTGGAACACATGAAGGAATTCACCGAGCAGGTCCGAAGCGGGGAGTGGAAAGGATACACCGGCAAGCGCATCAACACCATTGTCAACATCGGTATTGGTGGCTCCGATCTGTACGTACCCATTCTTATCGAGAAAGTTGCGAACTGAGATGAAATGTACTGACAATCCAAGCGGCCCTGTCATGGTCTCAGAAGCCCTCAAACCGTACGGTGACCGCAACCTCAAGCTACACTTCGTGTCCAACATCGACGGGACGCACATTGCGGAGGCGCTGGAAGACTCAGACCCCGAGACAACGCTCTTCCTCGTCGCGTCCAAGACCTTCACCACCGCCGAGACGGTCACAAACGCCAACACTGCAAAGAACTGGTTCTTGAAGAGTGCTAAGGAGTCCGACATTGCCAAGCACTTTGTGGCTCTGTCCACCAACGAGGCCGAAGTCACCAAATTCGGCATTGACAAGAAGAATATGTTCGGCTTCAGTGACTGGGTTGGCGGCCGGTACAGCGTCTGGAGTGCCATTGGATTGAGTGTCGCTCTCTACATCGGCTACGACAACTTCCACCAATTCCTCGCTGGTGCTCATGCCATGGACAAGCACTTCAGGGAGACTCCATTGGAGAAGAACATACCTGTACTTGGTGGGCTGCTGAGTGTGTGGTACTCGGACTTCTTCGGAGCCCAGACTCACCTTGTCTCTCCGTAAGTACGGAGACTCTTATAATCGCTATATGTCTAAACTTCATCAGCTTCGACCAGTATCTGCACAGGTTCCCAGCTTACCTCCAGCAATTGTCGATGGAGTCTAATGGCAAGGCCATTACCCGCAGCGGCGACTACGTCAAATACACTACCGGACCCATCCTCTTCGGCGAGCCAGCTACGAACGCTCAGCACTCTTTCTACCAATTGCTACACCAGGGCACCAAGCTCATCCCCACCGACTTCATCTTGGCCGCTCAGAGTCACAACCCTGTCGAGAACAACAAGCACCAGAAGTATATTACCTCATCATTAGTATGCTAAAGCAGCTCGCTAACTGGTCTAGAATGCTCGCATCCAACTTCTTCGCGCAAGCTGAGGCTCTGATGGTTGGCAAGACACCTGACGAGGTCAAGGCAGAGGGCGCCCCGGAGAACCTCATTTCTCACAAGACCTTCCTGGGCAACAGGCCTACCACCTCTATTCTTGCCGACAAGATCACACCCGCCACGCTCGGCGCATTGATCGCCTACTATGAACACTTGACGTTCACCGAAGGTGCCATCTGGAACATCAACAGCTTCGATCAATGGGGTGTAGAGTTGGGCAAATCCCTAGCCAAGAAGATTCTGTCGGAACTAGACGAATCGGGCGAGTCAAGCTCTCATGATGCCAGTACCAGCGGTCTTATCAATGCCTTCAAGAAGAAGTCTACTCTATAGATGGGGCGTTGCATGCTTGACGGCTTTAATGAGTACGAGTCGCCGAGGCGATCGAATGCAAAGCAAGGTTTCGGAGGGTTCATAGACCTAGCTTCGGCAACTTTCAAGTCAGAGTGAATACAATTCATGACAGAAGTAGCAGAGTGCCTGTTCATTGAAGTTATGTTCCTAGGAAGTGACGTTGCGGAGCACGCGCGGAGGTGATCTTAGTCATCGCTTAGCTAGCGCTGGCTCGGATGACAGCAGTGTTGACAGATCCTCGGACAATGTGGTGAACTGTAGTGCACTCCTTTTTTTATTTTGTACAATCTTGAGCTATGGCTCGTTCAATCACCTCTTGGCTTCCGTTTTTGGCGCTCTGTTCGTTTTGGATTTCTCTTGCGCAGGCGTTGTCCGGACAGGAGCCTTTAAAGGGTGCGGCCGAGTCTCCGGGGTATAGACTTGATGAGCCCATTCCCGTATCTTGTTTGAATCGGACTATGTAAGTTAGCAACTGTAAGGGAGTGAGGAGAATGCTAATATGAGGTAGAGACACGGGTGAACATGTACGTTTGTCGTCCAATTGACACTCTGACGCTATCTCGACCCATACCAGGAGAATATATGGAAAGGGAGTGGGAAAGCAATGCTGACTTGTGGCAAGGTCACAGACGTGCGGACAGGACAACTGCAGTATATACCCTTTCCAGTATGCAATGAAACAGGGCGACCCTTGGAGCTGTTCTTCGGCGTTGAGAAAGGTACTACTCCTTGCTGCTCTTTTCTCCGAGGCCATGGCTGACCTTGCGCCTACTATTCTAGAGATCAACTGCACCATCGACTTCGTCACCGACGAATTCTTCCACCTCCTCGAATTCTACATACACAACGACGCGCCGCTCACCTGCCGCATCCCATCCAAGCCGCTGCCGCCCTCGGTCCTCGAAAACGAATACAAGGTCTCAGACCAGGAGTCGCAGGAGGGCGCGCTCGGCTCGCAGTCGACGCTGTACACGCCGCTGATCATCGCGCTCGCGGGGACGCTGCAACTCAGTCACCTGCACGTGGGCAATTACTTGAACCTCCTCGTGCACGCCATGCCCAAGAGTGTGAGTCTCGGGACCATCGACGCGGCTACGGCATATTCGATCAGCAGCCATACGCGCAATACCAAGGTCACGATTGGAGATAGTCTGCCGTTGTCGTTCAGCGTGCGGTGGTATCCGAGTACGACGCTGCCGCCGGGATGGAGTGGATACGGCGGGCATCTGTATAAGAGCACGTTTTTGTACTGCTTGCTGAGCGCTGGTGCAAGTGCAGCTATTTGTGTCGCGTACTTTAGAGGGATCGAGTTGCCGCGGCGGTTGAAGAGGTACGCAAGGGACAAGGTGCAGGGTGGTGGGCGGTTTGGTGGAGGCGGAGGCGGAGGATACGGATTGCCTACGACTAACGGGGGCGGCTATGGATACAATGGATACGGCTACGGGATTGGGAAGAAGGACTGAGTAGGCTGAGGAGATGTGGGAGACTTCAAGACGTGGATCATCAAAGGATTGGAATATAAATGGAAGTATCGTGAGTGAGACCATTGCACACAAGCATAGCTCTACTGTATAAATACGCATGATGATGAATATGATTCTACAAGGTTGGCGAGTTTGTACAGAGGAGGTAAAGACTCCTTCCTTGCTGCGTCTAGATACTCCACATCCTTATACTACAAAATGCAGATGGAACCCTTATATCGGCGACCCAGCTTTACCACCCCTTTCGCGTCAACTCACTGACTCGACCCACAACATCTCGGAATCCAATCTTGAACTTAGCCCTCCACCTCACGCTGTTGAGCCTCTTCCTTTTGAGCCCAGGCCGCTCATGGTACCGTTGGATGTGTAAATCATACTTTATTTTGTTCCTCGTGACCAAGCTCCCCAGCATGCCCAAGCCCCTCACAAGATCCCTTCCCTTGCCCGGGTCCAAGTTCACCGTGCGCCCATACGCCGGATTCAGCCGCGGGTAGATCTTCTCTTCTTCGGGGATGGCAGGCACGTCTGGTGTGTCTCGCAGGGACGCCGGCAACCCGGTGCTGTCGGGCAAGTCCATCTCGTCGAAGTTGAGCGGCTGGCGGCGGTTGACGAAGTCGGCGCCGAAGATGTGCCGCCCGGCGGGGCGCTCGGCGCTGGCGTCTCGACGGGGTGCGAGGGGGGAGCGGCGGATAGAGGTGTTGGGCATGCCCGTGAAGAGGTCGTCGATCGATTGGCTGACTTGGCTGGCGGAGTCAATAGGCGCGTCGGGCTCGTCTTCGAGCTGGGGCTGGGCGGCGCGCGGTGGCGGTGAGTTTGTTATGCTGCGCTGCGCCGTCCATGGTGTGCGTTCGCCTTTTCGGAGGCATATCGCGGGTCGACGAGAGATGGGGAGCGTGCGGAATAGCGAGGGTGGCCGGAGCAGCAGCTCGCCAATTGAGCGGGAGCCCATTGTGAGGCAACGTTCGATGTTGTGTTGAAGGGTGAAGCGAGTAATTACATAGTAGAAAAGGACGAGTGAAGAGAGTCGAGGCTGGTCGTCGCCGGGTCGTCACGTCGTCACCCCGGCGCGCCAGTAATTTTCCCGGCGTTTCTTCGGGCAATTAAGTAAACCCAAGCACTTTTACTTCGGCCGCGCTGCCAGCTCCAACTTCTGCACCACAACACACCCCAACAACACCAACCACTTCGTCGAACATTCGCGTTGCACTGATCTGCGTCTAGGCACTCCCGCTCGCACTGCGCATACGCTCACGGATACTGCGCCGCGACACACGCCACGGGCAGCATGAGTAACTACTATGGTGCGCGACAGCTGCAGCCTCGCGACTTTGTCCTATAGCTAACCTGCATACAGCTGCTCCGGGCTTCAGCCGCGCCCCGCCTGGCTATGGAGTCCCGCCGGCCGGCATGGGCCCGCCTCCAGGAATGGGTGAGTGCGCACCCGGTCTCTGTACTGGAGCCGAAGCTGGCGTATGAAGGTTAACACTTTGCTCGATAGGTCCTCCAGGCATGGCTCTTCCAACCGCACCCGGTGTACCTCAGGTCAACTTCCAGCAGCCCCCAGTGCTCGGCGGTCCTCGGCCTCTGCCTCATGCCTGGCACCCCCCGGCGAACATGCCAAACATCAACATGAACGCTCCGGTCATCCGCCTCGGCACCCATCAACCCTCGCGCGGCGGCGCATCAGAACGCGACGCCAGCCGGAGGGACGGCGGCGCGCCATCGGGCCGTCGCGGCTTAGGCATGGATGGCAACATGCGAGATTCCGACATGGGTGGAAGGAACGCCCCGTCTTTGGTACCCTTGACCGCCGAAGAGCTCGCCCGAACCATCTTCGTCGGAAACATCCCAGAAGGTGCTGGCGGCGATGAGGGCTTGGAACGCATCATGGCCGCGGCTGGCAACCTGCGCCGATGGACCAGAGTCGTTGACGCCAATAACAAGCCCCAGACGTTCGGGTTTGCCGAGTACGAGGACGCCCAAAGCTTGGAGACAGCTGCGGCCCTCTTTACAGACGTGCAGGTCCCGACCAAGCGCCAGACGCCTCGCGAGGTCAAGCCAGAAGAGGGAGAAGAGGTGAAAGAGGTAGAAAAGACCAAGTTGCAGGTTATGGTGGATGACGCTTCGATCAAATACGCAGAGAAGTGGAGCAGGACACGTAAGGAGGATGAGGCTGTTGTTCAATTCCGTCTGGATTCCGCCAAAGAATCCCTCGCGCAGGTCCTCGCGAGCTTGTTCAATCCCCCGAATATGCCGCAGGTCGACCATAGCGGAGACGCTGTCATGCACGATGTGCCAATGGAAGTCAATGAGGGTATAGAGGTTGCCGTTATCCCCCTTTCCGCTGCTGAAGATGAGCTAGCAGATATTCCTGCAGAGATGCGGGACATTGTTGCAACCGAGATCAAGGCATTCCGAGACCGATCCATTCAGCGCGACCGAGAACGTCTCAGGAAAGAAGAGGAAATGGAAGCCGAAGACCGACGTTCTCGAAGGCGCGTCTCGCCCCCTCCTTCAGCGCCCACGGGACCCGGCGGTGTGAACGGCGTTCCCTTGGGCCCTCGAGCCGACAGAGGTATCCAAGGAGCGCCAAGTGGACCCAAGGCTTCTCAGTTACCTCGAGACTATCAGAACGGCGTCAATTTCGTCAACGGCGGAGCGATAAATGGCGGAGTGACCATCAATCATGAAGATGACGATGATCCCGCCAGCGACTCTGAAATCGAACAGCGCCGCAAGGACAAACGGGCCGCTGAGTCTGATAATCTCTATAAGAAGAAGTTGGCTGATTGGATCAAGCACGAAACCAGAACTACCTCCTCTCTGGAGCGAACCAATGACCAGAGGAAGAAAAAGATGTCTGAGTTGGAAGCCGCACGCGAAGCACAGGCAAATCAGCTTAAGAGTTATGATGACGACGTCGAAGCCTCCCAGGGGCGGCATATATACTATCGTGATTACGACGTATACAAGCGCGACCGCGAAAGGGTTCGAGACATTGAAAAAGAGAAAGACAACAGGGATCGCGACCAAGAAGAGCGCGAACTGGCGTCCCAGCGGAAACAGAAGGAAGATTTACGCAACCAAGCCGATGCCTTCCTCGAACAGCAAGCCGAAGAACTGCTCCTCGCAGTAACGCCTCAGGAACCTCAGCAAATCAAGATCTCTTTTGGCGCCGCTGCGAAGAAGATCGAGCAACAGACCGCTCCCCGCCGCACCGCTGCAGACGTCGAAAATCTCTTGGAAGACGAAGAAATTACTGAGCAACCTGGCGCCAAGAAACGAACGCTCATCCCCATCAACTACGACGCTTCAGCTCGTCCCAACCTTACGCCCCAAGAGATTGCCGACGTGTCGAAACAGGTCGTCAAGGGAATCCCGCAGGACAAAGACGGTCTTTGGAACTGGCCTGTCTCGTGGAAACACTTGCTCAAGAAGCACATCGACAAGGATCTCAAAGACTGGGCTGCCAAGAAGGTCCTCGACTATCTGGGTATCCAGGAAGACATGGTGGTCGATGCCATCGTGGATCACCTGAGGAGCCGCGGTGGCCCGCAGGAGCTGGTGGAGGAATTGGAGATGGTGAGCCTCCCTTACTCCCTGGTTCCATTATCCAGTTGAGAACTTCCATTACTGACTATGTACAGGCGCTCGAAGAAGAATCCGAGTCTTTCGTCAAGAAGCTCTGGCGTATGGTCATCTACTACAGCGAGATGGAGAAGCAGGGAATCAACTAAGGGGCGACATATGTAGCGTGGCTCGCATCTGAAAAATGTCTGCGTTCTAACGACTCCAATCAGGAGGGTTTCGGGGTTCTATCATGGGCGACTCTAGCTCGATGGACAAATGGACGGCGAATGGCATGGTTTGATATGACTGACTGGCGCGTACGAGCTGCAACAGTTCAGCATCTCTCTGTCTTTTTTTCTTGCTCTTCTTCTTCTCTCAACTTAGGTTGGGTTTCAAATGGTGTCTGGTTTGTTTTTTCACACCCCCTTTGATACCGATCGATCGATACCGAGTGGGAGGTTTGGAAGTGTTTTTTTCGGACAAGACACACACTATGAATGGTCGATCGATCCATGGAGAGTTGGCTTGGGCCAGACTCCAGAGACAGAATGACAATGAATGACTACTTGCTTCATATGGAAATCAGCTGAACTGAACTGGGTTGAACTGAACTGAATTGAACTCGGTTGTAAGAGACTTCTTTGCAAAAAACGAAAATTTAAAATTGATGTGATGGCCCTGTGGGATTCTTTGGATTCGCGTGCATGTTTGGTCTGTGTGTGTCTGTGTCTGTCTGTCTGTCTGAGGCTTGTGATTGTGGTTGAGGTGGGCGATGGGATGGATACTGAGAAGGAGGTATTATACATGTGGATTTGATTAATGGTGAGATGTGCGGTGTTGATTGTGGGTCTGGATATTTTGTGGTGTAATGTGTTGGTGCTATGCTAGGAATGCCCCTTCTACATATATCTAAGATCCAGGAGAGCATCCACATCTTCCTGAACCCCGCCCGATCTGCTCGGATCACATTACATAGTTCTGAAGTCTCCCTTTATCCTTCATCTTACCCTCCGCGCCCCTCCATATATATTACAAGCTTTCTAACTCTGTTCGGTTCGGCTCGGCTGCCGTGCAAAACCCTAGGCTCCTTAAACAAACAAAACACTACCGCTCTTTAAGCCCGAGAGCTCGGTCCAGCTCAGCTTGGTCCAGCGTTACTCGCGCGGACCTACTTGCATGATAGACTACCAGGACCCGTCGGGTATGAAAGCTTGCCTAGAGGACGTCGTTTCCCACTTTGGTGCCACCAGTGCCATGCGCAAAAGCTGAGGATTTCCACCAGCGGTGGAATTTCTCTGAGTTAAATACCATGCATATGGCAAGAGGAAGCGGCTTCTTCTTGAATGAAGCTTTTAAAACCAAGCCAGACAAGGTGGACGCAGCAACGACGACGATGATGAGTACGCCATGGTCGATACAGGATCGGGTTAAAAAAAACGCAGCGGGTGTTCTGTCGCCGAGGTACCTTAGTAGGTACCTAGCCCGTCGTGACGAGCAATGGGTGGGTCGCGCGGCGCGGGTTTTTCCACCAGTTATATTGGTGCATAAATGGTGGGGGGGAGGGGAAGGGGCAGTTGGGGCAGTACAGTACAACAACTATCTATATAACCAGAAGGCGAGAATTTAGCTATGCATTGTTTTAACTGAGGAACGAAACTGTACAGGCTCCGACCTAGATCTATCTATCCACCTCTCTAGACCATATATCTATCTCTCCGACGCACAACAACTAATTGTCCATCACACCACAACATCATCAATCGTTCGCTTGGTATCCCAATTCACCCTGTGGGTGGTTTATCTTATCTGTCAAACTATACATATATACGTACACGTACACGTATACTCAGACATTCAGTATTTGAGGTTCTAAACGACGGGATCGCTACCCTACGAGGATAGTCCAAACAGAGAGAACAGAACAGAAGGAGGGGACGAAGCGTAGCCAAACAAGTCGAATTTTTTCCCAGCAAGTATAACCATAGCCATGGTTACGATTACAGGGGCGCAGACGAGGGATGTGCGGTTCCCGGTACGTTCTATTCATCCATTCATCCATTCCATCCTTCCCACATAAAACGCAATCAATCCGATTGACCATCACGAGAACGCACGAAAAGTCAAATCCAGTTATCTTAACGTTTGCTAACGCGATGGCTGTGTTTGTGGTGTTTTAGACGTCGCTGGATAAAACGGGCTCGGATGCCATGAATGCGGCGGGCGACTATTCGGCTGCGTATTGTATACTGCAGACGGATGGGGAGGTTACGGGACATGGGATGGTGAGTGGGAGTTTCTGGTTTTTGGTTTTGATTGCATTGGGGATTGAGGATTGAAGATGTGTGTTTGTGTGGGTTTGTTTCTGGAGTTGCTGCTCGAGTAAAAAGGGGATGTTGGGAGAGGGGAGGGAAGGTTTCTTGCGGTCTTCCATGTCACTGAACCCCTTTTCTACTTCTCACATTTTGTACAAAGCGGCGCCGTCAACTCCCATACCCCCTAAACAGCACGCTGACCCCCCACCCCCAGACCTTCACCATCGGGCGCGGCAACGAAATCGTCTGCACAGCCATCACGCACCTCGCCGAGCGCATCCAGGGCCGCACCCTCGACTCGCTCGTCGCCAACTGGGGCCACACCTGGCGCCACCTAGTCAACGACTCGCAACTGCGCTGGATCGGCCCGGAAAAAGGCGTCATCCACCTCGCGCTGGGCGCCGTCGTCAACGCCATCTGGGACCTGTGGGCCAAGACGCTGCACAAGCCCGTGTGGCGCATCGTCGCCGACATGACGCCGCAGCAGATCGTCGACCTGATTGACTTCCGCTACATCACCGATGCGCTCACACCAGCGGAGGCGCTGCAGATTCTGACGGACGCGGAGCAGGGTAAGGAGGAGCGGCTGCAGGAGGCGTTGGAGTCAAGGGCTGTGCCGGCGTATACGACGAGTGCGGGGTGGTTGGGCTACGGGCAGGAGAAGATGAGGGGTTTGTTGCGCGAGACGCTGAGTAAAGGGTACCGGCACTTCAAGCTGAAAGTCGGGAGCGATGTTGCGCAGGACAGAGAGCGATTGACCATCGCGCGCGAGATCATCGGGTTCGATAAGGGGAACGTGCTGATGGTGGATGCGAATCAGGTGTGGAGCGTGCCCGAGGCGATTGAGTATATGAAGCAGTTGGCCGAGTTTAAACCGTGGTTCATTGAGGAGCCGACGAGTCCGGATGATGGTAGGTTCCTGGAATTCCGGGCGTACAAGTTTGGTGGCTGACTGAGGTAGTTCTAGGACATAAGGCGATACGGGAGGCTTTGAAGCCATACGGTATCGGCGTCGCGACCGGGGAGATGTGCCAGAACCGGGTGATGTTCAAGCAGTTCCTCGCTGCTGGCGCAATCGACGTATGCCAGATCGACGCCTGCCGGCTCGGTGGCGTAAACGAAGTCATCGCTGTGCTCCTAATGGCCGCAAAGGTACGTTCACTCCCACCAACCCCTACTTCCGCTTTGCTGTCCTTTGCTTTCCCTCGCTTGACTAAACCCTTGCTTTTCAGTTCAACATCCCCATCGTCCCGCACTCTGGCGGCGTCGGCCTCCCCGAATACACTCAGCATCTTAGCACTATCGACTACGTCGTCGTATCCGGCAAGAAATCCGTGCTCGAATACGTAGACCACCTCCACGAGCACTTCTTCAACCCGTCGGAGATCAAAGACGGGTATTACGTCACGCCCAAGGAGCCTGGGTATAGCGTGGAGATGAGGCCGGAAAGTATGGATCGGTTTAGTTTTCCGGGAAAGGAAGGCGTGAGTTGGTGGAAGAGTGAGGAGGCGAGGGGTATCTTGCAGGGGGAGAAGATTTAGAGGAAGATCAAGATTGAACTTATTACTGACGGTTATTTACTGAGAGATCGGATAACTGAAGCTCTGTCTAACCGACGACGAAAAAAGCTGGAAGCTGCCTCTCGTAGACCGAAAAGAGAGGGATCGAGCCGGTACTTTGTATAAAAAGTCCAAGTTCATATAGACGTTTTCGATTTCCGCAATAGACAAGCTTCGAGGCTACATGAAGAGCGGGAGAAGTTGATAAGTAGAGCTGAATCTGTTCCTTTTTGTACCTGTTCGTGAGCTGTGCAAACGCTGTTAGTTCTCGAGAGTCGGCGAGAAGAGGTATCAGGGCAGGCTTCGCGCGATCACCAAAAGCCCGAGTGTCCTCGTTTAGAGCATGGGTACGGGGCTTCGGAAGTGTAAATCTCTCGTCCATAATTGTCGTGCACTTCCGCATGGCTCCAATGTTACGCCATTTTTGAGTCTTCCAGCTCTTCCTGCACAGATTCGTATACTCTTGATAAAACAAATCAGGCTCTATCGTTCATTTTACTGGGCCCTCCCCTGCCTCGAGTTTCTGCCATCTACTCGAGAGCCGCTCTTCCCTCTCAGCAATTGTACTCTCCAGTCCATGAATTTGCTCCAGCATCCGCAGCGCGGACTCTTTTCGTTCCAAGTGGTGGAGGCGCTTGTTGAGCGTCGCTTCGTCCTCTTCCAAAGAGTCCTACACGGAGATAAGATTAGCCAGGCTCTGACATAGATTAAGAATTGTACACATACTACTTTCGGTGGGGCAGGTTTCCCGGAATTTCCTACATTGTCTTGAGACTCGGAAAGCTCTTGCTCTGGTGACAAAGGCCTCTTCGATAGTTCCACGCCTTGTTGTCCGCACTCTCGGGGTGACACCTTGACATCCATTTCAGGGACCAGAGCAACCGCAGCTGCCCATTCCCCGTCATGACTAATACTCAATTCGCATAACTGACCGTCCTCCTTACCAACATTGAAGTGCTTCAAACCGACTTTTCGTACGAGTGACTGCGCTGCTGCTTTGGTATGCGTGGGCCTCCTATCAGCAAGATCCTCGTGAAGTATTAGAGCTTCGGGACGTTGAGATGCTGCGGTCGATGGGTTGTTGTGGCTGGTGACGGGTAAAATAACGATTCTGTGGAACCCATTGGAGTCTGCATTAATACTAGGGCAAGCCTTCCGGCAAGCTTCCTTCGCCGCCCATCTACCATCTCAATTAGCCACTGCAGCAGCTATTGGCTTTGGCAGATAGGTGTTAGGGTCCCTACCGTCCAGCAAGATACTCCGAAGTCCGCTTTATATCTTTGAAAGCAAGCTCATCGGTCTTGAATCGCTCCCAGAAGTACTGACGTTCGGGCCATGTCAATAACTTCGTAAGAAACTGGTGTAGTGGCCTGCGTTCGTTCTCTTTACCCTGATTCTTGAGTAGAATATCCCTTATGCGATTGACCGAGCAGATATCAGTGCCGACACGCAGCGGGAAGGGGAATCGTCGTACAGGCATGGGAAGAGGATTGATGTTGTAGAGTGGACGCGACGCTAACGGTGCGGTGCGGTACGCCAAGACGCTTGGCATCGCTAGCATCCACAACGCCAAAAATGAAAGCTGCAAATTCAATCAATCAAACATCGGCCATCGCGCCCACTCGCAGGCACTATCCAGGGGCAAAAAAAGAGCGACATCTGCCAGATTCGAACTGACGCTCCCAAAGGAACAAGATTTCTAGTCTTGCGCGATAACCACTCCGCCAAGATGCCCAAGCTGTTTCGATGGAGATTTTGGCATCTAGAAGACTAAATAGTCTGGACTGCTCATTTGGAGGCAGTTCTTGGTACTTCGCTCTACAAACACCCAGAAGCCGAGGGCGGACAGGTAAAACAAGCAGATCAACAACCGAGTCGAATCGCACAGCGCTTATTGTAGTAAGGCGCCTGCGCTTGCGCCTGGTTTATTGACTAGCCTCACCGGCGAACCCACATGGGTAAATCTCGCTGCTCAACTTCAGACATTGATACAGAGCGTTCCTTCTACCTTTGAACTGCTTGTGCACCCAGCTCACTTCCGCATACTCGTTGTGTTCGGTTTATCAAGAGTCAAGACCATGATCACAAGCTAGGTGGTTGGTCGGACTCGTGTCCCGATATAACATGCCATCGACCACCAACCTACGGAGTACTACATCGCACCTTCATCGCATACTTAGTTCTTGTTATCTAAACCAGCACGGATCGATCCCCCTGTGGTACAATCCCTTTCCGACTGTTATCGTGAACCGCTCAGCAGATAGCAGACGTTGTGAGTACCGGACTTGGCTACGGATTTCAAATGCACAGTCCGAGAGCTCGCACTCAGTCGTCACCAACGCCGACCGCGTACTACATCAGGCATCATTGGAAGCTTTGGATTGATTGCAGGGTAGTAACACCGAAAAAAGCGGCTCGACGCACCCGTGGACTCCAGAAAGGGCTTTGCCACATGACTGTTGCCGTACCTGCAACTTTGGAATACCTAGGTAGAGCGCGGCTACTGTTCAGAGTGACACTGATAAACAGGACTTGCCATCGAGCAACCAGAACCGCCAGGGTACCACGCCTCGAAATGCATACACGAGTAAGTGACGATCCTAGTTGCTGTAGCGGAGGACTAGCAGTGGTGGTGACATGCCGCACCCCACTGGTTGCATGCACCACGAGCAGTCCCTCGGCAGTGAGCCGTCGTCCCATCTACGCTCGGTCTAGCATACGATGTCTCGTACCAGAAAGTGATCGACTCCAGCCTGCAAAAGCGCCTCTCGTATCTGGGGCGGAAGAGCTAGTCTCCATGCAGCCTAGTCCGCTTGGTCACCTCACATGACCCCTCGTCCGAACATGTCACCTCTGTGCCTCCTCCTGCTGAGCGCCGTGCAGCAGCAGCTCACCCTCGGTGCTACTCACTTCGAACGCTATCCCCGACGTTGCCTCTCGCCGTCGCCGCCTCAGGTCCAACTACGGAGGTCGCAGTCCGTCGGCCGTGGGCCTTGAAGCTGAACCCCGCCGTCTCGGCTCAACCCTGTCTCGGGTCGTCCTGCACAGTCGATCGAACTGCCTTCTACTTCCACCCTAGAACCCCCAGAAGCCGTGGCGTCGCCGACACGGCCAGCAGCACGCGGCTTCGGACTTGGAGCTGAAGCAGCATGGCCGTCTCCCGACCAGCCCGTCCAATCGTCACCACACCCTCGACCGGGGCCGTTCTGTCTTATTCCCCAATAGGCCCGTTTCTGACCCTCGATATTAAGCCCTGCACCTGTTCTGTCACTGTTCCTCTCCAAGCCAAGCCCGCGATGGGCGCTCGTCCCGCCCTCCCTCTTAGCTCGAGTAGGCACGGAGCGACAGGCCCTGTGGCATACCTGCGTCGAATCTGACCTCTTCCGTCAGCCGTGCTGCCCGGGTCTGCATGTGGGCTGCAGTCAGCACGCTATTCATATTCACTGATGTCGGGGGCTGCGCCCGAGGCCACGGTGCGCCGCGTGCGAATAGAGTCCGGTCTATGTCATGGTGGCTAGGGAGGTAGCGGCCACATATAATCACTACGACGCCGTGCGGCACGCAGCGTGTAGCAAATGTCCGGCCCCGTTGCAGCTGCAGCGGCCTTATCAGAGTCCGTAGGTAAAACCAAGAGCCATTCCCCTTCATCTTACGCTCCTCTACACACCTCTGCATAGCAGTCCGATTCGAGCACCACACCTTTCCACACCCTCATCATCTCCGCGCTGCCTCACAAGGGCTCTAAGCGACTCCTTCTTCCACCTCATGTCAGTCCTAAAAATGTCACCCCGCCTGCCGGGCGTGGGCATTCTGGCTACGGACGCCACCGGTCCCCAGTATGCGAGATGGAGACGAGGAGTCAAGAGCGCATTCACCGCGAAGGGAACTTGGGGTCACTGCGATGGTTCTGATCCGATGCCCATGCCTGAGTCGGGACCAAACTTCTTCTCGCCCGCCCCAACGACAAATTCACAGCCGGAACTACTGAAAGAGCGGAAGGCATGGGCAAACAAAGACCGAGACGTGAAGATGGACATCTTCCTTTCCGTTGCCGACGACATCAAGGTAGAAATCTTCGAAGTTGGCCCACCAATGCCACCGACTGCCATGACCGCCGAGCAGATGTTCGAGACCCTGGATGCGCACTTTGAGCAGTTCAAATTCGAAGACTACCATCACATCTTCTGCCACTTCCTCAACCTTCACATTGACCAGTACGCCAATCTGGAAGACTTCAATGCCGAGTTCCAGTTGACATTGAGCGATTTGCTCGACCACGGGCATCCAATGTCCAACACTCAAGCCTGCAGCGCATACTTCTCAAAACTGCGGTGCACACAGAACCCCTGGGTATCAAAGAAGCTCAAAGAGTGGGATACATGTTTAACAGAACCAAACCTCGCCGACCTCATGAAAGAATCACCGCCATGGGTAATCATCCGGCCACTAACCACCAAGGGCGCTTCGTCGGTGCCAGAATCAATACCGGAAGAGAGTCTCGAAGACACCCCGGCGCTCTCGGAAGGAGAAGAAGCAGCGTCAGAGAAGTCGGAAACCGCAACTCTCTCTTCGGAGTCGACACATTCACGCAACTCGTCCGATGCCACCCAAAAGTCGCAAGAGATCACCGTCCACGCATCTTACGAAGACCTGACCGGTCTCGAGTCTTTCCCTATGCCGCTGGCAAAGCTCCCGCCAAACCCGGTGCCCCTGCGCCTTAGCTCGAAGAAGAGCCTCTCACAGATGAACATGAGCAGCCTCCCGCCTCTTCCGCCAGTCAACCGGCCTTTACCACCTCTCCCACTAGATGCGGACAAGTCGAGCACACGCTCAAGATCCGTGTCACCGAAGCCCGAATCGGAAGCCGGCTCGTACATGCACCGAAAAGTGCCCTCGATCCCTTCGCGCCCTCAAACACCACAACACCAAGCCCAGAACCCAAGCCAAACACACCTTCACCCCGCCCTGCGCGCAACCTCCTCAACCCCACCGCCAGGCGAACTCCACCCCGCCCTGCGCACAACCATGAGCTCGCAAGGCCCAACCTCGCACCCGCACATCTCCTCCGCCATGCGCCCACGCACCCCCTCCGGCCCCTCCCCCCTATGAAGCAAGCCGCCTTCCTCTCCTCGTCCCCAAACCTCAGCCTCCCCTCCACCCCCGACCTGCAACAACGGCCACACTCCTCGCGCGCCCCCGTCCCTCCCCTCTTCTCCGCCGAGGCCTTCGCCGCCTACCCGCAAACGCGGCATCCGCTCCTACGCCCCGACTCCTCCGCCAGCAGCGTCATCAGTCTGCCGCTGCAAGGCGTCACGGTGCCGGAATTCAAAGACGTGACCATCACCGAGAGCGCAGCGCCCTCGAGCCTGCCATCATCGTCACCCCCGAGGATCAGCCTCATGACGCGGCCGCGCGTGTCTAGCTCCCCGCAGCGCAGCATCATGAGCCGCCTGTCTGCCGACTCGGCCGACGAGGACAAGAAGTCGCGCAAGTCGCGCAGCTGGAGCATCAAGGCGCGGCTGTCGGCGCGGCGGTACGAGGTTAAGGAGATTATTTGATGCGCCGCTTACTACCGAACCTGTCCTGTTCTGATCTGTTCTGTTCGTCGCTGTCTGGTCTTTGCGCTTCTGCTTTCCTATGTACCAAGATGAATTTCTCTTATGTGTCAAGATGGACGGGTGTGTATGGGTTGTACGGATTGTACTATCCTAGGAATCTGCTTTGCCGGGAAAGGAGGAAATGGCGTTCACAGTATGAAATCTCACGGCCACGCACTCTTCCACACAAACACCTTGTATATAGATAGATGGAGACGCGACGCAACGCAACGGCCAGCTCCCTGCGTACTCTCGCAGTCGCTTTGTTCGTTTATTTGTTTGTCATTGGCCCCCCGGTATACCCCCCCTCCACTTGCGATTCGCTACGGCGAGCAAGGGAGTTTGACGGAGGGAGACGAAGGGGAAGAAGAGGAAGAAGAAGCACACATACCTATCTATCCTACAGATTTCCCATAATGCATTCTTGCGATATTCGAAATACAATATCACAATCAGCAATCCATCTATTTTCTCAGTTGTCGACTTTCTAACCCGTACCGTACCGTACACTGTGCATGCTTCAGACTTTACTTTCGCGCAAGTTGCAACTGCCGACATATCCCAAGCTCCTCATTTAGAAACGAGAAACGAGATACGAGTGTGCCTCTCTCCCCTCTCCCCGCCTTTCTTCTCCAGGTCAACAAGGGAGTAAGTAGGCTGTCTACAGTATGCAGTATGCAGTATGCATGCCCGCCCCACAAACGCAATATACCCAAAACAGCTCATCCCCATGTCCACGACCTACATACCTACAGACTCTACCACCTATAGCTATTACCCACCCCCCATAACAGACGCATAGCCCTTGTCCACACCCCGACTGCAACACACGCACACGTACGCAAGCCCGCCCACCAGCAGGCAAAGCAACTCAAACAGCCACCCCGTACCTTTCCCGTACCCGCCCGTACCCGCCCGTCCCCTCGGCACCACACACACGCGCGCGGCGGGGCCGTCCCGTCCATCTGATTTGATTCTAGCTCAAGCCTCAGCCTCGAACTCACAGCTATGTACCTTGTGAAGTAGGTACCTAACACTACAACCACAACACGAACCACGGGCAAACCGCCACGGCCACCCCACCAACACAACCCACGCCACGCCACGCTACCTAGGTATACGAAGCAAGCAAGCAAGCCGCACGTGAAATACGAAGCAAACAAGCCAGCACACGGCACCAGACCCACACCCACGCCCACACCCCATCTAGGCCCAGCAGTAAACAGATAGAGATAGGCAGATATGTAGATAGGTACTCACCCTTTACCAGAATTCGCACGCTTCGTATAGCCGTGCGCTGCGCTGCGGTACGATGGCGATGCAATGCGACACGATACGATTCCATCTAGTCAGCGGAGCGCGTCCAGACCAGACCAAGCCAACAAACGAGGGAGCCGAGGTATCCATGGATCTGTCTCGGTATAGGTACAGAGATGGGGTGCCGGGAGTGCCGTGGCGCCATCTCACTGTACCACTACCGCAGGACAGACGTACTTGGAAGTTGGAAATGGTTGTCGTGCGTAGACGGAACTTTGCTAGGTACAGTATGTGCCATGTTCGCCGTCGACTAGAGGTGGATGGACTACGCCTGAGTTGAGGCTGCTGAGTTGAGTTAAGCTGAGCTGAGCTGCTATCTACAGCGATTCCTCCTCCTCCTCCTCAATGCCGCAGTGTCCCGCCCCAGGACCTTCCACGCCCGCCCGGACGTCCAGTTCAGTTCGTATACAAGATCGTGTGTATCCAGATCCAGATCCAGACCCAGACCCAGTATCGGTGCTTACCAGACGCAATGCATCCATCCATCTGTTGTAAGCCGCAGATAATCATGTCCTGTGCTGTGCTGCCATGTCCTGTGCTGTCCTACCGGTACTTCCCTTACCATGTCCGCATCCACCCTCACCCTCGTCCTCACCTCCGCTGTACTACCTAGTAGTAAGTAAGACGAGGAAATGTAATAATAGTGGGGGCGAAACAGTAAGAAGAGGCCGGGCGCACTTTCCTCTAAGACAAAAGCTGCCACTGCCACAACCACAGCCACTGACTGCCAGTCAGCGCGCCCTCACGGCCCCAAAAACCGATGCTGACTGTATGTACGACCCACCTACCTACTCCGTACATCGTCAAATCCTTTCGTATCGCATCGCATCGCATCGCGCGCAACACCGACCGAACGAACTCGCGCCCCACACACATGGATGCCGATGCCGTCGCAGAGCGAACACTAGTCTAATCTACAGTAAGTAACGTCAGCTGCACATCACCGACCGAACGCAACACATAAGCAAGCCAAACATCACACGCTCGCGGACTTTGCTGCACTGTAGCATCAGCAAGCTTAGAAGAAGTGGAGAAGATGGCGGAGATTGTGGCACCAAGGCGCCGGGCTCAGCTCAAACTCCCAGAACACTAGCAAAAGGCCTGAACAAGTAATTCGCAAACCTACATACAAATCCAGAAGAATCTTGATGATCTTCTGATGTGATGTGATGTGATGTGATCTGCGTGGTTTTTTTTTTAAAGTTGTCCGAATTCCGTGATCCGTTCTCCGTAGTCGTGACCGTGACCGTGCCCACCCGAATGCCCTTTAGAGTAGAGAGTTACCTTTTTAGTACCGCGCCTCATGCGAACGATTCCTCGATTCCCGAGAATCGTACGTGAAACGAAACCAAAAGATCCAACCCCGGAAAGTCCACTGCCACCTGCCCATCTTTCCCGATTCCCCACAAGCCCGAAACAGAGAGCTGCAAGGTGCCTACAAGTGCGGCTCGGACAGGTACCCGTCTACTACTGCCTCCAGACTCGACGCTCTACTGCGTGTCCCGCACGGCCTTGTCGACGGCCTTGGCGAAGTAGTCGACGTTGTTCGTGTTGAGTCCGGCCATGGAGATGCGGCCGTTCTTGGTCATGTAGACATGTGAATCTTCGCGGAGCTTGAGTACCTGCTGCTCGCTCAGGCCCGTGAAGCTGAACATGCCAATCTGCTCGGTGATGTGGTTCCACTTGCCGGGCGTGCCCAGTTCTTCGAGCTTGCCGCGCAGTGCTTTGCGCATGTCGATGATGCGGCCCGACATGGTCCGCAGGTTGTCTTCCCACTCGGCGAACAGCTCCGTGTCGTTCAGGACGGTCGACGCAATGCGGGCACCGTACGCTGGCGGATTCGAGATCTCAGATCGCTGAAGGATGGCTAGCTGGGAGGCGACTCGGGTCACGGTGGACTCGGCATCGAAAGCGGGGGACGTGACGAAGTGGAAGCAGCCGGCGCGCTCGCCGTACAGACCGAAGTTCTTCGCGTACGACTGCGCGATGCACAGCTCGAAGCCCTGCTCGACGAAGTATCGAATCGCCCAGCCGTCCTTGGCAAGATCACCCGAGGCGAATCCCTGGTACGCCGTGTCGAAGAAGGGGAAGTGCTTCTTCGACCGAATCACGCCAGCAATCTTCTTCCACTGCTCTTGTGTGAGGTCGACGCCCGTGGGGTTGTGGGCACAGGCGTGCAGCACGATGATGCTTCCCTCAGGTGCGCTCTGGATGGTGTCGAGGAAGCCGTCGAAGGCTAGGCCCTTGGTCTGCTTGTCGAAGTAGGGATAGGTCTTGTACGCCAGGCCGACGTTGGAGAAGATCTGGAAGTGGTTCGGCCATGTTGGGTCGGAGAAGTAGACCAGGCGGTCGGTGGTGGGCTGGTAGAACTTGGAGAGGAAGAGCGCGCCCAGATGCACGGCGCCGGTGCCAGAGATGGTCTGCAAGCTGGTGACCTGGTGGTCTGTGTGAGCGCGAGTCAGGCACAAGGGCGGGAGCATCTACCTACCCGCTTCTCGCCAATGGCGGGGCTGTCGCCGCCCAGAATCAGCTTCTGCGAGGCAGCGGTGAAAGCTGGCAGGCCGGCGATGGGCAGGTATTCGTGGTTGAGGTCGGGGTCTTTGCGGAGGATCTCGTCGGCCTATAGCGCACCCCCGATTGTCAGCGCACTGTGGCCTCAATTGGCAGCGGCGAAAAGCCTGCGAAGCTGTGTTGGAGTGCGTGCTCACCTTCTTGACCACAGGCAAGACCCACGGCTTTGCGTTGTTGTCTCGGTACGCTCCAATGCCCAGGTCGACTTTGTTGGGATCCTCGTCGCGGCGGTATGCGGCCATCAACCCAAACAGCGCATCTTCGGGCGCTTGCGGAACCACGTCCGCGTTGAATGCGGTAGCAGCCATAGGGATAGGAGCGATGTGAGAGGAAAGCTGAGAGAGACGGGATCGAGACGAGGTTGAGGTTGAGGTTGAGGTTGCGGTCGAGTTTATAGAGCAGTTGCGAAAAGGTGATACTGGCATGATCACGGCGTCTCAGAATTGCCTCACCGCCTGCGATGACAGCCACAGTTGCGCCTCACGCTAACCCCGCTCAGTAGTACGGGTGGGGAGATGGTCCAGCGGAAATGCACGTCGAGTGGAAAAAAGGCGTGGCTCGAGCCAGAAGAGATGCCACGAGCCATGTTGAAGGTATTTGAAGAAGGTATTTGAAGCTGGCACAGAGCTATTCGCCCGTCACGTTCCGGTGGTATTCATGCAGGAGATGCCGAGGCAGACGTCGGATGATGTCAATTTGTCTCAGTGGCCTCTCACGCGCAGCTGATAGATACAAAGTCAAGAAGAATGGACATCAGCTGAATGCATGGCTGCACGGCGGCAGATGGACGCGCTACTCGCTAAAGCTCTATTGTTATGCAGCTGCCACGCGACTTTCATCTATCCTCTTCCATGCTTGGCCTGTAGTAATATATACCCAAGTATACATAGGTAGCGCGATTTTAGAGCGAAAATAACTGCTCCCCAAGCCGCTGAGCTCGAGGCGCGGCCCTAGAGTCACATGGAACTCCGAGGATGCCCAGGTGCCCGCGTGTTCACGTGGACCCTCACCAAGGTTGATCAACTGCTGATATTACGCACTCGGTCATCACCTCATATGAAGAGATCCCATAACACGAGTGTGGCGCAGAACGCAGCCGTGGACCAGAAAACCATCCGCGCCGTGCTTTTTCTTTCCGTCGCCCTCTTCAGCTCTTTGTTGCCGCCCCCGACGTTCTCCGTCGTCAGGAACGAGTCCTCCACTAGCTGGTCAATGTGCGCCGACTGAACACTGAGGTTGTTGGCGAGCGTGCTCTGCAGTTCCGAGATATCTAGTAATGATTTCTCGGCCACCCTGGGCCATGTCAGCGGAAGCTCAGCGTCAGTGACCAGATGACATACCGAACTTGATCCAGATGGTCCTCGTAGTGCTTGAGCATGTCCTGGTTCTCCTGTGCGAACAACTGGAGCTGCTCGGGATCAAGCTGCTCCTCTGCCACAACCGAATCCGATTCTTGAAACTTGGTCGTCTTTCCTCGATAGCTGGTCCCCGCACCCTGGCTGCCGTTCGTGCCACTATAGTTGTCTGCAGCCGGCATCGTGCCCCTTGCTTTGTATAGCACGCTCTTGCTCTTCTCCACCTCGCGAGTCAGCCGAATCTCCATCATGGAGCCGTGGAAGCGGCCGCATTCATCCAGCTGCATTTGCAGGTACCATATGATACTCTCTCTATGCGCCTTGAGCGCGTTGGCCTTGGCTTCGCCGATCTCCTCCTCGGGACTCTTCGCTGTTATCGCACCGCCTGCTGCCCATCTTCCCAGCCCACCCAGACCACTCCTCGCCCGCTTCCTGAGTGCCATGGCCGAGTCGGCTGCCTGGCGCACCTGCTCGGCATCCTGAAGCCCTGTTATTGCGCGATTGAGCTCCCGCAACAGTTGCTTCGCCGACGCGTCGATCTCGGTCCGCTGGGCATCGCTGAGGTACTTGGAGTCCTTGTCTGCTGGCGAGAGAGCACTGGAGCTGTTGGTGCGGGCGAATTGCTTCCGGCGGGGAGGATGCGCCGCTGAAAGATAGCTCTGCCGCACCGATCTCAGGTATGCGTGCAGCTCTACAATGTGCGCTCGCTGGTGTGGTTAGCTAGTAGTGGCCGCGGCGGAGTTGTACGTGTCCTACAATGCGATATGCCTCCTTCAAGAACTCGTCCAAGTCCTGCACATTGAACACGTACGGCTCGACGGTCCGCGCGTCGTGGGCGGCCAGCACCTGGTTGAAGACAGGCGTCAGGTCCATGGCGGAGGTGCAGCGGTTGGCGTGGCTGGTGGCCCTTCACCCTTCACCATGACGATGACGGGTCTGCTTGGGGAATCAGCCGCCGGGTCTAAGGCCGCCTCGCTTACCGGGCCAATGGCGAGAGAGGCTGGTGCCATTAGGGCTCCCACGTGGCTCCCCACCTTCCAAGGTTCTCCAACTCCCCCCGCTTCTGGCAGCCTCCCCTCCCTCCTCCCTCCTCTGACCTCCCTCCAGAGCATCTCTAGATAGTGAAAAAGACACCTATTGTCTCGCATAGTCGCTGTTCACTGGATGACGTCAAGCGGTGCCACCGCTACTGTATAGTTCTGGTGTCGATCCTCCCTCCGCAGACTGTCTCCACATGGGCCTCATGTCGAGCATTCACCGCCTAGGCAGGTGGTCCGCGGGAAGTCGGCACCATGCCCGTAAAAGACCAATTGAGAGATAATCCAAAGCCGTCACAGGGGTACATTCGGCCGAGTTCGCCCAACCCTCCCGTGCCACCTAGATAGATATCATGCTAGTAGTATCTTGCGCCAGCCTCTCCTCTTGTGTGGATTTTTTTTATCTCGCCACTTTTCTCTAAATCGCCCCATGTATCCAATTCTTTCCTATCTTTCAAGCAATGGTCGAAGATGACCAAACAAAGCATGAGCTGGCAAACGAGCATATCCCAACCTCATCTACTCTTTATCCGCCATATCAATCAGTCGAAAAGAGCACTACAAAGGAAGAAATAGGATGGGAGCAACGAGACCCTCTCCAGGGTCTACCAAAGGAATCTTTAGACGGGACGAAAGAGACCGAAGACCTTCCCAGTGAACCAACCGCATTATCCACCATCCAATCAATCACGCCCCCATATTCAGTCTTTAGCAAAAGGAAGAAGCATCTTATAGTCGTACTAGCCGCCTGTGGAGGCTTCTTCTCGCCATTGTCGGCCAACATCTATTTTCCTGCTCTGACAACCCTAGCGCGCGATTATGGCGTCTCAAGCACCCTTATAAACTTGACCCTTACCTCCTACATGATCTTCCAAGGGCTGGCACCTACCATCTTCGGTGATCTAGCTGATATGGCGTAAGTTTACCCTCTACGTGTAAGACCAACGCTGACATACTGGGTATCAGTGGCAGACGGCCTGCATATATCATTGGCTTCGTCATCTACATCGCAGCCAACATCGGCCTCGCGCTTCAAAAATCATATGCCGGCCTCTTCATTCTTCGATGTCTACAAAGTACGGGTAGCAGCGCCACCATTGCCCTGGGAAATGGTGTTGTTGCCGATATTGCAACCAGTTCTGAGCGTGGCGTTTGGATGGGATATGTGACCAGTGTAAGCCTCTGACAAAGTATCGAGCCCAGTGTTCTGACTCAATCAGGGCCCGATGATTGCTCCTGCGGTGGCTCCAGTCATAGGTGGTCTACTCTCCGAGTTCCTAGGGTGGCGTTCCATATTCTGGTTCCTCCTGATCTTGGCAGTGGTCTACCTCATACCTCTCCTCGCCGCGTTCCCCGAGACAGCTCGCGGCGTCGTAGGCAACGGCAGTATACCTCCGCAAGGCTGGAACATGAACCTCATAGACTACCTCCACTCCCGCAAGCACCCCTCCTCCAGCCCAGCACATTCGGCCTCCCGCGATGACCAGCAATCACTCCCAAGAAAAGGCAAACTCCGCTTCCCGAACCCCCTCGGCACCCTTCGTGTGATAAAGCAAAAAGACGCTGGCCTCCTCCTCTTCTACAACAGCCTCGTCTACACGGCATTCTACGCCGTCATCGCCTCTGCGCCCTACCTCTTCCAAGAAATCTACCACTTCAACGACCTGCAGATTGGCCTAGCTTTCATCCCATTCGGCGTCGGCGCACTCTTAGCGCCTCTCACGTCCGGCCGCTTGATGGACTGGAACTACCGCCGCGTCGCCCAGAGCGAAGGCTTCACCATCGACAAGAAGCGCGGCGACGACCTTTCCAAATTCCCGCTCGAGCGCGCCCGGCTCCAAGTCGCCGCGCCGATGCTCGCCCTCGGCACGAGCGCAACGCTCTGCTACGGCTGGATAATGCAGCACGAGACGAATCTGGCCGCGCCGTTGGTCATGCATTTCCTGATCGGGCTGTTCCTCACTAGCGCGTTCAACTGCATGTCCGTCATGATCGTCGACTACTACCCGCTCTCGCCGTCGACGGCCACGGCGGCAAATAATCTGGTCCGGTGTCTTGTTGGCGCGGGGGGAACGGCGGTTATCAATATCATGATCGAGAGTATGGGTCGGGGCTGGTGCTTTACGTTTGTGGCGGCGGTGGTGGCGGCTGCGAGTCCGATTTTGTGGGTTTTGCTGAAGTGGGGGCCTGGGTGGAGGGAGGAGAGGAGAGTGAGGGGAGAGAGGAAGAGTGAGGTTGAGGAGGCTGTTTAAAGGGGGTGCGTGATACCATCGATGTGTTACATTTTGTTTTGTATTGTCTGTTGTTCACCGCGACAATCAGCGTTTTTACAACTCTACCGCAGATGTCGACCTAAGTGATGAGGTGCCGTGCGCGAGGCGAAGATATGTCTTGTCTGTGTTCCTTAATAATAATGCCGAGAGTATGGTTTTGATGGCGCTGGATGGGATCTATACGCAAACGTGCGATACAGAACCGCTCATACCTCGTAACACAACAATGCCAGTATGTATATGTATATATATGTATTCTCAGTTTGTAAGCATCGGCATAGAAAGACATAGCAGTGCATAGTATAGCCAAGTCTAATCCCCCATGATACATACACGGTGATGATCCCAGCTAGGCCTCCTCGTGCCATCGAATTGGAGGAAAAGACCACTTTTCCTATCTCTTATCGAACCTTTCACAAACTTGTATGTTATATCGTTGGGCGAATGAAGATGTTGTTTCATCGCGTGTTTACCTATCTCGTTGATGTATGTATGTATGTATGTATGTATGTGTGTGCATTGGGTTTTGATTTTGATTTTGATGTTGCCCGCTCACGCTATGGTGTAGAATTAATAAATGCGGAGAGAAAAGCATCGAAAGTAGGAATATATATGGATTCTCTTTTTTCTTTTTCAGGGGGGAGGCTTTTTGGATGCGGATGGAAGATGAAGAAGAGGAAGAGGAAGTAGAAGAAGAAAGCTAGCGCGGCGACGACCGTGGTGCAACTGCCCTTTTTGTGCAATCATTACCCGTTTATACAGCGATTTCTTTTCTTGGGTCCCTTTCGCTGGGGTTTCCGCCTTGGTCGGCGGTATGGGGTAGGTGGGTAGTTAGATGGCTCTGGTAGTATGTGATTGTGAATATATCTTGGGGTGGGATTGTGATCTTTGGATAGAAGAGTGCGAGCGAGCGAGCGAGAAAAGGGCGAACCGTTTTTGGAAGCCAGACAGACAGACTATAAGCAACAACAGCGAAAGACATATGAAAACCCACCACACTAGCCACGCTCCATCCCCCACCCTCACTTCTGGAAATTACTAATAAACACCACCAACACAGCCGCATACCCCGCGCCCGCCGCAAACAGTTCATGCCTCTTCGCCCTGGTCAGCACGCCCATAGCCACGGAGAACAGCAGCGTGAAGACGACGAGGATGCCGATGGCGTCGAACGTGTTGTTGCGGTCGCCGATGGCCGTGAGCTTGTACATGGCGACGACGGGGAGCACCAGCAGCACGAAGATGATCAGCGTGATGAGTAGGTTGACGAGCGCTTCGATGCGCGAGGCGGAGCAGTAGAAGATGTGCGTGTCGGAGGTTTTGGCGCGGAGGGCGGGCGTGGTGAAGATGTACTGTGTGGGGCGGGGACGGTTAGTGGTGGTTGGGGGTTTTGGTGGGGAGGATGGAGTGGGTGGGTGTGTGTGATATGATAGATGTATGGATGGGGGTGCAAGCTAAGACGTACGCGCTTCAACCAACAAGTGGGCATCTTCGAAACGATTTCCTCGACCAACCCGTCGAATCCCGCCCACTCTCGCCCGTGGCGCAGCGTGACGAGGTCTTCTTTTCGCTTGATGAAGGCCTCTTCGCGGCTGCTACAAAGCGGCTTTTCGTTCCAGAACCAGCGGCGCAGGCTGCGGTAGTCGCGGTGCGAGGGGCGTTGGAAGGCGTTGAGATCGCGGGCTCTGCTGAGCATCTCGTCTGCATGCACTTGGTTAGAAGGTCCCATTGCAGTCATGGGAGCATGGGTTTGGTCTCAGCATACCGTAGTTCACTAGCGTTTCCCGGATGCGAGAGAGCAGACTCGCCCGTTCACTGGGCTTGTTGTCGCGTTTCGCCTGCTTGATGTCGCCGGCTCGAGAAGTGATGCATTTGATTCGGCGCGGGTTGTTGTCGATGCGGTCGAGGTCTGCAAGGCCGTCTTCTAAGCAGCGTAGTTCGTCTTGCAGTTCTAGGATTACGCGGGAATGGAGATAGTCAAAGGAGCGGTAGATGGAGAAGCTTTGATCGCTAGACTGGAATGCTGCTTGGAGCGGAATACCATTAGGGTAGTCGTGCACTTTGAATTGGTTAGTCTAACGTTGTGGTTACTAGGGCGCTGCGTAGCTTACAAGGTATTGTGATGGTGTGGTTTATCTCGAGATTGGCTGCGGCTATCTCGGCTGCCGTCGGTTTTGTGCTATCCTCGGGGGACTTCGAAGAATCTTTGATTTGCATTAGGAGACTGTTTAGCCATGGTGACGGAGTAGGTGGTACATACACAGGGAATGGGTGTTAACAGTAGTGGTCGCTCGGCTGTCAATGTCGATATTGATGATCGCATCACCAGGTGTCTGAGAAGCAACTGACCACTGCTTCTCCGGGACCCGGGCGGATACACCAAAATCCTGTGCCATTGTAACAGAGGTGCATGTGAAAAGCAGGCAGAAAACAATGAAGACGGCATTGGGATGAAAAAGAAATTAGGAAACGAAGATAAACGACTTTATACTAGTAGACTTCAACTTTGTAGCATCGTGGACAGTAATAAGGCTGTGGAAAAGAGGGCACCGGCTGTAAGGCTTAGCGTCCTTAGGCACAGAAGAACAAATGAAGCTAATGTGCACTCCCTCCGAAGCCAATCAAGCGTCCGTCAAGTCGTCTTCAGAGAACCATGTGTCCCCCTCATGATCTTCACCGGTCGTCTTGTCGTTCAGCTGGTACTCCCAATGACCGCGAGCATTCGTCTGCTTCTCTCGGATCGTGAAATATTGAGATTCATGGTATCTGTCACCGTTGGGTTCCTGGCAGACAACTGTCATCTTGACGTCGTCGCCTATATCGAAATACGCGTCTCGCTGGTGGACAGACATGAGACTTTTGTCTGGAGGGGCAGGAAGGCAGAGACGACGCACCGCTTTCGCATTGAAATTCGTCTCGACTCCTGATTTCGTTTCCTCATCATGTTCAGAGGACTGCGCACAACGCCAAGCCAACCGGTCAGACTGATATTCTCGAAGGGACATATGCAGCTCGTTGAGTGCTTGTGAATTACCTGGTTTGACATGGCGGGCCCTGTCAGTGATATGTGCGGAATACGCCTCGGTGGCTGAAGACGATGGTAGCTTGTCTGCAACCATGTGTTAGACAGCAGCTTGGAAAGACTTAGGCAGGCAAGGCATACCGATTAAACGACGTGATAATCAGTGGACACGCAACGAGAGAGGTTTCGAACCGCGCACCAGCCTTGGAGGGGATAGATGGGTACCCATAGGTTGAACTTGAGAGCCGCATACTCGTTGCTTGCCTCGGAGGGTGGGTGGCACAAGGATCTGATTGGAAGGACGTGAAGGGTAGTGTTCCTCGACAGCAAATCACATACCGGGCTGCGCAACCCGCCATTCGTTGAACTGTTGCCGAGAAGTAGGCAACAAGGCAGCATATTAATCTACTCAAGAGTCAGCCTATTTACACCGCACAGCCTTCGTCCTTCAGCAGTAGATATGGTGTAAAGCGCATAATGACAGGATAGCTTGCGAGCATTCAAATAGGCGGGTGGCGGCCCACCTCTGCGCTGCCTTGTAACGCTATTGCCCTATCGCCATACTCGCTATGGCGACACAACAGTGCATACTGAGCGAACCGAACCCTGCCGGCACCGGTGAAGGCCCTACAGCCTCCATGATTCACAATGAAGCAAGGTTAACTACAGCGACCATAGGTCGTGACACAGAGGAGTGTGTGATCCTCCCAAATGACACTGAGAAAAAGAAAGAATCAGAAAGACAAGCCTTGTTTCAAAATGCGGTCAGTGAGGCGTTGGACATACCAACTGGCTATCTCAAGGTCGCAGTTTTGGTTGTGAGATGGCACGAAGAGGTCGATGCCTTTCAAAAAGGCCACGACGAAGAAGTGAGTGAAGAGTGACTCAAGAAATAAAGAGTATGTGGACTAACGGTCTAGATTGGGAAGCTTAGGAAGCTGTTCCACGACCGTTTCCATTATGAGTTTGAAGAGACGAAGCTAGACACGTCGAAGAAACCTCAGAATACTCTAAATGCCGCCATCGCGCAGCATGTAGCAAGTCATGACGGTCCGAATAACCTCTTGATTGTATACTACACTGGGCATGGTAGACTGACTGAACCTGCGAACGGCGAGAAACGCCTGGTAATATCAGCGTAAGTGCATTCGCGAATATGGTCTTCACTACTTACGTGCGAACAGGACATCCGGGAAGCAGAGTAACAAGAAAGGTCGATACCCCGCGACTGCATTCTGGGATATTGCGGAAAAGCCTTTACTGGAGTCCGCTGAAGCTGATGTGCTGGCAATTCTCGATAGTTGCTATTCCAGCAACGCCCATGAAGGCTACCACGAGGAGAACAGAGCCTACGAACTCCTTGCGGCGTGTCCGAGGGATGGGACCACGGTGGCTCCCGGTCCAAATTCCTTTACAACAGCCTTGATCAAATCTTTGAAGGAGCTTCTCAACGAGTACGAAAACCGGAACTTTACGACTACCAAGCTCTTGGAGAAATTGAACATGAACCGCAAGATACCCGCACAGTTGTGGGATCAACTTGATAAGCACCAGCGGCATGTGCAACTTGCACCATTGGATAAGAGGTCGCTAGAAGCGAAGGCAAAGTCGTTCCAAACCAGAGCACCAGAACAAGCTTGGGTAAAGCTTCGATTCTCCTTGGAGGAACCTCAGCTTGAGCTGGTCCAGATCGAAAATTTCGCTCATCAGTTGGTCGCTGCTTGTGAGCGAGCAGAGATCCCCGTACGCCGAATCGACTGGATTAAGATGGAATCTGCTTCCTCTACTCTGGCGGGGCTAGTTACTCTGTGGAGGCGGAAGAGCCTTCGCTCGAATTCTGGATCATACCCAGAAGTATCTCGGACGCTAAAACGGCAGAATCTAAGTGACGCATCGTCAGCCTGTGTTAAAAGACGGTCACTTTCCATCACTGTACAAACGCCTGACGAGACCGGGCTAGCTTCGCCAGCTATGGTGTCCCCGATCAGCGTTGTCATCTCGGAGTCGCCGTCAGATTGAGCAGCGTGGGTGTACACTTAATGCACTCGGTAAGGACATATGAAAGTTGGAGATAGCGGCGTTATCTGGATGGTATACTGTATGGGAATGTATCGTAATGGTGTTTCCATGGCGGGAAGACGGGTGTTTCGTGAAATTGTCCAGAATATCCATGTCCATATCTTCATACTTCCCCTGTGCCGCCTCGTTCCAGAGTGTCAAGGCAGTCGTGTTGCAAAAGTGAGTAGATGGACGCGGCGAAGTGAACGAAGCAACGACGCGTGTTGGAGTCTGGAGAGGAGACGAGATGAGCTTTGCCTAAGCGGGACAGCTGCTAGCTAAGCCCCGCTATCTCCGGCCAGGTCACCTTGCCAACCGCTCCAACACCTACAAGCAGCTCACACTTCAGACTACAAACCCGCAAACATCTCTATACACGATGAAGTCTTCAATTTTCTACTCTTTGTGCACCGCATCTCTTGCTGTAGCTGTAGCTCAGCCGGAACACCCTCAGGCCGTCCTCCAAGATGCGCTGCCGGCCAGCGGTGAACCCGACCGCTATCTCATTGAGCTTGCCCCCGGCGACACCTTTTACGTTACAGAGGACGAGAAATGGACTCTACGACGGGTACGTGTAGAATCCGCCATCTCTTGCGGTCCATTTAATCTGGAGATATACGCATCCGCACGAGTTCCCCACTGACGTCTCTCAGGAAGGCATCAACTTCTTCGACATTACCGACACACCGGAGCTCGGCGCGATCAACAACAAACTAGGGATCCAGAGCGTTACATTCCCTTCAAAGACTGCACATAACGAGAGTGTGGCACCGCTGCTCAAGAAGCTGGAGAAGAAGAACATGCGGAAGCATTTGGAGACTTTTACCGCTTTCCATACGCGCTACTACAAATCCGACTACGGGGCGCAGTCCTCAGCGTGGCTTCTAAGCCAAGTCAACGGTACACTGGAGGGGGCGGGAGCTTTGGAGCACGGCGCGTTCGTGAAGCATTTCCCGCATCCATGGGGCCAGAACTCCATCATTGCCACCATCCCCGGCAAGAGCAACAAGACGGTAGTTATCGGCGCGCACCAGGACAGCATCAACCTCTTCTTCCCCTCGTTCCTGGCGGCGCCGGGCGCGGACGACGATGGAAGCGGAACCGTGACGATTCTAGAGGCTCTGCGCGTGCTCCTTGAATCAGACGATATCTTGAAAGGCAAGGCGGAGAACACTCTCGAGTTCCACTGGTACTCCGCAGAAGAAGGCGGTTTGCTCGGCTCGCAGGCCATCTTCCAGGCCTACGAGAAGGAAGGCCGGGACGTGAAGGCCATGTTGCAGCAGGACATGACGGGCTACATCCACAAGACGCTAGACGCGGGAGAGCCCGAATCCGTCGGAGTCATCACCGATTTCGTCGACCCAGGCCTGACCGAATTCATCAAAGAAGTCATCACCGACTACTGTGACATCCCCTACATCCTCACCAAGTGTGGCTACGCCTGCTCGGACCACGCTAGCGCGTCGAAGGCGGGATATCCGTCTGCCTTCGTCATTGAGTCAGACTTCAAGTACTCGGACGACAAGATCCACACTACCGAGGACAAGATTGAGTTCCTGAGCTTCGACCACATGCTCCAGCACGCGCGTTTGACTCTTGGGTTGGCCTACGAGCTCGCCTTTGCAGAGCTCAAGTAAGTGGGAGCTTGCAGATCGGTCTTCTTGTTTAGATGATTTGGATACCTTGGTGCATATGGGTGGTCGGGATCGGGGTACGGATATGGTAGTTACACGCGTTCACGAAAGCAATCGCAATTGTATAGCATAACATAACTGCGCAATACGGATGTATCGCAAACGACCTTTGATGTTGGCTAGACCCGCTTGTTTTGTCGGCGTCACAGGTATGACTCTTTGACTGCTGGCATCAGCTGAGACTCTGCTTGCTCCACGGGCCGCTCGCTACACATGTGATGCTCACTTCGTCACCCAGGTTTCCGATCCCACGTTGCGCTGTGACTGGCGCTGGTCACGACTTAGTTGCCTAAAGCACAACTGTGTTTTCTAAAACAAAGCATGTACTGAACAACAGGTAAGATTGGTTTTGTTTTGAAAGGTTCTTTCATAGCATAAATTTTGCTATTCGAATTTATACAAAGGCAACCAACTTTACACATCTTCAAAGTTCAAACTCGCATCTCAGCCCATTATCCCTAGTTGATGAATGCTTCCCTTTGTTACATCGTTCTCGGTCCTCGAAGCAACTATCGCTTACTATGACTTTTCTCCTCTACAGGCTAGTTAGGCCACGGAGATGTGTTTTTCAAGATAGGCACTCCTAGGGTTAGGACGTACGTTGCTGCATACCCGCCTGTTTGGAGGGGCCAGACGAATGCATCGGGCGAGGAAGTGTTGGAGATATGCCAGGAAGTTGTCTTACTTCTGTTTTGGGGGGTGTCTGGGGTAAATATAGCTTAGAAAGGAGGTGAAGTAATCGTTCTGGAGATAGAAAATAGGAATGTGAGTATGAGAAGTGTTGATAGTTAGTTAGTACAAGTGGGGCAAACTTTACGTGACTCAGGAGATATGTCTCACATATTTCAGTGACAACTCATAGTGAGTCAGTATGAACTAAGATACGCCTACATAAAGGTAGTAAGTAACAATGTGCTTGGCCGAACACGGTCACCGCAGCGTCACGCCACGTTGTGCTGTGATTGGCCACGGTCACGAGCTAGCTGTGTATGACACAACCACGCTCCGCTCCCTATCTCCGGTTTATCTAGACGTCCTCGCCCGCAACACTGTGCTCTACACCCAAACAGCTTCTTTCCTCCTTTTCATTCTATCAAGGACACTTCCACCCTGCTGTGCAGGAAACCTCAAATCCCAGGCCCACCGACCAGCCCCTCATTGCCACTCCGCCCCCTCCCGCCATGGCCATCTATCCCCACGGGCAAGCTCCCCAGAGCTCTCCTCCCGCAGCCGGCGCCCAGCCCATCGACATCGAGGCGTGGACCGAGCAGGCGACTGTTGCCCTGAGCTCCGTGACCATCTCCGCCCCAGGAGCCGTCGCAGGCGCAACCGTCTCGCTCGAGATCCCGCTCGACGAGCTCCCCACGGCGCATCCCACGCCCGCCGCCACCGCCGCAAACGAGGGCGGCAGCGCGAGCTACTACCGCCGCAAGGAGCCCCAGCGCAGGGACAGCCTGAACAGGCGCGATGCGATGCTCAAGGGCAAGGAAGGCAGCCGCCGCCGACAGCGCTGGGAGAATGGTGGGTGCCCTCCCCTCTGACACTCCTCCCCCTCCGTGTGCCGCATGCGCACCTGCAGTCCTCAACTCATCCTCGCGCCGGTGTTGATTGATTGGTCCGCGCTGCAGATCGCCTCCTGAGCAACCCGTACGCGGAGCCGCCCTCCCCCCGCGACTGGGAAGTCCACCCGACGTACAAAGTGCACCACGTCCCCTACTACCTCGCGCCGCTGTGGGACGCGGGCCTCGCGCGCCAGAGCGCCGAGCGCAAAGCCGCCGCCACCAGAGAGAAAGCCGCCGCGGAGCCCAAGACGGTCGCGAAGAAGCCCACGGTCCCGGGCGTGGTGCCCAAGGAGCTGCGCGAGAAGCTCAAGCGCTCGCGCGGCGCAAAGGGCCTGCTCATGGACCTCGAGGCCGACGTGCGTCGCTTCGTCGAGGGCTGGGAGGAGAAGGAGCGCCGCGCTGAAGCAGACGGCTTGCCGGCGGACCCGGATTCGTCCGACGACGAGATTGTGTTTGTGGGGCGTAATGGCCTGATGAACGATCTCGGGTCGCCGCGGTCGAGTGAGGACGTCAAGCGCGAGATGATGCTGTTCGAGGCGCCGGAGAGCGATAGCGGCGGCCGGTTTGGGAGGTGGCTGGTGCATCATATCGGCGTGTACTACGGGCTCAGCACGTGGTCCGTCTCTGTCGGTACTCCGGCCAGACGCGAAGCCTACATTGGGCTCAAGGAGACGAAGCTCAAGACGGGGCTCAGGCGCAAGAGCGTTGCTGGGCCTATGCCGAGGCCGCTCTGGGGCAGGGTTTAAGCTGCTTGCTAGGCCGCTGCGTCACGGCTGTTCCTTGGGTCTTCTCTAGTGTGGGTTTCCATTCCGTCTGTCGTTTACGTGTTTGCATATGATGTACATTGGAGGCTTCCTCTCTTTCTGTCTTTTTCTCTTTCCGCCTCTCCTCGAACCGGCATTGGCATATGTATGGCTAGATAAGTGAACCTACCGGCTCGATCCTACTCGAATACCACGCACGCAGCCCTAGTCATCGGTTGCGGAGCAATTACACTCATACTTGGCACATATACTGGATTGAGACGTTCCATCGAATCTATCAATCAACCCAACCAAACATTCTCTTGTGACGTATTAATAGTTGACAAACCTCGCAATCATTCTATCATCTCCTAAAACGCCTAGAAATCCAAACTCCAACCCCACAATTTTGAGTTCCATCATCTCGTACCCCTTTTTCTCCCTCCTTCCTACGCCAACATACCACTAAACTCGCCCCCCTCCCTCAACATCTCCGCCGCCTTCCCACTCCTCAACACCTTCCCCTTCCCGAGCACAACGCAATAATCCGCATTGCGCACCGCCTCCAAGCGATGCGCAATCGTAATCACAGTACTCTCGCGCATCTCCTCCCTCAGCACGTGCTGAATGCGCTGCGCCGTCTCAAAATCGATGCTCGCCGTGGCCTCGTCCATGATCAGCACAGGGCTGCGACGCAGCATGGCGCGCGCCAGGCCGACGAGCTGGCGCTGGCCCTGCGATAGGCCCTTGCCGCCGCCGTCGATGGGCGTGCTGAGCGTCCAGTGGTGGTTGCCTGCGATCTTGGCGAGCACGGCGGTGCACGCGCCGTCGGAGTACTCGGACAGCGGGTCCAGGTTCTTGCGCATGCTGCCTGGGAACAGCACGGGCTCTTGCGCGAGGAAGGTCACGCGGCTGCGCAGCGCTTGCTTGTTGACCGTAGCGATGTCGACGCCGTCGAGCAGGATGCGGCCGCTCTCCGGGGCGATGGTGGCGAGCAGGGAGAGCGCGAGTGTCGATTTGCCGGAGCCGGTGCGCCCGATGACGGCCGTGTTGCTGCCGGCGGGGATGGTGAGCGAGATGTTGTGGAGCGCGGGCTCGAGGTTCGGCGCGTAGCGGATGGTGGTGTCTTCGAAGACGATGGCGCCGGCGTAGGTGGGCCAGTGGGCGGGCGGGTCGACGACGCCCGGCGATTCCGTGTCGAGGTCCAGCAGTTCGATCACGCGCTCCACGGACGTGAAGTCCATTTCTAGCATGCCGTAAATGCGGCACATGGTGTCTGTGTAGACGACGAAGCGCGAGGCAGTGATCAGGACGAAGGCAGTGAGGCCGGGTGTGATGCCCATGTACACGGCGATGAGCGTCATGACCAGGGTGCTGGATGCCGACATGGCGCTGAAGCGGAACGAGAGCCACGATTGCAGCGACCAGTAGAAGTGGTCGTTCTTCTGGAAGTTGTCGACGACTTCGATGACGCGCCCTTGGAAGCGCGTTTGGGCGCAGAAGGCGCGGACTGTGCTCAACCCTTCTACCAGAGCGCCAAAGTTAGACATCAGCGGCGAGAGAGATACCATCTGGTGCGTGTTAGTATGTTGACTGGCGGATCACTCAACTTCTACTCACCTCAAGGCGACGCAGGGATTGCGATGTGGGCAAGAACCGGTAAAAGGTGTATGCGAACCCTGCGCAAAGCACGAGGCCAAACGCAAGGAACGCAGGTGTCGAGCTCAGAATGACGATAACGCAGGACACCCATCCGATGATCGTCCACGCGAAGATGGTAAACAGAGAGCTGAGGTCGCCGTCGATAGTGTTCATGTCCGAGGTGAGACGGTTCATCAAGCGGCCCACAGGGGTAACGTCGTAGTAGCGGAACGTCGCATGAGCGACGCGGTCAAGCGCTTCCTTGAAGATGGACTTTGCGGCGTGATAACCTACGCCAAACATGATGAGGTTGGTCCACCAATACAGGACCGCGGTGCCGGTGACGAAGATGAAGAAGGCAGTCAGCCACGGCATCACATCTTCAGCGGGATCGGGGAGAAAGTCGAAGATGCCATCAGGCTTGCCGTTGCCGTATCCTTCGCCCCATGCCTTGATGAACCACGTCTGGCCAACGTCCAGAACGCGGAAGAGGGCCATGACGAGGAGGGATATCGACCACCACCACACAGTACCGGCTTTGATGTAGCGCCAATAGACACGTAGTTTCACGCCGCCTTTCGCACGGTGCTCATCTTCAATGAACTTGTCCGGAATAGCAGCCGCCTGCTCTTCTTCACGCTTCTTGGCTTCTTCCTCGGAGACTGACTCTTGGGTTTCGGTGCGCTGGAGGCCATTGCTATCGTCCTCACTCGGCTCATGGATGGTGGCCTTGCCCTTGACGAGTTCGATACATTGCTTCGCAAGCCCATGGCAGAGTTCCGTGCGGTGAGTGACCAGCACAATCGTCCTTCCTTCGAGCAAAGGGCCTGCTAGTAGTTTGCGTACAATGTATTCGGCGGTTTGATGATCAAGCGGTGACAGAGGGTCGTCGAGAAAGAGCAGCTTGGCCTTGCTATAAACAGCTCTAGCCAATGCCACTCGTGCCTTCTGACCCCCAGACAAACCAATGCCATTCTCCCCAATGTTTGAGAGGTCTCCGTGCTTGAACTCTGCCATATCTGGGAGTAAGGCGCAGGCTTCTAGGACCTGCTTGTAACGGGCTTCCTCGTAGGGGTACGAGAAAAGGATATTATCGCGAATGCTCATGCTTTGAAGCCATGGTGTCTGAGCGCAGTATCCGACGACTTCTTCTGGACGAATAAATTCGCCCTCTGTTTTATCCAGCTCTCCCAGCAGGGCTTGTAGTAAGGCCGTTTTCCCAGCTGCAACCTCTCCATAGATGACCGTAAGGCCTAGAGGGAAAGATAAAGTGATATCTTCTAGTACGTTCGTCTTTACGCCAGGCCAAGCAAACGACGCATTCTCAAGCTTGAGATCGGCAGTGCCTTCTGGAACCACATCGGACCGCGCCTTGTCCGGCTCTTGCATGAAGTCTTCGATTCGTTCCATAGCAACGTATGCATTCAACAGAGTCGTGACTAGTCGTGGCAGGGCTCGAAGGTAGGACTCCAGCAGGTTAAAGAGGTCAATCGCTGGGAAGATGAGATCAACTGGAAGCGGTTTGCCAGCCAATTTTGTGAGCGCATAAAAGGCAACAGCCGGGAACATGCCTCCACCGAACTTTAGAACAAACGCCAATGACGTCGTGAAGATGAGCTGTATGACTCGGTAATTCAACTCTTTTTGTCGGGATTCGAAGATGTCGGCGAGCCATGCTCCTTGCCAGCCATACCAGCGTAGATGGCGAATAGACTCGATGAACTGAGACGTTCTCTGCAGCTTCTCGTCCGTCGCTACCCTGCGTTTCTTCTCGAAGTAGATCTGATAGCGCGCGATGACGATGTTAATCAATTGCGTACCTACCAGCGCGAGAACTCCAAGTAAGCATGCCCAACCAAGCATCCGCCAAATGAGAAGCGTCGCGAGGACAGCTCCAGCAGGCTTGGTGATGATATCAGGGAATTCCCAAAATCGTTGGGACACTTCGTAAACGTCATTACTAGACACTAATCAGCTCGTGCGGTGCATTTTAGTTGCTTGAACATACCGCATCAAGTTTAATATCTTGCCCATCGAAGCGGGTTCCTTTTCTTTCTTGCCCTCCGTTTTTGCTTTCTTCAAGAACGGCGAACGTAGACTTGCAAGCAGCTTGTGAATATAGAGCTTGGGAGATGTTTTCGGTTGCCCGTTCATTGCTTGGTCCGACTGTCCATTCGCATTTCCATTAACAGTTTCTTCTTCTTTCAACTCTTGCTTAGCACCTAGAATCTTTCTGTTCAGTGTCTTCTCATACAACATGGTTATCAGCTCGCCTCTTGATCGCTCGTATGCTCTCCGTTGATACCACAAGTTGAAGACATTGCACTGCGCTGATATCAAGCGAAACATGAGTGAGACGACGGCATACGTGATAGCGGCGCTATGTGGAGAGTTCGGGTCCTTCATAGAGCCAAGCAAGCGCTGCAGTAACACTGGCGTTACAAGTGCTGTCGGGGTTAGTAATCTATCAGTTCCAAGAGAAGTTTAGATACGTACTTGAGGCAAGCTGAGTCAACGCCAGGAGAGTAGTACGAACTAGATCCATCCCGTTCGCCTGAAGCAATCTCCTCGTCACGGAGCCTTGGAGTATTCGGAATTTGCTATGGAGCCTCGAGTGCTTGAACTCCCAACCCAGATCCCAGACATCTTCATCATCTAACTGAGTGGTCACTCCTTTCTTGATCAAGGGAGTCATCCACGAAACAGTCATGTATTGCCAAGGGGTTAGGTTGTCTTCAGGGGTGCGCAGTTTTCCCGTTGGAGTGGTGAAAACTGGACTGATATCCTCATCCGGCAGGTTTGGGTCACGAAGAGGCATGTTCAAGATCATGAATATCCCCCAAAGAGCTGCAACAGGTGCTAGCACCAAGGGCATATCTTTGGCGGCCAGTGAAGCTTGACTATGGGACAGTACAACCATTTGTGCTAACAAAAGCCCTGCAAATAGCGCCAACAGTGGTATTGGTGCTTTTCTTGGGCGTTCAACCACAATTACGGCAACTGCGATGCCCTATCAATAAGTGTTAGAAAGAACTTGATTCCGAGGAGAAAACATACCCATGCCAACGAAGGATAGATAGCCGCGAGTTGCTGATAGGGAAAAAATATAGTAATAATCTGCAGTGTAAGACCAACAGCCGATACAGTCAGTAAACCATATGTCGCTGACAGTCCACGCTGGAGGGGCCATTCGTCAGCTTCGTCCGGAGCTTCTTTCGTCTCTTTGATAAAAGGCATCGTCCATCTTGGGCGATAGGCATTGAACAGGCGTAACGAGTATGCGAAGAGTATCAATGCGCCTATAATAACTGGAACCGTTGAGACAAAGGGCAGAAAGCAAGGCGTGAAGCGTGCTGTCCTTGTGTCCTTCACGTAATTAGCGTTGCTTTCCTATAGAGGTAGATAAATTACCCATATTCCATGGCACTGAGACACAGGAGGCATGTCCTGAGATGGGGCCCGCATATTGCTAGACATTGGAACCTGGAAGAACGCCATCGTTCGCTGCCCGTAACCGGGTGGCGTCCACCAACTTATTTAAAAAAGCTTCCTTCCACCAGAGCCCCTGCCGCGTGACTTTGGATCCGAGGCTCGATATCATGTAGGGCTGACTGCAAAATCTTCTTAGCTAGGCATCAGTGTGAGAGCCTGTGGTCTGCGGAAGAAGAGTAAGAGTCGGTGAGTTCGCCGGTGAGTCCGGCGAAGAAAGGCCGCCAACCCAATTTGGTATAGTGCAGTTTCATTGAATGCCAAACCACGATGAGAAAATTACCTCAGAGTCATCACACAAACACTGCAACCATCGTGTGTGCTCCTTGTTTCTTTGTCTGTCTCTCATAACATCCCCTGTCACTTGGCTGGCAAGTTGATGATGAGTCGAAATGGCTGCCTGCGACCCTACGTCAGGCGCCTTCCTGTACAGGCAACATCCGAAAGCGAGATCAATACACCAGGCGAATCCACTCTTTCCCCAACTACCTAGACGTCGATGAAATCTACCAGTCCCCTTTGTCGACCACGAGGCCGGCTTCGGTCCGCAGTCCCATGTTATCGAGAAATGGAGTATTCCCAGTCAGTGTCACGACAGGACCAAGGTCATCCTTCCTACACAAGCTCTATGCATCAAAAATTACTAAGATACATACAGATACCGTAGTGTTTTCGTTGCTCGTCCCTAGATCGGCCGGGCGCTTATGGCTAAATGCCCGGACATTCTACCTTGCTAAATGCGAATCTACATTCTACACCAGGGCGATAGGAACGCTATGGACCACCTATGAACGACAACCAAAGAGCGGGTAATGATACCCCGCCGGAAACCTTCTAGCGTAAGGCCACATCAGAACTCTTGAGAAAACAGATTTCTTCTCTATTTTGCTCGTATTAATCATAGTGAGCGACTAGTGCCATACGTTGAATGACAACGCTCGATCTCCTCTGCTGGTTCTTTGCGAGCTTCTTTTCGCGTTCTTCACGAACAACCACCACAAACTAACGCAACAGATACTCCTTCTTGTGTTCTTGTATAGTATGTTCAGAGCTTTCGCTGTATACTGGCTTTGACAGCACGTTACAAGTCCATCGTCCATGTCGGTTCACACTCATGCGCTATGTGAATAGGAGATAGGACGATCTGAAATTTATATACCAAAGGGGAGAGACCTTCGCCTGTGGCATCCTTCCACGCCGTCCTGCAACGAAAGATTGGCATGTAGGACGCCGGAGCCCGCGAAACTACGCAGTCCGAGCCGGCTTTCTCGTGTGGAAAGTTGATCGATATTTGTCCAGATCTGATTGAAATAAGAACGAGCGCTCAAGCTGTAGTACTTCTTGGCTTGCCGTGTCAAAAAGGTATAACCCGGCGCGCCATCGATATACCCTCTCTATAAACCGTTCTCTGAATCGATATGTTTGTTAGGAATCATCAACTATGAGTATGAAGATCATACCATGCACGTATTGCTATAAACAGAAGCGCTACCGATAGCAGTGTCCGATGTATTCATGGATGTCTCAAGTACAGGCGCAGAGACTTTTGCGGAAGCCTAGAACATGGTATTAAGTGGCGCATTGGTTTGTGTGTGGAGAGTCGCTCGGTTCAAGCGTTCGAGTGGGGTCGGAAGAGCGATTGGGAAGGTGAACTTATGCGCTGGTGCGGCACAGCAGTCAACTGACTCCAGCACCGCCCTGTGGTCGACCGCAGCCTCGTCTCATCTATCAGAGGAAGTCCGAAGCCACCATGGTATATGTGGAGTGTTCTTTCGAAAGGATGAGTACTTTAAAACTCGGTGTCCGAGGGTATAGGGTCACATACCACTATTCGACTTCTCCAACTTCGAAGCGCTGCGAGTCCATCCATCTATCAGCCCGCAATGAGCTTGACCCCATTGTTAGAGGAGTCGATGCGAGAACTCCCAGGACGATTTCCTTTATATGCACCTTCAGTCACTTCGATTACGGATCGAGCTGTACGCGAACTTAGACCGCGGACACCAAGACTTACGGCAATTGGAACCGGCCCCTCTCAGGGTGATTTTACCGCCCCTGCATCCGCATGCCGAAGACCTCGCTTTTCAGGAGCCCAGAGTGACTTATTGCCCCAACGACGCCGACGACAGAGATCACTGCCTGACCGACAAGCGGATCCGTACTACACACCAACAGGTTCTCGACCTTTTGAAACTAGACGAGCAGTCTCCGATACACGCTACAACTCGAACAGGCGTGATCTTCCCGCAGACCATGGGAGCCCCATCCGAATAATACGGCGAAAATGCCAGCTCCCGTCCAGGTACACGAACCAACCTGAGAATGATCAAGGGTTGGACTCAGATGCATCTCCACCCCCATCCCCTGTATCCGCCCAACGAGTCCACAACGAGCTCCGCACCTGTCTAACCAAAGACCTCACGCCCGACTCGCGAGCAGGCGTCGTCTACATCCTACGCGCCGAGAACTCCCGTCTCCTCAAGATCGGCTCAACCATGAACTTCAAGCGGCGCCTGCAAGAGCTCCAACGCGATTACGGGCGCAAACTGGAAACCGTGCTCGTCTCCGAATTCCTCGAAAACTACGCGCGAGTCGAGAAACTCGCGCAAGCCGATCTTTGGCATCTCTGCAGGCCGTTTAAGTGCCCGTGCGCGACTGAGCATAGAGAGTGGCACGAAGTAGACGAGACTGTGGCGATCAACACGGTGCAGAGATGGGTGGACTTCATGCGGGAGCAGCAGCCTTACGATGAGACCTCGGGGAAGCTGAAGCACATATGGAAGCATCTGCTTTCAAAGAGCCGGTTGGCGACGACGCGGGATCATGAAGTGCGCTGGGAACAGTGGGCCCGCATTGTTGATTGTCCCACCCGTGTCGAGCATCTGAAGTACCGAGTAGAGTGGTTAAGGCGACATGGAATCTGGATGCATGCCTGGGTATATGTGTGGCAGGTGTTTTGCGTGCTCTTGTGCACGTTGGTGTTCTTGCTGCTTAGGAGTCCGTCCGTCTTTTTTCTGCTTGTGACAACCACAGCGTGTGCGTATTGGAGCATGGTAGGTGACAAGAGAATAAGTAGATGAGTTTAGTGCAACAGAAATTAGATTATATTTAGAGTTACTACATTATTTTTACCCTAAATTCACGATGCAAATGGCGGTGCTTCTACAAGTAGAGTTTGCGCATCTCTAATCGTCCACGTAGCCCAAAAAAAATATAAAAAGTATCTACCCAATCACTCAATCATTCTCTCGCAATCACAAACGTTACAAACAAACTGCAAAAATATTATCTTCAACTGACCCCATTGTGATTTGAACACAAAACCTTCGGGTAAATCCGAGATCTCTGGAATCCGACGCGCTACCATTGCGCCATAGGGCCTGTGGTGATTTGATGGAAGTTTGCTCACGTTATTAATATATAACCATAAGTAAAACGACTCTGTGTGAAGTGAAAGAGTTTTCCTTAGTCTGTGAATTGGGCCGGTGAAGCTTTTGTGTGTGTGGGGTAATGAGTCATATTCTCGCCTAAAAATAGCTCTATCTTGTTGGAGGGGTATCCATGGCCGCGCTAGATGAACCACTTCGGGTTGATCACGGAGTGTCTTTTGCTGATACATGATTTGAAGGTACACATTTGGTATGGTTTGCTATGTAAAATGGATAATACACCAGCTTGCTAGAATCTGTTGATCTCTAGGCATTGTGGATGTAACGTGCAAACCAAAAGCTATCGAATCAGATGTAGCTACATGGCAATTTCCCAATGACTCTATCAACAATCTCCAACTCAGAATCCGTAAAGAGAGACCTAATCCGCTGATTTTGAATATCTCACGAAGCTGTGCTCTTCGTGGTTGTTGGAGGTTCCGCTTAGCACACAACCTCGGCTCAAGAAACGAATCCGGCAGGTCCCGGTTTCGGTCTTTCCGGAAGAGACGGATGACGCCCTGCATCCTAAAGTTGGTGACTTCCTCATACATACACAGGTGCATCCATCTATCGCATCCATTCTTCACAGGCCTGCATGCAATCAGCTATCGGGCGCCGTATCGCATACTCGACTAGGACGTTGATGGTCGCCGAGTCCCGAACCCGGGTGAGACGAAACGGACTTCTGGACGGCTGAAACGTCTACAGAGTGAGCGTTTGGAGTTACGCCATCGCACTGGTAATCATAGCACGCGACACAGCCATTCTTGGAGCATATATATTCTCGAGACGGTTCCTGCCGGTGGGGTTGTGGGCCTTTGCGTCATTCGATCACCGGGGATCGGCTCTGCCCAAGTGAAGCCTTGTCGATTATTTGAGATATACGCGACTAAAGAGCCTTTACGAAGAAGACCGTTGTTGTCAAGAACAGAGTTTATCGGGGGAAGAGTTCGGGGTCAGGACAAAAACCTGCTGAGAAAAGAGTCTATCTCGGTGGACAACGCCTAAGTTACGCCTCATCGCCATGCCGCAGTTCTTCGAACTCCCTCGGGAGATTCGTGACATGATCTATACAACAATTCTCACCGCAGAACAGCCCACCCCATCCCTAGAGAAGGGCCAGTGGCGGTTCAAATTCAGGGCTGAATTAGGACGAGAGTTGCTTCACAACGGCGAATATGGGTGCGCATACTCGATCGAGCAGACACCTACCACGTGTACGAATGTTCTCCGATGCAATCAGCAGGTCCATGCGGAGATGACAGCGGCAATTGAACGAGCGAGGAGAAAGGAAATGGTAGCCGTCAAGCTGGATTGCATTGCCGAGGACGAGAGCTTCCACTACTTTACGTGGCTAGCGATGCCACTTGTGAAGACGAGCTGGAACATGCAGAAGATCAAGTCGAGGATCATGCCGGGCTGGGCAGGCTTGCTGGTGGGGAACTATCTCCCGTGTTCGCACCGCAGTGGCCTAGTATATCGAAGCCCATCAACCGCCATCCATCAGTTTTGGATAGACGTCCGGCCCGTGGGCAATCGATTGAAGAAGATGTTCACGAATGGTACTCAGCCCGAGCGGACATCATGGGCCGTCTGCGCCGCTCTCAAGCGCATCCTCGACAAAGGGCCACACTTCTCTAGCAAGCAAGCCACGAAGAATGAGATCACCATCGACGAGCTCGTGCTCAACGTGGTGACTCCGCCCAATGTCCCACCAGTGAAATTCCTCGACCAGGACTTTGCGATGGATGAAGTCAAGGATGGAGTGGTACACCCTCACACCGTTGCCAAGGAACTCATCGATGTCTGGTCGAAAATATGGACCGGTCACAGCTACAAAGGCATATTTTACCAGATCCTGCTGCAACGGATTAAACGAGTACGGGTGTGTGTCAATGGAGAGACGCGGGGAGTTCGTGAGCTAAGGCGCGAACTGGAAAGAGGGCAGGAGGAGAGGCGGCGAATTGCTGCGAGAGTGGGCGGGTGATGCCTACATTGGCTGGGGTGCTTATCACGCGATTATGGAAGCCCCACAAGCGCATTCAAGAAGCCCATCCATAGTTCACCGGTGGCCATGTGGGTGTTATCTCGTCAGCCAGACGCTATTCTTGGCTTCACGGTCTGCGGCTAGCGTTATATATGTCCAGCTGGCAGTGCCTAGTGACTTGACGGGGAGTTTACCGTTAGCGAGGCCGGCAATTTCGCAAAGGCCGCGGTCAGCCATGGCGGAGTCGTTGGTGCTCTCGCCACTCAACGGCTGATTGGCAGGCGTGCCAGAGTCAGGGGTATGTCTAACGGCACGGCCGCGGTACGGCACGCATAGAGGCCGGCTTCATTTCAAGCGCACCGCTTCAACAACCCCATCGTCCGCCGTCGCTCGATACATACATATCAACGTGCGGGGCTATACAGCAGCAGCGCCATCACCATCTCCCGCGATAAGCCGCAACGGCGACTATCGATAACGAGGTGCAGACGCTCTGCCCCGGATCGAGTCAATGGGCTCGTGGGGGCTAAAAATGGACGGTTGCCGCTCCCTGCCCGGCTGGCTGACCAACGCCAACGCCCATTTTCTGCTCATTTTCCGCTCCTGCGGCGTGCAGGCCGGGCCTTGGCTGAGGAAGATGTTTGCTTGAAACACGTCTCCGCGTCGCGCCCTTGCTGGTGCTGCCGCCTCGCTATTCGTCGCAGCGAGCGCCTCGCGCGCCCTCATTGGCTGCCTGCGCGGTCGCCTCAGGGGCAGCGAGACGCAGGGGCCGCTTGTCGTACACCGTTGCGCCAGCCCGACTGCACGTCTGTCTGACACCCCGGGGCTGCCGGGCTCATTTTCTGCTTCTCCATCTTTCTGTCGCTCCTTGCCCGCTATAACTACCTTCGCTGCCCGTTCCCTTGACCTGTCTGGCCTTTTTGCAGTCTCTGCGTCCCCTCCTTTGCCACGGCTCGCCCTCTCAAGAGACAATCCCCCCCAGCGAGTACAGGTCCTCAGACCCGCTCTAATTCCGAACCACCAAACAGCCACTGCTGGACAGTACTCACAGCTTAATTATTACACTCCAGCCCGGGAAACGTGTCCTCGCCGATCACCATGACCTCTTCCATCTCCACCAAGTCTCTCAAGCCTCATGACATCGACGTCCCTTCCACCAGCGGAGGCCCGCCGGATTTTGGCGGGCCCATGTCACCGCGGTCGTGGAAGAACGGGCCGTACACTCGACAGGCCCCGTCACGGAAGCCAACGAACGCCAGCGTGGACCTGGACGATTACTTTGTGCGTCTCGCTGAATCTTCTCCCAATGCTGCATAGACTAATGGCTTTCTCAGGTCGGGCCTCGCGACATGTCGAAGCACTCCAAATGGCCTTTCTTCCTCCGCATGCACGGGTCCGTGCTCCCCAAGATGCTTCTGCCATTGCTCGTAGTTGCCGCCTGGTCGACCCTCATTACCTGCGTTTCTGAATTCTACTATGCTCTCAAAGTCAAAAGCATCTTGCTTACAGTTCTCGGTTTCGTCGTCGGTCTTGCCATCTCCTTCCGCACCTCGTCCGCCTATGAACGCTACACCGAGGGCCGCCGGTACTGGTCACAGTTGCTCTTTGTAAGCCAGAACTTGTCTAGGACTATTTGGCTCCATGCCAACGAGCGTGAAGGCGACCTCGGCAAGGAGGACCTGCTTCAGAAGCTGTGAGCATAATCCCAGCGTTTTCCTTCTGATGTACCCACTAATGCTTTAACAGCTCTGCTTTGAACCTGATTGTGGCCTACGCGGTGGCTGTCAAGCACAAGCTCCGCTTCGAGCCTGGTATCGATTACCCTGATCTCAAAGAGCGCATCGAGTATCTCGATACGTTTGCAAAAGCCGCTGAAGCCGATATCCCGAAGGCGCACGAATACGGCAAGATGAAGGAGCTGGGCGAGTACCTCGGAGTTACCTTCGCTGAATCTAACCCCCGCAAGAGGATCAAGCGCTCCAAGAAGCCCCTCGGCAACCTTCCCCTTGAGATTCTGAACCACATCTCTTCGTACGTACACAGCATCTGCGACAACAAGACTATGGATATCGGTCTCTACCAGAATCAAGCCAGTGAGTTGCTCAATCTCTAGTCTCAACTCGAGAACCCTGAAACTAACAACCCCCCAGTCAACAGCGTCGTAGCCCTCAACGAAGTCCTCGTCGGTGTCGAACGTGTCCTCCACACCCCCCTTCCCGTTGCCTACTCCATCGCCATCTCACAGATAACCTGGGTCTACGTCATGATGTTGCCGTTCCAGATGTGGGAGGACCTCCGGTGGGTCACTATCCCCGGGTGCATATTCGCCGCCTACATCATCCTCGGCATCGCCGCCATTGGTCGCGAAATCGAAAACCCCTTCGGCATGGACGTCAACGACCTGCCCCTCGAAGCCTACTGCGAGGAACTCGAAATGGACATCGACGTCATCACCGCAACGCCGAGACCCATGCCCATGCAGTTCATGCGCAAGCCCGGCAACATGCCCATCTGGCCGCTCAGCCAGAAGAGCTTCGAGGGCTGGCTGCGCCGCGACAAGCACGATGTCAGGGACGCGCTCATGACGAAGACGAAGGCGGATATGCAGGTGCGACGCAGCATGAATCCCCCGCGGGAGAACCTCGAACCTGAGAAGAACAGCGGGGTGGCGCAGCCGTTCGACCAGGATGAGGCTACGCTCGCGGCGCCAAACACGAGTATAGATACGACTCGCGGTACGGCTACGGGGAACGCCGCAAGTAAGGGTACGATGTCGGTGGGCGTCATGTCGGGATAAACCAGAGGCGCAAACCTTTGTCCCTCGCCCTCCGTCCGTCCCTTTTCCCATTTTCACATTCTCACAAAGCCCGCAAAATTGGAACGCCGGTATGGTTTCATCCTACCTTTCTCTGTCTTTGGTTTGGTTTGGCGCGGTGTTCCGGAGTACCCTACCTGCGCGCTTCCGTTCCTTGGAGCCAGCCAGCCTAGTCGGCGGACATGTCTCTGCATAGCGTTGGGTTTTCACAGTCGTACTTGATTTTGCGTTGCTCTTCAACTCGCTTGATCGCATTTTGCAGCCATGTCAGTAGTCGGTATCTTGGCCGGTCGATTCGATTCGACGGCCGGCTGATAGATTTGTAAAAAGTTTTCAATGGGATTTCCACAGTTCGTATACGTGGTTTTTGAGTGTGTGATTTGGTCTGTCTGTCTGTCTGTCTGTCTGGATTGGACTGAATATGGTGCCTGAAGTACTGCATGCATGTACCTTGCTATTATGCCTGCAAGGGAGTCGCTGAGTAGGAGATTTACAGAATGCTAATAATTGTTTGTTTCTAGACATAAAGCTGTGAGGCTGGACACTTCTCTTCTGCAATTCGTCCATTTGACATTCCTGATATCGAACGTTGTGGGTATATTCTTGAATTCGAGACTATGTACATAACGTACTAAACATATATACCGCCACGACCCTCACCGCCAGTATCGTGGGTGTCCACTCCCGTTTCCACCCGACATCCCCACCGCATCAAGCTCGCCTCGCATCGCACACGTACAATCAACCCCTCTCTCCCTCATACCGTCGCCTTATTGCGCCCGTCCCCCTTAAACAGCCCCCAGAACAGCAAGCCCGCAACGCCGCTCACGGCACTCAGAATGCAATACATGACCGCCAGCGACGGATTTTTGGCCAACTGCGCAATGCCGATGGACAGCGCAGCGCCGCTCGCAAACGTCAACATGTACAGCGCGACGACGAGCGACCGCATCGAGGGCGGGGCGCGCGTGGCGGCCCATTCGAGGCCGGCGGGCATGATGAAGACCTCGGAGATGCCGGTGAGGATGTAGAGGGGGGTTTGGGCGCCGATGTGGGTGTGATTCGGGACCGAGCCGTCGCGACAGCCTCCTTGTCCTGGGCAGTCGTACTCTGGCTGCGTCTTGGCCTGGTATATCGTGGATTGGAGGACCGCGGCGTAGGCCATTGCGGCGCTGATGCACAGGAAGCCGATGGCCATGCGGGTGATCGGGCCTGGTCGCGCGCGGTGGCGGTGCAGGAAGGGAAATATCAAGGAGTCGAGGAGGGGGGCGAAGACGATGACTGTGAGCGGGTTGAGCGAGGCGAGCAGGTTGTTCGACACGCCGTGCGGTTCTAGCGTGCCGGCCTGGGAGAGGAAATTGGTTGAGACTTGCAGCTGGCATGCGGTGTACAGAGGGAAGAACAGGAATATCTTCGACGCGGATAAGGCCTGTTTGACGTCGCCAGAGCTGGACGATGGAGATGGTGCGGATGGACGCTGTCGTTGCCGCTGAAAGCGGGTTTTGAGGTAGCTCAGTAAGGGAGAGTTCTGAGGCGGTACCTGTATTATGCTACGGTTTTTGAGTAGGAGCAGAAGAAATCCTACTACGATGATGGGAAGAGGGATGAAGAAGGCAGACGGGAAACCGTGACGTAGTTCCACCATGGTCGTCAAGAGGTTCAGGAAAGATCCAACTTGCGTAACCGCGTAGTAGAACAGAAACGCTCTGTCTCGGTGTAAGCCGTCGAGCGTTTGGAGCTCTAAAGTTTGCGAAGTCGTTACCTTGCGAGTGCCATCTGTCGATCAACGACCACCCTTTCTGTGCCTCGTCCGTCTGGTTGTCTGATGTCCGTAGTTATTACCTTCGGCGGCTCATCTTCTGGAAACTGGTCCGCGACCCATGCACCCAAAGCCGACTTGATGCCTCCCGTGCCAATAGCAATTAATACCAGTGCAACGATCAAACCGGCCAGTCCCATATGACGGCTTCGATAATAGGGAATGGAGGTAACGAAGAGCACACATAGCCCGATGATGTACACAAGCGACGAGTATCTGATCGTCTTATATCTGCCGAGATACTGGTCGGCTACAATAGCCCCAGGTATCGGTGCCAGGTAGCAGAGTATGTTGAAGCCGAAACTAAGTCGGGTGGCAGTCGCTTGTCCAAAACCTGGTGAGGAGCAAGTACATTAGAAGAAGAAACTTGAAGACATAGAATACGATGAGACATCTGAGGTGGGTAACGATCAGGTTGACAACCCACCTAACGCTCCATGGTGCAACGGATCGCCGGGCTTGTTCCCTATGTAGTTCTGGAGAGGCCCAGCGAGACCCCAGAATGCTGCGCGTTCACAGAGCTCCATGGCCAGAATAAGTATGACCGATGGCGGGATCGGCCCAGATACACGCCGCAAGCCATAGTTGCTGGGGTGCTGCCACTCCACGGCCAGTCCAGTCGCCGGCCCAGCACTCAGAAGCGGCGCGGTTTCGGACGCATTGTCTGCCCGCGCTCGCGATGCACGACGCGCCGAGGAGGATCGAGGCATGTTAACGGAACTGTCGTCTGCTGTCGCGTCACGACGGCAAGCGTAGGAGAAGCGGACTCTATGACGAGGCGCGAGGCAACACGAAGACTTGGCGTCCCGTCGCTGTGGGTCGAGATAAGCAGGCAGCCTGCGTGTTCGGGGTTGGACGCCTGAAGAGCGAATGCGAATCTCACGAGGCTGAGAACATGTCCAAGGCAGCCTGATAGAACGCATGTACAAGTGTCTAATCGAAGGTTTTACTAAAATTACTAAGAAGTCCCTGACTAAGATCGAGCTAGGCTCCAAATGGCCAAGCATGCAAACGACCGCACTTCCATCGATTCAATTGCGATTCTCATCCTTTTCCCTCGACTGCGCTATTAATCCGTTTTGTCGCTGCATTACACTTACGGCTAATCTGCTAGAGCTGTTTGGTGGTCTGCTGCACTGAAGACGCACCGTCGACCATGTGCGGCATCATCAATGGCCATACGTGGTAAAACAAACATCATCCACTGTGTCGGGCTCTGCAGTCGTACGTTACCAATCTACTCCTATTTGTCATGGTCATCTGCTTGAACAACGAGCACATTTTGCCTTCTATAGAGGCACAACAGGGCGGAGTTCGACCGCCCGCCTGGGACATAACCGTGTGGGGAAAATCTGCATCACCATGCCACAACAGCTGATATGAGTGCTCTCAAATCTTCATGACCCCGCCAGTCCCGCAATTACATCCGCGCTGAAAGCAGGAAAACAACCTCGGGTTCGCGGCTCGGTTGACAGGGATGCATCCCCGTGTATGTGGCCGTCCGTATTGGATACAGTTTCCTCCGCATCTGGTTTAGAATCAATCGCTATCCCTGGCCGTCCCGAGCGCTTACGCTCATCGATGCCATATATCCGATCCGCGGCATCTATATTATTCGCGGTTGCCTTCTGATAAGCGCTGCGCGCTTCTTCGAATTCATTCCCTTTTCAGTTGCGAAGCTATCCTTCTACAGCTACCAGGAATTTAAAACCAAGGCCTGCAAATCGGCCCTATCTGACTCCGTGGCACCACAGGATTGGCTGCGAATATCGCTCGGCCAGGATCACTACAATGTCTCTTCCAATCGATTTTGGCGCCTCTCTTCTTACATCCACGCGCATGGTGCTTCCAAATCCGGACAAACGCTCAGTCTTCTCACTAGAACGATGCAATGCATCTGACATGCCCAGAATTTTCGAACTCATATCCGACGCCTTCGGTCAACATCATCCGTATCTAGGCGCACAGTTTCCTAAGCATGACACCCCGGTTGGAAGAACAGTCGGTGCGGAAAGAATCCTGGCAGAGTTCAATGGCGACAAACAGGCTACGTTCCTGAAGGTTGTGGATGAAAATGGTGTGGTTGTGGCTGGTGCTAAGTGGAAGACACATGATGGGGTCGTTCCACCCGAATCAAAAGTCGAAGGACATTGGTGGCAGAGCAAGGATGCAAAAGATTATGCGCAGCATTTGAGTACAGTGCTTCTTGTGAACAGGAGGCGGAAGCTGAAAGAGACAGATGGACATCTCCTCTGTGAGTATTTGCAGGCGCCCATGCCACACTTTAACACATTACATGGGGAGAGCTCATTCTTCTAGCCCTGAACTTCCTCGCAGTCGACCCAAGGTACCAGAGACGCGGCGCAGGAACAATGCTTACGCGGTGGGGTACTGCGTTTGCCGACGAAAGAGGAATTGAAATAATAGTTGAGGCATCGCCAATGAGTGTTGAGCTTTTCACCAAGGAGGGTTTTAATCTTTTGGATGATCACGAGCTTCCACTGCCGGATAAGTGGACTGCTAGACCAAAGCAGTGGATCTACTGGATGGTTAGACCGCCCAAGGACACGAAGGGTTGAAGCAGTGGATCTCTTCAGTGCTCAACTTGCCTACTTCCGGTTGGTAGGAGTATCATAATCGAAGCTTTCCAGGCGCATTCATCAGAAATATACCATCATCAGACAACATCTACGATATCCCAAGGATTGTGGTAAAACTTCCAGCTTTACTATTTTGTTTCATTACATCACAAAATCGCTGTAGTCGCAGCTACACTGCCAACATTTGTATGCGGTTTTCTCTCACTATGACGGTCTGGATATCAGAGTGTGCAGTATTGATAACGACTGTAGGTTCTCATCCTTGTGTCCTTCAAACATTAATCATTCAGCGCTAGCCGACGGGTTTTCTTGTAGGTACAGATTCATTCGGCTGTGAGAAACCACACCTGTGTATAGTGTACCTTGAGCGACGGCTTTGATTCTCACCCGCATCCGCTTCGCTTACAAATAGCGGATCGGAAGCCCTTCTGTTTCCAACCGACCCAAGACACAGCTAGGTATGTATGTTGGGAACGATTCAGAAGCAGGCGCTTACAAGGCGCACATCATAGGCTCGTTTGAGAACTCGCTCGCCCATCTGCGGCGAGGACTGCCAAGATCACCTCGCCTACCCTTCGTCGCATTCCGGAAACGTTTTTTGCGGAAAAACACCCACTGATATTGGGTCGAGGTAGGCAAAAATGGCGTTCTGCACGAACCCCGGGGGCTGATTGGGCGTTTGCTGCGGGGGCGGGAAAACAATCTGCTAGATTAATTCAGCCAAACTCGTGGCTGCTCTGTTCCACACGGAGTCCGTGGCTAAAGCATGTCAGATACTCCTTCCTGGGGCGCCTCTCGAATGGGGTATTAAGCAGTAGTACATACGTTCCGCACCTTCCTGATGCCTCGACATCCTCCCACGTCCCACGGTGTACCCACGCCGCGACCCACTTTCAAGGTGGTGTCATTGTTGTTTCTTCGCGAGCCCAGGGATCACGACTATGATTGGAACAGTTCGACAAAAAGCGCAGATCGGTTTATACAGTGCTTCGTTGTTCTTGGCTACCGTTGCGGTCGTGTGTCGATTCTGGTCACGCAAGATTACGGGCACAAAATGGCAGCTCAACGACTATTTCATGCTTCTTGCCTATGTGAGTATAGTACCATGCAGATACAAGTTTTGGCTAACGGAACATAGTTAAGTGTACTCGGTCTCTCAATCGCAGCGAATTTAGGTACCAAGTACTGCGCATCTAACATGTATCGAGCTAACAACGATAGCCGTCACCCAGGGTGAATTAGGCGTACATGTTTCCGACATTCCAAAACGCCTTCTCCCAAAGATAATACCGTACAATCTAAAGGTGAGGCATATCCTGCCCAACCGTCCTAGGAGTACTCTGACGAGTGTAGATGATGATTGTGATCCCTTTCTTTTTAGTTTGCAGCTCATTTCTCGTTAAGATGTCAATAACGCATTTTTACATCATATTGTTCCCCAATACCTGGATACAACGCATTTGCAGAGTTCAGCTGTATCTCTTACTTGGTTGTTGTATCGGCGGAATAGTTTCCTGCTTCCTAATGTGTCGACCTTTAGCATACACCTGGAACAAAAGCATACCAGGAGGGAAGTGTTTCGATATCAAAGACTTCTGGTTAGGGATCAGTATCGTGGGGCTATTTTTCGACCTCTCATTGGTTATACTGCCAATACCGGTCTTCTGGAACCTGAGGATGAGCTGGAGGAAGAAGGCCAAGCTGATCCTGCTTTTCGGTCTCGGTCTTTTGTCAGTCACCCCCGGTATCAAGGAAAAATAATGTATGCTGACAAGAGACAGTATCTGCATCTTCTCAGCACTGCGCGTCTACTACGACGAACGCATGAACTTCAAAGACCTAACGTGGACAGCTGCACCAGCCGTTATGTGCACAGTGCCCGAGCCTTCCCTCAGCGTCGTAGCGGGCTGTCTACCCATCACGGTCCCTCTCTTCACGCGCGCGTCCACCGCCGTCAAATCGTCGATAATGTCGCGGTCGAGGACCATACTCACGGGATCGAGGGCGAACGGCACGGACAGGAGAAAGTCGTTACCGCCAAACGAGACGAATAACTTCCAGAGGTTACACGATCACTTGTATCCGATGACCGCGATTGTGGTCTCTAGAGGGAGTATGGATCGTGGAGCTGGGGGAGCCGACGAGACGGAGAGGGCTGGACCGCCGGTGGGAAGGAGGAATTTTGCTAGTTTTAGTGGGATTAGGGTTTTGAGTGAGGTGCATGTGGATTCTGAAGTTTATGAAGATCTCGGAAGATAGAGACCGCATTTGGAACTTTCAAAACCCTTGGGCTTAGCAGTCAAGGTTATACGATTACACGATACAAAATCCATGGCACTGTGTGGTGAGTAATGGAGTGAGGCAGGTTTGGACTGAAATCACAACTATCGCTGTTCTTGTCCCAGGATCATAGGCTTCAGAAATGATTGCAGCATCCAAATTTGAAAACGGATGCTCGTTCGTCACATGAGCTCGAAAAATAACGTCTAACTTACGTAACTAGCTCCCTCGGTTCCTGCACGTCCGTTCTTCACCTCCTTCCACTTCGACAGAGCACTCACGACTTCATTCATCGACCAGTCACCGCCCACCTTGTAACTGTGAGAACAACCCTTCTACTGGTAGCGGCGTGTCTCTCAAAAACGAACTGTTCTGAAAACAAAAGAAGCTCATCGCAATCAGCTCGCGAAAACCTTTCTCCAGTCTTCACACGCCAATATCCGCACGCAACCCTCTGACGGAAAACCTGATCGGCACTTAAAATATTACCTGTCCTTCGTACATGCCGTCATAATGAGTTGGCTTCGGTACCTTGTACCTGCACTTCTCTTGCCTACCTTCACGATTACCTCCGTTCCTTCCCGTGCTACTACTGCCGTTGGTGTGGCATTCCGTTTGACAACCAGATCGCGGCCCTTCCATTTGGACTGGTATTAGAATGGTCAGACGGTACGCGGCTTGAAGAGGTAGCGGCAACCATGATAGCGCGGTCTGCAGGCTTTCCAGTGCCAAAGATCGTCTCATACGGCGAGCATCCCGACACACCTCATGCACCGGTGTCAATACTTATGACCCGCATACCAGGAAAGGACTTGGGCGACCCTGAATTTTATGAGGGCATGGCAGATGACGAGCGGGAGAGCATCTTCGCGGAACTACAGTGCATCCTACAAGTCATGCGGAAATGGTCTAACCCACGGGGCAAAGAGCAGATCTGTTCAGTGTTAGGTACAGCAGTCAGGAGCGTGCGCATCCCCAGTCACGCAGTCGGACCGTGTGAATCGGAATCGGAGTTTAACGACCACCTCTTCAGTTTTCTCTCCAGTCGCAGCTTCGAAACTCGAGAAAAGTTCGAAGAGATGGTAGAGATTGCTGAAAGACTGCGAAAAATGCGGCATTCAATTGTCTTTACTCATGGCGATCTAAAGCATCATAATATTATGGTTTTAGGTGGTCACGTTTCGGGGTTCCTGGACTGGGAATCTGCGGGCTGGTATCCGGAATATTGGGAGTTTACTACACCGCTAAGATTTGGCCCGAAGGACTTTTGGTATAATGAGTTGGTGTGGAAACTGGGGGGCGACAAATACGCGGCGGAACTGGAGAGTGAGAAAGCGCTGGTTCCCCTTACGGTCGATGCTTGGGCATGGTAGATGTCGGTTCACAGGTGTGAAAGGGAAAAACAAGTGCACAAGTAACTAATCTCTGTATATTGGTTCGTGTGTGTCCTATCTACGATAGGACGAGATAGTTCTATACACCGCTCATGAGCTTGCCCTGTGTTTGCTACTACACGAAGTAGCGGTAAGGAGAGCTGCATGCCTGCGCCGTGTGTACGTTACACAGCACCCAGCTGTGCAGGAGCAAGGGGGTACAAACAGTAGATATCTTGAATTATTTCCTTAAAGAGTATTGGGACTCCTGATTGGGTCGGATCTGAGACCAATGCTGTGGACGGAGTTGGAGATTGCAAATGTTTGCTTGTACGGAGCTGAGACGACTGTGGAGATAAAAGTCGATGGCTATTGACTTGAGTGAACTCGAACAAGTCGTCAACGGTATAGAGACCAATTTGAAGGCTACCAACGGGCCCGTAGATTCGTTTTTCCTTCTCAGAAATCAAATTTTCGGTCCCAGCGAAGTTCTTTGGTAGTTTCAACGATAAGATGAAGGAGCAGTTTGAATCTGCTGCAAAAGACATCGATAACACCGTCGACGGGATGTTTATGGAGGCGGGTATCAGCGGCTTCGGTCTGCTCCGTGAGATGGGTGCGAAGATGACAGATATGCAGGGTGAGCTGGTTCGGCGAAGACAGTAAGGCTACGATGAGGAGAACCTTAATATGGCGGGAAGGCTACTCAAAGCTATGCTCCAGTAAGAGAAATCCAATCAGTCTATACGCAGCCCAGAGTACGCGATAGACCAGATACGTGGTATTGAGGGTGTTCCAGAAGCCTTCGGTTCGCTTACTCGAGAGGAGGCGCGGAGTCACATTCCCACCCTAGCGAAGTATGTCGTGGGAACGGAAGGCCATGCGCTCTTCAAGGACGGCAAATTCTGGATCGCGGCTGATGATGCCACTTTACGCCTCTAGGATTGGCCAGACGACGATGACAAGTCCACGTCAAAAGTGCTTTGGATTTCGAGCCCGGACGAGTCGTCGCTAACTTCGACATCAAGCGCGCAAGACGCTGCCATGACAGCCGCTGTCTTATGTTGTGAGGGCGGAGGAGAGGTTCTTTGCGGAGAAACCTTCTAAGGAGGTTATGAGAGTTGGAAAGAGAGTCGTGTAGCTAGAGTTGATCGCTTCACTTGAATCCCCTTCCGTCGTTACTTGAACTCGACGGCAAACTCCTTTGCCACCATCCCTCTGTTATAGTTCATTGTCAATTTAGATAGACTTTTGGGCAATCCTCTTGATAGTATAGGAGATTTTAGCAGTATGTAAACTTACTACTTGTATCCTTACAAAGCCCTATCGTATCTAGCCATAATAGGTAACGTCTAGAACAGAACTACTTGTATAGGTAAGAGGGCCTCGATCAGAGGGGCGCATCAGCAACGACATTATAGTAGCGGGGTGTCGCACTGTTTAATCATCTGTAGTCGTAGGGGGTCGATTGAGTGGACTCGCTTAACGATCCGCTTCCGGCCTAGTACCTTCTTATTTTCATCCGAACATCCATCAGATACAATCCTCTCAGCGTCTTCGCACCGAGCAATGTCCTCAGAGGACGAATCACGAGCACTCGGAAGCCCTCACTTCTGGGACGAGCGATATTCCAAAGCTGGCGACAACGACGAGCCAACGCACGAATGGTTCCGCGCTTTCGACGCCCTCGGACCCTACTTTGAAAAGCATCTCTTCACGCCCCGCAAACCGGCTTCGAATCCGCGGATCTTGCACTTGGGAAGTGGTGATAGCGTACAGTAGCGAAAGATCTTAGCTCTAATGTTGAAAGCTGACGAGTAGCATAGACAATACCGTATGACCTGCTGAAACGCGGTTATGCCAAACAGCTTTGCGTGGACTTTTCGTTGGTGGTAGTCGATCTGATGAAATCGCGGCATGTGGACGACGCGCAAAGTGTGGAATGGAGAGTCGCCGATGTGCGCGATATGTCTGAGATCGAGACGAAATCCATTGATGTTGCTTTCGACAAGGGGACGCTCGACGCGATGATTTACGGGAGCCCCTGGAGTCCGCCGGATGAGGTGATGGAGAATAGCGGGAAGTATATCAATGAGGTATGTACTCCGTACGTGACGCGACGCGACGTCTGGTTCAGAGACGGTGTAGCTAACTAAATCCATGTAGGTTTTGAGGGTGTTGAAAGACGATGGCGTGTTTTTATACGTTACCTATCGACAGCCGCACTTCGTTAAGCCGATCTTGAATCGCAATAATGAATGGCAATTGGAGATGGATACGATGGGAGAGGGAGATAGCTTCGAGTATTACGGATTTATTCTCAGAAAGCATCTCGAATGATGCGATACAGGTTATTACTAGATATAAACTATTCTGCTAGTTAAAAGTCGCTTTACAGAGTCTTCCCGGTGCTTCTATAAAACCGTTTCAAGACTACATTTCGATCCGGTGACATCACCGATCGCTGATCGGTGATCGCAACATCCAGGTCACATTCCAGACCGTTCTCCTGATCCGCACGTTCCACACTCAAAACTGGCAGATACCCCGGTCCTGGGGCTGAAACGTGCGTGGAAAGCAGCCGTGCATCGGCTCAATGCACCTGCCCCTAGACCTTACCTAGATAGTCTACCCGTTAACCCGTGCGGCACGAACGCCAACAACCTTGGAACCTTTCAACGGCAGACGCGGGCATCTCCCGCCGTTCACATCGAGGGGGCGTCTACGCTCTCGCCTGCTTTGCACTTCGATGTCTGTTACGGAGGACCGTTGCGAGCCGATATACATATTCTCATTTAATTAGGTATATTGCGTAGAGACGAGCGTATCTAGACCCTCAACTCCTCATTCGCAGCAACAGTCGCTGATCCGCCTCCCCTCGCCTCAGCCAGTAACTGAGCGCCTACCACACTGCCATCGCTCTTACTCTTGAAGACACCCGAGATGGCCATCAAGCCCGCAAACGGCTGGTACACGTACTCTTCCTCCCACACTTCCTGTCCCTTGTACGTGACGGTTTGGTTGAAGCCATTGAACTGCATATCTTTCAGGTAGTTCCCCACCGTCTTGGTGGCCGAGACGCGGCCGTTGTTGTCGAGAGTTTGCTCGACGATGTCGCCGTTCTGCGCAAGGATGCGGTTGGTGTGCGTGTTGCCCGAGAAGTCGTTCACCGAGTAAAGAATGTTGTTCTCGAGCTCCAATTGCATCAGGTTCAGAGCACGCTTGCTGTTGGAGGTGTCCTCTCCGACCACATCGCCGACTAGTTCGCCGGTCTGGTTGATGATGTTTCCGAGTCCGGAACCGAGTTCGGCTATGATGGGATTGAGATCGATAGAATTCAACGTATCGTTAATCATGATAACGAGGTTCTCCAGGCGGGCCTCGAGCAAAACCTTCGCCGTGACATTTTGGATGAGCAGTTGGACTTTGGCGATACTTATGTCGACACCAGCATTGAACTGGAGAAGCTGGAGGACTTGTGCATCCAGGTTGATCTTCGCGGTCAGGTTCTGGACTTCGATGTTGATTTCGCCGACGTGGACTGAAGCATTCAGGAAGACGTCAGGCTCCGGGATCCCGCTGGATACATCAGAGGGAACTTTGGTGTTTTCGGTCTCGAAAAGAACGGCAAGGGGATCGCCATCCTGTCGAACATCGAGTTTGTATCCTGTATAACCGTCATCGTCGGTGATAGATTGGCAGCCGGCGAGGGTTGAGAGCAGCAATAGACTGATGAACGATAGTAGTGAGTGCATCATGCTGAAGAGAATGGACGCAGCTTAAACGGCTACGAAGTGTGAAAGAATGGATGGGAGAGAGCTAAACGTGAGCTGTCAGTCTGTCAATTCCAAGAAGGGGGACGTCGTTGACAAAAGGTTCGGCAGCGCGACGGGCAACATGGGTGCATGATAAACTCGGTATCAGGCAAATCCAAAGGTCCATGAGAATTGGATTAAGGAGACCAATCTGCGTGCTTCACCACTCCAGAAATCAGGTATTTGGAGCGCTATTCCCAATCCGAGGGGTTCGTTCCTGGGATCCCTCTGTAACAGCCCTGTCAAATGCCCTGGCCTCGGTTGCGTTGCTTTTATCCGAAATTAGTTCATAGGAAACACGACTTGCCATCGCCTAACCGACTTCCTTAAAGTTAACAGGGACGTAGATAATCTTCATCCCACTTCAACGCTCCTTGCGCTTCACTCTTTTTTCGCTCATTCCAACTCGCCGTCGCTTCGTTGAACTCACAAACATGCCGTCACTCTTTTCTCTCCGCATGCTTCTCATCAGTGTCTTTATATTCCTCAACTTGTCTCCGCAGGTTCTGGCGCAAAGCACTGAGCCACCTCCAGTAACAACTCCGCCGCCCACCGGAAATGGCACGGCGACCCAGCCTCCCCAAGTCACCACTTCTACCCCTCCAGATGTCTATCTCAATGTTCCCGAACTCCATGTTGGCCGCATTGAACTCATTGTCGAAGAATTGCAAGCCGACATCAACTTGAACGCAAAAGTGGCAGGTCTCGTCCAAATCAACGCTGGAGTCCAGGTCTCTGTACAAAAGATCAACATCACTATTGCGGACGTCGACGTGAAGCTCGAGCTCATCGTGCGCCTCGGCAACCTCGTGGAGATTGTTGGGCGCGTATTTGACTCGCTCGACCTTAACCCGCTGCTTATCGGCCTTATCAACAACGTCACCGACTTGGTTGGCGACGTAATCGGTGCCGTTGACGGTCTCCTTGGCTCAATCACGCAAGGCGGCAAGACTCTCAACTTCCTCGTCGACAACCTCGGGAACATCGTACAGGAAGTCGTTGGTGGAGCAGGTGGCGCACTCCCACAGATCATCGGAAACTACCTCCAGAACATGACGCAAGTTGGAGACCAGAAGAATGTTGGCCAGGGTCTCATCCAGAAGACATTCTCGTATGAGCCTTTGAACGCGCTGGTGGATATCGTCTTCAACACAGCTGGACAAGTCGTCTCGGCCGTCGCCCAGAAGAAGAAGGGCGGAGGTGCATCTCCATCACCGTCATCCACCCCAATGCCGGTCACGCTGCCCTCCAGCACGCCTACCCCCACACCCTAGAGCTATTAATAGTATCCACTTAATAATATTCTTACACGAGACTCTGTGTCCTGTGCCCTAACACCCAGGGTTTTGACTGTGTTCCGAAGTGTAACAGAATAAGCATGCCGCGTCAAATGCTACCTACTCATTCCAAGTAATAACGCGTGAGGGGTTGCGGAAACGAGCGGGGCGGAAATTATGAAGTTGAAAGTAGGTAGTAGCAAAGATGGTCCTAATCCAGCTAGCGCAAGGCTTCACCACGTTGAGATGGGAACAGGGAGCAATGTCGCAAGAAGCGTAAGATCGATACGCAGTTAAGAAGCTACTTAATAAGGAGTTGCTAATGTAGGTTTTCTTTAACGTTGACATATCCAAATCGTCGAAAGACAAACCACCTAGAAATGCTTCCCAAACTAACCTCGCAGCCAAGATGTCAGTTCAGGCAGTTTCTCCTGTTCGAGTAGTATAGATTTCCACGGAGGGTGTCTTGGGAGCTCGTTTTAGAATATTTCTATTCGATACTTGACGCTTGATGTCTTTCGGAGATACCTTAGGCTTTAGGTTGAACTTGATACTTAGCTGCGGAGTCGTTCGCTCATCGTTTGGATCAGGCTGTTCATCAAAGCTGTTCTCCGGGTTGCGCTGTGAGATATGTAGGTCAGTTCTTGATTTCGCTTTCTCGGCTCTGGCTGCTGCCTCTGCTTTGGCTCGCTGTTCCATCTTCCTCAGGATACGATTCTCGTCAGAATCATGCGTGTCGCGGTCTTCGGCTTGCTGTATCTCCTGGCGTCGCTGCTCAGCCTGCAAGCTGGTGTCTTTCCATGCAATGCATAGACCGTCCTTCTCTTCCTCTTTGACCAAGCAAATGCCCTCTCGACCGAGAAACTTCACGAACTCGGTCAGAGACGGCCACTTTGTCGCGTTCATGTGCACGTGCTGTTTGTCTTTGATATATTCGCCGCTGTAGAACCGGTTCGCGTTGACATACTTCTCGCCGTGACTCGTCCGAAGGAGTCGTATAAAGTCGCTGAGAAAATCGCGCGAAAATTGTTCTGTAGCGGCCCGTGGGTTATCGATCAGCGTATGCATCTGTCGGACGTGTGGTTCGCTCATCGTATGACATCTGAATCCATTTGCATCTCTGCACTGTTTCTCACAGGCCTGACAATACCACCGAAGCCGCTGAAGGCCTCTAGAAGCCATGTTGTTGGCCAGCCATTTCGGTGTTCCCCGCTCCGCACGAGGGAGGCATGTTGGGTATGGTCGGAGGTAAAACCGTGGTAGTTTTACTTCAAAACGGTGTGCGCGTTGGTCAAGTGTCTGCAAAGAATTCGTGGCTGATTGAAGTGATGTGAGCTGCGTGGAAGGCATGGACCTGCAGTTTGCCGCGACTTGCGCGAGCTTGGCAAAGCACGTGCACTCAGCTTAGTAAGCCACGACGATTGTGACTGGGCTGAGGATGACGCTGCAGGTGAACATAGCGACACGACGCCACCCGACTTATGCGAGTGCTACAAATCTAGTCGCATCGGGTACCTAATGTTGGGAGACCCAGATAAGTTATGGGAGCTCCTCATTCCAACACACAGTATACAGCGAGTTGAGCTGATTCATACGCTCCGAGGAGCCCGAGAAGACAAGCCGAGTCCAATGCGAATTGACCTACTGAACGCAGTTTCTGCCGAAGCTACGGAAGCTACGGATCCTAGGGACACAGTCTTCGCCCTGAGTTCTGTGTGGTTCACGTTTTCTCTGGTGGCAGAACACCGTTCGTGATTCGGAACCGTTTCTCCGCGCCATTTAGCTTCACGTAGCCTTTCAACTCGTTGGTGAATGGTACGTAGAAGGTTTGATGCGGGGGGAAGCTATGTTGAGACGGGATGGTGGAGACGGAGTTATGTTCTGCTTGTATAGACCTTTTCTTCACCAATACAAAGTGCATGGAGGGCATATCACGATTTCTTGAACTAGAACGCAATCTGATCGCAAGATCCCGGTATCAGCTCAAACGTCGCCTGCACAGGAGCAACCACATCTGCAAAGAAAGTGCTTCGGAACGAACTATACTCAAAAGTATTCATAGCGGCCGGACCAGGAAACAAAAACCGTAAGCATCGGTCCGCCGCGTCAGCGTAGGCTTTTCCTGGGTCAAGATATAGCTCCAAGATTTGACATTCCGCAATTTCGAAGTCGTCAACAATCGTGGAGTTCGGTGATGGTTGAATCGTAGGATTCGTTGCATCCGTAGCCCCGGCTTGAGAGAATTCGTGTCGGAGTTGGGAAAAGGGGCGATTGAGGCCGAGCTCGATCAGTCGTATCGCAAGGGTGAACAGCGTCATGTTGCGGATCTGCTTGTTCTGAAATTGAGCGGTTTGGGTGGTGGTCTCAAGCGGGGATGTAGGATTTTGAGGGTTAAGGCAAAAGTCGTAAGAAAGGTATGGATGGTTGGATAGACCGGAGGATGTCATTTTGGGTCGGTTGTCAAAGAAAACATGTATCTCGTCATTATTCACACTCTTTCCAAGCCAAGGGGAGTCGCAAAGGTGAAGAACAGCCCAGGTGAGAGCAGCGGCGATGCCAAATCGCTGCTTCCTCGATAGAGCTAAACGTCGGTTCGTGGGAGCATCATATGCTCGAGATAAAAGTGACTGAAGGTGGACAGGCCTTGTTGTATCGTTCAAGCTAGGACTTCCGTTCAAACTTTTGGCGAGGATGCGCAGCTGCTTGTTTGGGCTTGAGTCGGGAACAGGAATGAACCCAAGAAGCGGTTGATCACTCGCTAACGTTCGTAACATTTGACAAAGCTTGACTGAAACATTCGGTGACGATGATCGTGATAGCACTGGACTACTGGCGATTGTAGTTTGAGAACTAGGCGCTGAGAGATTCAGTGAGCAGGTTCGGGTAGAGTGTGGTGTTCTTACCTGGAGACAGCTTCCCGGAAGATGACAATGGTCGTGTAGAGCTATCCCTAGAGAGCAAGGTAGTAAGATACCGTACGCCTTTCCGCTTGGGTTGTGGCTGCTGCAGAGACGTCACAGTAGGCGTTGAAGATGAACTAGATTCACTGAGTAAGGCCGGAGCTGTTGTAACTGCAGACTCCGTCGTCGTAGCGTTATTCATAGGGTCAATCTCTTCCATATTCATCGATATCATCTTCCAGGAAGTATCCGGTCCTGGTAATTGGCTGTGCGTTGTACTCTTCACAGAGAATGCCAACGAGAACGTAGTTGATACTAGCGGCTTTGTATCATGCCAGTCCAGCTGAATACTGCCCTTGTGGTCAGAAGAGCAGGTGCATCCTAGACCAGACTTGATTGCTTCATGTAGTCCTTGAGCATTATCACGAATCGCCTTTGTCTTCTTCTCATCAAAACGTTTGCGGATGAGGTTCACGATGCGATTTTCGGAATCTGGGAGTATCTCACGCTTCTCCAGTCCACAGTTCTGCAATGCTGCATTCCAGGTCTGTAGTTTTCTGAACATTTCTTTCCTCTCCTTCTTGCCGAAACTTCGTCTCACTCGTCGCCATTCCCAATTGGCTCTCTCGGTGCTGGAATCCCCGAACTTGGGCTGGACGAATTAGCCCATATAATGACGTCCTTTGTACTCCGTGTGCTCGAAGAGGTTGTATGATTGCTTGGGACGAAAGAATAGACCGAATGTAGGATTATATCTTACCGGGCCCTGGGCATCTGGGTATAGGTCTTTTGCCACCTTACTTAGTAGTTGATCTATTTGCGTAATTATGTCAATGAACTCGTTGCACTGGTGTGGAAACCGAATCTGAAGCGCAGCCTCGACTTCGTCCATCGTCGGATCTCGGAGATCGAGGTTTCCAAGGGTAGTGTCAAGTTGTTGCTTCTGAAGAAAGATCTCGTTACGGATCGTGCCGATAGTCTCTTTCCACTTCCAATGATCCTTCATAGGATCCCATGCTCGCTGATAGTTTTCCAGCGCGAACAAGATCAGTGGCACCGCACTCAGGACGACCCCAGCGACTTCCATGACAGCCGGTCAAAGGATCGCGAGATGGGTAGTTGATGGATTCGGGTTCGTGAAGCAGGTCGACCCCAGTGTACAGATGTGCAGTCGCGTAACATTTGGCCCCCACGACGCTTCTCTGCGCAGGTGGGGTGGGGTTCATGCCGGCGCCCAATCACACCAACCTCTACGTTGCGACGTGCATCTCTGTGTGAGGCGGACCTCGTAACATGTCATCGATCATGATACATTTTGGTCCCGGATCTTCATATGTCTTCCTGCTGAGAGCGGAATGCGCAGCGGGCCGCCGCTAGTCGTCCTTGCCTCATATGGACAGTCCAGCAACTTCCTCATCAGCAGCTGTCTTATCCACGCCTGATGTCTTCACAAGTTACGACGAATGCCTCGCATCGTATAGGCAGTTTCTGAAGATTCTGAACCTCGGCACATGGAGAGCTGTCAAGCTTAAAGAAGTGGAGATTAGTAAGGCGCTAGAAGGATATGGTCGGCTTCGCACTTGGGGAGAGGAGACCCGGGCTTCGCTGCCTGCGACATTACGAGGCTCTCTAGACCATACATTGCGAAAGAACGAGGCGCTCAAGAACACAGCGGTTCGGATCGTTGAGAAGTTGCGACGGCAGTTAGAGTTCGGTACGCCACATTTCTAGTTCGCATGGATCCACGTTAACCCACTTAGCGACACGTATTGCGGGCGTTCCGTTGAAGGAGACAGAGGCATCTCCGGCTCAGGATGGTGATGCTGAAGAGGAAGAGGAATCAGAGTCAAGCTCAGAGGATGATGAGGACGAAGGAGGAACGCGAAGAGCGGCAACTTTGCCGAAGTTGTCCGTTGTCTTGAGGTGCATGGGCGACGACATCAAATCGCTACAGCAACTATCCCTCTTGCTAAGCCGACCTGGCTTTAGCAGGCAGTATCTGCATTCTACTGGGAAGAATGATGTCTACCCGGAAATTGCCCATTTCGCGGATTTTGACCGGCGCCATCTAGAAGAAAAGCTACAGGAGTGGGAAAACCAACATAAGAAAGTGGAAGAGAAGGAACCCGTGACCACGCCTGGAATGATTGAGGACCGAATTGCTACCAAAAATGCCTCACCGAATAACAAAAGGCTACTGGGCGAAAGGTTGGCAAGAGCGAACACTAAACGCCGCGATCAGCTGCTTCACTGGTCGAGGCATCCTGAGAAACTTCATAAAACCACACCTGCACTAGACCGCGTTGCTGATTCCATGGCCATCGTGATACCTTCGAGTAGATCAGAAGGCTTACCGGCCCGTCCGCATGTTCGGGCTGATCCGAAGCTGGATACTGAGAGCCAAGGGCATAAATCCGCCTGGACGAAGAAGACGTTCTCGACTGTCGTTGTCTCCGATCACTTGGGCCCACAAACGACGATAGGGCCAGCACGAACTATCTACGCGGAGTCTACGGTCGGCAATAAGAGATCGAATCGGGTCCCTGATGTTCCGCGGGAGGCAAAGACAGCACCGACCTTTGAGTGTCCTCACTGTCATACTACGTTGAGCTCCGAAACGATGAATAATCGCGTGGAATGGAAGTACGTGTTCAGAAGATGGATATCATGCTCTACACTATCTAACGTAGTAACAGGCGCCACGTTTTCAGAGACCTGAGGCCGTACATTTGCACTTTCCAAGACTGCCACAACCCCGACAAGCAGTATCTAACGCGCCATGACTGGATGTATCACGAGAAACAAATGCATCGCCGGCAATGGGTGTGTGAAGAGCACGAACAAACGTTTGCAACCAGTGACATGTTCCTCGAGCATGTCAGTGATTGGCACACAGTATTCAGGAGCAAAGAACAGGAGGCGGTACTCCTGGAGATTTCCGAAAGACAATTGGATGAGATGGAAATAGTGGCTTGCCCACTGTGCCCAGACGAACGCCGACTGATGGCATTGGAAAGACATCTCGCGGAGCATCTCGAATCCATATCGCTTTTCGTTTTACCGACGCATGTAGAAGATGATCGAGACAACACGGATTCGAAGGGTGCGGCTGGGGGAGCTTCCTCGTCAAGAGTATCTGAAACGAACAGTTCAAAAAGCTGGAGCAAAGGATCCATGCCAGCACCCCAAGACAAAGGAAGTGACTCCGGTAGTTCATCAACGACACCTCCTAGCATCATACAGGCGAACCCATCTAGCGCGACGGAAGAATTGTCGAATCTAGATTCCGACCCCGACACAATCGGACGCTTGCTATTCTGTCCGAGTTGTGCACGAGAATGGTTTGTAGAAGATGTCAACTGGAAATGTCCTTACTGTGATCAAGCGGGAAACCCCTCAATGGTGAGCATTGAAACTGGACGTCGCGCGCTTGTCCTAGTGGCTAGGATCAAATCTGCCCCTATCCCAGAGCACGGCTTTGACCCCGACATGCTTAATATAAGACAGATAATACTGTTGGCGGAGAAGTACCTGATACAGCTTCTGTGGAAGACCCACTCGCAATACTTCAATCTCAGTGCGTTCAAAGGTTTGATGGCAGATCTGTCAGTTTCAGTGTGGAAATCCGTTCGTATAGAAGGCTCCTGGAAGCCTATGGAAGACCGCCTTTCCTCAAGGATGGGAATGAAACACGCTCTATATCTTACAGCCTTGGGAGATACTGAAAGGGTTTTGGGTGATATACTGAGCCACGACGGGGTTAGCTGCGGGACATGTCGGCGGCGCAAGAAGAAGTGTGACAGGGCAAAGCCAGCCTGCAAGTGTCTCTTATACCACAGCTTCGCTAGTAGTGCTAACAATTTACTAAAGGCAACAATTGCACTCGTGGAGGCTTCGTCTGCGAAGGCTATGCTATTAACACAGCCCCCCAGCCGGAGAGTCCCGTCGCCCCGGAAGCAGTCTCGGTCACTAGCGCAGCAGAACACATAGAACCCCCGCTATCTAGACTCCCGTCAGACGAACAAACCCCAGCAAATGAAGCAGAGGATAAAATAAACGTCTCCTCAGCCAGGCCAAAGGAACCATCTCCTCCCTTTCTCGTAGAAGAAAACCATACATCTGAGGTCGAACTGCTGGGACGAGAACTAGCGCTCAATGTCAACCTACTAGAATCCATATTCTCGAGCACCATCCCGGAATTGGCGCCAGACGACGCGATGCTATCAACAGAAGCCGGGACTTCAACTTCCAAAGCGACAGACCGTGAAGATGGGCTTGATGTGCAGCTTGATACAGGTAGATCAAGAACGTATGTATATTAGCCCGAGGAAGATGGGAATCAGTATGCATCTGTGCGTCGCCGGGAGTGGATGAAGTTCCCGCATATTTGCTCTTCAAGCTCGTTTGAGCTGGAGCTCCGTGGTATATTAGCGTCCGATAAATAGGTCGGACACGCACATCAACATTACTTCTGTATCTGTTTTGCAACGCTATGCCACATAGCGACTTCCACGCACACCCCCATGCCCTAAGGTATAATCCCCGCTCACTTCCCCTGATTCATCAACTAAGCACCCAACCCACAGCCCTCTCGCTTCTCAAATCCAATTCATCCAATTACGCCAATCCCATCTCTTCCTCCCCAGTATATTTACACCCCACCCCAAGCCTCCTCCAACCCTAACCCTTACGCCTTAACATAGTAGTCCCACTGCAACGCCATCCATATCAAGCTCCCCGTGCTCACCAGCACCGGCCCCGCCAGCGGCGCTCCCCACCGCGTCGTCCCAAACACCCACCACTCGCTCATGAAATGGCACCACGCAACCGCATACGACCACATGGCGAGCTGGTACATGTTCGCGTCGTCGATGTTGTACGCGGCGTAGAGGCGCACCATACTGGTGAGGAAGGTCCAGGTGCCGAACGTGCGGGCCGACAGCGGCGTGACCTGGAGCGGGATGTCGGTCGAGGAGGGCTCGGGGGACGGCGAGCGCGATTTGGATGTCGTGTCGGTCGGCGCTGCGGCGCTGGCGGGTGGTGGTGGTGAGGAGGACCGGGCGACTGGGTTGGGGTTGTAGACGCGCTGCGTGAAGTGCATCGTGGCGTAGGACTGAATGCTGTTGCCCACGGATATGATGGCGACCTGCGCGATTGTCAGTCGGTGTCTTGCATTCGATAGTCGCACCACTATAGGGTTCAACTTACCAGCAACAGCCATTTTGGCAGCAGCCCGTCAAAGAGCGGCAGGTAGGACATGAGGGTGGACAGGTCGGCCATTGTCGTCGGAACCAAACCAAACGAGTGGAATGAGTGACGATTGAACGGGAGGGTCGCCGGGGACGTGGAGACGGAGTTTAAAGCTGGGAGCACAGCGCGTCGAGGACGATGTTGGGGAAAATGGTGACAGGGGTCGTTGTCTAGGTTAAATAGACTAGCTCGAGAAGTCTTAGCGCCTGTGCTGGACGTTGTCGTATGTGCGTATGTCTCCAACATGTACGTACGGAGTAACTCGCACGATATTTTGGAGCCCGGTGCTAATTGCGTTGTTCAAGTTTTCGAACGTGCTTGATACTTCTCTGAGGGTGGACGAGGAAGGCCATGAGTTACGTAGTTTTTTGCACATTCGAAGTGGCTTGCCGAATAGTCCCCTTTTCATTCCCCGCTCTTCACGTTTACCTAGAAGTGGTAATGACTTGCAACTGATAAAGTTTACTCTGACGATCCTACCAACGGGATGGGTTAATTTCACAGAGACTTCGGAAAAGAAAAAAATGACGGGGTGCCGTTGGGGCAGCCTTCGAAAACATAGCCCTTTCAAGAGATAATAATCTTTTAACAGGATTGCTGACGTTTGATTTCGTGTTATGGTGGGAGAGTTCCTTCAGGTATTTGAATGCAACAAGTAAGCTCTAGGACATGTCACTCTTACGAGCAACTCGATTCGTGGGGTTTGGTGTAGGACAGGTATAAGGTATTTGCAACCTCGCTTGAGTCTAACACGGGTGCAACCCCTCGTGTACTTCCCACATCTACCCGAAGATGCCACGTCAACTATCCCGTCTCTCTACCCGGATATCTCAAAGCACACGATGCCCGCCATTCCACTTAAATACTGCTATAAGTACACAGAAGTGAACGATATCAGTCCATAATCGATACCAAACCAAGCTCCTGTACCCTTAGCCATGTAATTGCTTACAATTTCCTCCGGTAGAGTTCTCCACCACAGGTCCGTAACCGCTCCGCTGCTTGCTCGGGGGTAATGTCGCGCTGAGGTTCGGCGAGCATTTCGTATCCGACCTGGAATTTGCGGACAGTAGCACTGCGTAATAGTGGTGGATAGAAATGGATGTGAAAGTGACTGGATTCGATCTCCTCTACTGAACCTTCGAGTGGCGCTTGGTGTAGTCCCATACCTAAGTTTATTAGTGTCTTCGAAGCTGGATGATAGGTGGCAGGCAACTCACTATATGGAAATTGCGTCTCGAAGAGGTTGTCGTAACGCCTGGTGACCTCTGCAATGGCCTCGGCCAGCTCTGCCCTCTCTTTGTCGTCGAAGTCCACCAACGCCCGCTTCTGCTGCCTACTCACGATCATGACCTCGAACGGCCACACTGCCCAATAGGGAACGCCAGCCCAGAAAGAACCATTCTCAAAGACCGTTCTCTCCTTCTCTTTCGACTCCAGCTCGGCGTAATCTACGAGCAGATTGGCCCCACCCTGCTCGCGGCGGTACTTCTTGAACTGCTCCAATTCGATGCTCGGTTCCTCAGGGAGAGAAGTAGTGGTCCATATCTGGCCGTGCGGATGTGGGTTGGAACAGCCCATAGTGGTGCCCTTGTTCTCAAAGATCTGCATATACCGGTACTGAGCATTTGGCTTGGCGATATCCCCTTGAGTTAGTGGTGGTATCGTCGTTGCGCGAGCTACCTGTGCAAGCGGTGATTGGGGACTCAAATTCGCGGCATAGAGGTTTGTCCACGTCTCTATGATTGGGATGATTTGTGCCGGGGTCAGGTCGGCAAGGGTGAGGTGATGCGACGGGGAAAAGGTAATGACGTAGCATTTTCCTGTTACTGCTTCTGCACGGAGGAGTCGTGTGGCTAGGGATCCAGGCTTCTGCTCTGGGTGGAATTCTTGTTGCTCTTCCTTGACGGCAGAATAGTCGTTTACAAACACAAAAGTGTTCGTGAACTTCGGGTTCTGCTCTCCGTTGGCGCGAGTATTTCCAGGACACAGGTAACACTATCACGTGAGTCAGCTTGTACCTAAGTGGTATGCGTTGAGATGCTCGACCTATCTTGACTTACTTTGGCGTCATATTCAGGGAGCGTGGTCTTGGTGGGAGACTCTTGCAATCCTCTATAGCCAAGCTCAGCGTTTGCCTACTCAATTGCCCACGTCCAAAGACTTACTGCCATGGTCGCTTGTTGCGGTGCGGCGAGACCAGTATCCAGCTGCCGCGCAGCAGATTGAAGCGGCGGTGGGAGATGTCGTTTAGGATTGGCTCGGCCATGCTGGAGCTGCGTGGTGCAAGGCACAGCGTGGCTTAGGTGCCGCCGGATCTTTAATGTAGTGGGAGAGGCAGAGCGTACAGAAACGCATCTCGGCGTGGTTAATATAGTGAAGGTGACGCTATCGTCGAGGGCGTGTTTGCACGCTAGCATTCCCCCTTCGAGCTCAGCGCCATGCCGGTCGCGGTAACGCAGCCGGAGCCCGCGCCGAAGCTTCACGTGTCATCTCTTTTCATTCCCTCCCCCCGGCCGTTTCCTTCACCACAGTTGCCGATCGGAGCTAACACTACACTCTCCGGCATCTACCTCCACCATGGCGGCCATGTTGCCGAGCTCAGACACGTCGCATAGCAACCCCTACGACCACGACGCCCTCGAGCGTGATCTCATCGACCCTGACGATGGTGCGAGCCGCCCGCCTCCGCGCCCTGTCCTGCGCCTGTTCCGCTGCTAACGCCTGCAATAGCTACGCTGGACGACCTGGACGACCCGCTGCAGGGCACCTCCGACCGCGCGCCGCTGACGGGCAACATTGGCTCGCGGTCGGGCGGCGCCAACACGCAATCGTACCTGACGTCGACCATCCCGGGCGAAGACCGCCGCGCGCCGACCAACACCATCGACGAGACGGTGTGGGAGACGCTGTCACGCGACCTGCTGGCCATCTGGGAGAAGATGAAGCAGGTGCTCTATCCCAAGTACCTCCTCGGCGGCATGATGCAGCAGGGAGGGGGCATGGGGGCCGCCGAGCGCGGTGAGGCTGATGGCCTCAGTGGTGGGCTGCGAAATCTGGCGGGACGGTGGCCCGATGCCGATGTGATCTTGCAGGGCGGAATGAGTGAAGGGCTGCGGGACTGGGATCTGTGGGGACCCCTCATCTTCTGTCTGCTGTTGAGCCTCTTCCTCTCCCGGGGCGCGCAGGACTCGCAGAAGGACCTCGTGTTCTCGGGCGTCTTCGCCATGGTCTGGATTGGAGAGGCTGTTGTCACGCTGCAGATCAAGCTGTTGGGCGGAAACATGTGAGCATATCTGGCCCGCAAGCTGTCTAGGCTCTGCTAACGCGCCCAGCGCCTTCTTCCAGTCTGTCTCTATCATCGGCTACACGCTGTTTCCCCTCGTCCTTGCCGCGATACTGAGTGCCGTGGGCATCCCGCCCATTGTCAGGATACCGGTCTACCTTGTCCTGGTCGCGTGGTCGTTGGCGGCTGGCGTGAGCATCATGGGCGGCTCAGGTGTGGTGCGGAACCGCGTTGGCATTGCAGTGTACCCTCTACTTGTGTTTTACATTGCGCTTGGATGCATCTGCTTCATCAGCTAGCGCTGGTACGGGTTGGCTCTGTAATAGTAGGTAGCGGTGGTGGCAGTACTTGTATGTATGATACCCGTCGTCCTGGCCACCATTGGCGAGGGCATGGCGCGAAAGGGCTTGGTGAACAGCTATTCAGACACCTTGTTTCAGATGTTGTGCATCCGGACGTTCCACTGCTGCAGGCTCGGATGCTGCTCTGGCTTTATGTTATGTGCGGGATTGCGCGCGTTCTATGGTGGCTGATGAATTAGCCGTCACCCGCAGTCCCCACCATGGCTCGCCACGCCGTCATTGGTCTCCAGGGACGCTTCGCTCGATGGCTGCTCGGCCACGACGAAGCGCCAGCACACCACCGCCCACTGCACCCACCACTGCACCCACCGCCGTCCGCTGTGCTGCCCTCGCCGCTACGCGTCCCGACCCTGACGTGTCGCACTCTGGCGCCCTGTGCCGCGAAATTGGCGGCGGCGTGAGTAGCCAAAAATCACCGCACCTACCCAACGCCCAACAAAGCGCTTTGACTGTCGCTGGCGGGCCTCCCACGGCAACGACCTGTACGCAGCTGGCTCCGGTCCGACGCACACAGGAGAAACCAAACTCACCACCACTGCAGCCTGCGCCCCTTCCGTGTCACGGTGCTGCGTCAACGGCCTATCGCGCCCCGACCCACCAGCTGCTGCTGAGCCTCGCCGGACCACTGCTACCCACCTCCGCATATCGTGGGCCGTCGTTGTCGGTTACCTCTACAACTGCAGTCTGCTCTGGCTCCCGCCGCTGTCCCCCGAGTGTTACAATCGAGTGTTGAAATACCCCGGCCCGTCGAGGCACGACCCGCCCGCGTTCGCCGATCCGACCTCGTCCCACCCGCACAAAACCCAACACCGTGTATACGCAAATGGCGACTGCAGACAGAGCGAAACACACTGGACATCCGATGGCGCGCTCCCCCGAGCGGCGAGAGCCTACGACCGCCAGCTCGGTAGACGAGCAGCAAGCGGCACCTGGGCATGCAGCTCCATCACCCTCGCCAGCCCGCAGCGATAGGAGCAGTGACAGCGAAGGCAAGCCAGTCCGAGACAAACTGAAAGAGACCAGGATAGACGCCAAGGCTTCAGACCGAGTACCGAGCTCCGACTTAGCAATGAGCGATGCACCCAACGGCACCGTGCCGGACACAAGCCAGCCAGCTGAACACAGCACTTCAGAATCAGACAGCGACCGGGGTCGCTTACGGCGCAAACGGAGCCGTGAAGATTTCGAAGACGACCAAGACCAGAGCCAGCCGAAGAAGAAGGAGCAGCATGCTCGCAAGAAGTCGAGGGATATCACCAGTCCAAAGCCCTTCGAGATCCAGAATATGACAAGTTTGCCTAGCACTTCCGTTCCGCGTATCGAAGAGAAAGACGGGGATGAGTCCATGGTTCCTACCGAAGATTCGGTTCAACAACACACCTCTGTGGACAAGGAACAGACCTCCCCAGAAGCCACTGAACAGGACACTCAACCTGTGACTAGCCCGAAAAACAAGCGCACTTTATCTCAAGTTGAGGGTGGGTTAAAGGGGCCCAATGCAGAGGTTTCCGCTCCAGCGCTGAAGACACAGATGGAGCGCGATCCGAAGCGACAGCGAGAGAAGAGCGAGCCACAGCTGGCCGCAGAAGTCACTGAGAACCAGGCAAAAGTGGGTATTCAGCAAAATCCCCAGTATCAGTGCTAAAACTATGTCAGGTTCCTACAAACAGTGGCTTCTCGAACACTTCCTCAGCGTCCCCCTTCGGCACCTTCTCCCCCAAACCTCAAGAGCCAAAAGCTAGTGAGAAATCTGCAGAGGAAGTCCTAAAGTCGACAGACGACAAGTTCAAATCGTCTGGTTTCAGTACTTTCTCGAGTTCAGCAGCATCTCCCTTCGGCGGGGTGGCCAGTTCCGGTTCAAAGTCTCCTTTCGGTGCAGCAGCAGGAACTACCAAAGTTACGTCCTTTGCGGCAGCTGCAGCGACGTCTAATTCGATCGGCAGCGGGTTCGGTACCCTGAGCAACAGTTCAGGTTCATCGGCCTTTGGAAGGACAGCTGCCCCGGTGGGAGGCGGTTCCGTCTTTGGTAATAGCACACTGGGTAGCAGCACTTTCGGTGGCTTCTCAGGAGCAAAGAGTACATCTTCTTTTGCGAGCCCAGGTATCACTGCCATCACTGGCCTAAGCCAGAAACCTTCGAAGCCATTTGGAGCTCCAGCAGCAAAGGAGAAAGATGAGGACGAGGATGCCTCAGACGATGAAGGTGGGTCCGAGAACGAGGATACGGACCAGAACGCACCGTCCGAAACGGACAAGGCAATTCAACTCCCAGGTATGTCAATTGCGAATCTTGTAAGACTAACACTAACGTGCTGAAGGCCCAATCGAGACAGGCGAGGAGGGTGAGGACACATTTTGGACCGGTCGTGCCAAGTTGTATACCATGATGGGCGAGGGAAGCAGCAAAGCGTGGCAGGAACGCGGCGCTGGCATCTTTAAACTCAACATCACCCTCGAAGCCCCCCGGAAGGCTAGATTCGTCCTCCGCGCTGATGGCACGCATCGTCTTCTTCTTAACGCGGCACTAACGAAACAATTGACTTTTGGAGGCGATTCACAAGGCGCAGAACCGAAGGACGGGAGGCTAGTATTCAACTCGGCTACTGCTAGCGGTGAGCTCGAGTTGCATCTTCTCAAAGTAAGTTCCACGAACAACGACTTCCCACGTGCAACATACATGCTAACGAGTGCTAGATGCGGACAGAGAAGGCTAGCGAGCTGTGGAATGAAGTGCAGACGCTCAAACAACTGTTGTAGGCCTGGCCCACCAATGGTTCCTACCATTCGGCGCTCGCGGTTCGGTTGGATTTTCACCAAAGGCACAATCCTTGACCATTCTCGGCGCCTTGGATACACGGCGGCCTCATACCACAGCCTCCTTTTAGTACAGAATCTTCTACCGCTTGCTTGCACTACGTGCACACACACACATTGAACCATTTCGGCGGCACTCTCTGGCGGCATTCACGAATGAGATGACGAGGCATGATGACAAGGACTCTCTTTACTTCGGACATTCATACGGCTGCAGCGCCGGTCGTGCATGGGTAGAATGCGTGGTTGAGAAGACGGGCACAGGAGGGAGGGAACTGTTTGTTTGGCATTGGCTGCTTGTTTGTCGGCATTTTTGGAGCGACGCGCGGCTACAGCATACCAGTATCGATTTGAAGGAGATGGTGATAGGTGGACGTAGTTCAAGGCTCTCGAGTCATAGTCATTTCGAGTACACAGTGGATAGATAAATGAAGTACTTGTCTGTGCGATCTATACTTCACCTTACCCCGAATCACACATTCACGAAATAACCTGGACAGGAGAAATCACCCTCGACATAGTTTCACCAGTGACAGTTGTTAGCCCGGGTATGTGTGCTTTTTGACTTGCCTCAGAGGTTTGTTTTAACCAGCCAAGGGCTTTCATTGATCATAGACTGCAGAAACACACGTAGCCCAAAGGACTCCGAATGCCTAAACCCATATGCAGAGTTTGAACCGACCATTTCATCCCCAGCCCAGCCACGTCTCCGGCACGAGTAGCCCATCCATGATAACCTGTCCCGAACGCTTTTTTCACCGACAATCCCAGACTTAAAACTTGGTGAACTGCTTGACCATCTTTCCAGTTCGGGGAAGCACACGGAGAACGTTGAATCGGACGGTCTTGGAGAGCGGGCGGCACTGGCCGACGATGACAGTGTCACCGGGGTCGACACGGAAGGCGGGCGAGACGTGCGCAGCGACGTTCTTGTGGCGCTTCTCGTAACGCGCATACTTGGGGATGAAGTGGAGGTATTCGCGGCGGATGATGAGGGTTCCTGCGAAGTGAGATTAGCTCAGAGCCATCGAGCCAAGCCTCGTAATCCAATATCGACTCCTTCCACACACACAATTTCACCAATCTCGGATCTAACAGAATGGGATTTCACGTACGGTGCATCTTGGTGGAGACAACGGTTCCAGTGAGGATACGTCCTCGGATCGAGACGGTACCGGTGAAGGGGCACTTCTTGTCAATGTACGAGCCCTCGATGGCCGTCTTGGGCGTGCGGAAGCCCAGACCGACGTCCTTGTACCATCGCTTGCTTCGGGTGTTTTTGCGGGGTCCGTTGACCTTGTGGTTGAGGAAGATATGCGGCTATTCGACATCAATCAGCATCGTGAAAGGGTTTTGCGGGTGTGTCGCTGGGTGGGGAGGCGTGTGTACCTGCTTCTGGAAAGCGCGCTCCGACTGGACTCTGTTGTGCTAATTAGCGGAGGCTGTGGAGGTGCAATTTGGGGGTTCGTACGTGAGCTCGGTAGCCATGGTTGCGGATTGGGAGTGCTGTCGTTCTGGGAGGTGGTGTTTAGCGGAGGTCGAAAGTGTGCGTGTCGCTTAATCGGATGCTGGTTTTTCCGCGAGCGGCTTGGCGGCTACGCATCGCAACTTTACCAATAACGAGCTAGCGTCATTCGTCCCAACGACTGCGAGCGCTCAATCGACAGGCTGCTGTCTCGTAAAATTGGTCTCTGGACCCTCATAATCCACCATGGAAACCGTTACGAAGCTCACAGACTTCTTTGGAGTTCACATCAAAAGCGACTCTGTCATCACACAAGCGCTCGTATACACGCTGCTGTTGGCAGGCACTGTTTACATCGGCTCAACAGTTTTCAGCACTATCCGAGTCTTGCTCAGCTTGTTCGTTCTACCAGGAAAAGCCGTAAGTAGATAATCTACCAGATATTTAGTTGACCCAACCTGACCCATCTTCAGCTCAGCAGCTTCGGCCCTCACGGTTCATGGGCCCTCATAACCGGCGCATCCGACGGCATCGGCAAAGAGTTTGCCCTTTCCCTCGCCCAAAAAGGCTACAACCTCATCCTTGTGTCGCGCACCGAGTCCAAACTCGCGTCCTTCGCCTCCGACATCTCCGCCAAATATGGCCCGAAAGTCAACACCAAGACGCTCGCAATGGACTTTGCGCAGAACAAGGACAGCGACTACACGGCGCTCAAGAAGCTTGTCGATGGGCTGGACATCAGCATCTTGGTGAACAACGTCGGACTGAGCCATAGCATTCCGGTGCCGTTCGTCGAGACGCCCGCAAAGGAAATGAACGACATTGTCGTGATAAACTGCCTAGGCACGCTCCGCATCACGCAACTCGTCGCCCCGGGCATGGTTTCCCGCAAGCGCGGCCTCATTCTCACCATGGCCTCCTTCGGTGGCTTCTTCCCAACCCCTCTGCTCGCTACGTACTCGGGCTCCAAAGCCTTCCTGCAGCAATGGTCCACCGCACTCGGTTCCGAGCTCGAGCCGCACGGTGTACACGTGCAGTGCGTGCAGTCTCACCTTGTCACGACCGCCATGTCCAAGATAAAGAGGACGTCAGCGTTGGTACCCAATCCAAAGCAGTTTGTGCGGGCTGTGCTGGGCAAGCTAGGGAGGAGTGGGGGCGCGCAGGGCGTTGCGTTTACAAGTACACCGTATTGGAGTCATGGGCTTATGCATTGGGCTCTGAGCAGGTTCCTCGGAGATCGGTCGCCTTTGCTTGTCAAGTTCAATAGGGGCATGCATGAGGATATCAGGAAGCGCGCACTGAGGAAGGCGGCTAGGGAGGCGAAGACTCAGTAGGAGTTGGCTGTTTGCACACTGTCGCCGGGGACTAGGCCTACTCACTATGAGTGGAGGTAGAAAAGGTCGACAGGCTCAGCTGTATGATGAATGAAAATACGTATATAGGTATCAACGCGTCCGACTAAATGTTCAACAACAAGGTTACAATGGCACATGCGGTTCTCCCGGAGGCCACCTCCAATCTCGGAAATACAGTTATCAGCGCATCTGCTCATCGTCACAGTGTAATGTGCCACTTTCTCGAATCCTCGACTGTTCCCATCATGGATAGCATTCGTAACATCAGCTTCATCTTGTACTTCGTCGACAGCTCACGACGTAGGGAAAATGTAGAATCATCCGGCACACATAAGATGTCCACCTACAGAAGTCGAATTGCGGAAAATATCAAATTGTACTTGCGTTCTAGCAATAAGTTGCCGAAATAGCATTGGGATTTGGAGACCGTAAACGGTGCCCCATATACGGTGTCCTATCCTTCGCATTGCAAGCCCTCAAGTTTCGGATTGGTTGTACTTAGCAAAGTGGTAGTACGCGTTCTCTTTAGGAGTGGAGTGTGCTCCACTGGTTGATCTAGAGTTTGAAAGCGAGCTAGCGCCGGACTGGGTATCCGCGTGGTATGGACGAGTGAGGTTTTGAGTTGACATATAATCATCCTGGCCATCAAGCTGAGGAACAACCTTCCTCGGCGAGACTTCAGCAGAGTCGAAGTCATCGTCAAAGTTCATGTCCTCATCGTCGTCTTCGAACTTTATTTCCGCATCTTGGCCGTCTGAAACATTGTCTCTGTCAATATCCGCCTCGTCATCTTCGCCTTCTTGAGCTATCGTTTGTGCTGTTGGATCCCGATACATATACTTGTCGAAGGGTCTTGGAGGTAGTCCACATTTCACACTCCGGTCCCGGCAATGGCTACAGTAACGTCCGAGAGCCCTGTTCACACCCTTGAGATGTGGGTGATAAACTAGACACGTAGTACCCCGCTTATGGCAGTTGGGACAAGGTTGAGGCGCCATAACTCCGTATTTCCCGTGAATTAGTCGCGCGTGGGCGAGTCTAATACGGACGGCCGGTTGGGAATTGCTCCACAAAGTTTCTTCACGATGACCAAAGGCCCCAGGTGGAGCATTCGTAGTTTCCGCGACTGCAAAATCTGTTGCAAAATCCTGGTCGGTAGGTGCTGGAGGCAGTACAAGAGGCTCGTTTTCCAGTAAAGCTTCCAAAACTTTGGCGTGAGCGGATTCTGGGTGTGCAGTCCGGACATGACGTCGGAAGTTGTCTCTTCGTGTGTAGCCTTCAGCAGAACGACTAGCAGAACAGTCAGGAATCGGGCAAACAAGTGTGCTAGCTCCATGAGTTCCGCCGGATCTAGCAAATGAAGGGGACTCCGCAACGATTCGCTCTTGCGTTGGTATACTGATGCGACTACGATTACTTAGGCGAGATTCGTCGAATTCTGGATGAGAAGCACGTAAATGGCGGAGGAAGTTTGCTCGTGCAGAAAAACTCTGCGTTCGACGAGAACATGTTACAACCGGACAATATTCCTTTGCAGTGGTGGCTTCTTCTGCTTCGGCGCGAATGGTCTTCCTTGAGGATGTTATGTAAGAGTTGGCAGGGTGCTTTTCCTTTTGCATCCTCTGTTTCTGGCCACCCGTGATGCATGCGCTGCTTTGAAGGCGGCATTCGCCACAAGATCCTGGTGCCGCTCGATCCGCATTCAGATCAGGATGGTATATGCGGCAAATATGACCATTGCTGAGGCATCGATCGCAAGGCTTTGGGGCGGGTGCGCCGTAGTCGCCCTTGATGAGACGAGCGTGGGCAACTTTTGAGCGATAGTCCTTCGTTATTTGATGCCAATTAGCCTTGTAACCATATTGGCCCGGGAGTGCGTTCGAGGATGTTGCAAGCCCAAAGTCTATGAAGTGCTGTGCAGCTGTGGCACTGGCAGGAAGCGATGATGGTTCCTCTGCTACGTCCTCCGAGACCGAGACATATACAGCCGCCGATGAGTGGGTTCCATCTCCGTCGTCAGTGTTGACACCTTTGTCGCTAGGGCTGAGCAAGAATTGTGTCTCGGCGGAACCTTCTGATTCTGAGGCGGAAGACAAGTCTTGGACCTTAGAGCGCTTACGTTTCAACGAGATTGGTTGAGGCTTTCTACGTAGCTTCGGCCCCTCGGGAGTCCCCGGGGGTAACACAGCATTGTCCCTCGTATACAAGCGGCTGGACTGAGTATGTTGTCGAGAAAGATTATTGCCATTGATGTCAATTGATGGAGCTGTGTTAGCTGTTCGAGCCGGGAATACTCCCAGACTTCCACCAATTAGCTCGAAATGGGCGAACAAATGCAGTTTCCCAGCCTTCAAGCAGCTCTCATCGAAGTAAGCACCATGGTTATAGAGGAAAGGAAGGGCCTTCCCTTCGCAGACGCCATCTTCGAAGTGAAAATGAACGCTCCATTGACTTGGGTCTTTGGATCGAATGCTGTGTGCGAGGTCCTCAAGGCGCTGTAGTGGTAAGCTTCCAGATGTGGCAATCAACAGATGGACGGCATACCTTATATGTGTGAACAAACTTTGCGGGAACCCAATCACTGATGGATTCCGTCTGGAATTCCCGTAGGAGTATAATTGGCGGCATCATACTAGCCATTTACAGAGTACGGCATCGGCCCAGCTGGATCAGCATGCTACCAGTCCCATTAAACAGGGCGGTTGATGAAAAGACGAATGACCAGATGGGTTGAAGTGGGAACGGTCGCCGGAAGTCGTGGGGATGGATTAGCGCGATGGTCCGTGCAGCGGATCCACCTGCATCTCCCCTTTCGCCCATTGGACGCACTGAATGATACTCAAACGGCGTGGAAAGCCCGGTGTAGACGGTTGATACAGGAGGGCGTTTCCCAGTCACATCCATGACATTAGGTTTCGTGATAGATACCAGGTTTGATCCACCTGGGCAGCCAACCTGCGAAAACCACGCTAGCATGTAAGCACGTGCCCTCGCGTTTCTAAAGCTAGCATAAAAGATCGATCAGTTTTGAAGACAAACTGACAACCTTTTTGAAACTGTCCTAAAACTAGGACCCAGCTTATAATAAGACTTTTGTCGGGTCTGATATCTCCGGCGTATCGGCAGTTCTATAGACTAGTGGTAAGCCGAAGTAACGTCCACTAGACATGCTCAACACTCTAATACACAATGCAGTTCTACAGAGTTCGTTTTCACGCACACCGCCAGTGGTGCGCCTGACCGCGCGGGGTGCAGCTAGGCACCAGCCAACCGTGGCCGCACCGTGGCCGCCGTTTACCCCGCTGACGTCGGCTCTCACCTTGCTTCCTCAACCACCATCGCACCACCACACCACTCATTTATTCTCTATATAACATGTAAGCTTTGCGCTTCAATTTTCACTCGCCAACTGAAGCTCTGCAATTCTGAATTGATGCCCCTGACTAACATCCCCAACAGGGCGCGCGCCCGCCGTGCTGTCGAGGCATCTGATTGTCAAGCGCGGGGCAAGAAACGGGCTATCGAGAGCGACCAGAGCTCCAACGGTCCCAACAAACACCCAAGAACAGAACGCCCCTTCCGATTCCTAGAGCTGCCTGGAGGTTAGTTCCCTTGTTATCTTCGAGCTATCGTTAGGATCTGACAGTTTCGCAGAACTCCAGAATCGAATCTACGAGTACGCCGCAGAAAGGACCCCCTTGTCCTGGCCTGTGATCCGGGACCGCGGAGAACAAAGACGCCGACGATCGAGTACATCCTACAAAACCTCAGTCGCCCTACCCTCCCCCGTCTTCCCTTTCCTAGGCTTCACTCAGTCCTGTCGCAAGGTTCGGTCCGAGTTTCGCGCATGCTGGATGGACGGCCACAAGATCCCTTTGTGTGCCCTTGAATCCTACATGCGTGCATTCTTCCCGCCGCTCTTTAAGATACATAAGAATACCGTCGAATTGAACTTCAACGAAGCCGGGAGGCTGACAATATGGCTTCGCAAATGCGAGTTCGCAGACCGGAACCTACTCAGGCTCCTCAAATTCAAGGCTCGGTATCCCAACTACACCATCACCTTAGCGCATGGTGTCGATGTTGGCGATGACGAAGTTCGCGATCTTAACAAACTCATCAACAACCAGAATCCGAAATGGCTGAAATGGCTCCGAAGTAGTGCCATATCAGCGGTACGCATGGAGCAAAGGGGATATGGGCAGTCAAGTGGGGATACGTTCCGCGTAGTGCTCAGGGAACCTTCCGCCGAATCTTGGATGAAGAATACCCTAACTGGAGTGGAGCCTGAAGATTTCCTACCAAGTATTGGCTTGGACAATATAGAGACCCGAAGATTGCGATTTGGGGTTAATTACTAGGCTGATGAGCCGTGGTGGTCAGGAGCGAATACTGGCGTTGATTACCACTGGGCGAGCTATTGATCTACTTGCCTCTCAGAATCTGGTTGGAATTTGGTTCTCGATACCACCCCTTGATATTAGGGTACACGAATACCTACGATGAGAAGGGGAGTTCTTTCAAATGGTTTAAGCACAAGGGCAAGACTTCTATCCGACTTGTCCTAATTACATTTCCTTCAGCGCGAGGCCTAGGCCGTCAGCTACTTTGTGGATATTTGTTTAAGACATTGGTTTGTATGGATATAGTCAACTATCTAGGCTTGATAGTACAAGGACTTGGGGAGTTTCTATTGGAGTATTTCTGAAGCCTGAAAGTCGGTCGATTCCTGATTTTACCCTAACATGTGTGGCTCATCTGCAGTTTGCACGCTCGTTGTCTGTAAGGAATTGATTCGCACACACATTCCTTCCGAGTGTATGACTACCTCAGGTCGATGCTCCTAGCGTACGGCGCTCGGACTTTGCACGTAAGTCGAACATCATCAATCCTACCCATTGACTAATACTGCCCAGTCTGGAAACGCATTTCAACACAAGATCCAAGCCTGAAAGCGTGAACAACGAACAACACCTCTAAGATGACTTTTCGGTGGTCTAACTGAGCATGGTCTTCGCTCAATTCCACCCGTTTCCGCTGCTGGCTCGCCTTATGAAGTAGCTGTAGTCACAGTTTATGACTATTCGTACTACTCCACCTATATCCGCTACTGGCTCGCCCCATGGATTAGTTCATGACTATTCGTACTACTCTAACACGATAGACTCACAGTCTGACTGGAGTTCTATGACTCTGGTATACAGATCAGTCATTAAGCACTCGCTAAGGAGTCAAAGGTAGGTATAAAGTCGTTTCCTGTAGACGCCTATCTCGTTTTCTTCTTCATCCACAACTATCAAGTCCTTCAACTGTCTACACTTCTTTATCTACTTCCATATACAGAGCTACTTATACAACATACCCGAACTTTCGAAGTACACTGTCTGTCTTAGCATACATCTTGTTGGGAAGCAACAGTACCACGAATACATCGACCAAGCTAGTATATTCCACTGTACTCTCATGGAAGCCACTGATTAATCATGTTTAGCTACGAAGCCAGCTCGCTACAATGACTTCCCACAATAGCTATGCTGCGAGTCGCGAGGATCCGAGTCAGAACACCAGTGTTCTTGAAGCCGCACGCACCGCACCAGCTGATTCTACCATACACAAATATGCTGCTAGCCGCGAGCCGAACGTGGACTCCAACGATCAAATGCGCGATTTTGTGCGTATGAAGCAGGGCAATGTCGCTGACCCAGAGAACAAGACTGTGCAAGGTGTTGCGGGAGGTTCTGAGAAAGCAGCGTCCGAGACCGGTAAAACTTCGTAATCTTAGGATCTTACCACATACACGGATCCATGTTCTCAGAGTGGATAGGTTTCTGATGACATGGGGAGAGGCTGTTGATGTCAGACTGTAGTTATATTGGTTTCTTCTGTCTTTCCTTAATGTATATATTCTGACTTCTGGGGTTGGGTTTGGGTTTGGGTTGCACAGCGAGAAGGCTTTGGTACTGGGACTGGTGTGGTTTATCTTTCTTCTATTGGAACTTGTATTTGTTTCTCTCTTTACCTATATAGATGCCCTTATAGAAGCTTCGACCAATGGCATATACTCTAGCGGCAAATGATGCTTTTGAGCGAACAAACTATACGAGGGGTTAGTGAACTTTAAAGGTGCGTGTTGTTCTCTAACATGTCTGAACTTTTTTAGAGAACTGAATGCTTTTATATACGGGAACATGCGAGTGGACTGTCTTAGCGTATGCTTTACCCTTTTGGGCCAAGCAAGCGTGAGCGGTTGAAGTCGGCTTATATCATGGCCTAGCTTGCTCAACCAAACCAACGCCAGCGACTTTTCTTTCTCCACCTTCACCTACGTCTCTCGACAGTATTTATGATTGTGGCATCGCGTCAAACCACACAGTACTTCATGACTTGAAGTCTCATCTCGCCCTGGCTCGGGACTATCGGATCTTACGCTGTACTCAACCGTAACCAACCTCACACGACCGCCATGCCATACTCCCACCACAGCCACTCGGGCCAGTTCTGTGGACACGCGAAGAATACATTGGAAGAGGTGGTTCAGGCCGCAATTGCGAAAGGGTTTCATACGTTCGCATTGACAGAGCACATCCCTCGGCATCTCGAGGATTTCTACCCCGAAGAGGTGCGTCTTCTCAATCCGTATCCTAGTGAAGGATCCCTTTGCTGACGATCCGGTATTGTAGGACAAGACTCATACAGAAGAGACTCTTGTAAGACTCTTCGATGACTTCACCGTAGAAGCAGCTCGTCTTAGAGGGCTGTATTCAGCGCAGATCAACATCTTGATTGGCTTCGAGTCTGAATGGATCCGGCCGACGACGTTGACCATCATCCGGGACTTGCTCGCGAGATACACTTTCGATTTCTTCATGGGTTCCGTTCATCACACACATACAATCCCGATCGATTTCGACAAGGCGACATACGAGAAGGCTCGGGAGAAGGCTGGAGGGACGGACGAGAGGCTCTTTGAGGACTATTTCGACTCTCAGTACGAGATGCTTCAAGCACTCAACCCACCGGTTGTTGGGCACTTCGACCTGATACGACTTCTAAGCGATGCACCCGACGCGGAATTCAAACAGCTTGGTGGCGTATGGAAGAGGATACAACGCAATCTCGAATACATTAGCTCGTATGGCGGCATCCTTGAGTTGAATTCGTCGGCACTGCGAAAAGGCTTGGCTCAGCCCTATCCATGCTTGCCCATCTGCCAGGTTTGTCACACCGCCTCTATGCTCGCTGCAGCATGAATTGATTTTTCTGACTCTTATCTCATAGATGTTCCTCGGCATGGGAGGGCGGTTCGCCATGTCCGACGATAGCCATGGGATCGATCAAATTGGCACCAATTACGCCCGTTTGCTGGCTTTCATTCACCAAGCCGGCATAAAGCAGATTTACTTCGCCGAGCCTACAATCCCGAAACAAGACACCCGCTTCCCGAATGCCAGCTTTTCAAGTATCGCTGTAGAAACGCTCACTCAACTTCCGTTCTGGGAAAAGCACCAGTGAGAGCTACAGCCTACAGTTACTCTGCTGCTATTCGACCGGATGAAAACTTCTATTCATCCCTGTCCTTTGCCACCAGTCCCAGACGTTGACCGGGATTTTACAGACTCGCTGTACGTGTACTCCGTGGAGGTCAGCAGCGTGGGAGCCACCTATCAGCACCACGAATCGGGATGGTGGCACCATGCCCGTGCGGCTCCGGTAGGACTATCGCGCCCACGAAAACAATCTGGCTCCTTCCCGAACGGTTACGAGCAAATCCTTCTACACCCGCGTCTACACCTTCGAGGGCAGGTAGGACTATTCGTGTAAGCAGGGCCGTAGTCCGTAGGAAACACCACCGACCATTCGGTGCTATCGTACCCGATGGCATGCCGTGCGGATATCTTCAAGACGTGCGGTATCCAGATACGTCTACACTGACTGCATTGCGTACACGCTCGGTTTGAAGTACACACGCACAGTACATGCATTCTGCTTTTGCTTTTGTTGGTGGCTGAGAAAACGGTCTGATAGCTCGCTATCAACGGATGTAGATGCCGCGTGGTGACGGCAATCTGCGTGGGATGCGCCCTGGACCCTGCCGCTGCAAGCGCACAGTTTCGACCAATCCCACGGCGGCGCGGGGTCTGTTACCGTGTTTTTGGAATCCCAGTTCATGGCACATGGTGCTCCGGATCGCCTGCTGGCGGCTCTATCAGGACGCTGGCTGAGCTGTGTGGGCTTCCATGCAAGGCGATGGGGTGGACGAGGCATCACGTTTCACTGTCACACCCACGTGCGCCGGCACGGCCTAGCGTGTACATTCCGGATCGATACCGCCGCCACAAGCTGGGCAACCTTAAATGCAGAGCATATGTAGCAGCTCGAATACTCGAATATACATATTACCTTTACCGTGAGAAGCAGCGCCAGCTCAACAATTCTGCAATGGTGTTTGCAACCGTTTTCGGACGCAAGGCACTGGCCGCGGAAGCGGTAGCGGTTCCCGCTGCAGACCTCATGGTCGACTAGGATCTTGTGCTCCCGCCGAGCACGCACCGGACACTAGTCAAGAGAGTCGGCGCTACGTTTAGCGGAACGTTGGGGTAGAGCTGTCCGGGGCATGTTCGAGGGTAGCGCGGCGACCATAGATAATCATGAGCCAGTGACAAGCAGCCTGCCGTGAGTCTAGACGCGCATTGTTCTCGATCCTCAACGCTGAGGAATGGCGATCGCGAGGCCGCTTGCCTCGAGTGGGTATCACTGAGCAAGAGGAGCCTAGAGCAAAGCGTGTTACCTGTGCTAGAGTGCAAGTTTCAACGCTGATCACCAACGGACATTTATTCTAGACTTGCTTTTTGTCGTGTGCCACCTATGTAGACCGATTGCTGATGTGCTGCCAGGGTCCGCGTCCAGCTGCCCGAGACGACTGTGCGTAGGTACGAGTTCATCACTCACGGCGTCTCCAGGTCCGCATCTGTTTCCGCAGTTCACTCGACATGTTGAGCTCCCCGCACGGGTCTAATGAAGTGATGTGGATGACTATTTGGGCCTGCAATGTCCCGCACTGATCCCGATGTATCGGCTTTCAGATGCCCATAGGTGCAAGTATCCGGTTCAGACAAGTCGGTCAGCACACCGGGACCAGCTAGCCGATCCAGCTTGGAAGGATTGCCGGATCCAACAGCCTTGGAAGTGGTGTGGTACGAAGAATGTGGTGCACCGTTGTTCGACAGGATCGGGGGTTTGGGGCCCGTGGATGCAATGGGGTTGCACACTAGGTACCCCAGGTACGCCATTTGACGAGAATAATGGCAGATACCTGGCCGTGGCCTGTACGCGCACAACTGCTCGCTATGCCAGAACTACCTAAAGCTTTGACTTGAGCGCCACCTAGAGCATCGTGTAGGTATTGCTTGGCTAGGGCGTGAGCATGCATGTGTCTCATACCCCACCACCCCACCTTGCTTAGCTATACGTGAAATAGTGCGTCTGCGGTAGAGAAAACAACTTTCCTATCACTCCCCGCGCGGTGGGAGACACTGGGAAGTTGCACAGTGGGCATGTCATATGTCTCTGTAAACCAATTGGAATGGAATAGAGTGCGAGGTTTGTCTGAGCCTAGGTGGAGCAGCATGCTGCTGTTTCGCGAGCTCGAGGCGCGACTCGAGACTCAACACGGCACACATGCCGGACAATTGGGAGGCGTCGGTCGGCGTCCCCCAGCCGAAGGTTGGATCCCCTATGGCTAGGCGAGTTCTTGTTCTTCTCAAACGTTGGGACATCGGGTAGGATGGTCCGGGAGGCGGACGAACAAAGGGGGGTGCATCCGAGTATGGTTAATGGTCACGGCCATGTACAGAAGGTGTGGACCATAGTGGAACAGTCGCCTATGCGAGGGGCTAAACGACCTGATGCAGTCCTGCAGAGCCAATCTGTTGCACGGCTTCATGTACTGCACTGCACTGACTGATGAACCCGGCCTGCCTTGCCTTGCCATGCGGTGCCAGACCAGCAGCCTAAGCTCAAGCCATCGATACCCACTACAGAGCCTCCTGGGTCAAGTCCTGTACCTTCACCGCGTGCCTTTTAAAGGCCGGGCCCCCGTCCTCGCTCTAGCTGCTCTGTCCAATTCAATCCCCATCACTCTCGCCCATTTCTCTCACCAACCTCCAGTGTTCGCACTAGCACCTGCCTTTGCCCGGCGTGCCCCGCAGCAAGCACCGAGCTAGAAGCACTAGTTTCTATCGAAATATCTTCCTCCTCCTGTCCAAGTCACGGCTACATTCCACCGATAATACATACCTACCCTTCCTGCCACCACAATGGGCGTCCAGAAGCAAGTTCTAAAGAACGGCAACGGCGTCGACTTCCCCAAGAAGCACGACGAAGTGTCCATGGAGTACACAGGTGAGGACCGGCTTCGCCCAGCTCCCGCACGCGTCATGGGCAAAGCTTACCAGGAGAAATGCAGGATGGCTCTACACAGAAGAAACGGCGGACAAGAAGGGCGACAAGTGAGTCTGCTGCACGGCGCCGATCGCTGCCAGATCGGGGACCTTGTCCAAAAGATGTCTTGCTGAACGATTCTCGCAGATTCGACTCGTCAGTGGGCCGCGGCGACCTCATTACGCCGATTGGTGTCGGGCGCGTGATTAAGGGTATGTCGCTGCGCCTCCGTCTGCAGCCCGATGTTAAGTCCGGCGACATGTGCGGCTGGATAGTTATCTAGGACGTGTGCGAGCATGGACTGACGTGCTGCACAGGCTGGGATGAAGGCATTCTGGGCTCCAGCGCGACCGAGCCCATGTCGCTAGGCGAGAAGTCGACGCTGACCATTTCCGCGTACGTAAAGCGCCCCATTGGCTCGCCTCTCTCTCTGACCTCTCTCCTCGACTCGTCGCTGCAGCTCCGCTAATACCTCATAGGGACTATGGCTACGGCGCCCGGTGAGTTGTTCTCTGCTGCTGTTCTGTTTCCTCCTGCTCCACCGACCGCCATCGGCTCTGCACCGACGACCCTGCCGCTGAGCCCTGCCGCCGCCCCGGAACGCGAGTCCGACCGAACCACAGACCAGCGATGCATACATGGCCCAGTCTCGACACTTTTGGCGCCCGCGCTGGTCGCAGGATTGCAGACGACGGGTTCGGCATGTCGGGCGCCTCGCCCTAGCCGTGAGCATCATCACTGAGACCGCTCCGTACCCCGAGCGTCCACTCTGCCACCACAACCCCAGACTTGCATGCCCGATTTCAACCATGGATTCTTCCACGACTATCAGCCTCTACTCCCCGCAATTGCAGCAGGACCCTGCGCCCAATCCAGTAGAAGTTCCACCCTGGAGCATCGGGACCATCGACCTAGATATTTTTGGAAATTCTAAGATTGTGATAGCTGACCAAGACTGATTTTCGTCTAGTGGCTTCCCAGGACACATCCCGCCGAATGCTACGCTGATCTTGTGGGTGCCCAACTCTCTTTTATCATCACGTTCGATATCATCCGTCATCTACCTCAATCTCAGCACCATCACCTCCCCAGCCCAATGTCCGGGCGCAAACCACACCTCCACACCTCCATCCCAGTATCTTAGCACTCAGATGATCGGTCCACTGAACCAACCCGCTAATCTTGCTTTCCAGTGACGTTGAGCTCAAAGCCATCAACGGCAAGCAAATCAACTAAACGCCCGTACGGCAGTCGGAACCAACAAGACAAGAGCCGGTATTCAACATATATCAAATCTACTTAGTACCCGTCCGCAATCCATCCGACCGATACCTTAGACCGCCGGGCCTACCGAACCGTCATCTGCCCCTTGAACCCCCGAACGAACTCGACTGCCCAGTAGATCTGCAATACTCGCGGGAACAATAAAAATAGAGTATCACATTCACCACCAATCTCACCGCCCACTCCCCCCATCTAACTCCACCAAACGAACGGACAGACAGACAGACAGCACAACAAAAAGTCTTGGATAGTTTCAATTTACCATTTCCTTTCCAGATTCCCCTCAATCAGGGAGATCTTGTCTATCTTGGTCATGGAACGGACTGGTTGGGCTGGGTTGGTTCGTTGGGCAGTAGCGCTTCTCGGTCTGATCTAGTCCCTCAACTCACTCTCCTTCCATGGCAAAGGCCTGATGTGATGGGTTTGGTTAACAGGGGCCTCTCTGGGCTATTGGTTCGATTCTTTTCTGGTCACATTCACTTTTTTTCTCCCCACATTATATGCCACGATGGGGGGGGGGCGCTACCTACAGCTACTACAATGTCATTACACTCGTCCCTTTTGCCTTCTACCCTCTACTCCGTGAGCCGAGCGTACCCACCCGCTCGAGCTGCTGAGCATCTGCCTAGGGGATCTACAGAAGGGCCGGACGAAAAAAGAAGTTCGATCCAGCTCCACGGCGTATTTCTTATTCCCCCAATCGCACTCGACTGCTCTGTTCCAATCCGATGCCCAGAACCACCGACCCATGGTATAATTGAGGTAACGTTATCGTTAGTCCCTCATCCACCCCACCCATGCTTGCATCCATTACCTGCAAGTCACCGGACGTCGTGCAACCTCGCGTTAATCAGTGCGCGTGGTCCTCAATTGCAGAACTTCAGATTGGTCCGCAATCGAGAGGGCTGCCTGGCTGCACGACATACCGGAAAAGGGCAACGAAGAGAGGAGGGAAACAAAGAAAGAGGGTATAGCCCACATACTAAGGCTGCCGCGACATCGACAACGACATGGCATGGCATGCCATGGCTCACACCGACATTCGCGCCACCATCACGAACCCGACCCCCAATCGCCCAGGATCCGATCCGGCTGGTCGGGAGAAGTCGTAGGGCGACCTCACGGCGATGGTTACCGAACGTGACCGAAGCGACACTGAGCCTAATACCTCTCCCCACTCCCTATTTGCCGCCCTCGGTCCCTTATCTCGCTCGGCTTGCCGAGTGCCCAGTATCCATACATAGCCGCGGGCCCGAGCCTATGCGGGTCCCGCCCGACGCTTGGTGCAGCGCTGACAGGCAGGCTGGCAGCCGAGCGGCGGCAGTCGCGGGCGGCTGCCAAACGACCGGCCGGCATTTGCTTGCTTGCTTGGTTCCTTCCTGTTGCGTGAGGCTTTTGCAAAGTGTGGTGCTTTGTCTCACCTTGGACCTACCTGCCCCAGGCGAGGCGTGTCCCGCAGCACTTATCCCCCACGTGCTGCTATCCGAATGGTTCTTTCGGCTGCGTATGTATGTACCATTCACACTCGTCACGTCTTACCCAAGCCCACCACACCCACCCGTACCCCCCGTTACTGACCGTGATGGACCGCTCGTTGTCATTTCCTCCGAGGAGGTAGACAGACAGTACGCACCACCCCACGTCTGAGTGGGATCTGACGAACAGTGATGCCAAACCTCTAAGCCACGCATCCGCATGTGAACAGTCCGCGTGCTGCATCCCTCGTGCTGCAACCCAGACCATCACCGCCAGGCCACCGCCAGGCCACCGCCAGGCCACCGAAAACACTTCTCTCCAGGGCCGCGGGCTACGAGCCGTTGGATCAATGCCGTAGTGTCGACGCACGCACAATCGAATCCGGTAACTCGAGACCAGAATCAAATATCCGAATAGGCAGAAGCAGAAGCACGAGCACGAGTACGAGCAGACGAGGTCGGCACTCGCCGACCGTTCTTCCCTCCATCCTGGTCACTGGAGACCGGCAACCTACATGCCGTCTCACACCGATAGCGGGCCGCCCGCTCGCCTTTTGTGCCGCCGCACGCGCCCGCCGTCATCTGATCCGCCTCCCGCAGCAGCAGAAGCAGTAGAAGCAGGGCGCCGAGAGTAAGCCCAGGGCTGGAGTAAGCGGGACTCGTCCTGTCTTCGTATGACGTGGGATGACGCCAACGTAGACATATATTCTGCAAAGATGGATTGGGCGAAAGACCGGGTGATGGAAGGAGTAGGCCGCCGGGGGCCGAGAGTTCTGCACTCAAACGGCGCAGCACTGACTCTGTTCAAGGTTGCGTGTCGCTGGAAGTTGCAACGGTGCAAGGAGAAGGCTGCAGAGGGTGAGCAATCCTGCCGAGAATAGGACCGGAGCCTCGACTAGGGAGACAAATGGTGGATGTTACAGGCTGTTCGACCTTGTGAGCTCAGGCTAAGGGGGCAGTCACAGTAGCTGTGAATCCTCGTCCGAGTTGCTGCTGCATTTTCTTGAAAAAGGTAAGGTCTGAGCATCGAGCGCTAATCGCGAAACTCCATGGATGCTGCAATATGTGATTCGTTCCTGCCAGATATCAGTCCACTGATTGACCATTCAGAGGTGTGCTACGCCTCGGAGAACAAGGCGGATGAGCAAGTAGACTTATGCGTGTAAGACGGACGGGGAACGAGGGAAGTGTGCGCAGAAGCCTCAACTACGCATTTCGCACCTTGACCTCGCCAAAGCGGAAGATAGGTTGAATCTCCCGGTGGCTGTTCAAGTTCAGCGGAGATCGGCATCGGCGCCAGGTTGTTTGCATGGAGAAAGTGTGATAGCGGACCCGAATTGCATCTTGAAGAGTCTCGTATAAAGACTACGCCGTATGTAGCGATCGTGACAACGTCAAAAGTGACCGGCGCGTTTGGCGCCGCGGCCCTGTGGGTGGTGTGCGGTCTGACAGCTGCAGCCCAAGATTAGCACCTGTCAGATGCTCTAAGAAACAAAAACTCATGGCCCCGTATCTCACCCTCTCATTCTTCCATTACCTCCACACTCGTCTATCCACTCACGATTTCGCATATACTCAAAGGTTGACCGATCAATGCAGCCAAGCCACATCCATGTCTCGAGACCCTTGTATGGCGACCCAACACCCTGGAGAGGGTCTGAGGAGGGGTAATCTGTTCAATTTAGGCATGCACATGTGCATACGAACTGTGTGTCGATTTGAGAGACCAAAATATGCCTGGGAGATCTTGGTACCAGATACTGAGTACATGGACTACATGGCGCTTGTATTTCTCAGGGCGCGTTACTGCTGCCTTTGAGGCTACCGGTGTCCAGAGAGAGTCGAGGTCGGCGATGTGGCCTTTTTGTAGCGCTCACATATGGAGCAAAGGTCGTTGCAGACTTAGATCGATACCTAGAGCTTCAATATCGACCGCGGGTGCATCCGCCTCCACACCCGTCCCTCACTCCCGTAGTGCGGCATATCTTTCCGTAGGATCGACTTGCTCCAATACGTCTAGACTGACCTGCAGAGACAGACAGGAGGAGAAAGATATCCGAACCTCAAAGCGAAGCGAGAGTGCCGCGGTGCCAGCGATTATGCGGCGTACCGAAAATGACTGGCATTAATGAGCTGTAGGATTAGTCTGTCCACACCGCATTCAACAGACGCAGATACCATAGAATGCAAGACTGGTGTGTGTGTATGGGGAGAGAGTGTGAATGTGCTGTCGTGTGGACGTGGTCAACTGTAAGTTGTGACGGATGAGCATGTGCTGAGGTACACTTGGCGCGCATTCCCTGCTAAGTCCATACTCCGCTTACTTTAGACGCCCAGTAACATCTCTTGAGAATACAGCGGCCGGTGAGAAACGTAGATTGGGTGACCATTGCATTTTGAAATCCAAAAGAAACAGGGACAGATGTAACCGAGAAAGCCAGAATCGTACATAGGTGAGCCAAAAATCCTCGATGTCCTTAGGAGTACAACGTTGGTTCCGGACTGACGCGAACGTCACTGACCATCTTATTTCCACTAGTGAGGTAGATAGCGTTGACGAAATTCTTGATATAGTGTTTGCAGCACTAAAAGGAAGTGATTGAAAGGCCTCCCAGGCATTAGTAAGAAGAGCGTCGTGTAGTGTGTCCCTCACATCACAATTTCGCTAAAAGTGGTATGATGCCATTGCGCCTTCGCTGGAATAAGTACTGTGTGACTGAGAAGGCTTGCTGTTGGGTACTCTTAAAGGATGAGAGAATCGGTAGAGGGTGTCTTCGATTCCCGCTTCGATAGCTCAATTCTTATACCCCCAAACAAGTCCTCGCCGTTGTATGACCTTGTGCAGCTGGCCGTAAAGAGGGGATTGACCTTCCTATGAGGGGCAGCTGCGTGTTCAGATCCTCGGGTCGCCGTCTCTTGTTCTGGCTGTGTTCGTGTTCAGGTGCTGCTCCGTAAAACACCGCAACCATTAAAAGAAGCCGAAGAGGCAAGAGTCAGGACATTCTCTTGAAAGCTTGTAGTGGCTGGTAATCCAGCTGAGGTCAAGGATATGACAATGGAGAGCGGCATTTGGTGAGGGTCATGTTAGAAGACCAGTGCGCTGCCATGTATGGCAGCGACCTGCAGGTGTAACCAAAATTGAGATCCTTCAATATGGAAAGTGGAGGTACTTCTCTCATCTGCCTTTCGCGACGTAGTCAATTCCTGGCCTTCTACGACAGATAAGAGTTAGCGAGTTCTGCCATTTGTGTACCAATTGGAACCTGTAGGCAATCTTCGAATGTCCAAAGTTAAGACTTGTGGCACAATGCCGGGGTCCGGCACGTTGTCTGTACCTCGCTCGTACGTTGTTCGACGTTATCTTCCTCGATCAGGTGCCGCTTGCATCGTGAGAGTCATCTCCGCGGTCCACTCGTATACCAAAATCTTATTTATGCTGGCGCTATCGTCAAAGGCTTCTAAGACGGGTGTATGGTAGTTCCGAGCCTCTGTCACGGGAGTCAGCTCAGCTATAGATATACCGTGGAAGCGACGACGCTGTTCCATAGAATATCTGCTTTTCTTTCTGGAGTGGTCATCGCGGAGGTCTTGGTTATCGTAGGTGAGTACTGCGCTCTCAAAGTCCTCGCCGCACAAACGTGGGACATGGTCGTACAAAATGCACGGTGCCATCTCATCAATAAGGCCTTGGGTTACCTGTGAGACGTCTTGTATCTGGTAGGCGTACGGCACTCGTTCCCCAGCTTGACTACCTCTTAAGCCGTGGCCTCGTGGCCGATACATGCTGTTTTCTAGCGCGATGGTAGATCTTCCGAGAGATGCTAACTCCCGTAGTCTATGGTAGCGTAACGTAACGGGGCGTGGGCTCATCTCATACTTATCCGACCGGGAGGCGTGTAGGATGGAATCGAGGTTGATTCGCGGTTGAAGCAGTACGCATTGCCGTTGCCGCCTCTGCGGATAGGTACTTGTATCATAGCGCGTGCGAAAGACGTAGGCCATCGAGTTGTTTGCTTTTCCTCTCGTCTGGCATTACGGCATTGGTAGGAAGGGTAAACGAGAAACAGGAAGACGAGTGAACGAGTTGCAGTGAGTAGGAAAGAGAATCTTGACGGTGCGCGGGTGGTCGAGGGCGCTCTTTCCTAGCAGATGGACAGCCAACACTTGCGAGACGTCATGATCCCTCACCACCTCGACCGGCTCTCGCGTCAATCTCTCGAGTCCAACTCGGCTGTCAGCGATTAGATGGCGTGAAATGATGCGAGAAGTCGTATTTCTAGGCTCAGCGCGGTTCACCAGTTGTTGCTCGATCAAAGTGACAGCGCCTGCGCGGCCACTGCGGACGTTCCCGAGGTCGCAGCGCACACACCACACCAAGATCTGCACCCACCGCCGGGCGAACACTCGCCCACGCCCACGCGACAACGGAACCCGCAGCAGGACAGCAAGATGAGTTCAATATGGCCGCGAATGAGCATCGTCGTCGTCACTTTCCGAGAGGACACTGGCCCCAATTGGCGCCCAGGGCTCCGTGCATTCGAGTCGCCGGGGGGAAATTAAATCTGGGCGTGCTTTCTCCTGAGCGGCCACGACGGTCGTCACAGCGACAACGCATCGGGCGCCCGCTTCACAGCCATACCCGTGGACTGCTGTACAGCAGCTACGGCGAGTGCTTACGTACATACAGCAGCCAGCAGCATCGTCGCTCACCACGCCGGCCGGAAGCGCCTGCAGTATGACGCTGCGGCAACGAGGACGGCGAAGCGGACAACGGCAAGTTTTCGCACCTCGTCGGGGTCTGGCGACACTTGGACTCGCCGCTGGCCACGCCGCCGGGCCGTGGACAGAGAGGACCACCGGTGCAAAGGGTTAGAGACGGTAGACGGTACTGTAGACGGCGGTCGGCGGTCGACCCCCTTTCCACGGTTCTGCGCCGCCGGGGCAGGCACCTCCGCAGGGTCTTGGCCGAGGCTGGAAATTGCGACCAAAGCGGCAGTTGCGCTGATGGATGGCTGCGCTGCCCCTTCCGCCCATAGACGTCGTAGCCGTGGTGTAGTTAGGTGTAGTTAGTAGTCGGTAGGTGGCAGCGAGAGCCACGTCGCCGCGGGCGTCCACGAGCGCTCCACCGTCATGCGGCGCACAAAAAGACATCAGGGCTTGCCGAAATCTCTGCAGCGTGGTTGTGCAGGCCGCCGCCGCTGCAGCTGGACGCTGACCAGGTGCGATGGGCCCAATGCGGACGTAATCAAAGAAGATTACCGCTAGGCGCCGCCGATCAGGTACAATCGCGCGTCCGATTGGCTTGCCCCTGGCGCCCCGTTTGCGCCGCGATTCGTTTGCTGGAGCGGCCTCGCCAGTGACCAGTCTACGCCGCACGGGTGGTGCCAGTGCCAGTGCCAGTGCCAGCCAGCCCGTGCCAGCGCTGAGCCGCCAGTCCGCCTTGAGCCTTGACCGCCGCCCCATCCCCCCCCGAGCGCATCTCCTGCGTGCCCCCATAAGTAGCCGCTGCGCCGCCCCATCCCCCGAGCTCCTTCTTCTCCTCTGCCGCACCCAAGCTGGACTTTGACTTCCACTCGCTCTTTGCTGTGTAGCTTCACTCCTTCAGCTTCAGCATCACACTCCTTCACTTCGCCCATTCCTAAAAGTCCTCAGCTCTTCTTACCATCCCGCATCCGGAACCTGTCACCCGTCGCACAGATGCAGCTCATCACCCTCGCCGCAGCCGCAGCGCTTGTCGCCACCGTTTCCGCCGATGTCAGTGCCGCCGCCTTCAACCTGAACTCGACCTGCGATACTGCGCAGCCCAAGGCGCGTGTCTTCAACCGATGCCCGTACAAGGTCTACCTCTGGTCCGTGCTACAAGGCAAGGGCTGCCCTCCTGACGGTGGTGCCGTACTTGAGCCGGGTGCCTTCTACCAGGAGAACTTCAGGTACCCCTCAGATGACAAACCCGACGTCGGCGTGTCCATCAAGATCTCCAAGATCAACACCTGCAGCAAGGAAGTCGACAACGTGCAGCTGGAGTACTTCATGGAGGACCGAGCCGACAAGCAGCCGTGGAAGGGCAATTACCATGATGTCTCGTACGTCGACTGCCTCGGAAATAGCTGCCCTACCAAGAAGGAAGGTTTCTACATGAAGAGCGGCAACGAAAACGGCCAGTTCATGGCCAGCGAAGCAAATCCCAATATCTGCCCCGAGCTCAGCTGCAACAACCCCACCGACTGTGCCAAGGTAGCCTACATTATGCCTGACGATAAAAGGACCAAGACCTGCGACCTCAAGGCCAATGTGGACTTCTACATGTGCGTTGACTCTCCAGAGGGCGACTACAGCGCGCCCAGCACTCCAGAGGAACCCGAAGAGGAGCCCAAAGAGACATCCGCCGAGACTCCCAAGGAGACCGCCGCGCCCAGCTCATCCGCGCCCGTGGCTACCTCGGACGCGCCCGCCTACACTCCAGAGCCACAGGTTCAGAAGGAGGCTGTCCACGAGCCCGTCGTCACACCATCCCCAGTGGCCGAGCTTCCCAAGAACGTCAAGACCGAGGTCGTCTACGTCACTCAGTTCGAGTACGTCAACGCGAAGAGGCACGCTCACGGTCACCGGCACCAGCAGTTCCGCGCATAAGGGCAAAGCCAGCACACGTGTATATTTGTACCATCGTAATATTTTGGCCTATCCGGTGGTGGGAGGAGGGCGTTCTTGCGAAAACCGATGCCCAAGCCCAAGATACCTATTTCGCGCAATATCCGAGAGAAATGATGGGGAAACGGGGTTTTGGAATACGCTTCCATGTAATGACGAGGTAGCTGCGTCGACAGGCAAATTCACTTCTATTCTCCATCGTCTATACTCGGCGCACACTCGTCATGTCTGTGTTCTTGCCTGCTTCTAGCGTAAACCCTTCGAGTTTTCGCCTCTCTTCGACAAGCTCCCTGATCTCGCGGTGGCTCGGTCCGTTACTGTTCTTGGTTACATACTTGGGTCACGATGTCATGTCATGATATACCACTTGCCCTGGGAGGCTCCCGGCTCGAAACATAAGTTTTTCTTTCCTTTATCCGCTTCAACCATAGGCCCGTCAGGCGCCTTCTTTTTACGTATGGACACGGGGATGCAGAAAATTCAGTTCGTCCAGGCTTGGAGTAGTCCGTAAAATGTTTATTGTTTAGTATTATCTCGTGCCAAATAGATCCTCTCGTTAAAAACATTCAACCTGCACACTGTCATCGTGAACTGTGGTCTCAACTAGCTTTTGGGTTGACTTTGTTCCTGCGTGTTGGCACGGCTGGCAGCGTGTGGCTCCAGCGCGGGGAGCCGTCTCGCTACCCGCGCACCTTATCCTAACCATGGGACGCGACTTCCACGTTCATCCAGTCGTCCAACTCGTATTCCCTACCTCTGAAACTGATATCCTGACCGCTCAGCTGGGTGTTTCTCGCTGTCCAAGATGGCAAGATCGAACCCCGATGACATGACGACGCCTGTGCACCTTCCCTCCCGGCCAACCGCCGGGCGGCGCCTTGCACCTCGCCAACACCGCAACTTGATTGCTTACACCTGGGCACCGGCCAATCCACATGCGCCCGCTCACGACCTCGCCGAAGCGCTCGCCGCGAAATTCGACAATCATGTCAACAGCAAATAATGCAAGCTGGTCGACCAGCAACGCTAACAGTTCGCGGATCAATTTTGCGCTCGACTAGACAGTGCGCGTGCGCGCGGCTCAATAATGACTTCGCCTAGGCTTGGGCGGCGCTCAGGCCAGGCTCTCTCATTTCTCCCCATCCCTCACCCTTTTCTCTCCTTTTCCGCATCGGCGAGCGACAGGCTCAACATGGCAGAAAACGATATTTACCCCGCGATTTTCATCTCCGTCGATCGACGAGGCTGCCGGTTGGCTCTTTGCGCAAGATTGGGGAGAAGCGGGTTGTCAGCTCAGCTCTACTCAGCTTTACTTAGCGCAGATCGCGCTACAATCTGACAGCGCAGTCGCTGGCCTACTGGTCTACGACGAGATGCTACCTGTTTGAGAAACCGAGCGTGTACAGTGAGGAGGCGGCACGGTGACATGCATTCGTATCGGTCAGTTTACTGTCGTGGTCGCGGACTCTGATTTTCGTCGCGTGTTCCGTTTAGAGTTGCCCATCGCTTGGTTCCGCTGCCATATGGTGGACCGTGGGCACGCACTGGGCTCTTAACGCGGGCACTTTACTCCGTACCGAGTTTGAATCTCACCCGGCGCCCGTTCGCAAGACTCAGGATGCAGGCTAGTCGGTTATTTTTCGTTACGTTCATGAGGTGAGCTGTTTTGTTTCGCTAGTGCGACCGTTTTGCGATTTTTCTTCTTCTCTATCAACCTCCACATATCCCCCCCCCCCACATTCAACACTCAACAGCGTCATCGAGACCGTCAATCTGACGTACGCAGGGCGCCAAGTGACGCGCGGCAATCACATAACTCTCACCTGCGTCATCTAGGCTGAAATCTCTTCACGTTGCTAGCTTCTAGAACGTCTGTCTTTTCACTGTCAAGAGATGTCGTTGGCGGGGAAAATCCGACGTTGCATTTTTTTATGGAGCATTTCTCTACGCTTGACCAGTAGGGCTGACAACCGAGAAATAGGGTCCATTACGGAGTACACTTTGGCTGAATGCAGTAATTCGGAGTGGTTGGTGGATATCACGCCTAGTCTCGGACGTACCCTCGGATCCACGATTGATAAACGGTAGAGGTTCTGTCAGTCATAGTTCGTTCACCGATTGTACCGATTGGTGGTACCTAGCAATTAGCATTCATCAGTTCCTTAATCGCTCAACACGTTCGCGTGTGCCACTCCTAATGCCGACATTCAGCCCTACTGGGCGGCGACACGGTAGGTACCGGATCTTCAAAGCGAATACCTACTCACACCGCTAACTATGTGCTCAGAGAAACGTAACAAGCTGTCACATGCCATTACTACCTAAGAAGAACAACAGCGAATTATGTTCCACCACCATGACGTTGACTGGCAGAATTACCACCTACTCTGAGTGGACCCTCTCTATGTCCTCGTAGCAAACGTCCCACCGCTCACTTCTACGGAACCCTGCTCCGTCCACCGAGCTGGCCCATGGAACAAACTCGTTCTACGCACCGATCTAGACTACACTAACCACGCGTCTACAGCTCTAGTCTACCTGAACATCTTCTTTCTCCACCCCGCCACAGTCACATGCCGTCGCGGCACTGTCTCCGGCTGGTGAGATAGCCAGCGTACCATTGGAACTTCCACGGCAAATGACTTCCAGGTGACTGCTCTCTACCGCAACAGTACCTACTCCAGGCCTGGACTGTGAATGCTGTCGGCGTGATTCTAGACAGCCGGCACTACATACGCATCTTCGTATGCGCTTTCAGCATCGGGACACTATGACGCTATATAAATTTCTGCCCACTGTTACTAACTGCGGTCGCGGACGAAGAACCATAGCTCCGTTACGCATAAGGCGTTCGCTTCCTACACTAACGCTCAACGCGCGGCTCGGGCTACCACATCTGTGGTCCCTACTAAAGAAAACCATGTGGTCTTTAGATTAGAATGGAATGGAGACTCTGGTCGCCGACTTGAGCGCCCGGAAATACCCAGGCGCTCTAAATCCGGTCGGCGACGTCGAGAGGGAATTAGTCTAGTCTAGGTGCCGACCGACAAGAACGCTGAGGATCGCGAAATCAACTCTGCGGCCTGAGCTACGCTTTCTTTTTCTTTTTCGTATACCAAGGCAACTCCTTAAAGAACGAGGCAGTTATTAGTAGGGGCTATCTAAAAGGAGAGGTATTGGGTTTGCGCATGTGTGCACAGGTCACTCGCGTGGATGCATAGATAGAGAGTCGCTTTGAGCGAGATGGTATGTATGGTAGGTATCATTTGTGGGTTCGTGTAAGGTACATGAGTATGGATAGGTAGCCAAGTCTATCGGATGTAATGTTCAACCTAGATATCGAATCACTAGCTACTATCACTCCCAGCGCCAAAAACCTATTCCACTCTACTGCATTCACTCCATTCACTCTATGTATTTCACTCTATTCACTGCTATTGTTACATTCACTGCATTCACTCCATTCGCTCTATGCAATTCATTCTATTCACTGTTATTATTACACCCACTGCACTCACTGCATTCACTCTATTCACTGTTATTATTACATTCATTTATTTACTACACTTATTGCATTCACTCTATTCACTCCATTCCCTCTATCCACTCCACTCCTCTCCCTTCCCCCCGCCTTAGCTGTCCACCTAGTCCTACTTCTCTATCCCACTTGCTTCTACTCTATTCCCTCCCCCCGTCCGCCTACTATCTAGAGCAAAAACGAGCAGACGACGCAATGTATATCGGAGCGCAAGCGAGCGGACGTATAGTAAGTAGGTTATGTATACAACGCGCATGTCTATGTATCTGTATCTAGATGCCTTATGTGTGCTTTGAAAAGTCTTGGTAAACAATCTCTTTAATTTTGGATTGGCGATTGCGTAGGGGGGTGTGGGTATAGTATGTTAATAGGGAAGAAGGTAGGACATGTACACATTGCATGGCAAGGCTATCTCTAGCGAAACTCAAGTGGTACTAGAGAGGGTTTAGAGAGAAGGAAATAAGAAGGTGGAATTGTAGAGACTAGTTGTCGCGGTGGGTGGGGTACGTTTGTCTTTCTTTGGAGTAGGTCGCATGCATTAGGTAGTATATGTTATAGACGTTGATGGGGCGTAGGGATACTGCATTTACACATTACATACCCATCGTACATGAATAAAATGTAGAAACAGGATATCGTTCACGAACAGTGTTTGTAAGCACATGTTCTGCTAATAGAGTTGGCTTGCTGCTCTAGAAGATGTAAGGTGTAGTAGTGGTTATCCAATTCTTCTTTCTCCACCTATCTATACCGCCCCTCCCTCCCTCCGCTTCCCACACCAAGAAGTAAGTCTACTCCCCAGCCATAGTCTCCCATCCCCCTTCACACAACCCCACTCTCATCCTCAAACCTGCCCGCCTGCCTCAACGCAAGATCCTCCACCCCTTCCCCTCTACTCGCACCCGCACTTGCATCCCCACCCCCCCCACCCTTAACAAACCGCCTCACCACCCCCTCCACATACCCCCGCGGCACGCCCCTCGCCAGCGCATCCCGCACCCCTTGATTCATCCTCACGACATACTCCTCGCGCGGGCGCCCCAGCGCCGTCCTCTTGCGGTCGATATACACGAGCATGGTCCTTGCGGTCTTAGTAGGCGGTCGCGTAGTATCGACTTTGATCCATTTCTGCTCGTCAGTGGTAGAAGGTATGGCGGTGGAAGCGTCGGCGACGCCCGTCCAGAAGTCACACGGCAGGCTCTCTTTCGTGTATGCGACGGGCACGCCTTCGTTTTTGTCGAGGGCGTGCTCGTCGGAGGGCTGGAGGGCGTAGACGAGGCCGAAGACGACGGAGGCGTATTTGTTGTCTATGCCACTATCCGCATCACCATCATCATCTTTCTCATCATCTTTCTCATCATCACGCCCCTTCCCCTTCCCCTCTCCGTCCCGCGCACCCGCATCCGCATCCGCATCTCCTCCTCCTTCCACCACATTCGCATACCCACGCTCATTAATAATCCACCTGTACCCGTTCAGCCGCGCAACGCCGAGATACGTGGAAGTCGGGCAGCGGAGCTGCATTTGGTGCTGCCAGAGGTTGGAGCCGTAGCCGAAGTAGATGGTTTCTTGGGATGATGGCGCCATGCTGGGGGGTTGGAGGTCGACGTGGGTGCAATAGAGGTTCAAACAGACGGTGTTTGGTAGAGAAGGCTGTGTGGGTTGTAGCGTGGGGGTGCTGTGGAGAGTTTTCAGGAGGAGGGGAGTCGTTCTTTCTGGAATTGGGTGGGGCGTGGTTGGGACTTGATGGGGAAGGATGACGGGTTGTTTTTCTTTGGATTCTGGTTGACGTCGTTCCCGGGTCCAAACTAGGCAGACACGGGCATTAGTTGAAAGTCCCGTTCCAGTACATAAGGTATATGTTGCTCCAAGTTCCGGACATTCCCATGTGATGTGTATGAGCGCAAACGTGGTTGTTTCCATCCCATCGAGTGACTGCACCTCGGTATCTGAAACGCCGATGCACCGGTTCCGATGTCGAATTATCACGTGTAAATGCAGACACTCCAACATCATTGCAAGAAACCTTTGAATAGGAAAACCACTTATTGGATCCTGAGCTAAAAACAGTAAAGAGACCCCTGCATAGGCACCAAAGGATACCCGTCACTCGTCAAGCAATCGATAACCAGACATTCTAACAAGGTGAACCCCTCCGGTCGCGTCAAAAGGTATCATCATCCTAACTCACACGCCCTCGCGTAGCCCGTGGAATCTATCCCTCGCGAGACTTGCGGTAGCTGGCCTGCAGACAAGGAAAAATCAGTGGGGGTGAAGATAGTTTTGCTGTGCGGAAGCATCAGATGTGAACATGGTCGGCAAGGGGCAGAGGGAACAAAAGCAATGAGTGCGGGTCAGACTAGAAATCAGACTGATGGCGACGCACCTCCTGTTCGACCTGCAGTTGGTCCACAACGGGCGCCAACTCCGACAGGATCTCGTAGGCCTTCTTGTGATACTCGAGCTGGGCTGCAATGAGGTCCGCGAGGTTGCGGAGGGGCTCGGGGGTGTCGAGGACCTGGCGTTGACACACATTAGCATTGAAGTCCATCGTATAGAGCTTGCCGGCCCCACGAGGCCTCCAGATTGGGGAACAAAACTCACGTTCTTCATGACGCCAACAGCCTCCTCGGTCTGTCCGACGAATTCATCTTCAGCCTGCTCAATCTTGGCGCGTGCCTCCTCAGTAAGCTCCTCTTCCAAGTCGTCCTTGCGGCCAGCGGGCTGACCCGGCAGATGGAAGGCGCCGCCCTTAGCATTAGTCTTGGTGGCATCTAAGCCCAATCGGGAGTTCTCCACGGCCTTGCGGGCGCGAGTCGCATACATGATGTTCGTGTTCAGCGTCGTGCTCCATCCGGCCAAGAACCTGCCCTGAATCTGAGCGTCCTGCGCCAGTCTGGCCTCTCCAACCTTCTCGCTGGCGATGGCGAATTTCTCAAGGGCCGTAGCCAGGGGATCCTCGCCGGCACCAGCATGTTCGCCAGAAAGCACATGGGAGCTGTTTAGCGCGGCGCGGGCAACAGCATGGCTGAAGGTCTTGGGCTGCGGCTTCGCGGAGGGGGGCGCGGTCAGGGCAGCCTGGGCTTCGGCGGGCGAGGTCGCCGACGAGAGCAGGTTGACCTTCTCGGAGACGGTCCGGCCGAGATCGTTGAAGGATTCGCGGATGTTGGTGGGGTAGTCGTACGCTTCGTTCGAGTATTGCGAACTGCAAACGACGAGGGTCAGCATGTGCGGTCAGATGGGGGCTGCGGCGGTGCCATACGTGACCTGGAGCATAAGGTTATGCACCTTCTTCAAGGCATCGACGCGCTTCTCCAGCTCAATGTAGTCGGGCGGAAGCTGGGTCTGTCATATCCACGTTAACATCGTGTGCAGCCGTCGAGTGCGGAGCCCGCCACGGAGGTCTCTAGGCGTCGCCGAACGCTGGCGGAAGTAGTCGCACCTTGTCTTCGGCCTGGCCGAGCTGTTCCTTGACGAACTGCTGCGTCCGCGCCGCAAAGGGCGTGAACGAGGCACTGGAGGGGCCATGTCAGCATGTTTGTGGAGCTGCGCAATCCCCCGGGCAAGCTCGAGAGCGGAGAGGGGGTGTGGGGGACGCACGAGATGTTCTTGCCGAAAGCTTGAATGCTGTCCATGTTGACGTTATATGGGCGCGCTGTAAGGGATGCTAGATTCAGAGTAGTCAAGCAGGTCTCGACGTGGTGTTTGAGGTGTCGCTGGAGAGCTTTCATGTGCTCAACGCTGCATGGCGGGCGACCGTGCCCGTGGCTGTGTTTATTTATGCATGCGCCACAGCTACCCCCATCACCCCGCCGGCATACCGTACGTGACCATATCGTCTCTACAAGGTCTATTACTAGACATTACCTATATCCTGTATACGACGGGGCTTTGTAACTATAGAGGTAGACTATCTAACTATCGCTAAGATCTTGTATACTGTCAAGAGGATAGCCTAAAATCTACTGCTCCGTATCTCGATCGGCAACGAATTGTAAAAAGCTCACAACACAAGAGGCCTAACGACAAGCCGGCCAATGACTGACCGGTGGAAACAAACGCATACCCGAGCTATTGGACAAAACAAACCTCAGTTTGAGACATGCAAAGTCAACATATCTAGAAGTAACGGTCAAACGTATTGATGCTAAGCTATCTACGTGGCGAACCAACAAGCCAGCAAAGAAGTGTCGATCACTGTTCCGATCAAGAATACACTCGGCGAAGGGAAATCAATCGTCACGACATATGTGCGCGACAGCCTACATCATGCATGTGTAACAGAGTGGAGCGGAGGAAAAGTATTCAAAAACAGGCGCTGACTGTGCAAAACCCGCTCAAAAGATGCTGCGTAAATGCGTGTATGGTGGGTATCTCAGCGAAAGCACGATTTGCCTGGCCGCTTCCAAGGCCTTCGTACTAGATCCCCTGCTCCGATGATCGATTCCTTTCCTACCACCAAAGCATCGGGCTGTGATGGTGGTATAGGAAGGATATAGGATGTGGTATGCGTCCATCCCATGCGGGGAAGATTTTGCCTTGCCAATTCACTCAGGCCCAAGCCGTAAAGTGGGGTTGTGGTTGTCCATTGCTCAACAAGGGACGTGATTGCTGCAGGACCATCGCAGGGTGTCAGCTAAGTGTCCGTTTGTAACACCTGATATGCACGAAGCAAGCCACTCTCGATGTGTTTTCGTTTAGCGTATGACCATACGCCATTTCAAATGCTTGGATGTGGCGTTGTCTTGTACAACAGGGCTGAGCAATAGAGCGTTTTCGGTGCATGCGTCGAGTAGCATATCCCGAATTGAGTCATGTGTCGCCGGCGGTGGCTAGGCTTCATTGTCCAGGATACTGGGCAGAATCATACCCTGTTGCACCGGAATACTTGCGATCGTAGTTCCAATCGAAGTCCGGAGAGCCGCCGGTGTAGACAATGGTTTCATCCATTTTCATCGGTACTCCCCCACTCCCCAAAGCTCCCTCGATAGGCGAACTAGTGGACTGGTCTTCTGGTGGCGAGTCGGATATGGTAAGTGTGGTGAAGATACCCTTCATTTCGCGTAAATCTTCGGATGTCTGATCCTTTGGTGCCGTCGTTCGTTCTGTGATGAAATCCTTGATGGACCGAATAATGGGTCGACAACCCTCGTCGTCAGGTAACCACCAGTCAGAATGCTCTAGGCCCCACTGCTCGAGCATCTTATTCCGAAGGATGTTGGAATATATGTAACTAGATAGCTTAGTTAGCGCCATATCGTGTGACCAAGGGCTTATAGCTTTAGCTGCTACGACAACAATCACAAAGGACGAGACTTGCTGTGACAATAGGTGAAGTGGGGACACAATTGAGGCATCGGGAAGACGTACCCAGAAGATTCGATATCGCAGAAAGTTCGGCGACACCACATCATTGTTTTGTGATCCCTTGGAAGAAAAAGGGTCGCAATAGCCATGGAGGCCTGCGCCTCGATGATCGCGCCGGGTAGTCCACCAGGGTATGCACATACCGCTTTAAAATGCTGACAAGCCCGGTACGCTGTCTCGGTTAGTTCCGGATCCCACGGTTTCCGTAACGCCATGGCAACTGAAATGTGGTACATGAAAAGAATCCCCCAAGTATCGAACAGTAGGAAATTCGAGGTCCACAAGTCTCCCCCCCAGATGAGGTTGGGCTCGTACGGATTGACGATATCATCGGGATTATGCTTTCCGGGGAAGCTAGATACTTTGAAGCTGGGGTTTGAAAGAACCGGGTCGACGATTTTTTCCAAGTTCTTGATCTTTTCATCCAGTATTGGCAACTGCTCCATAAAGGCCTCATCTGTGATTAACCCCTTTGCCTTTCGCGCAAAGAGATCACTGGATTCTTTGGCGACAAGTCGCGAATAAGCAAACCTCTCTTCATATTTCAGCATAATGCTGTCCGGGTTTTCGCGAGCCTGCTGAGAGTAGTGGTCATGCACGGCGACATACCACTCTCGGCCAAGCACTGATTCACCCCCTGACTGGAATCCGACGAATAAATCGAATCGGATGTACCACAAGAGCACCTTTAGTAGAAAATCCGACTCCACAATAGTCTGGGGGGTGTAAAGCCGTGTCAGGAGATCATAAGCAGCCTTTTGGTGGCCACTGAGATTGACCCAATCGCCCAGTACTTCCTAAACGCACTATTAAACTCCGAATACACAGAAATCAGCGTAGTTAGACTCACCTCGATTGCAGCAAGCTGTAAAATGGTCAAGAAAGTCGCAAGTCCCTGCTTCTTATTCTTCGTAATTGAAGCACGTAATCGTGAGACTGATTCGTTATAGTACTGAAGAAAGGTAGATATGTGGCCATTTGGTTTCGACAAGGTATGGAAGTATGCAGCGTACCCAACAACCGCGTATCGGAGTGGTTCGTACTTCATTGCTTGCTGTAGAAAATCCGTCTTTAGGAAATTAGTATCGTCGCGCTTCAGTGAATAGTGATGGTGAGACATGTGGCTCTGGAAGTAGCTCAAGTAGAACTTTACGTCCTGAGATACTCCGGGGAAAGATTTCATGGCGGATGCCGGTATCTTTGTCGTTTGATTGCTAGATCGCCGCGACATGGCCGGCCGAGCGATCGAGTTTGCAACTACTGAGGAATTCTCCGTTGATGGCGAAGGGCTTCGATCGAGGGTGAGAGACGGGGTATTTGACGGTTCGCGGAACTCTTGACTACTCGAGTGTAACATTGGTTCGTCATCCAGGTCGTCTTCTTCTTCTTCTTCTTCTTCATCGTCGTCAAGAATTGGAGCTAGGCGCTTCTTTGGATCAATCTCGGCCTCGTGGTTCTCGGGCGATGAGCCTTCGTCTGCAGAGGAAGATTTTCCAGACTTGGACCCACTGCGAGATGCCTTTGAATTAGACTGGGGCTCTGGGTAGACACATTCACGATTTCCCTTGCGACACCCTATGACAAGACATGATCAGTACAACCACAATGGTGAGCTACGGAGGGAACTTACTCTCGCACATGGGATGGGTTTCGTCGCACTAGGTAACCAGTTAGCAAACACGATACATGCACTCATGAGAAAAGACGATGTACCTTGACTCTCCGTTGTCTGCAGGTGAAGCAGCCACTACGAGTCCTACGGTGTTTGACATGGTCTCCAGGAGGGGCGCGTCGCCTCATGCGGCCGTTGGCTCCCTGTCCGGTCCCCATTGGCCCCGGGAGGTCCTCGTACTGGTCCATGTAGGCTTGCGGAATCTGCGACTCTCCATACTGAGTGAATGGGCCAGGAATGCTAGGATACACCGGGCTTTCTGGCATGCCGTGAACTACTGAGCGCTCCGGTGCCATCAGCGACTGGACATTGGGCGGGAGGTTTGGATTCGGGAGCATATTAGGGTTGACATGGTAGTATTGCGGCGGCATGTGCTGGTTTGGCGGGTAGTAGCCAGACATGATGGCGTTTCTGTCTGTGAAGGAGGAAGGGCGCAGCAGAGAAGCGTGGAGTGTTGATGGGAGGCGCGCACAACTGCGATCAACGTCATCCGTGCCTCTGAACGAGAGTCTAGGCTACAGGGATCCAAGCTCGATGGTCGGCGATTGAGATGGAACGGAACCAGGGAGTCAGGCACAGGCACAGGCGGGACGGGGTGTCTCAGGATTCAGGAAGCGTGTGTGAAGATGGGCCAGCGCGGATGCTGAATCAGGGCCGCAGATGAGGATTGAGGACAGGCTGGACAGCAAGATGGATGGCGTGGGCTGGGTCCCTTGCTAGCACGAGTGATCAGACCCCGGCGGCCGGCTTTTAAACAGCACGGGGGGAAGCTCGAGACGGGCGCGACGGGGGGGGGGGGGGGCAAGGCGGCGCACAGCACACGGCGTGATGGAGGCAGCTGGACAAGTGAAGGGCTGTTTGTCTGAAACGGGAGCGTGGTATGTGGTGGTGTCTGGCGGGTGGTGTCTGGGTGTGGGTGTGGGTGTGCGGTGGGCTCGACGATGGGCGGCGCACAGCAGACAGGCGCAGATATCGGTAGTGCCTGGGTTAGTGCGCGGTGACAGAGGGTATCTGTGTCTGGGACCACGGCCACACACGCACACGCACACGGGGAACTGCCTCTCTGTGCCCATCCCTACAGGACCGACAGGAGGCACTTGCGCCGGCGGGGCATCTGAAGCCTTGTCGGACGGGACGCGGGGAGGTCGTCGACGCAGGCTGCAGCTGGGGTTGGCTTGACGCTCGACCGAGTTAGCAACGCGAGCGGGCGGCGCGCGCTGCCAACCCACGGCAACGCAGCGCAGCGCAGCGCAGCGCATCCCAATAATCCCAACTCAACTCTCCGGCGACAGGGCGTGCGCCGCGCCTGGCCGGCTGGCCGGCTGGCCGGCTGGCAGTCTGGCCGTCTCGTCTGGCCGTCTGGGAGTCGTGATCGGAGCCGGGCGGATCCGTTTCGCAGCTCAGCGGCCGTGCGCTGGCTGCCTCCATCGTCGACACGGAATTGGGATTGGGGATCAGGGCAGGGTGCGGCCAGCCGGCTCCGCGAACCCACCAAGCAGCACGGCCAGCGCCCGCCATCGACGGCGCAGCACGCTCCAGAGCAAGCCGCACGCCGCTGCTGGGTCTCGCGGGCAGCCAGCGTGCAGCACGGGCGGCCAGGCGCCTCAGGCTTGCCCTCACCTTTCTCCAGCAACAGCAGGCGCTCGCTGCAGCCTGTTGCTGTCCCTCTGTCCCTCTCCCTCTGCGGCACTTCTGCCCTTCTGCGGCCACCACATCCCGGCCGGTGATCGCAGCTGCTGTCATCGCTGCCAGCTGCTGTCATCGCATTTGCATTTGCATCCGCACCACCGTCTGCTGCCTGCTGTCCAGTCTGTCCTAGCCGTGTTTCGCACGCCGAACGCAGCACCGCCTTTGCAGCAGTCAAGCCCGCTATCTACACATCTAGTCCGCCGAATGCCACTCGTGCAGAACCACTCGCGGTACGAGCCCAAGTAGTGAGGGCCGCCGACGACATGCGGGGCGCTGTCGAGCGAGGGGCCTCCACCGCCCGCACAGCAGCAGGCTCGGCGCCGCGAGTGACGTCCGTATTCATCTCCCTTTTCTCTGAAGGGAGCGGCGCTGGCTGCGGCAATTGAGCTTTTGCGGCCGTGGCACTCGTATCGCAGACGCCACAGCAAAAGCCCTTACTCCAGCCCGCGTGAGGGGCCTCTGCGGCAGCTTTCTGATATAGGGCAGACGTGGACGGTTGCGTACTGCTCCCACTCCCAAAGCGGAGCCAAAGCCGACGCCGCCTGCAGCACCACTGCCCGCCCAACTCGAGGCTCATCAATCTTCCGTGGGCGCGTGTTGTTGAGATATTTCACAGAGTGATATCTGATTGCCTAAAGTGGCTAGCCCCCCAATCCCAGAGTAAGTCACCCGCTGCTCAGCGTGACGGCACCGTTGTTGGCGGAACGAAGGCTGTTCGAGAAAGTGGCCGCCCGTTTGCTAGCCTGTTCAGTCCTGCCGCCTCCAGCTACTCGGCCCAGAGGCGTCCCCCTTGACGTACCGTACCGGTGCCGTGGTAGCCGTGGAAAGATCTTCAGTGACACCGTACAAGAAACGAGCCAGAGTCACAAAGGCCGATGGCAGGACACAAGGGGCATGGGTGGATAATGAAGCGATCCGTAGACGTCTTGTGCGTGTCTGATCAATCCGCAATGCGGCCTGTATTGTTGAGCGCGCATATCTTGTTCGTGACATCGGAACCTTGCTGAAGACTTTGGACACAGGGTGGGACCCAGGGCGGGCAAATGCTCAGTTGCGTTGCTGAGCCGTTTGTTGGTGAGGTACCGCAACAAATTGTATGCCGTGTTTGTCAATTCTTGTCGATGAGTCCAGCGGCCCGCTGCCACTCTGTGATGCTCTGATGCTCCCGGTCTGTGATGCTCCCGGGACCCTGATCGTTGATGAGTGTGCGCTCATTCAACACCGTAGGGGTGGGGCTTCGCGCCTTACCCTCACCGACCATGATGAATCGGCCCTTACAGACGTCTGTGTGGCCTTCCTTTCATCTCAGTGTGCCAGCGGGGGATGCGGTGCTTAGATGGAGTCCCGGTGCCTGTTGTGTTGTGCATATGTACCATGGATGTTTGCGCGATTCAGAACTGGGCTAGTATGCACCTGTCATACCGGAGTACGTCACGTCGAGAAGCACACTAGGTATGCCCCTCTTCTCGAGTCAGGGTCATATTGAGCTGACCACTCTCGCTGAAGGAAGACGGAAGTGGCCGTCTAATACTGCCCCTTGGCTGGGATGCAGGCCAGAGAATGACATTCTCACCGTTCGCGGCACATCCCCGACGCCGATTGCGGGCCGACCGTGTGATGAATAGCGTCCGCTTGCATGGAAGAGAGGCCGTGAGGCCGTGAGCACCTGAGGAGGAATAACTGACTTCGGGAGATGGGTGATGAGCCGCGAGTGCTCCGGCGTGGGGTTGCCTGCTTGGCCGTAGCGGATGCCGTCAGGACGGAAATACTCCACGTGCCGAACCCTGCCTTAGCGGCTTTCTTCTCTCAGACCCCGTCGATCGGATGTGAATCTCAAATTCTTCCCTTTGGAACGAAACACTCATGGAACTTCCCGCTGCGCGCCACCGGGCTGCCGTGGTACCGTGGCCCGAGCAGGCAAAACCGTCATCATCCGCTGTCCGCTCATGGACCGCGTGTAGTACAGTCAGTACAATGTTATAAACTCAAGACTAAGATTATGGGTAGGTATACAGGGCGACCATGGGTCTGCTGTCGGTGCATCCATTGACTCGTCCGCCCCTGAGTCAACTATGCTGCCTGTTGGAGTCGTGTGTGCCATTTTCCTATCACCACCTAGGTAGGAGTGCGTACGAGTCCGCGCTTGGAGTTCGATGATATTTTCTGGTTGCATCTAGCTCCATACCAAAAGAAATGCTGTGGATCTAGGCGCAGGCAGCCAATAGCGACGATAGCGCCGAGAGCCCCAAGTTCACTGCTACCTACATCTGGCAATGGACGTGAATAGTTTGGCGGGGCCAGGCAGTTACTAGTCAGGCCACTGCGTACTGGGATCTCTGATGCCGTACCCTTGAACCCGCATGCCGCACTTTCGGGATTCGTCAGATCGTGTGTTCATGGCATCTCCGAGGTTTTGCTTTTGTGTTCCCAGTTCGCCCGGCACGGCGCAGTGAACACGTACGTACACCATCACGGCATGGTCAAGTGACAACGCCTGGCGCCATGAGGTCTGCGTTGTCCTGGATAGGATGGCAGCTACATATGTATCAGAGCGAAGCAGGCTATCATCATATTCTCGGTATACGGAAGGCCATCGTATCTTCATGTCGTTCCATCCTATATGTAACCTGTTGGCGTTAGAAGGGCCAGTAGAAATCCAGCGTGGTCTCAGACCTAGCTATCGATTCGTAGAAGCTCTCGACAAATTTATAGGGATCCTTGGACGACCTAATGCTGGGGCAGGATGCTGTACCTGCGCGGTCCGGGTCTCTCACGCCAGGATTACGCTGATTGCCGGCGCGGAAGAGCCCTATACTGGCGCGGAAGAGTAGCTTATGCTGACGACAGATGCTCAGGCATGGCAATAGCGGGGCGGTACTCTAAACCTCGGTGAACACCTTTAGTGAGATTTTGGACAACTTACCCCATCGTTCTATAATCGTACTTCCAAATAACGACGGTGAAGAGCCGTCACTTGTGATAGATCCGGCTAATCTACTCCGTAGCCCTCGGCGAGTCGGGGTTTATTTAACAGGGCTAGAAACCCTCTCGTCTTCTCTCGCAGATTCTCCCCTGCTTGGTTAGCTTACTTTATTCATGTGGGCGATAGTATTTTCGGACTGGGGTCGGGGGAGGTGGTGCCATGCCACCTGCTATCTGGGACGAGTTAAATGCTTCCGCGCGTAAAGCTACTATAAAAGGCGGACGCTTGGAGGTATCAACAGCACCGAACGGCGAATATACTAGGTAGGTTGCTTCTTCGCAATCCTTCAGATGTTTGTGACCCATACGATTTCTCGAATTGGAGTGACCTCCGACGGCACAGCGCATGAGTGTCGATAGTTCTCGAGCTGAACCCTAGCCCGGAAACCCGCGCGTTCTCGATGTTGAAGTGATGCAACCCATATAATTGTCATTGCGCTGCCGTGACCTGCGTCTGCAGCGTTCCATTCCATGTGCGCATTAAAACCCATGTCTGGACAAACCATGTACACGCAGACAAAAACGTTAATGAGGAGATGGTCGTTCAGTCGTCCACTTTCACATGCTGCCCAAAATTTCGCCATGACCCACTCCTCCTGTCGTACGCCTCAAATTATTGCACTCTTTCTGAAAATGCCTTGGTCCCAAACCAACCTTGCTTATTCGTAGCCCCAGCTTTCCATAACCACACCTCTGACGCCGAACGCTTCAAATGAAAAGACGAGGTATAGAAGCCATTTGTAAAGTGGATCTTCAACGGAAATAACTGCCACCGAAGCCGAGATTTAGGAAATTATTACTGACCGAAATGAAGCTTCTGGCATGAAGCTAGAAGCAGATACGAATGAGTGTAAAGGGGTTTCGTGTGGGTTATAAGTTGAGTCCAGTGACTGCACCAATTGAAAAAAAAGCGCCGACAACTGCTGACACTTTTTAGGCAACCCTCTACAAGTAGGATGCACCCGCAACATCAGGCGGGTCTGTTCGTAACGCACGATCCGTGGCTTTCTCGTCCACCCCTTGGCCTCTACATAATGGGCAGGAGTTACGCCCAGTTGTTAGCCACTGCGCAGATGGTTAATTTTCAGTGGCGATAATGGTCATGGTAGAACGTACCTGGTCAATACAGAGCTTGTGGAACAAATGGCCGCAATTGATCAACCTGCGGGCTTCTTCGTCCACCTCGAAGTTGCAGAGACAAACCAAGCAGCGCGCCTCGCATTCGAGACTAACGATTTCGGTTCCACCTACAGCTTCAGCAACCATAGTCCCAGAAAGAACGCGTATTCTAAAAAGACCTGGTGCGGCAGCGACGTCTGCTTCACTGGCGACCGGGGGCTTTGCAGGTCCGAGTAAGGTAGATAACAGAAGCATATCTTCATATGTTGGTGAGTCTGTAAATAGACTTGGCGTGGTCAATATGGGGTGATTTTCGGGATAGCTTCCTCCGAGAACGTAAATGATCCAGCTCCTTGAACCTTCTCCCGGGTTGTGGTCTGGCTCAACTACGCCATTTCGACGAGACGCACCAGACCCAAACCTAGTAAAATCAGACTCACTCAATCGGCGCTGACGTGGAGTGCGATGATGGGGTTGAGGCTCTTCGACAGTTGGTTCAAGGCCCGCCCCGGCAGCTCTGCGAATGAAGCTTTCTCGCCGCGATGGCCCTGAGGATTGAATGGTAGGAGACGGAGGGGAAGTTGATATATTTGGTGTGGTTGTGCCAGAAGAGACGGCAGATAGGCCTGAGCTGGCAGGGGTAGTTGGAGGGGGGAGAGGACCCGAAGGGGAATCTGTGAATGTAGACCAAGGCCGAGGGCGATCCGGCGCGCGATAATGTCTCTGGTTGTCGTAGTTAGAGGGGAAAGTATTCACCCCGCCCATCGACGCCCGTCGTCGATGGCTAAATCTTGTGCTATTCTGGGGCTGTCGCAACGTTCCGTCAATGGTGTTCTCGCCAGGAGACGCCAAAGGTGTGGGGAAACTTGAGAGGGCGTCAAGGAAAGGGGGTATGTTGTCGTCTTGTGGCACTCCGGTGCCTGGGTTGATGGACCGGATTCCCACTATGATGATCGGAACCATTCTCCCGTCGCCTTCCTCTTCGCCGACTTGGTTTCCTGGAGACCCTGGGCCGCCGCCGCCACTTCCTGACCGGGTATCATGTCCTTGGTCGCTAGTCGACGACCCAAAGCGAAACATTCTGAAGAAGTTGAGGGGTGCGGGGCTGCTGCCTGGGGCTTGGTCCCCTTCGTCGTTGTCACTTCCAGTCTGGCGCAAGGCCGACGCTATCCTGCCGTTCTGTAGAGCCTGTAGGAAGCTGTCGAATGTGCCATCCTCGCCATCTCCCGCTACATTGCGCGCTTCTGACACAGCTCGGTGATCGTCGCCCATCAGTGACGCCGCTGTTGCTGCCGCCGCGACCGAGAGCAGACGGGACAACATGGCAGCTTGATCCTCGTCTCGCCTGAGCGGAGACCGTCGTCTACGTAGCTGGCTCGTCATACTGCGCAGCCCTATGTCCGGCCTAAAGGAGGGAAGGAGGGAGGAGGCGCGGCCGTCCCGTCTCGCTGGGATCAGTCGGGGGCCGGGAGCATGGGCGTGTTCCGCGCGCTGGTTCGAGAGTTCGTCGAAGTTCAGATCGAGTTCGGGAAGCTGAACTCGCGGAAGGAAGGCGCCGCGTTCATATCCCGAGTTGGTAGTGTGGCGCAGAGCTGGGTGTGAGGCTGAAGGGAACGCGCTCGACGGCGGCGACACGTAGAGTGAGTCGCTGTGTTCGGTGGAGCGACTCGAGCTGCGGCGGTGAAATAGACTAGGAATGGAGGTGAGAGACGAGCGGGCTCTGCTGATGCGAGACCGGCGGCGAGAGAGCACTACGGCACGGTCCGGGCGTGACGAGGCAGCATCGGCATGCTCTTGGTGGGTGGAAAGGATACTGAGGGGGTTAAAGCGCTGCGATGAAGCCGGTCGGCTCGACGACAGCCGCGGTCGCAGCCCCTCTGGCACGCTGTCGCTGGCAGGCTGCGGCGGCGGGCCCAGCGACGGCGCCCATGAGTTTGGGCGGGGTCTGTTGCGGGGGCGCGCATCCGACGAGCCTCTCGAGTTGGCCTGGCCCATGGTGCGAGGCCCGGCGCAGTGAAAGCACGCCGGTCAAAGAATAACAGGACGGGGAAGGGCGTCGTGGGTGGTGGCAGCGAGCGAGATGTGCCGTGAGGCTTGAGTCGCGGCGGTGATGTACGTCGCCGAGCCCCTGCTCGATTAGTCACGGGGTTAACGTGACCTGTGACGGGCGTGCGCCACCTCTTGATTCCACGCCTTTTACTTTTGCAGCGCGCGGCTTCCTCTCCGAAATGCGAACCAGTCGGGGCACACACGCTGGCTGCGCTTGAGTGCCGCCGTCGTCGACTAAACACAAACATGCAGTTCTTTGCTACCCAGCTACGGCCCAGCCAGCAAACGACACAGTCGCTACGCGCCGCCCAGTACAAGCCTGCGACAAAACGTAAACGCGACGAGGAGGATGAGGATGAGGACGGATCTCAAACTAGCCCCGGGCGAGACGCGACAGACCCCCTGGCCCCTTCCAACGCCGTGTCAGATACCCTAGAAATAGCCCAACTACTGCGTGTCGCCGGGCTCTCAAATGAAGATGGGCACAAAGTCCCGCTGCCGCCATTTCCACATGCCCCCGCTAGGACGCGGAAAGAGAAATTGACCAACACCAGGATCCAGAAGGAATTATTCGGCTTGGATCCTCCTATCTACACTAATGCCCCATCCAAGAGCTTTCCAGTTGACGGCAAGAGTGATGCGCCTGCGTTAAGACACACGCATCTCAATGCACTGAATACTCTTCTGCACCAAAGTCTACTTGGAGGGGACTATAACCGCGCGGGAAAAGCATGGGGCATGATTCTAAGGACACATGTGGCCGGGCAGCCTATCGATCCCCGGAACCACGGACGATGGGGAATCGGCGCAGAAATACTACTTCGCCAAAGGTCTCTAGATGGTTCCAACCGTAGTGAAGAAACGCTCTACGTTGCCGGCGACGACCATTCTCCAATTAATGAAAAGGAGCCCTTCACGGAGAAAGGCTTTGAGCGCGCCAGGGAGTACTACGAGCGTTTGATCGTGCAACACCCTAATCGAAAACTCGCGCCGCATGCAGTTGACGACAGGACATTCTACCCAGCCATGTTCTCGCTTTGGATCTACGAAGTCACCGAAAAGAGCAAACGTGCACGACAAAGGTACGAAGAAAGAATCCGGGGGTCCAGAAACGGCAGTAGCTCGCTGGATGGCGACACGAGCATGGACTCGGAAGACGCACATGCTCGGGATAACGCAATACAGACCGAAGAACTTGCTGGCGCACGACAGATTGGCGATCGGCTTGACCAGTTGCTCGCATCACCACCTCTCGATAAACACACTGAGCTTCTACGTCTGCGGGGCATGGTAGGACTATGGCTGGGTGACCTAGTTTTGGGTAAGAGCTCGGCTCAGCGTGCGCAAGACGGATGGGACTCGGGGTCGGATGGACAGTACCACGATGAATCTAAAGAATCAAGAACGGAATCACGGAGAAAGCTATCAAAGAGCCTCGAAGAATTCAGTCGCGCTCAAGAAATTTTCAGTCGTACCCAGACAGCCGAAGAGCCGTTGATGTCGGGGCTCGAGTTTAAGATTGCTGAACTTGACAAGCAGCTGGCAAAACCTTGACAGTCAGGATTACGTTCCGATGGCTTGGCTATCTCAAGGTCTTCTCGATTAGTCTCCGTCTACATCCTCGCCTACAGTATCATCTAGGTCGATGCTAGATCCCACAAGAAAGATCAACATGCGGCTGTGAATTAAGGTATTTACCCAATATGGCTTGCTATCTGATGCTCCAGGACAAAATATCTCTCACTGGCAGCTTTTTGCTGACTCAGATATGAGACTCGTCCAGCTTGAGGATTTTTGCCTACCGGTGAGCTTGCATCCGTTGATTCCGTCACGGAGACAATCGTAATACCAGCAACCACGCAGAAGGATTTTATCTAGATATACCCACATTCGAGTATTGCATAGGCGTACATTGTACCCAATAGGTTGGGGTAAGGTCTGATTACATATCAACCAAGTAGCTACTAATAGTCTCGAGCTGTCAAGACGATCATTCGAATCACAACTTGGCAATCTAACCTGTACATCATATTTCCTCAGTATCATATCTACTGTGGTTTTTCCTATGGTGCTGAGGCTACTCGCGTACAACGAGATGAATTTCATAAAGGTCTCTTTGGTCTTCGTGGGGATGCAGCCTTATTTCGTCCCTTCCATTATCTACATCATCATAGTCCACTTGCTTCCATTTAACTATGAATGGTTTGCCACACAGACAAACGATATAGTCCCAAGTATCAAAATACTGAGTTCCTGGATTGCATTGATGGGGACGACGTTTAGAGGGTTTGAGAGCCTTAGTGTTCACACGGGCAGCCTCATCATCACAAGGTTTGCAAATCGCATTTATATTCTGAAGAAGCAGAACATGGACCTTGAAAGTATCACAGCAGTGTATCAACAACCGGCACCCATCCACAAGATATGGTTCCAAAACCCCATACCTCAAGTATACAGCATCTACATATTCAATTTATGCGCACATTGCCCAACATGTAGTCTAACAAGATGGCCCCTTCTCTTGATCCGCCACCAAACCCGCATAGTTCTTCCTCTCATGTTCCATGATAGCAGCCACCTTCTCCGCACTCGCACTGGTCGTATCAAACCGATACCCCAACCACTCCTTAGCCAAACGCCGCGCCAACTCTAGTCCAATCACCCTCTCCCCCATACACAGCACCTGGGCATCATTGCTCAGAATGGCGCGCTCCACCGAGAAACCATCATGTGCAGTCACAGCCCGAATGCCCGGCACTTTGTTCGCGGAGATGGCGACCCCGAGGCCGGTGCCGCAGATGAGGAGGGCGCGGTCTGCTTTGCCGTCGGCGACAAGCTTCGCGGCGTCGACGGCGACGTGGGGGTATGCGGTTTTGTCGTGCGTCTCTGGGACGCCGACGTCCGTGATGTCGGAGACGCGTGGGTCTGATTCGAAGTCTTTGATGATGGCTTTCTTGTAAGAGACGCCAGCTTCATCGCAGCCGATGGCGATGCGTAGGGGCTGTTGATCGGTGGACGCCATTTCGATAATGGTCAAATTATCTTTGTCTTTGGCGGTAACTGGATATGTCGTTCAAAGCTCGCTGGTATCGTACTGCTCCCACACACTCTTCTTCCGTTTGCTGTTGACCTTTGTAGTTTTGCTCTTGGATCCAGAACTGGAAGTTTGCGCTGAAGAGTGCAGTTCGCCTTCCACGTCCTTCACTCTCTTGCCGTCAACCAGCCGTTCGACAGTCCGTTCGTCGGATTTGTCAATCGGTTTAGTGACAAGCTGCAAACTCGTACTCCCGGCAGCTGGTTCCTTATGCTCGGTGACTTTAACCTTGCCTTTTCCTTCTTGATTGTGGTCTTCGACGCGTTCAAAGAATTGGTCCGCGGTGGAATCGACGTTGAGTGAGAAGAAAGTGCGTTTAGATGGAGCCATTGTACGTGGCAGTGTGTTGCTTGAGTTTATATGATGGTTAGATTGGATGGGCCCCGCTATAGAAAACACCCGAGATGCCAGTTCGGGTATACCGAGGGTCTTAGTTATGCCCCGCAGTATCACGTGAAGGGGACTCGGCCCGGGGACTGCATAGGTAGCACCGGACGATCGGCGTTTTGACAAGGTGGTAGCATAGTGACAAACGTTAGCTGAATTGAACGGTTGAAGACATCAAGAAGCCATACTACCAGTGACAACAATATCATACAGAGTCACCGTTCTGGCGGCAGTCTATTAAAGCATCTGCTGAAAAACCCGCGCTGGAACGAACCTGAAACCTCGGGACCTCGACCCATGTCCATGTGACCGTCGTATATCTCCGGGAAACGCCTTTTACCCAAGAACATGGGGTCTTGACCACATACTGACTATAGGAAAAGACATGAGCGCCTGAGATTATGGCTTTCATGATCCGCCTTGAAAGAAATTGTTTGAATACCCATTCATGTCGCCGTTGATGCCGAAGAAATTGAACCTTTGAACCCCATTGTTAGTATTGTACTCTAATTCATCAGGTAGCAAACATGCTTTGATGAGTGTTGTAGAAGTTCAAGAGATCCGCAGTGTCGCCATGGGGATTTTGTAGGAAGACGTACCAGTCTTCCACATTCAGTGTCGTGGGCACGATGGGGTTCTGAAGTCCATTGCTGCTGTTGCTCCAAGCATCATCGGTCGCTGCTCCTTGCTGGTTCTGTGCCATTGCGTCCATTTGCTGCGCCCACGCCTGCGGATCGTTTTGATCGAACCCTGACACTGGCAAGGCCGTTTGTGGGGTTTGCATCTGTTGCTGACTAGACATCTGCTGTTGTGTCTGCAAATTGGAGTTGTGGGTATGCATCGCCATTGATTGCGGCCGAGATAGCGCAGGGTCAACGAGACTGTGGTTAGGGCCTGGTGATATCTGCGGGAAGTTCACCTGTGTATCAGCTGGGAAAAGCTGATCGGGTTGGAAGTTTTGCCAGAGCTCTTGCGAGATGTTCGGCGAGTTTCGTGTCACCAAAAATAGCTCGGGTGGTGTGCCTGGATATGAGTATGAAGGGTTAAAGGGAGTGGTTGGTCGTGTGCCAGATCGCGATGGACCCATGAAGGCATCGTTGTTCTGACGTGTTATCTGTGGCGACGTAGCAGTCATATGTGGTATTTGGTGCTGCGGGAGCTCGCGTGAAGGGGTCACTGCGGGTGTTTGCGGTCTTGATCGTTCATATGAGACCTGAGGCGCTGGCGGCCCATTGGAAAATCCCAGATCCATATCCTCAAATTTTCGTTTCGGCGCGTCTTGTATGGGTTTCGGCGGATGTGCAGCTTGAGGAGGATGAAGTGGTCCTGCTGAAGGTTTGTTTTTCTTATGGCGTTTACCAGCGGCTTTTTGAAGACGTTCTTCCAAATGCTTATTTCCAAGAATAGACTCAAACAGAGTATGAACCATCTTTGCGACGAGCCAGACTTTGGAGACTTCCTTCAAGGCATCCATACATAATTGGAGGCGGTGCTCAGTTGCCGACACTATTGACTTGTTCGATGATCGCATCTGGTATACGTGCATGATGAGGGCTGAAAATAAACTATACACGATGAACGCGGGCGTATAACGCAGTTCGTCGTGTGCACGGAGATTCTCAATGATTGAGGTAATCACGCCGGCCGCCTCATAAGCAATAGTCCGTGATGGATATGCTTGCTCCTCGAAACTGTTCATAGTGTTCGACTTTGGCGAGTTAGCTGGGGGCATATGTGCACGATGAAGTAGACAGAGGGTTGTGCTAGACATGGTTAGCAGTGTCCGACATTGACTGAATAAACTTCATACTAGTAGTTTGAATGTAACAAAGCCGCCCAGAAGTGATGGCGAGACTTTTCCCACTGTACATCCGGGGGGCAGTGCTGAAGCCAATCCGCAAGAGCCATGTCGCTATGGGTCAGATCAATGGCGTTTGTTCGCCGATATTTGGAGGCAACCGAGTATTGTTGTGATAGTACGATGCCCATAATTTCAGTCAGTTTGACGTAGTTGATGAAAAAATGCACATGCACAGACTCAGGTGGATATTCCGCCGGTCGGTCAGGCTCGTCCTCGATGAAATCGTCTTCAGATATCATTTCCACGTCAGAGTCTTCGGGGTTGATAGCGACTGGCCGTCCAAGTGCTACTGCAACTGAACGGTCTCGAGAGAAAAGTGTCCACCAAATCCTCTTCCATAACCTTTTGTCGGATTTGCTCAGTTGGGAGCCCTCGACGCTACTTTTGTCAGCGAAAGGTTTCCTTTCAGGATTTAGTATAACCATACCTTCGATGCATGCCGGACCCTTGCGCAACGACGATGCCAACCCTACTCCAGTAGAAGACGTTTTTGGTGACATCTAAAACTCGTTAGTCGCACAAGATCTGTAGTTATGGAGGCTCGGGGTGATTACCCTCTGGGCCCTCCCAATACCAGCCCATTAGTATCACCGACTGAACAATGGTCACCCTGTCGTCCTCGTAATTGGCATCATATAGAGCCTTCGCACGTTTGTAGAAGGTCATAGCGGCAGGTGTAGTTGATCCGCTGGAGTCCATTAATTGAGGGTTGGTACACACGCGTGATCCCGCTAACAATATAGCCTGCAGAAGGAGCAAAGACGGAGGATTCTTGGTGTCTCGATACTGGCGCATGAAGCGGCTGCGGTTGATGACTGGCACCACAGGAGCTATCCACCTAAAATATGCGTCGACGAGTTCATCGCACAGCGCTCGAGGAGGTAGTAGAAAGGCACCCCGCTGATGCAAGATGTCTATTTCCATGTTATCGAGCTCGTTGACCCGGGCTTTTGCACCCCGAACATTCTCAGGCAGCGGATAGTGTACCACGTCGGTTGTTCCAAAGCGGTCGTGGACAAGGAGGGAGAGGTTCGAGGACTCGCCCAGGTATGCGACACGGCCGGCGTCCTTGATCGGGGCTCTCGCAAACTTGGGCTTCATGAACTGCGCGTACGTCCCATTGTGCGTGGCCTGCTGCGCGGCATATGCGCTGGACACGGTCGTCGACGGCGTGCCATCTGGAGAGTTGTACGCCGTGCCCTTGTCGCGAGGCTCGGACGGGGCGGCGGTGCTGGGTGCCGGCGACCGGTCGTCGCTCTCGCCGCGTTCGCTGTGTCGGACACATCAGCTGGGGGGGTTTGGTGGTGAGGATCACGAAGGGGCTCACCTCTCTGCGTCCTTCTGTCTGGCTTGCGTCTTCTTCCGCTTCGGGGCGGGGATTCGGCACTCGATGGAGAAGGCAGTGCAGTTGGTGCAAGGCACTCCGAGGCTCGCGGCGTCGCATCGAACCTAGACATCGATTACTGGCTGTCCTCTGCTGGGCGCCTGCTTCGGTGCGATTACTCACTTTTCGAGAATGGCAGGCTGCAGGACCGTGGTCGTTAGCATTCGTTCGCAGGCCAGCCTCGGTGCCGAGGCATCATTTAGAGTAAACGGACATAAGATGGCTGCGCGCCCCCGCTCGAAGCTGTGGAGTTGTGCGCGAGAAGAAGAAGACGGACTTACTTTCGCAAGCTCTGCTTGCGCGCTGGCGCCTGAAAGACTGGTGTCCGGGCTGCTGTGACGGCCTGCGGTCTTCTGTGAGCGGCGTCCACTATGGGGACAGATGCGCCCGTTCTGGCGCGGACGAATGACATACGGGGCAGGGTTTCCGATCGGGTGCGCGGCCAGCGGCTGCGAGGTTGGCGCCGAAGCGGCCATGAAGCTGTGCTCACCGGACATACGAGCGGTTGGGGAGAGGTTTAGGTGGTTCGCGGCTTGGTTGCGTAAGTGGGATTCCCGCCGAGTGAAGACACTAGCGGCTCCCAGTCCAGGAAGCGATATGAATCCGTCACGACAACCACAAAAGACCGACCATATGCTGATGTTAGTCGTGGCCTAGCAACCCACGCGCGGGACTTGGGGTTGAACGACATCTCTTTCAACGGTCGCCAACGGCAACCCCTCCAACCTGTTGCATCCTCTCTAAAACAGACGACCATCTAAAACCCTCGCGTATCCACCAGAACGGCTTGCCTGCTATTGGTGGTCAAGCCCGGTCTGGGGTTTCATCTGCTCATTTACATCATGCATTTCTTCTGTCTGACTCTAGATTACACGTACTCGTCCCTCTTACATGATTCATCACATCGGGTTACAACAACTTCCATGATTATCCTAGCCGCTAAACTACCTGAATGCCATTGACCGAAGTTGAGACAGGCTTGTTTCTGCTCCGGAATGCATCCAGCTTGATCACCTTGTTCGGTGGAGAGATATACTTGAGTTCGATGTCTCCCACACGGTCACTGCCGATTTCGTCCTCCGTCGCGAACAAATGCTGCTGGTGCTCGACGGGATCTAGCACAAGGGCATCTATATCCTCGAATTCCATCTCAAAAATGTGCTTGATCCACCTGACTTCTGATCCATCTTTTTTGTCGCTAGTAAACTCCATCTCTCCTACTTTGCGAACAACTTTCGTAGCAGTAAGGCCTGTTTCTTCTTTCAGCTCCCTGATTGCGCCATGGATAATGGTCTCGTCCGTGTCGTCGACCATGCCTCCTGGGATCTCCTGATGTCGTGTAGTCAGTAACTTGCTACCTACTTGTAGACATGCGTTCACTAACCCACATATTGGGATAAGCTTTCTCGTTGGCAGCACGCCGAACCAAAAGCAATTTCCCAACGTCATTGAAGACAACAATCCCAGTACAGACTACGTGGTACCGCGGGTTCTGCTGGACGAACTGCTTCCCTGACACCATATACATCTGTAATGACGGAGGGTAATCGAAGGGCGCCTCGGAACGTAGCATCTCTTGGGACATTTTGAATGAGGAAAAAGAAGCAGTGTTTAAAGGAAATGTTTTCGACGCTCTGTAGTGGTATTTACTTAGATAGCTGCCTAGTCGCTGCGGGTTACCAAACCCGTCTGCCTTGGAGCACGTCTCAGAACACAGACACCAGTGTTTGGCTTAGTGCTGCTGTGGCTGGCGTCTCAAGAATCTGTTAGGTTAGCCGGATCTGAGACATTTCGATTTCGATTTATGTACAAGGACCCGTGGACCCCAGCAGTCCGAGACCGGACCACGCCCGGGGGGTCATATCACGTGCACTGGGTCCGCTACCCTATCAGGTTAGCGCGAGCCAGCTCGGCGCCCACCCACCACCCAAACATACCCAACGCGCGCTTCAACACCGTCAGTAGAGCTACCCCGTACCGTCCCCGAACGACTCTACCGCCTCGATAAGAGCTTGTCCGCCCGCGCGAAGCTCGAAGAGAACCAGCGAACTGGCGCACTTGCGCCCACCATGCCGCGCCCGAAGAGGAGTAAAGTCGCGTCCGCAACCACGCGCGTCGCCACTACGTCAAGAGTCGCAAAAACCGCACCCCGCCAACCGCAACCGCAACCGCAACCTCAAACAGGCCCTGATCCCATCGAACGGTTCAGCGACGACAGCGATGGCCTCGTTGTCAAATCAACGCGCCCACGACGGAGGATGCCATGGCAACCAGAACCTCAGCGAGACGCGGACGTAACAATGACTGGTGCGCTTCCGGTAGAGGAGGAGGTACCAGGAGCCAATGGTGTATCTTCCAAAGCTCGTACGCCTTCATCAAATGTTTCGAATAGGACGCGTACAATTAGAGGAAGCGCGAAGCTGTCTTCCAAGACTACCTCACCAGTCGCATTGCGTTCGCCTACTAAAGTGGCTGAAGATGCGCCGGCCCAAGATATGGATAGTAGCGAATTTGGCGATAATCTGTTATCATTCACATCCCTGGGTTCGGAGTCGCCAGCTCATGGGACACGTCCACCTTCTGCAATCAAAGTCGGTGCAACACCTGCACACGAGACATCCATCCTGGCCTTGACGAACTTCAAGCGGAGAGCTAGACAGCCGAGCCTACTGCGCATGGTACATCAGACTACGGATGTTGAAGATAATGACTTGAGCGACCCGGAGGAGATAGATGATTTCCTTCCGGATGATGAATCTACCCCACTCCATGTACACAAGAGTGCTCCTGACACGGAGGCAGTCAACAACATCAGCGGTATAAGCCTTTCAAGCTCAGAGTCCAGGGGAAGGAAGCGCAAATTATCCTCACCCGTCGTGCAAGTACCACGCTCTTCCCCACCTTATGAGCCCGTATCAGGCGAGGATGTGGCAGTATCACGGTCACCCTCCCCTAGCTTTCCAGATGTTATACAGAGTAGTGAGAAGGTTGCTGAAAATCGCGAGGTTGGCGAAACAGCAGAACCCCAACCTATGAGTGACACTATGGCCCCGCCACGGTCAAGTAGTCCTCCAGAAGACGAAATCGAAGATTCGCCGGAGCCACGTGGCAGAACGCATCAGAGAAAAAAGAGAGGTGTACCGGAAAGGAATGGAGAAAGTGACGGCGTTGAAGAAGGCAAGGCAGATCGCCCAGCAAAACCGAAAGCTAAGCGGAAACCAAAAGCAAACCAGGGCATATCCACGGCTAAACTGCAAGCGCTGCTTCCCCGACGACGGACGCGAGCAGTAGCACAAGAGCGGGATGAATACGATCTTGACAATTCGGAAGATATGATCGCTGTCGATTCCGACCAAGACGAATTACAGTTACCAACGCGGCGCCAAACCACAACCCGAAAGCCGGCCCCCTCAAAGACCACACAAAAGTCATCACGGGGACCAAAGAAGCCGGTAACCGGAGCTCAAAGTGCCCAGAAGTCCACAAGAACATATGGTCGTCGCATATCTTCAGATAAGGAGAATGAAGCGACATTCGTTGCGGGTGAAGAATCGGAAGATGCGGAGGAGACAACGGAAACGGCAATTGCCGCACCTGCGCCTAAACTAGTAGCTATCGCGAAGAAGTTCGAGGATGTCGACGCTTGGGAGATGGAGTTTGAGAGCGTTGACGCGGATGGCCAAACGTCGAGTCCATGGCGTTAGGTGACATGATTTCTATCGGCGTTATGGGGTTCGCCCGGAGGGGCGAATGATGAGACAACGTGTATGCGGGTATGGCGTGAAGGACGAATGATGATATACACTCTAGGATTTGCATGCTCCATTCTGGTGGGTAGGCTTCTGGGTTGCGCCTCTGGTACCTAGGAGATGAGGCAGCGCGGTGGGGACAGTCCAGGCATGCGATTGCAGCCACGGTTTCGCTTCAGCAAGTTATATATGCATATAAATTGCTTCCGGCCAAGATATACATGATATCAGAGTGGGTGTCCAATCAACACCGACTCAGTCCGGCTACCGAACAAAGACCGATTCGAATGCCGGTGAATAACATGATACCTGGCCTCAGTCTCGAATTACGTTGTGCCGAAAATGTGATTGCAAAGTGCTACCTACTGAAATTCTCCTGCTGTCAAGCGTGAAGCAGCAATAGGACAACTGGCGATGCCGGTATCCAGAGCATAGCCAGCTTGGTTGGTTGTTGCTCGGGCTTGAGGCTCATCTCGCGCACGGCTGCTGGGACCTGGCCGGCACTCCCCAAACACCTAGGGCTCACCTGCGTCCTGCACCTACCGTCCGCGCAACACCCCGAGAATGCCATAGTGACTTGATGCCATGCGCCTTCCCGACCACTGCAACCACCTGTCCTATGCTGCTCCGCCATCGCCCACTCCGCCCGGCTCCCGCAGGCCATGAACCCCACTCATGGCTCCCACGGCTCCCCCTCGTCCAGGAGCAGCTCGACGCTGGCACCTTCCACGCTCCGCCCACGCACCCGTCGCCTGATCTCCATTGACGATGAGCTTCATTCCGCCGCTGCCCGCGATTCCGCCGCATCTCCACGCGGCTCGCGAACGACGTCACCCGCTCTCAACACACGCCCCGTTTCCTCGAACCCTTCCTCCTCCTTTGTGCGAGCTGCGAGTAGCCAGGCTTCAAAGGCGAGCCGGGACACAACAGCGACACTGTCCGGCATCTGGGGCAACTCGTGGTCCGCTATACAAGGCCTAGCGACCAACGTGTTGCAAGCGGGGAGTGAGGGAACTCCGTCTGACACAACTACAAGACGACGGAAACCGCTGTCAGCCACACATCGACGGACTGCTAGCAGTGCTCCACCGATGAAATGGGGTCCCTCGGCATCTTCGAGTTCGCAGGTGGGCGCCGGGACGCAGGAGGAACGAGAGAGCATGGTTCGGGCAATGAAGCGCCGGGACTTGCTAACTGCTAACGAGCATCTGGTGCCAGACTCGGTCGGACGCATAAAACGGAGGAACTCGGACGACCGCATGAGCATGTCGGCGCCTCCTGGAGAGAACGAAGATCGAGACGCTCTCGTGTACATACACCATGTCCGGCCACACGACACACTTGCCGGAATCACCATTAAATACAACTGCCAATTGGCCGTATTGCGAAAAGCAAACCAGATGTGGCCAAATGATAGCATCCAGATCAAGAAGACGATTGTCCTCCCGGTCGATGCTTGTGGCGTGAAAGGGCGTCCGGTAGCCGGGCCCAACGCATATAAAGAGGAGAACCTCTTGCTGGGGGAGAATAGCAATTCTGGCAGCAATTCACCACCAGCCTCGAACGGGCTTCCGAACGGATGGAACTTAGTCAAACAGCAGAATGCAGATAACCCCTCGGTGCCTTCTTCATCACACTCCCACGCCGAATCCGAACCGCCTTGGACACATGATTCTTGGGTACTACTTGCGAATGACACCAATCCCACAGAAATCGCTCGTATGCCGCGCAGAGCATTAGGTTTTTTCCCGCCTGCAAGGCGGAAATCCCTGGCGTTTTCTGAAGCCTCTACACCTAAGCCATCCGTTGATCTACCCCGTTCATCCACTTCCACCGCCTCACATGCCAACTCTCCGTCTCAAGTTGGCCGACCCCGCACACTCAGTACTCTATCTTCCATGTCCAGCAGCCATAGCCGCCACCGTAGCACTTCGGGTTTCGCGCTTCATGGGCCGGGCGGCGTTGGTACGATGGGTAAAAATGTTCGTAGTCCAGGTCCTGCCCAGGACGGACTAAATAAGCTGTTTGCCCAACATCTGCCTAGTGTTGCTCCTCCACCAGGTCAAGAATATTTCACACCGTGGGCACCGAGCCTCTTAGATGCGGACGCTGGGACTCTGGCACAATATAGTGGTTCTGGAGCGAGGACCCCTTTGGGTGGGGCAGGGATCGACCTTCAAGAGATAGGTGGAGCTATCGAGGGCTGGATGCGCAAAGTAGGCACTCAGGCATCAAAGCTCTTATCGGAACCATCCACGCCTGGTCAAGGCAAACGCTCGGCTGTGCCAGTTATCGGAGCAGTCGGGGGTGATCTGGGCGACCTAATCGAACTAAGAGCTGACGCGTTCGAGATCGGGGATGGGGAACAGGAACGAGGCCGGCCGGGCAGAGGAGAGCAACTGCTGCTAGCTAATGAGCAGTATCAGAGCGCAAGGCCTAACCTAAATCTGGCAATACGCGACCGGGGGCGGAGGGGGGAGAGTAACAAGACCGATTGAAGAACGCGCGCATTTCTTTCAAGTTTGGAAGGTGTTTGGAGGGTATGCATTGGGACCCTCTTAGGAATTGGCACTTGGAACCTACTCGAGGGTTTTGGGCGTCAGGCAGCGATATTCACCTGATCTGGATAGCTTGCATTACTCAGGGCAGCCAAGTGTACACTTTTACATGAGTGCGCATGGATATGCAGATTCAAGTAAACTATCACGCAATCAACAGTATAGAGCTTGAGACTGAACACAATGAATTGATGTTCTCGTGATTCGCTGCTTGCAGGTGGAATCGGAGCGGGAGCTCCCGAAAACCCATCCGAGATTTCGTTGCATACTGTCTCTCGTTCACTTGAAGACCACCTACCCAGAGAACAATGCTAGCGACTGTTAACGCCCGTGTTGCCCTATTGGCTTATCCGGGTCCGATAATAGGAAAGTGCATCGGCGTAAGCTGCAGGTCCCGATCTACGAGTAGTCGTTCGGGGTTCACCACCACGACAACTTCATCTTCCGCTTTCTCCACTGCGGGGTCAAGGCTTCGATCAACCTCAGCGCCAGGACCAACATACAACTCAAACCCTTTGATACCTGTGAGACTTACGACAAGAGGAAGATCCGGGATAAGAGCGTCAAGGTTTGCGACAATGCATCGCGCCCCCGCAGCTATGGTTACGAAACCGATGACGGCGCCGGATATCGAAATCAGGACGCCCCGGGACCCGAATACTCTGGCTAATTATCATAATTTTGTTACGAAGCATACAAAGGCGGAGTTCGAGATTGATTTTGAGAAGAAGGTGCTTGTTGGGGGGGTTACGCTGACGCTGGAGAGTTTCGGGGAGAAGAGCAAGGAGGTGGTGCTTGATACTAGGTAAGTGCATATGCTTTTTCCGATGAGGTAAAAATGTGGTTTAGTTGACAGGTAACAGTTTCTTGGATATCAAGGATGTAAAAGTGGATGGCAAGATAGCAGAATGGAGCGTTGGTGATCGAGTGGAACCATACGGCAGCCCCCTCTCGGTCAAGCTCTCGTCAGGTATCGCGAAAGGAAGGACCATTGAACTATTTATCTCACTCTCCACAACCGACAAATGCACAGCACTCCAATGGCTTACGCCGGCTCAAACTTCCAACAAGAAACATCCGTACATGTTCTCGCAATGCCAGGCCATTCACGCGCGCTCCGTGTTCCCTTGTCAGGACACTCCAGATGTGAAGTCAACCTTCGAGTTTGCTCTGCGCTCTCCTTTGCCCGTCCTCGCTTCTGGGCTACCCACCGGATCAAAGAATTACCTACCAGGCAAAGCCGGCAAGCCCGGAACTCTCTTATACACCTTTGAGCAACAGGTTCCTATCACGAGCTATCTCTTTGCGGTAGCCAGTGGTGACCTCGCCAGCGCCTCTATCGGCCCCCGTAGCACCGTTTGGTCTGGCCCGGAAGAACTTCTCGCTTGCCAACAGGAACTCTCCAACGAAATCGAGCCTTTCATGTCGGCCATTGAATCTATTGTCTCTCCCACCTATCAATGGACGCAGTATAACTGCCTTATACTACCACCATCTTTCCCCTACGGCGGCATGGAGAACCCGGTCTGGACCTACGCAACGCCTAGTATCATCTCAGGCGATAAGCAGAACATCGACGTGATCGCTCACGAGCTATCACACTCTTGGTCCGGTAACCTCGTGTCCGCAGCGTCGTGGGAGCATTTCTGGCTGAATGAGGGATGGACTACTTATCTCGAGCGTCGTATTCAAGCTGCGATTCACGGTGAACCGCATCGCCACTTCTCCGCAATCATTGGCTGGAAAGCGCTGGAAGATAGCATCGAGCATTATGGCGCTGATCATGACTATACGAAACTCATCGTCGATCTCAAAGGTAAAGACCCGGACGAGGCCTTCTCCTCCATCCCCTACGAAAAAGGTTTCCACGCCCTCTACGCTTTCGAACTTCTCCTCGGCAAAGACAAATGGGACTCCTTCATCCCACACTATTTCGAGACTTTCAAGTTCAAATCAGTCGACAGCTACGACTTCAAATCCTGCCTTGTCGACTTCTTCGCTTCTGACGCAGAAGCCAATAAGAAGCTGACCGAATTTGATTGGGACAAGCTGTTCTACGCGCCCGGCTACCCAGCCAAACCTGACTTTGACGAATCGATGGTCAAATCCTGTTATGAACTCGCCGACAAATGGCAAGCGCGCGTCACTGAAAAGGACTCTTCGTTCAAGCCCTCACCTTCAGACATTTCCTCTTGGGTCGCCAATCAATCCGTCGTCTTCCTCGAGCGCATCCAAACTTTCGGTTCATCGTTCTCCGCTTCAGGCATTCATCTTCTCGGCTCGACATACGCCTACACGTCGACTCAAAACATCGAAGTGCTCTCGCGATTCCTGTGCTTGGGCTTGAAAGCGAAAGCAACCGAGACGTATGAGCCAGCTGCAGAGCTGCTAGGTAAGATCGGGCGGATGAAGTTTGTGCGCCCGCTGTTCAGGCTGTTAAAGGAAGCGGATAGGCAGTTGGCGGTGAAGACGTTTGAGAAGAACAAGGACTTCTATCATCCGATCTGCAGGTATGTGATATACTCTATTATGAGGTCATTGTAGGGCGCTTTATGCTTCGGGTAGAGTATAGTTCCTATGTGTTTATGCTAACGTAATGGCGATAGGGCAATGGTCGAACGCGATCTCTTCGGCGAGGACAAGAAGTAATAGGAAAAATCGATACAAAGCGGATTTCTGAGTAACCGTCAGCCATGATCTTTGGTCATACACTACACCGGACTAATGCGGGGAGCATGGTAGTCATTGATGGACCTAGAATATTTATTGTGTAGACATGACGAAAAGAAAAGCAGGGGATGCGCGTATCTCTCTCCCACGATAACGAGGTGGTGTCTAGATGTGCTTTGTCGACTCTATCTGCCTGGCTCCATAGCTCCTGCCTTCAGTAGGACCTGACATCATCACTTCGTACCACAGCATCAGAGCTTATCTTTGCAGGCTACAGTACTCTCAAATTCCGTCTCTTTGCAGAATGATCTCGCTAGAGCCTGCTGCGATGACGTCTGACGAGGGACCGTCTGTGGCACCACCCAGCCAGCCACCGAGGCTGTGAACGGAAGGCTGAACCCAAGGCGTACTTGCTCATATGGGCTCATCCTCTTTATAACCCAGCTCTGCCGCATTGGTTTTTAGGTTAATCCTCTGACGCTTTCGGGATTCCTACGAACTCTGATGTCTGGCCTTGAGATACCCGCTTTCTTGATCGGGGCAGCGGGCCTATTCAGCTCCTGCGTCGATGCATTTTCCTACTTCAAGGCGGCCCAGCGGGCGGACGAGGATATCGAAATCCTCTTGTTGAAGCTCGACATCGAAAAGACACGCCTGCTATTATGGGGTAATGAAATTGGCATGTTCTCTGCCAACCAACAACATCCGAGACTTCGCCAACAGGACACTGTCGAGCTCCTCGAGCGAATACTGGACCAGATCGAAAAACTGTTGACGGACTCCGAGACTTTGCGGACATCTTATGGGGTGAGAAATTTGGAAGAAACACGCGCTAAAGCGATCGATTTCTTAAGCTCTAAAAGCCTGGCCATCTTCCGCACATCCGCGAGTCGATTTTGGACCCGTAACGCTTCGCGACTGGGTTCTGGACGTCAACGAGGTGGAGAAGGCCTGGTAGCCCGGACAAAGTGGGCCATCTATGAAGGACGAAGATTTCAAGGACTGGTGAACAATGTGAAACACTTCGTCGATAACCTCTACGAGCTGGTTTCCGTCGACCGTGAGACCCAGGACAGCATAATCAAAGCAGATATCGAGACGATATTAGACCTATCCCAGCTTAGACTGGTCGAAGCAGCTACGGAAGATTCGTATAGGGCCTATTCTCAGATTGCAGCATCTGTCATCGAGGCTTCTGAATTTGGTACTGTCGACCGCCGTACTGTGGAGGAGCGCATAAGAGACATACAGTCACTGCAAGACCAGAACCAACCAATCCAAATATATGATGCTAGGGACCCCTCTTCGAACGAAAACTCAGGTACGCGTGTAATCTCTAGTCTATCTTCGAAGGTTCTAACCGGCGCTATAGATTCTTTGCTTCTCGAGATAGACCTATCTAAAAAGTATGTGGTGATGACAAGGGAATGCTTCAAGATACAAACAGAATCTCCTTGCGACACCTCCCAGCTTGGTGCGCAAGCGGCGAATTACAAACATTGGAGTGCAAACGATTCCATTTTATCGACGAATGAACACGGGCACAATACGCTCTGGCAACTACTCAAGAGGCTCCTGGATATCAAACTAATGGTCCACAATATATTGGAGGATCCGGACAACGTTCTTGGAAGCCTTTTGAAGACAGCAGAGTACTCTTTGTCCAACGAACAGCGTGAGATTCTATCTTCGCAGCTTCCGCTTATCAGTGTTTACTTGTACTGCTCACCCTGTACATGTCTTCTTCACACTGCACTCAAGATCTGCGAACAGCTGACTTCGACCTTAATTGAGGTGGCGATACGCCCTGATGATCGCTTGATCTCCAGTTGCTGCAGTAAGACAGACCGCATATTAGGCCTACGAAGTGTCCTTAACTCCGTGCACCAGCTCGAGACAGTGGACTCTGATAACTCGGCGCTGGCGAAATATCTTGACCGTACGTGGCTAGAGAGGCGCCTGGACCACTTCGAGTACGAGCAACCGTATCATTATCGGGTAGATAGGGATTCCCATTCTATCGTACTTGGAGAAGCCGACTATCTCGCACCGCTTTTACAAAAGGCACCTGGACGTATACCTAAGGCCACGGAGGTTTGGGCTCTCAAGACAACAAACTATCCCGTGCGCTCTCTCTCGCGACAGCTACTTTGCACTTTTATTGAGAAACGGCGGCCAATGGATCAGAATAGGCTTAGGCACGTTGTGGGATCGAAAAGGGCTTCTAGCTCAACTATACAGGAGCACAAGCGTCAAAGGGTTTCCGCGGGATCGAGCAATGGAAATGCAGATGATGGTGGCGGCGCGGATAGTGAGAACAGTGAAGACAGAGGGGAAGAAGGTATTAGCGACATTATGTGAGCGATCTTACAAGGTCAAATTGGTGAATCGATCAATCCAAGAATCTCATTCACTCAAGCCAGTCCTCGCTATCAACCACTTATCGAGCTCCCTAGACAACATTCTACAATCTCCCAGCGTCTCTGTCGAAGCAAACAGGCACTCGTAGAATCCAACCACTCATTTCACATCCTCTTCGTCACCCCAGCCATTCCACGTAAACTAAAGTACATTAAACGCATCCCCACTCTCCTCTCCCCCTGCGGCTTTCCCCATCTCTACTCCCTACTCTGCAAGCCGCAACCCGATCCACCCATACACCCTCCCCAACTCCCATCTCCCCCAAACCCCCACAATGACCCCCTACCCCTGCGCCCACGCGCACTGCATCAAACACCTCACCACGCGCGCCCGGCGCGCCCAAGGCGGCGTCCTCTGCATCAAACACGCCGACGACCTGTACGGCAGCGTGCGCGCCATGTACAACAGCTGGTACAAAGACATCCACGACGCTAGGGGTGCGACGCCCGTGGACGGAGAGGGTATGAGGCGGTATTGGGAAGATCGCAGGGAGCGCGTGGCGGCCCTGGTGGCAGAGCTGGAGCGAAGGGGGTGATTGGACTGGTTGAATGGTGCTGGGGATGGGGATGTGGATGTGTTGGGGAAGAGAGAGTGTTGGGGTGTGTGTTGTGAAGGTCGGATGAATGAAGCAAGGGGAAGAGTCTGGTAGTTAGTGTTGGTACGGTCTGTCACAGTCAAGAAGCACTTCGGCGTCGAGCATCAAAACAGAATTAATTTCCAAAGTCCTCTAGTAGTATCGTCTGGGAGAAGCATCTTTTCCATCTTTGCCAAAATCTCACTTTCTCACAAATCCGTTTTGCTACATCTACCTATACACAACTTCTACAGTGCGTGATCGGGTGTCATTTAACCAAGTCGAACTACATGCTTTATCACTCACTCATTCCCCCTTGTTTCAATACTGCTTGACAAGAGTTGCTCTCCTAATAAGATTGGGTGAGATTGATTGTATATGAATAGGCTGAGCAGCGCAGTACGAACCCAGAAGTGTCAAGCTAGAATGTCCGCATGTGTCTGGTAGAAATCAGGGATTTAATACGATTACAGCGCAATTTCTATAGACCATGTCTTACTCTACAAAGCTATATAGCAGATGCGGGGCGAGGTGCTGTGTGAATCGTAGTAAGACCTTCAAGCGGATATACTTTATACATTGCTCTTGTAGTTCGACTTGTAACCACGTCTGTGGTACTGAGCGCTTTGCTTCGTAGGCTCGCTTTTTCACTTTTTCACGAAGAAGTGTTCTCCCGTCTCAAGCACTTCAACCTCATCGTTCACAGTGATGACCCCGTTATCAATTAGCGGCGAAACCTGCATTCCCAAACAAGCAGACTGCGACCCCTTGGTGATGATGCGGTACTTCCGCATCGTGGTGCCGGGCTCATTGCGGTCGGCAACACCGGTCTCCGGGTCCACGTTCGGCAATTTACAGCGCGTGGTCCGACACGATATGTGGTAGGCGTTGTTGCCGATGCGGGCTTTGGCCCAGTCGTCCTCGTTGAATGCTGGTGGGCCGGTGATGTAGACGTTCGCGCGGTAGCGGAGCGCGTTGAGTGGTTTGGAGCGTTTGGGGAGCTTGGAGGAGACGTCGTGGACGCTGGCGAGGTTCATAATGTGCATTGGATAAGCGTCGTGCATGCCGATGATGGTGGGGAAACCGGTATCTGTCTCTTTTGGTACGTGTTCGAGGACCCTTCTGTACTTTGCTGTGTCGATCCGGAATAGTGTCAACGGGTTGGCGACGCCTAGTGTGTACTTCAATTTCGCCATCATCTCTTCTGGTATTTCTGACTCTATGTTCAGTGCTTCGGGTGTGTCGTTCCAGATCTTCATTTTCTCGCTCCTGTACTTCATCTTCTGGATCCTTTCCTTGGGAGGATTGAATGGCACGCGGAACTCGACCATCGGTTCTGTTTTTCCGCTCAACTTGGCAGCTAGGATCTTGCCATAGTTTTTTAGCCCTGCAATGCTGAAGTCGGTGTCTGGTGAAAAAGGAAAGCAAACTACGAGACAGCCCTCCGATTTCACGTATTCGGCATCTGGAGAGTATCCCGGCGCCGCAGGATCAGGAACCCAAATTTCGGTCTCGACTTTTGCTAGGCGTGGAAAGGTACGTTGCGTGATGAAGGTCCATTCGCTTTTTACCTTGCCCTCGAGCGAGGGGAGACCGGTGACTTGCTGCCCAAACGTGAACTGGCGGTCGTAGCGTAGTCCAGTGCGTACGATCTCGGTACTATCCAGCTCAATGGGCGCGCATGATTTCAAGGGATATGTGAATAGGGCCTTGACCCTCCAACGATTGTGGGGTGCGGATTCCCCTCCTTTGGCGTAACTTTTGGCATACTGATCCGACAGGTTGCTGCGGCCGTTCCGACCAAGTTTACGGCATCCTAATGGAGGGGGAACGGGATCCTCCCATTGGACGCGGGTGAGTACGTAGAGGAAGACTACGGGGATGAAGGGGAGGATGATGGTGATGGCGAGGAGGAGGGGAGTGGGGATGTCGGCCCAGGTCTGCTGGACAAAGTTGACGAGGGCATCGAGCGCGTTGGATGACATTACAGCGTCGTGACGTAGAAGATCATGTGGCAGAACTGTGGTGGTCGTAGGAGTTGTTGTAACGACGATTGTGCGGAGCCGGGGCGCGCCGATTGCTAATCCACGTCAAGTCCGCGCCTTATCGATAACTCGGAAAGGAAGACAGACGGCCAGCAAGCACCAGCACTATCAGTAAATCAAAGCATCGGTGAAGATGTTGGCTGCCTATGTGACGTGGTTGTACGGCTGTAGATTGGGAGTGGGTTCGGGGAAAGGAAACAGCGATGCGAGTCATGTGCTGACCCGTCGCACTCGTGGCACCGCCCTGGCAGAACCCATTGCCGATAAAAACAGACTTTACGCGACCCTCTTGACAGCCTTTAGAGTTTTCAGTGATGGGTAGATAGCCTACCATAGTCTTACAAACTCCTACTATATCTGGCACACAAGGTAATGTCTAAAGTAGCCCTTGTAGAAAGAGGCTTACTGGAGCTTATTTTAGCGTCAGCTTCGAGCTTCTGGCTTCACCCCACCACCTGCACTGTTTCTTCTCTCCCCCAACACCATGAGCCGGCGATGAGAGACGACAACGCGTCGCGCGACGCCCTCAACACGATATACACGCACGCTCACGGGACCTGACCGAGCACTCCGAGCCACCCCTCCCGGCCCACAGTCTGCTGGACGACGCCCGCCGCATGCAATAATGGCCGGCCAAGACGTCTCGTCGCTGGCTGTGCCCTCGTCGACGCGTACGTAAAACGGCCACGGCACGCAGCCCAGCGATGCATAGCTGATGCTCCAATAGACAGACTGCCCACCGTCTCGGCCTCGCACGCCCTCCACGCCCGGGGCTCGCGCGCCGTCTCGACGGGCCTCACGCAGCTCAACAGAATGCTGTCGCCTGCGGGCCTGGCTGAGCTGCCTGGCCGCAGCATCTCGGGCGGGTACCTGCGAGGGAAGGTCACGGAGGTGTTCGGGCCGTCAGGCGTCGGGAAGACAGCATTTGGGTAAATCCATCCTTGACCCCTCCGCCCGCAGTGGCATGACGTCCAGGACTGAAGCGGACGAAGCATCCAGGCCGCTGCCAATGCGCTGCGCGCCGGCCAGCACGTCGTCTGGGTCGGTGAGTACATATCCCCGCACTGCATCGGAGCTCAGCGCTGGTGCTCGTGCACTGTGGTCGGGGCTAATTGCGTGCAGACGCAGCAGGTGCGCCGCTGGTGGCCCGCCGCTTCAACGACGTCCTGTTCGATGCGCCTGCTGCAACAGGTCAACGGCTCTCACCGCCCCACGCCTCTCCTGCTGAGCTGCAAAGCCGCTTCCACCACGTCACGGCGGCCACGCTGGCACATTTACTGGCTCTGTTCGCACGCCCGCCTCCTTCGTTCCCGCCGCCAAACACCAGTCTCGTTGTTATCGACTCGCTGTCAACCCTGTTCGATAACGCGTACCCCCGCAATGCAGATGATCGCGGGGCGAGGAACAAGAGCGACCAGGCGCGCTGGGCCGCAGGACGCAAATACGCCGTCCTGAATGAGCTGATTTCGATGCTGACCAGGGCCGCTGCGCTGCACGACATCGCACTTCTCCTCACATGCCAGACCATCACTCGGATTCGCGGTGGCTCAAGGGCTCTCTTGGTTCCCGCACTATCAGGCGCAGAATGGGAGGCTGGGATATCCACTCGACTGGTTTTGTTCAGAGACTGGGTTCCGGGGCAAGGGAAGTGGACTGAGGCCGACGCTGATAGATTGCAAAAAGCCCGGTTTGTTGGCGTCGTCAAGGCCAATGGCGTCGCTATGGCCGACGAAGGTGGTGTCGGCAGCGTGGTTCCATTTGCTGTCGAAAGTGTGAGTACTATACTATCCGCAGAGCCTACAATATCGGCGACGCAGAACAACGTCCCGTACGACGATCACCCGTTGACATGCTTCAGGCGGGCCTTTGCGACATGAACATTGCTGCAGTCGATATTGCGGCTGCCATGCTCCCAACCCAGATCAAACCGCCTAAACGAAGTTTCACGGACATTGGCGACGACGAGTATGAGGACGCCGACTCTGATGAACTCTATGGCTGGATTGAAGATGACGAGGTCGCTGCGGAGGGCCTTCTGACTGACGAGCTAGCTATCAGGCACGGCGTCAACGCTCCAGAATCTCGTGCAACACCACATGCGGAACCCTCCACAGGCGACGTTGCAGAAAGGCCGAGTAAGAAAGTTGTGCGACCTGCTACCTACTAAACGCTAATGCTGCTCCGGACGAACCTGTCCACCGAAGCTTACTACCTTCTAGAAGTTTCCTTGCCCAAATGTCCGTGTCAGCAACACGATACCACAACGGTGCTTATCTGAGTCTCTGGGGCTCGGACTGCGCCGTTGTTGCCCCATCATGCTTCCCCGGCGCAGCTATCTCGGCTGAGGTAGACGCGGTCAGCACCAATCAAGACGATATCGATCCTTGAATCTCGCATCTATCCGGACCACCCAGAGGCCCCGCGTGCCAGGTTCACTCCATTTTGCCGTGTGGGGTCGACCACACACCGCGGAGAACGATCCACACCACATTTCTCAACACCATCAAAAGTTCGCTCAAGTCCGCCATAACGCTCACATCAGCAGCACGGAAGCGGCAATCTAAGTATCTGCACCACTGTGTCCAATACATGTTCACAATGGACCTCCAACCTATTCTTCCGGCGGCAAATACGAGGAGAGACGATCCTCCTCTCGTCCTCGGGTTGCTTTCTAGAACGTCGCATCCTTCGAGCATCAAACTGCCAAGAATCCGGGGTCTGTGTTGCGAGAAGCAATCACACAATCCTTATCCCACAGCAATCAGACACGTGCGACAGGGCAAAGCAGAGCACGGACGGCTTGTCGTCCGACGCGAACCCGTATTTGCAAGGATCGGGGAAGCCGCGACCCAGACTGCTGGGACTGCTGACCGGCAAAATTGTGTCCCGTTGTGGAAACGGTGTTGCTTTTTTGTGCTCGACCCCGAGCTTGTGGCGGAGTTACGAGTCTGGGGTTCAGGAGCGCGGAGACGCGGTCTGGGCCTGGGAATCCCGGTTTCTTTTGCGAGAGGGGCGTGGGGGTGCGAAGCCAGGCTCCAGCTATCGAGGTTTTAGATGGACTTTAGGCAATCCTCTGGACAGTAGAAGATTTCAGCAATAGGTAAACTTATGGATATATATCCTTACAAAGCCCTACGGTATCTAGCATACTAGGTAATGTCTGAAGCAGAACCTGTACGGAGTAGAGGTGAGACTCGAGAGGACGTAATTCAGAGGACGCGAGTGGTCCCATGACTCTATGAGCATGTTGAGGAGATCTTGTGTTCCAAACTTGGCGTACCACCTGGGAAATTGAGAATACCCGGTCGAAGGTGTTGCTACCGCCCACCTACGCGCCGACATGAGCTGGGGATGGACATGGGCCCTGGGGATGGGGCGGCAGGAGAGGAGAGATCAGCTGTGGGGTTAGGCGTTGGAACTTGGGCGGGCGAAGGCGGGCGAGTCGAGTCGTGAGACACATGATACGATATGATATGATTCGATACGAAGCAAAGAAAGACAGCAGTTTGAGACGACGACCGACCGACTCGGCAGGGCACGTGGCGTCGCTGAGTGATGGATGTGGATGTGCAGAGTCCGTGAGTGAGACCTCGGACGCAAATTCAGGAGTCGATAAAGGAACAACGTCTTGTTGTTGTTGTTGTGTCTGTTCTATGCAAGTTGTGCATGGGTTTTACGGCATGGTCATGGTATGGCGCGATTCTGTGGCTTACTTATGTAGGTAGGTAGTGGTAGCACGAGAGCAACGCAATCAACTCGTACGTACGTACAGAGTGCGCAAGCCCTTGTCTTGTGTTGTGTTGAACGACTGACTCTCCTTCTGACCTGACCTGAACCGAACTGAACCGAACTGAACCGCAAGTACCCCGTACATGGCACATGCCATGCCATGCCATGCCGTAGACTGACTAGGCAGTAGTAGATAAAACAAGTCCTGCGTTGCAGCGGGCCGTCGCCGTCGCCGTGTGCGGAGTAGCAGTATGTAGATAGATAGAGGCTACCAGCTCGCAGTAAACCCAACATCGTAGTCCTTCCTTCCTTCCTGGCCCAGAGGAACCCATCTCTGCCTTACCGCTGCGGCTGACATCGACCCGGGTGCACCAACACGGCCCGCATCCTACAGTGAGACCAGGGCGTTGTGTATTGTTTGCTTTATTCCCCAACTAACCACCCCTAGATACCTACCGAGGTACTTAGGTACTTTGTGCAGCATGTATGTAGGCAGGTATGTCATCGTGAACATACATAGGCAATAACCCCGAGAGAAGCAAAAGCAGGAATGAATCGCCATGCAGCAAAACTACGCGAAGGAGGGGGTGGGTTGGGTGGGTTGGCTACGCTACCTCCTCCCGTACGTTTGAGGGGAGGATGCATGTGCCTACCCCAGGATCTTGCGACTCCGCGAAATAATGGAATACGAGCACGTTATCGTGGCTTCCTATCGCCAATAATGCAGTGCCCCCGACCCCCCGCCCTCCCCACACGAATTCGCGAGCTTTTTTCGAGAGTTCGATTTGCGGTTAAGGCGGTGAGAAAGACTGAACTCACTGTTCAGCACTAGCCTGGCCCGGTAGGTAAGCTGAACCCCAGACTTTGCTTGCGCGTTGCCGTGTGCCGTGTGGCTATCGCGGGCGGGCCACGCCTTGCTCGCCTCCGTTCCCGCGCAACCCGCGCCCTGTTTTACAGTTGCATTTGGAGTAGTGCCGCTGGGGAAGGGGGGAGGGAGTGGAGTGTGGGTGAGGGCTAGCCAGGGTGGAGATCGAGCTGTGCCGGTTCGCTTCGCTTCGGGGTTGGACTGACGGATTGTGGAATGGGCGGTCTGTAAACGCCGAAGGCGGAGGCTGTGGTGAAGGTTGTGGAGGGTGACGGAGGTGGCCTTCGAGGTTTCGGCGCAAAGAGCGGCGAGGGGGTAAGCGTGTTGTACAGAGCATTATGCGGCTTGGCTGAAGACTCGCTACATGTGCGGTTTGTGCATTACTCTCAGGGGGGTTGAGCGAGTGCTTTTGTCGCAGTAATTATGATGCTGTGTGGAGAAAACATGGGAGAAGGGGTGTGCCATGCGGCTGGGATCGGATAGGACGGGGATGGGGAAACGCATGCGGTGTGATAGGGAGCGAGCGGTTGCTAGTCTTGCTAGACGAAAAAGCAAAAGAGATGGGCATGACAGTCCCGAGCAGCCGGTAAACTAGTCGTGGAGCGGCTAGAAGGGGAAGGCAAACGCGGGGTGGATGCGGACACGATACCTTGTTGTTCATGCCATCTCTCTTCTGCCTTTTCTTGTCGTGCTAATGAACCTCTGTGAGGCCTGGGCGTTGGGGAGACGTCATTGTATGCTCCGTAGACGACTCATCTAGGAAGCGATGGCTATGATGCCATCTATCGTGAGATAATACGATGCGACGTCGGCTGTGGCTTTGCTTGAAATGATGTGATAGTGATAAGAAGCCTGTGGCGCATACGGTAGTAGTGTGGGGTGAACAGCCGGGGGTGCCGAATACCGCCAGAAGGTGTGATGCGAATTCGTTTGACGTGACCGTATCCGGTCTATATAGCAGCCGTGTTAATAATAAGAGAGTTGCTATGTTTCGGTGGGAGCGTGGGGTTGTCCTGCATACACAGTACTTTTAGCATCTGATGATACTTAGCATGGGATCGATCGATGTGATAACAAGGAGTAGCGTCCAAGAGCAGGGAGAGAAATGAAACCACGAAGCCTTTGCGATATCGGAATGTTCGCGGTGCGATATCTATGCTTGCCTTGATTTGCCATGCGGTGAGAATAGCAGCCGTCGCGGCTCCACCCACGCTCGCTACGGGGCGAAGATACGGGCAGATCGAAGCGAAAGCTGCCAGATCACATTTCCTGGAGAAAATGAAATTGCCGGCCAGCGCTTGAGAACGTGCCGTTGGACGCGTGGTGGAGTAGGGCTATCGCGATTGGCCCGCCTTGTGACATCTTGGGGTATTCTTGGAACACAAGACGAGCAGGTTTCTGCACGTAGTCATGCTCCGGTGAGGATTCTCGATGCGGAAGTGGTGGAGCATGGAGCTCTCCGGACAATTTTTCAATGACAGTTCGTGGTGGTGTGGCTTCAGATGACTGATGGACTTGTCAAGCGGAGCTGAGCTGAGCTGGGGAAGTTAGAAGCTAGCGGTGGGGTAATGACCGGTGCTCGGTCTCGACCGTGTTAGCAACGTCGCAAGATCTGTGGGTCCGAGTTCAGGGCATCATCCGGATTCCGCCGAGTTGTCTTGAACTTGGTGGACCGCAGTCCGATAGCATAGCGAGGTTACGCAAAGTCACTTGCGGTATATTGCACGAGGCAGACGTGCAGAAATACGGTCGCCAAACTCCGCTCGTTGCCTAGGAATCTTGTGTCCGAAATGGCTACAGTATCGAGACCTGCAGCCACAGGTAGCCAACCCCGGAATCGCCATATTACCCCAAGCGACCGCCGAGAGATACTGCAAGCTCCTCACGAGTCGATATTGCACTTGTTGTACAGACGTCTTGTCGGAGATTGGCGCCGGGTTGGCATCAGGTACCTGAGCCGGTGGTATATTGCCGCCAGATTTCGGTAAAAAGGTACTTTCATCGAGGTAGCAACGTTATCCCACCGGAAACTCTCATTGGCCCGCAGCTACAACACTACTAGGCACGATGTCGGTCCGAGATCCCGCGGCTGCATAGAATGAGTTGGCTTTTCCAGGCGGGGAAATTCCAACGAAGGACCTGTGCTCATTGCTGTAGTAGGCTTCAGCAACCCATGACATGGAGAAAGGTGGACCCGGATGGTACGTACCTCTAATGCATGTAAATTGCTTCCCAACAGAAAATCTGTACAGTGCGTCCCCATCTCAGCTCGAACACCGCTAATTATAACGTTCTTCTAGCTGATAGTGTACTTGTGTTCCAAAAATGCTTGTCTGGGCTTACGTGCATCGTACTCTTTAGCCGCCATACTACTCTGCGCCGCAAGCCCACGTTGGGTATATTGCTTCACAATTTGACGCGCAGGAAGAAGCACCATCGCGAGTTCTCCGTACTTTTTTGTAAAGATAAGGTAGATTCTCGAGTATCGAGATTAGATTGCGAAGGATCTGCAGCGTAGATTAACCTGCAGGTGCGAGGCCTAACCGGTGTGGACGCCCACGTTGCCGACAACGAGCTTGACTTGGTGCCATTGGTATGAGTTTCCACATGTTGCCTTCAGACCTTCACATGTCACCGAGCTTTTTTCCTGTGTTGAATCCGGATAAAGGTCCCTAAGAAGACTGAATAAGCCCGCACATGTCGGATGGAAGGAATATGTACGCCCATAGCTAGAGGACGATGTGGAGAACGAGCGACAGTGGGTCTGTCTAGTGGATTTCAGGCCTGATAATGATGAATTATCAGACACTATCATCTCCCTGCTTTTCCGGCTATACCTGCTAATGGCTGATGATTGCATGATCTACAGCATTGATTGACAGTGCCGCGAACCGAATACCGGAGACCTGGTACTGTACGGAGTAGGTATGAGATTGATAAAGACTGTGTACTTTCGGACGAGATTACGCGACATGAAGATCACGCCTTTGTTGATCAAGGTACATCTGCTGGAACATGCTGCGATCTGGAAGAATCATGGCTACTACACGCTACGCATTAACCGGTGGGACAGTTAAAGGACATCCAACGAGCTACCCCAGAGTCGACGGAAAGAGATGCGACTTGTCGCGTTGAGCCTTCACCTGTTCCGGTGGCGTATTTTATAGCGTGATGTTAGAACTGATTCCCTCGCCAATACGGCCGAGTTACCGGGTACAATCCCTATAGAGGATTTGCTGTTAAGGTAGCGTACCCGCAAGGACGGCGAAATAGGAGTCTTGACGATTTCTAGTGGTGCGAATATACCGGCCATTTGACATGAAACTAAGCTTAGAATGGGTAGCGGGGTGTAGCGCGGATAGATGGTAGCCCTCGTAGGAAGAACGGATGACAGATTGTGGAGACCCCACAGTGGGCATAGCAGCCGGTAGTTGCAGACCAAAGCCGAGTCCATCTTTCACTAGGTGGTAGAATCGATCCTCCTAAGCGTCCAGAGTCGAGAAGCTTATCTAGTACGAGAACTCGATTCATCGCAGGGGTTGCAGTCTTGCTAAGCGTCAGGTATTCAGGCTATCTCTTCAACACTATTACGGTAGTGGGGCATGACCGGATGTGCTTATCTCTGCTCCAAGCATCGCGAGATCCTATAGTAGGTTAGTGAGCTCGATTTGGATAGATCTTGGGCCAGATGTCGCCATGGTTAGCCCGACGCCGATAGCACGAGACGTACCTAGAGATTGGAGGCAGTGCTCCGGTCTCTCCCCTACTCGCCATGGGTAGCGGCCATCATTGTTCCACGATGTGCGGGAAAGCGTTAGCGACGGTGATACGCCCCCGACAGGTTACATCCTCGTTGCGACCATGGTCTAAACTCAGCGGGCCTGGCGACGTAAATCGGGACGATAAGAATAGAAACCGAAGCAGACCAGTCAGAGAAGATTGATTTTCTGGAGAGACGTGTCCCGCCGATATCGTGGTGCTGCGACAAGACAAGCTTCAGCAGATTTTGGGGGTCGGTCGGGTTGGAGCCAAATCTCATCTTCCTACGCGTTGGCGGCCCGCAAAACTCAATAGCTCCTGCTGCTCGCCGGAAACCGCTTCCGTTAAAGCCTCTGCCGCAACAATGATGGTTCACCGTAGTCCAGACTCAGACTCTCAGAGGCTCTTGAGGCACGGGACTCCGCTGCATGCGCAGCCATGATCGCCTTGCATGGATGCCGGGTCCGGGGTGCAGTTCGTCAGACGCACCAAAGCTTCCCGACCCATCATCAACTATGTTGAAGCACCACAAGGCCCACGCAAGTGTTACCCAGCATCCGGTTCCCAATGGTCGCCGACGATAAGGCAGTCGTCGTTTTGGTGAGATGGCAGGGGTGCTGGTGTTGCGGATGTCACTGGGTGCCGAGTGCGGAAGGTTGCGTTGGGTGCATAGCGCACGTTTCCACCTCTGGTAGGACAGTCGAAGAGATTTTGAGCCCACTATCTAAAGGGCTAACGTTGTCTTTGCACGTATCTGTCAGAGGCTAATGCCCCATGGCTCCTATCGGGGTTGGAACTTGGAAGTGTGCTGGTGTTAAATTTCCCGTGTCGACTGCGCGCGATTCCTGGCCACTGATGGCACCTTGTGCCTGGCGAAGCCTGGGGTGCGATTGCGGAGAGCGCAAGTGCGGAGGCTGCATTGGCGCTGGTGGGCTTATCGTCGCCCGACGGCGCTGAATCCTGATGGGAGGTGTGGACGGAAGACGGAGTGTGTGTCGTGCAAAAAGACATGCCCAGGTGGAATGTGCCATTATGCTTGCACTACTGGCTGCGTGGTCGTTACTCACCGCATTTTCTGGCTGCCCTTGCTGCGCGCGGGCTGAAACTGCCCGTGGGGAACAGTGAGCGGAGGAATTGGTGTGTCGAGAAAGTAAGCACGTAGGATGCTCTCATGATACAGGTTCGTTCCAATGTTGAGAAAGCCGTGCCAACGCCTTGGAATCTCCCTTGTGCATCCGTCCCCTGCGCGCCTTCCTCCTTCTCCACTTGGCATCCAAATCACGTCACAGATTTCCATCGCGTAATAGCAGAGTTACGTTTCCACCTTAGGTGGGACAACAGTGTACACGCCAGGCCAGAGCTGGCACTCAGGCGGTGCGTACTTGATCATACCCCGCCGTGTCCACCGTACTGGGTTAGTTTCTAGAAACGTGCGGTGAGGGCGGCAGCTATGAGCATGAGTGTTCAATTACGTGCTGAGCTGAGGTTGTGTCTATAAATCTGCCTATGCGCAGGCACCCTGCACAGCGGTCTGTATGCCACTTCCTGCAAGTAAAAGGGAAAAAGGAAAACTCTTGATAATACAGCGGCTGCAGATCCGTAGGATCGCGGGGTATGATTGAATTCAACAAGGAAAACCAAGTCTACAGGGATGGGTGGATAAAAAAAAGAAAACCCGGCATGTATCCAGCATTAGTATCCCTCCTCATCTATCCTCCTAAATAGCTGTGTGATGCTCGCTCGCTCAGAATGACTTTCCAACAATGCTGCCGTAACTCCGTGATGCGCTGTCCTTTCAGATGAATCAGAATCGATCCATCAAATCGTTACCGGCCAAAGAGCCAGCTGTCGAGGAGTTGCCCGACGAAAACCCACTACTTAAATTCAGAAGGTCTTGCACAGCTACTTTGGGGACTTGGGGGACTGGCAGTTTTCGCTGAGCGCCTTCCGGTTTCGAGATGATGTCACCAATCCTCAGTCCGGATGATTGGCTCGGAATGTACGGCTGCTCAGTATTTGTGGAAGGTTCCATTGGAGCGAGGGCTGGTACGTGATGCAGGCTCAAATGTCGAAGATGCGGAAGCTGAACGTCGTTGAATCCATGTGGACGCAGGCGCGGCGAATGCGCAGGCGTGGCAAGTGGAGTGTGGTCCGGCGTTGGCGAGCATGAGTCATGAGAAAAGGTCGGCGATGGCGGCGCCGTTGACAAGGGCGAGCCTGGCCGCGACCTTTTTGTCATCCGGTGTGCATACGGGTCGTCATCTTCGTGTGAATGCGACCTAGACATGGGTTGTGAGGCAAATGCATACTGTGATAGACCTGGGAGCCGGCCACTGTTGTATGGATGATAGCCGTGGCTGGTTAAGTGGCGGTTGACTTGCGAGAACGACTGGGGTCCGGGATGCCGCTGCTCCAGTCTGGACGCCGCATCCGCTAGCAGATCGATGTTCCGTCCCATGGCGTTAGGGCTACCGCCGCTTCGATAGGACGAAAGATCCGACGCAAGATTGGGTGAGTAGTTGGAGAATGAGTGCGGAGGCGAAACGTTTGGCGAGCCGATGTTGGAACTCGGTGCAGAACGAGAGATTGGCTTCGATGGCGGAGGCATCATATGTGCCATCGACGATCCAGGTTCCATCATTCCAGCGGCAGCGGCCACAGCAGCGGCATTGTGCTTGTTACCGCGCCTGGAGTTGGGGTTGCTGTGTATCCTCGAGTGACGAGTGAGCTCGTCTGATCGGCTGAATCGTTTTGAGCATGCAGGGAACGTGCAAGCATGCGGTTTCTCTCCCGTGTGCGTCCGGATGTGCCTGGTCTGGTGCTCGAGACGGTGGAATGCTTTCTCACATAACGGACACTTATAAGGCCGAGGGAGATCCTGGCGTGAGTCGTCCTGGGTAGGCTGAGCGTTCTGTAGCAGAGGAGCCATGAGGCTCACAACGGCTGTAGCCATAGGAGGCTGAGCGGCGACGCCTTGGTTAAGATTCGAGGGCGAAAGATGGTGATGTTGTTGCTGTGGCTGGGCGGCGGAGGCGTCTGGGTTGAGTAGATTGTTAAGACCGACGGACGAGGCAGACATGTGATCAGCACCGCGGCTGCAAGGGCGGGTAGCGTGGTGTGGAGGAGTGTTTAAGTCTGGCGGGCGAAAAGGCTCGTGAAGGATGGGGTGGGATGGGAGGTTAAATAGTACCGAGATTCGGTGACGAGGAAAGCTTGTCTGTGCTCGCTGGATTCCCCACGCTCTTGCTGGCGAGGATCAGCCGACGCCGGGAAAGGAGAAGGTTCGAAGGCGCCAAGCCGAAGGGGTGGAGCGTTTTCGTTTTGGGTGCCGTGGGTGGTGAGCAAATACGGAGCAGCGCGTGCAGGCCTGGCCCTGGTCTGCAATGCTGACGGCGGCGGATCCTGACGCGCGGGCTTACAATAGATTAGGGCTGCGCGCACCGTGGACGGCGGGCGCTGTCGTGCAGCTGGCGATATTGACGACGGCGGGGAGGCGCAGCTTGATCTCACAGCGCAGGGCACTGGAAACGACCCTTGCGTCGGACGCCGGGGCTGAGAGGGCGAGGGGCGGACGGGCAAGACAGCGGCTGGTATCTGGAGAAGTCCCGGCGTGGCTCTTATTCGGCGGCCCAGTAGTATTTTGCGGACGTGGAATTGTGGGATATGTGGAGAAGACGCGCGAGCCACGGTAACGCCAGTGTCAAATTTTTTTTTCTTGCTGGCCGCGCTGGGTGTGTGGCCAGGGGCTCGAGGGAGCGGTGAGCCGGGCTCGAGGGCGCTGCGCTGCTGCTGGCGATGCTGAGTGATGCGTGTGCTGGCACCGGGGATGGGGGGCGAGGCTGTCAATGAATGGCTGCGGATGCGGGATGGGAGTGGGAGTGGGAGGGGGAGTGGGCGGCGGGGAGCGTCGAAACAGTCGCGCAGTCAGCCGAAGGCACGAACAGGCGTCTTGTCCAAGTATGGGCGGCGGGCAGCGAGCTGAGCAGCTCTCTCTGGCTCCGTGGCCCAGACACAACGGACAGCGGGAGATGACTAGAATATCAGAATGCCCCGTGGTGGTGTGCTGAGAAACGTGGACAGGCAGCGGGGGCTGTGGCGGTGTTTCGCAGCAGCAGGCGGGGGCCAGGTCGGCGTGTGGAGTCTGGAGTGTGGACCGTGGAGGGCCGAGGCAGGTGCTGGAGTCGCGGGCAAGGCCGGGGGGAAGGCGCGTTCTGGAAGAGAGCGCGGGGATTCTGTGCTTCTTTCTCCCTCCGGTGCTTTGGCAGTCAAGTTATACCGCCCTCCTCGCTCCTGCTGCCCCGGCGCCCACCACACCGCCGCAGTCACCACCGTGTCAGCTATTGGCGACGCAGCACTGTAAGACGACGGTTACACGGCGACTGCACCACTGCACCGAATGCAAGGACGGCCAACATGGCCCCTCACTGGCTCTCGGCGCCTGCGACCCTTCCGCAGCGTGTATCTCGCAGAGGCCACTGGAAGCTTCAGGACGCAGCATTGCAGCCTGGCTGGCCGCGTCCTCGCTCCGGCCGCAGATGCAGTCAACTGTCGAGGGCTTTGGAGCCACCCTGTCACTCGGTGTCACTCTGTATAGCCTGGCTGACTTTGCGACCTGGGGATACTGTCAGGAGCCCTGGGAGCGTGCCGCGGGGGGGTGGTCACTGGTGCAGTCGACTGCCTGCGCAACGATCGTCCTCTCCGTCGCCCACCCAGGTCGAGATCGCGCATGTCAGATATGGCGGGCGCTGGCCAATGGCGCCCCGCGTCCACCCTGCTGGATTCATTATTTGGAAGTTTCACCGCAGCCCTGGAGGCAAGTGTGGGGGTCGGGCGGTCGCTTTGCGGGCGCTGATCTGGGGTCTCCGTGAGCTCAAGCAAAAGCATCTCTCCTTCCTTCGGCGCCCGTAGTGCGCACCTCTGAAAAAGGCTGCCCGCCCCCACCACATGCCCGCAACAACCAACACCATTCGCACCGCACCGCACGCTGTCTAACGTGGGCCACCATGGTGAGCAGAGCGCTGCCGACCGGGCGCCGCGCATCCGTACGGGCCGCGTCGACGTAGAATGCGTGGTTCGTCCCGAAGGCTGTCTGAAATGAACTGCAAGAGTCGGTGAGGCACTCTCTGTAGACTGTCCCCTCCCGACCTACATAGGCAGAATCCCGCTCTCTGCATCGCAGCGCCCAGCGAGCACGGCATGCGGCCCCCGGATGCCTCAAGATTGGCCCTGGCTGGGACAACGGCGTCGGGCCATATCCAGCCCCGGTCGTTGCCTTTCTGCCACCACTGGCGAAAGGCGAAGAGGCGGGGTGGCCCTGGCCACTTGGCTGCTCGCAGAAGATCAGTGGGGGGTGCACAGCAGACTGCAGTGCGGGAGCGCGAGCCGAGTCCCCCGCTGCACTGCTGCTCAGCACAAAGACCCGACGGTTATACAGCTTGCGTTATCGGGACCGTCGTGTTGGTGACGGCGGACCTGGGCAGCAAATGCAGTTCTGGCGTCTGCCTCCGCGACCGAGTCTCATCCGAGGGTGCGGGGAAAGTCGGGCGTCAGGAGGCGGATGGCACTCCGGCATGCCCGGCGACAAAGAAGTCCAGGTACCATCATGTCCACATCATGTATGCACGTGGTGAAGCAAGACTTACTGATCGACCTCGGTACATCGGCATCAGAGAAGCCCCATGGAGGAGCGGCGAACGTCTATTGAGACGCTAGGTACTGGCTGCTTTCTCGTCGCCGGTCTGTTGCCGATGTTCTCCACAAAGCTCGACTCAGAGTAAGAAATCGGGAGTTTCGCTCCCTTTCGGCGAGTAGATTTATCGCACTCCGATAATGTCAATATGCGACAGCTAGTGGACAGAACCCCAGGGGACACGATCGCCGGCGCTCTAGCCTCAGCCGATGACCTTTTCTTCTCTGTAGCGTTTCAACTTGCCAAGCTCTTGAGTCCGCTACCCAGCTTATTCCCGCACAGGAATACCTATCGAGCCACACAACCGCTAGTCCGCCGCTTGGTCTAAACACCGACCGTGATACATTCCGAACAGGCAATTTGGGCGGCACTTGAGCTCACAGATCAAGCTTCGCGGCCCCGCAGTTTACTGCTCTTTGTTCCACTCTGGGTTCGGTTGGTAGCACTCTCGATTTGAGAGGTGCAATGTCATCGATACAGTTCCTCTCAGAAAGGCTTCCGTGGTATTGTCTTCATTCAGGGGCCCGTAGCCAGATTCCCCCGCTGTCGAGCGATTTACAATACCAATTTTCATTTAACAGAGTTACTCTAACTAACCCCAGGAAAATCACCCCTTCTAGAACAATCCTGTTCCGCAACCCAATTGCATATACATCTTCTTTCCATGAAAGTATCCGGGGTCTCGCGCATTGGCTACATCATCACGTCCAAGTAGCCCCAACAGGACTGAAGCGACTCTTCCGAAAGAGTGGGGATGTGGAATGGCAGCGAACAACATTTTGAGCAAATGTGCTTCACCATCTCGAGAGACGAAACTTTTTCCCCGGCTTTGTTTCTGGTATGGGGCCAATCGTTCGTTGAACGACTACGCTATCTGTATCCCCCTCTATCTCTTCAAATCGACACCATCCAGACATCACCCTGGGTGACAGGTAGAACAAGATCTTGCTAGGTGATACTCTGCTTGGAACTTTTCCATACTTATTCCCGGAGCGTGCTTCCGGTCGGTGAAGATCAAAGCGAAATCGTAGGTGGTAAGACTACAGAGCACACCATATATTCTCTGCAGCGTGGTCCGCTCTTCCAATAGTTACTACCCAGTATGCAGCTAGTATCCACAGACTAATGTCTGATATCTTAGTGGCGTTCTCAACCAAGTTATTTGATCGCACTGACGGGGTTCCAGCGCAGGATTCTGGTGACCGTCTGTTGATCACTACTCCTATCAGCACCTAGTCATATCACCTATACACAGCCTGAGGCACCCGGCACAATCGCGTTTCCGCGTCTTGCGAAGGAAACAGGCTAAAACAAACTTAGTTCTTGCGAGGACACGGCGATTAGTATGAAGTTCAGACACTAGACACGCTCAGTAGGATTTACTACTTTACAGACAAGCAACGAAAACGTCTAGCAGATGAAACAAGGATGAAGGATACCAAAGATTCGGCAGCCCGTAGGAGACTCGCTTGTTATATTCTATCTAGATTGATTGGGCCAGTTTGTATACCTCCGCTACCCCCGCCGAAGAAGCTACATATAGGGCGAACTCTTCATTTAGAGCCTATATAGTATATACCCTCCATTGACACTGGTTCAATGGAATCAAGACTCGCGGGATACGACTGGGATAGTTGACCCCAACATGGATCGTCACTTGCAAACAATTACGGCAACTAAGCTCAGATTGGAAATGACATATAGGACACAAAACGACGTTGGGGGGGCTACAAGTTATGCCATACAAGAGACTAATCCTACGAGAGGGTTCCGACGACAGACGGAGGAACCTGCGGGGACCTTCGATCATCTTAGCAAAAGGAGCATAATCACAAGATGAATGGCACGATCGCCAGTCACTACCACAAACTCCTCGCTTAGTTCAGGTTTGTTCGATAGATGTTCGTTTCTGGTTCGAGTTTCTCCTTCCCAGCTCCATCTTGTACCGTCGTCTCATTCAGTGCAAATCAAGGTGCCCAGGACATCATGGGCATGAGGGCTGAAGAACGTCTAGAGCGGCTACGAAACGTAAAGTTAGTGATGTGCCTTTTTCATGTCTCTTTTCGTAGCCACGCTGATAAGAGACGATGGAGAGAAGGGGACCAGCTGACTTACCCAGGTTCTCCTCAATACTGCATGTGCCCAAGCATGCTGTAACCGCATCTAGGAAAACACCACAGAGGCACGCGTTATCTGCGTTCGGATCGCATCCCGCTTGTACCTCGCTCTCGTCCCAGCAGGCTTGCTACAGCTACGATTAGCTAAATCCAATCCCCGCGGTCGCTTGGAAAGCTCCCTGAACGACAGTACGTACCGGACACTGCCCAATACTGGACACCTCTGCCTCCTGGGGAGCAGCTACTGGAGAAGCGTATACAACAGCACTGGCACCGGCCAGTAAAGCTGTCAGGAGGAAGCGCATTTTGGATATCTTTTTCAGAAAACTGCAGGGTTTGATATTGAATAAACGAGAGGAATTTGAACGCAACAATACCGAAAACGAGGGAGTCGAAGTTGATGTCTTGAGCTACTATGTCTGCCCAAGTAGGATATATACCTTCTTGGTTCCTGTATCAGACATATTACTTCGCGCCCCACACATTTTATGCGCACTACCGTTTCGAATGTCCCGCGCGCCGGGCTGTTACAAGTCTGGGGCTGACGCGCGCACGGGAATCCGCGGCTTCATCCCCGCTTCATCCTGCCCTTCTCTGACATCGGACTTGGAAAATGCATGCTGGAATAGAGGTGGTGGTGTCTGCTACTAGGCTGGATCGTAACATTCGCCATCACGTGATTCTGCGGCCGTTTCAATTCCCACCCCGGTGCCACGCTCTCCCTGTTCTCTACCCGCTTGTGGCGCTCGTTCCGCTTCTCCTGTCACGCGCTATCCTGACTACTATCGATAGGGCTATTGTGCGATGCGAAGGCGGCATCGCTGAAGCTACACTCCCCCATCACACTAGGCAGCGGGACTGGGTCAACTCGCGGTGCCAGCTTCCAATTCTATCCTGACGATAACCTGTTCAGCAAAGCTCCTGGTTACGAAAATGGGTCAAGGGGAAGCATGAGCGACGTCAGCTCTCTCTTCCTTTCCCCGAACAAGAAAGAGAGAGTTTGAGGAGCAAACCTGTGCTGGGATCAAGTCGCCGATGCAATGGTGTGAATACGTTATGAAACAAAGCTGATGGCCAGTTCAGGAAGTTGGTGCGAGAATAGCAAGATTAGTGAGGAAGTTCAAGTTTCTCGTACAGCTTTCATTGATACTATACCGGTCCTGTCTTGTGCAGCTTCCATCTTGCCATAGGAGCCGGACGTATCTATTAGTTCTCTTGAGAGCCATTTGTATTCAGTACGAAGCTGTTGGGGCTGATCATGATCGTATGTAGAGAGAAGTGTGTTCCTCAATCGACGTGGCAGTAAGCTTACCTGTTCCGAGCTAGTTAGCTCGGCTCATTTGTAAGCAGAGCTGCGAACCTCCACTCCTCGAACTTCCTATCCTCATCATCTCCACGAACAACTAGCCTCACTTATGGAACGAATGGCGCGCAAAACCGATCCCAGCCAAGATGATTGGCACAATGTTCAAGACAGCAAGAAGCGGAAGCAGATTCAGGATCGGCTAGCACAAAGAGCCAGGCGTAAGTCTTCCTCTCAACCTGCCGCAGAGTGCGTGATACACAGGTGAACGCGGTTTGGCGATCGTTGCAAGGCATAAACATACGCACTTCATCTCTTCTGTACCTGATTGTCCCAAGGGTTGTTTCCCGGACCCTCGGCTATCGGAAACGCTGAGCGGCATTCTAAACGTTGCTAATTGGCCTGATGCGTTCCAGGTAAACGATTGCGCGAAGCAAAGAACAACTCAAAACACGATGCTCAGCTGGCTGAAACACAGGCCCCAGATGACGCGCAACCAGACGATGAGTCTCAGGTTGCCACGCTAGGGCCCGCATTCCATCTCGTTTCTCAGGAGCGCCTCGAGTTATCGACGCTGGATCTAGACGGAGCGGGAGCCTCATTATCATCGGCATTATCAAGCGTAGAATTTGCTCCGTTCGTCGCAGAAACCGAACCCTTTTGGAAAACGCAGTACCTCCAGGCTATCGCACCTAGACTTCCTGTTCAGACACATTTCCCACTGACCATTTATGGTGCACTCTACATCAACGGACAAATCCTGGGTATTGGCTGTAGTACTGTGGTTCCAGCCAGGTCGACGCCATGCACTCCAGATATACCACCGTCCCTCCATCCTACACAGCTGCAACTTCTGACCATTCACGCTCGCTGGATCGATAGACTCCCCTTCCCAAAAATGAGGGACTCGCTCATAAATCTTAGCGGTATTATTGATGAAGAGGAAATATTGCAAGATATTGCCTTGATACCAAGCTTTACCTTTGTTCCAGGCCACGCCCCCTGGGATCCGCGAGCCTGGAAATGGGAGAAACCTTTCGCAGATAAATGGGGATATCTCCTTTTTTAAACACCATGGAAACAGAGTCAAGATTTCGTTATAGGGGATGCCATTTATGGGAAGATGCAGCAAAAAGTGCGCTAAGCGCCCGCTTTGAATACACAGCAGGACCCCCCCAACTTCAACACTGAGTTGGAAACCCGACCTCGAGGCTTTGGTACATTTCTCCAGGGCATACTTCTAGGACTATATTACCCCAAGGATTCGAAGACGGAAAACAAGTTTCGCGAATCGCAACACTCAACAGCGTCTTCGAACCTCAGCACTTAGCAGCAGTGGCCAAAATCCAATCCACCACCTTCTCTGGCGCCGTCACACTCGGAACATGATCACACGGAAACCTAGTCACATCCACAGCATTCCCGGACTCTTTCTCAATCATGTCGATACCCGCCTGTTGCACCGACGGCGGCACACATTCATCCTTCTCGCAGAAGAGATACGACACCGGCACATCCTTGTACCCCGCATACGTCAACTCACTCGCGAAGCAAAGTGGCGAGTGCTGCACGAAATTCGCCACTTCTTTGGTGGCCTCCTCGGGAGGGAGAGAAGAAAACACAATTTGGCCTGCGAGTGCCAGATCGGGAAGATACAACCAGCCATCCTGTTTGTCATTTCAGCAAGTTGACTTGCATCTCTTGAGCCCAGATCCAGACTCACACCGTCAATCGCTTGATAGCCCGACCGCGCATCCGCCATCAACGCACCCGCCGTCACTCCGATCGGTGGCACCAACGAAGTCATGAACCCCAACCGCACCACGCCGCCCTTCTTCCCTGCTTTCTCTCGCTCCGCTTTGCTCAACCCCTTGATGCTTTCACTAGCGGGAGTCCCACCGTACGAGTGCGCAAGAAGCAGGATGTCTTTATCCTCGTCGGCGAGCTTGGTTATGAGCGCGCTGAGCATAGCTGTATCGTCGGCGAGATTGGGCAGGGGGCCGGGCTTCTTGCCAGCGGTGAGGAGTTGCGGGATGTGGAACTCGTAACCTTGGGAGGTGAGCGCTGCGAATGGCTGGGCGTAGGCAGCCGGGGTGCAGAATGAGCCTGTTGAGAGGACGATGGTGAGATTTGAGGCCATGGTTGCTGTCTAGGATAGCGGGCGTGGATGGTAATGTCTCGGTGTTGGGAGTTGGGAGTTGGTAAATAGGGTTGCTGTTTGAAAGTCCTGCTGCTATGGCTGCCATTTATACACATACCAAACCCACACCCATGAGCTCAGCCCCATATCTCCGAGCTCGCACCGACTGCCCTCCTCTTCAAACCCCATTCTGCTTGATAATATCATTCTGACAGATGACTGAAACCAGTCTCCCGCCCTGATCATCAGAGCCAGTTTCTGACATCTTGCCATGTCAGAAAGGCACAGACGAGGTTAGCCTTCGGGCCGCCTAACCTGATCAGTGCTCAAACTCCTACGAAGAGGGTAATGCTGAGTGGATAACGACGAACCAGGTACCGAGGTCGTTAAGCGGGCATTGTTTAGTAGGCGGAGCTGCGGTGGAAGCCGTAGATGTGTATGTGCAGGGACTTGTTCCCGTTGATCTATCATGTTTAGTATTATGTTCTGTTTCTATTTATATTCAATTTGTTTTGGTCAAGAGAGGATGAGTTGCTAATATAGAGTGGAGGTTCAATTTGGTAGGGTGCTCGTGAAGTGGAGCGATCTGAGATGATACATAGGAGATATGATTGTCCTTGATATCTACATCAATCAAGTTCCAATCACGAACAGCATAAACATTTTCTGTTAAATCCTTTTGAACTACGACTTTATGTGTAACAGAGTTGCAGGGGGCTTTGTACTTCTATCTTTTGGCTTTGGCGCTTTAAAAAAAAACCACAATATATCAATCAGGGGGTTCCAGGCAAGTTGTGTGGGTGTTATTGGTGCACACGCGATACTAGGGAGAGCCAACTTTCCATGCAGCTAACAACATGTCCATCTACAATTGCAACTAGTCAAATTTCCGCAGCAGTAGCCGTGTGACAACAGCTAGCCACGAAACTTACCGAACTTATCAAAGTCAAAGTCAAGCTCCATCTCGCTCGCATACTCATCAAACTCAAAGTCAAGCTCCATCTCGCTCGCATACCCATCAAAGTCAGAGCCGAGCTCCTTCTCCATGGAATACTCACCCATCCACGCTTCATGCTGCCACTCCAGTTCGACCATATCGGCATTCGCGCTGCGTATCTGTTGCTCGAGCTCCAGCTTAAACATTCGCTCCAATTCCACGCTCTCCATGTAGTAAGCTCGTGCATGAGGATCGCCACACAAGTCCATACTTTCCGCACAGCAAGCTCGTATATGGGGATCACTGCACGGCCACGAATTGACATCCATCCAATCGTCGACATCATCGTACGGTTGGAACTGCGGTTCTCCACGGTTTGGATAGCGATTGCTTTCGTAGCGGTCTTGCCAGCGAGACGGCTGGTCCAGCAGCCAGTCGTCCAGCATCTCCACTACGGTATCTTGCGAGGGGACGGTGTGGACCTCATACTCATATTGCATCGGGGCGAGCGGGTCCTCGTAATCGCCCAGCGGTATATACGCCTCGTCGACACCGACGCTGCGATACCACGTCTGCTCCCACTCATCTGCCGGCTCGTACGACGTCGCATCGATAAAGTCCGTAGTGAACGGCGCAAACCCTCCATGTGTAATCACGGAGTCGTCGAAGAAATCGAAGGGCTCGTGATGGAGTGGCGCGTGGTGGGCTTTATAAGGCGGGGGGAACAGTTCTGCCCTGCAGTACGGACAGGTGGTGTTCGACAATGTCCACTGGAGAATACAGTCGAGGCCGAGGACGTGGCCGCAGGGTAGGCGGGCTGCTTCTTCTACGCAGGGGTCGTCTGGCGCGGTGCGCCCAGTGCGGTATGGCCGGAAGCAGATTGTGCAGTTAGGGTCAGGAAGTGTGGAGGTTGGTACTGCTGTGAGGCCGCCATCGTTGAGGAATGCGGTACGCGATACGTACAATGCCATGATGGTAGGCGGGGCTCAATTGTGAGGGTCAATCAGGTGAGTAGAAGCTGTACAGGGAAGTAGGGCATCATATAGGTGAATTGAGAATATTGCATTGTTTAGGTTTACCTATCTGGGGACTGGTGCGGTGAGTTGTGCGGGATCAACGACATTGTGTTTGCGTAATGTAAATTATGCCGGAGTTGGCTCCTCGTTGGTTGAATGTGGATACTCCTGGTAGGGTGCAACATTGTGAGGAAGGTGGCAGGACTGGTCGGTATCGAGTTCAGCTAGCAAGCGTGTATGAGTAACATCGGTGTCGTCGGGACGTGAGGTAGACCGTTGTCGATCAGGTTTCCCAGCCCGCACTAGAAGTACTCCTCCCCCCTCTCCCAAACCCACTCCCAATACATACTCGCCACACTCCCCCTAAGCATTCCCTCATGCTTCCTACACAATGCACCACCCAGACCGCCGCTTTTCCCACTACTCCGCGCTTTACAGCCGAAACAAGCGCACGGAGTGGGAGACCAAAAGTACCAGTATTTGGAAATGGATTTGGCTTCGGGCGACAAGGACGAAACTGGAGGAACAATGGCCACCGGTGACTCAGAATCGTGCATTGTTCGTAACTCGCGTACTGAGCTCAATGTCGAGAGCGGGATTGTTAATTGGGAGCCATTCATGGAGTTTGAGATTGAGGTTGTGGTTGATGCTGGTGAAATGGATGTAGTGGTTACGAGGGGGGAAGAGGCGGAGGGCGATGTTTGCGGCGGGGGTCCTGTGCGAAAGGAGAGCGTGCGGTGCAACAGGCTGAGTTTTGAAGCCATGCTCTTTCCCGTGACTGGATTTTGATCGAGATAGGGTTGTAAGGTGGTTGGAGACGTCGGCGATAGAATAGACAGTTGCAGAGCGGCGTGAACAACAAGAAAGCCTATGGTCAATCGAGTTCGCCGTTGTGGCGGTGAGCTGTGCCGAGATAGTGGTTCTTGCTGCGACAATGAGACAAGGCAGGAGCGAAGGACGAGCAGGAGGAGAACACCAGAAAAGGATAAAGAATCATCGAGGGCTCGAACGTCGAGAAGAAAGAGAGGATAAATAAGTGTGCGTGTTTTCGACGTCGTTGTTCGTATGTTCTAAATAGTCGTGTCTTCTTGGTGCATTCCATCCGCCTGTGAATACGAACCCAGGTATAATCTATTACGTGCCAAATGTGTATACCCACGAAGGAGGCGACCCCTGAGCCAGGTGCAGCCTTGTGCATACACTAGGAGACATTCCATGCGCCCAATCCGTATCTCACTGTCCAAATTCCCAGATCTCCTTGTTGTATCCCTCAGTCAACCGCTTGTCCTCACCAAACTTCTCTTGCCACTGGGTGAACCCACCATCCAGCACCAAAACTTTCTGCTTTCCCTTCCCTTCTGTGTCGTTCGCACCCTTCCCTCCCTCTTCGCCCTCTTTAACCTCTCCTTTGCTCTCCGTCTTGTTCTCCGGATCCAGCCTGTTCTTCTCCCTCAGATACCGCAACGCCGCACTTGGTCCCCTCTGCTGACTCAGAGCGCAGTGGAACACGACAACTTCTTTGTCTTTGAGCGTGCGCACGAGCTCGGGTGTCTTGTAGTCGAGTTCCGCGGAAGGGACCCATGTGGAGCCGCGGATATGGCCGCCGATGTGGTCGTTGTCGCGCACGTCGATGATGGCGATATTGGAGGGGAGTGCGGGTGCAGTATCGGAGTTGAGGAGTTGCTGGGAGAGGTCTTCGCGGGAGATGCGTTCGAGGTTGGCGAGCGTTATGTCTGACATCGTGGTTGTGGTGATGTAGTACGTTGTCGGCTTTGAAGTGCTTTGGTGGGAATGGAGGTGGATGTCGTTAATGCGATGATTGGGGCTTTTGGTAGGGTTAAATCTTGACGACGTCGAACTTGAAGATCGTACTAGGCGCAGAAACATTAGCTGGGCCAGAGTACCCGCTTACTTGTGGATGGTGAAGGAAGCTATGGCGGGGGCGGGGGCGGGGCGTGTTTAGTTTCTGTGAGCGGGGTGAGAGCCCACCCCCCTCGTAGAATTTATTGCCGACAACGAAGACTTTAGGCGATCCTCTTGTCAGCCTAAGATTTTCCAGCAATAGGCAGATAGCCTTCCTCTATGTTTACAAAGCCCTATCGTAACTAGCACACTAGCTAATGTCCATATCACCACCGGTCCGTACCAGCAACCGTGCGCCGCGCCAATCCCAGTGCGATCCTGAAGCCATGTCAACCAAACGCAAGGTATAATACAATCAAGAACGCCGACTTCTCCCCCTTCAGTCGTTTTTCCCCAAACCGTTGCTACCTAGGATACCCTCCTTGTTATCTAGTTGGAAAAAGCTACCGGTATTGCCGAAGGTCCTACGCCTCATGCGCGACCTGCCGAACAGCGATGCTGCGAGAATGAAACCAATAGCGCCGCCCAGAGCAAGCCAAGGGTGACCGGTGTAGAAGTCGCCGATACTCAGGAAGAATCCCGTGAAGCTTCCGGTAGTGGACTTGGGGGTGATCTTAGGTGGAGATGTGATAACCTTTCCGATAGTCTCTAGAATGGAGGTACGTGAAGGCCTGATGGGTTCACCGGTGATAGTGAGGTCCCAATACCGGCGGTTCTAGCGACCGTTAGTCGAGTCAGATATCAGGTTCGAGTGCAGCACTTACCCCTTCATCATTGATGATCACCTTCTCTCCGTCCTTCACATCAATGCCGTACGTAGTCCGAATCCAGCGCTCCCAAAAGACTCCATCAACCCAAGCGAAGCCAACTGATTTCCGCTCAATATTATCCATATCGATGCGGATGCCCTTGGCAGCTCTGAGAGCCCTCTGGTCGTCCCGGTCCTCAGCCTCCTCGATGCGCAACTGCTTAGCGTCCCGAAGCTCCTGACGTTCAAGTTGGAACAATTTCTCTTGCTTCTCGATCCATTCCAGCGCAGCATTTTTGAGCTCCTGCTTTCCACGGATAAAATCATCCGATCGGTCCCTGTTCAGAACAGCAAGAACTACAAGTTTGCCATCCATGATCTCACGGGCATTCGAGGATTTCAGCTCAGGCACGATAGGCAGCCAGACAGATTGCATCCAGTTGAGCACTTGTTTGGGATCTCGCATATCCTTGGGGGCGATGGGCGGGTAATACGACGGCTTCCCGTCGCGCGAAACCATCAACCGGGGCCATGTGGTGATCTTGAACTGTTCCGACATCTTAGAGTCATTGGTCTTCACCAACTTAGCTTGGCCCACCAAGCTGAGAGTAAGCCGTTCGAGTGCTTGGAAATCCTCCGTGGTGGTCGCGTGATCGTAGAAATACACAAAGATGACCTCTTCAGTCTCTTCCATCTTCTTGAAGGCGGCGAGGTCGATGTCCTGTACTCCGGCTCCAATTTCAGCCACCTTTTGCGCATAATCGAGGAAGTCACCAAGACCTCGAAGTCCATTATATTCTACGCGCTCGCCGCCGCGGAAGAATAAGATGGTGGGATAACCCTTGACATGGGCCTCTTTGCATAACCTTTTCTCCACATCACAGTTGACTTCGCCAACATTCAGCTTTCCACGCATCTCACGAGCCATTTGAGACCAGTTGGGTGCCATCGCCTGGCAATGGTGACACCAGGGGGCGTAAAATTTCACAAACCATGGGTCGAGGGTGTTGGTAACGAGCGTCTGGAACTTCTCGGCAGTGAGTGGTTCGACGATACCTGAAGGATTTGCCGTTGATGTCGCTTTCACCGGCTCTGCTTTGGTGACTTCGGTTGGCGTTGGTGTGCTCTTGATCACAGATGACTCCGTCGCATCGGAAGCAGGCGGATCATCGGAAGGAATCTTTGCTGCCTCCTTCTCCTTGGTCTCGTCCTTGGTCTCCGGACCAGTCCCGACGCGGGTCGCCCCAACTTTCGGGATTTTTGGCCCTCCTTGGGGACGGGAGCCTGGACGAATCGAATCAAGGACCTCCTCGACCCATTTGACCAGGTCCGGCAGGGTCTGCTCTCCTATCACATTCTTGACCTCTTTCCCATCCTTGAATTGCACCACCGTAGGGAAATTGTTGATGTTATGATCCTTGCACGCGTCCATGTACGCTATGCAGTCCACCTTTGCGAACTTGAAATCGTACCATCGCGTGAACGAGTTCAGGGAGTCTTCGTCAGTTTCTTGTTTCGTCGCGACCGTTTTGGACGTGTAGTAGAACTCATACAGAGTCTGCCATGTCGGCGCGAACCTCCTGCAGTGGCCGCATTGAGGTGAGTAGAACTCAACGAACCTGGCGATAGAAAGTCAGTTTCTGATGGCCCAAGATTAGAGCACGAGAAACAAAGCTTACCAGTTTCCGTGACTGATATCCTCATCCAAATGAGGGCCCTCCAGCTGCTTCAAAGGTGGGACTGTCTGCCCGTTGAATATAGTATCCGGCACCACCACAGTTTCCTCATCCCACTCATCCTTCGTCCCTTCTGCCGTTTTCACTTGGGCAGCCACAAGCGGCGCCAGCGATAGGAGTAAATAGAGCAAAGAGCGCATTTTGGGGCGAGTCCGGAGAGGTTGCGTTGCTGAGGCGGGAGAGACCAGAAGTCAAAGGGAGTCCGCCGAGGCTGAACAGGCCGGGGGTGCCACCTGCCGCCCCACCCCCGGCGTGGTTCGTTTGCGACACGCACCCCGGCAGCCCAGGCCCTCCTAGACAACATAACCTAGTATACTAGATATAATAGGGCTCTGTAAAGATACAGCTGTACTATCTACTTGTTGCTAGAAACTGCTATACTCAAGAGGATTGCTAGATTCTGCCGGGGGTAGCCCTGCGACGAGCTTGGCACAACGCGCGCAACTTCAAGTGACGAGCACGACCTCGCCATCATTGCAACCCCACCCCGCTGCCAACAACCCCCAATCAATCGCGATGAGGGCTGCCACGAGGCTGCTTGCCAGCGTGAAGCCTGGGCAATATCTCGAGATCGGCTCTCCCACCGGCCTCACGGGCTTGCGCACCCACCCGACGCCGCGCTCCACCCTGCTCTACCTCTACAACTCGACCCTCGACAAGCTCAAGCAGATCCCGGAGTCGTCTGTCTACCGCCAATCAACCGAGGCACTCACACGGCACCGCATGAAGATCATTGAGGAGGTGAAGCCCGAGGGATGGGACGCATGGATGGAGAAGGTGCAGATGCAGGTTGCGGACAACCCAGACGCATTCAAGATTAAAAAAACTTCAGGAGGGGTTAGCGTTGTCCCGCCGAGGTATCAATCCATTGATGCTAGGAAGAAAGCTGCGGAGTGGGATGGAGAGAAACACGGCTCGTTTCCGGAGGGCATTCGAAGTCAGAGGGAGCGACGGCCAATTGTTAAAGCTATGAGGGGCAACGAGGATTATACACCGGAGAAGGTTTTCTCGGAGGTCAAAGTGGATCCGGAGCCTCAACTCACCGCCGATGTGTATGTACCATGACTGTGGCATATGCTTCGGGATGGTCACTGACTATCTCAGGATATCCGACCTAGAAAGCAGAATTGGTGCTGGACTGATCGAAGAGGTCATCCAGGTGGCTGAGGGCGAGCACAAGCTTGTCGACGAGATGATCAAGTCAAAAGTGTAAGTCATTGTTGCCTGCGCCCCCTAATAGACACGTTGAACTAACGATGTTGTGTTATAGTTGGGAGCCGCTTGAGGAACCATCTCCAGAAGGGCAATGGTCATACTTTGAGCGTGGTACTCATACCTCGACTCAACATCCGTAATCTTAACACTGTGTATCTGTAAATAGCAGGGAAGGGAAGTCTTGTACCAACGCAGAAACATTTTTCAATCGCGTGAATAGCAAGTGGACACACGTATGTCTGATACTGCTCTTGCCACTAGATTCCATTTGAGACGTTGTTACCAATGCCAATATCGAAGACGGAAGAGACGATTGAAGATCAGGAAGAGGCGAATCAACTGTGCTGAATAGGTATCGGACTGACAGAGATTTCATGTACAACCGTGTGTCGACACCATCCAAATACGTATGGACTGGGCATCAATTGGTCCATAGCCATGGGCTGACTTCACTGGAAGCGGCCCATAATTCTAGCTTCGATTATGACGTTCCATGTCCAAGGATACGGCCATCTAGCTCTCCGCATAGCCCCCTCCGACCTGACAGCGCCCCTTGAACGACCGCATTTCGCAAGCCCAAGAGGAACGGAAAGGTTCTGCATTATTGACACGTGGACGATGGAGAAAGGTGGGAAAGATAAGCCAGTCTTTACAGTAGCATCAATTCGCTGCTGAAAACGTCAGAAGACTAACGAATTCTTTCCGATATTGTTCATCAAATCAACTATGGTACTCGCTGCCTATCATATGCAAGTCTGTTTGCACGTCCAAGCGCACGCACAAATTTCATATCGGGGTTCTTTTTTCTGGGAAAGGTAAGGGTATGAGGCTGGGATCTTACTTCCCACGGCTTTTTTGCTCGAGGAAAATCTGGTAGTAAATGTATATAGACGCAAAAATTATCTGGCGGTACTGGTTGGGCTTATTATTGTCTGACTAGACTACGTAGTTAAGGGTGGATGTCCACTGGATACCGGGAGAAGAGTGGCTATGATGAAGCTTGAGAGCCATCTTTGCAGCTACGTATATGCTAGAAGGATGTTTCACTCCTATGTTCTTTACTCTAATGAGTTTAAGAAGTGCTTTGTTCGGAAACGTGCACTGAGTTGACTGTGGACCAAGCCCTGAATACAGGAGTAGTCGAAACGGCTCGTACCGCGCATTAATATCTAGAGAACGTGAACTAAACTGTACCTTTCATGTCCCCGCATCACTCTTAGCAGAAGCCTTTTGCCCTAAAGTGTTGTGGTGTTCAGAGGAGAGTATGGAGCTTCGCAGACATGTCGATCTCAAGAAACCATTGCTCTTACATGTCTACCATCATGAAGGGATACACGACCTGCTGAATGCACTTTGTTGCGCGTGTTGCGTGAAGTATTCTTCACAGGGAACGTGGCTCCAATGCTGGGAACGTGGCTCCAATGCTAGTTGGATGCGCAGTTGTCAAAGAAACCTCACGAGGTGCGAAGTCGATATAACAGAAAGAGCATTCTGAGCTTGAAGTCTTCCAGTCATACGAGGCTCAGTTTGAATTTGGCCAAGCACATCTATCGAGTTGGATGCACACCGGAGATGGTCCCTCAGTACAGTGTGGTGGCTTGCATGCAGCCTCGCGCAGCCGTCAAAACCACGACGCTACTGAAGCTGTATTTCCACTCACCGGCACGTTTACCGGTCAAGAATGCCTAGCTAGGATTATGTTAGTATACCAAGATTGACTTGCTAGTCTATATGGTAACCTGCCCATTCCGATGGGGGACCTAGCGATATCGGGCATTAATAGGGCTCTTGAAGCAGAAGGTCGTGCAAGAAATCGCTTTGAGCTTATTCAAACCACCAGCACGCGGACCTCACTAAACGCGCGAGTTCATAATAATAACCTCGGGAAGTCTGCATCGGAGTAGTGGCGTGGGTGTAAACATGCTGTCCAGGTCAACACTGCAGGACACGCCAAGAATGGTACGGCGTCATGGATAAAAGGTCCGAGAAGGGCTCATTGGGACCGACGGACTGGATAGTGTAGAATTTGCCGTCAAGCTGATGTTCTACGACACCGGAGACTTGGAGCAGGGTGATTAATAAAAAGTTTCGTCGAGTTTTAAGGATAAGCCTAGGAGTTATTAGAGACGGCTTCATAAGCAGATATCTATGCAAAGGTGACGATGAATCCAACGGGCTGTCGTAGGTGGTAATGCTTCTTCGGAAATACTACCAAAGTACGACACGCTCCGTGCGATGTTGTGCATGTCATGATAGTATCACAGTGACACACGACCTGGTACTCCGTAGTTGCCATAGAGTCTAGACAGCCGTGTTTTCCTTCAGCAAGAACAGCGGTCGAACGGGTCCCATGGTCGAATGCGTCAGATATGGTAATCCAAGGGCCTCGGCATGCCGCTTATGGAGATCCGCTAGCAGTGCTCTATCCTGCCGGGGGCCGATGACGAAGCGTACCTAAGTACAGAGAGTTGAAGGCGATGGAAAGCTTGACTGAACGAATACATGCAGGACTGCGGCGACGAGGTATTTTTGTACATGCGGCGTATTTGGCCTCGGCAGGTAGCTTCTGTGCGCTTTCTAGAAGATGAGAGTGTTTCGCGGCGTGCAGCAAACTTCGTATTGTCGGCTCCAAATGCCTCGAGTGGGGAGTGTTGAGGGCTTGCCGCCGTTGCAATCGGCGACAAGGGGTCGTCTTGGCGTGTTGGGTTCTGGACGTCATGCCGGTACAACGCTGAGGTGCTCGAGGCCACGGGGTGGCGGGTAGACACATCTCTCCGCCAGGCCTTGGGACTGGCGCGTCGAGGGACGACCGCGTGAAGCACCAGCGGCGGAGCTGAGGCTCTGTTCGACAGGTCACAGTCGCAACGTCGCTGCTGAAACCCACGTCGCGCCGAGATTGACGGAAGATGATCGGAAATAAGAAACAAAAACCGCGGGTGGCGTCCAGGGTCGCGCTGGGGCCTGTCCGGCACGCATCTCGGCTTGCTTCCTGTTCGAGGATGCAGCTCGGCGGCTGCTGAGTTGCCCTCACGCCGCTCTCGGCGAGGAGGCTGCGGTTGAGTTTGGGCGTGTGCGTATGGACACGGTTTACATGGGCATGGGACAGGGCAGGGCAGTAGGGAGGTGGTTGGGTGGTTGGAGTTGGCGCAGTTGTGGTGCCGCGTCACACTTCGCGAAACCGCGCTTATATAACGCAGCTTGTGTCGCCGTGGCGTGAATGAAACACCACGCACCACGGCACCACGGCGAGGCCTGCGCTTCATCAACTGCCCACGATAGCGCTGCGACGCGGGCCGGCGGCGGCGATCAAAAGCGGCGCCTGGGCCAGAGAGCCAGAGAAGCCAGCTGGCGCACCCAGCCGTGCCGGCCCACCTTGTGGCTTCGCAGTGCGCACGTAGGTATGTGCCCGGCGTCATGGGCGGTGGCATTATTTAGAATTTTAGACTCGCGCCCACTACTGGGCCGTCGCCGTCGTTATGACGGCGCAGACGCGATTGGTCGGCAGCAGAGAGAGCAATTGGACGCAGGAACCATGCAGCGGCGCCCGACGAGGGCCTTGGGTGGGAAAAAATCGATGGATTCGTGTCCTGTCACGTGCGCACGTCCACCTTGGCTGGGCAGGTGCAGGTGGCCCACGGGTAGAAGCTCTGTTCTTTTCCCTCTCTTTGCCCGCACCGGAAACCAACAGCTCTGACCCCGGGCGCCATCGCATTATTCGATAGCTGCACCGCTGTCTACACGTCGTGTGCTGAGTGGAGCCTCAACAGTCTTGCTCCCCCCCAGCGCGACTTTGCTCGCTGCCTCTTGTCTCTGCCCAGCTGCACCCCTCCCATCCAATTCTGCCCTTCTTTGCTTAGGCAATCCCTGCTTTTATATTCTGCTCGGCCAGCACCGGCCTGCGAAGTCAGCAGCGCGGAACACCGGTTGCGGAATCGGAGGTACGCTCCGCAGGCAGAGCGCTTGAAATTTTCGTCACCTACGTCCGCCGTCGAAGTACCACCCCACAACATTTGACTGCTGTCTCCCGCCCAACTTCACGCCCGCGAGTGTTCGTGCTGTCTCCTGCTAAGTACGTACTCGGCTACCTTGTGCTCCCTGCCGCTCCACTTGGCTCATCCGGCTGAGGCTGAAAGCTGGTGGGCCCTGCGATCTGCAGAAAGCCCTGGTCTCCGCGTGAATTTGCCGGCTCCAGACAAACTCCATCATTAGCACCGCCTTTGGATCCTACATCAGCACCCGTCGGCCAACACGCTCAGGCCGCTCCCCTCCGCCCTGACCCCCGCCCCCCCTCTCTCCCTCCAGCAGCGGGGCTACAGCGCAATCCTTATCCAGCCCGTCAAGTAGCTTCATCGCGTCTCACGACCACTCTCGAGTCTCGGACCCACCGGGCTCCGCAAAGCTTCTCCGTGGCCCAGCGCGTCCCCTCTCGACCGGATCCTTTGTATCTGTGCTGCCACCTCGAGTAGGCCGCCACCTGTCCCACCCAATCTTGTGGTCCTCGATCGTTGAATGATTCCGTCACCATCATCTATTGGTTACGCCCTCAGTTCGACTACTCTGCAAGAAGAAAATCATGGACGACCGTTTCCGCCAGAATGGTCTACCAACACCTACCGGAGGCCAGTACCAGCCCTTAAACCAGCAGTCATACAACGCATCACAGCCACACCTCCCTACCTTACCACCCCTCAATGGCAGCGCTCAATACCCCCCCATGTACGGCCAGAATAGCAACCCCCAGACACCCATTACACCGCACACGCCTGCTAGTTCTGCGCCAAATACAAGTACAAGCAGTGCACCTAGCGGTCCACAACATCCCCAGCTGCGCCCCATCCAGCCTTCGCCATCATCCTATATGTCGCTTACGTCCTCGACCTATTCCCAGGCTCCTCTCATGCCAACAACTTCTGCACACCCGAGCACACATCACCTAGCATGCGCTCCTCTTCCCAATGGATTGCAGGACATGCGTGCTGGGAACATTGCCCTCGTCCCGCAATCTCAACTCTATCAGCCCCCTCCAATGCACTCAGGCCAGGACGCGGAACCGGTCCATGTCGTGGGTCAGCAAGGACGCCGTGGGGTTCTACCTACATATCCTGGCCGACCACCACCAACGGCGGGCAAACCACCGACAAACCCCAACAAAAACTCTGACGGCAAGTTCGAATGTCCTCACTGCAATAAGACGTATTTGCACTTGAAGCATTTGAAAAGGCATCTTCTCCGTCGTAAGGTCTCTAGTCTCCTCTTAATTACCACTCACTAACATTGCCAGACACTGGCGAGAGACCCTATCAATGCCAGCTCTGTAAGGACACATTCTCGCGGAGCGACATCTTAAAGCGACATTTTCAGAAGTGCTCAATAAGACGGGGGAATCCCACCGGCCAAAGCCATCTACAGAACGCTCAGTCACATTTACAGAAAAACCGAGCGCTAGCTGGACCAGAGGCTAGTTACCTCACCCACATGGGCTCCGCAATGACCTACTCTGATGCCGCTTATGGCAATGCACTTGCTGGGATGTCTATGCCTCCCATGCCGACCGATTCCACTGCATTTGCTGATGGACTACCACCGCCTCTATCCAATCCTATGTCTGCACGGACCTCCCGATCTAACAGTATTATCCGACCTGGCACTGGAGTGGACGAGAGTCGACGAAATTCTCACCTCGAATTCGCCAACAACAGGATTAGTTTCAATGGAAATGAGTACCGAGGGGCGAACGGTCTGCCAAGCGCCATGCCAAATGATTTGAACTCTTATGGCGCGCAGCATGGCCAAAACTCTACCGGTGTCTCAAGCAATGCAAACCAATACAATTATGGCCAGGCCGGGGCCCATGCCGATATGTCCCAGACTAGCATACCGATCAAGACCGAGGAAGCGAATTCACCAAGCTATGGACGCCCAACGCAACTGGATGTGGGTGTATCATCTAGCACGTCGGACAACACTGTACGGTGGAGTGGCACTTATACTGAACCTCAAGAAAATTTTCTCAGTATGGCGAGTGGCCCACATCCCGGCAAACCGACAGGTGTTCTGACTGCCAATAATTTCTAGCATTCAGATGAGCTTTTACATGATGGTGTGTTCAGTGGACTCTACTCAAATACGGCCGGATTCGTCGACAACTCCCCCATCGTTCATAACTGGGTTTTCGATCCCGCTGATCCTCTGCAAAACACAGCAACGGCGTTAATGTCATTTTGCTACCCGAATTCTTCCATGCTCACACCCGGTTCAAACGATTTTTGCGATTATGATAGGTTACGAGGAATATTCACAGCGGACAACATCAAGCTTTTTTTGGAAAAGTATAAAAATTTCGACGGTCATTGGCCAATGATTCACGCGTCATCGTTCAATCCGTTCAATGCAGATACTGGGCTTGTGCTGGCTATGGTCTGCATTGGAGCTGTATATTCAGAAAGATTGGACATTACCCAAGTTCGATGGTTGATGCAGCTCGCTAGGACATCAGTTTTTAGGTCATCACAAGTCTACAAGCTCGTCACTCAGAACACTCACGACGCGGCGAATACTGATCGAAAGTCATCTTCTGTCATTGAACAAATCCAGGCCTTGTGTTTGATCTATGCATTATCCATCTGGCATGGGAGTCACAAACAACGACAACAAGGGCGAGAGGAGTTCTGGGTCCTCGCTGAAGTCGCGCGTCGCTATGGTCTCCTCGAACCCCTTCAAATCAACCATCCCGGCTTTAGTGCTCTACATCGACCCGGTCATATCGATGGTACTGAAGTCAATGCATGGGCTTGGATCACTTGGATCGAGCAGGAAAGGCGGTTGAGAGTTTTTTATCTTGTCTTTCTCCTGGATGCCGCGCTTGTCATATTCTTCAATGCGGAGCCAAAATTCGATGCTAGCGAAATCAATCTGCCTCTGCCCGCAGACGACGCCGCTTGGGATGCCAAGACAGAACAGGATTGTGCTAATGCGCTCGGGCTCAGAGGAAAGATGGCACAAAGTAGCAATGTTACGGGAAGCAGACGCGCCAAACAGTTGGGATTTCCCGAGGCCTTTCAATTCCTTTACCATGGTGGAGAATTTCCCCATCGAGCCACGAACGTATACTCAAAATTCATTCTCATTCACAGCATACATGTACAGATATACAAGATACAGCGACAGATTTTTACGTTGAACAACATCGGAGCCTACGGTGGCACATCATCGAGCGGAACAAGCACACCTCATTCTCAGAACGAATGGGCACCTACGAATGGCTCTACTAGCAACGGCACGAGTGGACATGTTACTCCAACGGATGTCATCAATGGCCAATATTCACAAGCTCACCAGATGCTTCGCCTTAGCGTGAGCGCTTTGGAACGCTGGAAGAAGACCTGGGATTCCGACATGCCTGTCCAGTATCCCCTCGATCAATGGAGGATTGGCTTCTGCAGAGATGGCATTCATTTCTACTATCTCGCTGGGATATTTTTGCGCAGCTCTCGTCGTGAAGACTGGGCTGCTCAGCCCGATGTCCGTTGTCAACAAGTTTTCCATCTGTTAAAACAAATCAGATCCCACGTCATGTCCACCTCTACTCAGCAGGGACTCAGCATTGGGTCCGTAACGACCATTGACGACAACTACGGAGTAGCCGACCTGACACTCGATATGAAGCTACTTTTCACACCCATTGGTCATTCATACGCAAGCTGATCGGACGCAACCTTGGACCTGAATCTTCGACCTTTTAGTCTCAGCGATTGCCATGTTGCTATGTCATGCATAAAAAATGGAGTTCTGGGTTCTTTTCCTTTTATCTTGCGAGCGAGACGAGACATCAAGCATAGCACGACATTGGGCGGTCACGTTCGTACTTCATGCATTTTCCTTGTTTCCAAAAGCATTAGATGTTTACTTCATGACTGGCATTGTCAGGCGCAAATGTTCACGACACAAACACTAGACGACAACGATCAGGCCGGGTTAATGAATGACTCCGCTGAGTTCATCGGCTATTTCTTCGTCAAAAAGCAAAAAGGCGGCGCCAGATGCTGTAGTCTATCTACACTCTTCCCCACCAGCGTTTACTGGCTTCTCACAGACTGGCGATGCTTCATGTAGAGATAGTTGGAGTCAGACTCCCTCGCCCGAAAGCGAGCTGAATGATGAATTTACTGATTCCGAATACGTTCACTCGACTGCTCGATCAATGACTATGGTTTTCACGTTCATCCCGTAAAGTCAAGAGGTGAGTTGCGGTTGGGCATTGCCGAGTTTCATGTTACAGCGGGTTTCAGCCTTCAGACGCTTGCTTCAGACTACTGCGCACCGGCTAAAAGGTGGTCAATGGTTGAATGCGTCTCGCTCCGAAGCCATTACAATCATGCAGCTGTCCTTAAAGGCTTAAAGTGGTGATTACCATCACGTGATGCACCAGAACGGTTCGTCTCTTTCCCTTGATGGTTTGTGTGGCCCCGACGCATTACTTTTTGGCCGATTGCGGATATGGCGTACAATCTCTGACTGCACTACAGTTGCCACACCTAGCGCCCATACCGCATTCGTCTCCCATTTTATGCTCAACAATTCTCGAGAGATGCAGCCTGTGCCATCTGCGTGAACCCGCTTTCATCCACTCCCCGCAAGCCTCAAGGCACACCAAACACTTTGGCTGCGGGGGGTGGCTGCTTCTGCTCTATCCGACTCGTTCGTTCAAAAGCCTAAGTACGGATCGGGTAATATTGATGGCACGACTTCAAGGGACCTGGAGATCCCGTTCATAACCCGCATGAGGCTTTTCTCTCTTAAGAGCTTCTCGCCGTGCTCCGTGTTCTGCAGGTGCTAAGAGATGGTTGCATTATGGATGTGAGCCGATGAGACCTGCATGAGCGAAAATCTGGGGAACGCCTAAAAGGAAGAAGGTGCCTTCTGATATTATGGTCCGAGACCTACGTTCGTTGCTGTGTCTTGCTTCCCTCTTTTCTTCTTTCACGCGAGCCTAGTGCTTTGCTATTCTATTCTTCTTCCTTCCTTCTATGTTTTAACGTTTGTTTTTGAGGTTATTTTGAAGTGGTTCGACACTCGCTTCTTTTCACGATGTTCATTCGCCCGGGTTTTGTGGTTGTGATTGTTGGGTGCACGCTGACTAGTCTGTCGACTATCATCGTGACTCTGAGGTAAGTAACGGGTGTTCTGGCTTGAGGTAGACAGCTTCCTGACTAGTGTTAGATACTACTGTCGCTACTTCCTCATGGGCTCTGTTGGCGCAACCGATCACCTTATGTTAACGGCTCTGGTATGTCGACTACTGGGCGTTTATCCCGTCACCTAAAGCTCATAAGCATCAGATTCTTACATGGGGAAACACTGTTCTCAACTACTATCAAGATGATATGAGCAGATTAACTCGTCCTAGCGCTTTCAAAGACCCCGTAAGCTGCCATTCGAGTAGTTTTGTTATCATGAGTAGTTCACTGACATATTTTCAGGATAAACGACCCCAGAGTGAAACTGCGGTGCGCGGCACGCTCATTACGTGGTATGTGTACCGCATGAGCTACGGAGTTGCGTTGTGCTTTGTCAAGCTCTCCATTCTCTTCTTCTACCGTGCAATTGCATCCCACGCCACGTTCCGCCGACTCGTCTACGTAACAATCACTTTCGTGTGTCTCTACACAGTTGGAATCACCATCGCTGGCGCCTTCCAGTGCGAAACCCCCTCCGCCTCCTGGGACACGACGTCCTACCTCTCGCAATTTGACGGCAAACCAGGAAGGACGAAACCGAAAGTAAAGTGCTACAACCCAAACATGCTCTGGACGTTTGCGGCCGCTGCCAACCTCTTCACCGACATCGTCATCCTGCTTCTCCCGGTCCCGACCCTACTAGCACTTCGCGTACCAATGAGCAAACGGCTAGCTCTCATCGGAATCTTCTCCGTTGGTATCATGGCCATCATAGCCTCCTGTGTCCGGATGTGGGTGATGGCGCTCTGGTCCGAGTCACCCCAAAACGCAGCTCGGTTTGGTACCGATTTGCTGCTATGGGGACAAGTTGAGACCAACAGCGGCATCATATCGGCCTCCGTACCTTTCCTCCGCCTCATATTCCGCAGTAGACACAAAGAGGCTGAAGAAATGCGCGTGGTCACGCCGCCAAAACACACGCCCACTGACAACAAACCACTCAAGGTTGACACGCTAGCCAACTTCTCCGGACCGGACCATGGGCCTAATGGGTCGCCTGTATGGCAGCCTTTCATCACGGTGCCAGTTTCGTTGAGCTCGGGTTCGAGAGGAAGTGGGATGCTGGAGTCGCAGGGGCCGGTGGAGCCGCACACTACGGTGTAAGGGAGAAGAGAGATGTCAGCATGAATGGTGCGCACTGCAGGGATAATGTTTAAATCTTGGGTGTGAGCTGGGCGTATGGCAAGGCAAGACCACGGCCGGTGTAGTAGCTGGCCTGCTGCGTCGGTGCTGTGGTCCGCGTTCCGGCTGGTAAGTTTGTCTCTCGAAGTATGGTGTCCTCACACACGCTGATCAAAGAAGATGTAGCTACGAGAGCCTAGATTCCTAGAGCCGCGACACGACGCACGCCTCTACATTAGCAGAATAAAGGATGATAGACGAGATGTCAGCTCCAAAAGAGCGCCGTCTGGCATTACCTTTGCAACGCCCCTACCGTATTAGTCAGGCTGGGCAATGTCTTCCCGCAATTGAAGAAGCCGTATACACGCTGTCCCTGAAGCTGGTAGTCGCATGCAATTCTCTTCAACTTTGGGGAAGAGAACTAGAGCATCATGGGGTCACCAGACCCGCTGCTTGGTTCGCAATCCGTCTGACAGCCTTGGGTGCAGGTGCCGTGACTCGAACGGAGGTGTGAGCATGACCGAGAAACGCAGGTGTACCGCGTCAACATGTGAAACATTGACAGCGCACTCAACCATCGGCGCTGAGTCTGTTGTCGTGACGGAATGCATGCTCGAGGTTGAGGGGTGCAGCAGCGAGGCGGCGCTAGGGCCTGGCACCTTGCCGGATCAGGCAAGGGCCAGACCACGGTGGCGGAGCCATCCCGCGGCGCTTCGGACTCGATCTGGGTGAGGTCTGCACTCAGCTGCAGGTCACGTTTGGCGCTGGCGCTCACCTGTGCCGCCTCAATTCACTGCTCCCGCGCCTTTGCCTGTAGATGAACTTACTATCCACGGTACCTGCCCCACACCGCTTGCTCGACGTGCATATGCTCCATCTTTCCATGTATAAAGTGCAACCGTAACCGTGGCTTCCTCACGCTTCCTCACCAAGCTCTTGCTGATCGCCGTCGCCATCTTCACTTGCCTCTCCGCAATCCTGGCGTCTCTGCGCTTCGGTGTCCGCGCTCCCTCGTTCCTCCAGACAGTCACATCGTCCAACAAGTTTCCCTTCTCGAGTGGGGCCGTCCGCCCGCTCATGAACAGCAGCATGGCGCCGGCACAGTACAAGAAGCCCCCGCAATTGCCGCCCAAGTTCACGGCTACACCGTCGTCGCTGGTGGAGGAGACGAAGAAGCTGGTACGTCGGGGCTTTTCCATGGCTGCGGCAGATCAGACGTGCTGTCACCGCGTCTTGCGTTCCCCTCTGCATCTGCTGCTGTACCCCGCCATGTCTCCACTTCTCCAGAGCTGACAGTTGCCAAGATTGAAAGGTCGCGGAGTGTCCAAGATGCCATAGTGGCCCATGTGCCCCTCGAAAAGGCGACTTTCGACAATGTACTCCTCCCAATGGCACGCGATGATAACAAGATGGCCATTGAGTCGCACATCATTGGCTTCTACCAGGCCGTGTCCACGGACAAGAGCCTGCGCGATGCGTCCACGGATGCCGAGAAGCTGCTCGACGACTTCGGCATTGAAGCGAGCATGCGTGAGGACGTGTTCAACCGCGTCGATGCTGTGCTGAAAGGGAAAGAGGCCCTGGAGCCCGAGTCGCAGCGGCTGTTAGAGAAGGATCACAAGTCGTACATTCGAAATGGTCTGAATCTGCCTGCGGGCCCACAGCGAGATCGATTCAAGGAGATCAAGAAGAGGCTGAGCGAGATTAGCATTGCCTTCCAGAAGAACTTGAATGAGGAGCAAGGCGGGCTGTGGTTTACACCGGAGGACTTGGATGGCGTCCCGGAGGACCTCGTCTCTTCGCTGAAGAAGGGCGAGGATGAACACGAGGGCAAAATCTGGCTTACATTCAAATACCCAGATTTGTTCCCGACGTTGAAGTACTCCAACAACGCCGAGACGCGCAAGCGAGTCTTTGTGGAAAATGAGAACAAGTGCAACCAGAACGTCCCATTGTTCCGCGAAGCGATTCTCCTTCGAGACGAAGCGGCGCGCCTTTTGGGATACAAGAACCATGCCGAGTTTCGGATAGAGGATAAGATGGCTAAGACACCAAAGACGGTTGAGGATTTCCTCGGAGACCTTAGGACTCGTCTTGCGCCTGGCGGTGAGAGCGAGATCAAGAAGCTGTTAGAGCTCAAGAAGCAGGATCTAAAAGATCGAGGGCTCAATGACGGCACAGACTCAAACTACTTCCTGTGGGATCACCGATACTACGACCGACTGATGCTTGAGAAAGACTACTCTCTAGATCACCAGGTAATTGCGGAATACTTTCCGCTCCAGACAACTATCCAAGGCATGCTGAAGATCTTCGAGGAACTCTTTGGCCTGGTGTTCATCGAGGTCGTAGGCAAGGACCGGGAGGATCTCGCCGAGGGAGGAAAGGGGTCAGATATTGTATGGCATGAAGATGTCCAGCTTTTCAGTGTTTGGGATGATGAAGGCGAAGGGTCCGGCTTTGTTGGCTACCTGTACCTTGATCTATTCCCCCGCGATGGCAAGTATGGCCATGCTGCCAACTTCAACCTTCAGCCCGTACGTATCCAGTAAAGGCTTATGATCAAAGATTCTAGCTAACAGTGTTACAGGGCTACATAGACGAGAATGGCAAGCGCCGATATCCTGCAACTGCTCTCGTCTGCAACTTCTCCAAACCGACACCAAAGAAGCCCTCATTGCTCAAGCATGACGAGGTCGTTACCCTGTTCCACGAACTCGGCCACGGAATCCACGACCTCGTGTCCCGGACCACATACTCCCGTTTCCACGGCACAAACACCGTCCGCGACTTTGTCGAAGCCCCCAGCCAAATGCTCGAGAACTGGTGCTGGACCCCATCCCAACTGCGCTCACTATCCAAGCACTACTCCTACCTATCCCCCGACTACGAAGCCGCGTATAAGGAGTCGTCGGGCAGCACCAAGAAGCCCTCGGAGCAGATCCCCAACTCCATTATCGCAAACCTGATCAACACCAAGCACGTCAACGACGCGCTGTTTAACCTGCGCCAGCTGCACTTCGGCCTCTTCGACATGACCGTGCACACGCCGGCCAGCCACGCCGACGTCGAGAAGCTCGACATCACCTCGACGTACAACAGACTCCGCAACGAGATCTCGCAACTCGACGGCCCGGAGGCGCTCACGGGCAAAAACGACTGGACCTGGGGCAACGGCCAAGCCACCTTTGGCCATCTGATCGGCGGCTACGATGCCGGGTACGTTCTCCTCCCTCTCCATCTTCCTTCAATCCTCCTCCTATACTTCCTTCCACCACAAACAGATAACAAATAAACAACTAACCCGAACAACCTAGATACTACGGCTACCTCTCGTCGCAAGTCTACTCCACCGACATGTTCTACTCGGTCTTCAAATCCGAGCCCATGAACGGCAACGAGGGCCGCCGTTACCGCCACACGGTGCTCGAGAAGGGCGGCAGCAAGGAGGAGATGCAGATCCTCGAGGACTTTTTGGGCCGGAAACCGAGTACCGAGGCTTTCTACAAGGAGCTGGGTATTGAGAAGTAGGGGGGAGGGGGTGGGGGACCGGGATTCTGTCTGGGTGGCTTGGGTGGCTGGTGTGCTTGCATTTCCAAATTTGATTCGACTCCAGTGTGAATATGTGATTATGTGTGTCTGTCTGTGTGTGTGTGATTCGGCATGGTTTGCGCGGCTTCCATTTATGTTTTTGGTTTTGTCAGTGCAGTGAAGTGGGTGTAGAAATGGGACATGCATTGGCGCTACGATACGCTACGCTATCTACCACGCTTGCAAAATAGCCATGTCACGTCCACTGTGTCACCCCTGGCATTATTCGTTTTTAACGCGCCCCTACCTACCTACCTACCTACCTACATACCACTGTAAGCCTACCCTCCTCTTATCCCTCTCCCTCTTTCTAGACAATACCTAGTATAGTATATACAATAAGTAGGGCTTTGCAAAGTGTAGAGGTAGACAGACTATCATAGATACCCATTACTAAAACATCCTAGGCTGTTACTCTTAGAGAATCGCCAAAGTCTTCTTTCTATAGATCAAGATATCGGTAATGAATTATGAATTATGTTAGCGGGGTGGGCGTGTTTGCCCGGCGATATCATCTGCATCGATGAGCAGAATGAGTAGTATGTCTCAGTCAAAAAGCATGCACAACAGCCCATGTTGGGTAAATTCGCTTTCATTACAGACAGAGTACAAGAGGTATATAATTGATCACACATTACACTTGAAGAGAGTAAAGTAGAAAGCACCAAGACCAGATCGTCGGACACCTTGCTAGAAACCCCTCACTCAAAAGTAACCATGTATACATACTCACACCATGAGGTCACCTCTGCAGTGCCAAGGGGAGAGATAGACGTCGAACTCCTACTAACGCCCGCAAGCAGCAAAGCGAGGCCATGATGTCGCATACTAGAAGACTGACATCCGGGATTACGCGCATATAATACTTTATTTGCCGTAGGCCTTGTCGACCTCCTTCTGGTACTTGGTCAATATGCCTTTCCGGTTGGCTTTCTGCGCGGCGGTAGTCATACCCTGCTTCTCGTTAGCAAATAGTCTCATTTCTAATAAGCTAAACTCGGTGCTTACGTTTTGAGGTGTCCATTCCTCGTCGGCCAGGACTACACCCTGGATGATCTCAAAGGATGCAAATCCAGCCTTTTGTCCAGCAGCCTGCAGCTGCTTCAATACAGCGCTGTTGAGCTTGTCATCGTGGACCAACTCCTCCAGATGGTCGCCCTGCACACCGTGCTCTGTAGCTAGCTTTTTGAGGGCCGGCTCGGCAGGGACGATGATGGCAATGGGTTTCGCCTGGTCAGTCGCCGCGTAGGCGATGATGTTGGCGACGATGGGGCAAGACCGGTATACAGATTCCAGCTTCTCGAGGGCAATGTACTCGCCGCCGAGCGTCTTGACGAGGTTCTTCTTTCGGTCGATGATTTTGATCTCACCCTTCTCGTTGAACTCTCCAATGTCTCCAGTCTTGAACCACCCATCCTCGCTATACGATTCCTTGGTCTCTTCCTCCATCTCGAGATAGCCGGCCGTAACGCCGCCTCCTCGAATCCAGATCTCACCCTGCGGTGGCTTATTCTTTGCAAGGTATCCAGCTTCGACGAAGTCAACTAGCTTCATCTCAATACACGCAGCCATCTCGCCCAAGGCCGAGTCGGTCCAAGCCAGCGGGTCCCCGAGAGCACCCATGGCAGTAGTCTCGGTAAGACCGTATCCGCTGATCATCGGCGTGATGGCTAGGGAGAGGAAGCGCAGTGTGTCCTTGGAAACGGGCCCGCCGCCATTCATCAAAATGCGCAGCCGGCCTCCTGTAGCCTCCTTGACCTTGTTGAACACGACAGTATCGAGAATGCCGCTTCCAGGAAGTCCAGAGCCGAGCAAGAAACCCTTCGCAGCCAAAGCACCCCAGAACAGGTTTGATTTTATGGCACCACCAGCCTCGACTTTGGCAACAATCCCTTTCTTCACTGTTTCCCATACCTGAGGTACACCCACAAGGATAGTGGGTTTGAGTTCGCGGATATCACCCTTGCAGTTCCGCACCGAGGTGTCCGAGAGCGTTCGTGGTGTGCCGTAGCCCATGCTTCCACCCCAGTAGAGGCAGGCGTTTTCGAAAACGAACTCGAGGATGTGGGCAACTGGAAGATAGGCTAGAAGGGAGTCGCCGGGACCTACATACTGGCCAACAATGCCGTCCACGCCAGCAACTGCAAGCTATTAGCATATGCACATTGAAAAGACCCGTGCCAACTTACTAGCCGCAACAACGTTGCGATGCAGGAGCAGCACCCCCTTGGGAGTTCCCGTAGAGCCAGACGTGTACATGATGCAGGCCAGGTCGTCTGGCTTGGGCGCGACCGGCTTAGCTGGGTTCTGCTCGCCTAGCTTGACTAGCTCGTCGAAGCTCATCACCTTCAAGTGGGGATGAGCACTCGTAAGAGCGTCGATGTCCTTTTGCTTGGCCTCGTTGACGGTGCTGTATATTACGACCCGTATCTCCGTAGCTATTTTGAACGGATTGATGAGTTTCGGGAGGAGGGCCGGGTCGGTGAACATGACCTTTGCATGGGTTTGCTTCATAGAATGCGTGATGCCCTCTTCGCCGAGGGTGTCGTACGCTGTCACGATAGCTAGCGATTGTGAGAAGGCGGCTAGAGGGTAGGTGTTAGTAGGTAAACGCAGCTCTCGTGCTATTCAGGACTGTTTACCGTGGCATGAAGCAAGCCATTGCGGGCTGGTGGATGCGAAGATGTGGATCCGGTCCTCGGGGACAAATCCCAGCGCCTTGAGCCCGCAGCCAACCGTCAAGACCTGCTTTTCGAACTCGACGAAGCTGATGAACTTGAACGAGCCGAGCTCGAAGTAGGTCCATTTTTTGTCAACTTCCTCTTGCTTGCCGTCGACCATTTTCTTAATCTTCTTCGTCTCCTCGTGTACGTGGAGGATTTTGCGCTGGCCGACTGCCTTTGCGTTGCCAAACTTCGTTGACGCGTGACGCAACACATCGAAGAGGGTTTTGACGTTGTCATCGGGCACGAGACGCAACGCGTCGACGTTTTTGGCATTTCGGCGAGGTTTGGTCTCGCCGTCAATGTGGGGCGCTCCAGGCACTTCCTCTGAGAGCATTCCGGTTCTATAGGACCTCGCCTGAGGCGCGAACTTTTTGAGATCTTGTGGCATGATGTAGGCAATATGGGATCGCGGAGAGTGGGAGAAGTAGTGGGAGGAGTAGTGGGAGGAGTAGCACGGATAGAGAAGCCACCCGCGGAGTTTGCTGTGGAGGAGAGCTGGAGCAGCAGCAGGCAGGTATTTGTTGGAGTGAGGTTGAGGTTGCCCGCTGTGGTTCAAGACGAGAGCTGGTGGCCACAGAATCTTGGCAAGTGACGCACGGGGTGCACCGTGCTCCACTAGTGTGGCAGAACAGCTAACACAGACGATCTTCAGGCAGTCCCCCTGCAAGTATGTATAAGAAATAGTGTACCCTATCTTTACAAAGCCCTACCGTCTCTAACATACTGGGTATGTCTAGGCAGGGCTTGTGGAAGTAAAAGGGCCGCGTCACCTGGGTGCGTATCGGACACGGGCGTGGAACCGGCAGCCGCCTCCACCCAGCGTCCAAACATCGTCGCAGGGTCACCAGTGCCATCCGCCGCTGGCCGGCCATCTCGCACTGTCCAAGCTTCACGCAACACTGCGCTTTGCTGCCCAAACCGAGAGAAAAGAAAGCTGTTCGAAATCCGTCGTGCGCGCCAAGTCCAGCACACGAGAACCCAAGACTTGTGGACGTCCAGCCCCTCCACATCTCTGTTTGCTGGCACGCGCCGCGCGGAACTCTCCAGCGTGAAGAGGCAATCTCGAGCCTGCTCGGGCATGGATGACCAGCTCCAGCTCCTGTTGGGGGAGCCGGTGGCTGACGTAGAAGAAGGTAGGTAGAGTGATTGCTACACCGAGGCTCGACGCATCATCTTCTGCATGCGATTCGCTCTTCGTTCCATCACCTTCAAAGCTCACCTCTGCCCTCCAGAAGCCTTCATCTTGTTCTCGCAAGCTATTCCGTCTCAGTCCCTCGGCTTCCTCGACTCACAAGCATCCGTTGTCAACGTCACCGTCGCGGGCCGTGACCTCAGCATCCACCAGTCACGCGGCCTCTTGACCTCCGACCGCAGCGCAGGCACAACGGGAGCAGGTCTGCACTGCCTCATCAGCCCTCTGCTTGGCTGTCTTGGACCCGGCTAACGCCTTGTCCAGTTGTGTGGAAAGTGACTCCTTTTTTTGCCGAGTGGATAGCATCGTCCGCCTTCCTCGCGCGAGCCGGCTACCTCACGCCCGACGCGACCGCGATTGAGCTCGGTGCGGGTGTGTCCGGTATCGTGGCCCTGACACTGGGGCCCAGGATCCGCAAATACATCGCTACTGACCAGGACTATGTGATCCGGCTTCTGAAGCAGAACATTGCTGAAAACCTCCCCGGAACTTCTTCCAAGACTGGCACCAAAAAGTCAAAGAACAAGCAGAAACGTCCGCTAGCAACAAGCAAGACATCCACTTCCAACATCGAAACCCTCGAGCTAGACTGGGAGCTCGACTCTATCGCTTCGTTGCCCTCACTTCTCGGACAGGACCGCGCAGACTCAGCGAACGACTCAGATGGAGTAGACCTGGTCATTGCCTGCGACTGCATCTACAACGACGCTCTGATCGAGCCGCTGAACACTACCTGTGCTCAAATATGTCGACTTCGTTCAGACGAAAACCGGCAGCCGACTCTCTGTCTCATCGCGCAGCAACTAAGATCCCCGGAAGTGTTCGAGGAGTGGTTAAAGAGCTTCCATCGAATGTTCCACGTCTGGCGAGTTCCTGACGAGCTTCTCACCGAGCCTTTGCGCGAGAATTCCGGCTTCGTGGTTCACGTCGGGGTCTTGCGGTGACGCGTAATACTACCGAGGTGTGTCAAGAGAATCGAGTCTCCTCCACAGAGTAGCACTGCACCTGCCAGGCTGGATCATGTCCCTTCCCACGGTTGCAACTGCATAGTCACTGTATACCGGCGATGCGTCAAGAAGACCACAGCGTAACCACCAATGCCGTTCGTGTTCGCTACCTTCGGCTTCGTGTTGCTTGAAATATGGTGCATACCACCCACCCCTAAAATCCTGAACTTATGCTCAACTTGCCGGCCGGCCTATTAGTTTTCTGTAACCATAGGCCCCATCACATCACCAATGGACACTAGCTTGAAGGTTGCCACTTTTGCATTTTGCCAGTGCTACAACTCACACCTCCGGGACTCGCTAACGCGCAAAATCCTCTCGCATCTCTGCCAACAGGGACCACGCCCTCATGGTTTGTTGCCCCGGCTCATAGCTCTAGCTAAGGCCGCCGTAGAAGAGCGCAACCGCCTCTCGACCAACACTCGCGATCCCGAGGAAAGCTCCAAGCATGGTAGCATCCTCTTAACTCTCAGCTCTCAGCAAAGAAGACAAGGTTGACAAAACCTCCCACCCAAGGCCATAAAGGCTGTCTCATAGCGCCGGCGTAACGCTTCAGCAGTCGTAAAAAAAAGTAGAAGAAAAATGAGTCGGAAAGAAAGGGGAGAATGAAGGGAAGGTCGCATGACAAGATTATATATTGTACATTGGAAGCAAGCAGACTCCGAGGACGCGCACCACGTAGTTTGACGTTCAGCACACCGCTTAACGTCCCCTCGCTGGCGGAAAGCGGATCTCGACCGAGTATCCTACGTTTCCTGGTAGTGGGCCGATAGGAAGAGTCCGATTGCTGCATAAGACTGCTGCTTACGAGTGAAAATGGGGGTTTCTCTGCGCACGGTTGTGCTCAAGTCACCGCCGAAGTTGATATAGGCTTCGGCTCCTCGGTCACGGTCGGAAGACTCGGGGGCTCTGCGCTTTTACCGGGAGGTGACGCTTGATTTGGCAAGCTTGCTGTCGACAGGGTAGGTGAGCTCATCGATTGCGCTTGTACTAGCGGAGGAGTTGCACCGGGGCCTGTAGACTGGGTTTGTGCCAGCTTTGCCCGTCTACTGGTATAGTCGCTCAAGCTGAGTTTCTTACGTGCCGGTCCAGGATGCATGGCGTGCGCAACGGAAACGGAGAACGGAGATGGTACCGGAGTCGCACTGACTGGAGATGGTGCTGTGGTACCGCCAGTGACAACGCTTGCCACTGATCCGGGGGTGAGCACATTAGTTGTACCAGTTATGTTCATTGCATCGGGCTTCGAAAGATCCAAATGGAGGGCAATAGGCTTCGAAATTGGCGCAGTTGCAGATGGTGGTGATGATTGACTTGAAGGGGATATGGTTGCTACCGAAGGCCAAGGTGGAGGGGGTGGTTGTGTAGGCGCATGTGAAGGCTCCAAAACCGGATCTGATTCTCCGGCATCCGGCATCACGTCTACGCTTGGGGTCGTAGGCCTAGGAACAACCGCTTCATCCGCATCCTTCATCTCGACGTCGGGCAATGGTGCTGGCGGCGAGTCATCTCGGGGCGTTGGTTCTTCAGGGACAGTCCCCGATGGCGGATCCGTGGATATGTCCATTACGTTAGGCTCTTCCAGTTGCACAGAAGGTGTGACAGGAGGAAGGTGAGCCGAAGCTACATCTTTTAACGCAGGTGACCCGACTTCTTGTTTTACAGACGCAGATCGAATGCGCTCACGCTGAAGTTTATCTTCCTGGGCCTGCTGGAGGAGCCTGCGCTTGAAAGACACCGGCGGCTTCGTTAGCTTTGCCTTAGGTGGTAGTGTAGCAGTAGCTGTGCTATTCTTATCATCCGCCGTTTGCGTCGAGCTGTCAACGTAAACAGGCTTCGGCTTCTGTAAAGCACGGCCGTTACATTTGGAAGAATGTCCCGAGGTCTTGCGCGCGACACCATTGCTGTGTTCCCGAGGGTTGCGCGTCGTCGGCGACATTTCTGAGTGGCCGAGTTGTTTCTGTCAATTTACGTTAGCGTCAGATAGAGGGGGTTGTGGCGAGCGACTTACGGATGTGGCAAAACCTGGTGTATTGAGTGCGGACCCGGAGTTGTTCCTCTTCCCCTTTCTGCCCTTGTGCTGCTCGTCATATTCTAACTGCTCAAACAGACGTTCCTGCTGTTGTATTTTGCGCCTCTCCCTGTCTGACATCTTTAGGTCCCCATCCATGGAGAAGTGCGTAGCCGGCGTTATGTCCCGACTGCTGGACTTACGAGAGCCGGAAGTGGAGCGAGTATCCATATTTTCATCGTCGGGTTGGTCGCGATTGTTAGCTTCGCTGGTAGCGCGGCTGTTTGTTGCGTGACCAGTACTTAGGGGTGAGATTTGTGATTTCTTGGTCTTCTTAGCCTTGAGTTTTGAGAGTTGAATCGCGTCTGCGTGTGTGCTGTTGGGTCGGCGCACGCGTTCCAAGAGGCATCCATAACCCGACGAGTTGTCGCATGCGCAACCACCAAAGTTTGCAAGTACGCAAGCCACCCAAGGCTCTATCTTCCTGAATCCTTCTTTCTTGATATCGCCGTTGATTAGGACGTTGGTCAGCTGTTGTCTAACATCGGAATCTATCTCCCACGGGACGGTGAGCTCCTCGCCAATTTCAATTGACCGGGAAGCAAGAAAACAGAAATGGAATCTGCTTTCTGGGCCATGGGTCAGGATCTTCATTGTCATATTGGGATTGCAGCTCCTCCTTGCGTATCGCAACAACGATCCTTCGCGCCTGGTGTCGATGTAAACCGGAAGATGGGGCGGAAAGAAGACAAACGGCTCAGGATGCCGCAAAAGATCCCATCGATTCAGCGGATCCGATTTGTAATGTTCTATTCGGCCGATGCGCCCTTTCAGTTCACCTATCAAGGCGTCTTTTGGAACGGTGGTCTCTAATGTCAGGAACTGCCACTGTGGATGAAGTCCATGCGCTTTGGTCTTCGGATCTTCATCCGTATGCTTCACCACCGCGGAAAGGCACTCGAGTTCGTCAACCGGCTTGTCAATGCGAGAGAAATAAGTCTTCGGATCGACGCCGCCTGTGGCTTCCTCGAGCGCGTCTCGGTCATTGAGCCACAAAGAGATGTCATTAGCCATCTGGATATCCGTGTAAGAGTTTGAATCTGCCGAAGGTGGCTCTGGTTGTCGGTAGAGGTGCATGAATTCGAGAGAGAAGTCCTCGATGGGACCTTCGGGATTGATTGGTGATTTTACTGGACTATGACCGTTGAGAAGGGTCGACGCGGCGCGTTTGCGCGAAGTAGGAGCAAGGGCGGGTACTTGGCTGATCATGTTGGTAGAGCCTGATGGCCGATGGCTTGTCTTTGGCCGTTTGTTGGGTGGGGGCTGATCTCTTGGGCTACCGCTCTTTCGTTCAGCACTATAGTGCAGATCGGTGTTCGAATGAACGGGCCAGCCATTAGGCTGTACAGAGCTGAGGGGATCCTTTGGTCTCTTCTTAGCGCCTTTGGTGGGCAGCTTTGGCTTGCCCTTTCGCTCGCCAATACTGTGTAGTTCGCGACGTTTCTGTTGCTTCTCGGTAGCGCTTTTGGCATCCACGATCCTGGGAAGGCAGTCGGTACACTCGTGAATGTCTGGCACGTTCTGCGCATACTCGTAGTAGCATACAATATGTTGCCACGTGTCGCACTTTTCGCACAAAACCGTGTTTCCATCGTCGTCCGCAAAGCCGCAGATGCACTTGATGGTCGACGACTCTTCCTCCTCGACCGGGCCGTCTAGTGTGGGAGAGCCGTTGGCAAGTGCGGGGGCCGGTGGACCACTGTAGGGAGCGACGGAAACTGGCTGAGGATCAGCATGCGCCTTGACCGACGAGACGTCTGTCATAATCTGCCCGTCGCGATGAGGTTGAGTAGTATTCAGGTAGGCTGGCTCAGGCTATGGGTGCTTTGGATCGCATGACGCCCGATGCGCGAACGACCTGAGCAACGCGGGCACCGGCTTCGCGAGACGGTTTCGACAGCCGGTCCGACGAGCAAGCTGTGTTCTAGAGTAGATGAGACAGTTATCGACGGTATTTACGCCGGGTGAAGAGGCTTTCGTGGCCGGTTGGTGGGTGGGCAGCGCTGGACAGCGACGGCGATAAGGGCAGTACGGCGTCGGAAGTAACACTGGATCGAAACACTCTCACGGGAGATGCGTATTGAGCTCGAGATCGAGTCCAGACAGCGCTGGTGGTGGAGAGGGCAGGAGGACTGGACGGAGAGGCGGCGTTTTGAGGCGTCTGGCTGCAGGAGGACGGCAACAAAGGAGCCGGCGCGCGCAGTGACAAGGGAGACCCGAAGGGCACGATGGGTGGCTGTGGCGGGCGTGAGGAGGATAGAGGGCGAGGGCGAGGTCGGCGCGGCTTGTTCAGAGGAGAGTCAGAAGAGAGAAGCAGAGGAGGGCGCTGGCTGTGTAGAGTGCAGAAAGGCACGGCGAAACGGGTTTAGTGCGGAGGCCCGAGCGCCACGGCCATTCTTGCTCGTAGCATCTGGGGCATTTCGGGGCAAGAAGGCCACGACAGCAGAAGCCGATTACCACCTCGGCGCGAGTGCGGGCGTGCGAGCTCTGCGAAGAGGCCGCACGCTCGGGCTGGCTTGCGAGGTGCAGGTCGGGACATGGACGGGCGCGGCTCTCTGACCCGCTGGAATAGAGCTGAGGAGCGAGCGAGCTGAGGAGAAAGCGATGCAGCAGCAGCAGCAGCAGCAGAGCAGAGCAGGACCGCCGCTCGAGGTCGGGACGTGATGAGACAAGCGGCGCCCTCCAGCTGGCAGGCTGGCAGGCTGCGCCGTTGCGGGCGCGGCCAATGGGTGCGCGCGACGCTGCTCTGGCGGCCCCACGGCTAGCCCGCTTGCAGGCTAGCGCTGGCGAGAGTCTGGCGCGTCTCCCGGTCTGGACAGGCGATCAGGTTCGCCGTTTGCCGGGCGCCGTTCGTGGTGCGTTCCCCCAGGGCCCAGCGAGCGACGCAGCGGGCGAGGAACCGCGTCGCAACCCGAGCGCGGCGACCGGTGCAAGCCTCAAAGTGCAGACTTGTTGTTGTTTTTCCCATCCGTGGCATGCCAGCAGGACGCGGGCGCCGGAAGCGGCAGGAGCGAGGGGAGGGGCAGTGGAGCAGTGGAGCAGTGGAGCAGTGGAGCAGCGCGCTGGGGAGGCGACGGAAGCTGCTGCTGCTGCATGCACTCCGCCCCCCCGGCCTGGCCTGCCTTGTAGGCTTGTCCATGGGCGCTGAAACGCCGCTCCGCACACGGCTGACGGGGCTGCACAAGTCACCATGAAGTCGACCGAGTACCACCCGTCGTTCTCCCTCTCTTCCACCCTTTTCGTCCTCCGCAATCAACTGCGGTAGACACCGGTAGACTGACGTTACCAGCCTGGCCCTGCGACGTGCGCCGGACGGCAACGGCCTCGGAGCTGATGCGGCCGCGGTCGCTACGTGTCCTGACCAGCGTTCGCGCCTCCCCACCCAACTGCCAACACTGCAAAACCATGTGCAATCAAACACAACCACCACCAACACCACCGGCACGACGCTGTACCCACCGTATGGTAGCCTTGCTCCGCGCTTTCCCTTCCAGTGCCGATTGCGTCCCAGCCCTCCGTCACCGGACGACTGTTCCGCCCACCTAGCGTCCAGAGCCTCAATATATTCCTACAAATTCGAACGGCCGGGACCACGACTCGATGCTGCATGGGCAAGCTATATACCCGCATACGATGCCTACTATACTGGATACAATAGGGCTTTGTAAAAATTAAGGTAGACTATCTACCTGTTGCTAAAAGCTCCTAGGCTGTCAAGAGGATCGCTTAAAGTCTTCTATCGGTAACGAATTCTGCCAGGGGAGTGCCGCACTCGCAGCTTGCGCCTCTCTTCCGTTTGGACTGACACTTCTCACACATCAGTACTTACTGGTTGGTAGGCATCCACAATAGAGCTCGATCCGCATCCGCATCTTACCATCTAGCAATTGAAAGTACCAGGCAAGCTATCACGATGGTGCTTAGCGTGCGATCCAGTCGAAACCGGACCCCCGAATGCGCAGCTCTCGGAGAGATACTGTGGAACCCGGGCAACGGTTCTGATGAGTTGGCTGCTTCCACTACTTGGACCATGGCACCAATAACATTGGGAGTACTGGGTCGGAAGCAGTTCGGGATGCAGGGCGATAACGACGGAGGGACAAGCCGCCTCTCCTGCTTGTGGCACTCAGCATGCAGCCCTACACTCCCAACGCGACGTGGCTAGACGTCGATGACTGTGACGTGGATACTGGGATAGATTGCGCTTCGGGTTCCAAGGTCTAAGACCTGGCCCTAATGTATGGCCCGTCAGGCATCCAGTCAAGCATCCAGAACCCGTACTGTCCGAATTAGAACCCAAAGAACATAAATCAATGAAGAAGACAGTTGTGCTCTGGTCAATCTGGCCCAAGAGCTTCCAGGAACAAGTAACACAATCGGAAACTACTTCAGACACAGGTTGAAGTCTTCGGAGCGATTCAAGATAGTATGTATCACGGCGCTTGGCCACGCATGTTCCCGTTCTATATTCGACTTTGTCTCCATCAAACGGCCGTCTCGCTCCCGTTCTTGCTCGGTCTGCTTCGAATACCCACTACTAGACGTAACAGTACAGGAAACGAAATGGAATGTAGCGATAATGACCTCTATCACGCAGAACGACGGAGAGACGTTGTTACACTTGTACACTGAAAGTTAGAAGGCTCCGGAAGCAGGAACTCGCTGCTCCTAGAACAGGTCTGAGGAAGGGGTTGTAAATCTATAAGGTTCTACATGATCAATAGGAGCACGTTCGTGTACGGGTTTTCCGACCTGTCTGCGTTTGGTTTGAAAAGGGGGTATATATGAAATATGTACGGGAAGAACATTCGAGGATATCATGAGACGACGGGACTCTGTTCTGACGGCCCCAGATGCATCTGATCTTGCCTGTCCCAGCCATCAACGTGTATGTAAGCCGAACCGGGACCACGCTTCCCCTCTCCTCTACCACACTACACTACCACACCTTGCACGCTTTCTCAAAACACCCGCGAGCCCTCCATCTCCACAGGCCCCTGCCCCGCATTCACATGCACCGTCTTCGGCCTCCCATCATCACCAGCCCCCAATCCCCGTTCATACGGTTCCGGCGATCTACACGCACCCGTCAGCAAAAACTCCGCAACAACGAACGATAGCATAGGATACACAAGCAACTCACCTGCCGTCCTCGCCCTCCATCGTCCTGATGCGGTCCCGCAGCGCCTGCACCTGCCGCCCGTACGCGCCCAGCGGGACCACCTTGGGGTCGACGGGGCTGGTCATGTCGGCTGTGTGCGGCGCCGTGTAGCGGTACGCGTCGGCGCCGTCGTGCATGCGCGTGAAGTAGCCCGTCGTGTCGGAGACGCTGAACGTGCCGCCGACGGAGCGGTGCGAGGTGCTGCGCGACGGCGGCGTCGAAGCCGGGTTGTCGAACGGCGAAGTGGTGGACGTGGCGGATTGCGGAGAGTACTTGGATGGGTTGGGCGAGGCGAAGTACGCGGGTGGGAGAACGCTGGCTGTTGTGTATGTGGAGGGGGATAGTGCGGGAGACAGTTCTGCTGGTGGCGGTGCGGTGCGGTATGCTTGGAACATGCCGCTGGGGCTGGCCGGGCTGTGGGGTCGGATTGTGGACGCTTTGCGCGCCATTTCGGCTTTGAGGGTCTTGCTGCGGCCGATGAAGAAGAAGAGCAGGGCGCCGAGCACGACGACGCTAGTGCAGGCGACGACGATGCCGGCGATTGCGCCCGTGGAGAGCGCGGCGTGGGGTTTGGGGGATGGGGGCGTGGAGGCGGAGGGGGGGAGGTTGGAGGGGCGGGGGGATTCTTCGGGGAAGGGTTCGCCCGGTTGGAGCATGTAGGCGGCGGATTGGGCGAGGGTGCGTTGCTTGGTGAGGCTTGTTGTTGAGTTCTGAAGGGGGGATGTTAGTGAAATGGAGAGGGTTTGGGAAGGGAAGGGGGCTGAGGGAGGCAAGTAACATACTGGATTGATGACGCCGACCATGCCCCAGCTCATGCATGAGCCCGGGGCGCTGCAGTAGAAGAATATCGGGTCGGTGTCGTTGATCCTGAAGCTGTATTTCGGAGGCTACACGCACGTACGTTAGCCGGGGGCTGGTGAGATTCTGATTTGCGGACCAGTATAGGGAGAGAGAAAGAAGATGAATTATGAACTGACCTCGTTCAACACCGCATCTACAGGATTGAAACCCGAGAAGAAGCCTCGTTTGCCGCTGCCCGTCATCTCATACGGTATGCACGGGAACTCGTATTCAGCGCGTACAACACTGTGATTCTGGGGGTAGAAGTTGAACTCTATAATCTGAAATCCGGTCAGTGTTCATTTCTTTGAAAACATCTTCGGGGGAAAGCGGTTGGTGAGAGTCAATTCTACTGAAGTGTGAAGATAGACATGCTGGTTCGACTCAAGATAAAAGGAGGAATAAAGAAATGTAATATACATCACCAATCTCAGCCTGCGTGACATCCGGCTTGAACTTATGGTCGCCATTGCCCACCTGAATCGTGTGCGTCTGCGCCGGAGCCGTTGACGTTGGCGTGGGACTCGGCTTGCTGTTTTCTGTCTTGAGGCTTGTCGAAGAACTGCGTCTTGCTTCTGCAGACACAGGGACGGGCGACTCTTGAGCGAACGCCAGAGCAGCGAAGTAAAACAGAGCAAAAGCAGCGAAAATCGTCCAAGACGGCTGCGTCCTGGCTAGGAATTTCATTGTGGGCATGCAGTGGTGGTCTCGATAGGTTCCTGCCGTCCGAGGTGTTTCGTTCGATCTGGAGATCTGATAGTGATTTGATGGCCAGCACCAATTTCCAAAGACGAGACGATCGTGTAGGAGCGAAGAAGCGAAACCTAAGCCCCTGGACCAGGGATTACAAGATACCCAAGTGGCAACATGGGAACCAGGGCCCGGCGACGCCAACAAGCAAGAGGCCTTTGCTCCACGGCGAATGGCGTCTAGCCAGACCTTCACATTGGCCGGCTAGGCGGCGGAACACAGCCTCGGCCTGCTATACACAAAGAAAATCTCGAGTTCTCAAATACCGTCCTGTGCCAAGAGCGGGAAGGAGACGTCTGCGACGACACTGGACAATGAAAAAGACAAAGCCCCTCTTGTGCCACCAATCTTCCCAAGCCAGGTCGGCGAGGCAATGCCTCGGAATTGCCACATCCACATCATTACGTCAAGGGCGTATTCTTGCTGTGACTACACGCGAGCTTTGCGAAGAGATGGTCGGAATATGAAGTGACAGTGGTGAAGACAAGGAACGCTACGCATCTTTGGCAATATTCTGAACCAACTAGAACCTACTTTTGTACACCAAGACGACCAGCTTGCCGTTCTTGTGAACGCGTCTTTGTATGCATTGAAAACTTTCGTGATATCTCAGCTGGAGGGCTCGATATAGTCCCATGCTAGACGTATATCGCACATTGCTGGCTATAATGTGAGGCAGCGTGGAATCTATGCAGGATGTTAAACAAGTGCCCATGTAACCCTACCGTTCCACTCGGCAGAACGATAGCCAAAATATACTATAAATTGGGGCCAGCGTACGAGGAGCTCGTTTTTAGTGAGGCATACATGTACCGTACAGTAAGCGAGAACTTGGCATTCCATCCGAACTCTGTTTTTATCAACACCACCTTTTCATCACGACACAACTTTGTCAATATAGCTCCAAAATACATGATTTATGGCTCGAATTAATCGCAGAAAGCCGTTCGAGTATTCTACCGTGAAACAACAGAACAATAAGACCCAACGGAGGGAGCTTGATCCAGTGCAGCGTGCCTTTGTTGCCAGCGCAGTACTCCACGGCAATGCCTCAGTCAATTCATGTGCCAAATTACTTGGTGTTGATCAAGGCAACCTATCAAGGATGCTCAAGAAGGTGAAGAGCAGGGCAGAAGAGTCAGGGCTTCCTGTTACAGACCCAATTCCCTACCAAAATGAGGTTGGCCGTGGAAGGCCAGATCTCTTTACACTGGAACAGAAACAATCTATCATCTACATCGCCACCCAGGATCGTGAGCACCGTGAGAGAGAGCCCTGGCAGGCAATAAAAGACGGAGATTTCAGCCATATACCGAAAATCTCTATTACTACGTTCGAAAACGTTATGTATGAAGCTGGGTACGCACGCAGAGCCCCCGGTTTTAGGCCTACGTTGAATGACGATCAACGTAAAACTCGCTATGAGTGGGCTCTGGCACACAATCCCGATAGATATGAGAGAGGAGATAGCAAGGGGTTCAACTTTCAGCGCGTAGTCTACACTGATGAGACCTCTGCTCGTATTGGTGAGCAGAGAGGCATAAAAAGAGCTTGGTGTAAACAAAGAGAAGAGTATCACAAGGACGTCAAGAGGCCAAAGCTTCGTAATACCTGTACTCTGCAGTTCTACGGCGCATTTACGTACGGAGAGAAGGGACCTTGCCATATATACGCCAAAGAGACCAAGGAGGAGAAAGCTGCGGCTGCTAAAGCTCTCCAAAAAGAGAACCAGGAGAACCAGGCTTAACGAGAGAAGCTAGTCCCACTTGCTCGGCGGGCATTACGCTCTATGAGAGACTCAGAAATCAACACCCGTAAACACGCCTAGATTAAAGATATAGAGTACAACCGCGGAGACTGTACACGAGGCGGGATAGATAGATATAGGCATCGAGAGAAAGTGCTCAAACTACTTTTAGTGCCTTAGATCAAACAGCTACAAAAGAAAGGCAAGGCTGACGTCGTACTCCTTGAAGACAGTGCCCTAGCCTACACCTCGAAGATAGCAGAGGAGTTTCTAGAGGTCTCTTACATCTCTAAGTTGCCTTGGCCTGGCCATTCACCTAACGTCAACGCCGAGGAGCATGCCTGGCCATGGATAAGGCTTCATATAACCAAAGATTACTCTCCGTCAACCTGCGAAAACGAGTGCCGTACTTAGTAGCAACAAGAGTGGCATAATCTGCCTATAGAGGCAATCAACAAGTGGATTGATCACGTACCTAAAATTGTACGTCGAATCATCGATCATAGAGGCAACAACAACTTTCATGGATGAAGATAGGAGGGGGTAGTCAGGGGTAACTAGTATACAGCGGAGAGAGCTCCCAAAACACCAAAACTTGGCCTCATCTTTTCCCAATTAGGCCATATAACCCAGATCAACGAGATCTCGCAGAATTATTATGAATAAATGTGTATTTGACCGATTTTGTATGTAAATTTGTATGATGGGGGGGTTTTGGCTGCATTGCCAAGATCTCGCTTATGCCTCACTAAAAACGAGCTCCTCGTACAGTAAGCTCAGTTAAGTGGGCGCCTGTTCGTACCAAGGCCAGCACACGGGTTGAAGTGTACAGCTGTTGTTATTTGTCTACATTCAGTAGAAGCGACATGCAGTAACAGCTTGTCCATTCAAGGTATTTCATAATCATAAACCATTCTCCGTCTAATATCGCTTGAGACAATCATCCGGTGCACCATCATACGCACGGCCACTGAACTTCAAACCATGCACTGCCGATGGATAAATCGTTTTAAGGCGCTGGGTTGAGCCCGTAAAGAAAGTAATGTCACCTCCCAGTTGCGTCACGAGCGCTGCTTCTGTAATCAGCCTTCGGGGTCAACAGCAGTTGCAATGCTACCTTTAGCTAAGTCCAGGATCCCCGAATGGGTCATTGCTTGAGGAACTCCCAGGTCCCGATACATACCCAGAAGGTGCCACCGATAATTTCGGTGCCGGTGACGGATCCCAGATTGGAAAGCCTTCGGGCGGTTGACTGTTGCCCTTGGGCTTGCCCACGGAATAGTCCGCTAGACTTCCGTTGATTCCGGTAAGCGCCCATGCAAACACGGCAACATCGCGAATGCTTTGCATAAAAGCGTTCTGGAAAGCTGCACTGGGTACCTGCGCCATGGCAGGATGTTGAGCGCCCAGCGGATATGGCAAGGGTTGAGGCAGTTGAGGTTGGAACACTGGTTGCGGTGCCCAAGGAGCCACAAAGATGCCGTTGTAGTTGGCAGGCTGTGCCGTGGGTAGTATACCTGGTACCATAGGACGTGCGCGACGAAGGCAGACAACAAGTCCGTCTGAGGTGCATGACACGACGGCCTCGATCTCGATAGGCTCCTCGCGAGCTTCGGACTGTGGTGACCCCGCTGGTAAGGATGACGAGGAGGAGCGAGCAGCCGAAGCTCGTTGAGGGTCGGACGTATGTGTATTGTTGCTGGAATCGTTGCGAGAATTTAGCGGTTCGTCACTGCTGTTGCTTAGACTGTTGGAGAGGTGCGATCGGCTGTTGGAGGGTCTGCCACTAGGGTCGGAAGGCCCACCATAGCCCGCTCCAGCCTCGGATTCGTCGTCGTCGGAACCGGTGATATCAGTCATGATGTCGTCCTCACTCTCGGAAGAGGCGCCGTCGGCTTGCTCACCCTGCCGAGGATCACGAAAGAAGAAACGTAGGTAAGCAATCGAGTCGTTGCCCTTTGCAGACTCGAGAGCTCGCACTGCGTCGACTAGGCAGTTTTCTTGAATGCAATAGTAAAAACTGAGGCCTTTCATTTCCTCGCTGGAGATGCCAAGGATTTGCTCGACGCCGCTAGTGGCGTACATGATGGTTAGAGTTCGCGTGAAGCGGTTGAGAAACAAGGCCGCTCGAGGTTCATGCGTCTGCTCTTCCTGTCCCAGGTTGAATTTGCTGGATAGATGTGACAGCATATGATAGCGGGGATCCTTTGGAGATGAGGCAAATAGCTTGCGAACTAAGGGGGCCTCAACCGCTCGCTCTGCTCGAGTGTTAGATGCAGCAAGAGAAGTAGGTTACTCGGGCTGCTTACTCTGACTGCTTATGCCCGGATTGTAGACGCTGGTACAGCACACCATGACATCGTAGACGATGGAAAAGCAGCACTCGCATCCAATCCAGTCACCCTGGCGGTTTTTGATGCTGCAATAGGCGAGCACAGCGGCCTTGTCTAGTCTCACACCTCGATTGTGGAACTTCTTCGCGACAGGCACCTCATATGGATGGAAGAACTCCCAGCTCGATTTATTGACAACCTCATCCGGCGTGTGGCCTAGGATGTCCACGATGGAGTCGGAGCAATAGAGAATTGTAGCATGCTCGGAGAGGTCTGTGAGAGTGAGCGGCGGTGCATGGGTCACGGTACTGCATGTTACCTACCGTGGATGGTGATGAAGGTCGTGTCCATTGTTGCGGTGGTTTGGAGGGTTGATGATGCGTGCTCTGGCCGGGCCTAGGCGTAGTCGCTGGATCTAATAATCCGCTATGGGTACAGGTGAGGATGGCGAAAGTCGAGTGCGGCTCTGGCAAGGCCCAAGGGCACCGCAACGGCTAATAAAGATATGCGCACGCTCGGTTCTACCGAAAAAACGTTGGACGTACGAGCGATCAACGTCTGGTTAAGGTTTCGTGACACAAGGTGGCGAGGAGTGCAAGGGCGCGTGAAGCACGCGGACAGCCGCCACGGAGAATATATGAAGTGAGCGGAGAAGAGAAGCAGAGGTCGACGGGGAACACAATGGCGTCAAGCGTCTACGTCAACGTCAACGTCGAGCGGCAAACGGCAAAACGGTAGGCGTCCGTCGGGCGGCAGGAGCTCTCAGCGTGCAGCGGCGCGCTGGCAGAGGAGCATTTGCGTGAGGCCTGTACGGAGTACTGGGTCTCGCAACGTTCGGCAGCTGGCCTGAGGGCGGACGGAAGAGGGCAAGAAGACAGGCGGCGACAGGCAGTGCAGGTCACGACGTTGGAACACTACGGAGTACTGGACCGGCCGTTGGGTCAACCGTCTCTGCACACTGCACAGTGGACAGGCGTCTGCTGGATGCGGCAACGAACGACGCCTCAAGTCGGAACCCAGCGCCTCGGTGGCCTGCTGCTGCTAGTAACTTAGTGCCAGCATTCGCGAGCGGAGCGTCTCAGAGTCGGTCGTACGTCGTCGTACGCTCGACTAATATCAAAGAGAGCGCGGGGGAGGCGTGCCGTTTGGTCCCTGCGTGCAAACCACTCCAACACGCCCCTGCTTGGCTGTGCGCAGTGCCGTGTTGCTCAGGCTGGCGACCTGGCGCCGAAGTGACGGACGTCTGTCTCGAGTGCTCGACAGTACCACAGGGTGCATGGCACCGGCGAAGGAGCCACACTGCAGCGAAGGCATGTCAGGCCACTATTGCTGCAGACTCGGTGAACGAACACGGGGCTGCAGTGTGCACACATGGCTGAGTTTTCGGCCCCATCAAGCTGGCACGCTGGCTGGCGGTGGAATATACGGGCAACGCCTGGGCCGTCCACGTGCAGGCCCCAGGGCTTCGTCTGCTGGGCCACGGAGAATGCCATGGGTTCAGCATGCGCTTTTGCCTGTCTGCTCACTCACTGCTCAGTGCTGGGTGCCCGTTGCTCGCCCGCTGTTGCATGGCCAGGGCGTCGTGAATCTTCGGCGCCGCCCAGCGCTCAGCAACGCCGCCCGGTAGCACGCGAGGCAACCCTCGGTAGACGCTGCCATCCTGCCGCCCGCTCGTGCCACCAGAAAAACGTTGTGACTACTACCGGGAGTCGACTCTTTGCAGCCGCCTCGAGTCCGCAGGCCTCTGCTCAGTGTCGTCCACACTGCTCATCGCCGATGGTGGCCGCGCTAGTGCTGTCTCCAAGACAGGTTGACTCCATCACAACGCCAATTGGATCTCGCGCTTCGTGGCCGTAGACTCACCGCGCCGGCCAGCAAGGGGTCTGCGGCCTCAACTGCACCTCTGTTCCAGTGAGGCCACTGCAGAACCTCGTCCCATCGGATGACACTAAGCCCGAACGGATGCTCCCCATTGAACCAATCAGAGAGCGATGATAGTGCCACCCTGCCGCTAGTCTAGCTTGCTTCGGGCTAGCGTAAACGGTTTAACCGAATCTTTGCGGTACCCCCATTGGCACTCCCTGACTGCCAGCTCCACTCCACCTACCACTACCAAACGCCCTGCATCTCTCTCCCTGTCAATCCACCAACCCTCGGCCAAGGCAATGCATAGCCGTAGCGACCTTCCCTCGCTTCGGAGCACTATCCGACTCGGAGTATGTCGCTCCAACTCTCACTCGGCACACTGACTGACTTCACTTCTTGCCCAGGGCAAGGGCTCAGACGAGAAGACGCCTTGGTTTGACGTCAAGTTCTATCCGTATAATGCCACCGACCCCATCTTTGCCGTGACAGGAGGGCGCAACGTGTGTACAACACTTCCATATCACTGCATAGGTACCATGTGCTAATCGACATAGACCGTCATCTGTCGATGCGTCGCGGGGAAAGATAGATCTATTGACATCCTCCGTTGGTTCGAAGACGACGAGGATGTGACATACAACAGTCTGGAGTGGTCACGTGGTCCAACTGGAGACCCTTTGGTCTGCCTGGCGGGGGACAAGTACCACATCAATGTTATGAGTGTCACCACCGGTCAGCTCGTCACGGTAGTTCCTTGCTGTATCACAACTGCTGCATGAACTAACAAGATACAGACACTTTCGGGACATGGAGATGTATTTTATACACTTTACTAAATTCCGCTGCTGCTTTAGTGAAGCAGCAAGAGTACTGACAGCCACCGCCAGTGCATTAGCGATCTCGCCGTGTCTCCAGTCGATCCAACCATCCTCGTGTCGGCCGCCATGGATCATGGCCTTCGCATATGGAGTTTGGATCCCGCCCACCGCAAACAGCCAACAGCTGCCATATTATATGGAGAAGGCCATACGCAAGGCGTCTTGACTGTTGTATGTCTTAGATGCTGACTGCATGTCACTATCTAATTACCACCGCAGGCATTTCACCGTAAGGGCAAATACATTCTGTCCGGAGGTATGGACACGAAGATGGTCCTCGTAAGTCTAACACACCACCAAAGCCGCGTATCAGTGCTAATGTGTGTAGTGGATGATTCCGGAGGCCCTAAACGAACACCTAGGTACCGACAAACCTGGTCTCATCCACTACCCGCTCTTCGTTACCAGCGAAGTCCACACCGACTACGTAGACTGGTATGCTCCCCACTCACTATCCCTACCCTCGAACTCACACTTCTTCAGCGTTAGATTCTACAATGACATGATTCTCTCCCGCAGCGCCAAAGACAACAAGATTATTCTCTGGAGCATAGACAACTTCGACTCATCCCACGCGCCCCCTTCCAGCCCACCAATACCGCCGTCCACCGCCGTCCACAGCAACCAGCCCGCCACCGTCCCCGCCTCCTCCGTCACCGGCACCCGCTCCGCTTGGGGCGGCCGTTTCCAGCGCCTCCTGCAGTTCGAGTTCCCCCACGCTGAAGTTTTCTACATACGCTTCGGGCTGTTCCACCAGTGGGGCCAGCACCCGATCCTCGTGGCTGGCGACATGGTCAGCTGTCTGCACTTCTGGGACTTGGAGCGCATTGAAGACGACATCAACAGCGAGGAGAAAGACGGACCTGCACCGTCGGCTGTGCACGCGCTGCTGGGAGGCCAAGGTGCGCGTGAGGGGAGTGCGGTGAGCAACGAGTCGAGTCGCTCCGGTTCGCGATCCACTACTACCACCGGCGCCGTTGGCAAACTGCCAGGTAAGCGCAGGGGGAGGCAGCCCAAGGAGAAGGAAGTCGTGTCGCGTATCGGCAACCCGTTCAAGTCACTGAAATGGCACAAGCGGATCGAGGTTCCTCGCGTTGCGTTTACGACGCGGCAGATTGCGTGGAGCCTTAACGGCCAGTGGTGTGTAGCGGTAGGCGATTTCGGCATGATCAATGTGATGAGTCGGTGGGAGCACGAGGTGCCGCCGAGAGAGGAAGAGGCGGCGAGACCACAATAGGGTGGTGGATGTATGTCTAGCGGTGATTGCCCCTTATTCAGCAATGCATAGCGTGGCGAATGTAATCTAATAAACTCGTTTCCATGCGCGTGTTGAAAATTCAGATTATATTACAACTTTCTGTTCGATTAGGGGTTGGTACACTGTACTCTTGTAGAGAAATAACACTTGAACGCTGGGCGGTAGAAAGATGGATTACTGGTCCCGGTAACTACTAATGTATATCTTGCCGTTCATAAATACTTGACTAGCATAGTCTACCAAAGCGATGGTATAGATCCGTAAAGTGAGGGTATATCGAACAACCAAAACTTGCACATGGCCGAACAGAAAGAAAAACGGACTACACTCCATCATCTACAAACTTTCATACAACCCCTCTCCTCTCTTCTTCTAACCACAACTCATCGCGTCTTAGATCTTCCTCCCCGCCGCCGCAACCTCTTCATCGCTCTCCTCCTTGCGCCTCCGCACCCGCTCCCACTCCTCGCGATCCCCCGCCTCATCCACCACGTTCGCCGTCAACTCCGGCGTCTCCTCGTCCTCGATCTCCTCGGGCATGACCAGGTTGAGAATCACGGTAACGAGGGCCACGAGCGCAAAGCCCGTTTCCATAATCAGCTCGATGGCGTTGTAGAAGCCGAGCAGCGCGCGGTTGGGGCCCGAGTACGTGAAGACGTAGTCGAACCAACTGGAGAGAGGTTAGTACGCGTGGTTGAGTGAGGGGGTGGACATGGGGAAGGGGGAACTTACTTGGGGACCATGGTGGCGCCGAAGCCCAGCGCAAAGCCGGCCGTCAGGATGAACCTGTTGCGGCGCGTGAACGGCATCGTGCTGATGATGCGGATGCCAGACACCGTGACAGCCGAGAACAAGAACGTCGTCATGCCGCCGAGCACCGCGCTCGGGATGGCCACCAGCGCAGCCGCGAACTTGGCGAATATGCCCATGACGACGAGCCAGAAGCAGCAGGCGTAGCCGGCCTTGCGATTCGCGCAGCGCGTCAGCGCGATGACGCCGTTGTTCTGCGCGAACGTCGACATGGGTGTGATGGTGCACAGCGCGGCGATGATGCCGTTCAGGCCGTCGGCGAGCACCCCGCCTTGGATGCGCGAGTCGAACAGCTCGCCGTCGACTTCGAGCCGCGAGACGTCGCAGGTCGCCGTGATGTCGCCGATGGCTTCCATGGCGAGAACCATGTAGACGGCTAGTAGGGGCAACACTATAGGCCCGTAGACGGACAGCTTGAACGTGTGGACCCAGATGAAAGATACGGCTGGCGATGCGTCGATGGGCTTCTTGTCGAAGTAGCCAGTGGCTCCCGCAATGATGCAGCCGACGAGGAGACCGATGACGACGGCGGTGGACTTCATGATCGGCGCGCCGAAGCGTTCGCAGATGATGATGGTGATGAAGACGGAGAAGCCCAGACCGATGAATTCGGCACTGCCCCATGGCAAAGGACGCGGTGCGTTGATGTTAGGGCACAGCCGGAAGAGTCCGCTTGTGGGCAAACTCTTGCAGTCTCCACTCCCACCAGCCCAGTTCTGGAATCCGGATTGGATCAGCTTGACACCTATTAGCATGACGGTAGGACCGGTGACCAGAGGTGGGAAGATCTTCTTCAGTATCCTAGGCGCAGTGAACGCCATCAGGATTTCGAGAAGCGCGCATACCGCCGCAGTGCCGATGATAGCTCCGTAGCCGTCTGGACAAGGCAGTGGGGTGCCATCTGCGGTAGATGGACAGAATCCAGTGGCATACATCTGCGAGAGCGCTCCCGTAGCAACTGGGATGGTGGCAAAAGAGGTGCCGACAACAGAGATCAACCCGGTGCCGATATAGTAAGGAGTCCGCCAGATATGGAACCGAGTGATCTGAACGGAGGACAAAATACCGCAGACGATCAGCGAGGTCGATACCAGATACCGTTGCACATCTGGTGTTAAGTGTGCTGCGGACGAGAGGATGATGGGTGGCGTGATAACACCGGCCAACATGGAGAGAGCGTGTTGAAACCCCAAGAGGAGAGCGAGCAGAAGAGGCATTTTGTCGTTGAGGCCGAAGAAAGGCGCCGCGCGCCGTTCCTTTTTCATGAAAGGAAGATTCGGTTTGAAGAGAAAGGCATAATCGTAATTCCCTATGAGGCCGTCCCTATTTCTGTTAGCATTGACAAAGTATGGGAAAGTCATATGGAAAAAAACCGTACTTGGTGCTAACAGCCCGTACAGCACGTCGAGCTTTATCGCCAAAGCTGCGCTTGGGGCCATGGTCAGGGCCGATGCGATCCGCTCCGGACATTGCAATTGTGTATGTCGAAAAGTCACTTTTGAGGGTTTGGTGGAACCTGTCCGTAAATCTCAATCCTTCATGCGCTTTTAAAGATGCTTTAGCGCGTGTCCTCGATCGTCGAACGCCGATAAGGATACAGGCACCGAAGCCGATAAGATAGGCGAGCAATGAAGTCAGCGGGATCGTGGAGGCTGAACATATATCTATTCAAATATGTGGCCGTAGGTGGTGAGTGCTGGTCGTGCACTAGCGGCGAGTAGGACCGGAATGCTTTTTGGAGTGGCTTTGAGATTGCGGGGAGTTGATGTAGGTGGGATTGTAGATCACCAAAGGCAACCAGCACGGGAACTCGATTGGAGAGATGGGCAGGGAAGATTTACGATGGCGGGACCACTTCTGTCTTTATAACATCTTGCTATAGATACGACATTATCTCTGCCAATACCCACGATACACATCTTTTCGCCTCTCCAACTTAGTCTAAGGCCCAAGACGGTGCTCCCCCCAGGCCTGTGCAACCTTTGTCTGGAGATGGCCGAAGAGCCGGCCGATTGCATCGTTACCCGCCGGGAACATGATCGCATCTCCACGGGTTGGTGTGGGAAAGCTCGAGATGGCTGGGCGACCCTCGCAGGCCTATGTAAAAGCTTAACATGAGAGTTGCTGATAAGCTGCTGGGTTGTTCTGTGATTGGTTAGTATGTGTTAACAATCCCGTGACCCGGTGGGCTCCGATGGCCTTCGGTTTGATTGGCGAGCTATGCGGGAAGTTGAAAACATGCCACACTCAGATTTGCGGACGGATGGTGGCCAGACCTCTACTGAGAAAGTTGATGTTGATGTTGTCGCCGGATGCCGACAGCAAGAGTTATCTTCCTGGCGGGTAACTGCGTGGCGCTTGATGTACTTACAACAGAGAGATTGGCGTCTGGAAGTGCCTTGCCGTATACTGAATTACGAGCCTACTTGAGCAGGATGAACTAGAGCGCAGCCAGAGAGATAACGAAGAGTTGTTACAATGTGCTGCAGTCTGTTGCCTTCCCAACTTCCTCATCGTGGGAGGTCATCAACATTCCCAATCTAGTGGGAGATGCGGCTGTTTGTAAAGACATTCAAAGCGTTTGTTTCGATATCGGTATCAACCCATAGTGCTTGACTTGGGAGCGTTCATGGTAGCATGCAAACGAGCGCCTCTGAGCGGCAAGGGTTTAGGCGACAGAGACGTTGAAAGTTAGCATTACTGGGCATGGCCTGATATAGCTACTCGCTGGGAACCACGGTTCATCGCCTTGTGTCGTCTCGGACTGACGGCAGGTGGTAGTACAGAGGAACAGTAATGACCTAACCAAGACTTGCGTTGTCGTTACGGTTAGAATGCACTTGATGAAAGTTGGCGAGATATTGCAGCTGGCGATAAGGCGCCTGCCAACAGTGGAGAGGGAGGGTGCCGCCAACTTGACCATGGTGTTCTGTGTGGGCTGGACGTGGATATACAGCTCAACAGGATTGGTGATAGGCAGAGGCGCTGGTGTTGAGCCCGACTAGCACGTTAGGCAGCCCGAACGAGGAGTGCTTGCGAAGCGCTACGGAACGTGCAGCCGGAGCAGTGCCGCGAAGCCGGACCAGACAGCCCCTTCCTCGGCAGCGAACGGCGGTTCGATGACAGAGTGGCGAGGAGACGGCGGGGTACGTATGGATGCAGGATGGACTCGTTTGGTTGCAGAGCATCGGGCCGGCCAACACGTTGGGAAGCAGACGGCGGGTCGTAACGGAATCAGCTCACGGCGTGATGTTTGGCGGCGGCGGCCTGAGGCGCTTTACACATTTACCGGCAGACCGCTCTTTATGTATCTTGGGTTTGGCTGTGCTGGAGCCTGGTGGTCGGGCTGATATCAATGTGAAACATGCAACCCGGCTCGCAACTTGCTCGCCACAGTTGACGAGATAGAGAGCCGCAGAAGTTGTGCACAGCGCTGGGCAAAGAGGCGCCGGCTGTGTTCTCGACAGCGTCGACGCGGCGTTACGGCAGTGATGTGCGCAGGCTCCAGAGTTCTTCAAACCGCCGCAACTGTCACCGCTGCGGAGACCCTGGGCTGGGCCCGCAAAAACTAGCTTACACTAGGCCAATTGCGAGAAAGTTACAGCAATTGTCGGCCTGGACGCCTGGACGATGCCATGCAAGGTCCCGGTTGATTTGCTCGCCATGTCGTTCGTTGGGTTCAACATTTCTCGCCTCCATAGATTCCGCCTTATTACCACGCGCTCGCCCGCCGCCTCCACTCGCTCTCTCATCTCCCTCCCACTTTCTCTCTCTACCCCCTCCTCCCCTCTCCTCCTGCCTCGCTCTGGTCGTTCAGCACCCGCGGTGAATCTGCCTGTTGTTGGCGGAGCTGATTGGAACCGTGCGGGCCGCCAAAGTGCTTTTTCAAGCTTCTCGGCACTGTCCAAGCTTTCCACCCACCTACTTTTTACTTCGCAGCGCCAGGCCGTATCCCCTTCTCACCTCACTACGATGCCTTCACACCAGCCTGTCGCCGGCATGTCTGCCATCGACCCGCAGTTCATCTCGCAACCCTCTAGCATGGCCAGCACCACGGAGCCAAACAGGAACCCAAACTACGATCCCAAGAAGCCGCACATCACCGACCAACCCATCACACGGCAAAACTGGTACAAGCACGTCAATTGGCTCAATGTAAGCTTCGAGCACCGCAGTTGCATCTGTGGCAGCCAGCTAACAATCATTCTAGGTTTTCTTCATCCTCGGCATCCCGCTCCTGGGATGCGTCGCTGCCTATTGGACCCCGCTACGATGGCAGACGGCTGTCTGGGCTGTGGTCTACTACTTCTGGACCGGTCTGGGAATCACGGCCGGATACCACCGTCTCTGGGCACACAAGTCGTACTCCGCTGGCGTGCCGCTGAGAGTCTTCCTCGCCGCCGTGGGCGGAGGAGCCGTCGAGGGCTCTATCCGCTGGTGGAGTCGCGATCACCGAGCCCACCACCGCTACACCGACACAGTCAAGGATCCTTACAGCGTCCGCAAGGGCTTGCTCTACAGCCACATTGGCTGGATGGTCATGAAGCAGAACCCCAAGCGCATTGGCCGTACTGACATCACCGACCTGAACGAGGACCCGGTTGTCGTCTGGCAGCATCGCCACTACCTCAAGGTCGTCTTCTTCATGGGCCTAATATTCCCTACTCTTGTTGCCGGTATCGGCTGGGGAGACTGGCTCGGCGGTTACATCTATGCTGGTATCCTCCGCATCTTCTTCGTCCAGCAGGCTACCTTCTGCGTCAACTCCCTTGCCCACTGGCTTGGTGATCAGCCATTCGACGACCGCAACAGCCCCAGGGATCACGTCATCACAGCCCTAGTCACTCTAGGTGAGGGATACCATAATTTCCACCACGAGTTCCCGTCGGACTACCGCAACGCCATCGAGTGGCACCAGTATGACCCCACCAAGTGGTTCATCTGGGTCTCAAGCAAGCTTGGTCTTGCCACCAACCTCAAACAGTTCCGCTCCAACGAAATCGAAAAGGGCCGCGTTCAGCAACTGCAGAAGAAGCTTGACCAGAAGCGGTCTAAGCTCGACTGGGGCGTTCCGCTCGAGCAGCTCCCCGTTATCGAGTGGGACGACTACGTGGAGCAGGTCAGCAACGGTCGCGGTCTGGTTGCTGTTGCGGGTGTTGTCCACGACGTGACCGACTTTATCAACGAGCACCCTGGAGGCAAAGCTCTCATCCGAAGTGGCCTAGGAAAAGATGCTACAGCCATGTTCAACGGTGGTGTGTACATGCACTCCAACGGCGCGCACAACCTACTCTCTACCATGAGAGTCGGAGTCATTCGTGGTGGCTGTGAGGTCGAGATCTGGAAGCGCGCCTCCAAAGAGAACAAGGACGTCCAGGTCGCAAAGGATGAGAATGGTAACCCCATCATCCGGGCTGGCAACCAGGTGACTAAGGTTGCTCAGCCAATTGTCAGTGCCAGTGCGGCATAGATGGTATTTCACTTGTTCAATAATATCACGTTTCACGGATCATGAGCGACTTCGGCGTTTATTGCGACTTTGGCGCTTATAGAGTATTTAACTTTCGAGCATTCCTTACAGGAGGTCATCTGAGCACCTTCATCAGGTTTGGACGGAGCATTTTGTGCTGCCAGAGACAGCAATGACGAAGGAGGCTACAACGGCGGTAGACCGGTAGCTTGGGTGCATAGAATGAGAACTGATATCCATTCACTCGCATGATTACTAATATTGTTTCTACATTAGCATCAAAAATCACAAAAACTAGACTACTACTATTAATTAACAACACTGCGGCCTCCGTTTGGTGTGTGCTCATTGGAAGTTCCATCGTTGTTGCCTTCTCTGGCATTTGCTTAGTCACTCACCTCTCTAGCATCTACCAAACATCGTTCAGCACTGCGTCTCCACTTGCAGTCCACCACAATTCACCACCTAGGCATTGACTCCGCGTGTGGAAAATCCAACCTACCTACCATGGCTACGCAAGGACCAGACGAAAATTCACCAAACAAGCGACGCAGATTGAACCCAGCTGCTGATGCAATGCCGGATGCATGCCTCATTACCACAACGACCTCAACACCGTCAACGGTCAATCAGAAAGCACAAGTCAAAGGCATCGATAGACCGATTAGTCCACCGCCATTTCGAGGCAAAAGATCCGCCACACCTACGTTAGCTGCCCATGGCCAGCCACCAGACCAGCTACCCGCTGGGCGAACGACTGCTTTACTATCCAATGCTGATCATGCTAATCCAGTGCAATATATACGATCGCCCATTCAGCTCACCTGCATTAAAGATCTTTCTCCAGAGTCCAACGCGGATACCGTCCGTCTTGGTGAGATTTTGGGCGATCCAATGATCAGGGAGTGCTGGAACTTCAATTTCTTATTTGATATTGACTTTGTCATGTACGATTATCTTAGATGTTATAAGATGATATTGCTTACATGAAAAACAGGGCCCACTTTGACCCGGATGTGAGGGCTTTGGTTAAAGTGAAGATCGTGCATGGCTTTTGGAGGAGGGATGATGAGAGGAGGATTGAGTTGATGGTAGGTTTCAGCACAATATCGGTGTCAACGTTTTTTTAATATGTAACAGGAAGACGCACAGCGATATCCAGACGTTGAACCTATTAGCGCATACATCCCAGACCCGTTTGGAACACATCACTCCAAAATGCTGATTCTGTTCCGACACGATAACTTCGCTCAAGTTATTATCCACACAGCTAATATGATCTCTCGAGACTGGGGAAACATGACACAGGCTGTCTGGCGCTCACCTCTCCTCCCACTTCAAACACAGGCCACAACGCTGGACACTCAGTCTTATCCAATTGGTAGCGGAGAACGCTTCAAAACAGATCTCTGTCACTACCTAGGTGCCTACGAGAAACGCTTGACCAAGTTGACAACCCAGCTCTTCAACTACGACTTCTCCGCCATCAGAGCAGCCTTCATTGGAAGTACGCCTTCGCGACAAAAGCCCGTCAACGCCGAACCATGGAACCATACTTCATGGGGCTGGCTTGGCCTCCGCGAGGTCCTCTCCACTATTCCAATTGTAAGACCCGAGCCTATCTCGACGCCCAACATTGTCATCCAAGTATCGTCCATAGCTACCCTAGGCGCGACCCCAGCCTGGCTTACCCATTTCCAATCCGTGCTCAGCCGATCATCAACTACCTCATTCACTTCCACGTCCTCATCCGCATCAGCCAAGTCTAGCTTTTTCACCAAGCGCGAGGCCAATACGCTCTCAAATTCTACGCGCATGCCAGCTCCAAAATTCCACATCATATTCCCCACGCCCCACGAAATCCGTACTTCGCTCGACGGCTACAACTCCGGCGCCTCCATCCACACGAAACTACAGTCAGCTGCACAGCAGAAACAACTACAGTACCTGTTGCCACTACTGTGCCACTGGAAGCATGAGAACCACGCTGTACCAGAACGCCGCAAAGCTGAGCGCGGGTCGGCAGCACCACATATAAAAACGTATATCCGGTTCACGGACGCGGCAATGCGGAACATTGACTGGGCGATGGTGACAAGCGCGAATCTGAGTAAACAGGCATGGGGCGAGATGGAGAACAAGAAAAACGAGGTGTGGATTCAGAGCTGGGAGTGTGGTGTTGTTGTGTGGCCGGCGCTGTTCAACACTTCGTCCTTGCCTGCAGATACTGTGACTATGGTGCCGGTGTTTGGAAAAGATACGCCCGGACCGGATGAGTGCGAAAGAGATGACGGAAGCTTGGAGCGGATGGGGTCTGAGAGGAAAAGGGTGGTGGTTGGGTTTCACATGCCGTATGATCTTCCATTGGTGGGGTATGGGGCTGATGAGGTGCCGTGGTGTGCGAGCGCGGTGTATGAGGAGACGGATTGGAAAGGGCAGCGTTGGAGTGGGTTTCAGCCTCGTTGATAACTCGTGCACGACTCTCTAGCTGAGCTGAGCTGTGGGGATGAGGATTAGGAGGGGGTATGCGTCGACTGAACTCAGGTTAATGGCCGTTGCGCGTAGTATCATAGAAAAGCGCAGTATGTCCCGGACACATACCACAGTTTAGTATAGCTCACCCCAATATAGCAGGTAGTACAACTAACCCTAGACAAAAAGATCTTGTGTCCCAAAGTACTGTGTCATTTCCCTGTCGCTATTAGAACAAGGCAGCTGATGCGCCACCCATCCGTCTATGTACGCTCAGCTCAGTCCAGTTCAGTTCAGTTCAGTATCCCCCCTACTATGCATCCAGCCAGCCTTCCAGGCGGCCCCCATATCCCTATCCCTGTCCCTATCCATATCCATATCCCTCCCACTAACCATAGCCCGCCCATCTTACTTCCTCTCCGTATGCGTCTTGCACAGCTGCTCGCCCAGCGCAATGTACTTCTGCTCCGCATCCTTCTGCGTCACGCCCGCATCGACAACTTCCTGCCACCGCTTCTTGGTCGCCTTGCTCTATTCCACACCACAGCGTCAGCACACAATCTCGTCTCGTCTCGACTCGTCTACTTGAAAGAGAAGATGGGAATAGAAAAGGATTCGCAAGTGTAACGCACCTTCAGGTCAAACATGCCCGGGACTTTGGCTGCGCTGATGTCCTCGCCCTTGGCGACTTTGGCCCATGCGTAGAGCTAGAGGCACGCGTTGTATGTTAGCGCGGTTCAGTTCTGTTCGACTTCTCGCTGTCGGTTCCTAGATAGAGGCGGTGTTTTCAGGGGCGGGAGGGAGTGCTGCGTACGTCGAGTTGTTCGTCGTTGGTGGGGCCCTTGGCGATCTGGCCGACTTCGGTGTACACGGAGTTGAATTTGGCGGACGGCATCGTGGGTGGTTTGTGATGGAGATATGGGACGTTGGGTGAGTTGGTGGTGGTCGGTGTGTTGTGTTGAGCTGAGCTGGATAGATGATGGATGGGAGGTGATACGTGGCGGGGTAAGTTAGTGGGAGCAAGGCAAGGCAGGCGGGGCACGCGAATGACGGAGGAGGGGGCTGGACTAGGCTTGGTTGGGGTTGGGGTACCTTGGTTGCACGATGAAGACAGAGTGTAGGCAATCCTCCCAACAGCATATGGTTTTCTAGTAGTAAAGAGACAGCCATGCCTGTATATTAACAAAGTGCTATCCAGTATACTAAGTAATGTCTAGATAGGACCTGTAGAGGAGAGAGTAAATTTATCTAGGTGCGTCTTGGAAACAAATTATATCACTGGGGTGCACCAGGCAAAGAAAAGTTGGGCATGTGAGGCTTGCATTTTGCTGGCCTACGGAGTGTGTATGAGAGTGAATGGATTGATTGGTCTTGGTATGTTGACCGTCTGCAATACTCATATTGAAGTTGAAAACGTGATGGTATTCTAACTTGGGTACAGAACTGATGATAATTCTGGTTTCTAGTTGAAGAGTACTTAAGATGCCATCTCGTTGGATGTATGATGTATCAGTCTCCACTGCTGAATGAATACGAAGTGGAATGGGCCCATGCACGGAGCTATCGTGGGTGGACTTGACCCCTAGATGCAGTTGCGATAATAACACTGGGAGTCAGCACAGTTAAGGGTACTTGGACGGAAGTATCATACGTTAGCCGCCTAGAGAACTCGGAAGCATGCTCTCGCCCCACCTACAAACTGGGGTCCCCTATCAATGAACCCTACTATGGCCGTTGGTCCCGTTTGCAGTCGTCGATCACTTCAAGACTACCTTCTCCAGACTCTTCTCTACGACGGGAATATGCTCGGCCAACCTATTCGGGTCCCTCATCAACGCTAGAGTGTCCTCTCTGGATCCAGCGAGTTTCTTCCTTACCACTTCATACTTCTCTTCTCTGGCAGTGTATTCTCGTATTACTTCGCCGGTTGCGAATTCAACGTAAACCCGAGTATCGCGTATCCGAATGAGGACATCGTCTAGTCGCAGGAAGAAGCGCGACAAGAGGAGCAGCCTCGCCGGCATCACGCGGAGCTTACAGGACAGCATGGCAATGCCGTTGTCAGCAAGCTCGTCTTCGTACAACATGACGTCGTCGAAGAACTGTATTGGGTCCGGCCGCTTGAGCAGCTCGAGCGGTATCGGGGTGCGGGTCGGCTCGAAGGCTGGGCTGTCGACGGTTGTGCCCTTGTAGTCGGTGCTGTAGGACCAGTCGAAGGGCTTGACTACCTCTTTGATGTCCTCAAATTGCTTTTGGCTTGCAGCAAGTCAGCGGGCGGCCCTGCATGATGATGATGCGAGTGCGAGTGCGACGCGGAGATGCAGGGCGGCAGAAGTGGGCTGGAGGCGGGCGTACCGGTTCTGCTGCCACTCCTTGGAGTACGACACCTTCAGCATCGAGTCCCCGGTCTTGTCTACTCGGTCCAGCGCATCGAAGGCGTTGAAGTCGACGCGCCAGCCGCTGGGGGCATGCTCGATGCGCGCGAAGTTGTCGCCGAAGATCATCTCGGGCGGCGCAATCCCCAGCTTCTTGGTCATGTCCTCAATGGGGCCCGCCTTCAATATCGGCAGTTTGCGCGTCGTGATCTGGAAGCCCTCGCGCGTAATGTGGGTGCTGTCTGCATGGCCGGGGGCATGGGTGTCGACCGGAGCGCCGTTGAGCGACGACATCATGCGGCGGATGTAGTGGTAGCGTGAACGCAGTGAGCAGCACAGCGACGTGGACTAATGGAGAGTGCAGGTCGCGCGAAGATTTGGAGTTGTCGCTGCAGCCGTTATGCGGGGACGCGGGGGCGTACGCTCTGGCCACCCGCTGATAGGCTGCATCACCGGGGCAACCACCGCTGCCCGTTTTGTTTGGGCGCGCTGGCCGGCCCAACCCTCGCTCCACCACCACTCTCGCCGCGAGCATCGACGCCGGCCAGACGCAGGACATCAGCTGCCGTGAGTTGCAGCGTGCGCTTGTTCCTTTGTTCTTCGTTGCTTAAAACCTCTCGTTACCCTAGCCAGCCGCCGCCCATCTTCATCCCAGCTGCCATGGACGTCTCCAACCTCGAAGCCGCCTTCGAGCGCATCACCGTGACGGACGAGAATGACGCCCAGCTGGTCACTACTACTACTTATTCCAAGTCTAAAGTACACGACGCCCCTCTTCTGCTTCTTTCCGTAGACGCCCATCTAACTCCGCCCAAGGCCTCCCTATCTACTGCAGCATCATTATCCGGCCTCGCTTCGTCCAACTCGGCAGCGAATCGCATGAAACTACCCCTCCAGAAGTTAGCCGCAGCAAACTCGAGCAAGCTGGTCAGCAGCACTGTCGCCAAAGTTACCATTCCCTCCCAAGCAGCCCGTGAGCGCTCCGAGCAGTCGACCTCTCATCGCCGAACTCTTACCGAATCGTCCATCTACTCCCAGCCCTCCACGCCAAAGCAATGGCACCTCGGCATGTTCGAGATTGGAAAGCCTCTTGGAAAGGGTAAATTCGGTCGTGTCTACCTTGCGAAAGAGCGCTCAACCGGCTTCGTCTGTGGCCTCAAAGTGCTCCACAAGAGCGAACTCCAACAAGGCAAGGTCGAAAAGCAGGTACGACGAGAGATCGAGATTCAGTCAAACCTGGTACACCCAAACATCTTGCGCCTATTTGGCCACTTCCACGACGCCAAGCGTGTATTCCTGATCCTAGAGTTCGCGGCCCAGGGCGAACTGTACAAGCATCTCCGTCGCGAGCAGCGATTTCCCGAATGGAAGGCTGCGCAATATATCGTCCAGATGGCTTCCGCCCTCAAGTATCTTCACAGAAAGCATGTTATGCACCGGGATATCAAGCCGGAGAATATCCTCGTCGGAATCCACGGCGAGATCAAACTGGCTGACTTCGGTTGGTCATGCCATGCACCAAACAACAGGCGCAACACCATGTGCGGAACTCTCGACTACCTCCCACCAGAGATGTTGCGCGGTGGCGGTGGAAAGGACAACTTTTACTCCGAGAAGGTCGATCTCTGGAGTTTGGGTGTCTTGATGTATGAGTTCCTAATCGGAGAGGCACCATTTGAGGATACGCAACCCATGACACAGAGGAAAATCGTTAGGGGAGAGTACTCGGTGCCCAGTTTTGTGAGCTCGGAGGCGCGGGACTTGATCAAGCGGGTGAGTCCTTTGATTATCGAGCTTCCCGGTACCATTCTAACAGTGAATAGTTACTTGTTCTCGACCCTGAAAAGCGCATTGCGCTCGAGGAAGTGGAGCGTCATCCATGGATCGTCAAACACTGCCAAAAGGGCGAACGAGCAACCAACCGCGCCTCGGGTGACAAATGCCGAGCCAGTTCAGACATCGAGAGCTACTGAGCTTCTCCATCTCACTTTGGTCGGGGATGAAACTTCGATCTTCACTTCTCTTTCCACATGTGCGATATACGTGAGGAATCTAGGCCGCTTGGCGCAACCATGTAGTTCGACCTCGCGAGTCGATCCGATTACGGCGTTATGTGAGGTTGGGAGTCGTACCGTCTGCGTTGGTTGACTCTGTTTGGCTGCGTTACCGGATGGAGTTGGCGTGCATGACCTGGAGTTTGGGTGTCTTGAATGCATCATGAAGCTTTTCTTTTGGATTCCAAGGTCGAATCGATGCATAGCAGACCATAGCACCTCTTACGAAGCCGTGTCAGTAATGAAAACGTACATCATGTTCAAAAAGGGCAGCGGAATGATTGATAATATGTATGCGTTGCTCGCGGTGCCTTCTATCCTGGTCGGTCAGCGCCGAAGACGAAGGCGACGCTGGAAATGCTATCTTACTATAAATTGTTCCTGATATCCTATCGACGTCCAAAAAGCGCCGTCTCTATATATACGGATCCCAACTCCTGATACATTGTCCTTGTCTACACACACTCCTCCCCAGACCGAACCTGAACACCCGACGACTTTGATCCAGCCATCCATCTATCTCACCTCACTTTCGACTCCGCATCCTGGTACGCCGAGTCTCGAAACCTCTCCTCGCCACTCTCTGTGCCCTCGGAACTTCCATCCTCAGACTCCTCAGTCGTATGCACCCTCCTACTCCCCTCCTTCGCGTTCACGACGCTATCCCTCACCTCGTCCAAGTCCCTCAGGTCCTTCTGTGCCTGACTGCGACCGAAGAAATCGTCCGTTTGTAGCCCCCTCACGTCCTGGGGCAGCACGCCCTGACTCCCGTTCAACGTGCCAGCCGCCTTTCTCCGCCGGATGTACTCGCGCACGGGGATCATAGCCGCGTCGCGACACGCAGACTTGATGTCGGAGCCGGACATGCCGGCGGAGACGCGCACGAGGTAGTCTAGGTCGAGGTTCGGGGCGTCGAGCTTGGTGTCTCGTAGGATGAGGCTGTAGATGTTGTGGCGCTGGGAGGCGTTGGGGAGGGCGACGGGGAACTTTTTGGGCATGCGGCGCAGGATGGCTTCGTCGATGTCTTGGATGCGGTTGGTGGCGCCGAGGATGCATATTCGCTGTGGGGTGGTGGTGCCGGAGTGTGTGGTGGATGCTAGACCGTCCCAGTGGGTCATGAATCTGGGATATGGTTAGTTATCGGGGTTTATGCTTTGAGGTAATCGTGAAGGGGAGTTTCGACATACTCGGCTTTGACCATACCACTTGCTTCGTGCTCTCCGCTCCTCCTCTGACCCAAGACTGCGTCTATCTCATCGATGAACACGATTGTAGGTTGCAACTTGCGCGCCAGACTGAACACCGCGTTCACTAGTTTGTTGCTGTCTCCATACCATTTCTCCGTCAAGGTCGATATGTGTAGATTGATAAAGCAAGCGCCGGACTCGTGAGCTAGGGCTTTGGCAAGCATCGTTTTTCCGCACCCAGGAGGGCCGTAGAGGAGAACTCCTGAAGGTGCGCTGAGGAGAGACGAGGAGTGTGCGTAGAGGTGTGGTAGTGTGAGAGGATAGATTACGGATTCTTTGAGTTCTTCGATTATGCTGTCGAGACCGCCGATATCTAATTTATGTTAGCTCAAGCTATAGGCAGTATATTCTCCGCAGCGCCTCCAGTCAGGCAAACATAAGCTACGCTCCGCTTAATATCTTGATCATCCCGTCCAGCTCAGTGTGAGAATTCACATACCATCGAACGTAACGGGGATTTCCTCTGGCGCAACAACTTCCATGGCAATCGTCTGTTCATACGCCGTGAGATTCAGTTCCTCTATCCTCGACCTCGTCGACAGCTCCCTCCCATCTGCATCTTCGGAATCTGTATCGTTGTCCCCCCGCGACTTGCCGGCTAATATGGAATTGAGCTTGCGTTTTGCAGCCGAGGCCTTTTGTTTGGCTTCTTCTTTCTGCTGGGCGTCGGGGTCAAGGCGCGCGAGGAGATTGCGGATTACGAAGTAGGCTATTAGAGGCTGTATAGTTTGTTAGCATAATTTAGGCGTACATGATTCCATGCTGTTGATTCGGAGATACTAGCGCTCGCGGAGCGTAGTATGCAAGGAAAGAACGCTGTGCAACGGTGCTCGGAGGCGACGTACAGCAGCTGCCGCCATGAGGATATCAGGAAGATATCCTGTGAGGCTGCTCTTCTTGTTCCCGCTCATCTTGACAGATGTAGCTCAAGGCTCGCGAACCAGGGGTGAGGTGAAATCCGGTGTATAAGTTATGTTGATGAGTGCGTTGTCTGTCCAAAAGTCAAGTCGTCGTTGTCCGCGTTCAGAACGCCACTGTGGCTAGCCGCGGCCGGCGGCCTCGGCGCTCCAGCCCACTTCGTCCTCCATTGCAGGTGGAGCTCCACCTCCACATCCACCTCACATGAAACACGATACCTAATTAGACTCACGACTACAATACACACCAAACCATTTAACACGTCATGGCAGCCATACACAAGCCTACAGAAGTAATCCAGCTCCTCAGGCCCGCGATAAAAGCCCAGCGCATGTCCCGACCGGACGCAAGACCCTCACGTGTCGCATTCTCCACATGTCGAATCACACAAGCTACGCACAGCTCCACACCATCTCCAATAACGCCGTCTGCTCCTCCGCCTCGAAGACGAGTAACGGTTACCAATGACACGGGAAGCGTCCGCTGGTCGGAACTTTCGCCAGCGGAGAAAGCGGCGCGAACAACACAGCAATCATTCAACTTCGTCGTGGTAATCACGGGTCTCGTTCTCGGTGTATGGCTTCCTTCCTACTCCACCCTTCCAAGAAGCCTTCTAACAATCACTTATAGGGCGGCGTATGCTACTACCTCTTCACCGATGTCTTCAGCCCCTCCTCCAAAACCGCCCAATTTAATCGTGCGACAACCCGCATCCGCCAATCCTCCGAAGTACAAGCCCTTCTCGGCGAAGGCTCACAAATCTCTGCGTTCGGTGAACCGTCGTGGTCGCGCCTAGCTCGCAACCGTTACATATCGCATACACTTGACACTGATCAGTGGGGCACCGAGCACATGCGGTTTAGGTTCTATGTGGAGGGCCCGTTGGGACAGGGTGTTGTGCATGTACATTTGACGAAGCGGCCGAGCCAGAACAACTTTGAGTATCACACGTTGGCGGTGGATGTTAAGGGACATCAGAGAGTGTACGTGGAGAACGCGGAGGAGAAGAAGGAGAGTAAGATAGCGCCGAAGATATTTGGGGCGCGGTGGTGGTAATGTAGAAGACCACGCAGGAAGAAGGCCGAATCGCCACGCTACTATAACGAAGCTCGGGATCCTAACGCCATTGCCAGGAATGGGTGGACGAGATGGGACAACTCCAAACAGTCTGAAAAGAAGCAGCAGACATGTTGGACAGCGTATAAGCCCAGAATCGTACTATACCCCTCTGGCCCGATTCTTTCCTACTACTCAAGTTCAGGTGAACACCACGAGAAGCACGCTTGCGTAGACATCTACGTCAAAACGGTGCATTCCAACTATCGTTACCAAACGACCAATATGCATGCATGCATTGAATACCGTCTAAACCCAAAAAGCACTTTTAGTGATAGCATTCCGCTGCAAGATATTTCAGAATTCATAAACTTCCAACCCCTGAGTCTAGTGCGCCTCTCCGTGTTCGTTGGTCGATCTGTTAAAACTGGGTGTAGTTGGCCTCGACTTGTCGACCCCGAAGAAAGCTATGTTCTCCCTCAATGCCACGTACTCGGAATCCGCATAGCCCAAGGCGTCCTGAATCTGGGTGCTATGCAAGCCCTTGATCCGCCGCAGTTCAGAAGCCGAGTAGTTGACTACCGCGCGTCCGATCTCGAAGGGGGCTGGATTGTGTAGTTCGTATTGCGGTGGAGAAATAATCATGGAGGAGGACGTTGAACGATCGAGGCCGGGGTGCACGTGCTGGTAATGGGAGTTGCGGGATGGCGTGGGAGGAGCCGCGCTAGGTTGAGCGTGATGAGAAGCGGAAGGCAGTCGTTTGACAACGAATATGCGGACAGCTTCTTGTTGTGCAAAGTGGCCGTCTACGTCAACGATCCCGACGGGTAAAAGACCGGCCTTGTCACTGAGGGCTTGCCAGGCTCCGTGGTCGATGTAAATCGTGCCGTGTGGAGCCAGACCGTGCAGAATCCAGAAGTAGCGGTCTCGGATAGGATGCGCAATAGGAAGGAAACGGGTATGCAGAGGTGGTTCGGCGTCAATTTGTGGTGATGGTGTTCTCGCCGGCGTATCATAGTGTGTAGAAGACGAAGGGTTGAATGCGTGGTTTGCACCGTGCAGATTCAGTGCAGCTGTCTGCGCCAGAGGAACTCCCTCGTCCTGGAAGTTGACCACGCTACTGCGACTCGATAGCCGTGCTGCCTTCTGTGCTTCTGCATGCCTAATGATGGCGCCGATGTTGCCTGGTTTCGAAGATTTGGTAATGACGGTGGTTACGCCCGCAGAAGTCGCCAGTCGTGCCGCAACGATTTTGGTTGACATGCCTCCGGTCCCTAGGGCAGAGCCAGCACTACTCACATCCACTTCTAGCTCTGCAATGTCCTCCACAACTTCGATTGCCTTTGCATCCGGGTGCGTTCGTGGGTTTTTGTCATACAGACAATCGACGTCTGTCATTAGGAACAGATAATCCGCTTGAACCATACCAGCAGTGATCGCAGAAAGGGTGTCGTTGTCGCCAAATTTAATTTCCGTGACGGCCAGAGTATCGTTCTCGTTGACTATAGGGATAACACCCATGTTTAACAGTTCGACGAACGTATTCTGCGCGTTCTGGTATTGTGTCCGATCGGCGATATCGTTCCTTGTGAGAAGAATCTGTGCAATTGGCTGCCGTACATGTCCAAACAGCTGGTCCCACAGACTCATCAATCTTAACTGTCCGATCGCTGCCAGCGCCTGAACCTTTGGCAGATGTTTTGGGCGCTTGTCGAGGTCCATCCTACGGAGTCCCACGCCAATAGCGCCTGAGGAAACGATGACCACGCGGTGTCCATCCTGGTGAAGTTTAACGGCCGTTTCGACTATGAGGGATAAAATAGAGAGGAGCGGCTGATGAGTTTTCTCATCGACTATTGAACTTGTTCCTGCACATATGAGTAAATGGATCCAGAGCCGCGTGTTATTAGTATACCGAGTTTGATGACGACGGTGAGCTGGCCTGGGTGTTTCTTCATGTGCAGAGCCATAGCGGATATGCTATATTTTGCAGATCAGCCCCAATCGTGCTTCGGGGAGGACTGAGTTCAATATGATGTGGGCGGTTGACTGTTTCTGGGTCGATATTTGGAAGGTTGGAGACGGTGCCTCCGGCACTTTGAAATGACTGTTTCTGTGTTGATATTTGGGAGAGAGTAGGGCTGATCAGCGTTGTAGCGGGAGTTTAATTGGAGCTCTGGACACACCTCCCTGTTAGGTACCCCACAGCTTTGACAGACAGCCAATCAGAGTTCCCGGTTTTCTCCGCAGCTCAACCTCAATCTCTCTCGACACGAATTTTCGCAAGACGCGCCCTCACAGTGACTCACCCACTAACTGCACACTCGACATCGCACGCCCTACGCCCGCCATGTCACAACCCGAACAGGCCCCCGATGGGAAACCGCCCGCCGAAGCCGCAAAGCTACCACCCCCAAAGTTAGATCCCGCATTCTACAACTGGAGCAGTACCTTCTCCATCATGCTCGGCCGCATGACCGGAGACAGGAAGGTTGACCTCGAGCGCAAATACTTTTCCGAACAAGACACCCTCAAGGAAGAGCAATACTGCCGGCGATGCGAATCCAATCGCGATTACCTCCTCGAATACTCGCCCATCGTGCGTTTCATGAAAGACGAAGTCACAAAACTGGGCGCAGATATGAATGCCCGGAACATACATTGTAGAATGTGCACGCAGGAGCAAAGCGGTGGTTTCCATATCGATCATGGAATTATGCTGTGTGCAAACAAGTTTCGGAACCGCGGGCATCAGGAGGATACTATGGCGCATGAGATGGTGCACGCATGGGATCACTTGAAATGGAAAGTCGACTCAGATAACATGAAGCACCAGGCCTGCTTAGAGGTACGATTTCCAGGCAGCATCGTTTGACATGCTACGGCACTGAAAGTACTAACGTCCGGACGGCAGATACGCGCATCAACCCTCTCAGGCGAATGTCGTTTCTCACGCGAATTCTTCACGAGGAACCAATGGCGCATAACCGAGCAACTGCAGAATTGCGTTCGACGGCGGGCGACACTGTCCTTGATGGCACGGCCGGGTGTAAAAGACGATGTCCATGCTGCAAAGATAGTAAACGAGGTGTGGGATAGCTGTTTTACTGATACAAGACCTTTCGATGAAGTCTATCGGTAAAGAAATATACCCAGAGCACAAGAGGAAGAGAAGCATATTTCGAATAGTGTAAAGACCATGTGTGAATAAGGGTAACAACAACATGCATAGCGACGGCGTACAACATCAAGGATCGGCATACCACAATCCTCACTCATATATAATTTCCATCAGAATTGGCACAGTCATATGCTATATTGTTGCCGCTGAAGACAGCTGATCCCTACACTGGTTCACAGCATAGGGCATCCTGCATAATTACAAAAGTTGCACTTAACCTATACAAACCACCTAGTATCTTCTATGCTAGGCAAGGTATTACATCTATTACAGAGCTATTCCCTTTTCACTTATCATGGATTGTCATAGCCGTAAAGAAGATAGCTTAAGATAACCTCTCTTATTCACGATGAGGCCGCAATTGTGTTAGGTATGCGTCCTTCGGGAGGATTTCGCTATCGGGAACGTGAAGGGCTATGCCTGTATACAGCGCATACTCAAAAGATGATAGTACTCCGGGGCGTCGACTTGAAGATGATGCGGATCGCACGTCAACATGATACAAAGGTAAGAGGGAGGGAATGAGAGCCCCAGAAACGGCACAGAAAACCGATGCAGTTGATACCAATCCAATGCAGAAGATAGGAAGCGTCGAGTTGATGAGCAGTACGTTATAAAACAAGAGATGGTCTGAGAGCCGTGTTACATCCAGGCGCGGATGCAGAAAAGAAACGCCCTTATATGATAATCAATCGAGGTAATTATATCTGAAGACGAGGGTACACCGAGTATGAACCGGAATCAGCTTGGAGCTACACCTGCGAAGTCACGGAAGGTAACTTATCAAGCTAGGCTCGAAATGGTTAGAACATGATCTCATCATGTAATTCATCACCTCATGGATGCGCACATTCACACACAATCGACCGGCCGGTTGGCGTTCATTATATCCCAGTGAAAATTATCGCTTTGGTGGTGTTCGTGAATCGACTGATTAAATCAACAATCGCTAAAAACCCGTCTCGTGTGTGTGAAGAGATAAGCAGGACGAAAGAAGCGAAAAGAAAGATTTTGTGGTCTGAGAGCTCTACAAAACGAACCACCGACTCAGCTCACACGGAAATTAAATGAAGCTCCCTCGCTGAAGGTTTGAGCTTTGCGGAAGCTTCTCTTTACTTTACCTTTCTTCTCTGCACCATCATAACATGGCGTTCTGTCGATATCCAACTCGTCATCAAGTTATCAGTTCCTTGTACTGTCTTTTCTCACGAACGATATCACCCTTAAGAGCTAGGAGTCTCTTTACGCAATCAACTTGCTTTCAGTCAACGAAGGAGCCTTATGAGCTATTCGAGTACACCTCGGGGCGATGGATGTTTGTCAACCCCATTCTTCAAGATTCGAGGCTCATTACTGACTATGGACTGGAGTTGGAATGACGCCCTGAAGCATTCTGAAAGAAGACGTGTTTTCAATATGTCGGAACTCAAGCGCTTCGCCGCCGCAGCCGTCAATCGGAACGTAGAAGATGTGGCCCGTTTTGAAAAGCTTGCTGAAGGTGGTTTCAATCGAACTTTTCTAGTCACTATGCGTGATGGCTTTCAGTTCGTTGGGCGCATACCATACCCGGTTACCGAGCCGAAGCACCTGGTCGTGGCTAGTGAAGTCGCGACGTTGGATTTCCTCCGCTCGCACGGTACACCAGTCCCCAAGGTATACAGTTACTCGGCTACGTCAGAAAACGCTGCTGGCACGGAATATCTCTTCATGGAGTTAATTCGCGGAACGAACTTAGGCGACATCTGGCTTAACCTATCTGGAAAGGCTAAAATCACCGTGGTCACCAAGCTCGTCGAGTTAGAGTCTCGACTATTTACTCTACCATTTCCCGCAAGTGGCAGTTTGTACTATACCAAGGATCTAGAAGCTGGGTCCAACAGGGTTGACGTTCCTGTCACCAATTCTTCGGACGATAGTCAATTTTGCATTGGTCCTGATACAAGACTCAGCCTGTGGCATGGGAACAGAATCAATATCCGGAGTGATCATGGACCCTGTACGTATCAGCCCAGTGGTTCATTTGAATTTTTTTGCATCGACCATGGGCTCTGAAGTACCCTAGTGTCCTCTCCATAAGTTACCTTCACTGAACATTCAAAAGATACAGATCCAGTAATGGCTCTTACAGCTGGAGCAAAGAAAGAAATGGCATATTTGAAGAAGTTAGGGCGACCGCTTCACCCTTTCCAACGCCTGCACCGGGAGATATACGACTATCAAAAGCAATCACTCTCAGAACATCTAGACAGTCTGGAGAAATATTTACGAATCGCCCCTCATCTTGTACCGAACGGCAACGACACTCTTACCCGCGCGACACTAAGACGTCCTGACCTCCAACCCAATAATGTGTTCGTCTCCGATGAACTTGAGATCACCGGCCTAATAGACTGGCAACACTGCGCAATACTGCCCCTTTTCCTGCAGTGTGGTATTCCCAACAGCCTACAGAACTACGGCGACAGTGTCTCAGAGTCATTGGTAACCCCTGAATTACCACATAATTTCGACGCCCTGGGTGGGAGAGAACAATTCGAACAAGTTGTGCGCCTACGTCGGCGACAGCTTCACTACTTCTACGTCTCGACTACCGCAAAGCTGAACCCGACCCACTACGACGCCCTAACCAATGACTTCAGCACATTAAGGCGTAAGATCTTCGATCATTCGAGTTATCCCTAGGAAGGCGATAGCGTGACTCTCAAAGCCGACCTAATTCACCTAACAAAAAACTGGACCAACATCGTCACTTCAGGACCGAGCCCTTCTTGCCCGATCAACTTTTCGGAAGAGGAGGTGAGCGAGTGCTTGTGCCTGAACACTGCGCAGGTCGAGGCAGACGAACAGCTTCAGGCTTGTAGGGACGCTATCGGCATTGGACCCGAGGGGTGGGTGCCCGTGGAGCAGTACGATGAGATAAAGCAACGCGAAAGTAAGCTGAAGGCTGGTGCACTTGAGGCTGCTGAATCCGAGGAGGAACGAGCGAGGCTGTGTGAGCATTGGATATTCGATGACTATGACGAGGAGGAGTACTCGTAGCATGTATCGTGATCGAGCAGGTGGGAGAATGATCAAATGCGACTTGTGTTAGGAACTGTGGGGCGGGCCAACAGATAGTAAAAGCAGAGAGATTCAGGAATGACCAAGAACGCGTGTGCTACGTACAAGAGAAGCAGGCAATCTCTACAGTGTTGTCAACACACTTATATAAGCTCGATATATGAGTTAAGAGAGTGCACACTTCTTTCAAACGTTTCTCTATCAAAATCTTGATTCCTTTTGTATGTTCACATCTTCTCACAATTCTCATCTGTTGACCTTCCCCATGCACGTCCCAAACAATATCTATTGTCCATCTCCGCTGTTCAAATGCTGTTCCATAGATGTGTTGTTGACTGCTCCAAATCTACTCAGCCCCGACCCCACCCTTCTAATTTCCTGTCCACTCATCCTCAAACACATATTGTCCCCGCTCACCTCTACAACCTACAGCATGGATTAAGCGCCCAGTTCAATCCGCCCCATCAAACCAACCCGAAGCAATCTTCAGACATTCCTTGGAGAGCAACATTGCAAGAGCAGACCGCGCTAAATTGCCAGTCTGCTCGTACCATGCCACCCCTCAACAAGATAATCCCCTCGTTTCGCCACACCTGCACCAGATTACTCTATGCAGCATGCCGTTCGTCGCGGACCTGCTTACTCAAGGCTGGGCAGCAGTCGAGCGAGCGGCGTGGCCCGAGCGGTGTCATGGTTGATGAGAAGAGCGAGGATGGGGAGATTGCGGACGAGAGGGAGAGTAGGGGCAGCAGTATTGCTAGGGGCAGGTTGAGTGTGCTGTTGTCGGAAGAGCATGGTCTTTATGCGTTGATTTGTTTAGAGTCATGTATTGCTGCAGTTCCAGTATGTCACGTCACGGCTTTCGTATCTGTGACGTCGCATCGTAATTACAGCGTGCGCGCCCGGCGTGACGTAGATAGGTGGGTGGTAGTAAACCACTTGCTTAGTCACACAACCCACCTACTTACCCACTTTTCTACTATATATATTTATCCAACGACAAATCCTCTAACTAACAAATACAGGTCCAAAACAAACACGAAAGTGTAGCTGGGTGGGCGCCTGGTCTCAATTTTCTCCAGAAAATTGGGCTGTCATTGACCAGGCGGGCGACAGGGCTTCAGTTCGACTCCCGCGGAGGTAGTATGTCGAATTGGCCTGTCGTCGGGACAGCGAAGCTATACTTTTTGCCGGTATTTATAAATCTTTTTGGGCGTGTGGTTAGACGAAGGAAGGCCTTTTTTTTGTAGGGGGGAGAGCTTTCGCGTCGATAAAGTCTCGGAAAAATAGGGGGGTTGGGTATGGATGTTGATCTGATATAATTCGGTTTAGTCTATCTTTTCGCCTCTACAAATTCTGTTCTCGACATTACTCTGTATCTTTGATACGATAGGGTTTTGTATAAGGCGTGCAGTAGCATTCAAGCGAGCACGCAATGGTCGGCATTCGGAGAGATGTGTTTATTGAAGTCTACATGTGTTTTGAACGGGACCGGGCCTTTTCCTACGGATCTAACGTTCAAACATCTACGAGCATAGATGTGCCGATCGCGAGCTTGCTCCGGTCTCTATTATGGCGATTGCATTCGAGAAAGAAAGAGGCGGAGGAAACAAGAGTCCTGAAACCCGATGACCGTTTACAGGCATACCTATGAACAAACCTGACACTGCAAAGTTGCAGACTCCGGAAACCAGTGATAGGCGTTATGGTGGTATGGTGGTACGATGACCAACACTCCCCGCCCTGGAGAATGTGTGGTCTAGGCTTGTGTCTGCTGTCGAAACTTGAGGCCGAGAAGATCTTGTTGAGCGAACGGCAGGACGAGGCGAGGCTGGACTTTAGATTGAGGTTGGAGGTTGTTGGGCTGCAGTTCTCGCTTCGGGGATCGGACTTCGGTGTTTGAGATGAGCGATGCGCGATGCACGTGGGATCGCATGCGTGTAGCCAATGGGAGAGGGCTAATTATTGGGGTAGGAGTAGGTAGAGAAAGAGAACTATTTGTATTAGGTATGGGTAGGGCGAAAGATGGAGGGTTTAGAGATGGGGTGTCGAGTAGAGGACTGGAGTGGGTGTCAGAGTGTTACCTAGCATGGGGCTCTAGTATGGAGTGTCGATGGGGTTTCGTGCGAGGGCCGTGTTTGAAGTTCGTGTGTGAATGCGGCGTGGTCTTCAAGAAGGTCCGGATTGCATGCTAACTGCATGGTGCTTATAGTACACTGGGGCACAGTCGATATGCCTCTTAGCCTTCCAATGGACTCGGCTCGTGCAGCAGCGAGTAGTGCATAACAGCTTTCGAACATCATCCAAACCACTTCGATACGCGAGATGCAGAAGTTGATGTTGTAGTCACAGACCCATGACGTGACCGAACTCTAAGGCCCCAATCCGAGATCAGCTTGCTGCATTGGTATTTGAGCTCTGCCCGTCTTACGCTTACGTGCCTTTCCCGTGGACAAATCCGGAAAGACCTGAAAATCGTAAGGCCAAGGCGAAGAGCACTTCGACGTGATCGACCTGTAGCGCGGATCACCACAAAGCTTGTTCTTCGGGTTGGGAAGTGAATGTACTCCGTACCGTCGGGAAAGTCTGGAATCGGAGTGCTTTCTTGACCGCCTGCCATGTTAGAGCACAGTTAGTGGTGCTCTTACTCCGGTGGTGTGCCACTGTGCTGCATCAAGTATGGGTATCTGCGTCGGGCTCCGTGGTGTGGCCTGCGTTGAGTGTTGGCTACTTGCGGCGTGGACGAGGCAGGTTCCATAGCGCTTGGGCGGGAGGCCAACCACTATACTAGTACTTGAGTGCCTATGGTGATACACGACTACTATGTATTTTAGAAACAGATAAATAGAGTCCTAGGTGAGCCTCAGAACTGGGCGTCCATCTCCAGAAAACGTGTCTCACATGTACATGTTTCTTTCCCGGTAATTGCGGCTCCGGAAGGGTCACGATTGCGCCACGTCAGATGTTTAGTAGCCACGATTGTCATCCGGACCGTTGATGCGGCCCCGGCGTTCATATTCCAAGGCGGAGGATCTCCACGAGTGCATGGGTGTTCTTTTGGAGTTTGAAAACGTCAGCTTTAAGGGTCTGACCCGACAACAAGCGAGCGACCGTACCAAGCCGCAGTAGATCAAAGCACGAGGACTGAGAGCCTTGTCGGTGGTCCTAATTGACGGGACACTATTGCAGCGCTCATTACTTGCAAACCTGGGATAATAATAATCAACACATGCAATGTGGCTTTTGAAACCATGCTGCATCATCAGATAAAGTTTGAGAGGCGTCGTCTATCGATAGCGATCATGGACCATAGATTCTCATGAAACAAAGCTTAGGACCATGGTCGAGTATGTGCGCTACTCCGTTTATCAAGGTGTGACGGCGTTTGTGGTAGTTGAGCGGTACGGATTACCAAGGTTGGACTTCCATGATCTCATCAGCGAAACTTCCCCTTCGCTGTCCGGTGAAGAGGATATTCTTAGGGAAAATAGGTGTAGACTATTTATCATCTGCTCATGTTGAATACAGATGCGGTGGTTCCGGTTGCCTTGGAGCCACAACGATTTATAGCGGTAGCCGATCAAGATCTTTTCAGGTAGAGCCATGACGATTGTCGCCCTGTCAATCTGTCAGCTTGTTAATGCATCATGCGTGCCACGATGTTTCTTCAATGCAGCAGATTGGACAATTTATTTATGATGGGACAGTTGCGGTAAACGAAAACAAAATCATGAAACTGGGAACAGATGTGGTGAAGAGCTGGAATATACAGGCGATCCCAGCGCCCGGATTTGTGTGCCAAAAGGTAGAGTCCTGTGACACTAAGGATATGTACGGCGAATGAAGCTTAGCTGAGCCTGGTCAAGGTAGGTAGATTGGCGGTGTTTCGAAACTGAAGTGGGAAACGATTTGTTTCGAAAGGAAACAAGAACGTACTCGAGGTGCTTGATTTCGTTCTTTCAATTCAACCTGAACCTGAACTTATCATACTGGAACGGATCGTCAATTGAACGGGTGTGTTTCGCACGGTGAGAATAAAATCCTAAGGTTGTCAACAATTGCGTTGTCGGTTCTTACCAGAGACTGCCATCACTAGCTGACCGAACAGACAAGCAGCTCGCACGACTCTACGGAGCTGAAAGTGCGGAGTTCGCAAGAGTGACATGGGATCCGCATGCTACGATGTTTTGGTATCGAGTGCGAACCTAGCTTGGTGCCCAAAAGGGGCTGATGCCAGCCTGCCCTCGGCTTGTACTTGCTGCAGATAAAACTACTTATACGCAGTGGAAAAACTTTCTACCATGTGGCTGAAGCGAAGGGGTACACCTCGTGGCTGAGCGTTAGATCCTGGAATGTCTCTGCGCGGCTTTTCAATGGTTACTTTTGAGCCAGTCACCTATCACAGAGACGATCAAACAAAGGGAGAGCCACCTTCGGGACCATGCAGCCATGGCTGGAGGCTTGAAACAGTTGCGGATGAAGGAGGAAACGAATGTCAAAGACAAGGGACTTTGGACTAGGAAAAGTGGACCGGCGACGTTCGAGACGCAAAAACAGTTCACTCCTGTGGCGGTTAGGTAGTAGAGCTGGCGTTACCTGGCGGTGCTCCGTTTCTGCGCGGCACAGCACGGCGCGCAGGGAGCAGACTCGTTTTCTGAAGCACAAGCGGAGCGACTATAGAGCTAGGATGATGGAAATCGACCAGCCGTGAACAGGGCGATATGGAAAGGAGACGAGGTCGAGAGAAGAACCAATATATTGATGGACGGTGGTAGGATAGACTCTAGTGCGGTTGACGGAGGTCTCGTTCGGCGCACTCCCAACTTCCCAAGGTTAGCTCGCGAACTGGCCGCTCGGCATTGCTGCAGCATCCATGGATCACTGTGTTGGTGACAGGCACACAGGCACACAGGCACACAGGCACCAGCAGCGAGCACAGGCCCGGCTGAGCGTCCGGGTAGGTAACACTGGGAGTCTGGGAGAGTGTGGTGATAATCGAGAGGAGCGCTGTGGAAGGTGTGACGGCGACGCCGCCGTGATGGCACGAGGCCCCTCTCGACACCGACAGTCACCCGCCGCCACGCTGACGAGCGTGCTCTCTTCTGGTGTCTGCGTGCGGCGGCGGGAGGGGGGGGACTCAAATTAAAGACGATATTAGACGCGGAGTGATGGCGCTTGGTGCAGATGAAGGGGCCCATGCTAGTGCGCCCCTTCCGGCCTAGCGCGCCCGGCTGGTGAGGTTTGAAGGACAACACAGCCCCGGTGCTCCAGTTGAAACAAGCTTGGGCGGATGCAGCTGCAGCGCCGGCGCGGGCTCTGCCATCATTCATCAGCCGGCGCTTCACCACCCTCGGCGGCCATCTTGCAAGTTGCTGCCCGTCGCTCTGCCGTTGCAACTGTCGCGACACCCTCCAGACTCCTAGGGCGGGCCCTTTTCCACGCTGTTGCAACTTGCACCCTGCACTGCTCTGCCCAGTGCCTCTGCCCGCGACCCGTCCCGCGCTTGTCCCGGCGCCTGTCCCCTTTTCGTTGCGTGCGCGCCGTGGGCCGGTCCAGGGCTGCGATTATTGCTCTGCGAGGGTGTTTGGCAGTTTGATGAACGAAGCGAGGCGGCGAGAACAGGCAAGGCTGGCTCGACGCTGCAAGGAAGCTGCAGCCAGCGAATTGCACGCCGCGAGTCGGTTGCTTTTGGTACCTTTGCCCATCCAACTTCGGCTCCAATCTGGCCGCTCCTAGCTCCTCGCACCGGTTCCTCCTGCTTGACTCTCTCCCGCCTGGGCGCTGGCGGCTGTACTCTGAGCTCACCCGCTCTCGTCTCGCTCCTCATCCTTCCTCCACCACCGCTCCGCCCTCCTCCCCGTCTCCCTTCACGACAACAACTCGACCGGACGCTGTACGCTCTTGAACGCAGCCCAATCCGCCGTCGCAGTCCCCCTTTCGCCTTCTCCGCCCCGTGTGTCCCGTCCCGACCAGCTGTACGACCACCTTGCCCTCGGGCACAACGCTCCTTGAAAACGAATTATCCGAATCACGACCTATCTCGATTGCCGCATCCTTCGCACGCGTCGTTGTCGCTCTTTCCTGCAGAACTCGTCACGCCTGTCGCCTGTCGCCTGCCACCTGACCGGACCCACCGATCAGGAACAAGGACAGCACGTCAACCGACTGCGCAAAGTCCCGCCGCTCTGAGCTTGTCATCTGTTTATATCCGAGGGACGGTTTCTTTGACGTGGACAGCCACGGCGCCTGGTTCCTTTGTTGCAGGCGCGCGCCAAGGACTCGCCGCGACAGATCCCGTAGTCGTGGGACTGGTCAACGTCCCTTTACCTGCAACTCGACAGCTACACCCGTCGAATATGACGAAGTAAGCTGTTGAGCGAACGAACCGCCGGCGAAGACGATAAGGTCTGAAGTGCCTGGAGCATCGGCTCTCATCCTAGCTGCACTGACAGCCTAGTAAGTCTCTCTTGAGAATACAGCGCGCTACATCGTGGCCCCTCTGACATTTCCGCCGCAGGTCCATTCTTTTTTGACCTATATTGGTCAAGTACACTCGTTTGAAATCAACCCTGACAGTATGCTTCCCATGCCCTTTTGTGCTATCACCCTGACAGCCCCAGATTCTCGAAACCGAACGCAGTTCGACACCCTCGAGATATAATATCTTCGACATACCAGTCGAATACAATAATAAACATGCCTCGCTCCACGACAATATGGGCCGCTGCGCTGATGTTGGCGAGCTTCTCTGGCTCAGGCTCGATATTGACGACGGCAGAGGCAATGCCAGCGCCAGGACCGCAGCAGACGGCTGACCGGCCGAGATACTATTTCCCACGACACGTCAAGCGCCAGGTTGTTACAGAGGTTGTTACAGTTGTTACAAACTCAACGGCACCAGCTTCGTCGACATCCTCCAGCTCCTCTAGCAGCACGCCTGAACTGGAATCCGGACAGTCTTCGGGCATCTCATCCCTGGTTGACTCGCTGTTCCGTAATACCCCGTCTGTATCTTCGTCCTCGACTAGCGGCACGATTGAAGTATCAAGCTCGATTGTACCCGGGGCTACTGCTACTTCGTCATCTACCCCAACCAGGTTGTTCACGCTGCAGCCACCAATCCCTGTATCTTCATTGGATTCGTCTTCTACGACGGAAGTTAGTTCTACCGCAGGCGCACCAGGCACGACTGTCTCGCCAGCCCCGATCCCCGACTCTCCTGTGGCTCCTTCTCTACCACCATCTCCTAGCAACGTAGGGTCGAGTGGCGGAATTCCTCAGCCTGTTCTCCCGCCTACTTCGACCGCCGGTTCTTCAGCGATCGTACCGGTCGCATCCGACAGTCCAGTGCCTAGTTCTACTAGTTCATTGCCTGACAACAGCATCTCGTCTACTTCGTCTAAAGTGTCTCCAACACCGCAGCTCAGTGGACAGGAGAGTTCAGCATCAGGTTCAAGTGGTGGTCTGCCAGAGTCAATAATCCAACCGTCATCTTCCGCCACTGTCAATGCGCCATTCTTTGGATCCACAGGGGTGCAGCCTCCGGCCATCGTGCAGCCCACCGGGTTTCCTGCACTTGATCCATCCCAGATCATCTCATCGCTGGCCCCACTATCCACTATCCTTCCCAGCATCGGATCAAGTGGCGGCATTCCTTCGTCTGTATTGCAGCCATCGAGCCCCCTTTCTTCCGAGGCGCAGCCTTCAAGTGTTCCTACCATCGGCCCTACTGGTGGCGGCATCCCCTTACCTGTTATACAGCCAACGACTCTTGTCCCGTCTGTTGCGAAGCCATCCGACCTGCCTATCATCGGTTCATCCGGAGGGATTCCCTTGTCTATTCTACAGCCGACGACCCCGCTTCTCTCCGTTTCGGTACCATCAGATATTCCCATCATTGGTTCAACTGGTGGCATCCCTTCATCGATCGTACAGCCAACTACCCTCTTGCCCTCTGTTGTGGTACCATCAAATAATCCCATCATTGGTTCGACTGGTGGTATTCCTTCATCAATCGTACAGCCAACAAGTCTCTTACCTTCTGTTGCGGTACCCTCGGATATCCCCATCATTGGGTCGACTGGTGGCGTCCCGTCGTCAATCATACAGCCAACGAGTCTCCTACCTTCTGTTGCGGTACCCTCGGATATCCCCATCATTGGGTCGACTGGTGGCGTCCCGTCGTCAATCATACAGCCAACGAGTCTCCTACCTTCTGTTGCGGTACCCTCGGATATCCCCATCATCGGGTCGACTGGTGGCGTCCCGTCGTCAATCATACAGCCAACGAGTCTCCTACCTTCTGTTGCGGTACCCTCGGATATCCCCATCATCGGGTCGACTGGTGGCGTCCCGTCGTCAATCATACAGCCAACGAGTCTCCTACCTTCTGTTGTGGTACCGTCGAATATCCCGATTGTTGATTCGACTGGTGGCATTCCCTCCTCTATTGTACAGCCAACAAGTCTCCTTCCCTCTGTTGCGGAAGCTTCGAATCTTCCTATTATCGGTTCGACTGGTGGCATTCCCTCGTCTGTTGTACAGCCTACCAGTCTTCTTCCCTCTATGGCGGAGCCTTCGAATATTCCTAACGTCGGAACCTCTGGCGGCCTGCCATCATCGATCGTCCAGCCCTCTCAGCCTCCTTCGTTGGCACCAGAACCCTCCAGTGGCTCAACAGGAGGGGTGCCGGATTCGATTGTTGCGCCGACCCAGACAGCGCCGACGTCGCAGTTTCCATCCTCGACAGGTGGATCGACCGTCCTGGGCCCGTTCATAATTCCGTCAGCGGGCTCAACAGGCGGTTTGCCTGAATCTATCATCCCGCCATCACCGCTGCTTGCGCCTTCTGAAGTCCCGACCCCGACAGGCACTGTGATTGATCCTCTCGAGCCTACTGGTGTGCTTCCCTCAAACCTGCTTTCCGCACTTCCAACGGGCCCAAGTGGAGGCCTAACCGGTCCTATAATACTTCCTACAAGCGACGTTCTACTGTCTTCAGATGTCCCTGTCGTATCCTTGACTACTACCGGCATCGTGGTGGGAATAACAACTGCTTTCGGGACTTTGGAGAAACCCACCGCAACTGAAATTCCCCCGATCCCAACATCAGAGAGCAAATCTGTATCAGAGGGTCTTCCACTAGTACCGTCGTTGGCCTCATCCTTGATCTCTGAGGTTCTGCCGTCGCAGTCTCTACTTCCCACGGGCATCATTCCAGTACCATCGTTGGCCTCATCCTTGATATCTGAGGTTTCACCGACACAGCCTCTACTTTCCACGGGCATCATTCCAGTACCGTCGTTGGCCTCATCCTTGATATCTGAGGTTCTGCCGACACAGCCTCTACTTCCCACGGGTATCATTCCTAGCAGCGGATCAGCAGTCACTGAGTCTGCATCTGGGCCAAGTGCCCCATCATCGGCCCCCCCAGCTGAGATAACTCCTGCCCCAATTCCTCCCATTGTGTCGGGGTTGTCAAGTGCCATCTCTGCCATCACATCCAATGTCGCCAGTATCATATCGTCGGCCGGCAGTGACCTTCCCGTCTCGGTACCGGATGTTCCAAGTGTCATCTCCAGCGCCATCTCGAGTGCTGCTTCTGGAATTGGGTCTCAGGTGTCCAGTGCTCTTGTGCCTACTGGGACTATACCTGTTCCTTCGCTCCCACCCAGCAGTCTGATATCGAGCATTGCATCTGGGCTTTCTAGTGATCTAGCACCAGTTCTCCCTGGTACTAGCTCTGGTATTCTCCCGACCGATCTTCCCGGTGCAAGCTCAAGTTTATTCCCCACTGGGTTGCCGGTCATAAGCTCGGATTATCCCACCAACAGCCCTTCAGCAACTTCTGATGTTATCAATACTGAGCTCCCGGAAACAAGCTCCGGCATAATCCCTTCTTTAACTTCAGACACAACCTCTAACACTCTGCCTACTCCACCATCTGGCACAAGCTTGACTACACTACCGACTGATCCACCGAGTTCCTCCGGAATTGTCCCATCGTCGGGCACTCTATCTGGCACTGGTTCTTCATCCGGCGTAACTAGTACATCCGAAATTCCAACGGCGAGTGGAATACCGACGTCGGAAGGGCCTTCCTCGATCGTACCTTCTTCGATTGGGCCTTCTTCGATTGGTCCTTCCTCGTTAGAGCCTTCTTCAATAGCGCCGTCCTCAATAGCGCCGTCCTCAGCCATTTCAAGTCCGACCGATGTCCCCAGCTCAATCACTCCGTCAGAAACACCTGTCAAACCGTCTGTTATCCCGTCTGTGACAAGCACCGAACAAGCTACTATTCCTATCCCGTCATTGCCGGCAGCGATAAGCTCGGATACCAGGACCGCCCCGCCTATTGCGTCTGTCCACGTGACGGCAACCGATAGCGAGACGCAATACCACGTCGGAACCATCATCATTGCAGAGCCTACTACTATACCTTCCCCGAGCCCCTCTGCTACCGGCATTCCGAGTGACCTACCGAAGATGATTTCTCCTCCCGATGGTATGCCACTTTCGATTCCCGAGGGAAGATTCTTGGGACAGATTGGGTTTAAATGGGCATTGAACTACCCTTTCGTGTCTGCCAACGATGGAGGACATCAGATCTTCACATACCTTCCAATCGCTATTGCCGATGCTTTAAACATCAGCCAGTCTGACGTGGTCAATCATGGAATAAAACCCTTCGACACAACGCAATATCAGGGTTTCATTACCAGTCTCGCTTTGTTCACCATACCAGCGGACCTAAACGGTACACTCGCTGCGCAATTGCGTAATCCCGCCACCCCTTTCTGGCACAACAAGAATGAGACAGTGAACCAGCTGACCAGCCTGATCAATACTGTCTTCCCTCTCCCCGCAGGCAAATTGCCCGGTGAAGGCGGTCAAAGTGAAGTCACAGGTCCTCTTTCTTCGCAAACGGGGGGCTCTGCGGACGGTGGAGGCCTGGGAGGCGACATGGGCAACAGCAAGACGGTCAACCCGACTAGCGCTGCGGTTGCAGCCGGAGCTGTCATGGGAGCCATCGCTTATGGTGCTGCCATGTTCTTTGTCGCACGCAGGTACAGGAACAGGAAGATGTCTCATGCACGATCAAGCTCAGTGCCAAGTACTGGCCGTTTCACCTATGGGTCAACGTCTGGTGGTGGTGTTGGTGCTTTCATGTCAGGTGGTCGCGGATTTGGCGGACGCTCCACTCCCGGCGGACGAGAGAGTCGAGGAAGCAGCAGCAGCAACGGTCGGAGTATTCGAACGCAACAGATCTCAGCTCCAGTGATGGCGGAGAACTCGCTTGGCTGGAACTGAAGTCAGCCAGCATCTCACTGAACCGCACTATCTCACGTCCATCTGTATCATATTCTGACGATTCACGGGACAGGCGCACACAGGACCATTCCGACCATGAGATATGGCCTGCCGATGCCCCCTCCCCACGTGTAATTATGTCACGGCGCAGGATTTCGGCCTCGCTTCGCCGAGCATCCTGCTGCATTCAGCCTCATCTATGCTGGAATGATCTAGCCCAGCACTCTCCTAATGTTCGACACACTCTCTCAGAATCTTGCTCCTATATTCTATTTACTATTTTCTATTTCGCTTCCTAGATACCTGTCTACGCCGTCAGCTGGACCTTTTCACAATTAGGGGTTTTTCGGAGAAAGATCTGCGGGCTTCTACTACGCATTGTTGGGAGGGGATCTTGTCCTGATGAGAGTGATGTCCGAAGGTCACGTAAATAGTGTACGGATGAAAGCCAAAAAAGTTCACCACAAATCAGACTCGTGTGCTGACTGTGAGACCCTTTGTGACCAGTGAACAGCTGCTAGATCTCACGTTCGACGGTTGTAGCGATACATGTACAGTTAGTCACCCAGAAACATATTGAAATGGGGTGTCGGCCATGCTCTATCACTGGGCGACCCGGAGCGGGTGCGACCGACGCTTTTCGTGGTCCCGCAAACTTGCCGCATCAGGCAGCGGGCCCTGAACCCTGCAGGGCTCTTGGCAGACACCCGGGCGACGTACTGCCCACGGTGGACAGAACCGCGCAGGTGTACAGCGACAGCCCTCAACGCCGATGCTCCCCTTTCCTTGGGTCTCCCTCGCGCACGCATAATCTCTCCTGCATTTCTCTCCGAGATATTGGCCCACCAGCCCACCTTCGCCGACTGGCTTCGACTAGCCACGTCTCATAATACACCCCTCTGCTCAACCCACCTCGAGCCGCGAACATGCGTCTGGATGTCAAGGTACGACTTGAGCGCATAGATTCAAGGCCAGAAATCGTGGCAGCTACTGACCAGGCTCTGTACTATTAGAGGCAGTTATTCGCACGGTCGGAGAGGGTTAAAGGTAAGGCTGTCCGCTCGAAGCAGCACGACATGCACTAATGTTTTGTAGGAATCGGTATGCGCGATACTCTACGCCCCCAATTACTGCTGATCGAACCTCAAAGACTTTCACCCGACCGAGCCATGGATCTTGACGACCTTATACAGCGGTAGGCAGCTACGGAGAGCGCTTGCTCAGAAAATTGCTAATGGAGACAGGCCATGTCCACATCTGGTCCTACGTGTCGCAATCGATCGTCAAGACCTTCGAACTTACCGATGTACCAGTCCGTGCAGGTCGCTTTATTGCGCGCAAGAATTGGATAGTTGCAGGTGGGTCCCGCCAGTTCACCGCGAACGGGCTTAGGTGTTGACATACACGGTCTTCAGGCTCCGATGACTTTCAGATGCGCGTCTACAACTACAACACGTCGGAGAAGGTCACCTCCTTCGAAGCGCATCCGGACTACATCCGTGCCATCGCAGTTCACCCGACACAGCCATTTGTGCTGACAGCCAGTGTGGGTAGCATGGAGTGTCACATAAGGAACTGGCTGATATAGTCTCAGGATGACATGACAATAAAACTGTGGGATTGGGACAAGTCGTGGAAGTGTATGGGCCGTTTGTGTCTCCGGCGCAGGATCCAGCTGACATCGTCTAGGTGTGCAGGTTTTCGAGGGCCACAGTCACTATGTGATGGGCATCGCAATAAATCCCAAGGATCCCAACACCTTCGCCTCTGCCTGTCTTGACCGAACAGTCAAGATTTGGTCTCTAGGCAGCGCAACGCCCAATTTCACCCTGGAAGCACATGAAGCGAAGGGCGTGAACTTCATCGACTACTACCCCCAGTCCGACAAACCCTACCTCCTTACAACGTCGGACGATCGGACGGTCAAGGTATGGGACTACACTACAAAAGCCCTAATTGCCACATTAGAAGGCCATACTTCAAACGTCAGCTTCGCAGTCTATCACCCAGAACTCCCGGTCATCATTTCAGGATCTGAGGATGGTACCATTAAAATCTGGCATTCCTCGACATACCGGTTAGAACAATCCTTGAACTATGGACTGGAACGAGCCTGGTGTGTGTCTTATCAGAAAGGCAAGAACGGTGTTGCGCTTGGTTTCGACGATGGGGCGGTCGTTATCTCAATGGGTCGAGAGGAACCAGCAGTCAGCATGGATGCCGGAGGAAAGGTATTGTGGGCAAGACACAATGAGATCCTTACTGCCGTTATCAAGGGTAACGAGAAGCTGAAAGATTCGGAACGTCTCACACTACCTACCAAAGACCTTGGGTCAACCGAAATATACCCCCAGTCTTTACTCCATTCGTCGAACGGCCGGTTTGTCGCCGTCTGCGGTGATGGCGAGTACATAATCTACACCGCTCTCGCTCTCCGTAACCAGGCATTTGGATCCGCATTAGATTTCTGCTGGGCCTCGAAAGAGCACGACAAAGATTATGCCATTCGAGAATCCTCTACTAGCGTCAAGATATTCCGCAACTTCAAAGAGCGAAGTGTGCTGAACGTTGGCTTTTCGGCTGATGGTTTGAGCGGTGGTATTCTTCTAGGTGTGCAAGGCCAAGGTGGCATCGGCCTCTTCGATTGGGATACGGGTGCTTTGGTTCGAAGGATAGAGGTCGAGCCTAGGAGTGTGTACTGGTCGGAGAGTGGTGAGCTAGTGACGCTAGCAACAGACGACACGTTCTACGTGCTCCGCTATTCTCGAGAAAACTATCTGGAGGCAGTTCAGAACGGAGAAGTGGATGAAGATGGTGCGGAGTCCGCATTCGAAGTCATATGCGACATCAACGAGAGGTAAGACTGATAAGACTGATGATCCCCTCAACGAGAATGTGGCTAACAAGGATACCAGTGTACGCACCGGTGCTTGGGTGGGAGACTGTTTCATCTACACAAACAACACCAACCGCCTGAACTACCTGGTAGGAGACCAATCGTACACCATATCCCACTTCGACGCTCCGCACTACCTCCTTGGCTATCTGCCCCGCGACTCAAGGATATACGTTGCAGACAAAGACGTCAATGTTGTTTCCTTCGCACTCTCTCTTGCTGTCGTCGAGTACCAGACCTTGGTTCTACGAGGCGATCTTGATGCTGCCGAGGAAGTCCTCTCGTCCGTACCTCAAGATCAGCACAATAAGATCGCCCGGTTCTTGGAAGGCCAAGGCCACAAGGAGCTTGCGCTCAAAGTAGCCACCGACCCGGAACACCGCTTCGACCTCGCGCTCTCCCTCGGCGATCTCCAGCAAGCGACGGAAATCGCGCGCGAACAAGACACAGAGCACAAGTGGAAAACCGTCGGCGACACGGCGCTCTCGGCCTGGAACGTCCAGCTCGCGCAGGAATGCTTCGTCAAAGCCAAAGACCTCGGCTCGCTACTGCTCCTCTACTCGGCCACGGCCGACGAAGCCGGGCTCCGCAACCTCGCCCACCTCGCCGAGGCGGCCTCGGCCAACAACGTCGCCTTCTCGGCGCTCTGGCAAATCGGCGACGTGCAGGCCTGCATCGACTTGCTTATCAAGACGAACCGCCTCGCCGAAGCCGTGCTCTTCACGCAGACGTACAAGCCCAGTGCGGCGGCCGACTTGGTCAAGCTGTGGAAGGCTGGGCTGGAGAAGGATGGCAAGGCGAAGGTCAGTCGGTTGTTGGGCGTGCCGCCGAATGGCGGCGAGGGCGATGCGGACATGTTCCCCGAGTGGGACGAGTATTTGAGGTTGGAGAGGGAGGGCGGCACGGCGGAGGACTTGGCGGTTAAGGATAGGGATGCGGAGAATGAGAATGAGGAGGGCGCCGAAGAGGAAGTTGCTGAGGGGGAGGATGATGATGAAGATGAAGATGATGAGGAGGGCGAGGACGAAGATGAAGAGGAGTAGGTTTTGTGTTGAGGGTTGAGGGTTGAGAGTTGAACGTGCATGTCCTTGAATGGTTTCTTTGCCTGTTTTCTCTGCTGTAGAGGCATGACAGGCGAGCGGGGGGTATGGGTATGGACTCAAAATGATACACTGATCTCACTACATGCGATGTTACAATTGGACCTGTAACTGAACTTGAGATTTGCGCTTGGTTGATTTGTTTTAATTGATTATTGGTATTACCGGGTAAGGATGGGCTGACTATACGTGCCCTTGCTCCCTTCACCACCCCCACAAGCATGCACCCACCAACCGAACCCCCATTCCAGCAAACGCCGAGATATTTTGACCGACTGCTTGCTCACACCCATGTATCCAAACCCAAGCCGCACGCAGGCAGCTTTTGCGAACCCGCCGCCTCTGCCACTTCGCTTCGATTCGGTTCGGCTTCAGCGCGGTGCGGTGCGGTTCGGTTCCGATGCAAATCAAACCAAGGAGATTCGTGTCGTGCGTGGTATTTAGAGTTACAATCGTTTTGTTCGTTCGTCTGAGCCGAGCTGATCCGATCCGATCCGATCCAATCCTCCCAAAAAGGTCCCTATATCCAGGGCGGCAAAGAAATAGAGAAGAAAGTAGAGCGAAAAAAGGATCTCAAAGCCTCAAGATTTGGGGAGGGGGGGGGTAGAGGTATGGGAAAACTCGGAGTTGTTGGACGGGTCCCCGAGAGTATAGACATACAAGAAAGAGGGGAACCGAAAGCGGGTTGCGCCCCCAAAAGTATAAGCGGGGGGAAGGAGAATACACTGGATCGGAGTGGACTGTGGGCGAAGTTGCGGAGTCGATTGATGGGAGGATGGTGGTGGGCTTCGCGGCGGGTTCAATGCGGAACTGAACTGGACCCATCGATGGACGCCGCATTGCGCCGCAAATTCAGACAAACGAGACGGTGACTTCGCGAGTCTTCGGACTAGATGCCCACAGTCGGTCCAGAGGGCTCAAGCCATCTAGCAGCTCGAACTAGTGGTACCGCGGCGGCGACCCCTGGCCGTTGGGCACGCCGTTGCCCGGCTGCGGCGCCCCACCACCACTACCACCACCACCAGTCCTGTACTCGACTTCGCGGGTCATCAGGTCCAGCGACTGCGGGAAATACGGCTCGACGCCATAGCCCTTCAGGAACTTGGCCGTCTTCTCGATGCGCTTGATCTCGCGCCGCACGTCCCAGTCCTCGCCCTCGCCGAAGCGGCGGCTGACGACGTCGACCATGGTGTTGTCTAGCCGGCTGTAGAAGTCGCGGCGCGCCGTCAGGTCGGTGCTGTCGTTGCTGTCGAGGCCGCCGTGCGAGTTGAGGTTGCCGCCGAGCTTGAGGATCAGGTCGAAGGCGTGGTGGGGCCCGCCGGGGAGCACGGCGAGGCGCTGGATGTCGGGCAGGAACTTGAGCATGGCCGAGGCGAAGTGCGACGACGAGATGGAGTCGTTGAGGTCGTCTTGCAGGCGGTGTAGGTCGAAGTTGACGATTGTGATCTTGCGGTCGAGCTGGGCGTTGAGCGTGTTGGCGGCGTCGGGCGTGGTCGTGTCCATGATTTTGGCGATGGTGAGCGGGACGTCTGCGGGCTTGGTTAGCTGCTGGGGACGAGTAGGGGGACTCTGCAATTGGGAACGCACCTGGACGCAGGCCGCGCTTGTCAATCCATCCGTGGATCTCGGCGCGCTGCTGCTCGAGCTGCTCGACCCAGGCCTGCAGGTCGGCCACCTGGCTCTCGAGATGCTCAATCTTGTCCGTGTACGGGCGCACGGCCTGGTTGAAGGCCTGGGCCAGGAGGTCGGGCATGGGCTCGGGCTTGCTGGCCGTCAGCGGCGTCGTGGGCTGGCCCATGGTGGTGGGCATGGCGCTGTAGCTGCCGTTGCCGTTGGGCATGCCTCGCGGGCCATGCGCCTCCTGTGGTTGCTGCGGGCGCGCGTACATGGTGGCCGGCTCGTCGGTCGGGGACGCGGCGGCGGGCGGGGGCAGGTCTTTGCGGGTGGAGTCGGGGCGCTTCTCGTAGTCGTCGAAGGACTGGGAGCGCGGGTTGTCGGAGTCGATGTAGCTGGTGCTGTTGGCGCGCGAGCGGCGTTTGAAGAACATGCTGGAGAAAGAAGGGACGCAGGCAGCGGCAGCACGGCGGGCGGGTTATATGGGCGCAGCAGGCGGGAGCCGAAATTAGGGCGTCGAAGGAGTTGGTGGTTGGGCGCGGCGGCGGCAACGAGTGGCAGAGAAATGGGGATGGCTTGCTATTGATGAGGGCACCGCGATATCGAGAGGTTGGGAGCAGCGCGGCTCCCCGACAACATCAAGTACCATTACCATAAAAGCGAGCGCGCGACACCCGTCACACCGACAGCGCCGGGTTGCACAGGCTGCGCGTGCCGTCGCGCTGCCGTACAGCCTAGACTAATTACACGGTGAGACCACGGCCACCACGTCTGCTCGCTCTCGCTGCTGTCGTCGTCGCCGTCGCCGTCGCATGACCGCCGGCGGTTGCCAGCCCTGCACCTGGAGCGCCGACGCGGGGGGCCCGGGCGCCGCTCCGCAAAAGCCACCCACCAGCCACCTCGATTGTCCGCAACACCGTCTTCATCCAACGCGTGTCCTCGCCATGGCTGTATCGTTGACGCCGAGAGTGCTGGTGATGCTCTGCTCTCTGGCTCCACCCCCGACGCGCTAGATGAAACGCACCCGAGTCTGGCTGCACCGTGCCCGATGCGTCCGTCCCGTGCGACTTCGAGGCTCACTCAGTACCACGGGCACCACACAGCAAGGAGCCACCCAGCATGTCGACAAACGGCTGACCCTGCATTTGGCAGCATTCTATACACTACATTACATAACTATTTGGCAAGCCCGTTAATACTTCCGCGGGTCTTCCCATTTTGCAGGCCGTTGCCCTGCTTTTCTCCGCTCTTGCTGCCCCGGAGCTCGAATTCCACGTCTCCCACTAGGAAGTCGCCGACGGGCTCCAACCCCGCTACAAACACTCCTAGGAGACTGGCAATGACGAAATGACTGATGGTGGTGCCGATGTCTAGCCAGCTGCCCTCGTCCTTGACCATGTAGAAGAAGCTCAGCGTCATGATGTCGCTCACCGCCATGACCACCATGAACAGCGCCGACGGCGCAATGCCGAGCTTCTGGTTCAAGATACGGAAGTGCGCGCTGACCATGGCGAAGGGCACCATAATCTTGTACATCAAGAGCACGCCTTGTGAGAAAGGGTCGAAGACCGGAATGAGCCTGGACACTGCGTCCAGGGAGAAGGACGATATTGACGCCATGTTGCCAGTGCTAAAGAATGCCGACTGGATGAAGAAAAAGAAGAAGAGTGCGATCCGGGAGTCGGCGAGGCTGAGTGCACGGAACTCGCCTTTTTGGCCCATGGAGATCCCTTCTGCTGCCGAAGCAATGTGTGTCTTCGTAGCCGCTGGGACAGCCGGACCGGCACGACTCGTCTTCGTGTGCAGGTAAACGCGATGTTCAAGCTGCATCCAGCTAAAGAGGCAGACGGAGAAAGCGAAGTAGAAGAGTCCTTCATAGGAGATGGTCAGGATGACAAAGGTAGGTGCGAATTGTAAGAACAACACTACGAGTCGATGAATGTAATACTTGTTCGGTTGGAAGCGCTCTAAAGAGGGTGTGATCAACGAGAGGCCTGCGGTAATTAGCTACTTGTGCCCTACACGTCTTATCCGTACAACCTAAGATAGACTCACCTAACGTGGCCCATCCGACGGCTTTGGTTCCCAGAGGTAGACCTGTCCTAGCGTGAATATACCAAATGCTGGATCTGGTGACGATCATGGAAAGGGCGACTAGTCCCAGCTGTTATGTGTCAGTGGCATCATCCACGACGGTGCGGATTACTTACTTGTATGCCAAGTACGATATGTGACAGGTTGACGGATACGGAAGCAGCGTTTTCGCCCTCATCGGGAACATTGGGAACATGGGTTTTCTCCCACAAAAGATACAGCGCTCCGACGGCGAACGCCATCGCGCCTCCAAGCAATCTGTCAACATCTTAGTGCCGGTTTGCTGTTTACACCCCCAAACTAAAACTTACATAAGGTTGAGATTCTCCGTCTTATTCGCGTCAAGCAACGTGAATCCACCCATGCATATGCAAGAAAAGGCCCATGTTGCGACGAGCGAAAGGTTCTCAGCTACGAAATCAGATCCATAGAAAACAGGCCATGTAGCGGCCAGGAGGTAGCAGACGGTGTATATTTCACGTTGGAAGTAGCTTCGGACCTAGGGTTCCTGATTAGACGACCCTCTGCAGTTGAACCAACTCGACTTACTAGTGCCTGTAATAGTCCGAAAAAGCCGATAGTAGAAAGGACCAGTTTGGCAATATCTGCGTTGGACGCCGTCTGTCCAAACAGAACTCTACCGCCCTTGACGAGAGCAGCCCTCCGAGCCCAAATCTCTTCCCAAAAGACGACTGGGAAGAAGGCGTACGCATAGTAGACGTACGGAGACTGCTGCTTAAAGAGCACCGAGTACAGTGCAACAAGCACCGACGAGAACACAGTCATGCTAGCGAGTGACCTAACAACCTCAAACTCTCCATTAAGAACATGAAGGTCAATGACTGTGGTAATCGCAAACACAATCCATCCAATGTAGCCAGCAGTGACTAGCGTTCGAAGAAAGAGCCAGTCGTAGGTCTGGAGATATCGTAAACCTTGAAGGCCAAGCTGAATCAGCTCATTGGATTGCCGAATAGCGTCGTCTGCATTGCCTAAATCGATGGCCTCCTGAATCTGCGCGATCCGGTGCGGGACTGAGTGAGCCTCATCGCCTAGTCCAGAGAAGGGTTTGTAGTACAGTTCGATCGATTTTTTCAACTCCTCTTTGACGTGGTACATCTCAAGAATCTCTTTGGCGTTCACTAGGAGGGCTTCCGCCTTCGATTTCGAATCCGTGTCCAAATACGAGAGCGGAAGCTCTCCGACGGAATTAGTAGGAAAAGATAACCCCGCAAGATAGGCCATGAGTGTTGCTACATCAGCTTGAGCGACATCGTGTCGTTGTATTTGATCAAGCCCCCAGTCGAAAGAGAAGCCATCTTCGTGGCCTTTAGCGATTCCGGAAGCGTTCACTACCGGTTTAGCCACACCAGAACCCCAAGCAATCAGTGGTGTACGAGTGTTGTCCGGATGCCCATCTCCATGGCTTCCCCAATCACTCATGCCATGGTCTGCAGTAAATACGAAAGCAGTCTTGTGGTCGTCATAAAATTCCTCGATGAGTTCGGTGATCTTCTTGACACCTTTATCCACGACTTTGATGTTGTGAAGGTATTGCGGCGAATACGGTCTATATGAGTGACCAGTAGTATCAAGACCCAGCAGGTGTAGAAAGAATACATTCTTTTCCTGTCGCAATTCTGCATCCAGGGTCGCGTTGTTCCTAGCGTCTTGGAACAGCTTCTCTACCCTCTCGAAGACCCAGTCATCCAGATGATATGCGTCTTTCGAAAAGTCCTCCTCTTCTGCAGTGTATGTATAAGCATCTACTCTGCCAGGTGTTGCGCCCTGCTCGAACATGGGCAGAATGTCGGGACTCCCCCAGCTCCAGGTATGCCGACTCCGGTTGAAGACGCTATCGAAGTTCACCGGGTTCAGTTTCCAGCCCGTTGTCACAGCGGATACATCCTCGTACAGGCCAGCTATAAGCGCGACATGGCCTGGGCGGGATTCGGTAGGAACTCTGGTGTGGGAGACGCCAAATGTTCCCTGTTCTAGGACTCGAGAGCGGAGGTATGGCGCAAGTGGGCGCGGCACTTTGGCAGATTCGGCATCTTCATTCTCAGGCGAGGGATCTGGGAAAGACTGAAAGGCTTTGTCTGCACGGAGACCGTCTCCTAAACCATGTGTTAACCCGTGTAGCTCAAGGAGTATGTTCCGCGCTGACCGACGTAAAGTACCAATCGTTTGGCCGGGGGTTCTTGAGACTCAACACCATACGCGCGCATGCCGTGTACAATCGGGCTGACGAAGTAGATTGAAAAAATACTGCGGATCTTAGTTTCACGATGCCTTCACATGCGGTATTGGAGGATGCACCTGTAGGCGTAAATCAGATGGAAAACCACCGCAATCAAGATAAATCGGTAGCGCCCGGATTGCGCCATATTGAAAGGTAGATTTAAAAGAGTGAAGGTCTCACGGAGACAACAATCCGGTCTGAGGGCAGTGCCCAGGTGGCAGGTGAACACCCCAATGGTTGCAGTGCTACGCGCAGTCCTTCGGGTACGCGCCAAGCTTCTCGAATATTTACTAAACCGGACTAGCCGAGAAGCTTGTTGGTATCGCCTCGGGAGCATCGAGCATCCAGCTTGTCTAGCAAAGATGTTTTTGCTACGTCTGATTTAATCCATAGTACTAGCGATAATATAGTCACTCGTATACACGACCAAAGTATTTGAAGTCAGAGTAGATAGTTATGGCCAAAGCAATAACATCCTGCTCTGTTTCTGCGCCCCGACCATCATCCGGCTACCAAGAGAGGTTCTCGACCAATACTGTCCGTTTGCTATGAATTCGAATATACCAAATTGACCCGCTCGCTTCCAACTATCTAATTACACCGATACATTTACTGCTCGACATTGAAGTTCGACTCGTCCCTTATGCCCTCAACAACCAAGTCTTGGCCCTCTGCACGTCGGTAGATATCCTTGATGTCATCTAATCATTATTAGCAAGCGCGCATTACGGATCCTAAGGGGGCATACCAGTTGTTGTCTCGAAGTGGCTCGTAGCGTCGTAGCTCTTAGAGAGGAAGATGTTGTCATTGACACCGCTCTCAAGCGGCTCATAAAGAGGGATGGCTGCACCCATGAATCGCTCTTCAATACGTCCTAGGCGGTCTAGACCAGGCTGAAGCTCGAGGTGGTGGTTGCTATCGCCCTCAGCAATCGTGGACACAATGGCGATGTAGTAGCCCTTCGGACAAACGTTGTGAGCGCTTGAGACGACAGCAATGTATATATCTATTGTTTGTCAGTTGAGTTACGTTTATTTCCTATGTACATCGTTTGCTTACCGTGTTTCCGGCCAACCTGAGACTGGGGTATGATGAGTTGGAACGAGTCGCTGTTATCGGTGTTGGCAACGGGGTGATTCAAAATGCAGATGGCTTTCAAGAGATGGCCAGTGACTCGCGCTTTTCCGGAGAAATACGAGGGGTCCGCGATGATCTTCTTGGTCTTGGTTTCAAACTTCATGCCGGGACCGTCATCACCCTTCTCTTTCATAGTTGCTTTGATACCGGATACCTTGTCACCATCGTAGAGAAACTCGTCGACGTCTGTGTTCAGCATATAGGTACCGCCATAGATGGCGGAGAGGCGTGCAAACCCTTGCGGGAGTTCTCCGAGGCCGTACAGCGGGTAAATGTACGGAGACTTTCCGTATCTTGCCATGGAATTGACGTACAACCTGATGCGTTGGACAGCATCAGATGCATTGCCGTTTTGATTGATATAGTCGTCCGTTTGGAATAGGGCCATGGAATGTCCGACAAAGTCGCGAGTCGACGCCTCCAAGCCAAACTTGTCGTAGACTTCCTTCATGGTACAGCTCTTCATGTCGAGGCCTAAGGTGCGTTTAGCAAGCTTCTACACCGAAAACCATGTGGTAGGAAGAGCTACCTTTGTGCGATGCCGGATCATCCTCCTTGTATGATCCAACCCACTCCAGGAAGTTCCTCGCTCTACGTTTCTCAAAAAGCCCCATCAATGGTGACCGGAGGGCTTCGCCAGCATCTGAAGGCACCTTGGCCACTGTTGCCTTGGCGCCGTTGCCCTGTTGTACATAGCTGCCAGCAATCTGTTTGAATTCGATGTATCTCGTCACGTCGGTGGAGACAAGAATGTTGGTCAGCTCGCCGTTCGCCATGAGAAGCTTCGGGACGAGATCGATGTTCCAGTCGTTGGCGCGGCCGTACTTCTTCCAAGGTTCGCCCGCCGTGTTGCCATACCTCTTGAAGAGCTGCGCCTGTTAGCTATTGAGATCCGTCGGTTGAAACAGGCCATACCGCTTCAATGTTGATCGATGCTGCCTCGCTGTATAATATATGAGCTCCCTCGTTCAGCATAGCGCCGACAAGCACTTACCCTCCGTAGTGATCGTTGCGGTCAATGTGGAGGACCTTCTTCCCCTTCACACTAAGGACACTGAGTACAAGTTAGCAGAGGTCTTCTACCTAGGGCAGACAGTGTGTTACCCTGAGAGGACGCATTCTGTGAGACCTATGCAGCATTAGTTTCAGGCGGTGCTATAGCGGGGTAGCCACACTGACCTGTTCCCAAGACCACGACATCGTACTCGGGCGCAATCTCATCCATGGTGGAAGAAGTAGAGTTGGATGTAGGTGCGGTAGCTGCTGGCGGGCGTGGATCGTTTGCGAGGTGTTCGAGGTGCAGGTGTTGCGGTGAGCAGTTGATGATGTGGGGGTGTTTTGAGCTCTCTTTGATCGGTTGCTTGTGGCGCGCGCTTCATGCAGGCATGGGCTAGGGACACTCAGAACGTGTCTCGTTTCAGCCTCGTGGGCTGCAGAATGCTTGAACGGGATGCAGATGAAGAGTATATTGCGCAGCCGTATTTACAACGAGATAAATACACCAAGACCCATCGCAACGCTGAAGGAGACATTCCGGGCTAGCGACAGCGATCTAACGGCCCTCCTTCCATTTTGCTTGCTCCAGCGTCACAAAGCCCACTATACTAGATACAGTAGAGCTTTGCAAAAGGTAGAGGTTAATTATCTACTAGTTGCTAGAATCTTCTAGACTGTCAAGAGGATTGCCTAAAGTCTTCTGCTTGGGGGTGAGCCTATGCCTGCACGAAGCGCGCTGCACAAGCAAGATTACCTCTACAACTAGGAGTACAAACCCTACATACAATGCCTACTATACTAAATACAATACAGCTTCGTAAGATAGAGGTAGACTATCTACTAAGTACTGATAACTCCTATACTGTCAAGAGGATCGCCCAAAGTCTTCTTTATCGGTGAAGCCGCCAGCCAGTGCGGATGCCACTATGCTCGTTTTTCGACCACACGCACTCTTCATCGTTTCCGAATAGTGACCGAAGTTGAAGCTTCGGCGTTTACTCGACAGTTTTCTTTAGTGGCTCGTGTCGTACGTCCACTTGCTCATCGCTCGATTCGTCGTCTGGGGCATCGTCGTAGTCCTGGACTGATTAGAATCGTTCTGCGTTGCGACGAGTGTGCGCTTACATCATAGACGCGCTCTACGTATTGAGCCCCCCCAGTACGTTCCAAGTCAATGTCGGGATCGTTCTTAGCGAGCTCGTAGGCTGCTAGGTATGCTTTGTGTCGTTCGGATAGGGTGTCTAAAATGGCTTTCATGGTCTCTTGCACCTAGAAGCACGCCATCAGCCTCATGGTCTTTCATCCCACCAGCAAATGGCAGGCGCAGAATCGGTGACGAAAAGTAGCCCCCGTGCTGAGGACAATGGCGCTGTCTACATCTTCTATGCCTTCCAACCGAGCTATACGTACTGTTTTGTCGCGGTCTTCGTTCTCGACATCCCCGTACCCTGCCTTCAGCCGCGCACGCTCGATCTTCTCTGTCGCCAGGCGGTTGCGCTCTTTAACACAGACCCACCACAAAGAATGTAAGTCCTCCCAGCTGCGCCCTCGCAGTTCGCTAGTCGTCCATGCTCGTCCTAGGGAAATCAGCCATTGCCCAGTCGGGGCGTGGAGATGACCGCATACCATGGGAGTATTCCTCTTGCGGCGTTGAGAGCAGCTTTCTCGATTTGAAAAAGTCCCACAGGCCGTGCTCGGGGTCGCCCTCGACCTTCTCCTCGCGCTCAACTGGCTTCGGCAGGTCCGCAGCATTGAAATCCTTGGGCTTGACAGAGAGCGTTTGCCGTGGACGTAGCCCTGTGTTCCTCATGGCCGACACGCCGCGATTCCGGTTGTTGTCTGCCCTTCTTTTCTTCTGTTTCTGCCATAGCGCGGGCGATGTCGAGAAGCGAGCTGCGGGCGCGTTTCGAGGGATATAGACGGCGGGGGTCAGGAACGAGAACACGGCGTCGGCGGGCGTCATCGCCAGATTCGGCCGCACAAGTCGCGACGCAGAGAGGGCCGCCATTGCCAGGGCTAGGCGGTGTGGTGGTGGTGGTGGTGGTGGTGATGCAGCTGGCAACGGGCTGTGCTTAGAAAGCTGCACGCGGCAAGCATGTCGGAAAAGTCGCATTAGTCCCCAACTGGACACAGTCAGCGCAAGTTAGCCTGGCCGGAGTGCAGGTGCCCTCAGCCCCAGCCGACTACTTAAAAGCCCCGCGCCCGCCCCCCGTAGCTTCCGCTCCTCATCCAACATCTCGCCCTCCTTCACCCGAGTGCAGGGGGCCTTTCGACGAATCCAATTTTCTTTGACGAATACCTCACTTCACCAAGCGGGTACCAGGTCCCGCACTTTACCATCCAGCCATGCAGCGAACAGTCATCCAATTCATGCCGGCCTGTAGTCAGCGACCAGCCATGTTCTTCTCACCGCGACAGTTCGAGAGCTCCCTCAAGCCGCCCTGGGGACGAGGCTATTAGCTGGGACCAGACACTTTCTTTCTCCACTGCAGATGCCACTGGACTACTTCTTGGGTCAGGGCCTGCCGTGTCTTTGCCGTCTCCTTCGTGCCTTGCTGCCTTGACCGGTGCTCTTGATCATGTCCGTATGCCATTTTTCGACCCCACCAACTGGAGCGCCTTCACTTCCGCCGGCATCACCGGTCTCGAGCAGTTTTCTGGATATGTTCCGTCTAATCAATCCTTCATTTCCACGACTGGGGAACCACTCAATGCCTTAACTATGTCTGCTGGCACTGGAAATGCATACGACGACTCAAACTTGTCTCTTACTCTGGAGCAAGGTACATCTCCCAGACATATAGGCCAAAGTCATGACTAAACATTTCTAGGTCATTCGAACACTGGTTCCACTCCCGTCAGCCCTGAAAACCAGAGTTCTTCTTCAGAAAGACCATCCACTCCCAAATTGCCGAACAGTAAAAGCAGACATGTTCTAGACGATTCCTCCAAAGTTACGAAAAGGCACGCCAACACCGTAGCTGCAAGAAGATATCGCCAGAAGCGGGTCGACCAGATGTCCAGCCTCGAATCCACACTCAAAGAAACCCAAGACGAGCGGGATTCGCTCAAGGTCCGTTGTGCCAGGCTCGAGGGAGAGGTCGAAACACTCCGCCAGCTTCTGCGTCTGGGAAAATGAACTTCTTGCTCTGGTCAGCTTGTCCCTAGTTACAGCCCTGTTTTCCTTGCTTGAATGGCTACTTCTCAGACGATGTCGGAAAATCGTTCAGTGCACGCTATGTAAAGCGCCTCATCTCGGCAAAATTGTTGTAATCCTCAAGCCCTCTGTTCTGAATGGTAGAGAATATACTTACATTCGTTACTCTCTTTCTGTGGTTGTCATGAACAATCTTGCTTTGCAGATGAGGAAATCGGCCTATCTTATATTGTGTGCTGACATCAGAAGGCATCACTTTGCCTCATGTTCCATCGAGAATGAGTCGAGATGAGTCTGTACACAAGGTGTCCGGCAGATTGATGTTCCAGTCCACACTCAGGGTTGTGACTAACTCATCGGTACAGTATACAGCAACGTAGTTATTCAGGATGCTATACCCTTCTGCAAGATTGTTGCGATCCCAAAACCGAAACTGTTTATTGAATCTGTCTACTCTCATTAATTCTACGCCGTGAAGTGCCTTCCCAAGGACTACATTGCGAAGGAGGTCGCTAAGTTACAATGGTTCCAGCTCTACGCAAATAGCTCGCTCAATGCTCCCCAATTCAGTTAACTTCGCTACTAACGAACATACATGCATGTACATTTTTAAGGGGTCAGGGGTTACGAGCAGTGATCTCTTCCCCAGAACAGGGTACCAAAAGCGTGAGAGCTGAGGTGTTCTCGGAGTGAGCAACTATGACTCATTCTGGCTCACCATGTATGCGACGTCCCTTCAAATTCTTGGTTCCTAACGCCCGTGGGCAGCCAAAATTGGTCCGTGTATGGAGTGGCACAGTTTCGAATGATTCTGGCATGTCATGTTCATGCAAGAGTTATTAGATGCTTAAAGACCAAGGAAGGCGACCTCTTCGAAAGACCGTTGAAGTGCAATAGAATACGACAGCGAGGCGAAGGTCCAAATCACTTCCAAGTTCCTGGGCTCCTAATCCAGTCTTGACGGAAATTGAAGATTCATAACGCTACAGTAGATAGCTTTGGCGTTTCGTACAGAGGCAATTCAGCGGATCTTTTACAGTATCAAAGTTTGGCATATGTTGAACACTCCCGGTAGCTCGTGCACACGAATGTTGCAGAGGTAACTAAACATCGAAGCAGGCTAATACGAGGACTGCATGGGATTAATTCTCTTCTGTGTGAGGCGGTGCGATGCGGTCGCGGTCCACCAGTTCACGATGAGATCCCGCTAGAGCGGCTCTTGGCACTATGCACCTCGCGTGTGCAGGTCAGGTCCTTGTACAGGCACGACTACATCACCTTTCCACTGTAATACTCCCGAACCCGTTTTCTGCCCTGAAGACGGAAATCCCTACGACGTCGCATCCTCATACGCGACTCTAACTACCATGAACCGTCCAGGTATGTTCCTCCCCTACGCCCTCTGGGCCGTCAGTCCGTACAATCGCAAGCTCGATCGCGCGCTATTGCACACGTTACCCAGTGTCGAAGCTACCTGCAATCACCTCCGGGCTGAAGGAACGGGGGCGGCACAAACGATCTCCAGATCGACCCTGCAACGGCTCTGGCATCGCTCTACCCTTTCCAACACACTTCAGCTCTACGTTTATATCTTAACGCAACACGATCACTAACCTTCGCTTGCAATAGGACCGAGCACCCAACCTCTACGAAACATCCCCTCCAGCATGTTCCAGAACCAACAGAATAGCAATCCCCGCGGTGGGCCCCTCGGCTCGAACAGGTTACCGAACGGGAAATTAGGTCAGAACAGTCCGGCAGATGTACACTCGGTGATGGAAGGCTAATGACGATGGGCCTTGTAGGAAACGGCTCACAGTGGGCTTTCGGAGGGCCAATGGGCGGTGCGCCAGGACTGTCGACAGCGCAACCACGAACAAACGGCGGAGGTCTGTCCAGCTTTGCGCAGACAATCGGCAGCTCGCAACCACAGACCCCTCTCAACCTCGAGTAAGTCCTTCCACACATCATTACGAAGTTTCAAAGGACAGGCAGCAGTCGCGCCTCAATGGAGCCATACACCCCGCACCCCGAAAGAGCTCAGAAGTCCCGGCTAAATATTTGTGATCGCAGAGAGTTCCCGTCATTATCTGGCGCTCCCCAGGCGCAGCAAAACACGTCAGCACAGCAAATGTGGTCGAATCCAAACCTACGAACTACGCAACATTCCACAATCCAACGACCCCAAGGCCAAGGCCCTCAACAAGGCCAGACCAGCCAGACAGCGAACCAGCAACTACAGAGCCAACCACACGATGATGCGCCTGGATCTACGCAAGGGCCATTCTCCGGAGGCGCCGACGAATACCGGTTTGGAGGACAGGCAGGAGTAGGACAGCTGTCCGGTGGCACCCAGCCACAGACAGGCAACATAGACGAGTTTCCCCCACTAGGAGGAGCGGGCGGCGATGTAGGACCAGACCGAAGAACGGGAATGATACAGAGCGCCGCAGCGTACAACAGCAATACCAATGCGAGCTCTTTCCCAGGCTTGGGGCAGACGCGCAACGGCCTACCGAGCCCTACTGATGGCCAACAGGAGCGACCACTGAACCCTGTAGGCGGTAGAAGCATCCACCCCGGTGCAGGTGAGTACATCGATCTATCTGCAGACATTGGACTCCGCTCATAGGGATAGTGTCTCGGACGCCGTTTGATGGCATGCGGGGAAACCCAGCTGGCTTGGAAGACATGGACAGGAATGTGCGTATATCTACACTTACACCTAGCGTCGAACAGGCTCTAACAGCCGTTTAGGGCAACCCACGGAGTCTGTCGTTTGTTGGTTCGCAGCTGCCTCCGATTGGACAACAACGGCCGCAACAATCGCAATTCGAGCCAAGCTTTGGGGTTGATAATCTCAACTCACCTAATATTCAGATTCAACCGCACAAGAAGCTGGCGGACATGTCTGAGGCTGAACGGTACGGCTTGCCTGGGTTGCTTTCGATGATTCCTCTGGAGAGTCCCGACTATTCATCGCTTGCTGTCGGTCAAGATCTAACCGTATTGGGACTAGATCTGAGCCGTCCGGAGTAAGTCCCCTTTCGACACTTTACGATACATGTGTTGACAATGCAGCAATTCTCCACTACACCCGACCTTCGGATCACCATTCGTAGAGTCCAATATTAAGCCAGTGATACCTGCAGACTTTACATTACCGGCAGGATATACAGTCACTAACGTGCCTCCGTTACACGCCAAGATGACCAGCTTCTCTGCGGAAACATTGCTTGCTATCTTCTACCAGAATCCGCGGGACATCATCCAAGAGATCGCCGCTCAGGAGCTGTACAACCGGGACTGGAGATGGCATATCAAGCTGCAACAATGGATGATGAAAGACCCGGATCTTCCTCAACCGATGCGCATTTCGCCGAAAGAAGAGCGCGGCTGGTATCTGTTCTTTGATGTTACCAACTGGAGGAGAGAGAGGGTATGTCTGTAATGGTTTTTGTCGGGCCGTCGCTAACCTGACGCAGAGAGAGTTCAGTCTCAACTATGACCACCTGGACCAGCGCCATGGACCGGCAATGCCGGCAATGTAGACCGCGTCTCACAGATTGTGCTTATGGGGTGGAGTCTGGATAGGGCCGCGGGATATGGCACGGACAGAGTTTTGAGTTGCCATCTAGATCGCTCCAAGATGGAGCATCTGAGAACAACATGACTGGCATCTCTCCAATGAATGAAACATGGTTCAGGTCTGCAACCTACGAGTCCTCTGGTATACGCGATCCTGTATAGGCATCAAGTGAATGAATCACGAGAGACTGAATGCCGCGGCAATACGCAGAAAGCGCAGTTTCAGCAGCAGTAAGAGTAGACAGACACACCTGTAGGTGAACTAGGCGGTTTCTACTCAAGGGTTGCCCGGGGAAGTCCCACTTTCTTGTGTCCCCTAAAGAGCCGGTTGCGCTTTCCTTGCCTTCAAGCTGTCAGTGCCCATCCTCCTCTCGGTACCTGCCGATCGTCACGAGCTTTCATTCACCTTTCTCCTGTTTCCCGTCTTTCACTTTCTACTTTCCTCTCTTTCACCCACCCCGCCGCCTCTGCTGACCGCCACCGCGTTAGCCACTAGCGGGGCGTATAAATTTCTCCTCAGCGCACTGACCCAATCGTTGTTACCAACCACAACTAACGTATTAGAGCAACGAGAAGAGTATGCCACCATCCTCAATGCTCGAAGAAGACCCTATTCTAGAAGAGGAGATCCGCGTCGGCCTCACCGCCCTCTCCAACCTGGTTCGCGAGATGATCCCGTCTGGCGCGAAGCCGATTCCCGCCAATCCGGACCGCTTCAACCTGCTCGCGCGGCCGGGGTACAAGACGTGTCGCGTCTGCGGTCTGCCTGGACATGAATGCCATCGGGTGGATAAGGCTGTGGCTTGCCGCGTCGCCATGCTGTCTCTCATCGGTTTCTGGGAGGACGTAGCGGCGCAGCTCGCATTCCTGTACAGCAAATCACGCCGCTTCCAAGAGGCCGTCTGCGCAAACGTGGCTACCTACGAGATGCGCGTGGACGGTACCCCGCTCAAGTCCGGCGCCATGGAGGTCGTCGTCCTGGACCGCCTCACGCGAAACTACCTCAAGCTCGTCAGCCTCTACGCGCGCATCCGTCCCAAGGCCCTCCACTTTATGCACAAGGCTGATCTCGCCCGCTATGAGAGCGTGACGAAGACGCTGAACGGGTTCCTGCTCGATGGCTGTACTTGTCAGGCTACCAATGATCGACATGGGTCGCGAGCTCTGCTAACCCAGCTCTAGTGACTGATCTCTTCGAGCGCCATGTTGCTGAGCTTGAGGCCGCTGCCGCGGCTGCTGCCACCGAAGCGCTCAAGGCTCATAACGCGTAGTGGCGCACTGCTTTGGTATCGCAAGGTCACAGACGCACTCTTCGCGCTTGCAAGCGCTTTGGCAATTTAGAAAAGTGTGGATCTGAGACGGCGGTAATGCACGAGTGAGAGGTATATGTGTCTGAGATGGGCATACGCGGGAGCAATCTGCTGCGCTTTAGCTATGCCGCCTCGTCGTTCTCCGAGGTTCATCCCAGCACAAGCAAACCCCCAGCATGTCAACGTCCATAGTTCCTCGCGTTTCTGAAACCATCGTACATGGACAGACCGAAAAATATCTAGAAAAATTTCCTTGCGAGTTCCTGACCGTGACATTAGTCTGACAAATCTCATGGGGCGAATATTAACAGACGGACCCGTCGTATATCGTTCGTATGGACTGACGGTTTCCATCCAAGCAAGAAAATCTCGGACAGTCCACTGAATCGTACTCATGAGTCACAAATGTGTCTATATCTTTGAGTAGCCTTCCAGGGTTTACTCGCTTTGACAAGTTTGACCAGTATGCCACTTCCCATTTTTGCAAAGAGCGCAGGAGTTAGTTTACTGTCAACATTCATGCACGTCGAGTATCCAAATGCCCAAATTTCACGAGAAACAAGAAGTATAAAGGCAGACTATAGCATGAGCATTTTTCCATTCCTCTCCAAAAGATTATTGCAGCGCCATATCTTATTTTAGACAACCAAACAACCCAGATACCAAACGCCCGCTCAAAAACGGCTGGCGGCTACAAGCATTATCAAACAAGTATCACGTTAACATGCTCTCCCACATGGAAAAGGGGGGAGCATGACAGAGGTGACTAAAAATTAGAGAAAGCTGCGAAACGAAGTGTCTGATTGGTTGCTGACGTAAAGAATATTGTAAGAGAGATATCACGTTACCATGCTCGTGGCATTGCGCGGCAGAGGTGACTAGGTGCGGGAAACATGGTGACTAGGGCTTCAAAATAACAATACAGGATCCAGAAACTTCTACCCGGAAGCCGCTGCGGAGGAGGGTTTGCCCTCGCCGAGGACTTGGCCAGCACCAAGGGCACGGAAGCCATCGGGGGTGATATTGACAGCGCCGGCTTGGACAAGCTGAGAGCCGTTAGTTGCTGTATTTCAGGAAAAGGGTAAAGAGCCACATACCGCACGGCTTAGGTCATCAATCAAGTCGTCCGCATCCTCAATGCCCACGCACAGCCTGATGATGTCTTCGGGCATATTCCTTTCCTTCCGCGTCTTCTCGTCGATGCTAGCATGGCTCATACGGCAGGGCATGCTGATCAGCGAGTTTACGCACCCAAAGCTAACCGAGATGGCCCACAACCTCGCAGACTCGACAATGCGCTCCGAAACATGGATGTCGCCCGTTTCGAAAGACAGCACGGCGCCGGCGCCGCGGGCCATGCTCCAGTGGAGGTCGTACTGAGGGTGTGATTTCAACCCGGGATAGCGGACTTTGAAGCCGTGCGATTCGAGAAATGTGGCAATGCGCTGGGCATTTGCTTGCTGCTTCTCCATGCGCACACCTAGGGTTTTTACGCCCCGGAGGAGGAGCCATGAATCGAAGGGTGAAAGCCCGCATCCCGACGCGTTGATTGTGAAAAACAGCCTGTCCCCTAGGGCGGAGTCGTTGATGGCGATGACGCCAGCCATCAGGTCGTGGTGGCCGGAGAGGTACTTGGTCCCAGACTCGTAGACGACGTCGGCGCCGAGATCGAGCGGGTTTTGGAGGAGCGGCGAGAGCATGGTGTTGTCGACGCTGACGATGGCGGAGGGGTTTGCCGTGTGTACGATGGAGGAGATTGCGGGTATATCCGCGATTTTGATCAGAGGGTTCGTGGGTGTCTCTAGCAACACCAGAGATGTCTTGGAGTTGACCACGGCGCGCACCGCCTCCGGGTTCGTGGTGTCGACATGGTGGACGATTATGCCGCCGTGTGAAGACAGATACTTTAGCAGCCTGTTCGATCCGCCATACAAATCGTCTCCGGTCACCACTTCGTCGCCGGGCCGTAGCAGTCGGGTGATGACGTCGAGGGCGCCCATACCAGAAGACACAACCAGGGCGCGGTCCGCGTTCATGATCTTTGCGAGGTGTCGCTCGAGATGTGTGCGCGTAGGGTTTCCTGACCGTGTGTAGTCATATTCGCCAGCGCCACCCGTGGCCGAAGTCTGCTTGAAGGTTGCGGACTGCCACGCGTTAGTTTTGCAGGGACAGGAATCCTAAGGCCGATCGCCTGAGCAGCGCCTCGAGTGTATGTACCTGGTATATGGGGACAGAGCTGGCATTGTACTGGTCGTTGCTCTCCGTGTACACCAGCTCCGTCATGAGGGCATATTTCCTGCCATTGCGGGGCGTGCTCGGTGCGGGCGAGGGGGGAAGATGGTGGCCGTCGAGGTCATGTGTAGCCAGAGCCTTTCCAACGCCATTGGCCTTGCCTTTGTCGCCCTCGGAGACTGGTGCGCCAGACATGCTGGTTGGTCGTGCGTCTGCGATCGCGTGCCGCAGCGATGTGCTTGGGTGACGAGGTGTAGTACAGGACTAGTTCGTTGAGGCAAATTCAAAGGACGCTTTGTCAAAGTCCAGAAGCACAGAGGAAGAGGAAGAGCAAGAGCTATGAGCAGGAATAGGTAAAGAGGATTACAGGACGGTGTGGAGGCGCGTACTGCCAGGCACATTCTGGACATGGCCCATGTTCTCGGCGCGGGGAGTCATGGCTGCAATTGCGCCATCGCCGACCAGTCTGGTTCGCTCGGGCAGTTCACACCTCCACCGCCCTGGCAGAATTCATTGCCGACAAAGAAGTCTCTACGCGATCCTCCTAAGGGTCTTAGCAGCAGGTACGTATTCTGCCTCTATCTTGACACAGCTCTATAGTGTCTAGTATAGTAGGTATTGTTTATTACTAGAAGCATACCACTCATCGATTCCTAGTTCATGCTCCACTTTCCCCACATGTATGGATACACAGGTAATCGGCATATGAACATCAATTCGATAATCCAGGCGATTAAACGTGGTGACGCTGCCTAGGTCTGGGAGGGTATTCATACTGCAAACTACCATGTTTGCACAAAAGGAGAAGTAGAAAGCACCCCAAGCCCCTGCCGTACGCCGGTGCGTGCAAGCCCCAGTCTCCAGAGATGCCCCAACTGCCGTTAATCAACCGAACCCTAAATGACCAGTACCCAAGACACATTCCTCATGTACAATCAATACCGTGCATTATCGAAAGGAAAGTGCAATCTCCCAGGGTCCAAAGTTGACACCATGTGCGCCCCCACTCATCTATTAGCGGGGCGAGATAGCGGGGGACATCTTCCGTGCGTGTAGATTGAGACGGAATTCGAAAATACCCTCCTCGGTTCCGCAATACAGCGTGCGCCCATCCGGGCTCATGGCGAGCCCTGCTGTACGCACGCCATTGCTAGGGTCGTGGAGAGTGGGATTACTACGGCGGTAGCTAAAGCTCGAGAGGCCGTACGAGTCGACTGGTTGGGCCTCACGCGCATTCCGGAGGTGCTCGCGCATCTGCGTTAGCTGTCTAAGCCGGCGGAGCTCGGTACGTAGTTCAGGAGCAGCAGAATTGCGCACATTATCTGCTGCCCTGGCGTTGCGCGCTAGCGCTTCCTCGATGGTCCGCCACGCATCATCAGTGGACGAGATGATCTGGGGATCGACTCGGCGAGCGTGGGCTGGGATGGGGTTTGGTGACCGCGTCGTGGCCGCATCCGTGATATTGCCTTGAGTTTCCGGTGCGCGGGTAGAACCTCCATTCGAGACAACCATAGAAGCCCGGCGACGAGGCACTGTACGTCCCTCTAGTTGAATCAACTGACGAGCGTTGGCTGCCATGAACTCAGTAATAGTTTCGGTCATGTTGCGAGTGGCTGTAGCTAGCTCGGACCGTTCTCTACGGCGGATGTCAGCACGGGAGCCGGGGACGAGACTCGAAGAAGCACCGGCGTACTGTCTAGTGTCAGTAGGTCCCAAAGTATTGTAGTTGATACTTCGGGGCGCTAGTCCCTGCTCCCGCGCCTCATCCCGTTGCCTTGTCGTTCGGAGGGTCTCGAGCACTTGTCGTTCGTGTGCTGTCAGACCGTGTGGGTCATCATCAGATTCCACGACGCCCGACTGACGCTGAAGCCTCTGCCGTTCCGATGAAGCTTCGATATAGTCGGTCGCAAAGTTGACGGCAGCAGCGTTACCCTCCGAGTCCAGAGCTCGACGGTATCTTCGAATGAAACTCTCCTCCCTCTGTAGATCTTGCATTTCTGGGCTGAGCGTCAAGTCGAAGTCGGCAACCTGAACCTTCTCTAGGTCGTCTTCCTTTGGGTCCAGGATAAGGGTCTGCTTGACTTTGAGGTCAGACCGAACATCTGCCACACATACTCGGGCCTGGTCTTCGCTCCAGATGAGCAAGTCCCAGGGAGCTGGGGAGAACTGCATTGTCCTAATAGAACCAGGACCGATGGTAAGGTCCGGTTTAGTAGAGCTGATGACGCGGATAATAGCATCCTCACCATATTCGCATGTTTTGAGAAGCTCTACGTCAAGAAGCGTGATGTAGCCGCATTCGGAACCAAGCGCACATAGACGTCCCGAAGGTGACCAGGCTGTAGTGAAATAGCCTTCTACTATGGATCCGGATGGTACATAGAGATGTACTTCGTGGAACAACAGCCACTCGGGAGGTACTGGCTGAAGTCGGCCCAGCAGCGTCTTCGAAGTACACGGCTTCTTCTTCTGTACCTGTTCGAAAACGTATCCAGTGTGTTGGTCACCTACCGCAACCAGTAGCTGTCCGTCTGGAGATATGGTCGCGTGGTTCATGGGGAACGGCAGATCTAGTACGGCAACTTCCAGGTTCTGTGACAGAGAGTAGACGCGCACTGTTTTGTCGTTGTTCGTCAGAACAGCCACGATATCATCCGCTTCATCTCCATCACCCGGCAACTTGTGTATCGAGATCGAGTTCACGATGTCTTCTCCGATCTTCTCTAGCCTGATGCGATGCGCGGCGCCTAACAGTGGCGGGCGTGGTAGAGTGGTACGGCGGGCAAGGTCGAGGGGCAACAGCGCATCCACGTCGGCGGGGTCGGCAGGAGGGAAGCCGGAGACTTTGATGGCGGCGAAGTTGCCATCAAGTGCGCCTCCAACACACACATAGCCATGTCCCGAAGCCGTACAGCGCGCTTCCCACGGCAGTGTCGTGACGTGCGCCTGGACCCTAGTGGCTGTGTTGAGGCAGTAGATGTCGGATCCGCTGGCGTAGTAGAGGAGGTCCTGCTCCGGGGAGCTGATGAAATGGCGAAGTTGGTAGTGCCTGTGCTGTCAGCGCCATCTCCCCAGGCACTTGCAGCTTGCCACATCACTCACGCAATCGGTATCTTGAGCGGATAGTAGGCCTTGGACGGCGACACAAAGGCTTCCGTATCGCGACTCCTGGGCCTGTCAGTCTGCAGTGCACAGGGAATCGGCAGCTGGAGGGCGGGGCATACACGAAGTCATGGACAGCCATGGGTGATTTGCGCTCAGAGTGGCGATGGCCGCATGTCCGTCCAGGCGCTGCGGTCGGAGGACGGAGGACGGAGGTCAGATAGTGGTGAAGAAGGCGGGCGAGGCAGTACGTCAGACAAGGCGACACCACGCGCGAAGGGACAGGGCGCAGCAGGAGGACAATGACAGTGCAAACAGCTGGGGTCCCAGGAGAGTGCGCTGCTGCGGACGCAAGGTCGGATAGGTGTTTGTGTGGTCTCTGAGCCCGCACGATAGCGGAGATGCCGTCTCACCGGCGGCATGGCCTCTTTGCTCCACCTGGGCACGTGAGAGCTGGACGGGCTGCCCGCGCCAAGCGAGCTTCATTCGTGAAATCGTGTCCGATTTGAGATAGCTTTGGGCAATGCTCTTGACAGCATAAGAAATTCTAGCAATAGCTAGATAGACTACTTTTATCTTTACAAAGCCTTGCTGTATCTAGCATACTAGGTAATGTACTGTAAAAACTTCTAAAGGTATACCTAGGTAGGCACGAATTAATGCACGGGGGTTCGGCGGTTCGGCTCCAGCGAGCGCCAAGGCTCCTAGAAAATTCCATGAAATCTCTCCTGGCAAGGCTCGTCCGCCATCTCGCCATCATAAGATCATCAACCGCCGTTCCATCCATCTCCCTCTCCCATTCACTTCCTGCTGCGTGCATCCCCCTTCTGCAGCTCCGTCGCCCAGATAACCACAGCCATGTTGTCCTCCAGATTATCACGAACCGTGAGTTTGCGCCTGTTCCTCCCACACAGCTCCGGGGCGATACTGACCTCATCCAGTTTTTGCCGCGGGCAACCTCTGCTGTCCGCCGCGCCCCCGCGCCGGCTATCAGGTCACAGTTTGTGCGAGGGTATGCCGATGGTTCCGAGGAGAAGGTCAAGGGCGCTGTCATCGGCATCGACTTGGGCACCACCAACTCGGCCGTTGCCGTCATGGAGGGCAAGACACCGCGCATCATCGAAAACTCCGAGGGTATGCTGCACAAGACGCACCATGGCCGCTAATTGCAATGCTGACTCCGCCCGCCAGGTACACGAACAACGCCTTCCGTCGTCGGCTTCACAAAGGACGGCGAGCGTCTTGTCGGTGTCGCCGCAAAGCGTCAGGCAGTTGTTAATCCCGAAAACACTCTCTTCGCCACCAAGCGTCTCATCGGTCGCAAGTTCACCGACGGTGAGGTCCAGAAAGACATCCAGCAGGTGCCATACAAGATCGTCCAACACAGCAATGGCGACGCTTGGGTCGAGGCCCGGGGCCAGAAGTACTCGCCCTCTCAGATTGGTGGCTTTGTCCTGGGCAAGATGAAGGAGACGGCCGAGTCCTTCATGGGCAAGACCGTCAAGAACGCCGTTGTCACTGTGCCTGCCTACTTCAACGACTCGCAGCGCCAAGCAACCAAGGACGCCGGTCAAATCGCCGGCCTCAACGTTCTCCGCGTAGTGAATGAGCCGACTGCTGCTGCGCTTGCCTACGGCCTCGAGAAGAGCACTGACAAGATCATCGCTGTCTACGATCTCGGTGGTGGTACTTTCGATATCTCCATCCTCGAGATCCAGAACGGCGTCTTCGAGGTCAAGTCCACCAACGGTGACACTCATCTCGGTGGTGAGGACTTCGATATCACCCTCGTGCGCGACCTCGTTGCGCAGTTCAAGAAGGAGCAGGGCATCGATATCAGCGGCGACCGCATGGCCATCCAGCGTATCCGTGAAGCCGCCGAGAAGGCCAAGATTGAGCTGTCGTCTTCTTCCCAGACGGACATCAACCTGCCCTTCATCACCGCCGATGCTTCCGGCCCCAAGCACATCAACTCCAAGCTCACCCGATCCCAGCTCGAGAAATTGGTTGACCCCTTGATCTCGAGGACTGTAGATCCTGTGCGCAAGGCCTTAAAGGATGCCAACCTCAAGGCGACCGACATCCAGGAGGTCATTCTTGTCGGTGGTATGACTCGTATGCCCAAGGTCACCGAATCGGTTAAGAGCATCTTCGGCCGCGACCCCGCCAAGTCGGTTAACCCCGATGAGGCTGTCGCCATGGGTGCTGCCATCCAGGGAGCCGTCCTTTCTGGTGAAGTTACTGATGTCCTGCTTCTCGACGTGACGCCCCTTTCCCTCGGTATCGAGACCCTCGGCGGTGTCTTCACCCGGCTGATCAACCGAAACACCACGATCCCAACCAAGAAATCCCAGGTCTTCTCTACCGCCGCTGACTTTCAGAGCGCTGTTGAAATCAAAGTTTACCAGGGTGAGCGTGAGCTCGTCCGCGACAACAAGCTGCTAGGCAACTTCCAGCTTGTCGGTATTCCCCCGGCTCACCGGGGTGTTCCACAAATCGAGGTGACCTTCGACATCGATGCCGATTCGATCGTCCACGTCCATGCCAAGGACAAATCCACCAACAAGGACCAGTCCATCACGATCGCTTCCGGGTCCGGTCTGTCCGACAACGAGATCCAGAACATGGTTGACGATGCCGAGCGCTATGGCGAGCAGGACAAGGAACGCAAGAACTCCATTGAGTCTGCCAACCGTGCCGATAGCGTGGTCAATGACACCGAGAAGGCTCTGAAGGAGTTCGAGGACCGACTGGATAAGGCCGAGGCGGAGAAGATCAAGGAAAAGATCGCCTCTCTTCGCGAGTTCATCTCCCAGAGCCAGGCTGGCGAAGGCTCCGCTACCGCTGCTGAGATCAAGGAGAAGACTGACGAGCTTCAGAACGCTAGTCTGAGCTTGTTCGACCAGATGCACAAGGCCCGCAACGAGTCCAACAACCAGCAGAGCGAGCAGCCGCAACAGCCAGAGGGCGAGGGAGATAAGGATAAGAAGCCATAAACGCTTTGCATCTTAGCCCCTGTTCGTTGTCCCTTCCAGTTTCGTCATTTCGGCACAAAAGCAGGCGTCTTGCATTACGGTCCTGGGTGGGTGTTTAGACATCTCGATTTCCTAAAGCTCTGTTCCGATCTTGTACCTATACCTCTTCACTTCCCTTCTCCTCGTTTGATCAACTTCTGTTTTACTACTCCTACCCTTTTACTCGATCTTTGACCTCTTCCTTGGTCATGTCTTTATTACGAATGGGGATATACCTCGAAGGAGTCCGGGAAGAATGCGAGGTGACCGTCGTCACATATGGAGGTGTAATTGGTCAGCTGAAGGTGATCGCATGATGAAGATAGTTGTACTATATAGACGAGCAGAGGGATGGTATTGCCAGATTCTCCGCTCTAATGACGAGTTGTTCCCGTCGTAAATACTTCCACGCTCTTACTGTAATGTCGATGAACCGTGTCGTTCTATTAGTGATGGTTCAATCCGATACTGGGTGCACTCGTTGACTTGAGTTTAGACATATCACTTGACTTTGAAGATTCCCTTTTGGCACTGCAGTCGGTAAGATGACCTGCAAGATGCTGGCTTCTGGTGTTCAAGCAAAGTAGAGACTCAGATTTGCGGTTGAACATAGATAGCCAGAAGAAAATGTAGTAAACATGTCCATAGCCGACGTTATCTTGGATGGATCGAGATCCATTCTCACAAGGTCCGAAAAGACGGTGATGCAACGAACTGTATGGCTTTCCATCGGTGTACAAAAACCCTCGTAAAATAAATTTTGCGTATTGCTCACATATCAACATCGACGTTGGTTAGGCTCCATTCATCGAAGATGACAGATTTGTCGAGAAACCGTTCAAATTACTATCCAACATACATGTGGCTTCTCTCTCTCCCCTCTGCGATAGCGATTCTACGCTGGAAAGGGGAGCAGGTCCGAATTAGACGGCTTCCGTCGACAGCGGCTCCGGCATTGAGAAAGTATTTGCACCAGGTATCACTTTCGGGTTGAAACTGAAGACAGGTAAACCACTAGTAGGCGTGGAGCTAGCACAGTCCGTGCCACTGACATGAACGGTACCTGTTATAACAGTCTGCGTTGAAGTCGTGGTTTGCGTTACTACTGTAGCAACGCCGCCATATGTGTAATCGGGCCCGGCGCCGCCGAGTTGAGCGTCGCGAGCGAGTATGCCGTGTTCCGAGGCCCGCTTGCCGTTTTTGCAGCTGCCGAAGCCGGGCTGGCAGCCCGCGTTGCAGTATGCAGATGTGCGGCCACACCCTGCGCATTCGTCAGTACATGGAAACGATGGTATAGAACTATAGGGGCTCTCACATCCGTATTGGCTGCAGCAGTCTCCAAACACTGAGCCTTTACATGTCTGTTTCGTAGCGCCAGCACACCGTGCGTCCTGGGATACCTTGAGTGTCGGGACAATGGTGGGAGACGGTCGGATCGGCGACGCAGGCTGCAGAGAAGAGGAAAGCGTGGGGCGTGTCGATGTGGAGAGAGTTGACGCAGAAGCACTGCAGGTGCCAAATGCTAGTTGGCAGCCGTTCCCGCAGTAATCCTTGGTGCGTCCACACCACCCATATTGACTAAGTAACCGTCAGTCCAGGCCTGCAAAGTCGATTGGATACTTGCCTGCAACAATCTCCAAACTTCGATCCCTTGCAAGTGTAGCCTGGTCCGCACCGAGCATCGCGGGAGATCTCTATGGTGGGTCTTGCTGTTGCGGTGCTCGACACTGTTATCGAGGATTGGGCCTGTGAGGTTGACGTTGAGCTGGATGACTGGCTGCTGGCCGACATGGGAATAGAAGAAGTCTGAGAAGTGGACGGCGACGTGGAAGTAAGGAGATTTGAACTACTAGAAGTCGGGGTAACTGTGTCCGAAGTAAGAGTGCTAGAACTCTGGGTATTGCCGTCTGAATTAGGAGTACTAGAACTCTGGATAGCTGTGTCCGAGGAGCTGGAGCTTGGACTTTGGGTGACGGCGTCTGAGATAGGTATGCTAGAGCTCTGGGTGGCAGCGTCGAATGAAAGGGTGGAACTCAGGGTGCTGGTGTCCGATGTAGGATTACTAGAGCTCTGGGTCAGAGTATCCGATGAAGCACTGGTGCTCTGGGTGACGGTGTCTGAAGCAAGGACGCTAGAACTCTGAGTGATGACATCCGAAGACAGAGTGATGGAAGGCAGCACAATGCTCGATTCGGATGATGCACTAAGACCTTGGGTGAACGTGTCCGAAGTACTGATGGCAGAACTCTGAGTGATGATATCCGAAGATACAGTGCTGGAAGAAAGCACAGCACTCGAATCCGACGAAGCGCTGGAGGTAGAGCTAGCAACCTCCAAGGTACTGGGTGAAGAGATTGGAGCCGCAGTGTCAGATGTAATTCCTGTCTCAGCAACGCAATCATCGGTCACCGTTGCGTCCGCATACGCCGTTGCAATCGCAGTGACCAGAGATTGAGAGACGCTGTCCGTGATAGGCGTAGGAGAAACCACAGAGAAACCACGAACGTATAGGGCTGGAGTCAGCGGAAGTCCAACAGGCCGAGTCCATTGTATGTAGTAGGGGCCAGGGGCGAGCTTGTTGTTGGTAACGCTGGGACACTCGATCGCAGTATACGTAGTGGATCCTGAAAGAGGTTTACAGAAAGTCCTAACTGGGCTTCTTCCATCGATATATGGCGTGATTGCGTAGGGAGTTCCGCTAACGACTGTTGGAAATGTGCATGGGGCACCCGGAACTTATCCTGTCAGTCTCTCCAGTCAAAAAGTAGATATAACACGTACCGTTTCCTATGGTGAAACTGCCTTGCAGCGCAAAGTAGTTAGAATTAGAAGCATCGAACGCAAACGTCGGGCTTGCAGAAGCGCCAGGAATCGATGTTACGAGGGCTGGCGAATCGAATCGGCATGTAGTCATATTGACAATCGAGGCCCAAGGAAATGCCCGTGGTTAGCTAGTATGTCTCGATAATAGTCGTTGAAGACAGGCAACTCAGTATATCGCACCACCGCACAAACGAATGACTGCAAGCAGAAGCCAGAACAACGACAACGAGCGCTCAGCGCATGGTGGCTCCTATGTACGCCCGGTTGCGGATCGTTCCCATGCATGTCACCCAAAAGGACCTCGGGTCATGGGAAAAGCCCGCCCGATTGCAACATTAGAGTCGACTTTGCTCGAAGCGAGACGCCTCAAAGCCATAACCCTTCCTATTCTAGCATGGCAGCACACGTGGAGTCGCCCTCGGAGCGCACTAATCGTCGCTGTGGCGTAAAATTCAGCCGCCTGCCGCACAGTTGAAGCCATCCGCGTCCACACAAAGGTTGCCGAAGAAGTGGCAACGGTATTGTTGGGAGCAGACTATGGAAGGAGTTAATTGAGTTCCAGCCATAATGTTTATGCTGCCCGACTAGGGTCTCCAGCTTGGAGATGTCGAGGAGGGAAAACGACGTTCCACTCCGAGGATGGGGACTGGGAAGGGGGAAGGGGGACGGGGGAGTCTAAATTGGGAACCAGCCTTGTCCTTGGCTACTAGTGCAGCTTATGTAGTCATGACACTAGTCCCGGCACTAGTCCCGGCACCCGCGACGACGGGGGATCTAGATCTCCGATGCTTGAGCCGACCCATTGATTCCCAACGACATGTCAAGACTCTACTCGGAATACTTCTTGGTGGATACAAGCCGCGATACTCGGTGCAGCTAGTGACTTGCAGCTTGCTTGTAATCACCAGTCTGCACCACCTGCAGTGGCATGCCCTGCTCTTTCCACCACTCATCCCTCAGCGTCTCCTGCCACTCGGTATGGCAGGTACGACCACGCGCGGGGTGAAAGGCATCAGATATGTCTGACGCCGCAATCGCAGCCACCCGACCTCCACTTCCCTACTCCCCCGCCATCCCTACTGAATTCCACCTGGCATACCTATCCTCAATTCTACCACCGACGATCGGACAGTCTGTCTGGGCCTACTCCCGCTGAAGCTTCACCCCGCGGACGTTGACCTAGGCCGCATTTTCGAATACATCGGGACACCCACGAAACATCACGACAGCACAACATGATCGAAGCCCTGAAAGACATGAAGCACGGAAGACCACCAGGCCAGGTCATGCATGGCATGGAGGACTCTCTAGAATGCACACGGACCAGAGTGCTAGGTCAGGAGCTTCCTCCTCGACGGCATAAATCTGGCTGACCACAAGACTCAGCCAACGCGAGAGCAATCTATGGCCCCTGCCGACATCTCGACGTGATAAGCTTCGCGCCCACATCCTCCCGCAAGATTGGAGCCGCAATCGTCGAGCACAACCCGACCGGCAGATCGTATATACATTGTTCCTCCGCTAGAGAAGACACACGCATCGCGGCTGTCGAGCATCTCCTCGTCATAACCGAAGACATCATCCAGCGGCTTGTCGACGCCGAGGGAATCACGAGTAGTGGCTGGCTGCCGGCGACGCCGCAATCCCAACACGCTGCCGCGTACAATGCTAGTGTAGCTGGGAGTGTGATGGGTGGCAGTACAGTTCCGAGTCTTGCTGGGAGCGTCCTGGCCAGCCAAAGGAGCAGTGTGCAACCGTCTGAGTAAGCCCAGACCCCATATACTGCCATCCAAAGACTGCGACTCACTAGAATGAAAAGGCACATGCACGACCATTCCCCTCATTATAGCAACTTGTCCGGATTACACATGGCGCCAGGACTCATCCGTAACAATAGCGATCTGTTATACCAAACCTCTTCACAACCGTCTCCGTTGATTCCCCGTCATAACAGCGACCTTATTCAACAGCCGAAACCATTGCCAGTCGGTCAATTCCACAGTCCTCGAAACGGGCGTGTGCAATGGAACCTGGGGTCAGAAGGTTAAACGCAGTCACGTCTTCACTCCTAGATGGACTGTCAATGCTTGCTGTTATTAGCTACATCGTTGTCCTGTCCTGTCGTATCGTGCACGGTGCTTGGATAGATAGATGATCTTGCAAATTTGGCCATACACTTGATTCGCTCTCAATTTGAAATAATTCTTCATTTGAGGTCATGTTATAGCCGACTCTCCGCAATAACCGCCACCGTTCTACAATGCCCTGGACGCCAAAATCCTATGAAGACTTTAAAGAAAATATCCTGGATGGGTTTAGGTAGTGGCCTTCTTGGCAAATTCGACGCGTAGGATAAGGTGACGGAAACCATCTAGTGAGAGTGTTAGTGAAGTTCGAGTCGAATCGAGAGCTACAAGGTTTTTGCTTACAGCCATCCATTTTCTCGCAGGCTTTGGCAGCGTCGGACCTGTCAGCGTAACTAACAAAGGCAAACCCCTTCGCCATGCCGGTCTCCCTGTCCTTGGCCAAGAAGACCCTGGTGACGTGACCAAACCTCGAGAACATGTCCCGCAGGTCTTGTTCTTCGGCAAACTCGGAGACGTTGGTGACACGCAGCGTGGCTAGATCATCCCGCTCGAACTTGCCGCCCATCTTTTCACCGCCACCAGTACGACCTCGCAGATGCGGCGGCACATAGCTGGACGATCCAAGACCGAGCCCGCCCGGCCCTTCTGGTTGCTCGTCGCCCATCTCGGCGGGCGCATCACCACCTTCGGGCGCCATCGTATCCTTGAACGGGCATTTGGTGGTCCAATGGTCGCCGCTGCAGATTCGGCACTTGATCTTCGCGTCCTTGAGGTTGTTCTTCTTCTTCTCGTCCTCACGGCTGTCCTCTGTGCGCGACTTCCAGCCCGCAACGGGCTTGAACAGGATGTTCTCGGCAACACTGGTGGTGTCGGTTTGGGGACCCACTGGCTTGCCCTTTTCTGACCCGAACTTCTCCCACTGTTTCCGCTCCGCCACACGCGGGTTCACGATCTGCTTGATGGTGGTCTTCTTGATGCGCCGTGTAGTTTTGACTCGCTTGCCGTCTTCGCGGATGGAGTAGGTGGTGATGGTCTCGGTTCCGTCTTTGTTCTTGGTGATCTGCTGCTGCGGGAGCTGGAGGGAAGAATCCTCGTCTTCTTCCTCGGCCCAGTCGGTGCGGCTGCCAAATGTGAGCGGGGACTGTGGCAGGAAGTGCTCATGACGTACCCTACTGGAGCCATACTTGCGTGTGCTATGTGTGTTTATGGCGTAAAGATGTGAACTCGTGGTTCTGTGCTCGAGTGTGGCGTCGTCGAGGGGTGGTAGCTGTGACTCAAAAGTTCGGATGCTCATCGTGGGGCAAACGCCGCTGTGGGCCTTGGCGCCGGCTTAGTCATGTCTGCTCTCGCCTCCTGTAATCCTTGCCCTTGCCCTTACACCCAACATCCGCTTCGTCTCTCCAATCGGCCACTCCTGTTGCTGCTAACACATACTCGTACGGCGCAAGGCTCAAGAGCGCCCTTTGGATCCTCTGTAATCGCGCGCAGTCGACTACTCGGGCCCAAAAGGTTTCTCCGAAAAATCTCAAGAGATTGCCCGTGCGTAGCACGGGCCTATCCCCCCAATAGAAATGATCCCCCCAATGCAAACAGTACACTGCAGTCTCAATTTGTTAGCTAGCCACGCGTAATTCAGACATTGTAAACCCGTAGAATTAATCTATACACATTATTAAAGGCCCTAGTTATTTTGCGCATTATTAGGCGAGGCGTGGGTTGCGTCGCTGCCCTCAGCGTCGGATGAGGCCTCATCAGAGACCTCATCCAGCAACTCTGTAGGGGCAGGTTGAGACTCGTTTTTGACGCTTTGTGAACGAGATTGCTGAGCCAGCAGTGAGTCCTCTTCCTCTGCTCTCCTCTGGCTGTCTTGCTCCTCTCGTAGTTGATTTTCTGCCTGTAGTTTCGCGATGACGAGTTTGTTGTACGGGTCAATCAGGCAACGCACCTGGCCAGCCACGTCAATAGCTAGCGTCAACTCGTCGGTTACTTTGCGCCTATATTTGAGGCTGCTCGGCTGCTGTATATACTCCAATTTGCTCGCTGCTATAGTGTTGTAGCGCTCGTCGTCAAGGGGGTGTACCCAGCGGGCGACGTTGCGGTAGGCTACAACCTTTGCCTTTCTTCGATTGACGTACTTTCTGCCCCAGTTCCTCACAGGAGGCAGTACCTTGAGGTATTTGTTAAGTAAAACCGTAATCTGGCGAAGTTGTTTAGCTGTAACGTCTCGTACAGCGCGAGCAGCGTCGTTGACGACCCGCTGCTGTACCATCGCGCGCGCGTCTTGGGCGTAGATTGGGCCACCCTTGACGTCAAGCGCACGCCGTTTTCGGCGCCGGCGCTCATCTTTAGCAGTCACAGCTGCCTCTGTTTTACGCAGCTCTCGCTGCAGGCCACCCGCCGCGCGAGCGAGCGCTGAGACGCCCCGCTGGTGTTTGATAACGCTGGCAGCAACCTCTCGAGGGAGGTGTTGACGCAGCACAGCTTGGACGAAAGGCTCCTGCGCCTGTATTTGGCGTACAGTCTTTGGCGTGCGCCAGGCGGCATCCCCTAGCTTTGGCTCTGCTGGCTCTGGCGTTGTAGGCGTGTAGGCGCGGCGGACGAGCTGCGCCTGTTGTAGGTCAATCTTGACGTGGTTGTAGCGCCGGATGGGCGCGCGAGATGGCTCGCGAGATGGCGACGAGCCAACCTTTGGCGGCGAGGAGAGTACTATAGGCGTTGTAGAGCGTACAGGTAGCGGAGGCGTAGGCGAGCGCTCGTCGTCGCTAGAGTTGCAGTTTTCTAGTAGCTTCAATTGACGAAGTACAATATCAGGTTTGAACGGCGCAAGCCCTGTACGTTGCCAACCGCTTAGTATGGTGCTGCGGGTGAACGTGAGACGTCGGATCTCTGCTACAGTCGCTAGAAAGTCAGCTTTGCTTATATCTTTAGACCCAGCGCGAGCAGCCCAGTCAAGCTGGCGACCGTGATACCATTTGAGTGGTTGAAAACAGCCAACGTCAAGTGGCTGCAACATGTGAGTCGTGTGAGGTGGCAGCGAGTATAGCAGGATACGATTATCCTTAGCGTATTGAGCAAACTCTCTCGTCTCATGAGATCCGTGGCCATCAACGAGTAGTAGCCGCCATACGCCTTGCTGTCGCCTAGCTGTCATCTTATCAAAGTGTTTGAGCCAGTCAAGCGCTATCCGATCGTTGCTGTAACCGCTGTCGCTAACGTTAATAAGGTAGTCTTCAGGCAAGTCAGGTATCCAGTGCTCCATTACTGTAGTTGCTTTGATAATAACTAGAGGCGTTATTGCCTCGCCGTCAGCGCTTACGCACTCTACGAGAGTCATCAACTCGCGGTTGTTGGCGTTAGGTATAAAAATCTGGCGCCTATATCGGCTGTAAACGTACTGGCTGGTTGCGACGCCAATCCGGCAGCCAGTTTCGTCCATATTGTACGTATCGCGAGGCAACACGCCCAGGCGTTCAATGTGGCTCTCTAAAGTCGTGAACCAGGCGCGCAGCGCCTCTGGTTGCTGGGCGAGTTTCCTCGCTATCTCCATTGGCTTTGCCTTGACGCGCTTGTATTTTGGGTGCCTCTGTAGCCAGCGGCGCGCCCAATGTTTGCCCAACGGCGGAGGGGCCTCATCAACTCCCAAATACGACTCTTGAAGTATCAGGTTTGCCTGCTGCTCAACCTGCACCCGGTGTATCCCCAAACCGATGGCGTCAATCGAGTCGATAAAGCGCACGAGAGCGAGATCTTGGGCAGGCGACAGCAGCTGAGTTGCCTCACGATCAGATCGCGTTGGGAGCTTGAGATAGGCACGGCGCAAGCGAGCGTAAGGGAGGTTGTGGACTGTAGCGTACGATTTGAGGTTGGGCGCTGTGTAGGTGCGAAGGTGCGACGCGTGCAGCTGCAAATCTACCGCCTCTCTGGCGTATTTTTTCGCGTTAGCAGGGTTGCGAGGCATGTTTAAAAGATTTCTACCGCTTTAGAAATTAATTATATAGCGTTGTGGCGGGTGTTGATTTATATAGAAGTATTTTGTTTGCATTGGGGGGATCATTTCTATTGGGGGGATAGGCCCGTGCTACGCACGGGCAATCTCTTGAGATTTTTCGGAGAAACCTTTTGGGCCCAAGTAATGGTCGTCTGGACATGGAGCGGCCGGGAGTGGCCCGAGGACCCTCATCCGCCGTCGCTTCTTCGGACTTGGCGACGCTATCCGACTTCTCCATTTGTTCTCCATTTCCTAGCCGCACAAGTAACACGCAGACCGACCATCCTCCGCAGATACCATTCCGTTCTGCTCTCTCTCCACAGGATTCCCTCGTTTAACTTGCAGCATTTGACGCTACTTGCCATGCGAGTCACAACTCGCGCGCGGAGTTGCGACTTCTTTTCCGCTCGGCTCGCAGATAGTAAGATGAGCTTGGAGAGACTTTTCGTACGATTAGTAGGAGGAAGATATCCTATAAAGGTCGCATTCTCTCATGAACATCTATCATTAACCAACAGTCCATCAACAGTCTATTCTCCGCCGCATTACTCACATCACATTCCCACTCTCGTCGTTATAAGTCCGGTTCAATCATCGACATCACTATCTTAAAACAGCTGCAATACCTCCGCTATATTCACCATGTCACGATCAATCTTGGTTACTGGAGCCACCGGAAGACAAGGTGGCTCTGTCGTCCAAGCTCTCCAAGACTCCGACTTCGAAGTTCTAGCCCTGACCCGTACCACCTCGTCACCCTCTGCACAGAAGCTGGTCTCGAAGTTCCCGAGCGTCAAACTCGTCCAAGGCGATCTTATCAACGCTAGCGCTATCTTTGAAGAAGCTGCCAAAGTCGCGAGAACCCCGGTCTGGGGTGTCTTCAGTGTCCAAGCCAAGGTCTCTGGCGCAGACAAATCCCCAGAAGAGATTCAAGGAAAAAGCATCATTGATGCTGCCCTAGCCGCCAACGTGAAGTTCTTCGTTTACAGCTCGGTCGATCGGGGTGGTGCGAAATCTTCGTCCAACCCGACCTCGGTGCCACACTGGATCACCAAATATAACATCGAAAAGTACCTCGAAGAGAAGGCAGCCGGCACCCAGATGCATTACTCGGTCCTTCGCCCGGTGGCCTTCATGGACGGCGTAACGAACGATTTCCAAGGCAAGGCCATGGCGGCTATGTGGCGGGACGAGATGAAGGACCGACCGCTTCAGATGGTCGCTACCAAAGATATCGGCTGGTTTGCTGCCCACGCTTTCAAGAACTCCGACGACTTCGCTGGCCAGTATATATCCTTGGCTGGAGCGCAGATCACTTTCGCACAGGCAAACGCCATCTTCCGGGAGAAGTTTTCCAAGGATCTACCTACGACGTATGGGCTTGTTGCAGGGCTCATGCTGCATCTTATCAAGGATATTAATCTCATGTTCAAGTGGCTGAAGAAAGAGGGCACTGCGGCCAATATAAGCGAGTTGAAGCGAATCAACCCTCAACTGACGGATTTCGGGACGTGGTTGGAGAGGGACAGTACTTTCAGGGTGTAGAGGCATGATGGCCGTTGCATTTCCAGGAGTTCGGCAGCAGGGCAACGCCGAGAGTAATAAGTGCGTACTTTTTGTAGGGTTGGATGAAGGCGTCTTATGTCGATTCGATAACGGAGTACGGTTAGATTCATAGAATATGCAATTTCAATGCTAAATTTGGACACTTGATGCATTTCCTGTTTAGGGTGAGAGTACATATTCTACTCTGAGCCTACCTTCTTCCTATCGGCAACGAATTATGTTAGCGGGGTGCGGCCGGCACCACCGGGAATGCACCGCCACGGCCACGCGCAGCCAGCAGGGATTGGGATTGAAGGCTTATTCTCGTATAGAGTCAGACGCCGCGACCCCCAATTTCTTCAGCTCGGAGGCGCAAGAGCCTGACGACCCCCCAAAACCCAAAGACGGTATCCCCCAACATGGCCTTTTCTCCCCGTAACGCATTCTCGACCTGGCGCTAGGTACCATCTTCTTGTTCGAACGGCCCGTCAGACGCTCTCGGCCATGTCCTCCGCACCCGCACCCGCGCCCGCGCCGTCTGAGCCCAACGCCAACCATGTGGAGTTGGAGGATATGGGCGACAGGAAGGCCCTGCCCATCGAAGAGGATGTCATGCAGCTGTCCCGCCTGGGGCAACTGGCGGCGATCCAGAAGCTCTTCGATAGCGGCAAGTGCGATGCAACCTACCACGACGAGCAGGGTATCACGCCGCTGCATGTGCGTATCGCCGCCGATGTTCTCCTGGAGCCGTACTGACTCTGTATGTAGTGGGCCGCCATCAACAACCACTATGCGCTCTGCCATTTCCTCCTCGAGAACGGCGCGAAGGTGAACGCGAAAGGCGGAGATGCTGTTGCGACGCCCGTGCTATGGGCCGCGAAACGCTGCCACTACTACATCGTCAACCTGCTCCTTGAGCGCGGCGCCGACCCTCTGCTCACCGACGACCAGGGCTTCAACCTCTTACACTCGGCGACCCTGGACGGCAACGTCTATCAGCTCGTCCTGCTGCTCCACCAGGACATCCCCGTGGACATCCCCGACGCCCAGGCACACACGGCGCTGATGTGGGCCGCATACAAGGGATATCCGTCCTGCGTCGACTTGTTCCTGCGCTGGGGCGCCAATGTCTATGCGACCGATGACCAGGGGTTCACGGCGTTGCATTGGGCGCTCGTAAAGGGGTCGCAGGGCTCGATACAGAAGCTATTGGAATACGGCGCCGACCGGAGTGCAAAGAACAACGACGGGAAGACACCCGCCGTTACTGCCGAGGAGATGAACACGACCCAGCAGTGGCATAAAGCGCTGTCCGAGGCGGGCTACAGCAAGGACGGAGCGCCCCGGGATTTTCCAATACCTGGAGTCAAGGACACCCGCTGGTTCATCTCGCGCTTTGTTTTCTTCTGGCCGTCTCTGATTGTCATAGCCGCCCTCTACCTCATCAGCCACTATCCTGCCTACATCGGGATTCCTGTGGCCATGGGAATCGCGTATAGCCTTCAGTGGGTTGCCCAGAAAATGCTGACGTATGGTCCTTCGAACATGAAAAGTATCCACCATTCTGTAAGTAGACCAAGCACTGGGTATGCTCCCCTGCTGACTGTCGTCCTCAAAGCCTTTCTTAGCAGGTATTTTCGCAGGCACCCTATGTTGGGTGGGTGTACGATGGATAACGACGGTCCTACCCTGTGAGTCTATTCTGCGTTGAAGCAGACGTATTTTTACTTATCTGTCCTAGGGACGATACGAACAAATTTCCTCCTCAATGTATTATTTGGAGCCTTTTACGGACTTACGACCTACTATTATTTTTTTACCATGGCATCGGACCCGGGCTTTGTGCCCAAATCAGCAAGCCGGAGCGCCTCGAAGGCGGTCATTGATGAGCTCATGGAAGTGCGTCAATTTGATGAAAATCACTTCTGCGTCAACTGCATGGTACGAAAGCCATTGCGTAGTAAGCATTGCAAGAGGTGCGAGCGCTGTGTTGCGAAAACGGATCAGTGAGTATTCGAATGAAAGGAGACGAGTCTGCAACTGACCTGTGCAGTCATTGCCCCTGGGTGAACAATTGTGTGGCGAACAATAATCATCGTCACTTTTTATTTTATATCCTATATCTGGAGCTCGGCATATTCACGTGGGTTCGATTAGTGTTGGCGTGTAAGTCACTTAGCAATTCCCAGCACTAGACTTCAAGCTAATCTTTTGGAGACCTTGAAACTGTCGAAACACCGAAAGACGTAGAGTGCAATGTACTCTCAGAAGAATTGTGCCAAATTCTTCACAAAGATCCCTTTACCATAGTGCTTTCTATCTGGGCCACATTTCAGCTTACCTGGGTCACGATGCTTCTCTGCGTCCAGCTCATCCAAATCGCCCGCAATCTCACTACATACGAAAGCATGCGCGGTCATCTGAACAGCGACACCCCCACAGAGGCGCTTAACACATTTGTCACAACAGGCGACACATCTCAAGATGTATCAGGTGGCAATGCTCCAACTAACGGGTTCGGCTCAGGTCAAGACACAGGCGAAGGCGCTCCACGCCGACAGCCCAAGCACTCTATATGGGATCAATGGAAACGCTTGCTTGGTCTCGACACGTTCGTTGCGACCGCATTGCACGGCTCTCAAGCTAACCAGACGCGGAGTCGTGGGAATCCATTCTCGAGGGGCGTCATCACAAATTGCAAGGACTTTTTCTGCGACGGTGCACCTGTTTTCGAGCGGAAAGAAAGCGGATTTGCGAGGTTAGGGGGCGAGCGTGTGGATTACACTCGCATGTATGAGGTGCCACGGATGCGGTACCAGAGAGGGGAAGGGCGGTATGAGGCAGTGGCCGCGGAAGAGGAGGTTTGACGATGGCAGCGACTTGGGTAGCATAATGTAAATGGAAGACTGTTAATATTAGATCTGGCTACATTAGGTGCCCCAACGAACAGTGAATAGGACCTTGCACATGACTGTTATTCACGGTAAGAACATCTAGGTACCCGAGGTTAGTTGTCATCTCTTGGCTCACGGTTCAGGCACAAGCGAATCTTGCATGACTGAATCCCACCGAACAGCGGAACTGTCCCCATCCGCTAATTTGCTCGTCATTCTGTAGATGCCCCCATTCTTTGCCATGTTATAATATCCTCTTGTTGTTTCGACTTTATGCATACTCGCACTTTGCATCTTTTCACGCCGCGACCGCGATGACATCATCCGTGGTCGTTAGAAGCCTCCGACGCCCTGCGCAGAATGCGACGTCGCAGCGATTTTGTAAGAACACCGGGCCGTTCGACGCACGAAGGTCCCTGTGTACCGACTGTTTGCAGAGCTGGAGATATCAGAGGCGCGCATGGGGCCGCCTGTTGGCGACACGGACAAGAGCTGTGCGTGTCGTGCACCCAGAAATAGCAGCATACAGAGGGTTTGCGCAGGCCACACGAGGCAGTACGTCGGACGAGTGGAGGCCTACAATGTGTATTGATCTGGAACAGAAACATGGCAAGCTCCAGGACCCATCGCTGAGTACAACGCGCGCGTCGAGTCGGGCAGATTGAGAGATGATGAGCACCAGCGTGGTATCTATGTCGTGCCCGGGATCCCCACTCTGCCATGCTGATGGCCATAGGCATCATCGAGAACCTCGAAGCGCTCCATCAGATGCTGTCCCGGTACAAACAGCCGCCCGTCCAACAACCCACCATTGCATCGCTCCGGCCGCCGAGGAGGTCCTTATTCTCCTTCTTCTCGTCACAGACGACACAAAGCGTCGTACCCGTCATACCAGAATCTCTCCCGAAAGGGCTGTACATGTATGGCGACGTAGGGTCTGGGAAAACAATGCTCATGGATTTGTTCCATGAGACGTTGCCCGCGAACGTCACGCGGAAGACGAGGATCCATTTCCATGCCTTCATGCAAGATGTGCACAAGGCGCTGCATAAGATAAAGTTGGAGCATGGCAACGACACGGATGCCATATTATTTGTGGCAGCAGAGCTTGCGCAGAAGTCTGAGGTTTTGTGTTTCGACGAGTTTCAGTGTACCGATGTGGCGGATGCTATGATCTTGAGGCGGTGGGTGGTATTGAAACAAAACAGTCTAGGGCCCATTGCTAACTGGTGCTAGATTGATAGAATGCTTGATGGCTCATGGCACTGTAATAGTAACCACATCCAACCGGCATCCCGATGATTTGTACAAGAACGGTATCCAGCGCGAATCCTTTGTCCCGGCCATCAACTTGCTAAAATCCCGTCTCCGCGTGCTGAACCTTGATTCTCAAACGGACTATCGCAAGATCCCACGTCCACCGTCCGGCGTGTATCACCATCCGCTCGACGCGGCGGCAAAGACGCACGCCGAGCGCTGGTTTCATTTCCTTGGTGACTCGAAGAAAGACCCACTTCATCGCGCGACGCACAAGGTCTGGGGCAGAGATATTGAAGTTCCGAGGGCGTCGGGAACGTGTGCTTGGTTCACGTTCGACGAGATTATTGGGAGGGCAACTGGGGCTGCGGATTATCTCGAGCTTATGCGCCATTACGATGCTTTTGTGATTACAGACGTCCCTGGTATGAGCTCCAAGACTAGGGATTTGGCGCGGAGATTCATCACACTTATCGATGCAATCTATGAGTCGAGGGTGAGCCTCCTACTTCCTACTCCGCTGGATTGAGCCCGACAACACGAAAGATTCGACTCCAGAACAGTTTGCTGACGATCCCCAGGCCAAACTCGTACTGACGACGGCGGTGCCACTTTCCTCCCTCTTCCTCTCTCACGAAGAACTCTCCGAAGCCGTCAGCTCCAGTCAATCAAAAGGCGACATTCCGCAGGCCAGTGGAGACTCCGACGTCAGTGACGTGATGCGCAGCCTCATGGACGACTTGGGCATGAACATGTCCATGCTTAAGAACTCGAGCCTTTTCACAGGCGACGAAGAGCGGTTTGCATTTGCGCGGGCGCTGTCTCGGTTGAGCGAGATGGGGAGCCAGGATTGGGTGGAGCGCGGGTTGGGGCTGGAGAGCCTGGGGGGAAAGAAGGAGATGGAAGGGTGGCAGAGGGTTAAGACTAAGTTGCGCGAAGATAGCTAGGGAAAGGGGTAGATAGCGAGGGAGTAGGGCATGGGGATGGGTTGGTTGACATATAGTTGCATAAGAGGAATCTAGACGGTGAATATAGTAGATTACATGAAGCATGGTTATATGAAGCAGTGGACCTGACCAAAGCGGAAGTAGGCTAGAAGCTTCTCCAGCCCTGCGACAGCTTGTCCGACAGCCAGCCCGACCCCGCCCCCACGCGGCTCCCGACCCATCCCGCTCCCCTCCGCCCTCCGCCCTGCGCCGCGAGACACCTCCAACCCCCCTCGCGGCAATGGCCCCGAGTCCAGACTACGCGGCGGAGCAGCTCAAGAGCCAGGGAAACACGCACTTCAAGGATGGTGACTACGACGCGGCCGAGGCGCTGTACTCGCAGGCCATCCAGAAAAACAGCAAGAACCCGCTGTTGTTTACAAACCGCGCCAATGCGCGACTGAAGCTGGAGAAGTGGGAGGAGGTCATTGACGACTGTATACGCAGCATCGAGCTGATGAAGGAGAACATGAAGGCCTTCTTCTACCTAGGTACGGGTCTTCCCTCCGTCTCAAGCCAGGTTGTTGCAAGGTGAGCACGAGCAGACCAGAACGCAAGGCTAACAGCATGGCGCGCAACAGCCCAAGCCCAGCTCAGCATCAACCACCCCAACGAAGCCCTCTCCTCTGCCCTCATGGCCTACGAGCTCTGCACGAACTCCGCCCAGCAAACCTCCAACGCCGCCACCATCAGCGCCCTCGTCCTCAAGTGCAAAAAAGCGAAGTGGGACATCCGCGAGCGCGACCGCATCCGCCGGCGCGCCGACCTCCTCGCCGACCTCGAAGGCAAGCTCGAGCACGAGTGTAAAAGGGATGTTGACGACATCGAAGCGCGCATCGAAAGCGGCGACGTGGGGCGCAGCGAAGGCCAGGAGGAGAAGAGCGAGCGCAAGCAAGACTTCGAGAACAAGCGCAACGATTTACGCACCGCGTTTGCGCTGTCGGATCCGCAGAACCTGGAGAGGCGCGAAGTGCCGGACTTCCTGGTCGACGGCATCACGTTTGAGATTATGCACGATCCGGTGGTGACGAAGAACGGGCGGTCGTACGAGCGTGCTACGCTGATCGAGCACTTGAAGCGCAGTGCAACGGATCCGCTCACGAGGGAGCCGCTGACCATTGCTGAGCTGAGGCCGAATATCGCGCTCAAGGAGGCGTGTACCGAGTTCATGGAGGTGAACAATGGCTGGGTCTATGACTGGTAGGTCGGATCCGGATCTTGATGCTAGGTATGTTTTGGAGGGTTGCGTGACAGGTACTGCACTGCATCCCCGCGACCTGGTGAGTGTCTGCTATCGAGGTGGCCGGGGTGCAACACCTGGTGCGTTGGTCAAGAGCGGAAGTTATCAAGGGTTGATGGGTAATTCACTGACAAGCGCTCAGTGAGGACGGCGAAGTCGATGCTGATGCCCGATGGGCACATCTTTCTTCCACCTAGAGAGTGCATTCGCGATGGTTCACCGCGTTTTGATATACTTGGGCCTTGATGAACTTGTCACGGCATTTGCATTGCATGGCGTCTGGACTGTGGAGCCTTGCAAAGCATTCTGGAATGGAAATGGATATGGCGTACTTGGATTCCCGGAGGCTGAGGCTCTGTTTCGCGCTGCAAAGCAGTTGTGTGAGAAGTGAGAAAAAGGGGTGCGAATAGGGTACTATTGTTCATGAGACTATATCCACCCCTTACTTTCCACTTGCACAATATAATATTCGAAGGATCTTCGAGTCTCTGGCAGCCATATGTATTCACAGTATTTCATCCGGGGTTAGAGGGCGCGCCTACCTCCCTGGCATAATTCATTTCCGATACCCCACCTAGGTGACCTTACCCTCTTACGTCTATATGCAGGCTTTGACTAGACATTGCCTAGTATACTAGATACAATAGGGCTTTGCAAAGGTATAGGTACACTCTTTACCTATTGCTAGAAAGTCCTATACTGTCAAGAGGATCTCCTCAAGTCTATCGTCATCGGAAATGAATTTCGCCAGGGGGGTGCGCCCGTGTTCGCTGTTGGTAAAGGGTTTTTTTTTTAGCTGACTAATCAGACCAAGTTTCGCCGGTGATTTACGGCGCCGGCCACCCGCAATTGAGCAGCCCTCGATCATTGAACCACCCCCCCATGGAGCGCAAAACACGCTCGTTAGCATGAAGTCGGCCCCCATGCGTGCCTTGCGCGCGCAGCCTTCGCATTGGCGCCTCCGATCCCCCTGCCACCCGTTCGCGCGATCTGCCTCGACGGCGAGTGCGACGGCCAGCAACGCCCGCTCTGTCGCGACAAGGACGAAGAATTTCGTGTACGGAGGCGCACTGGCGCTCGGCCTCTCGTTTGGTTATCTCTACATCACAGACACACGCGCCAGCTTCCACGAATGGCTCGCCGTGCCAGTCCTGCGACGGCTATACCCCGATGGCGAAGACGCGCACCATGCCGGCAACCGAATTCTGAAGGTCCTGCACAGCTTCGGCCTTCATCCGAGGGAGCGCAGCAACCCGGACGCGGCCGGTGACCTCGAAGTCAGCATCTTCGGGCACACTCTGAGCAACCCCATCGGCACCTCGGCTGGCATCGACAAGGGCGCCGAAATACCCACCCCACTGCTTGCAATTGGCGCGGGCGTTGTCGAAGTGGGCGGCGTCACGCCGTTGGCGCAGTCAGGCAACCCCAAGCCCAGAGTCTTTCGGCTGCCGTCGCAAAATGCGCTCATCAACCGGTACGGGTTCAATTCCGAAGGCGCTGAGACGGTGGCTATGCGGCTCCGACAGCGCGTACGCGAGTTTGCCTACCACGCCGGGATTGGCATTGACGAGGAGGCGGAGCGGACGGTCCTCAACGGCGAGGCTGGCGTCCCGCCTGGGTCCCTCACCCCCGGTCGTCTTCTCGCGGTCCAGATCACCAAGAACAAGGAGACTTCAGAGCACGACATCGAGGCCGTGCAGCGGGACTACTCGTTCTGTGTTCAGCACCTCGCCAAGTACGCCGACATCATCGTGGTGAACGTGTCCAGCCCCAATACGCCCGGGCTTCGGTCTCTGCAAAACGTGGAGCCCCTGACGCATCTCCTAATCAGTGTGGTGAAGGCCGTAAAGCAGGTCGACAGGAAAACAAAGCCCGCTATCATGGTCAAAGTCAGCCCGGACGAAGATAGCGAAGAGCAAATATCTGGCATCTGCGAAGCCGTGTGGGATTCAGGCGTCGATGGCGTCATTGTTGGAAACACAACAAAGAAGCGTCCAGATCCCCTCCCTAAGGGCTATCTCCTGCCTCAGAGTGAAGCAGGCATTCTACTTGAACAAGGTGGGTACTCGGGGCCACAAATGTTTGAGAGGACACTGGCTTTAGTGAAGAAATACCGAAAGAATCTGGACACAGGTCCGAAGCGGCTTCCACCAGCACCAGATTCAACTAAGCAAAAGCCAGTCACCAGCAAACCCTCGCGTGATGAACAGGCGAAGTCTCCGAGTAGTCTTCTGAACTCGGCGGCCTCCTCTATCCCCGGTGCATCAACTGAAGTTCCATCTGAATCATCGCCTCTGTCCTCCAATGTGGACGATCTCAGTGAATCAGGACCAACACTTTCCTTTCGGTCTACCCCAAATGCTGCGCCTGCCCCCGCGACGCCCGGACCCCGGAAAGTGCTCTTCGCTACCGGTGGTATCACCGATGGGCGACAAGCAAGAGAGATCCTAGATGCGGGCGCAAGCGTGGCCATGGTGTACACAGCCCTGATATACGGTGGCGTCGGCACAATCAGTAGGATCAAGGCAGAATTAAGGGAAGAGGCCAGGAAGAGTACCTGAGGAAACGCGGGTGGAAGTTGTGTATACCAATTGTACGAAGTTACGAGAGAATAGATTTCCGGTTGATACCACCTCTACAACCTATTCATGGAAAGACCGCCTTCATGGGCTGCGTTCTTTGGCGCTTGATACGTGCCTTTCGGTGTTCTGATGCAAACGGAATGGCCTCAAACTTCCTTTTCCCAAACTGCAGATCCTCGGTGTGCTGGACTTTAACTCACATGCGCTTCTAGACATCAGAGAGATAACTAATCCTATACTTCCTTTTCTACGTATACATTAACGTTCCGAACCCCGTCTAGGTACCAGTGGAGCTTCTTGCGAGGCTGTGCATGCACAGCCGTGCCAAGCACAGTCATAGATGTAAGGCTGTTTTCATCAATTGGACTCTGAGACGTCTTCCCTAGGCTCAATTCTCGTCGGCTGCTTGGGTTCTTATTGTCCCTCTTCAAGATGCCATTGGAGCTACCTCGGGTTCAGCCTTGTCTACCTTTGTTCCATAGTAGGTTTCTAGGGACAGTAGCACCACAGCATAGTGATAGCAGGCCAAGCTTCATCTTGGTCTTCCTAATACGAGCAGACTCACTTTGTAGGTGTAGGTTAGCACTAGCTTGGCAGTGCGAGGCTGTGTACCTAGGCATCTATAAAATACGAAACTCATACTCGGGCCCAAGGGTTTCTCTGAAAAATCTCACGAGATTGCCCCTGCGTAGTAGATAATCCACCCGCATCACGCAACCCACCCCTGGTTTAGATGGCCGGGCTGTGGTTTCTTTTTTTGGTTATGTTGAAATATTTCAGTTTTGGGTTTATATAGCTGGCAACCTAGTTCACCATTATTCACACATAGACCACCATTCCACAATTACGTTTGACGGCTACTTAAAACCAGTGAACAATCTAACGGACGGCACCAGATCCCTAAATAGCCTCAACCAAATGGGTATATTTACTAACTTCATCCGTCCCACCGACCCCCGCTGGCTCGGGTCTCAGAGGCACCATCTAACGCTCCTTCTTGCGAAAAACGTGTTCCTCGTCGGATTCCTCATTCTCGTCTGCGTCGAAGCAGGACTCTTCTGGAGCTGGTGGAAGCTTGAGCACAGCAGGAAAGGTGACCAAGTGTACGTTATCCAAACCCTAGTTTTCTCGGGCCCGCTCCTGCACCTCATCCTTCCCAAACACCACATCCTGACCAAGTCCCAGATACTCCTTCTGGCTGCGCATCGGCTTATCTCTTGTTCCCGAGCTTCTCCTGACGCCTTGCCAAATCTACAGCGTCGCGACGCAAAGGTGGCATCCGGTTTCCGCGCTCGTCACCTCGCTCATATCCTGTGGGCTATGGGCGTGCGCGCTGTCTCTCAATGTGATGCTTGTGTTCTCTAACGAGACTGGCTTTCCAAACTTGAGCGCGTGGTACGATTTGTGCTATACAGAAGCCGGGTTGCAGGGCGTTATTGCTCTGATATATTTGGTGCTGATGGGCTTTGCGGCTGCGGCTGTGCATCGGTATAAGAAGGATGTGCGCCTAAAGCGGGTTCAGCAGGAAGTGGAGCGAATGATGACGGGGTAGCGGTACGGATTTGCTTTCAGCAAAGGGAGATGTGGTAATGGAGGTGCAGAGTGTTACACATATGTGATAATAATCAATGGTAGTTACCCTAGATAGATACGGATCAAAACTCTACTATTGTAAGGTATCGCTTGCACTGCTGCTTCTACGTCATGAGCCGAAGTCCGCCCGCCTCGCCCTCAACCCCTGACTCTGGCCGTTTCACACGGTGAGAGCATCCATCACGCCATGCATGTACATCACAGGTCCGCTTTGCCATCTCATATTTATTCTTCATCTATATCTATACGATTTCTCTCACAACGTCTCATGGAGTGCCAGACCCGATGCCACCAAACGACCCACAGGAACTCCGCGCAGATGAGGACTATGATACGATAGCCGGGGGCGAAACAGACATCGACGAAGAGGCACAGCTGCTTCCTGTTGAAGAGCTGGAATTTGAAGACAATATCGGTACCCATCCGACCATAAAGCCACCGCATAGACGCATCCAGCACTGGCTACGTGGGCCACAACCACCCCACGTTCATGCCATCAGACCCTTCTTCTCCCAGGCCCAGAAATCTCCTGTTAAACTTGTTGATCGGTTTCTCCCGAAGACCGTCCACAAAACAGCCGCTCTTGTCGCCTTGTTTCTGCTTTGGTTGTTCGTTTTCAGTTTCTGCTTAAGATCGGAATTGCCAATCAAGGATGAGAGTGGCAAAAGCGTCGTCAATCTGGATTGCACCGATACAGTTTGGAGACCGAGAAACGATTGCGGTATAGATGGAATCAATTGTCGGCCCTTTTCCAACACCTCTTTTGGCTTTCGCTGCCCTGCCAACTGCGCCGCTGTCCAGGTACTCAACCCGCGCGCTGTAGGCCCATTGGATATTGTCTACCAGCCGTTCGTGGTCGGTGGGGATGTCTATCGCGGGGACAGTTTCATATGCGGTTCTGCCATCCATGCTGGAGTGGTGAGCAATGGTAGAGGCGGTTGCGGACAAGTCTCCCTCGCAGGAGAGAACGTCAACTTCCTAAGCTCACGGAAACATGGGATTGAGTCGATTCCATTCGATTCCTACTTTCCCTTGTCTTTCTCTTTCTCAACTGAGTCAGCTTTTCGATGCAGCAATGATCCCCGCCAAACTTTACTCATTGTATCTCTGTTCTTCACGACCGTCCTGTCGATCTTCTCAACATCGACACTGCAATTCTTCCCTATCTTTGCGCTTATTTTCGTTCACGTGAGCTTTGCCTCCGACCCGCCTACGGCTTCCTACCGCAACGTCTCGGTCATTCCCGATCACATTTCGATGTTTGTAAAGCGATTTTTACCAGCGTGCTTCTGCGCTGTGATTCTATACATGGTCGCTATAAAACGCACCTTATCAGATCTAACAGCACAATTTGAAAAGACTATACTCTGGTTGGGCGGTTTTTGGTTTGGCGCCTTATCAAATTATACTTTTGACTGGATACCCATATCTCGTCTCACAGCCCATGATCTTGAACAGCAACCAGGGGCTAAGATTGCTCTAGCCATCATTATCATTATACTTGTAGCTATTGTTGCTGGACAGGCATATTCCTTCTGGTTTGAAGGACGTCTAATTCGTTATTTGGCCTTGTACGGCCTATTCATTTTCAGCATCCTTTTCAGTCTCCTAATTCCGGGAGTCTCACTTCGCATACATCATTACGTTTTGGCTCTACTCCTTCTTCCGGGAACTAGTATGCAAACGCGACCATCTCTGATTTACCAAGGCATACTCCTCGGATTGTTTGTCAATGGGATTGCAAGATGGGACTTTGACTCTATTCTACAAACCAGCAACGATCTCAGAGCGGACGGGAAGTTCGATTCGGTCATACCTACTATCGCAGCCCCAGCGATCTCGTTCAGCACAGAAGACTTGATTGCAACATTCCAATGGGACACACCGCCGGGTGGCGTGGATGGGATCAGTGTGCTTGTCAACGATGTGGAGCGCGACCGTGCCTTCTGGGCTGACGGTGTGGATGGTCTGTTGACAGATTTCCAGTGGAGACGACCAATCGGCATGGAGCTAAGAGAATACCTGAGGTTCGCTTACGTACGGGAATCGAGGACACTGGATTATACAAAGCCTGGCACCCTATTTGCGAACGGAACTTGGACCATGGACTCTTGACGAGGGTCAAGGCATAGCGGACTATAACCAGTGTAGTCCTGAGCATAGTAACGAAGTCTGTAAACTCGATCGATCTTTTGCTATCAAAATGGCAGATGCGGCTCAGGAATCATCCACATTCCCCTGGAAGGACCGGTTGTAATCATCGGGTTGGGGCCGCCGAGCGACTTCGCACCTAAAAATAGTCCGAAACGAGTGTGGCGAAGGCGAAGTCCGTATAAACATGAGCTGCCACCCGACCTTTCACCTCGATAGCTACAATGAACTCTAGTACGGATTTATCATGGGTACCAACAAATATTTCCTCTTCCTTACGGTACACAAATTGTACACTCGCAGGCGATTGGGGAGCAACTCTTTACAAGGCGAGAGATTTCGGCATGCTCAAATCTGCGTTATTCCTTCAACACGGTCTTGCATCTTATGTCGGCGAGCGCAACATCACCGTTGAATATGCAGATCTGTTAGTATTGATTGCCACCAAATTCGCTGCCAACGACCCCACGATATTGCAGAGCATGGTCGATTTTACCTTTAGCAAATGCTTGGACCAAGTATGCCCGCGAATAGGGTTCCAGGGTTATTCAGACTTAGCAGGCCGTGGTGTAGGTTGTCCGCTCAATTGATCTACAATGACGCCAAGGACTGACCTTGTAGATGCTTGTAAATTATCTTGTTCAGGCCGTTCTTACGACAGTGTATCCCCTCACACTCGCGGCCACTAGACTTCGACTAATGCCTACGGTTTCGGAAGCGGGAAGCAAAAGATTTTTGCCCCACGCTATCTTAGCCATCCAGCACTCCACGCGTATTTTCCTAGACACCTCCATCCTATTCTGCATTGCATTGCTCATTTCGGCGGCTTGGACCTTTGCCGATAGCCTGAGCAAGCCGAAGATACCACTCACCACGTACTCTGTGCTCACATCCGCCTTTCTATCCCTCTACTCTATCATACCGACCGTACTTCTACACACCTGTGCATCGAACAATCTGCGCCGGACCCGGAGGCGAAGAATCGTCTGGATTATCATTGCTGGTCTTGCTGTCGTTGTCATCGCTCTATACCTGTCCTTGCCGTATATGCCTGAGCGATACAACTCTAGAGACTTTGAATATGAAAGATTATATGATCCAGATAGTCAGATCGTATGGGAAGCGTTGTGTCTAGATCAAGCCACGACGAAAATCTTCACGATCGCCGTACGCATACTTATAACGACCCTCAGCGCCGGGGTGTTGCTCTATGTGTTGGTAGATGTTACCTCGCGCCGGATTAACCACGCCCCTTTTCAAAAGCTTCGAGCGCAGTGGTGGCTATTTGCGGCGAGCGTGTGTCTAATTGGCATGTGGGTCTCTCTCGCCGCGTTTGTGTACTTCAGGGAGAAGCTGAACGAACGCAGCGGCAGCGCCAATAAAGACCACGAGTGGACGTTCGGCCAGTTGCTGGCACTTGTCACTTGGGTGCCCGTGTTTGTCGAACTCGTGGTTATATGGAAACAGGGTCCGAAGACGGCGTTGACGGGACAACTGATGGAGCCGTATCGAGTTGTATCTCATGCCGGAGTGTCTTCAAGTCTGGGAGATAATGACATGGAATTGCTCAGATACAAGCCCATATCTTCTTTCGCACCATCTATCAATCGAATATAGATATACTCGCCGCTGCACCGATCTCGTCGCATGCTACATCTATGCAGGAAGGCCGATTAGCCTTGATGCTCACTGAAGCACGAGCGCGATTGGCAGCTATTCGAGTGAATCTCCATCGTAGTCTACTATGTTGTTACCGTAGTACGATTTTGACACTTGGATTTGATATAGCTATGTACTAGTCAAACTAGACACGGACAAGACCGCGATACAAAGGATACATCTCACCGAGATAACAAAACACATGAGGACTGTCGCCTCAGTGGTAGAAAATATATACAATGAAGTACAGGGTCAGTCCCGTCCATCGTCCGTTACATCAGCTTAAGAAAGATACGAAACATCGACCCAATCCTTGTACGAGCTGCCCAAAACCGTCGAGATTGACACCGCGCTTGTCAGCTTCTTCGAAAAGCTCGCACGCGTACCCTTTGCTCCATTCCCGCTATTCGCATACTCTCCAAACAGCACCTTGTCCGTCCGCGGATCATCTGTGGCCCACGTCTTCCACCCAGCAGCGTTGATCACGTTGCTCATGCTGGTCTTCTGGAACACGACACGTGCGTAGTTTCTCCACGGACGGCCTAGATAGTACGCGCCGCTGGCAACGCTGTTGCCGGCTGCGGCTGCCACGTTGCTGTTGTTGATAACGTAGTACGAGGGGTTGGAGTTTGAATCGCGGCCGTTGGCAGTGATGTATCCAAGTGATGCAGCTAATACACGGATGTCTGCGCCGTCAAACCACGCTGTTGCTGTCTGGCCAAAGATGAAATCTGTTGCGCCCTCAATGTAGCATTTGGCATAGACCTGCGCGCCGGTGTTCGCGAGAATGGTGTCCTGATAGCCTTTGAACTGCACGCCGTAGTAGCCCTGCTTGTCTGCCGCTGCGCTGACAGCTAGAGCTTGCGATCCCTTTCCGCGGGTGTTGACGAGATTGATGTTGTATACTTTGAGGTTGGGGGTCCAGGCGCGGAGTGTCGCGGTTAGGTCATTGTTGGCGACATCGTCCTGGCTGCGGCCCTGGGTGATGGTGACGGTATTACCCGAGTAGCTGGACGTCTGGGTCGTGTAGCCGTAGATAGTTAGGGGCGATTTGAGGGCTTGAATGTAAACCTGCTCGGTGTAGGTACCCTGGTAGATGAAGATGCATTGTGCCGCGGAACTCGTTTTGCTTAAAGCATTAACGGCAGCTTGTACAGTCTTGTGTTGCCCTGACGTAGCGCTTTTGCTGACGACCACGCAGCCCGCTGGTGGTGATGTGCGGCTCGCGGCTGGTGCTGCCAGGGCCGTGACGGCGAAAGAAAGGAAGTAGAAGAGAGAGCGCATAATGAGTGAGTGAAAGAAAGGAATACAAGATAAATTCTCGAAGGAGATGAAGCAGAACAAAGGCTTGACGCACCATCTTATATATATTTCAGTACTTGAGAAGCTTCCGGGTCTATGGCGCCTCCAAATTAAGGATTGCCCCACATCAACGGTCGCGGGACACTAGAACACATTGGAAAAAGCGTTTCTACACGCTTAGCCCTCTTCAGGAATTGGTTGAAACAAAAAGGTGCCGGAAAGATCTAGACACGGCGAAATTGCGGCCGTAGGGAACCGGAAGATCTTTGGTTGGTGGAAACGCTAGGCCCGTGCACCAGGGGATCACTTGAAGTCTTCTTTTTCTTAGATTAGAAACTCGTGTAGTCGATCATCTTTCTGGTTCTTAGATAGTTCAGTGCTGTCGAAGTTTAGCACCAGGTTCTCACGCCTACACTGAAAAGGGTTTTTCTTATACACTAGAATGTATACATGACAGTGTGTCAAAGGAAGAAAAAAGTCTGAACGGTGTGTGGAAAATGTAATCTGTATATGCTCTTTGTAAAAGAAAAACCGAGTCTCCTGAATTTTGATGCTTGTCTAATGTGCAGTATATTTACTTAAGAGTACCTTGTTCATGGAATGTTTCTTGATGAAGATGCTAACCGCCAACGCACTGGCAGAGGCTAGGGTGATCAGGAGCCACACACCACGGAATCCTTCCAGATATGCATCGAGAATAGCAACGCGCTTGGGGTCAGCCGGGTCCATAGTATGTAGAACGTGAATGTAGCGCTCAGAGTCGTGCGCGATAGCAGTGGGTAGGCCAACTAAAGCAAGCCTGGCAGACATGGCATTTTGGAAGACGGTGCCTGAAACCTGAGGTATTGTCAGTTCTTGGACAAAAGAGACTCAAGACTAAAGGCAGGGTGATACATACAGCAACACCAAGAGGCATTCCCAGACTGCGCATGAATCCGTACATGCTAGCCGCCATTGCGCAATCCTCGGCTTTTGAGATAGCCTGAATGCCAACATTGACACTAGTAAGGACCATGCCCGTGCCAATACCAAAAATGGAGAGTGCGACCGCCCATAAGACTATGTTGGTGTGTAAGTCGAATAGGAAGAACAGCCCACATCCGACCGTGCCGATCGCCCAGCCACTCCATATGGCCCATCGGAATTGGCCGAGGCGAGTAGTGAGCACAGACACGAGTATCGAACCGGGCAGTAAGAAGAACAGGGCGGGGAAGAGATCGATACCGGCTTTGGTGGGAGAAGATGATCGTATGGACATGCAGAAGAAAGGTACATAGTACAGAGCCGTGAAAAGCTATGCGTTGTGTCAGTGAATGTTTGCATACTAGTAAATAGAGAAAAAAGACATACGATCAGCCCATTGACAAGGGCACAGTAGAACGCGGCTACGGCGGACGAAGAGGCAAATATCGACATCGGCAGCAAGCTCTTCGGCTGGACATATAGTTGCCATGCCACAAACACTGCAACACTGAGTCCTCCGACAATGATTGGAACCAGTGTCTGTGCCGAGACCCACGAATATTGAATGCCACCCCAAGATAACCCGATGAGGGCGCTTGACATCCCTCCAAGGAAGAGCACTGCGCCCAACCAGTCCGTTTGTCTCAGCTTCTGAGCAACTGTGAGTTCGGAGGCAGAATCAAGTCGAACGAACAAGAAGCCGAGGACGAAGCCTAAGAAGCAAAATGGGAAGTTGATGTAGAAAACCCATCGCCAAGTTGAGTTTTGGCAGAGCGCGCCACCGACCACTGGACCAAGAATGGAACCAACAGACCATGCGCCCAAAACAATCGAGAAGTACTTGGGGCGCTGCCTTAGCGGTACAATGTCACAGAATATGACTTGACTCATGGTGATAATGCCACCTCCGCCGACACCTTGTATGCTTCTTCCGACGAGTAAGAGCGTGAAGTCGGTTGAAATTGCACATAGTATAGTGCCAACGGTGAAGAACGTGAGGGAGAGGAGAAGGAGTTGCTGGCGACCGAAGACCTCGGACACGGAGGCTATGACTGGTTGGAAGACGGCGCTCGATAGTAAGAAAGATGTCCCGGCCCAGAAGGCGTCAATTGATGATCCTTCGAGTGCTTTCGCGATGGTCTGCGCTATAAGTTAGTAGTGGGTTGAATAGCAATAGACCAATATATCTTACAGGGAGTACTGTGACTAGTATCGTGGCGTCAAGGGCAACCATCAGCGAGATGATGGCCAAACTGATCATGATGAACCATTCCTGTTTTTGAGGCTTCCACTCTTCGTGCGATTGTCCATATCCCCGCGCTTCCAAATCCACTTCTAGTAATGGCGTCGGGGACACAGTTCTTATTGCGCTGGTGGGTTTCCTGGGTAGGTCGAGATCCACGACTCTGACCACGGGTTTCTCTCCCATGGCCATAGCCGAAAGTGGAACAGAGATCATGACGTTGTAAGGTGTTGCTTTCTCTGATCAGACTTAATTTGGACCTGTCTGTTCTAAAAGGAACTGGTTAGGGTCATCTTTTCTGACACAACCACGGTGAACTGCGCTATGTTCGCTAGACAGGACGACCACAAAGAATGTGAGCTGTACTCTACTTGGTTCAAAAGAACAAGGAACCTGGAGAATGGATTTGGATGAATGAAAACAAGACACAAGGGCTGTACCGGCGACTAGACAGCGAAATGAACAAAGGATACATCTTAAGCAGGAGCATGGACATCATAAAAACCTGATAACGGCATCGTTTTAGCTCTGCACCCGTTAAGCCGGGAACAAGGCGCTGTTCTCAGCCCCATCGGTTGCACACATCCAGACTACATGCTGCAGAGCGTTCAAGGCCAAAGAAGCCAAAGGCCCACTGACCGGTCAGGCATGTGTCACTCACGTGCAGAAGGCAGCATCTGCCGGGTGTGGTGGAAGTGACTGCCTCAAACGTGTGAGACGTCGTCGTAGCTGCGACGTAGAAAATCAGTTGCCCCTAGATATTCATATCAGCTTGGCCTCGGTCAGCCTCGCGACGAGATTGCATAAGTAAGGCGCGGTGCCGACCAGGATCCGGGTCAATAGCGGAATGATGGGTTCGCTTCGAGATGTGCGCCAGCCTTTGAATTTTCGGTCTCCTCTCCTACTTGGCCGAGCCGGGAATTTGCCCTATCACTACTAGACATGTACCCTCAAACATCAATATCACACCTGTGATGTAACTGTTTGTTGGTAGAAGCCCAGACTGCGTGTTGTGCATGTCTCGTCAGTGCCTTCTCGAGAAGACAAAGGCGTCTCGCCTTTGTGAAAGTGAGGCACCCGAGCCAAGGCCCGCCGGGTCGGGAATGAAAGAGACGAAAAGATCATACCTAGTAGACAAAGACGTAAGAAAGGAATGAGGACGTGCGCGCGTTACGTTGTCAGCAGTGTTGCTACAGTCTCAAAGGACGCCATTGTGTCGGCTTTTCCGCACGACATAGGATTGATAGAAAGTACACACCGCAGACTTCGGATGTTGGGATGTGATATGTACGATTACCCTTCCTGTCTGCAAGAAGGGTGATAGATCATACCACGGGGATATCCTAGTCCCTTCGTCACACTTACAATATCATGTCTCGTCCTCGACACGACGCAATTCCCGGATTCAGTTCTGTCGCCCCTTCGATTTGGGAACATATTCCCCCGCTACCAATTGATCCTCTCTCTGAGAAACCGGAGATACGAGCCCCACACCTTGTCCTCCTCTTCTCATGGACTGGAGCGAATGTCCGGTACGTAAGAAAATACACGGATAAATACCGATCTATCTTTCCGGCCACACGCATCCTGGTAATCTCTACTTCCGCGAAAGATCTATGTTTCCGATCGTCGGCGAATAAACAAGCACGTCTCCAGCCTGCGATCCAACGGATACTCTCCTACGAAGATGTCGAAGGCATTCTCATACACGTGTTCTCGGAAGGTGGCTCGAACAAGGCTGTCGAGCTTGCGGAAGCATATTTCAATACGACGGGTAATAGGCTCCCGTGTTCGGCACTATGTCTAGATAGTGCTCCAGGTCATCCAAGGTACCTGCGTCTTTGTAACGCACTGAGGCTCTCTCTCCCCACCCATCCGATACTGAACTGCACGGGACTAGTCGTGGGTGGTGTAATTTTGGGGGCCATATGGTTCTTCTACCGTGGCTTCAAAGGCTCTCACAATAATGTCATATCGAAGACAAGGCGGCGAATCGTGGACCCTTTAGCCTGGGACTTGGCAGTACCACGATGTTACCTGTATTCCCATACTGATGCCCTCATTGCAAGCCATGACGTCCAAGAACATACACGAGAAGCATTGGAGAAGGGCGTGCCTTTGATGGAGGTGTGTTTCGAAAAGAGTGCGCATTGCAAACATGCCGCGGAAGATCCAGGAAAGTACTGGGACGCCGTCGAATTGACGTGGAGGAGAGCATTGGTGAGAGGAATGGATGCGTCGAAGTGGGGAAATGTGGCGAAGGAAGAGCTTACGCCCATCAACATGTTCGGAAATAGGTCTGAATGTGACACTGACTCAGAAAAACCCGGTCCGGAGAATGTTGGTATTGCATTCTGACGATAGAACTTTCTTCACAAGAGGTCTTTGATTCTAGTCGGCGGAGAAGATGATTGTAAAAGCTCGGTGATGAGGTTGGCTATAAGTTGGCCCTGGTTTCGTCTACAAAGCGATGATGTTTAGCCTTTTTTGTAGTAGAGAAGATTATCGACACATACCATGCAGTAACTAGGAATCTATAACAAGAGATATCGAAGTCATGGTGACGAAAAACTTTTCACCAGCTAACTGTACGCTCAGGACTCCAAACGCTCTCATGCTGCCTCATAAAACGGAAAGCCACGTTTCTGTGTTCTAGATTGTAATGCACGCGCAGGTTGCACACTCGGGCGGTAGCACTTACAGCGTGCTGCTCGTTCTCGTCCAGTACCCCTCCTTCTTCAATGTGGACGATCTCTTCCGCGAGTCGTGCCGTTGCACTCCCATCCCAAGCGCCTTCTCTCCTTGCACCACTAGCTAGCAAGGCAATGGCCTTTCGCCGAATGATGGAGTGCCGACACTTGATGCCCACATAGTAGAGGAGCGGAACAGTTTCGATGTCCATCGAGAATCGGGAGGTAGTGGAGGAAGAAAGTAGCTCGGCCATTTCAACAATGCGAAGAAAGTTCGGGGTATAGGCGTCAAATTGCATCTGACTATAAGAGTGGCTGGTACCGAGCATTATGGTAGCTGTTTCATAGAGGAGTACGAGAACAATAGTGTGGGGTGTGGGCTCAACGGTGGAGAGGTGGTGAGCGTAGAGTTTGGACCAATGTGCGAGGCGATTAGAGAACGTTGCCAGTCTTTGTTCATTCATCTCCTCGTACGCTTCTGCTTGCAGATACATTTGGCAAAGAATAGCCTCGAGGCTCTCGAGCGCTGCTTTGAGACCCTTGGAATCAACGATCGGCTTCTCCTCTAACATTGCCGGGGTCCATGGGTATTGTGTGGCAATAAATGATCGTGCCTGAAGTGTGAGCCGAGTAAACATTGGCGTAAGCTGACTTCGGATAAGATGACCAGCAGGAGAAAAGAACGATATGCTACACGGGCCTGAACCTCGATTCTCGAACCATTGGCGTAGAATGAGAAGCCCACTTCTTAGGTGCGTGTCAGCAGCTGCGTAGCAACCACGTAGCCATTCAAAGCCGACGCAGAGTATGCAGCAAATGAGAGATACGTCCAGGCCTTGCCAACCTTCGGTGCGGATGTGCGTGTTGAGAAGCGATATAGCTCTTGAGTAGTAGTCGTACGCATGTACACTGGGCTGGTGCGTTGTTATAGGGCGACCAGGAGTGGAACAATTCTCGAAAGCTTCGTGGAGTGAACCTAGAGCGACGACAGCACTCTGTACACAGGGCTCTCGAGAACCGACCTGAAGCACCAATGAGCTCCAGAAATCGCTGTCAAAGTGGCCGGTAAACTGCGGTGCGGTCTGGCACTGGAAGTAATGCAGGGACCGACGCTCTTGCTGACTGCTCGCACTCGATGCGAACGGGGACCGTGGGACAAGCCGCAAGGCGGAACAGCTGTCTCCAGGTGCAGTTGGGTAACCCTCACACTTTCTGCCGGTACTGGAGCATTTCAGGCAAGCAGGTCGAACCAGATCGCATCGTATTCGACGAATGCTGGCGCGTAGCCATGTTAGCCAGGACTTGGCCTGTCGGCGGGGCGGAAGCTCTATACTGACCGACAGACGCGGCACCCTTGTTTAGAGCGCGTATGTTTCGCTCGTTTCCGCTGACCTTCTCGATCGGAGTTCATTATTGGTAGAATGGTGTGAATAATGGTGCAGAGACGAAAGAAGGACAACGGGTGCCTACTACCGATGAAGGGGAGTGGTCTTGTTCAAGCGCGATGCAGGCTTTCGCGCGAGAGCGTTTGCTCCATGGAGACGATGATTGGTCAGTTCGGTTGGGACACTAGAAAGCTGGACGCCACTTCGATACAATAAATATGAGGGCGTGTACGGAGTTCCGCAACCTCAGCTACATAGTACATACCCGTACCCATGCCTGGAAGTTGGAACCTCGTCCTCAGATGACTCTTTTCGCCTCTCCCGTCTCGACATGGTAGATCCACCCTGTGACTCTTACACCTTGTTCGACAGCTCGATCTTGCAACCAGCGGACATCGTCCAAAACAGCCTGCTCGATATTAGGAAACGGGAGGAAATCGAGATTCTCGACCTCTTTTGCTGCCGTATCGCCCTTGTTCTTGCGCACAATGTCTCTTGCTGCCGCATTGTCAAACGTAAGCATGCCGCAGTCGGTATGTTTGATGAGGAGAAGCTCTGTCGTCCCCAGCAGTTGCTGAGAAATGATGAGCGACCGGAACGCATCGCGGGCAGAGCCGCCAGCGTTGCGGATAACGTGCGCAGCACCCAACGGGATCCCTAGAGCTGCGCTAGGGTCTATGCGAGCGTCCATGCACGTTACTATGGTACTCGCATACGCGCGTTAGTGTGGCTGTATGGCAGACAGCTTTCACGTCGACTCACAGACAGCATACTTCTGGCTTGGAGGGAGGGCTAGTTTGCCGTCGGTGAAGCGCGAGGCATAGCTTTTGTTCCCCTCATTCAAATTCAGCTCGCCTTGGTTGGCCATGACGTGAGGTTCGGCCACCAGAGAATGAGAAGTCATAGGGGGCAAGGATTGCGTCGGCGTAAGTGCGGAAGAACGGAGGAGAAACGGTAAGATATGTATGAGGGGGAGCAGGCAACCCTGTTGATTGTTGGTTCACGGCGGAGACATGTCGCAATATGTCGCAATCCTTTCGGTCGACCCACGGGATCGGCTAAGCCATACACGGTGTAGCGTCTTAGCAACTGCTTAGGTAAGGCGGACACTTATACTATCTATTACTTAGATTTTATCTTATGTTCTGTGGAATTAAGTTGACGCTGTATAGAGAACTATAGCTTTCTATAGTTATATTGCTACGCTGGACAATCCTTCTGGAGGCGTGCGGATTTGTTGCCTTAGTTCTGGAGATTCCGGTTCTGTAAGAGAGCGGCGATGGTCCTGACGCGTCACGCTGCACAGACATGCATGCGATGCAAGCCCGGCATACCGGAAGGCCTAATTAAGTATCCGGAAGCGATGGGTTCACCCTTGATTCCCCGAGAGATCCCATAAAGGACGGCCGCCTTCGCATCCGGGGGCCGGCTTTACACGTGACCGTCACTGCTCATAGCCCGTGCAGGTAGCCATCCACCCCTTTTCATGGCTGAATCAACGCAATCAAACGCGAAACTACAACTTCGCCGGGCTACTTCCGCCGATTTTAATGACCTTACGTAAATCCAGTGTGCCGCTCTCCCAGACGACCCTCAGTAGAATTATCGATTTCCCCACCGCGAGGAGTACCCAGAGGACCACGTCAGGGGTACTAGGGACGTCTTCAAATGCATGCTCAAGGAAGACGGTATTGTCATTCATATCGTTACTGTCGATAACAAGGACGAGGACGAGCACAAGCAGGAGCCCATCGCACTGGCTGTATGGAAGCTTCCAGCCAACTTTTCCGGGCAGCTGTGTGATGGGTAAACATCGTGGGGATATCTTGGCCTGCTCCGCTGGCTACTTATCTCGTACCACCCGCAACGCGGACCTAAATCGCATGGAGGCTTTCTGAGAAGCTGGCTCGAAAGCTAGGAAGCAATACTTCGACGAAGTTTACGGCGATCAGCATGTTCACCTCCGTATACTGGGGACCAATCCTCAATAGAGGGGACTAGGCACAGCTACCAAGCATTGCCGCTGGGGTATGAACTTGGCCCATGAACATGAGGTTCCGGTTACCGTTTTGAGCAGCCCCATGGGTGGCAAGCTGTACACTCGTCTTGGATTTGATACACACGGGTATTTCACGGTGCAAAATCAGGCGAAACAGGAAAAGCTTTCGATTGGCATCATGATAAAGAGGTACCAGGAGTGCGATGATGAGTATGAGGAGTGAGGTGTCTCCAGCCTATGCACTTGTCAAGAATCAAGATTGACCCTTGACAAGTTCCTTCAGTCTTGGGTGAATTTCAGCATGGGATCGAGTTGGGCATCAACTTGGTGATCTATCTCTGTAATGAATCGTAATGTGTAGTGGCTCGTGAACCTCCGCTTTCCCTTTTGGATGCCTGGGTATGAGATTATCTAGGCAGACACCACACCTGTCCTTCCTCGAACGCAGATAAGCGTAAGCATAGGCTGTGAGAAGTGCTTTGTTCGTATATAAATTACCTATTTCCTTACGTCGTATACGGATGTTGATACGGAGAAGGAGGTGCCTCTGCCTACGAAGCTCAAATATGACGATTGAAAATGCTGACAATGTCGCAATAGATGTATAAGTATCATCATCTACAGCAGCATGTAGCAAGGCAGGGCCCACCAGAATCTTACTATACTATCTTTCTTGTGCCTGTTGACAGGCTTTCGGGAAGCGCATCCCTGTCCCAACTGTTTCCGTTCGAACGAAACGAGAGAACAATCAAGCCTGATCATAGTTGTTTAATAATGCAGCTCGTTTCTAACAAATGTCAATGTTTATTTTTAGGTATGGTGCTAAAAAAACTTACTGAAAACAGATCCTTCTGGCACTTGTCTTCCCTTGTTCTGGCCGAAGTAGCTTAGAAAATCTAAGAAAATCAAACCATTGTCTTCTGCATGGTATTCTGTTAGATCTAAACTACACAATACATAAACCCTTTCTCGTAGAAGATGTCTTTGCACAGTATATCAAGTGCCAGTTTGAGTGTGGGTAGAGGGAATGTTTCTTTTCCGACTATTCTTATCAGCAGTCTAAGCCTTAAGAGCGTGAGAAACAGGGCGCAAAAAGGGAAGTACCGAAGCATTTGAGATACCCACCTTTGAATGTTAGAAAAAACCATGATAATTATAATAATTTAAGAAGGTTTATGGTATGTTATACTTCTTTATTATGTAAAAAGAGTGTTAGCTAACTGCAACGAAGATCCACCATCTAGAACTAGTGTGTGTCCGTTAATGTAACTGGACATTGACGAAGCAAGAAATAACACTGCTTCTGAAACCTCCTTAGGGTTAGCTAGTCTGCCCATCGCAAGATCTCCTAGAATCTGCTGCTTCAAATTAGGAGATTGCTCAAGAAATGTATCCATCATTCCTCCCGAAACATATGACGGTGCAACCGCGTTGATACGAACGCCTTTTCTAGCATTCTCGATTGCTATATAAAGTAAGCAGAATGTTGTCCAGTAACTGATCTTGCGTACCTGCTGTTTGTACGAGTCCCTTCACGGCGAACTTTGCAGCCGTGTAGTTTCCTACACCTATGAAGGCCCCTTCGGATGCCAGTGAAGTGAGTAAGACAATTGCGCCCCGGGTCGGTTGACGTGATCCAGGCAATACATGGAGGTCCTGTTGAAGCATTGTTTGTAGCGCAATTCGCAGGAATACAAAAGCTCCTATGTTGTGCACCTCAACTTGGACACGATAATCTGCCATCGACATTTCGCTAAGGGGAGTAGACGAAGACGCCCCAAACTAGTTTAGATGGCTTAGTATTGATATTACTCGAACGTCAGTACTTACGCCAGCTGTATTCACACATATGTCAATACGACCTGCCATCTCTTTGACACTAGCAAAAAGTCTTCGAACTTCTTCCTCATTTCTGACGTCCACTTTCATTGCAATATCCCGAAAAGCTACGTCTTCTTTACGGAACTCTTTCGCGAACTGTACAGTTTCTCTGGCCTTCTCGATCATAAGATCTGCACAGACCAGGAATGATACTCTGCAAGAGCTGAATTGAAGTGCAACCGCCTTTCCGATCCCACTGCCTACCAACATCAGTGAATATTCATCAAGATTAGAACTCTGTTTCCCGTACCAGCCCCACAGACCAAAGCTACTCCGCCGATATCCATTTTTCTATTGAAACCACGACCGACGTATGTGTGGAGAGAAAGTCAATTGTGAAGGGAATAAAGAGTAGAAGTTTTGCAGCGCGTGAAATTTTAAGGCAGCGGCGGTGGCGTGATGCATCCGGTGACCAGCATCCACGTATGCGTTGCGGCGTGGTTCATGCAACGCCGCGCAAGTCTGCACGATCATTTATCCACGCGCTGATAGCCGGAGTTCCTGCCTGTTACACTCCCGCACTTGCAGGTTTGGGCTGGAACATGATGTTATGGCCACCGATCGGCCCATCAACCACTGCGTATCAGAAAAGATTGTAGAGACGGACGTTGAGCTGCGCACCTTGTCACGCATATTATGACAGTTATGAGTTGTCGAAGATGTGATTTGTCCAGCTCTGCCACGGATCCCTGTGGTATTTGATGAAAGGCACAGGATCTGGCATGATGATGTGTATTGGAAGGCGTGTGAGAGCCTTTACGAGGCTCTCAGAGGCTGCCAAGGCACTAGCTACGCGCGATCACGTGAGAGATATCAGTGGACTATCGGCTCCGTCCAACAGTATTAATTTAAAAACATGACAAGTCCGAACCGTGATTGAGGCACAGTGCATGTTCGTATGCGAGCCAAGCCAACGCTCCATCCTAGTTTCCATGTAATGTGGTGGTGCAGTTTCGTTAATTAGCTATTGTAATGGGGGCATAACTCACTAGTTGCTTCCTACATGTCCCATACTCAATCCGCGAAGTTCACCGTTCAGCAGTTCACCACATTTTACATCATGTCTCAACAAACCGACACAAAACAAACGCAGTTAGTCGCACTCTGTACAATCATGTTATGCCTTGCCATCATTGCTGTGGCCCTCCGCTTTCTGTCCAACCATGTCTCTCCAAAGCATCGATTTGGCTACGATGACGTGTTTGCTCTTCTTGCACTAGTACGTTAACTATCACTATGGCCATAGAGCGAACTCAAAGGAACTGTCAACCCGCTAACTGAAAATAATAGCCATTTATTATCGGCGAGACTGCTCTCATACTTTAGTAGATTGATCTTGGCCTAGGTCGCCACGCTGCAACTGTTCCAGAAGAGCACTTGTTAAAAGGTCCAAAAATCATCTTCATTGCCGCGTTTCTTTACGACGCAGCCATCTGTCTGCCTAAGTTTTCTGCACTCTTTTTCTACCATCGGATCTTCGGGAACACGTCTCGGCCTTTGGTGTACTGTCTATGGACCGTTGGCACATTGAACGCAATGTGGCTTATCTCCGCTTGGTTGACGACAATATTCGAATGTATTCCAGTGCATGCACTATGGGATCCTGTCGCTCGAGAAAGAGGCGCCCGTTGTTTTGATCAGTGGAGATGGTTTCTAGGAACCGCCATATCAAGTATGATTATTGACTTGATGATACTGATCATGCCTTTGCCTTTCTTGTGGAATCTCCAAGCTTCTTGGAAACGCCGAGCAACGGTGTCAGTGATATTTATTTGTGGATACTGGTAAGTCAGTCTGTAAAATTTCAAGACCAAATACTTACCTGAATCGCGTCGTAGTGTCGTCGTTGTATCGATTGGCCGACTCGTAGCATTGGGCCGTGTCGGCTCAGGACTACTTGAGGACCTCACATGGTCTACCATCCCATACATAGTGTGGGTGCAGTGCGAGGGGCCTATATCTGTGCTATCGGTATCGCTTCCGAACATTGTATACTTGTTCAGGCATGCTCGGGGAAAGGCTGGATGCGGGCAAGACGGCCTGTTTCGGGGCAAAAGGGCGCTACCGATGATCCATCCCTCTATAGAACATCAGCAAGCACTGGGAAATTCATTCGCCTGGAGAATTATACGAATATACGGTCGGAAGGTGGCGTGCAAAGCTAGTCATATGGGCTGATTGAGGCCTCATGATATCGATGTTAGTATAGAGAATCCAATGAATGAGCGCGTAATTGACCATATACGTTCCGAAAAGACTGTATCTAGAGGTACTTCAATCGTAGATAAAATCACGAAACATGCGAGCTCAAGCTCTCCTCCACTCGAAGTTCTTCCAACAGGATTGACTTGATACTTTCAACAAAATCCTGCATTTGTGCCTGGGCATGAAAGACCTCGTTATACACAACAGTCAGATTTAGCTGATCGCGGAATGTCCAGACGAAGCATGTGGCTTGAGGAGTGAGTATCTCGACGCTTACTTCGACAGAGTCGACCTCAATCCCCCATTCATCGGACCCATATATTCGTTCGATCAAGCTCTCCGCTATACCAATGCTGCTAATATCGATGTCGCTCGCAGGTGGAAGATCTTCAGGAAGATTATGTAGCATCTCACTCAAGCCTTTAGCATATTCTCGGTGTCCGTTGATGAAATCTTTCCGTAGACCTCGTTGGTATATTTCGTTATAATGCTTAGCAATTATCTCCCAGCTCTCGGTCGCTTCTACTCTCTCCATCCAGCCGGTGGTATACAGACCACTAGCGTAGGCGGGAGTGGAGTATGGTTATGGAAGATACGGACGGAGACTGAAGCGGACGGTGCTGGTATAATGCTGACTCTTGCGATCGACTGCGGCATGCTGCCAATTTGCAAACGCAAGACTGGCATGTACCGCAGATGTTACGGAAATGTCTCTTTTCTTAGCGGCTTGTACGACACCCTTGGTCAGGGCTGGGCTGAGCCTGACTGCTGCAGAAAGGGTGCCTTGTGGAACGGTGCCTTGCAAGAAGGGAATGCCAACGGCCCCACTTGTGAGACCGAACGTCTCCACACAAGTTTGTCCCAGTGCTTTTTGGGTCGCGCTGGGCGAGTCCGGAATACTCGCCGCATCTTCGACTGCAGGTGCTAGCCTGCTGACTTCTTCACCCCAAGATAAGGTCGCAGGATCTCCCAAGTCCGGTTGGGTCACAAGTCTGAGTAATGCATCGAAGAGCATAACGACCCCAATTCCGTTAGTCCGCCAATGTGCAGTATGTCCAAGAAGCTCCGCGGTCTTGGTGATGAAAGTGATGGTTGCGGATGGCTGGGGCCTTACCGGTAGCGTGCGGACAACATCGGCGGCCGACTCGGCATCGTCCACAACCTTGAAGCTGTTCTCGATCCATTGTTGGAGCTCATGCGGTCCTGGGACGTGGTATATGAGATTTTCTCCCTCGGGGAATGCAGCTATACTTGGATGGAGGAATCGTAAGTGACCCCAAGCCCGGCGCAGTTGTGCCGCAATGGTTCCGGCCAGCCCGCCTTTTGGCACAATAGTCGCAATGGAGTTGATCGCCCAGTGCTCACGAGCAACAGGATGGCCTGCATCTCCAACCATCTTGATAAAAGTCTCGTTTTCGCCAAGCGGACGAGAATACGTGCTCGCCAATGTAGGCTGCCACGGAGCCATAGCGTGTCGAGAGAAAGGGTTTGAAACGAGGCAGATGGGGACTCCGTCCGAAGTTGAAAGTGGAATAGTAATGGCTGGGAATGCTCATGGTGCAGCCATCGCGGCGCAGCTAACATGATATATTGAGGCACAGGTCGTCACCCCTGAGCGATATCAGGTTTCCTTGATGCTTGCTGCAGCTGGGAGGGGTTTAAATGCAGCATAACGGCGAGAGAGTTACGTCGGGGAACCAGTACGTCTCGTCCCGCCCGCTTTGCCCCGCATGACGTGGTCACCCCACCTGGTTCACCGTCGGTGCATGCTTCCTGCAGCTTGGCTATTTACCCGAACGGATCCCCTATCTCGCTTTCTCCGCGTTAGAAAATGCTAACTAGGCTGGAGAGAAAGAAGTTCGTTGATTTTGAAGATTGGAGAGAGTTTCCTTGAGATAATTTACGTGGAGTCAAAGATCATGGATCCGAGTTCGAAAGCAAAACTTAGCCGTCAAGGTGAACCTATCGCAATTATCGGGACTGGTAAGTCTTCAAAACGTTCCTCTACTGAAGCTGCCATTTAAATCAGTTCTTCCAGCTTGCCGTCTTCCAGGTCAAGCCTGTTCCCCAACCAAACTATGGGAGCTCCTCGTCCACAACAAATCTGGGTATGGGAGTGTTCCCAAATCTCGTTATAATGCGAGAGGGTTCTATCACCCGAATTCAGAACGTCCGGGGTCTATTAATTCAGCTGCAGGCTACTTCATCCACGAAGATATCAACGGATTTGAGAACAGCTTTTTCGGAATAAACAACCTCGAGGCATCACCACTCGATCCTCAACAGCGCAAACTTTTGGAAGTCGCCTTCGAGTCTATTGAAGATGCTGGGACAACATTGGAGACGATTCGTGGGTCAAAAACAGGCGTGTTTGTTGGAAATTTCACCAACGACCATTACGTGATGCAGTACCGTGCTGACGCGCGTAATGCCCGGGTTCGCGTAATGCCCCACCAACTTTCAAAAACCGTCCCAACTACCTACCTTCAACACGCGATATCTTAACCACTATGGCTCCAATTGATGACGCAATTGTAGCGTTTAAATTGCAAAGTCCTAATGCAAAATTCTCTCTGCAGGCAATTTCCGATTAGTATGGTGTTGAGCGATCGACGCTGGGGCGGCGCGTACGAGGTGTAACACGCCTAAAACAAGTCAAGGCAGCCGCTCAACAACACTTTAACCCACAACAAGAGTTAGAGCTTTGCGCTTATATTAAAGACTTAACAAAGCAAAAGCTACCTCCTACGCGAGCTATGATCCAAAATTTTGCCAGCAAGGTAGCGAAAACGCGTGTTTCAAACGCCTGGGTAACGCGCTTCATCAACCGAAACAGCAACCATCTCATCTCTAAATGGACCTCTGGTATGGACGCTGTACGTCACCACGCTAATTCAAGGTTCAAATATAACCTATATTTCGAGCTTCTGCATAGTAAAATAGAGGAGTACAACGTCCTGCCCAAGAACAACTACAATATAGACGAAAAAGGCTTCATGATAGGTGTGACCGGACGCTCTAAACGAGTGTTCTCACGACACCAATAGGAGCAAAAAGAGGTAACGTTAGCCCTTCAAGATAGCTCCCGGGAGTGGGTGACGCTTTTGGCAGCAGTTTGTGCTAATGGTGAGGTGTTACCGCCCAGGCTGCTGTACGCCTCAGCCAACAGCACATTACAATCAACATGGGTAGCCGACATTCAAGCTAGTCAACACGGCGTGTTTGTGAGCTCAACACCATCAGGTTGGAGCAATAACGACGTTGGTTTGGCATGGTTGGAGCAGGTATTTGACCGCTGTACAAAGGAGAAAGCTCGCCGTAGGAGAGACTACCGCCTCCTCATCGTCGACGGCCATGGTAGTCACCTGACTGACGACTTCCTCAACTACTGTCTCAACCACCGGATACTCCTCGGTGTTATGCCGCCTCACAGTACCCATACGCTTCAACCGCTTGATGTGGTAATGTTCAAGCCTCTATCAAGCTCCTATACCAAGGCCCTCACTACCCACCTCCAACAAAGCCTCGGGCGAGTCCCAATACGTAAGGGCGACTTCTTCCCGCTGTTTTGGGAAGCCTAGGGTGCCTCGTTCAAGAAGGCTACCGTACTCAAGTCTTTTGAAGCTACTGGTATTTGGCCTATAGATCGAGAGAAAATACTCAAACGCTTCACCGATAAGGCTCCGGATAGAGCCTCACGATCGTCAGCTCTCACCGATAAGAATTGGATCCATATGGAGCGCCTTGTACAAGCTGCAGTTACCGACACTAGCGCAGAGGAGTCGAAGCAGCTCTCTCAATCAGTACACTATCTCCATGTACAAAATGAGCTGCTTCACCATGAAAACCAGGGCTTGAAGACTGCCCTTACTACTCACAAGAAGCACAAGAAGAAGGGCTCTGTCCTTGACCTCCAGCAGCGCAAGGAGTATCATAGTAGAGCTATCATGTGGTCGCCGCGGAAGATCCGGGAGGCAATGGCTCGTAAAGTGGTCAAGCAGCGTACGAAGAAGGAGCTAGAGTTGCAAAAAGCAAACACTAAGGAGCTTAAGGCAGCTGCTACTTTGTACAACAAAAAAATCGCGGAGGAGAAGCGTGTAGCGCGGGAGAAGCTCAAGGTTGAGCGCGATCGTGAGAAGGCTGAAAAGGCAGCTATCGCGGCGGCCAAAAAAGCAGAACTCAACACCAGAAAAGAGCTTCAGACTGCCCAATCTAGTAAGCGCAAGGCCTCACGAGTATCCTCATCTAAGGATAAGCCCCAGAAACGTATGCGCGTTGCTGCAGCTCGCGCGGCGTTACCTGAAGCTGCACCAGCTGCTCCACCCAAGGTGAACCGCCGCGGCCGCAGCATCAACGTTCCATCTAAATATAGATAAAACAAGTTGTACAATAGCCTCATTACAATCGCTCTACTAAAAAATCTCGTGATAATAGCTATTGTACGTGTTGTTATAGGCTCAAGTTTGTGGTGGTGAGCATGTTGGTTGGTAGGGCATTACGCGAACCCGGGCATTACCGTGTTGGCGCGCGTAGCGCCTCCATTCGCGTAACGCCCCACTAAGCAGCATCGCGGCCTTTGCAAAGATAAGGCTGTACAGCCACCCACAGTAGCTATTATCACGATAGATTATGGTGGAATAGACTATTAATACATGCAATTAACTTGGGCTACTTGAATTTTGATGGGAGGCGGACGCTGCGGCCGCGCGTAGTCACCTTAGGGGATGGCTCTGGTGCGGCCAATGCGGCTTCCTCACCACTTGCAGCCTCCACAACACGCGCCTTGCTTCGATTTTTTGGGATTTTTTGTTTTGAAGCTGGCCTCTTGCCTCTTTGGACCAATTGTAGAGATTTTCTAGCGTTTGCGGCGTCTTTTTCTTGTTGTTTGCTTGCCCGGGACGCTTGAAGTTCCGCAGCCCTTGTAGCCCTCTCCTTCTCTCTTGTCTTCTTAACCCTTTGTCGCTCTGCCTTTGCTTCTTCTTGCTGCTGCTTTTTATACAAGGTTGTAGCTTCTTTTAGCTGTCTTGCCTCTGTCTTCTGTAATTTTTCTAACTTTGCATCTCTCTGTTTCACGACTTCGCGCGCGCGTGCTTCTCTTACTTTCCTAGGACTCTAGAACACCGCACTACTATGATATTCTTGACGCTGCTGCAAGTCTAAGACCTTACTCTTCTTCTTGTGTTTCTTTTTGACTGTAAGAGCGTCGCGTAAGCCTTCATTTTCGTGGTGTAGTAGCTCGTTCTGCACCTGCAGCGAATGAAGTGATGAACTCAACCGCTGCAACTCTGTTGCGGCTGTATCCTTCACAGCAACATCAAACAATTGACGGAGCTGTCTCCAAGTACTCCTATCACCCTCTAGGTCTGGGGTTGGGCTCTTATCTTGCTCCGAAGTTGTGCTTTTGAAGCGTTTTAAGATAGCGTCTGCATTGGCGGGAATGATGCCTGTAGCTTCAAAAGACTTGCGCACAGTTTCCTCCTTAAAGGTGGACATCCAGGCAGCCCAGAATATTGGAAAGAAGTCGCCTTTCTTAACTCCAATAAGGCCCTGGGAGCGGTGAAGGTGCAGTGTAAGTTCCTTCGAATAGGAAGTCGAGAGCGGCGAGAACAACACCACATCAAGTGGCTGAAGGCTGTGAGTTGAATAAGAGGGAAAGACAGCGAGAAGGATCTTATTAGCGTTGCAATAATTAATAAAATCCATGGTGAGATGAGATGCGTGGCCATTAAGGATGAGGAGGCGCCACCTCCGCCGCGCTTTCTTCTTCGTGCTTCAGTCAAACACCTGCTCAAGCCATGCTAGCCCGAGGTCATTGTTTGACCATCCGGAGGGTGAATTGGCAAAGAAAACCTGGTGTTTTCCTGCCTCCACGTCCTCTAACCATGAGCTTTGAAGCCCCTGTTTTCCTTCGTAGATAACAGCCGAAGGCAGCGCCTCCCCATCAGCACAAACACAAGCTATAACCGTAATCCATTCACGGGAGCCATCCTGGAGTGCAGCTGTACGTTCCTTACGCTCCCACACTGCCTTGGAAAATACTCGTTTTGAGCGCGCTGTAATGCCGATGAGGAAGCCTTTTTCGTCCATATTGTACACGTCCTCCGCGTCAACGTCGTACTCTCGCATCTTGCTATGAAGTAGATCAAAGTACAGGCGGTATTTATCCTCAGTGTCAGCTTTGTGACGATTGCGATCTATTCCAGTTGTCCATTTGGATGTAAGATTGGTTTTGTTTCGCGTCAGAAATCGCGAAACCCAGGCCTTCGAGACTGCTGATTCCGCCACAGAAGACGCGAAATTCTGTATCATTTCGCGCGTAGGAGGTAGCCCTTGCTCTGTTAAGCCTTCAATGTATCGTACAAGCTCCTCCTCTTGTCGTGGGTTGAGTTTTCGTTGATTCAGTGCCTTGGTTGCACGCGTAGCCTGCAACCCCTGGTGCCTCCGCCGCAGTGTAGAATGTTCTAGGTCGAACTGATCGGCGACTTTTCTATATGAAAAAGATGCGCCTTCTTCGCGCGATTCGATGTTTTCGATCGCAGCTTGAATCGGTTCCATATTAATGGAGTTATCGCGTGTCGAAGTATGGTGAAGGATTGTTGTTTTGATGTTGGTGAGGCGTTACGCGAATGGAGGCGCTACGCGCGCCAACACGGTACCGTGTCCGTGCACCCAATGCACGGATTCAGCCAATGCACGCCGAACACCATAAACGCTCTATTAGAAATAAGGCTGTAGAGCCACCTACAATTAATATTATCACAAGATATTCTAGTAGAGTACTATATTGATACTTGCGATCAACTTGTGCTACTTATATTTATCTGGAAGCTTGACGTTGCGGCCGCTACGCGTTAGAATAGCTGGGGCAGCAGATACGCCCTCTAAGGCCTCCGCAGCATCTCTAGTATCAACGCTGCGTTTGTAACGCTTTTTGCTCTGTAGAGATAGCTGCGGAGCCTTTCTTTTACCCTTTTGTAAAAATTGTAGAGCTTTTGTAGCGTCGCGAGCCTCCTTCTGGCGAGCGCGCTCTGCTGCCTTTTCTGCCATCTCCTTCTCCTTCGCTACCTTAGCTGCCTCCCGCGCCACACGCTTCTCCTCTGCAATTTTCTCCTTGTACAGCTTAGCTGCCTTCCTTAGCTCTGCTGTCTCTGCTTTTTGAAGTTGCTGTTCCTGATTTTCCTGCTCCTTGATTGACTGACGAACACGTGCCTCCTTTACCTTCCTTGGTGACCAGAAAATAGCCCCACCATGATACTCCTGGCGCTGTTGAAGGTCTAGAGCTTTGCTCTTCTTCTTACGCTTCTTCTTAATAGATAGAGCCTGCTTAAGCCTATCTATCTTATGGTTGATTAGGTCATTTTGGACAGATAGGTGGTGGAGCGATTGACGAAGCTTCTGTGTATTCTTACTGCTCTGATCGCTTACTACAGAGCGTACAAGCCTATCCATCTTTCTCCAATCATGATCGCTAAGTGATGATATAGAGTTTTCTCTTGATTCTTGAGTTTTGGTGAATCTATCAAGGATAGGATTAGGATTAGGAGGTGATATGCCTGTTGCTCTAAAAGAGCTAAGGATTGTTGATTCCTTAAAGGAGGTCTCCTACGCCTTCTAGAATAGTGGGAAGAAGTCGCCTTTAGTGATAGAAAGGAGACCTTGGCTTGTTTGAAGGTAGTTTGATAGTTCTACTGAGTAGGCGGTTGATAGAGGCTTGAACATCGCTACATCGAGTGGCTGAAGCGTATGAGTTGAATGAGGAGGTAGGATAGCAAGGAGAATCTTGTTCTGATCACAGTAGTCGATAAAATCCATAGTGATATGGGATCCGTGGCCATCCAGGATCAGGAGTCGATAGGATCGTCGGGTCTTCTCTCTTGTACAGCGATCAAACACCTGCTCAAGCCAGGCAAGTCCAATATCGTTGTTCGTCCAGCTAGAGGGTGATGAGGTGATAAATACTAGGTGTTCTCCTGCCTGGATATCGTCTACCCAGCTTGATTGAATGCCCTTGTTGGCAGCCTCATAGATAAGGCTTGGAGGCAGAGCAGATCCATCAGCGCATATACATGCTAGGAGCGTAATCCATGCACGATTTCCATCCTGGATTGATGCCCTAACCTCCTTCTTCTCCCACATTCGTCTACTAAATATCCTCTTTGATCTACCAATAATGCCGATTAGGAAGCCTTTCTCGTCCATATTGTAGGTATGACGAGGATCTATCTGATATTGCTCAATCTTGCTGTGTAGAAGATGAAAGTAGAGGCGATATTTATCCTCTGAATCAGCTTTGTGGCGATTGCTGTCCATGCCAACTGTCCATTGTGATATGAGATGAATGCTGTGTCGGTTGATAAAGCGGGTAACCCAGCTCTCCCTGACTAGCTCCTTAGCTATTGTTGATGCAAAATTTCGTATCATCTCTCTTGTAGGAGGTATATGTCTCTCTGTAAGTCGTTTGATATATCGCACAAGCTCCTGCTCTTGCTATGGGTTGAGCTTTTGTTGATTGTTTGCAGTAGCTGCACGCGACGCTGTAACACCTCGGTGTCTTCGCGATAGTGTACTGCGATCGACACCACGTCTAGTAGCAATTTCTGTATATGAGAAATCTTCTCCTGGCTCTCGCGATTCGATTTCATCAATTGCAGCCTGAATAGGGTCCATAGTGGTGGAGTTGTCGCGTGTTGAAGATTAGGGGGTTTTGACGTGTTTGGTGTTCGGCGTGCATTGGCTGAATCCGTGCATTGGGTGCACGGACACGGTACGCGCGTCAGCACGGTACAAGGATCCTGAGAATTTCACGCGACATAGTGCCATCGGCTCCGACCCTGCACTCCTCTCGAACCGAATTACTCATACTTTCGATCTACGTGGTCCGTCTGTTGTTCTTGATACTGCATGTTCGTCCTCACTGTACGCGATGCATGTTGCATGTCTCTCGTTAGAAGCACAAGAGTGCGATGCAGCTCTTGTAGCCAGTGCCAACCTGATCCAATCACCCGAACAGCAACTCATCGCGGTCAAGGCAGGAATTCTCTCCCCTGACGGCAAATGTCACACTTTCGACCCCGCGGCAAATGAATATGCAGAGCCGAAGGGGTTGTGTCACTCTACTTGAAGAGGTTGAGTGACGCCATCCGTGATGGTGATTCAGTGCGAGCGGTAATCCTTGGAACAGCTACCAATGCGTAAGTTCAACTTGACAGAACAATGTCTATTGTATTGTTAACAGATCTTTTCTAGAAACGGTAAAACGCCCGGTATTTCACACCCAAGGATAGATGGACAAGAAGCCGTCATACGTTTGGCTTATCAACGCGCGGGCTTATCTCCAGAAGATACGCCTTATGTCGAGGTCAGTACTTCGTCAAAAATAGCTACAGTTCCCGGAGTTTAGATAGTCAGTACTAACGGATTTTTAGACTCATGGAACAGGAACAAATAGTTCATGCCCATACGAAACAACATCAATGGCGTTATAATTCAGCACTATCGCGCCATCGTGATAGTGTCGGGAGTATCTTGTCCTTGCTAGGATCGCTCTTTCTGGCCGGATATGATAACATACGTTATGTTGACGCATGTTCAGGTCTTCAAAACCGGTATGCTCGCCCGAAGCTACTACATAACCTTCCTCCATACCCGTGGAACTACGAAGAATCTATATCATGTAAATTGCCTCGCGCGGTTATCGAGTTCAAGAATCGCAAATACGCTAGACATGGCCTTCTAGGGTCGGAGATACCAGGCGGAAGTAGGCCGACTCGCGCTTGGCGAAATATCTTGGACGTCCATGAGGTACCTTGGTTGAAACATCACCGGCTTGGTCCATCTATTGTATTCCCAGCTGCGGCGTACATTGCCATGGCCGTTGAAGCAGTGTTCCAGGTTACCGATATGGACCTACAGTCTCAACCGGTGATAGAATTACGACGAGTCAATTAATTGAAAGCTCTAGATCTGGAAGAAGAACGACGGTCACGAATTGAGATATTAACGGAATTGCGGCCATCTATGCTCACATCCGTTCGACCCTCGGAGAAATGGTGGGATTTTAGTGTGACTTCACTCCCAGAGAATGGTCCACCAACCATGCATGCAAACGCGATGATTTCTATCACTTCAGAGCGGTGTATAACGCGTTCATCTGGACCAACACCCAGCGCCATGGAGCTGCAGAGCCCACGTATGTGGTATTCGAAGTTTGGCAAGGAGGGACTAAACTGGGGACCAGAGTTCGCGGTCATACAGACCATTCACGTGGACAGAGAAAAGAAAGCTTTGTTTGCCACTGCAGGTACCAAACTTCGTCGAGGAGACAAATCACCCTTGGATGGTAGTTTCCAGTACGTAGCACACCCCACCAGTATTGATGGTATGCTCCAGACAGCTTTCATTGCCACCACTGCGGGATGTGTCGGAGCTCTACGAGCCACTGTTCCCGTTTCCATGGATTCGATTCGGATTTCCTGCAATGCTTTGAAAGACAGTTTCTCAGAGTCCAACTGGAATTATGATGCGACGGCAACCAAAATCGGATTTAGAACGTTCTCGATCGATGCGGAACTACGCAGCTCTTCTAACGACATATTGATGCGTATGAATAAGGTACGCTGCGTTCCTTACCTAGGAATTGCCCAGCGTAGTGCTCAATCTTCTCGTCAGCTTTTAGCACGCGTTGTATGGAAGCCAGATATTTCTGCACCGCAGTTGAAGGAGTACCAGCAAATACAGAAATACTTTGACTGGTACATCTCTGGATTGGAGCAGGATGTGTCAGAAGGAGAACGGCTGACCGGTGCTTTATTGGATCTTGCAGCACACAAATACCCGAATAGGGATATCCTACATGTTGGACAAAATCCCGACTTCATCAAAGCTGCCAAACGTATACTATCCGTCGATTCGTCGTTGCGGAGATGCGCTTCATTCCATACTGGAACTTTTGACAGTACTGGTAGTCTAAGGATTATCGACCAGCTCGATGAGCTTTCCAAGATGGCATATCCACGATCAGACCAGACGTTTAACCTTGTACTGAGCGAGATTGTATGAGAATTTATCTCGACATAGGAATTTGAAGCTAACATTTCACAGGACATTGACGCGACAGCGCACCCCTGCCTCGCATCATCAGCGTTGATAATCCGCATCGGAGGTGCGTCACGGAACACATCAACAGAAGCGAAATGGATATGGCGAACTGCAGCACCAATGGCCCTTCATCAATCTCAAAACTCAGCCATGGTGCTTATTGTGAGTCGGTCTAGAAATGCTTCGCCCGTGGAGCGATCAATCATATCGCAGCTGGCCGATCAACTGTGCCTGTCAGCATCGATAATGAATATTGACGAGGCAAGTTCGAGTAATATAAGCGCTCGATCGATCGTCATATGCACACTTGAACTCCAGGACCCTTTCCTGGTTCACATGAGTGGAAGCGAAGCAGCTGCTCTCAAAGTCATTACCGACAATGCGGCAACAGTTGTTTGGCTCACGCATGCAGGTATATTGAAGGGAAAGAACCCCGATTTTACTCCGGTACTTGGACTTAGCCGTGCGGTGATGCTGGAGCAGCCTTCCCTCCGTTTTTCCGTCCTGGACGTCGAAGACCCAAAACACAGCCCACTACAAACGGCTCGCAACGTTTCTTTTATCCTAAGTCAGCTACTTCACGAATCGGACCCGGACTTGGAGTATGTAGAAAGCGAAGGTGTCATGCATGTTTCGCGATGGGAACCGGAAGAGCAACTGAATGATACATTCATGTCGAAGCAAGCTGATCGAACAGTAGAGATGGCCTTGAAAGATACCGGTAATTGTTCTTTGCAAATTCAGCGTCCAGGCCAGTTTGACACGATCTATTTCAAAGCAAATGAGTTCCGAGATGTTTTACCGGATGATTATGTGGAGATCGACGTCAAGAGTGTTGGCTTGAATGCTAAAGTGAGTCCAGTAGTTGGTATCAACGATGGTACACTAGCTAATCCCTGATAGGATTTATATGTGCTGGGTGGCAAGGTTGATACTAAGAATGTGACCTGCTCGTGCGAATGTGCTGGCGTATTAATTTCCCGTGGAACCAAGGTACAAGGACTGGAGGTTGGAGACAGAGTAGTTTGTTTGGCCCCTGGACATTTTGCTACACGTGAAAGAGTCCCATACTGGTCTGTGTGCAAGCTTCAAGATGCTGAGCGCTTCACGGTAAGTGATGTTTCCAGCACAAGCAGCTAGTTCTAACATGCTGCTCAGATTGCCTCGAGTATTCCGGTCGTCTTTTCTACTGCACTCTATGCTTTGAAGTACAAAGCAAGTCTCCAACCAGGGGAGACGATCCTCATTCATTCTGCTGCAGGCGGAGTCGGAATAGCGGCTATACAGCTCGCACGACATCTCCGTGCGGATATCTACTGCACTGTGGGCAGTGAAGCTAAGAAAGCCTTCTTAGTCGAATCATTCGGCATACCGGCCGATCACATATTCAACTCACGAGATTTTTCCTTCCTTCCAGCAATCCTACATGCAACTTCCGGTCAAGGCGTAGATGTAGTCTTGAACTCTCTTACCGGAGAATTGCTCCACAACAGCGTCGATGCATGTGCGGAATTCGGCCGATTCGTTGAGATAGGAAAGCGTGATATACTAGACCACGGAAGCCGGGACATGATTTCATTCGCCCGAAACATCTCTTTCATGGCGTTCGACCTCGCAGACATTTTCTACTCGAAGAGACAGTCCCATCATCGGTTATGGCATAACCTCTTAGGGGAAAGCATGAATCTCATCCGCACAGGTATGGCTAAGCCCTGTTCACCTCTCAGAGTATTTGAGGCTGGATATGTGGCAGACGCCTATAAATACTTCGCGCTAGGGACACGAACTGGTAAGGTCGCTGTATCCTTTGAAGATGACACCAACATGATCAACATGTTGCCGAGCCCATACCAGACTCAGTTCCATGGAAAGAAGACCTATCTAATGGTCGGATGCCTAGGAGGGTTGGGCCGTAGTATCCTAAAATGGATGTTCACACGTGGAGCGCGGAGCTTCGTCTTCCTGGGCCGATCTGGGACCGATAAGCCAGTGGCCAAAGACCTCGTAGACGACCTCAAGAAAGCAGGAGCGAGGTTTGAAATCGTCAGAGGCGACGTGAGCAACTATCATGACGTCGAAAAAGCAGTGGAAAGTGCAGATTCTCCGCTAGGAGGCGTCGTGCAGGCCGCGATGGGACTACACGAAGCACTATGGACCGCCATGTCGAACGACGCCTGGAATGCGAGCATAAGACCCAAAATAGACGGAACTTGGAATCTGCATAACGCGCTTCGTCACCAAAAGCGGGATAGCGAATTAGATTTCTTCCTCATGACCTCCTCGATATCCGGAACAGTGGGTACTGCAACCGAAAGCAACTATTGCGCTGCCAATGCATTCCTCGACGCATTCGCGCGCTATAGGAACGCGCAGGGCCTTCTAGGTGTTTCTGTTGGGTTGGGAATGATCTCCGAAGTTGGATATCTGCATGAGCACCCCGACATCGAGAAGCTTTTGAAACGGAAGGGCATCCACTCTATCAATGAAGACGAGTTACTCCAGATCATTGATCTAGCAATAGCAAACCAGAATCTCGACATGTGGCAGCCACGATACGACTCACTATCTAATGCGCATCTTCTGACGGGCATTGAGTTCATTGGGCTACAGGAGCAGCGCGACCAAGGTTTCGAAGGCGACAACCACGTGCTTGCAGATCCGCGTGCATCTCTATACTCTGCTGCTTTTGCCCGCGAAGGAAGTTCTTCGGCCCTACAGACCTCGTTGACGAAGCGTCAGTTTCCAGAGGAGATCGTGAAAGCTTTGAAAGACAGGACTTCAGACTCACTGTTTGAAGCCGTGTCAGCTGTCATCAGCAAGAAGATTTCAAATCTGATCTTGCTACCGCTCAAGAAGCTTCGGCTAGATAAGATGTTAGGCGAGTTCGGTCTCGACTCTATGCTCGCAGCCGAGTTTCGCACCTTTGTTTACCACACCTTAGAGGTCGATGTACCTTTCATGACGCTGCTAGACAAAGGCGCAACCGTGAACGATATTGCGCGACTTATCAGCGAGCAAATAGAAGCCAAATCGGAAAAATGAATGTGAGGGTCTTTGATTCCGGAGAGCACCATCCATTCCAAAAAGGAGGGCTGTTTTTGGACAGAGAATAGGAAACAAAGCGAGTTGCTTAATACTGTAGTTCTTATTTTAGATTATAAAATCCCTCTACTCGCGAAAAGCCTAGGACGGAGCTATGTAAATCTATCAAGAATTGGTTCAGACCGCAACATCTTGACCAAACTTCATATACGGTGAAATCAACCAGTCTAAGCCTCCGTTTCAGTAGATACCTTGGTGTTCATGCACCTCTCCTGTCTTCTCCGACGTCTCTCAACGTTCATCTCCTGTCTCTCTCTCATGCGGGCTCTCTCTTTGTCATAACTTCGATATTCCTCTTCGGTCCACGATAGGTTCTCAGTTTCGACCAATTCCAAACTTCCTGATGCGCAAACTCGATATACCACACGTGTTCCAGGCTCAGCTCGATTGTGCACTTCCCACTCAATCTTATCGATGGTAACATCCCGAAAGAAGTTTGTAAGAAACGTCACGATCTCTTTGAAACCGGCTCCATCGTCGGTGAGGGAGATATCGTAGCTGTGGCTCGAAAGACGTAAACGCTTGAAGGACCCGTGAAGTTGCATAGCTTTCGCGTACTCTTGGCATGCATCTTTAACTTTCTCTTGATAGGATGAAAATCTGGTGGCTGCGTATTCATCCAAATACATCACGTTCCCGACGTACAGGGTGATATCCCGGATGGTGGGAGTTTTCATCAGCGCTTTCCTCTCAATCTCCATTTCCTGCATAGTGTAACCGTCCCAAAACCACTCTGCTTTTCTGGAAAACTGAGAAAGTGCCTCGCTGAATAGTACTTTGTTGGCTAGTAACCAGGTTGGGTAAGGGCCTTGCATTCTCTCGGGATATCCGAATCTTTTCCGGCTGATAGTCATCGAATGGTAGCCCTCGTACCGTAAATCGGTTAGCATGCCGTGAAAAGACGTACGAATGCATGGGTATGTTCGCCAGTAGTGGTGATATATCGAGTCTCGAATTTCGCGCGGGAGATCGAAGAAGGTGACGGGCGAGCTCGGCCCTGGGGTGGTTTCCACCTCAACCACGTTTGTTATTGGTTCATTATGCGCATGGAGTTGGTCTCGTTCGGTAATGACACGGGTAGATTTGGTCTCAGCTGGTGCATCGTGTTTCGCCAGGTTGCTAGCCATAGCGAAAGGGTGCGGGGATATAAGAGTCGCTATCGTAACGAGTGGTTTCTGGGTTCCAAGGCTGTTAGATGATGTCGTTGCTGAAAACGACTGTTCAGTAGAATAAGTAGTCGCGGAAATTTCTAGGCTGCAATGCTGTGCGCCGGCTGGCAAGCGAATTTCGCTGACGCAGGCGGTCCCGAGGTCCCGAGGTCCCGAGGTCCGCCACCTTTCATGACATTGCTGAAGACTCGGAATGTGCGATTACGATTATCTCTAGACAATCATTGAGCAAGCAGAGTCTAAAAATAGACACATTGTATGGTAAGATGGGCTTCCAAGGCCAAGTAGTCTGTGAGAGGTCACGTGTAGAATGTCACCACATCCATGTGATCAATGCACGTCCCAACTCATGCGTCATACCTGCATCATCGTAGAATCTCAGCTACATCTGTGTAACGTTTAAATCGTCTAAACTATTATTTTAACATATTGTATCATTGAATCGTGAGATCAGTGCTAAATGTTAGCCCCCTACCCTAGGTGAACTTCTTGATCCAACCAGCGTCTCTCTTCGGCAGTTGCACAGCATTCCTCTTTCTCTTGCTCGTACCTTCCGGAGTCGCCGCAGTGATGTTTCCGCAATCGGGAGTCTGCAATTGCTGGCCGAAGACATCCGCAGCCCAGATCAAGACCCCGTTTGTCCAGCCGAACCCCTCAACAACCGTATACTCCCCTCCGCCGCCTGCTGCGTCTGTAGCGCTGTCTGCATATTTCTCGAACATGGTTCCGTTACCTTGGGCGCCCTCGATGGGTGGAAAGTCGGGGGTCGCGCCTCCGGTTGCGCGCCATGTGCAGAACGAAGAGTCTAGGTAGCGTTGGGCAAGCTGTGTGGCTAAATCTTGGGTCCAGATGTAGTCTTCGGTGGCCTGGGTACTGTCGCTTTCACTCTCAGAATCGAGTGGTGTGTTGAGTAGACCTTGAATGATGATATACTGGAGTGGAGGCCACACGTTTGGCTCGTCCCACTGCTGGCCCGTGGCGAGGTTTGTGGCCGCGATCGCGCCATCCCTGTCCTCAAGAAGCTGTTCGATTCGCGCGTAGGCTCGGCGGACTGCAGTGGGGTCATTCTTGATGGATGCAGGCGCTGCACCTGTCCAGAATGGGTAGAATTGCGCTGCCGACAGCCACACTTGTTGTCCTTGAGGCGCACCGGGCGTATCATCGGTAACTGTCGTGTTATCGGCTTGAACGTAGATGTTCTTCGCACCCGCCGTGAGGTTGTAGTCAAAATAGCTGTAATGCTCAGCATCCCATAGCAATGCAGTCATAGCCTCGCTTCTCTCTGCTGCACGAGTTGCCCATGTCTTCGCGGCAGTATGATTCCCCCCACGGCGGTGAAACTCCGCAATGGTAATCTCATTATAGTAGAGGATCGAGTTCAGTTCAACAGGGAGGATGTTGACTGTGTTCAAAGATCGCAAGGGGAAGTACGTATCGGTGACCGCGTCAGCGGGGTTCTTGAGCCAGCGCGCTGAGTAGTCCCACCCACTTTCGGCGCCAGACGCCAGGTTGGAATAGAGTTGTGCCATCTCCGTCTCATTAAGAGGGTGAGTTGCGTTGAATGCTTCACCGGCTTCGTTGATGTATGTCTCATTGTTGGCAGTGACATAGTCTTCATAGTAGGACTCTGGACGGGGTTGCGAGTTGGACACAGCGTAGTGATTGAGCGAGTAGTTTCGACCGGCGCGCTCCACAGTCACGGTGCGGTTCTGGACCCAGAAATCGTATTCTTTCTCCAACAGCGGCAGTGCGCGTTCTAGAATGGTGGCATTCTGTGTGTACTCGACGTAGATACGGACCATCTGGGCGAGGAGAGGCGGCTGCGAGCGGTTTAGATAGTACCGCCGGGCGCCATTTGGCACAAAACCAAAGTCCTCGACGAAGTCCAAAAAGTTCTCGATAACATTTTCCGCGATCTGCGTAAAAGATCCTTTTGTTCGCAGGAGGCCCTCAATGATCCAGAATGAGTCCCAGTAGTATGGCTCTCGGAAGCGGCCTCCTGCAACTACAAAAGTGCGGTTGATTGGGATGAAGGAGTTCACACACCCAGAGCAGTTCGATGCACCCACATAGCGCCTGGTCAAGTCGGGCCAGATATCGATGACTTGAGATACGAAATTGGCGACCGTAGAGCTGTTGACGGAATCTAAGAAATCAGGCTGCGTCTCTAGCTCGTCGGTGGGCACGGGCTCTAGCTCGGATCCAGCCTCGCCAAAATACTCTTGCAGGAAGTCATTGAGGGCGGAGTTATTCTGGATCGGCTTCTCGAGCTCGTTGAAGGCCGCCACAACCTCATCGAGTGGTCGTAGGGTCGGCCTGTGCATTGATTAGATTGGGGGCTTGTATGCTTATTGGCTGTACTCACAGGTCGACAAAAGTTTTGGAGTCCTCGAACGGGCGGGCCAACTCGATCTCACGTAGGATGTCTCCGTAGCAGTAGATGGGCGAGTCGCACGGCGCAATGACGGAGCCATTCTCGTACAGGGCTGAGGCCAATGGCACGAGCAAGGCGGCGATAGCCCACGAAGCCAGGAAAGCTCTCATGATGGTGGCGGGTGATGGTGGAGGGAGACAGTCCGAGGAGTCGCACGCGGTCATCAGCACATGGGTAGTGCGGTACCTTTATGCTGCCCAGGTTGCAACCCCATGGGCACAAAGAAACTAGGTTCTCCGCCGGTGCCGAATGGCCGCGGTGAATCCAAGAGTACGTAGGTGGCTGAGTTGCCGGGCGGGGGAGGGCGTGAGCGGGACTTGGCATGCTTACTGGATTGAGGTTCTCGTGGGAAACGGTGATGGTAATTCGTCTTGTACCTCGTAAAGTTTGGACGCACGGTGCCTGTGTTCGTTCGTATCCCCGCAAAATGGCTTTTGCGGCTGGTCTTAGCGTAATACCATGCCGTTGGCTGATCTCGTGCTGCCCATGTGTCGCTGAGCTGGCCAATGGACATCCGGGAAAGGAGTCTCGCCATTTTGGATCTTTCATGACTTTCACCGGCGGTGTTGGCGGTGAGGGCCGAGGTCGATTGCGGTGGCAGTGGTTGCATTGTTCCGCTTGTTGGTTCCACCTGCCTAAACGGGCTAGGCTGACAGCCTTCACACACGCTGCTTGACCTCGGAACCTTGGAACCTCGCGGTGGGTATTCGGGGTTTAGCCACACCCAATCAACGCAGCCTGTCATTGTTGGTTGAGACCATGTATAATCTTTCTAACTGAATTGCATGGTTTCAACAGAATGTGAATTTTCTGCAGAAATGCTCATAGTCTGGTGTTAGAGGAGCTTTCGTCAGTCTAATATGGCCTCAGCCTCACGCTCTCTCACATCTAAAATCACTGCCACAAGAGAAGCTGCATTGAACCTGAAGCTGTAAAGGTGTTACATAAACATTGCAAGAATTTCTTCCGTAGATTAGTATTGGCTACGCTTGTTGGGCTCAACATCGACCTCATACAATCTCTAAACAGTGGCTAATGCACGAGTAATAAACGTCCTCAACCTTCACATTTGAAAGGGGATCGCCTAGGAAGGCAGGTTCCAGATAAAGAATGTGATGAATTCGATGAGGTCTATCTACAGCGAGAGCGGAGCAACTCTATATACTCCTCGCCGGGCGGCTATCGGTGCTCTACCGGAGGCCTGAAGCGTTTGTAGCCGCGGGCAATATATCGTCAATATACCGAGCCAGCGAGCCTGCGGAGCTCACCCGGAGGAGTGCGGAGCTCACCCGGGCGCTGTGTGTCAGCTCCGAGATCCACCGAGGTCCTACGACCGAGGCAACCCATAGGGCTTCCAGCCCATTACAACATTCGACATAAGAGGGGCCCACACCTACTACAACCCGATTCGGTATCCAGATACTTTTGCTGGCCTCCTCGATAAGTGTGCTCGCAGTCCATTCCGGCTTGCTGAGGAAGGGATTATGACCCGCGTCGACCTTGATGAGGTTATCGATCTTGTGGGGCCCACTCGCCTTGGCGGAATCAACCAGATACTGTGCAGCTGCAACAGTAGTCGGCACATCCGCAGTGCAGAGTATGTAGGTGGTCGGAATATGGCGCCAAGCAGCATGTGTGGTCGTGCTCCAGAAAGACGCAAAACTCTGAGGCTGCAGATCTTTCGCCAGTTCCGCTACAGTGCTATCGTCCAAGTCCTGGTAGAACATGGCTTTCGCATCTTCCGGCCGCACTGTGATGATTCCGGCCTACATGAGAAGGGAGTCAGTAATCGAATGCGAGTTTCTATATGTTTTGGATTGTCTTACCTCGAGGTCGGTCTTCATTTCAGGCACCATATTTTCACGAGTACCACGAGGGGAATGCTGGAATCCCTCGGGCACAAGAAAAGCAACGACGTAGATGAGTCGCACAACACCACCCTTCAAAGCTTTTGACGCACGCGACTCTTTGTCCAGGCCGTCCAGAGCGGTGCCGCCTGTCATGCCACTGAAACTATGCATAACCACGACGACATCGCGCTCCTTCTTGACGAGGTCTGAGACGATGTTGCGAATAATCTCCACGTCTGCGGACCAGTCGGGGGTCGGAGGGCTAGATCCACTGGATGGAAGTGCAGGTGCAAAAGACTCGTAGTCGGCTTTGGTGAGTTCCCCGATGAGTCGGTCCTAGCACTGCGGCGTGTGCCAGGCACCGTGAAGGAGTACAAAGACTGGCTTAGACATGGCGAAGTGAGCAAGTTGAACGTGAGAGGGAAGACGTGAGATTAGACAGCGGGTTCGAGGATTGGGATCGCAGGTGGGGAAAGGGTGGACTTGTACTAAGAAGGAGCCACTCAGATATCGACGGAGATAAAGTCGGACTGCGGTAGATTCTCCTACCTACCTAACTTAAAAGTGACGACTGAGCTAGCAAGGAACGAACTCCATCGATCTGTTCGCTAATCTCAGTCCGCAAACGGAGATTTTACCTTGAACGACAAAACAAAAAAGCACGCAGTAGAGTGTGTAGCCCATGCTGGAGCGGACCCTTTTCATATTGTGCATACTAGGTTGTTGCGAATGATATCTGTTGCGTTTGATATTAGTGGGTAGTCAACATAGTCAACAATGACTGCACGACTCTAGTTGATCAATCGTGCATACTAGGTTTGGTGATAACATGTCATAATTCAGAGTCCCTAGTCGGAGCTGGCCAAAACTTCGGAGCGCGGATGGACTAGCGGCATGAGTACAAAGGTTTACTCAATAGAAGAGTTGCTGGTACTCACTCGGTATGAAGCTCCAGAAGCCTGGAATATCGATTGGCTGACCTGGTTGCTGGGTGAGATTCGAGATGCCTCCGTTTGCCCCAAAGCCTTCTTTCACCGGTTCTAAACTCACCTTTACTTCAGCAGTTCTGCCCCGCTCACTACACCGCTTCCACCCTCTGCCCTCTTACCCTTTGCTATATAAGCCCCTCCAGTTCTCTCTCTCCTCTACCTCCCACCTTCTACATCCTTCCCCAACCCGCAGCCTCAACCGACAAGAACTCAACTACACTTTCTCCAATCTCTCCATCTTCAACACCATGAAGCTCCTCGTCATCTTCGGCACCCTCCTCGCCATCGCCACCGCGGCCCCGGCTGAAACTTCCGCTGGCGCTCCCGCTCCGGTCGACAACGTGAAGCCGGTCGTTGACGAGGGCGCCAATGGCTTCGCCAACATGGACTGCGGCCGCTGCAACAACCACTACCAGCAGTGCTACAACGTAAGTCGTCGCCATGGATGGACTGTATGGAATGATCTGACTAATCATTCCCGTTAGAACACCCCTTGGTACCTCATTCCTTGGCGCCACACCATCTGCGAGGGCGACACCTGCAACTTCGAGAGGGTAAGTGATTCTTGTCTCGCTTTCGTTGAACGGTACGTGGATGGGTGCTAATTCTTCAACAGTGCAAGGCCGAGTGTGGCTGGAAGGGCTGCTAGACGTCAAGTCTTCCCCTTTGGCATCCTACTTGGACGTGCTCGTTCCATATCGAGCATGGGATGTCAATATGTCTACTCTCATGACTGAAACTGGGTGGCGTCGGATCTACGGGTTAGCGAGGAGTACGGTGCAACCCGATCTGTGTGCTTGGTGAACATGTTCCTAGGCACATCTTACTTAGAATCATCAATCAAAAGGTGACTCTCCACATGCCTCATTGCACTCATAGTGACCCTGATATGCCCACTTTTACTTTGGGTGAAGCTGTACCCAATATCGAGTGCTTCGAATTCTGAACTTGGTAAAACGGAAGTCCGCTAAGAGAGTTCCAATAGGGGCTGCTTTACTGACATGTTGCTGTACGGACAAATGCCCAGAAAACACGAGCGTCTGCAGGAGGGGGTTTGAGAAGACACATTGGCCCAAGGGATAGACTTTCTCGACCTTGTAGTAGCACCGGAGCCCGTGTTGCCTTGCATGTCAACAGGATGGCGTGGAGCCGGCAGCGCAGGTGTATGGAACTTGATGGATGCGCAGTTGAAATTCGACTTTGGTGACGAAGGGGCCAGCAGCGGTCGAGGGTGACCCCGGGTTGTTTTGTTGTGCGATGGAGATGGAGCTGGAGCTGGGATGGAACGGGCGGCCGGCTTACTAAGGCGTCCTCGCAGCGAATCAGCGGCGTCGCGTCACCAGTTGGGCTGTCGACGACTCGTTGTCGCCTTCACTGCGAGCCCACGGTTCTGCGCTTCCTCTGCAGCGCTCTGCGGCGCTCTGCTTTCCATTCCATGGAGAGCCACACCGGCAATTCCGGCGCCTTGCGCGCACAGTCTCGCTCGAAATCCATTCACCACCTCGACCACCTCGACCACCTCGACCACCGCGCTGCTGCCCCGCTCGGCTGGTAGTGACGGCCTCCTCCCACGCCCGCGCCCAGGCAGCAAGCACACGGCAACCGCGACTGCGACCGCGACCGATACCGATACCCCCTCTGCAGCCCTGCTTGGCCATTGCCTAGTATACTAGACACGACAGGGCTTTGTCGCGACCAAGCAAGGTAAGCTATCTACTTCTGTCCAAAACCCCCTCCGTTGGCTGCCCCGGGGTAACAACGTCACACCGTCACAACCTTTGGCTTCGCCCACACCGCTACGGCTGCCGATAGCCTCACCTGGGCACCCTCTCACCTGCCCGCCCGTGCCTGTCGCCGGTGAGCTGCCGAGCGCGCGCCGCCATATAACCCCGCCCCGCCTCGACTGCCTCCCTACCAACCCCCCCGCGACACCCCCCGCCGGCAACAACAACAACCTGCTGCACCCTACCACCGCCCGAGCTGGTTGACTGACCCTCAGCTGAACAGACCTCGTCTCCCCGCCCATCATGGCCCCCCCCGCCGAGCTCACGACCATCCCGCTCGAGATCCGCCACAAGATCTTCGAGCACGCCGCCGTCCGCGACTACCGCCCCAAGAAGGTCCTGCGCCACTGGTTCGAGAAGACGGAGGTCGCGCAGATCATCGCCAAGCAGACCGCCAGCAGCCCCGACGGCGTGGCCCCGCGCGGCGCGTACCAGGACGACGACGAAGACAGCGAGGTGGCCGAGCAGGAGGGCCACGGGGAAGAGGACGAGGATGACATCGATGATGACGAGCAGGAAGACGATGGCGAGGATGACGACAACATGCAGGAGGACGAGGACAATGCCGAGGACGCCGAGAACGAGGATGTCGACATGGACGATGGCGCGGGCGAGGCCGACGAGACAATGGCTGATGGCGACGGCGTCACGGCAGCGGCAGCGGCAGCGGCAGCGCAGACAACCCCCCCAGTGCCCGTGGTCCACCCCGCTCGCAAGTGGCGCCACATCCCCAACTTCATGCGCATCACGCACTGTCCCCCGCCCGTCGAACTGTTCCTCGTGTCCAAGGCGCTCAGCAAGGAGGCCAAGGACTGGTTCTACGATGTCGCTGTCCTGCGCATCGAGGCCACGGCCAGCTTCGCCCACACGTCGTTCTTTGAAGAGGCCTTTGAGCAAGTCACCAACGCCGCCTTCTCGCCCATGGAGAACATCCGCAAGGTCCAGGTCACCTTCGTCTGGGACACGGCCTGGCTTCGCGCCAACAACAGCGAGGCGCCTGAGAGCATCTTCCAGGCTCTGCTGCGTTCACGGGCCGAATTCATCGTTAAGATCCTCAAGCAGGCGCCTGAGCTCCAGTCGGTAGAGGTCCATTGGCACGACTCGCTCCAGGATGACGAGAGCACCCGCCTGAAGTACGACATCCTCGACGGCTTCACCGCTTTGCTCGCCAAGGTCGATATCAAGGACCACTACATCGCTCCCGACGCGAAGCCCCACGCCAAGAGCATTGCCGGGAAACGCCGTGTAGAGTTCCAGAACATTCTCGACAACGGCTTGGAGAGACTCTTCTAAGCCTGGACTGCGCTTCTGTCTCTTCTCTGGCCTTACTTGCTATTTACCACGCCGCGTCTCGTATCCATGCTTGGCGACTATATGGGAAGCTATGGGAAGAGCTTATCAACGATTATGGGTAGTTGTGGGGACACTGTCAGCTCTGGCCTGACGCGTATACGGACAGACTGGGACGTCGATTAGGCCTCTGATCTAATAAATTACACAGCACTTTGATCGGCGCTTCTTCTAGGGATATACCATGGGACTGGGGCGTCATGGCCGTCGTACTTAGGGACTCAATGGTCCACTACTCTGGTGATATGAATGGAAATTTCGAACTATTCCTGTCTCCCAATCACGTGTGATTTTTGCCAACGATCTAGAGAATCGCTCACAGTTTTATGCTGTATGCATAGATCTATACCTACCTGCCGATTGAATCTTCTACAGGTTACCAGTCGCTTCATTCTTCTGTTCACCCACACTCCTTTTGTTGTTTTAGCATCCGCGCTCCACAATTCACTCGTAGAGTGCATGTCTCAGTCGCTGAATTCACCGCGTCTCGGGCAGTATATCTACCATGCGCTGCTTCATAACTTTCTCCACCACACACCGCAGCAACTATCTATTAACATTACGAACACAAGAATCAAGAGCAAAAGCTAAAGCCGACACAGAGCTCTAACATCGCCAGCAAAACCGCGCAATCCTGCTCACCCAAATCCACGTCCCTAAGCCTAAGCCTAAGCCGCGACTCGTCCGCCCACACGCCGTACCAAACCAAGCCGACTTCCTCACACCAGTCTACACTCCTATAACCACCGACTCAACCGATAGATCCTTCTTCTCCAACCATGGCCAATAATACTCGCACTGGATCCGCAGTACAACTCAAGGACCAATACACGCCTTACCCCGGCCACGAACCCGTTCCCAATGCTGCGTGGTGGTGCTGCGGGTGCAAGAGGGTTTGGCTGACGAAGCAGATGGGGCATATTTGTGTGGGCTGCAGTCATAAGTATAGTGTGCATTGCTGTGAGCTTGTGGGGCCGTGAGGTGAAGGGACGATGTCAAGGACAGGAGAAATTGAGTTGGGGTTGGGGTTGGGGTTGGGTTGAGGCTGGGATGATGTATGTTTGGAAGCTTGGGGCGATTGCGAATAACGCGTCTTGGAAAGACATGCCTAACAGTTCTTTCACTGCGGGTTGATGGGTTGCTTGTTTCCCTTTCCCGACTACGGCTTAGTTGGTTGTAAGCCTCATATGCTGTTTTTTACAGATGTGGATTGATGCTTCAGCGCTGAACTTAACCTGTACTCTTCTTTTGGCGCATCCTCATCTTATTCGCCGCCCCGCATGAGGCGTTAACAGCATCTGACTCTCTCATCTCGTCACCTAGCCTCCCACGGCATCTCCACGTCTTTCCCTCCCACCGTCCAAACGCCTCCTCTCGGCCTCCACATTGCAAAGAACGCATGGGGCGTCATCTCATGCTCGCATTTTCTCCAAACATCACTTGCATTCGCTTTCTCAGTGTCAAACGCGACTTTGAACAGCGACCGGAAGCCGAATTTCTCGTACAGCGGCTTTCCCATGGCGGTGGCTTCCATCCAGCATTCCAGATCGAGATCGTGGGCGCGGGAGATTCCGGCCGTCATGAGCAGGGAGCCGATGCCGAGACGGCGGTGAGCCGGGTGGACGGCCATCCAGTTGAGTGCTACACGAGATGTTAAGTTACGAGGCGGTGTGCAGCAACCCAGCCCGACAGTCAAGTCACCCACCTAGATGTGGCCTTTGCATCCATCTCGCGCGAGGCTTATACACCTGCTCCAGTACAGCCTCGCAGAACTCTCTATGCTCTCCCTCCGGCCACCACGGCGCTGTCAACACGCCCCTCCCATTCGGAAACGGATTGGCCTTGGATATCTGCCATTGCGCGCAGCCCACGGTCAAGGCTGTCGCAGTGTCGACGACGTAGTACCAGTGGCTCGATGGGTCGGATTGGTGGTTGTTCCAGAAGCGCTGTTTGGATTCGGCGAGGGCGGCTTCGCGGTCGGCTTGGAGGAAGCCGAGCACTGGGAAGAAGAGTTGCGCGAAGGGGTCGTAGGGCGTGTAGTTGGCGGCCCATATCACGTCTAGGATGGTGTCTAACTCTTCTCTTGTCTGGGCTTGTTTGAGGATATGTTTTGCTGTAGAGCCCATGGTGAGGAGAGTGAAGGCTCCAGATTTATTAACTGCAGATATGTGAAAGATGACAGAGAGAAAAAAGATAAGTAGAGCAGTAAGTTCGGAAGTTGATAGCGCACGTCCAGATAATTTGGACTTGAGTTTGTTGGTCGGGTTGGATGGCCATGCTCGGATAGGAAGGAGCTAATTAGCAACTCTGACTATCTCCGATTATCGCTCAACTATCCTTCATGTTACACATGTCGTACCGTACGAGTCTGTTTGACTTACACCCGGCGGTTAGTTCGTCGGTAGTAAAGAAGCCGAGGACTAGTTCGTGATGATCCATTAGCGGGTCAAGCCTTGTTGGTTCTGGATACACTAGTTCATCGAGCTTGTTCCTCGGTGTTGGTTATGAGGCGAGTTATGAGTTGTGCAACTCGAGAGCTTCCTTGCTAGGCGTTACTGTACCTCAACTACGCTGCAAGCGCGAGATCACGTGAGTTAAGTACTACTCGAAAGCACCCCATAGGCACCCTGCCATCCACTACTCCTGTGCAACTGGTACATCCACCAGTATCTTATCACTGCTGCTGTTATAATAGACTGTTCTTTTAACTTGCCAGTCCGCTCCCTCCCCTCGACACTACGCGCCAACGCAGTCATCAACATGGCAAGAAAACAAGATTATCAACCCGTACGCGTCGACGAAGAAGATCAATATGAGAAACCTTACCAGTGGAACGAAACCACCGAGATCCTCCCAACGCATACGAAAAGCTTCGTTGCTTATCTATCCTTTCTTCTGCTCTCTCTTTCCGTCAACGTTCTGTTAGTGCTTGAAAACGCACGCCTTCGCACGTCTGTTCGAGACCATGGCATGACCTTACATAGTACGATCTGAATACTCCCGAATTTTTCTTGCTGACGAAACAGGCCGCGACACGTTCGACACTCCCATGCCCTTCCGTACGCACACCGAGTACTGGAACCCGAACGTCAGCGAGAGTGTTCTGGACGCCGCTTGGGATGCACTCGACACGAACCCGATGGCCATCGCTATATCTAACGATACTGCGAGACGAGCCGGATTAGCACCGTCCATGCGATTCCCGTGGGATGGGGAGCGTAGTGTGTATTACGTTAAGGGGTTCCACGATTTACATTGTCTGGTAAGTTGATGTACGCCTTAGACTGTCCTCAGTACTGATCATTCGCTCCAGAAGGTCCTCCGAAAAGCACTTGTATTGCAACATAACGGCGAGAACTACGCCTCCTCCTTCGACCACCTCTTGCAGTGTCTCGACGGGCTACGGCAATCCGTAATCTGTACCGCGGACGACACACCCGTGCCTACAACGACTCCGACTCATGATGCAGCTGGCCCATTCCGGTTGTGTCGCGACTGGAACAAGTTGGTAGATTGGGCGACTCGGCCTGATCGGCACGCTTGCCACAAGTTCGACGATTATCGACAAGCTACCAACGAGCTGGAACTCTTCGCGCATTGCCCTCGAGATTCACCCTATTTCTCAGTCATGCACACATACTTTGAGTATCATGGCCATCGGGATGCGTACGGTGTAGACAGTGAAAGCAAGACAGAGGGATGAAAGCACGGGTACTATCTGTTGTCGGGGAGCTATGTTGATCGAAGCTCGGGTTAGTAAACACGTCATAGGATTACCACTGATTCTCGCTTCGCCCACCCGTGGGTGCTTTGTTGTAATAACTCGTCCCTTATTCGCCCAACGCTTTGCCACTCAACCATGTCTAAACCCAACCCACAACCATGTGGTTGGTTGAAATAACCGTTCACTGGACCATTCATTGAACGGCACCCCCCAATATTTAAGCCACTGTCGCCACACCCTCGTGATCTAAAAGTATTACGAGGTCATACATAAAATGCGAAGTACGAAACTGATAGACCCGTCCTCTATCTCATGAATTAGCTAAGCCCTCCAACGTCAATCAACTCATTCCAAACAGATTACAACCAGCGTGAGAAACGAAGTGTCCTCCTTCACCTCCTTCACCTCGGCGTACCGGCGCACCGCTCGCCCTATCAGTGTTTAATACACCAAATACAGTCCGCTGTAAGTGGGGTCCCATGCCACCCCGACCTGATCATAAACACCCACAATCTCAAACCCGACCGGGCCTTCCCCCGGACACGGAAACCCCTTCACAGTCACCGGATGGCCCTCCTGAACCGTAGCCTCCCCCGCTTCCACCACACTCAACCGTCCATAATGCTGATCGCGCTGGTTTCCCGGCGGTCCCCACGCCGGCACATCATACGCCGGCGCAGGCTTGAGGCTGGAATACACGTCGATCAGGCCCGAGCCGCTGACGCTCGCCACGCTGTCCCCCGCGTCGAGGTAGAAGTGCAGAGAGCACGTGTAGCCTTTGAGGCTGGGCGGAATGTCGAAGGTTGCTAGCGTGGACGTGTCTTTCCCGTCGCCCGTTTTGGAAACGAGGCCCGTGGCGGTGTCGTAGTTGATTGCACCGGTGCTGATGGAGTATTGGGAGAGGACGGAGGGAGGCAGAATGACGCTGGTGACGGTGGGCCAGCGTGCGGTGAGAGGAAGGGCTGAGGAGAGCGAGAGGAGGGTTGTAAGGGTGGGGATGAAGAATTGCATTGTGAGACGCTGTGGGCGCGAGTTTGGAGGAGAGAAGCTGCGTTCGGGATTGTTTGAAGACTTGAGTTGTTTCTCTTTGCTCTTGATGGTTTTCAGATGATGCTCTTTTTACGACGTTCTAGTCCTTCTTTATATACGAATTTCCTCAGCCTCGTCTAGCAGACCTCTTCTCCAACCTCTACAGTATCATATCCTAAGCCCACTTCATCACCGCACACCCTCCGTACGCGCCTCCACCAAAGTCATCACTCACCTTATTTCTCGTATATCCTCCTCTCAGCCACTCCACATCCATACTTGGCATTCACATCGTCTCATCTTGTCCCTCCGTTTCCATTACTCAAACCACGAACTCTACTGGTTCCTCGGAACCTTCCGACTCAGCCGTGGAGGCTTTGCAGATCACGCCAGGCCCCCCCTTTTCAGCCTTTCGGGTGTATTTTCAAACACAACTAATGACGTCTCCGCAGATGCAAGCCTGAGGTCTTGGAGAGTTGGGGCTTTGCTGTAGTGTGGCGTTCCGTGCTGGATGTTGGAGGTTGGTGTGGCAGCGCGCTAACCAAGTTGAGGACAAGAGGTGTATTATTAGATGATTGGCGAACCATGTGCAGCACATGATGTGCTCGGACGAGTGAGTGTTCATCGGAGCAATGCTGACGTGTGGGTACATGGAGCTGAAGTCGAGCTGAAGGTAAGAGGGGACAGCGGGGTAGCTGTCTCAGCGCCTTTCGCTTCAGCCGCAGAAATGTCTTGAGAGTCTTATTCCACATGTTCGTTACTTTGGCAGGCTATGAGCTCTTGTGGATGGGTGCGCTCTCAGTCACAGAGTATTAGTTACTAGCTGGATTCATCTCGAGCAGCCATGCCACTACCCAGTCGGCTCCAAGAGCGAGATAATACGAATACCTGTTCTACGCTAGATTGATAGCATGAATTTTCGAAGTACTTAGAATGTGAACAAATCGGCGAAGACAAGGAAAAATGTTACCTTATCTATTACTCTGTTTGTGTGCAATACGGCCCCTGCGCCTAACATAGAACTTCGAATACCAGAACTATGCATCTCAAGAATCCAGAATCTTAAATACATCACCTCATTAGGTTCAACGCTCTCTGAGAACTTGGAGCACTGTTGCAAGATACTTGCCTCCATTGATGTATGTCGGCGTTCGGATGTTTTAGTGGTACCGGTAATGACTAAAGAAATGTATTGGTATGCTTAGCTTTTTTACCGGTGTCGCGCGCATGATGAAAGTGTTGTACATTGTAGTAGATTCCGCTCATCAGTCCAGCCCTGCCAATGTGGATGCGGTGTCTCTACATCACTAAAATTTGAGGCACCTTCAGAGTCGGGGCTTCTTCTATTGAATTAGGCGAGTAACACTTGGTATCGCGACGGATAGGTCGAGTAATTCTCAACCGATCGATACTACACCCGCCAGAGGGCATCCGCCATTTTCGCAACTTGCCACATCTCCCTCACATCGTGGACTCTCACAATGTCCGCGCCACCCTGAATCGCCGCAGCGACCGCGGCCGCAGTACCCCACTTTCTTTCGTTCGCATATTTAACACCTGTAATCCTTCCAATGAATGCCTTCTTGCTAGGCCCAAGCAGCCATGGGAGTCCCTGGAGGCCGGGAAAATGTCTCAAATCATCCAGCCTGCGAAGCAACTCCAGATTCTGCGCCTGGTTCTTTGCAAATCCGATTCCGGGGTCGAGGATGATGCGCCAGCGACGGATACCAGCGGCTTCTGCTGCTCGGACGCGTTCGACAAGTTCCCGGCCGACTGTTTCTACAACGCCGTCCGGATAAGAGGCTAGATGATTCATGGTATTTGGTGTGCCGCGCATATGCATGAGACAAACGGTGCATCCTAAATCCGCAACGGTGGAAAGCATATCCTCGGCCATGGTGCCCGCGCTAACGTCGTTGACTATATCCGCCCCAGCTTCAATAGCTTCGCGTGCAACGTCAGCACGATATGTGTCAATGCTGATAGCAACCTGCTTTGCCTCTGGAAGTGAGCGAATGAGTTTGATAGCGGGTAGCACACGAGCGAGCTCTTCTGTCGAGGACACCGGTACCGCTTCCGGTCGTGTGGACTGTCCGCCAATATCGAGGATCGTTGCTCCAGCTCGGATATGAGACTTGATAGTTTTTTTAAATTTAGGGTCGTCGACTTCGTGGTTTTCGCCGCCGTCGGAGAAGGAGTCCGGGGTTAGATTCAGTATTGACATGATCCGGGTATCACGGGTTGAGCGAAGTACTGTAATAGCTGGTATGTCTGGCGCCAAAGGAGTCATCGGGGAAATGGAGTCTTCCAGACGAGGAAGGTTTGTCAGATGATAATGGAAGGAGCCTCCTTGGAATGACACGTGAGGAGGCAGACTCCTTTCTGGTATCATCCTGTTAGTCGTTAGTGCTGCGCTTTGAGTCGTGCGAGCATGCTTACTCGCAGAGTGGCCTTAAAACGAACTCCCTCTCGAGCATAAGTGGATGAGGGATGTTTAACCTCTCGGTTGAAACAACTTGGTCGTCATATAGTAGGATATCGAGATCGATATTCCGCGGACCCTTGTCCACCACTTTTACGCGGCCCATGCTGTTCTCTATCGCTTGCAAGGCATCGAGAAGCTCGCTAGGAGACAGGGACGTTTCTACCTTGGTCTGATTAGCGCTCTGGTCTTTCACATGTGAGCCGACTTACTTCGCAGACACCGTTCACGAACTTGTCCTGATCGACAACATACATAGCCTTCGTTTCCCAAAGACTACTCGTTCGCAAAACTTTGATTTTCCCGCTTTTATCCAGCTCCTTGCAGGCATTTTCGATCATGGTGAGCCTGTCTCCTAGATTGCTTCCCAACGCAATGAACGCATGATGGCTCATCGGTGCTATCGTTGATGCTTGATGAAGCATGCGGTTGGATTGCGCCCATAGAGAGCCAGACAATTTGCTAGAGCAGGATTGTTTGGGGTTGTTTCGGGAACACGTCTTCTGAAGGGGACTTTGTCCTCGAGTCGAGACCACCTTTGTCGCCGTGGAGAAGTCTTTCACCGATGAATGTCGACTGCCAGCCGCAGCGACACGGCCTGCTCTCTGCGTACAGCACAAGCGACAGAGGGTCCGGACTGGAGTAGCCATCGAATTTGCAGGCACGCTCTTTTGCCCGGTCAAGAACAAGACCGTGGTGTTCGGATCGGAGGCAGGAGGATCGCGTCGGACCTGCCAAGCGCCGGCTGCCGACTGCAGGCGAGTTCCCCGGATGGCGTCACGCTCGTGTCGGCGGCGGTGCAGGTGCAGGTGCAGGTGCAGGTGCAGGTGCTGGGCCTCGGCTCGCGGCAAAGTCTGGGGCATGGGGTGGTCAGCGCCGAACACTGCGCTCTGCTCACATGTGCCCTTAAAGAAGCGCATCGTCCGCAGTGCTTTGATCTCTGCCTCATCTGCTTCTGTCTCCGCCTCATTCCTCTGCAACAGCCACCCACCAAGCCCACCTCGCGAACCACACGCACCCGATCCATCATGGCATCCCCTCGTACGCCGCCCCGTCCACCACCTTGCCCCTTCACCTTCACATGCAGCTCCCCCAGCTAACCCCCGCGCGCAGAGCAAATCCGCACCAAGTTGACGGACCTGCTGAAGATCCAGCACCCGGTCCTGCTCGCCGGCATGAACGTCGCCGCCGGCCCGAAGCTCGCCGCGGCCGTGACCAATGCCGGCGGCCTGGGTGTGCTGGGCGGCATCGGCTACACGCCCGACATGCTGCGCGAGCAGATTGCCGAGCTGAAGTCGTTCCTGAACGACCAGAATGCGCCGTTTGGCGTCGATCTGCTGCTGCCGCAGGTGGGTGGCAGCGCGCGGAAGACCAAGTAAGCCCTGCCCGCAGCTCTACCATGCCACGTACCAGGAGTGTCAAAGAGAACAAGGCCTGACATGCACACCCGCAGCTACGACTACACCAAGGGCAAACTCCCCGAACTCGTCGACATCATCATCGCCTCGGGCGCGCGCCTCTTCGTGTGCGCCGTCGGCGTGCCGCCCCGCGCCGTCGTCGACAAGCTGCACTCGGCCGGCATCCTGTACATGAACATGATCGGCCACCCCAAGCACGTCAAGAAATGCATTGACGCCGGCGTCGACATCATCTGCGCGCAGGGCGGCGAAGGCGGCGGCCACACGGGCGACGTGCCCACATCCATCATGATCCCGACCGTCGTGCAGATGGTCGCGGGCGTCAAGTCGCCGCTGACGGGCGACGACGTGCAGGTCGTGGCTGCGGGTGGCCTGTTCAACGGGCAGTCGCTGGCCGCGATGCTGGCCATGGGCGCCACGGGTGTGTGGGTAGGCACGCGCTTCATCCTGGCCGAGGAGGCAGGCGCGCCCAAGGCGCACCAGGAAGCCGTGCGGACCTCTGGCTTCGACGACAATGTGCGCACCATCATCTTCACCGGACGGCCGCTGCGCGTGCGCACCAACAACTACATCAAGAACTGGGAGGAGAACCGGCAGAACGAGATCAAGGAGCTGACGTCCAAGGGCATAATCCCCGTCGAGCACGATCTGGAGAAGTTGGGCGACGATCTCGATGACGACACGATGGATGATGCCCGGCCGTTCTTGATGGGCAAGGTGGCTGCTGTTGTCAATCAGAAGAAGACGGCGCGAGAGATTGTGGACGAGTTTGTCGGCGACGCGGTGAAGTGGTTGCAGACGGGCAACTCCTATATTGTGTCCAAGGCCAAGTTGTAGGTTAGGGGATGAACATGACTGTAAGCGTTCCTTTTGATCTCGAGGAAGTTCTTGTCCATAGTTAAACCAAATCCCGACCATTCCAGAACGATTGTCCCAATCATTATCATGACTTTTGACCAGCACCTTGTACCTAATATCCTAACTATAAATGACATTCCAAGACCTGGCACACGCAACTATAAGCCGCAACACTGGCCGACAGCCTACAAGGACTAACCGCGCCAACCACCAATCAATCTAATAGACTCCGTACAACCCATCGAACGAGTCAGTTTCATCGTCTCCAAGTTCATCCATATCATAATCGTAATCTGAGTCCGGACCACCAAGCCACCGTCCGTAAGTTTCATCCTCATCATAATCGGAGAGCGAGTCATCGTCGGACCCGCCAGGTCTTGAGTAGTGCTCCGGGTCGCCGTATGTGGGCTGCGGCCGGTAGTTGGGCTGGTCCTCACGCCGATAGACGCGATGTCGTTCTTGCATGGGGCTCTAGCACACAAATGTCAGTCAGTGTACGAATCCATGAAGCGGCGCGCTTGGTCCTACCCCGTCTAGAAACGCAGTCATTTCCTTCTTCCAATCTTCGGCTGACAACGCGAACGTGTCCTTGAGATTCTTCTCCACCGCGGACTTGCATTCGTCTCTGAACATGACGCGCACTGTAGCAGCGCCTTCCCGTTCAAACTCCTCGCATACCGGCCTCAGCATGTCGACCAGCTGCCGCAGGACCTCGAGCCGGAAGTAGCGCTGGGTGATGTTGACGTGCAGCGAGAAGCCCTTCTTATTCGGGATTCCGCGGGGCGCCTCGAAGCCAGCCTGCACATACGGCTCCAGCAAGAACCGCGGCCCGAAGTTGGCGTACTCGTCGAGGCCGCAGGAGACGGTCATACTGCGGTAAATGGCAGCGGGCTTGAAGCCTACATGGAACACGTCGTCTTCAAGTGCATGCTTGACGTTGCAGACTTTCTGCACGCTGAACGGGTTGCGGGGCTGCGATAGTGCGGCCTTGTAGAAGGACTCGACCACTTCCAGGGCCACCTGCGGTCCGATGTACGCCGGATCGACCACATGCGGGACTTGCACATTCTTTAGGCAGTCGCAGTTCGGGCCGGGGCAGGACCGCTCGGTCAGACTGGTGCCCAGGGCCTTGTAGACCTTGGATATTGCAGCCCGGTCCCATAGCTGCCCGTATATCACATCGCGAAGCTCGCGTGGCAACCGGCTCTGCAGGGCAGTGGCGAATTGAAGGGTCCATGCTTTCGAGTAGGCGACGCTGGCGGCTTCGAGGGGGCTGGCGGCTGTTAGTTAGTATTGGCCTGAGGTTGGGTTGGGGCCACTGATGAGGTGCTTACCCTTTCTCTAAACCTAAGGCCTTGTGCAAGTACCTGGCCCGCTTCCCCTGTAACTTATCAATCTTCTCCTCTATCTGCCCGACCCTAGCGGTGGAAAACAATCAGTAACGAGGTTCTGAGCGCGGCCGGTTCGGTCACGAACTTTCTGTGGATTCTCCTGCCCACTCCCTTGATGCTGTGTGGGTTAGTGGAAAGTGGGCGTCGACGAGCTGGGTAGGTAAAACGCATTCGCAGAGGCGTTGGTACGATTTCTGGATGTCTCCGTTCATGCTCGGGGACCGGTGTCTCTTCATTGTGGCGGATGGTTGCGGTGGGATGGGATGGATGAGGGATTGCGGGATGTGGGGTGCGGGATGCGGGGGGGATGCGGGATGCGCGGCAACCAGTACCTAGTTTTCAGTGAAGTATCTAAGGCCCAGGCACTACGCCTCTCTGTTTCATGATTCATCACATGAACACCCGCGAACTAAAGACACTAGCGAGACCCCTGGTCCTGGCATGCCTTGTACCACCTAGTATGTACCTCAGAATCTGGTCTATACCGTCTTTCGATTACCAGCACACAGTCTGTGGGAAACGGCGTATGGTCTGTGTTTCCGTGTTAGGAGAGTAAGATTTAATTAACCTGAACTGACAAATATCCAGCCTCCGCGCTAGTAGTAGTTGAAAAACGATATAGATTAGATTCTACGGTCCACTCATGAGCCCTCGTTCACACTTCCCAGCCTCTCGAAACTCCCCAACAACCCATCTATGATCTTGAACATCTCCTCGGCCAGCTTCGTCCCCGACTCCCGAAAGCTCTCCTCACACAGCCGGCCAAAGCGATCTGGGTGCCACCGTATGCGCTCCTGCCGCAACCACTCATAGCTATACTGGCCCGAGGCGCGAAGCAGCAATTCCACGTCATGCTTGCATGCCCGCAGCCCTTCCGAATCTGACTTGGTGGAATGGCATACCGGTAGACTGCATGTGGTGACTGCGGGAGGCAGGTATGGAAACTGGGACAAGAGCTTCCCTGTCACGCTTCCAGTTCGGGTAGTTGGGACTGAGGGACTGGGACTGGACGAAGATGACTGGCTTCGCACCTGAAGTTTCTTGGGTGCTCGTGGTCTTGAGCCTCCTCCGTTGGCGGCTAGCGCTGAGGCAAAAAGACTTGCTGTCTCGCTGGCCCATTGCTTGTATTCTAAGTGTATGACAAGACTGGGTGCAGTCACAGGCGTTTTCGAAATACCGTTGCTGTGTTGGTTATTGTCCGGACTTGGTCTAGGCTTTGGTTTCGACTTCGGCTTCAGTCGCGCGAAGAAGTTGTGAGCGAAAGATTCAAGCGCTTCTTCGTTGGTGTCGTCGATTGAACCCGCCCAGGTCCCGTCCAAGCGGATTGCTATGAACTGATCGGGCGTCGTAGCATCTAGGGATACGTACTGCGTCGGCATCAATATTCATTGGATTGTCATTCTTTGTCTGTGTGTAGGGAGACTGTACCGCTAGGTCACTCCAGTGGAACTCTGCCTCGGCCTTCCACTCTTCAACCGTCTCCTTGAATATTGGCCATGCCTCCCCCGTCTGTGTCCTAGATCCAAGACGGTAGACCACATCTCCATATTCGCTCATGGCAAAGAATGCCTCTTGTGGTCCCCACGTCACTATCCGTGGTGGCCCGCTCTTCCATCCAGATGGCGTTAACCATGACTGCAAAGAATCTTCTAGCTTAGAAGGGAGGCCACCCCAGCGTACAAACGTGGGATCCCAAGCAACGAAGGAATCGCAGCGGTAATCTACGGGGATACTGAGAGGCGCCAATGGACCAAGACAAACACGCAGGTGTCGCGAGGGGGTAGTTTTCGAAAGAATGTTTCGCAGCCGTGTGGGTATACTAATGCCCCATGCTCCGCCGGAGTCGTCAATACTAGGAAAAACCGGTGGTTGGGGACGCAAGTACCGAATTTATCTTTCATTGACGGATCTCTGTAGCTCAGAACCCAGGACTCTTTTAGAGGACCGAAAGCTGCCCAGGAAACTTCCGCTACGCTTCCGCCGTGAACAAGTTCCTGGAAAGCTAGTGGAGCATTCTGACTGTGATTGAATTAGTCCTGGCCAAATGCTGATATGTCGCTACTATTACTATTTGAACCCTTCAAAGCTTTTCGAGACAAAGCTGTCATCGGAACCAAAAGAGAAAAACGAAGAAGTAGTGCTCATGCTGTTCGACTTTCTCTGGAGTGCCAGAATATATCAACGGACAATGACGTCATGCGAGGTCGGGGTACGCCCTCTAGGTGATGGACGGGAGTGTTCATATGCTCAATAAAATGCAATGGACATCATCCTGAGCTTTTGCTGTGTCGAGAGTACGAGAGAGCGACATGATTGTGTTCGTTGTGCGCCAAACGTCAATGCATGCAGTTGGAAACGCCTTTCTGATTCCCTGCTTGAACCCGGCACTGATCTGCTTGGCGTGGGAGTCGATGTGGCGCGGCCGGGAACAACCACATCGTTTCTCCCTTTGCCAATTCGTCACCGCTTGTATACCGAACCGTCGAGCGAAAAGCGTTGAGCGGAATTTGCGATGTGTGATAGCACGTTCACCTTCGGGCAACGGGGTAGCCACTACTTCCAATGCCCTTCACGGCGGGACCAGTAAGACCACCAGATAATGCTGCTCCCTATCGTGAAACTAATGAAAGCATAGTATGCGTTCGCCCAAGAAGTTGGGCAAGCTGCTCACTTCGAACCAAATCTTGCAGGTTCACCATGTAACACTTGGGTTTGAAAACAGCTACCTCCTCACCTGGCGAGACAAGGACGGCGGAGATCATATAGGTGATTGGATGTCTGGAGTCAAAAAGACGTCTTTCTGACTATCGTGTAGATTCCCAGGGTCTTCCACCAGAACTCGCCAACTTTCTCTATGCTGAAGATCGACAGCATGTCCTGTTACGTAAAATTCCCCAACTTCGCCTGACTCTAGGCCCGTACAACAGGTCATTCTTTGTGCACGACTCTTCTGCCTATCTCTGGATGAACCTGCCATCTGGCCTGCTCTCTGCTATCCAATCTCGCGTTAAGGAAGGCAACTGGCTCGATAGGCCACGCATCGTTGCCCTAGGCGCCGACGATAACTTCCTCCTTGTCACGGAAAATCACAGTGCGGTATGGGATCTCTCAAACTACCGAACCATCTCGTCTATGCTCGAATTTTCCCGGACACAAGACCGAGGAATCCAAGAGGTGCATCACATAGTTTTGCACGCTCATCGCTATCAATGCTTTATTGCGCAGTCTCGAAACGGAACATTGATCTTCGAGAATCTTCCACAGCACGAAGTAGCAGGCATGCAGGCCATGAGAGAAGCGATACTGAAAGACACGGAAGATGCGGAGAGGACGACTAGGTTGGTGAGGAGGACAAGCGAGTTTCAGACGAGGCCAAGGGAGGCTCAGAGGAGGCCGAGTCTGCAGCACCGGGTAACATCGACGAGGGACTCTGTCGATCGGAAGCAGGACCTGAGGGCACAGACGAGGGGCTTGAAGCTGAGCTTGAGCTTGAGCGTGTCTGTTGCGGGTCTGGGGAAGTTGCTTGGGTGAGCGGCCAAGATCATGCTATACATTTCCTCGGGCAGAAGGGGTCATGTATATACACGCCAACGTGTTTGTACTCCATGTTATCAGTTTTGGCCCGAGCTATGCACTGCGTCTCGACCGGCTCGCGGATGTACTATGGCAAAAGCTGGCGTCGGCATAACTAGCTACAGTCAGCTTGCAGAGTCTAAGTCGAGGAGATGAGTAAGCGGACCTACAGGCTCGAGCAGCGAGTGAATTCTCTCGTGAGCCTTGCGGTTGCAACCGGGCCCTGGTCCATCTCGCCGCGCGTGTCTGCTTGCACACCCCCCCGTCACCGGTTCCCCTTCTCGACTGTTGTGACCTTGGGCAACGCCTTCTGTAACTCCTCTTTGTCTTTCTCCGTCGGTACCAATCCAAACTTTTCCTCGGCCTTGTCAGACAGGAACAGTCCAGCGCCCGCGTACGCCATGACGCCCAGGCCGATCAGGATGCGAGTTTTGGGCATGATGCCCTTGTACCATCTGCGGCGCAAGAGTTAGTACCAGCGGGGCAGCATGGAACGGGGAGAATTGGGGAGTACGTACTGCCAGACTGCCATTGTGGACGAGCTGTGGGCATGGGCGTGGGATGAGCGTGGGATGGGCGCGCGGAGGTGCACAGAGCTCCGCGACAGGAAGTGCGGCCGAGGCGCCAAGCCAGAACTATGGCTTCATCTATGGCAGGTGGACCCGGGCTGTTCCTCACCTCCACCACCAGACCCCGCCGCGTCCGCCACATCCGCCCTGTCCGCCTTCCTCTTGCCCGTGAGTTTGCTCCACAGTCACCGGCACCGTCGCACACCACAGGCCACCCGAAGCATGGCCTGCTAGCGACCGAGCGGTCGCCCACACCCGTCGCGCAGAACCGTCTGCTACGCGCATCCCCGATGCGACCACGGTCGACAGCACGTTCGTCCCGCCCGTGCTGCTGCTGCTGGCACTGCCGATCCGTTGCCTGCCCGCCATGGCCGGCTACCGCCGCTGGGGCAAGTCCAAGTTCCAGAAGAACCCCGAGTCGTCGTTCAAGCTCCTCACCGTTGTCCTCGTCATAACCCTCTACCTGATTATCAAGGAATTCTCGAGCCCGGTTATACGCAAAGCACCCCGCTATGGCGCGCGTATACAGTATGCCGAGTGGCAGAATGGCACGGACGGAGCGGATGTGGACAAGGCGGAGAAAGTCCGAGGCGCCATGAAATACACATTCTGGAATTATCGTGAGCACGCGTGGGGCTGCGATGATATCCTGCCGGTTTCGGGCGGCAATTCGACGTCGAGAAACGGATGGGGCGCTTTCATTGTTGATTCTGCGTCAACGCTTGCGCTCATGGGCTTGTGGGATGAATTGGCCCTGTCCATCGAGCACATCATCAGCATCGACTTTTCGACCGCTGCCGACCTTGTTGATCCTTTCGAGACCACCATCAGGTACTTGGGCGGCCTTGTCTCTCTGGTGGATCTCATCGACGCTGGGCTCGTTCCCACCAACATCATTGTGAAGAAGACACGCGACCAGCTAGTCCAGCAAGCCGTCGCGCTTGCAGATTCTCTTGGACCGGCATACGATACGCCCACCGGAATGCCCTGGCCGCGTGTAAACTTCAGCTCCTCGCAAGGTGTCCCTGATCCGCCATATGTCTATCTAGAGAATCCGGACAAAGTCCGCTACGACAATCCTGTCATTGGACCTGCGCGCACCGGTTCCTCCATTCTCGAAAACCGTGTACTAACTCGCATAACTAGCAACAGCATATATGCAAAGAACGCAACTTTGGCTTGGGCGCCTCTCGTATGGTCCAAGTACACATCTCCATGGCCGGGCATGGTGGAAGCTCCACTCGATATCGTGACCGGCGACCCTGTAGGGCGTCAGCGGCACTGGGATGGGGGTCATGATTCTTACTATGAATATTTAGTCAAGATAACTCTCCTTGCGCCATCTTCAGACCCCTACATGTCGGTGTACAGAACAACGTTTTTGGATGCTGCCTATGCTCTCCGCGGTCACCTTTCGTCCCGCTCTGCGTCCGCGCCTGAACACACTATGCAGCATCTGTTCATCGGGCGTCAAGATGACAAGTCGTACCTCAATCGACAAGGCCATCTGGCGTGCTTTGCTCCAGGAACCATTCTCCTCGCGTCCAAATTCTACGAGCAGCCTAATCTGAGAACTTTCGCCCTCGCACTATTGGAAGGTTGCCATCATACCTACACTTCAACGCCCTCAAAGATCGGCCCCGAGAGCTGGTCATGGATTCCCAAATTTGGCTATGATGACCCTGAGTACACCCCAACAACCAACAGGCAACAAAAGGAGTGGGAGAAGATGGGCTACTGGAGTACAGATGCACGCTACAAAGGACGGCCCGAATATGTCGAGTCGCTCTTCTATGCATGGCGTATTACGGGAGAGGCCCGTTACCGGGACTGGGCATGGGAAGCCTTCTCGGCCATGGAGACATACTGCAAGGCGCCGTTTGGCTACGCGCAGTTGACTGACGTCTTCCGAGTCAAGCCAGAAGAGTGGGCTGGTGATGGTGAGGAGAGATGGATCGATATGCAGGAGAGCTTTTGGGCGGCCGAGACGCTCAAGTATCTTTATCTTACATTTAGTGATGCAGACGTGGCCAGCTTGGACCGTTGGGTGTTTAATACTGAGGGTCATGTGTTTAGGATGATCAGATGAAGGAAAGGCGAGCATCGTAGTTATGACCATCTCTCATATCTGATCTGATACGAGCGCATATTTTCGGATGGGGCAGACGGGTCAGGGCGTTAGGCGTCAGACTGGGTCGATGTTCCTTTGCATAGCATCATTGGTGGTGTTTATACGTATGATACCCTGATTTTGTTCTTCTTCATCATGAACCCTTGAGACTTATTTGCGTTGGAATCATCTCGCCCGAAAAGTTCTTCGTTCTACATACCAACTTAGGACCTAAGTATGGGAGTTATGCACCTCAAAGGAGCCGGACTGCCAAGGGTAGGCCAAGTCGATCCGTAAGCTTCATCAGACGTCGTCCCCTCAGATCAGTACCGCTATCCCTGAAAACACCCTCACGCCTTTGATTCAGCATCTTTCTTGTGATGTTTGATGAGTCGTCTCTTCGGCTCGTCGGTCTGTCCAAACAATGTCATCCTTGAGAGTTGTCTACGATGCGCGAGACGCGTAAGCAACTCGATATCCGCTTTGTCGACCCTACTGGACGCTTACTTGAAGCCGGATACTCAGATAGAAAAGATTATTGGCCGGCATACTTGTTAGTAGGTCGCTAAGCTATCTATCCTGAGGTCGGCATATTGACGCCGGGTGTTTCGACGTCATGTCGAGTCTAGTCTTCCGTCTAGGCGTGCGCAGCAGAACATGAAAAAGCTGGTCAAATATGTCTACGGCGCAGAAATTGGAGGAAAGGCATTGTCTATCTCGGAGAAGGCACCGGAGATCTGGTTCGGGTGGGTCAAGCTGAAGATGCACGGAACGGGAAGATCGAGCCGCTAGACTGGCCAGTAAGGGGCACGATGACGGGCGCCAACATGACGTCGTTATGTTTAGCTCGGGGACTGGACCACCATCCCAGATTTTACGAGACCCAAAAGCGGACGCGACGCCAAAATTATCATCGCACCTCGACCCCCCTTCCTCTTCTCCTCCTCGCATTTCCCCGTTCAACGTCCACGCATTACGCGTCGGCTCACCGCGAACAATGGCGCACGCAGGCGAATCGGCTGACTACTACAATGGGGCGCCCAATGGAGACTATCACCAGATGGAGGGAGGCCCCAAGTATCCTCCCCAGTATCATTCCCAGCAGCCGCCGCAGTACGGCCAGAACTATGGACCGCCCGCAGGACCACCGCCGCAGCAAGGTCAGAACTATGCGCCGTCGATGGGAGGACCGCCTCCCCAGCAAAATGGATATGCGCAACAGAATTATGGCGAGAAACAAAGTTTCGACCAGGCTTTTACCATCCAACGACCCAAGTACAATGATTGGTGGGCTGGATTGCTGGTATGTAGACATAATTGTGGTGGGCATATCAGCATAGAAGCTCACCAAATTAGTTCATTGTCGTCTTCCTCGGTTTCGCTGCGGTTTCAGGGATTGCGATTCAAGGATATGGTAAGACCCTATACTCCGGCTCTGTCCTCGTTATCGAAGATTGGAACAACCAAATACTAATGCTTTCCAGCTCACACATTCACCTTCAATGGCGGCGGTATCTACGGTAGTCGCAACGACTTCGGTCTGTCCACCAACACCATCGTCCTGTTCGCATTCGTCCTCGTTGTCGCTACAGTTTTGAGCTACTTGTACATGTGGCTCGCGCGCGCCTTCACCAAGCAGTTCATCTGGATTACCGGTATCCTAAACATCGTCTTCGGCTTCGTGACGGCTCTCTACATGCTCTCTCGACGATATTGGTCCGGCGGAATCGTCTTCCTCATATTCAGCGTCTTCCAGCTGATCTGTTTCATCTCTTGGATAAAGCGGATACCTTTCTCGGTCCTGATGCTACAAACTGCAATCGATGTAGCTAAGAAGTATGGGCATGTGTACATGGTCTCTTTCATAGGAGGATTGCTGGCGGCTGCTTTCGGTGCTTGGTATTCAGTCACTTTGACTGCGATATATGTCAAGTACCAAACAGGCAACAACCCTGCATGCAGTACCGGAGCTGGAGGCTGCAGTTCTGCTAAAGTCATCGGCCTCATTGTCTTCACGACGTTCGCAATGTATTGGATAAGCGAAGGTAAGCACATTTGCTTGTCCAATTCCGATGTACGGCGTCGCTAACGATTGATCTGTAGTGCTCAAAAACGTAATCCACACCGCGATCTCCGGCGTGTACGGATCTTGGTACTTTTGCTCGAACAACTTCCCCAAAGGTGCCACTCGTGGCGCCTTGAAACGCTCCTTGACCTATAGCTTTGGCAGTATCAGCTTGGGAAGTCTTCTGGTAGCCATCATCAACTGCCTCCGTCAACTTTGCTCGGCAGCACAGCAAGGGGCACGGCAGGATGGGAACATCGTGGGAAGTATGATCTTTTGCTGTCTGCAATGCGTGATTGGCCTTCTGGCGTGGGCAGTGGAGTTCTTGAATCGCTACGCCTTCAGTTACATCGCACTATACGGGAAGGCGTACTTTGAGGCGGCGAAGGATACATGGAGGTTAGCATCAATTCCGGTTTTGTGAGATGCAAGCTAACTCTGTCCAGGATGATGAAAGACCGTGGCATCGATGCACTCGTCAACGAATGTCTTATTGGTCCCGTCCTGTCCATGGGCGCCACCTTCATCGGCTATGCCTGCGCGCTCCTCGCCTACCTTTACCTTGTCTTCACGGCACCCGCTTACAACTCGACTGGATCATATACGCCGGTAGTTGTCGCCTTTGCCTTTTTGATCGGACTGCAAATATGCAGGATATTCACTACTCCATTAAGCAGCGGGGTCGATACGCTTTTCGTGGCCATGGCATGGGAACCTGAAGTCTTGATGAGGGAGCACCCAGATCTCTACCAGCAGATGATTGCGGTGTATCCGCACGTACAGCAAGCAATTCATGCCTGAAAAGACTTTGGCGTTATAAATGAGAGAAGCAGTAGTAATAGGGTTACTCAGAGCGTACACCCGAAAAGTCGGAATTGACCTTGTATACCACGTCGACAGAAAAATCAGATTCGATTCATTGCACGAGAGAGACGGCCATGTTATTGGAGTTTGGGCCATTCTCCGGTCCGTTTCTGATCGTGCTCGCATACCGTATACATTTGTAATATTTGCCAACTGCTCGCAGGGGACCACAGCTGGGTTGATTGTAACGTTAGGCGGAAGTAGGGCTAAACAGGATGATAGCAGGAGTTTGACTGGACTTCTGGTTACGTCGAACTGCTGCAAGTTTGCATGGAATTGCTTCTCAGCGTCCAAGACCAACCATGAGGTCGCCGCCCATACTCCTGCAAGCAGCATGCTGAAGAGAGTGGATTGAGGATCATGGCTGAGATGCGGGTTGTTGGGCAGCAAGCGCGGGATCAATACAATATGGTGCTCGGAGCGTGGTCGCAGCCGCCAATGGCGTGCCGTCGTGGCCGCCTTGAACGCCGCGCCCAGAGGCCCACGCTGGCCAGGTAGGTAAGAGCCGCCCTCTCACGCCATGGTCCCCGCGCGGCCCGAGCTCCCCCCCGCTCCCTGCGCCTGCCCACAAAACCCCCACCATCACTACTGCTACCTCTTCCTCCACACCAAAAATCTCTTCACCCTTCCACTCTCTCTCTATCTCAATCAATCACCTAAACCTACCACACCGCTCTCAACCATCATCACCATGCCTTACGAGAAGAAGGCAGTCCACTTCGGTGGCGGCAACATCGGCCGTGGCTTCGTTGCCGAGTTCCTGCACAACTCGGGCTTCGAGGTCGTCTTCGTCGATGTCATGGACAGCATCATCGAGTCCCTCCAGAAGACGCCGTCGTACACCGTCACCGAGATCGGCGAGGATGGCGAGCGCACCTTCACCATCGACCACTACCGCGCCCTCAACAGCAAGTACGAGATGGCCAAGGTCGTCGAGGAGATCGCCACGGCCGACGTCGTGACGTGCGCCGTGGGCCCCAACATCCTCAAGTTCGTGGCTGAGCCCGTCGCCAAAGCCCTCGAGGCACGCAAGCTCGACTACCCCATTGCCGTCATTGCCTGCGAGAACGCCATCAACGCCACGACCACATGGAGGGGCTTCATCGAGAAGTACATCGAGGACAAGCTGAACAAGGACACCCTCAAGGACCTTGACAAGCGCGCCCGGTTCGCCAATTCGGCTATTGACCGAATTGTCCCCCACCAGGGCGAGAACCCAGGTCTCGACGTCAAGATCGAGAAGTTCTTCGAGTGGTGCGTTGAGCAGAAGCCCTTCGAGAACGGCGGCAACAAGCCCGAGGTCAAGGGCATCCACTACGTCGACGATCTCGAGCCGTACATTGAGCGCAAGCTCTTCACTGTCAACACCTCACACGCCACGGCAGCCTACTATGGCTACAACCGAAAGGTGGCTCACATCCACGAGGTCCTTCAGGACAAGGAGCTCCATGACATCGTCCGCGGCGCCGTCAAGGAGACGGCTACTCTGATCGTCGACAAGCACGGCATCAGCACCCAGGAACAGGACTCGTACGTCGAGTCCATTATTACGCGAATCTCCAACCCGGAGCTCAAGGACCAGGTCGAGCGCGTCGGTCGTGCCCCGCTCCGCAAGCTCTCCCGCAAGGAGCGCTTCATTGGCCCTGCCGCGCAGCTCGTCGAGCGTGGCGAGAAGGTCGACGCTCTTCTCGGCGCCATCGAGATGGCTTTCCGTTTCCAAAACGTCCAGGGCGACGAAGAGTCCGCTGAGCTCGCCAAGATCCTTAAGTCCGAACTCTCGGCCGAGGAGGTCGTCGCCAAGGTCACTGGTCTCGAGAAGGCGCACGGACTCTTCGCCAAGGTCGCGCTAATCGTCGAGAAGGTGCGGGCTGACTCCAAGTAAGGAGTGGACGGTTGACTGCCTCTGTCACAATTTGCATGATACTAGATAGAAATTGCCAATAAAGACAGACTTTCAGTGATCCTCTTGGAATACTGCGAGTTATTAGCAATAGGCAGATAGTCTACCTCTGTGTTTACAAAGCCCGACTGTATCTAGTATACTAGATAATGTCTACAACCGGACACCTAGCTGGCGAGTTCCGATTCCTTGTACATGGGAGAAACCATTGCCAATAAAGACAGACTTTCAGTGATCCTCTTGGGATGCTACGAGTTATTAGCAATAGGCAGATAGTCTACCTCTGTGTTTACAAAGCCCAACTGTATCTACTATACTAGATAACGTTATCCACCACCGAGCGGCGCACCCCACCGAGCGGCGCACTCTACTAAAATCGTACTAAGAGACACAGTACACATCACGATTATACTGTATCATGCAGGATTATACTAAATCAACCAGTATTATTTAGTATTAGAATTACTAGAAGCAACTACTCTACAGGTTCGCGCATTATGCCTTGTCCTGCTGCAGCATCTACAGCGTCGTTGTCGTAGTGCTGCACCTGCTGCACTATTACTACTTAACCCCTCCGCAACCGTTTCCTGCTCACTACTACTCTTCTTAATAGCCAACTTGGCTTCAGCTTCTATCGTAAGCGTACCCTCCTTCTGGATGTACTTTTGTTTACGACTTTTACGCTTAGTTGCAGCCTCAACAGTAGTGCGAAGCTGGGCAATCTCATCAACCATCAATGCGTGTTTGTGGGCTACTATCAACGCGCCTTTCTCAAGCTTCTGCAGCGACTCAACAATAGAAGTTAGTGATAAGTTAACGCGGGACCTAACTCTACTGCGAATGAGAGTAGATTGAGCCTCAAACTCGCGCGCGTTGCTTGGTGTTTGCGACTCCCAGACAGTAGGTTGCTGAGGCGGCTGATCAGGTGTACGGAGACGCACATCAAGCCTTGATATCACAGCATCTGAGTTGTGTAAAACAAGCCCAGCACCTCTGAAGGCTCCTTTAATGCCCTTCGCTGTAAACGTCTTGAGATAGGCGGTTTTAAACGCAGTAAGGAAGTCTGGTTTGGCGATGTAGGTAACGGAGCGACGCGCCAAGACCATAATCTCAGTACTGTATGCGCGCTTCAACGGCGAAAAGCAGCCAACGTCGAGGGGCTGCAGCAGGTGCGACGAGTGTGGGGGCATACACAAGGTGATTATCTTGTGTTCTGTGCAGTAATCCTAGAAAGCAAGCGAGTTATAGCTCTCGTGGCCGTCCAAAATTAGTAGCCTACTACCCCCTACAGTACGCGACACAGTAGACGCGTCAAAGTGCTTTAACCACGCGATTCCAAGCTCATTGTTTGTCCAGCCGTTCTCACTGACAGTGAGAACCCAGTCGCGAGGTATAGAGACATCCTCGTACCACGTAGAGATGTGAACTATGCCAGCGTAGATAATGAAAGGTAGAATCGCCCACCCACTCGCGCAGATGCAACCAATGACGGTAACCCACTCGCGATCACCTAGCTGAACTATCTTAGGTTTCTCACGTCTCTCTAAAGCTGTGATAACAAGCTAGGAGCCTATAACGCCCATCATGAAGCCAGATTCGTCGAAGTTGTAGGTGTCCTCATCTAGGATGCCATGCTTCGCTTTTACGTTGGCTACGAGCTTAAACTACGCGTTTATAACCTCAGGATTCTCCTGTTTCTTTCTTTAATCATCGTAGGATCGAGTCCAACGCGTTCTGAGCTCCTCCCTTCGCTTTATAAACCGGTCTGGCCAGTTGTTGCCAACTAGCTTGAGCCCTCGGTGGGTGCGCAGGTTGTTGGCCATATCTCGCAGTAGACCCTTCGACGGTAGGAACCCTCTTGAATCTAGGTCAAGTATACGCTCTACTATCGCGTCCTCTTCAAGCGGCGTAAGATTCTTGCAGTTAGGCTCACAATCGCGTCGTAAGCGTCGTCCGTAGTTTCGATAGTTAAGAGTCCTTTCAGGCACCAGATAGGCTCGCGCAGCAGCTCGTTGGGAAAAAGACGCGTCGGATCTCGTAGCTCGAATAGCAATAGTTATTCTGGCTTCATTACTAGTTGATACAGTAGATAGTGGTGGCTGCATTGTGATAGTACTGGTGCTCTCAGTACGATTTTAGTGGGGTGCGCCGCTCGGTGGGGTGCGCCGCTCGGTGGTGGATAACGTTAATGTTTAAGAGGGCTTGTAGAATTAAGAGAGTAGGCTTAACTATAACTAAAGTTTGTGATGCAGGGAATCGCGAGGCTGAAACAGGCAATCGTCACCGCCGATCACTCCTTCCTAGTCTTGAGCTTCCCGCCCAACTTATTCTACACCCATCTGCTGCCTCCATGTCCAAACCAAGCGACTCGTTCTTCATTTTCGATGCCCGTTTCCAGAACGCTTGCTACCAGCCTGGCATGTAACGGTCAGTACCATCTGGCTCCGATTCGAGTCCGTGCCAAGCTTGACGGGAGGAGCCTCGGAGCACGTCCAAACGGACCCTTCCAGTCGTCGGCACACGTCTATCCCTCCAGGTCCAGGCTGTTGCGCCAACACATGTATAACCTTCGACCGAGATGATGCATTGGGTGCTGCTGTGCATGTGACCCTTGGACACCGCGATGCCGGCCCGCGTTACCAGCTGCCCTCTCAGGCCTCGACAACCGGACACCTTAGCTGGCGAGTTCCGATCCCTCGTACAGTCGTCTCGCGCAACGGGCATGGTAACTGTAACTCATGGAGCCCAATGCCTGCGTCTGCTACCCCAAGCTGCTTCCAATTGACGGGGATTGGGCTTTTTCCCTCGAGTCGCACTGGCGAGCGCGACACCGCAACGCTGGAGGCGCGAAGGGTTCAGCAGCACGTTCAACCGTGTCCATTGCGCGTTGGAGGCGTCGACAAAAAGTAACACGGACTTGTCGTCTATCGACTAGCTTTGTGCCACGTTCCGGACTTCATCACGTCGACTTCGTGCTGCGCTGGCCGGACGGTAGCTGTGGCCTCGTCCATGGCCGTCTGTAAGTAAATTTTTACACGGCTGCAATATACAGTCTGCTCGCCGCCCGGCAAACGCCAGCTCGGCCATGTCACAGCACGATGGAAGCACTGTGATGGAAGCCGGAGACCAGCAGCAACAGGCGATATCGGGAGTTTCGGTGTTTTGAGCAGGTCCGGACGGCTACTTGTTTCCGAAGGATTGCTAGGCGGCTGTTCCTGGATCATCATTCACCCGAACGCGCGCATCTACCCTCGGCCGCGATGGAGGACTTGATTTCTACTTCCGCTATGCTCTTGTTGACGACTACGTCGGACCGCAGGCGCTTGTCGGCGCCGTCCTGAACTCTGTGTTGCCTCGTTCGTGCTCACCTGGGAATCGACAAGTTGTACTCCGGCCTTGGCACTCTGGGACCATGATCGGACATCCCCACCAGCCCGCACCCGCTGCGAGCGAGCCTCAACCTCCCCCCTCCGCCGTCACAATGGAGGCAAGAGAAAGTCGGATAGGGAACGCGTTTGCGTGTGAGCGCTGCCGCAAGCACAAGGTGCGATGCGTGCCTTCTGACACGGCTGGCATCTGCCAAAGGTATTCTACCTCGGTCTACATTGCCTGTCTCGGCTATAACACGTGCTGCAGGTGTCAAAAAGCCCGCGTCGAGTGCATTGAGCATGTTGCGCGACGGCGGCCTGCGAAGCCCAGGAATGTCGTACAGACGCCAACGCGAGTGGCAGACATGGAGAGGAAACTCGACAAACTTTCTGCCATTGTCACCGCGGCTGCTGCGCCAAGCTCGGCGCCCCAGCCTTCACTGCCCCCGGTGACCGGCGTTGCTTCTCAGATAGCTGAGTTCGCCCAGCGCACGCCTACGCCGGCTCCAATAGCATCATCGGCGTCAGCAACATCGGTTCCACCAGTCGTCAAGACGCCGATACTGCCAAATCCTGGATCCACCCCTGAGTCGGCACTGTCTTTCTGGGAGTCTATCAGCGACACCTTGTCTGAACTTGGGCGTTTGGACCCTGTGATCCGATCTATCAGTGTCATCCACATGCAACTCCTGTTAGAAAGCTATCGGACGATGACTGACTACTTTCCCTTTGTGACAATACCCAAAGACTGCTTCTGCCGGGATCTGATCCAGCAGCGTCCATTGCTGATGTTTTCAGTTCTAACAGCAGCATCCTATGATTCGGCGCTTTTGCAACTCACCCTGAGTCGAGAATTTCGCAAGCTTTTGATGGTCAAAATCATGAACGGGGAGAAGAGCTTAGATTTGTTACAGGGACTGCTCGTTTTCATCGCCTGGCACCACCATTATATGGACTCGCAGGCCGTGTCCATTCACATGCTTCTTCAGATGTGTATTGGCATAGCAGGAGACTTGGGACTGGACAGCACACCCGCATCGGCGAAAAGTCCCTTCTTGAGAGATAATGTTCGCGACAGAGAAGCGAAGAGAGCACACCTGGGATGCTATTATCTGGCGACAAATCTCGGTATGATGGATCCGGGCAGGACCCGAAGCATTGCGTATTCACCTATACTGGGAAGCTATGCATCCGAGCTGGCGTCGACGTGGGAGCATCCATCAGACACTGTACTTCCTATCATAGTTGACACTTGTCGATTTATGGAAGACGTAGAAGAGACTTTCAAATGCCAATCTGAGCAGGCGCTGGTCGCCAGGTCCCAGTTCAAGCGACTAAACGATAAATGGGATAGTATAAAATCCTCCTCGAAGCAGCAAGCTTCTGACTTTAGTAAGTTCTCCTTTCGATGCTTTCCACTTGTCTATATTAACCTCGGTTCAGAAACTGTACAATGGCTACAACTCGCAGCACATGTTCATTTGCACAAACTTGCTACGACTCTAGAGCTCGCAGATCGAGATAGCAATGCGTGGGCGTCAGGGTTTCAACTATCGCTCCGCATCACTTGTCTGCGCTCCATTGAACAGTTCTTAAATAACAGCACCCAGCTCACCTCAGGTCAATATGAGTATCTTTCGTTAACTGATTGGCTTCACCTAATATCAGCACTCCACAAACTGGGAAAACTTACCCTGCACTCGTCGCCAATCCCAGGGTGGGACCCTGCCGAGCTTCAGCTATCAAAAACCTTCGATTACTTCCGCGATCAACTCTCTGCGCAGATGCCTCGATTACGCGAACCCCTGGAGAACCATGAAGATGTTTTTGAGAGGTTCCGGCGAATCACAGCGATCATGAAAACGACGTTACGGACTGTTCCAGGACGAAGCAGCCCAAACGCATCGACGTTCGAGATTGCGACTGGATCGGGACGCACTGTGTCGTTACTGCAGGATCTACCGCCTCTGAAGATGGATGGTGTGGCCAACGGCGATCCTTTACCAGCGCCGTGGAAGGTCATCCCACAATGCGATATGAGCAGTACTGAGTTCCCTTGGAAGTTCTTGATGGGTACAATCTGAGGGCTAGACCTGGATCTATCTGCTTGGTAAATTAGGGTGCGCCCATTTGAGGTTGCCAGAGCTTCATTCGAGGGCTATTTCCGGCATTTTTATCGGACTCGCGTACCAAAAAGAACATCGCCGGGTCCCCGCACCTTTGTCACGGCCTGGTGTTTACAGAATAGTCCTTCGACGATCGCAGCAGCTTCGCATTCGAGCGTGTGCAGGCACAGTCACGACCTGATGCATGTGACTATGCCACAATCAATATATCCATTCTTCGACTAACTCAGCTAGGAATCCTACTTCCAGACTGCGCGGTTCATAATCTGGAAATCTAGCGTTCGTAGTACGTCGCATTATGACCTGCTGGATAACGGCGAATGCGCTCGAGTTTTCAGGCACAGATCTTCACTGTTGAGGCGTTCCGAGTCAGCCTCGTCTAAACGCTACACATTTCCCCCGTATCTCGTTTCCTATTAGATAAGACAGCACTAACTGCTCTCTTCTCGTTTTCCCGAATTAGTTTCCGCATCTTCACGACCTGCGTCTTTTAGATCTCAAGTTCCTGTTTTATTTATTAGCGTGTCCATACCCAGCGTGTTTGTTTCGTTTTGTAGCTAGTGTATGAATCGGTTCGTTCGTTTAATCGACCGCGAGTAGCTACTCTGTAGAGTAGTGTATTCAATTAGATCAGCCTCTGCCTTCGGTAGCCGTGTCAGAATTCGTTAATTCGTTGGTTTCTTCGTGAGGCGTGTTTCGGCCTCGTATTCGCGCCGCCGGTGACCGGTCAAGTGATGGCGGATCCGTGGTGCACAGCCCCGCTAGCTTGCTTAGCCTCAACGATCGTTGGTAGTAGGGTGTGGGTGATATAAAAACACCTACCACCTTGCTACACAGCCTTTATCACTTCGCTCCACTACATCGACGACATAATTACACGTAAACGTCATTCGTCAAACACATCGCGGTATCACCAGTTTTCCTCAACTACCCATTTCATTGTTAACACGTCTGCATTTCTGTACAGTAAGTCTCATCTAAGCTATTTGACCACTCTATCTCCGCGTCCTTCTCTACTCCGCCCCGCCCCCACAGTTCCTTCCAGGCAAATCAAAATCATCATTTAATTCCACGTTAGGTGCCGTACTTCTCAGCCACAAACTTTTCCACCTCTCTCGCAAGCGCTATATATAATCCACGCCCACCCAACCATCTCCATACAAACAACTCAAACCATCGAAATGGGCTGCATGCCGAGTAAACCAAGCAAGTCGAAGAGGAACCACGGCGGCGGATATGTCGGCGACGCGGGTGCTAGTTCTGGTGGTGGAGGCGGTTGGTTTGGAGGAGATGGTGGTGGTGGTGGCTGAGGCGGTGGTGGGGATGGGGGGATGTTGGTTGGATGAAATGGAAATCAGGATGAGGATGAAGAATGAAGAATGAAGAATGGGCTAGATAGAGTAGGGTAAGCGATCGATGTAGAGACTATTGTATCCACGAAACGCACACCAGATCACGAAAGACATCAAATTCTCTCTGTTTTCTCCCTCTCCCTCTTATTCTGAGGTGATTGATGCAGCAAGAGATCGAATGCGTATGGATAGCAAAGTCACGTTGGAAACGTGAACCAGCATCGAGAATTCTGAACGAGAGATAAAAAGCGATTAGCCCTACCTTTGCGCAACAACAACAACAACAACAACAACCTTGTATTAAGTCAGCCTTCTCCCATAGGTTAGCCCACAATATCCAATTTTTTCCCTTGGTCAACTAAAGGTGGCTGAGCCCGACAGTGCGCATGGCCCCCAAACCACTCTAGCACCGCTTCCGCACTCCTTTCCGCCCCCACGATTCCTGTAAGGCAACCCATCTCCGCCATCATCTCATCCCATCCCCCGTCGCTCGCTCCGCAGCACCTCCATCTCATCTCTTACCTTTTTTAAGCCGCTCAACGAAAACAAAGCGCCATCACACACATACACACACACTCGCCCATCTACCCACACCCCCAAATACACAAAACCAAACTCTATTCTTCTTTTCCTTTTCTCGGACCAAATCGACCGAAATGGGCTGCATGCCGAGTAAACCGAGGCGCGGCGGCGGCACCGGCAGTGGGCCCTATGGTGACGCGAGTGCTGGTATTGAGGGCGGCTGGTATGGAGGGGATGGAGGAGATGGAGGAGATGGAGGGGGTGGCGGCGATGGTGGTGGTGGTGGTGCAGATGGTGGTGGAGGCGGTGGATGACTGGACGACCCAGATTGATGAATTGGATTGAATTGGGGGTATGTTGGCTGGGAGAAACGGCGTTGAAGAAGTAGCGTTTGGTGGGATGGAAGTTGGACTTGTAAAAGATTTTTATTGCTATCAAGAAGAGTAGGAGCATTACCCAGTCCAGATGGTTGAGTAAAGTCGCGCGGATACGGGCCTGATAGCTTATTGATACAAGTTATGTAAATGTGGAATCAGCGATTAAATCAACCATGATCTTAGCGTTATGTTTTGGCGAAGAATTTGTGTTATGGGTGCAATGTATGATGTTTTGCGTGTAACGTGTTTCTCTTTCAATTCCTTCGCTGACTTGGACAGTCGGACCTGGGGCCCAGCTCGAGTTCTCGGTGTATATGGATGCGGGATAGAAAGTGAAGGAGTTGAGTAGAGAGCGGTGTAGAAAGAGTAGGTAGCGAAGGTAAGTGAAAAGAGGGTTGTGGATGGGCTGGAAAGCGCGTGTTTGGTGCATGAAGGGGGCAAGTGCGTGGAGAGTGTTAGGCGGTGTTGGATTCGTGGTGGAGCTTGAGGGGAGCGTGGTGTGTTGAGGTGAGGAGCTTCGTGTAAAGTTCGCGGTTGTAGATGGGTTGTAGGCCGATTTTAGGAGTAACTGGGCATTGATAGTTGCATGAGCTTCACAAACGGTCTTTGTAATGAGGTTTTGGTTTACCCAGGTATGAGATTAGCGGCCAATACGTGATTGGAGATAGAATCGCGGAAATAATTGCAAGTAACAGCTTACGATACTGCGCACTGACTGCTCGCTTGCTGTGCTTCTTTTTCGTCCATCACGTTCTGCAGTTTGTCTTTTTCGTCCATCGTGTTCTGTAGTTTGTCTGCCTTCTCTTTTCCAAAGATCGTAAATAATGCGCGATACACGGTGAGCTCTGGATCTTTGTGGAACTTGCAATCGAATCGCGCGCCGTACTGGATTAGCAGTTCGCATGCTCGATACAACGCCGGTTTGTAAATGAACGCGTTTTCGTGGTCAACGCATTGTTCGGTAGAGGAATGCGGCCCAGACACTTTGATGACCGTTTTCATCATGAAGCTTCTCGTTCGGGTTTGACCCATGATCCAGTAGTAAGTTTACCATTCTTACACAGATGTTAGGACGCTCCTTTTGCTCTTGAGCGGAGGTGTCGCCATTTGTTATCCACATCGAACTGAGAGCATGAGTGAGAAGGGGCTGACCGGAACTCTCAACAAGGAGCGGATCCCTGAGGAGTCTTGTACGGACATATTTGATGAGCTGATATTGGACGGCCCGCATCATGAGATTCGTCAGTTGAGGGTCGAAAACCTTGGCACGGGACCGATAAAGGACGCTATCCACCGAGTGTAAATGGAAGTTATTGACTCGGTCCAGCTCATCAAGGAGGTCGGCGAGAAGCGTTTCCAATAACTCACTGCCTTTTTCGACGATGGAGGCGTATCTAATTAGTTCCAGTGTGAGGGACCCGGCCACGTGACGATCTAGATCGGGGGCTGGCACTGCCTTCAGTGAGTAGAGAACCATCTTACATAAAGACCATTCTGAGATGAAGTCAGCAGTAAGAGTTTCCCTTAGCTGCCGGTAGCAGCACTCTCGCAGAAAGTCCCGAACGGTTCGATGCAGAAAGTCAACCTTTGGCCCGAACAACGTAGTAGTCACATCCTCGACTACGAGCAGATCGCCGCATCGATTGTGAAGCCGCGACTTCCAGATGATAATATTTTCTGAGATCTCGTCAACAGACATTGGTCGAACTGGAGCTTTAAGTGCATAGTCCGGATCTGCTCGTTCTCTTTCGAGCAGTGAGTAGTAAAAGAGCGGTTTAGGTGTTCGGGCGTGGATCGAAATCAGAAAAATCTGGGCCATTTCTTGCTGGTACTGCTTCTCGATCCTCTGAATAATACGGGTAAAGTACTCTTCCAAGTCTTGAGGTAACTGATCAACAATTCTCCGGAAGGTAGGAAGGTCCTCGTGTCGGTTTATTGCGCCTACTAGATCCTTGGTCACAAGGAAGACCCAAAGCCAGACGCCCTTGGCTTGGCCCGAGATAAGCCTTACTATCTCTTCGTATGCCGGGTCTAAAGCTAGCAGATGCTGAAATCGCGGATTCTCGCAGAGCCTTTGGCGAACATACTTGTTCATGTCATCCTTCGTAAAATCATGAACGGTTAGTCTTCTACTTTTGTTGTTGAAGAACTCTTCAAATATAGATCTTTGACGGCTCGACGCACAGATCTTGACGTGAGGAGAGGCGGAGAGAAAAGTGATCAGCCGCACAACTTCCTCCTCTTTACCGTCGTATTCGTCAAGACCATCAATGAAGAAGCAGAACTTGGCCTCGAGAACCTCTTGTTCTGCAATGCGTTTGAATATTGCCATCAGCTCACTTATTTCCCAAACTTCATGAGTTTGACGGGCCGGGCACACGTGCGGTATGAGACTGGGAACGCATTTGAGGATTTGGTAGAGGAGGGATTGGAAAAGCCCGAGTTGAGACTTCTGCATTTCGAATCCCTGGTTCCAGAAAAAGTAGCCTGCAGTGTAAAGCTCCGCGGGTTCTGCCCATCTCTTCAAAGCCTGTAGCGTGTCCGGATGTTCGGCAGCGAACTTCATAAGTGTTGATTTGCCACTGCCAGCCTGGAGATTTCACATATCAGCATGGGCTCGACTAATGTCAATTCGACGAACAAACCTTTCCAGTTATCCAGTACGTGTTATCTCTTGATTCTAGCCATTCCATGAACGTAGTTTTCGTTGGATCGAGAAGCCACGCATTCGTGAACAACTCCACCTCTGGTATCTGGGAATATCGTCGACGCAAGTCTGGGAAATATAGGCTTTCAATGATATCCAACTGCCTCTTGCAGATCCCATGCTGTTTAAAAAGAGTATCGAGCTTGATTTTGAGGTTCGTGAGGTGTGCCGCTTCTGTTCCGCCTCGCATCTCGCCGGCGTCTTGACTCTGACTTGTCAAGTCCATGATATCGTTTCGAATAGCGTCAACGACGAACACGTAGTTGATTTCGTTTTCGCGATGCGACCTTTCAATAGACCTGAGCTTCCCCATGATGGCTGAGTTTCGCTCTCTAGGGAACATGAGGGATTAGCGAATGTTGACCCGCCGTAAGGTTTTGAGCTTCTCTAGAATAATACTTTCAAGGAAAATAGACTTACTCGTCAAGAGATTGTCTCACGTTGTCCTTGATCCTTTGACTTAGGCTTTCCAACCGCCGTTGCATGTCTTTCATTTCTTCCCTATTCATCAATACTTTACAAACAGTTCGACCATTTTCCCACATTTTCCAGCGGGCCTCGGGTCGGACCTTGAGGTCTTTTGTTAAGTTTTGTATCTGACGGGCCAAGTGATTACATTCTTTGACCATCTCCAGGATACCTTGCTCATCTTGGGATAGCTGTTGTCCAGACGATTTCTGTCGGAGAACTTCGTTGTTAAATGTACGAACATCGTGTAGAATGGTCTCGAGCTCAGATATCTCTGGAAGTGTACGATGTGGAGATTCGCGGAGCGTTTTAGCTCCGGAAACTAGCTTGAGGCCAAATTCGATAAATGATATGATATTGGACGCAAGGCCAACGATGGCTAACGACTCGGCCATGTTCACACTGACAGAGGTAGAGTGGAAGTTTTGGACTTGATCATGAAGTGGCGTGTTCGATTAAGCGCCCGCTATAGTCTTTGCGCGGGGTATCGTGATACAGCCAGACTGTTGGGGTTGTTGGTGCTTGGCGTTGTGCGTCATTCTTGATGAACGTATGATTGTATTTAGTGTCTGTGACTGTGATTGTTGGTACGCCCCGATGGGGACACTGACTTGAGGAGTCCGACTTGGACCGAATCATTGATCCAGTGTTAGTATTACAATATGACCCCATGACGGGTGAGATCAACAAAGCGTACATGGCTTCACAATCCTTCGGCCATATCCATGGTTTAGCAGCTTGATCCCAGTCCAGTGTGAAAGATCTTCCAAGCCACCAATAGGCCTTGAAAGCTGCAAAATTACTTGGCGGATGCTACTAGGTGGTAATCTGGACCATTAGCGCTCAAACCGGCCCCTCATGTTATTCGACGCAGCAAAGGCATAGCCTTTCGAGACCGGTATCGCCCGGATTAGTCGCTCGTAGTGAAAGTCCCTTTGGCATTATTTTCGGGCTATAGTTTGCTGATTGTATGGCATGGACCGTCTCCAATCTCGTTGCCGTGAACATATGTCCGTTCCAAATCTGTAGCAGGCTTATGATATCGCATGAGTCCGAAGTCAGCGACTTAAACTATGAGCATAGGTCCAGTGTTGGAAAGTTCAGCTCGTTAGTGTGTCCACAAGGCCCGGGTACCTAATAGCTATGGTAGACAATTCCTGGCTTTAGTCAGACGATGGTTCGATTTCCTGAACATCGAAGGAGCTGCAATTCGTCTTGAGTGAAGCTGGCATCTTCCTTCAAGTGTCCGTGCACGATGCACATCTGCAAGTCTGCGGCACGCCCTGCAAAGAGCATTCCAAGGTTGCGTACGATTACTCAAAGTTGTTGCGTCATGCATTGTTGCGCAGAATGTTTCGCAATGTTTACTTGTAAGATAATTCGATGGAAGGTGTTATGGAAGATGAAGACAACGAAAGACGGGCAAGGTGCAATAATGGAGTGAAGATTCTTCGTTGGGGAAGAGAACGCACCGCGCTAGGCTGTTTACGCAAAAGCGGGTCCCCGCCAGCCGCGGACTTCATCGGCCTCCAGACACAACACAGATGCGCTTCCCAGCTACAGCGACAATGAGTGTCTCTGATACAGAAATAGGTTAACCTCGACAGTGGACGTTTTCTACGCAATAATGTGGATCGAAGGGGAGGGACACTTCGCAGTTATTCTTCATTGAGACCTCACATCACAGTCGCTAACGTGGACAGCCGCTCATGCTCTAGCAAGACATACAGCTGAAGAGACAGGTGGTGAGATGGCTTGAGCTGGATATGGGGCGTCCAGTAATCTATACCCATACATAGATGCTGGAAAGGTCCTGGAGATCTCAACTGGATGAACGGAGAAACACTCAACAAATAGGCCTGCATGGAGCAAGAACACAAGACATTGAAGATACAGTGCTATGATCGGCGCGTATGAATATGTATGCTATACCGAAACGGCATTGCGATTGATTCCTAGAGGCCTGGAAGAACATACGCAAAAGACTCAAATATGGCCCCCCAACCTAGCGTTTTCGTCGTCCTCATCGGTGGGCGGCAAAGTACGGTCCATAAATTCGTTTGCCTTCCTAGGCATCCACAGCTAAGCTGAGCTAATCCCGATGTTGGCGCAGCTGAGCGAGGATATAGGCGCTATGTGAGAATTGAATGTGTTACACAAGATACGGGTCAGCCAACGTATCTCAAGAATCACACCCAATAAGGATCTCTGGCGCAACTCTGGAACGATAAAGTTCCTGCCGAATTCACGCAAGGCGGAGATATCCGTTGGAGAAGTAACGGGATGGCAAAACGCCTTCTGGGGCTGAATCAGAACCGAGTTGCCGGTCAGCATAAGCCACAGACAGCTACGTTTTGTTCAACCCAATACATGGCTCTCACCGTCGGCCACCGTTCCGTGTGCGGTGAAAAGGAAAGTCACTGTCGAACAGCTGACGACTTGGCCATGGTAATAATATCCAATCGAAGCATTGGAAGAACTGCCGCGTCTGAAAGAGTCCAATTATATTGTCCCAAAAGGCTGCAGATTCAGTAAGTCAATCATAGTCTGCCGAGAAGATTGCCCTACAGAGTCGTAAGATTGACGAAGATTGCGGTCAGCTGAAGATTTGTCTCTCAGAAAGGTTACGGTGTAGGCGGTATACCTTCAGCCATGGCTTGATATAAAATCTTGAGGCGCCACCAGACATGGTGAAGGCCATAGTTTCTCTACACAGGCCAAAATGTTGGGCTTCACTACATGTTGGTCCTACCTTGTACATGCTTTCAATGTTATCACCCTGTCCCCGGTTCAACAGTTCCATGGCGGATTTCAGACGCCACTACTAGCCGATGCTCCGCAGCATAACCATGTAGGATATCCCATCTTCGAGCCGCCTAACGCACCGGAGCATGCCCAATTCATTTGCGAATATCCAGACTTGCCGGACTACGAATTCTGCTCCGAACACGATGATCGTGGATGCTGGCTCCGACCCAAAGATCCAAATTCTACTAAGCAGACATACAACATCTCAACTGACTATGAGGAACAATGGCCAAAAGGCATAACACGCAAGTATGTTCTCGACATCACAAATGAGACGCTGTATCCCGATGGGTGTAAGAACGACGAAGCAAAAGTTTTCAACGCGTCTTATCCTGGCCCTTGGATCGAAGCATGCTGGGGCGACGATATCGAGGTCACTGTTCGGAATCATCTCCCTTGCAACGGGACTTCAATACATTGGCATGGTCTTCGACAGTTGAACAATCTGGAGAATGACGGTGTAAATGCTGTCACTCAATGCCCTATTGCACCTGGAGACAGCTATAAATACAAGTTCCACACACGTCAGTATGGAACAAGTTGGTATCACTCTCACTACTCGCTTCAGGTATGAGATTTCCAGCCCCTAGTGTTTCAATTTGACTTACACATATTTGTAGTATGCGGATGGTCTCGCTGGTCCGTTGACCATACATGGCCCATCATCCGGCAACTACGATGCTTCGAAGGATCCGATATTGATGACAGATTGGAATCAGCGCAGCGCTTTCGAAGATTGGTCGTGGAGCTTAGACAGCCGTAGCAATTTTGCTCGACCTCAGATGACCAGCATTCTACTGAATGGAATAGGTATGTCTTACATCTTCCAAAGTCCACATAAATAACGCCTTTAGGTGTCGCACCAGATGGTCTCGATACTTGCACGGATGAACGACCGACGAAGCGCTATTCAACAACCTTCCAGAAGGTATGGCATCTCTGAGACACCTTGCGTTTGCTGACCCTGATATAGGGCGTTCGTTATCTTCTTCGCCTCATCAACACTTCCGTTGACACGACGTTTGTATTTTCCATCGACGGGCACAACCTGACTGTCGTCGAAATGGACTTCGTACCCATCGAACCTTACACTAACACGAGCGTCCTCATTGGTATAGGTGAGACCCTCCCCCGCTCGAAAGCTATTCAACCTATCTGACGTCCTTTCCACTTAGGTCAAAGGTATCACGTCATCGTTGAAGCTTCTCCGTTTGCACCTACACCAGACGGCAACTATTGGATTCGGACCGTTCCTGCCGATGGCTGTTCCGCGTTCAAATACGATTGGACGATACAGAACTCTACTACAGGAATTGTTCGGTACGGACCCAGTGATGTGGACCCTTCTAGTCAGCCGAATGATTTCGCGACCAAGTGTTCCGACGAGACTTACTCAAGTCTTAAACCTATCCACCCGTGGACGGTCCCGAATGTCACCATATGTAAGTTCTAACGTCACAAAGCCTGTAAGTAAGCCTCTAACTTCAACAACTATAGCCGACACGATGGATGTAAACTTTGTGAACGCCTCCGGTCTTCCCTACTACCCCGACGGACGTAGACGATGGCAAATGTATAAGGCGCCGTTGTGGCTTAACTTCAGCGACCCCACAATCCTGAATTTCGAGGGGAGTACGTCAAATTGGACCTCGCAGCTCGAGGTCAGCACAAAAGCATCGGCTGCGGATGAGTGGGTGGAACTTCTCATCACTGGCCCCCAGAATTTTAGTTTCGCAGCGCATCCAATCCATCTCCATGGCCATGACTTTGCGTTACTGGCGCAAGACGAAAACCCTTACAATGCCGACACTGTTGTCATAAAGAGGGACAATCCGCCACGACGCGATGTAGCATTGCTACCAGCGAACGGATACCTGATAATCGCGTTCAAAGTTGATAATCCTGGTACGGAATCTTTTCCGGCTTTTATTTTTCCCTAGGGTTGTACGTCAAGTTGTACTAACAGAACCCCAGGTGTCTGGCTTATGCATTGCCATATCGCATGGCATGCATCCTCCGGTCTTGCGATACAGATCCTCGAGAACACCGATCGTATTGTATTCCATGATAAACCGGCGTTGCTTGATACATGCAGCAACTGGCAGACATGGTACGATGGTGAACGACATGTAACCGAGGCATGCAAAGCCTGGGACCCAGAGCATTTCCAAGACGACTCTGGTATATAGAGTCGGAACTGGAGACTGTAAAGTAACTTACCAGGTTTTCTATCTCCGAGACTAGTTTGAATCGAACTATCTCCCAAACAATGAAGGTGGATCTCCGATCTACCGCGGCAAAGTTGTATTGGATTTCAAGGTTTCAGGTGACTCAAATCTCTTTTGTTGCCTAGGTATTTAGGACGTTCCTTTCTCGCTTATCTGTTCGTATTCCCCGAGTTTGTTATTTGTTATCTGTTCTCGTGATGCGCACAATAAATACTCAGTCAAGGAAAGATTCTTTCCAAGTCCTAATCTTAGAACTGTTAACCTGTGAGCCGGCATAACGCAATGGTCTTTCACTCAAGCTCGTATGATGCAAGTAGCGGGGCCATCCATACGCGGATGGACTCGCACTTGTGATGGCCAATATAGAACCCTCACTCACTTCTGCCCCCGAAACTTCCTCATTACCTTCAACCCTATCAAAAGGTGGATAATGGGACTAGGGTTCATGGCCTCTTTTCTCAGAAGTGGGGGATAGAAGACGAGAAGCTGGAGCTTGGTGAGACTCCTTTATACATGCGAGAGGACGTGGTGGTGCAATGGGTCGGGACAACCCTACGAGACGTGGTGCACCGTGGAGTTGTGGAGATGAACAAACCACTCGAGGTTTTCTCGCGTGAGAACTGGTGGGATGGTAACTGAACTCATGAACTGTTAGCACTGGAATTTGAATAATCAAGATGGACACAAGGACCGGTCTTGGTGCATGCTTCGCAGTGACTCTCGAGGTCTATGGGAACAGAGCACAATTACATCATGGACCCTGCATTTGGCGCTCCAGAAATCTGGCTGAGCACAGTGAGGGCGGCGTTCCTAACTCTGGCAGAGGTTTGCTATGAATTACCCCCCCCTATCACGCATCATGGCTGCTCTAGTTCTGTGTATAGGCCCCAATTCTAATATGGCTTTAATAACATGGAGGAAGGCTCCGCTGTAGAGTATATAGGTAAATATTGGGGCGAGTGGGCGTATAATCGATCTTTCTGGCTTACCTATCTTTTCCGTCACAATGCAGGTACAGAGGGGAGAGGTGAGTAGATTTATCACGTGACCTCAGCATCATCCACAACACGAATTTGACGCTCGGTTCGGAATGATATCCTTGGTTAAAATCCAATGTTGAAGTGAAAAATTGAATATTATCTCTTTGGGGCCCACTATATTTAATCTCGTTCCAATAGCCAAGTGTAGTTCTCCGAGAAGGGTGCTTTGACCGAGAAGTGTCTACTAGTCTTTCTTCTGTAAGTTTGCATATCCGCGGATAGTTCGTTGTCTCTCGCCGTGCTGCTGCAATACTGGCGTAGTGTTTGGAGTAGAGTTTGTGGTTTTGGTAGATATATAAAAGGTATCCGCGTGCTCCTGGGACCAACTTTATTTGATTTCAAGGTGTGTTAAGTGCTTTGTTTCACAGAGCGCACTCTTAGAACTATAATCCATAAAGACGAGTCCTATAGAGTTGCTTCACACATATGCGCAGTCCCTCTCTTCTCTCTCTCTTAACGATTTTGTGGCTGCACAATGCATCTTTCACTATATATGAAATTTTACACAATCTTTTCATCGCCCTTCAGACTCCGGGAAAGGTTGGAAAGACCGTTCGGGCGATCGTGATGGAGTATATATTGATATCGTTTTCTTCCTACACGAAGAGCATCCGACCCCACCACTACAACCTCTTCTTTATAATACACCCACAAAATCACTGAGACAAAACATACGGTTTGTTCAGTGATAGTCTGCATCAGATTCGAAAACATGGGTTTGGAAGATACCATGACGACGGACTATCCCCTCCCAATCGTCATGCACCGCCCGTTTGCGATTCTTGATGATCGGTACGACGCCCCGCTCCCATTTCGCCACGTCCTGGAGACGTCCCCCGTGGAGCCTACAGTCCAGACCGCGATGACAAGCAAGCGCCGCCGCAAACTGTCGAGGCAGCAACCTTCACTGTTCGAACAGCTTCCGGCCGAAATCCGACTCCAAATATATGAATATCTGGGGTTCTCGTCAAGCCTCAACATAATCGCCCGCTATGGAAAGCCGCCAGAAGACTGGATCATGAGGAAGCCTCTCGAAGCAACATTTCCCGAGTACAATTCCCACGAACTCAGGATAGATCGGGTACTGTCGCTGAAAGATGGCGAGGCATTCGACAAGTTCTATCAAAGGGAGGGCTACTGGAAGCAGTCGAAGGAACTCCTGTGTCTCAATCGGTCCATCCGGGCCGAGGTTGCGAGTATACTGCTTGGGAGCGTGACGGTGAAGTTTTCGTACCCGCTGAGTTGCAAGCCGATCCACTACTACAACTGGCATAATCTCTACAATCGTGCTTCTGTCCGACCACATGGGATTTTGAAGAACATGACGATCCCTGCCTATAAATTTACCTATATGCGAGACGTCAAGCTGATCAGCGGTCGCCTTGGACATTCTTACATGGAACCGACTGGCGGCCGCCTTGGATATTAATATGAGCGTCCACATTCGTTGTCTCTCTCGCGGAAACAGCGGCGCCGGCCCCTTGTCCGGCAGGCCGAATCGATCCGGTACCTCGCAGATCACTGCCCGAATCTGCGCTCTTTAAGTATACAACCATCGAATTACTCTGGAAAGGAAGGCAGTAAAGCTAGCATCAGCATACTGGTACTCGCTCTCCGGGAGATATTGCGTCAGTGCCCAGATTTTGAGCGCTTAAGCATCGAGCAAATGGTGAGAAATCACCCAGTGGTTGATGGCGTAGCGCAACTCTGGCGCAGTATAGACACCTATGAAGACGAAGTACTGGATCTATCGCGCGTGCCTCACCATCAGCGGGAGGACGTGCTTGAGGAGTGGGTCAGGGAGATGATTGGACCCTTTCCCATGTATCCTCAAATATATAGGGGCCAGCCGGCTTCGTTCTTCGTCGATTGGTAAGAGCCGGTTGCGAGGCCAGGCTCGCTTGCTTCGTAGCGAAAAGACTATAGTAGCCGTATCTACCTGAGCGGATGGTTTCCCTGTAGTGGTGAAATGAAGTTCGTTACGTGCAAGCAACGATTGTTTCGTCTAATATATAGCAAGGAAGATTGAATCGACTAAATATGCGGTACGCTGCGGCATATAGAAAAACTCCAAAAGACCCTGCTTCGCAAGAGAATGAACCTAGTGGACCGAAAGGCTCTACTGTATTCTCTACAAGTTCAACCTGTTCTTTAACAATGCAACCTTGACGCTATGATGGACATTTTACGTGCGTGTGTGAAGAGATGAGGACGACGAAAGAGGCGATTATCTTATAGGGTTTATCATAAGTGAGATGCAAGTATAGTCATCACGTGACCTTCACGGCATCCAAGACCACATCTGTGAAACTTTGCGGTTCCACTAATCTGTCGAAAAGATATCATAATATGAGCACATAAGCATGGGGTTTTAGCTGCGTTTCTCGAGTAGTTAGCTTACACTCGGTGCTACAATGGGGGTTGTGGCTTGACCCTCACACCTTTCACAGTGGAATATAATAGCATCCACATCCTTTCCCTCACCATAAAAGTCCTTTGGAAACGGCCCCCGCGCCGGGCTGGGAAGCCCCACTCGGAGCGGTCGCCACCGAGTATATATTCTTTTTCTACGATACCGTTTCCTCTCCACCAACCACCACAACACTCCGAACACTGCATTGCCCCAACCTCGAAACGATGCGTCTCGACAAGACTATGGACACTGATCACCCATTCCCAGTTCCAATGCATCGACCATTTGCGACTTTGGATGACCGCTGGGATAAACCGCTTCCGGTTCGCCGTGTCCTCGAGATACCGGGTGCTGAGTCCTTCATCCAGGAACCCATAACAAACAAGCGGGGCCTCCAGCTGACGGGACAGCAGGGGCTTTCCCCATTCGAGCGGCTACCTCCTGAAATCCGAGTCCGCATTTACGGGTACCTGGGCTACCCATTACCAGGAAATATAGTAATCCACGAGTGCAGATACTGCCCTCAGGTCACACTCAGAAAACCTCTTTCTATCGTGTTTAAGGAGCCATATTGCTGGCCAGAACTCGAGCCGCTCTCAGAGAGCCAAGCGCCGCACCAGTGCTCACACGATTCCTGGAGGTACTCGGAACAGCTACTGTGCCTCAACCGATCTATTCGAGCCGAGGTCACAGACTTGCTCTTCCGCCACACGACGGCACAATTTTCATACCCTTTGACTTTAAAGGCCATCCAGTACGACAACTGGCACAATGTGCACACCTACAACGAGTTCCCGGGATCCCGCAAGATTTGGAGGCCGAGGTACGTGATCGTCTAATAGCATCAGCGGAAATTATACTAACTGCTTCGCTCCCTAGGCGCAAATTCCTACCAATGGCGGTTGAGACGTACAAGTTTACGCACATGCGTCATGTCCGGCTTGGCCACGACAATCACAACGACCGGCTTAGTCGGGCGTACGAGCAACCACATCCCTGCCTTCTCTCCAGGAAGCAGCGACGTCGCCCGCTTATACGACAAGCAGAATCGATCCGGCTCATTGCCAACCACTGTCCGTGTCTGCGCTCACTCAAGCTCCAGCAACTTCCATACTCTGATAAGAGACGCAGTAAGACTAGTGTGTCTATTCTGATGCTAGCTCTGCGCGAAGTTGTACGGAAATGTCCCGACTTCGAGATCTTGGGTATGGAGCAGGAAGTACGTACCTATGAACCACGGGTTTGGGGCGTGTCGGCGATCTTATACTACCGCTGGGTATCATCATGGGAGGACGAGGTGGTGAATCTCGCAAGTGTGCCTTTCTACCAACGAGAAGAGGTACTTGAGGAGTGGGTCATTAAGATGACAAGGGCTTCTTCCAAATGAGGGTGGCTACGGGCGGGAATAGCCATAAATCTTTGCAATAACTATAATGCGGCTCGATATTTGATGTGAAGATAGAAACGACAATGAGAAGTAAGCTGGCAAAGAAGAAATTGCGAGATGTTTGGTTCTAGTAAACAATGCTTGCTGATAAAGGGTATCTGACTAGTTCGTTATCTTCATTCCATCGAAGTGCACTCATACCATGACCTGCCTCCTTTTCGTAACTCATACTTCATAACATGTCCTTGTGTGTATTCATAATGTCGTAAGTGCCCAGGTTGAGGCCTCTTCCTCCTCCCGTTCATTCAATCAACCTTTCCTTGGACTCTTGGAAGCTCTCTTCGGGCTCTTCGGGAGAAGACTGCCACCCTGAACTTTCATCTTGCCCATAGCGTCCTCCACCAGGGCCTGTCTCTTGGCAACTTGCTTATGGCGCTTCTCGATCTCGTTCTCGAAGTCCTTCGCAAGCTTACGCTTCTTCTGCCGTGCTTCAGTCGTACGCTGGATGATGCTGCCGAACTGCTTGAGAAACCAGTCACCAGCCTCTTCCCATTCCGCAGTCGGCAGTAAACTGAAAAACTTGCCTTGATCCGCATGGCCAAGAGTTTTCTGTACAAGAACAAGGCGTTCCTCCAGCGGTTTATCGACCAGATCTTCAAAAGGTTCGAAGGATACACCGCGCGGGACAGTATCGAAGCCTTCGTTCCTCAACTCCTCATACTGTTTCTTGAACAAGACAGGAGGATCGTAGTCCACAATATCGCTCGGTGTATCGTCGGCCTCTGCCCTTTGATCCTTACCAATGGAGTCCTGCTTATGTAGATGCGGCGGTGCTTGACGCTGGGGAGAAGCTGGTGCTTGACGTTGGGGAGGAGCCGGTGCTTGACGTTGGGGAGGAGCTGGTGCTGGTGGTTGGAAAAAAGCCGGCGCTTGAGGCTGAACAGGGTGCGGTACTGATTGTTGGACAGCCGCAGATGGCTTGGTAGTATTGAGCTGACTGGCGTAAGGAAGTTGGCTGTCACCTTGAACAGGAGCGTACGCCTGTGCGCTTGCGTGGGTAGGAGCATTGATGAGACCACTCTTGGCTCGGCTCTGCGCCTTGTATTGGTTGATTGGTGGCGCACCACCATTTATATGGCCGGTGAATTCATCGCGTGCACCCGGGTTGATATTGGCAGGTTGGGGTTTGCGAAGGTCGGCAGCTTTGCCGAACAAGCCTCGTGGTTGCATTGCGTGGTTGTTTGCTTGTGGGGCTGGTTGGTGTTGATGGGTTCGCTGGGTCGCAAACCGCTGTGGGGAAGGTGACACAGTCCCTCGATCGTAATTGCCCTCGGACGATGCCTCCTGGATGCTTTGATCGTGGTCGTCGGGAAACTCTTCGACACCTCCGGAGGTTGTCGGGGGATAGGAATTGTCGCCGTCAAGAACGGTTTGAGGTGGTGGTAGAATCCGGCCGTGTGCAGCTAGAGCTTGTTGCTGATCTTTATAGGGGGCGTTCTGCAGGCCATAGCCTTTGATAATTTCCGCGTTGGTCTTGTTGGGGTCGGTGCCTGTGGGGCCATGACGTCCCTGATCACCGTCGCCTGCGTGATCGGTAACCAGGTCAGGCCCTTCCTCATCTTCATATACTCCTTCCTGGCCGTCATTCGATCCTTCCTCATCTCCAGAGCTCTCGCTTCCCTCACCGTCATCATCATGATAGCGGGGATCAGCAGTCTTCTGGCTGTCCTCCACTTGAACAGTGAGACCCTGGTCGATGGTTGTGTCAAGACTGCTTCCAGCGTCAGTGTCATAAGCCACCCGTTTTCGAACCGGCTGATCCTGATGAAGTGCCGGTGGTGGTGGTGGTGGCTGCTGCGGTGGCTGCTGTTGTTGGTTCGCCGGGGCATATCGACGGCCTCCGCCTGGCTGGCGCTTGATGCCTTGGTGAGGAAGCTGGTCCTGACGGCTCAGGGTCGTCCGATTGACCGGGACTTTTGCGTTGGCGGCGGCAACCTCTCGTAAGCTTGGCATCCGGTCGCCGTGAGGGCTGGCGGCCCTAGTGCGCTGCTTCGCGAAATCCTGCATGGCGTACGAAGCGTCCAGTGACAGCCGCGTCGCTCTAGGAGCTCAGCCGGTGGGATCGGAGGGAAGCACGAGAATGGGTAAGAAGTGAAAGTGGTGAGGTTGAATCTCAACATGGAAAGCGCGTTGAGCCGAGGTTGCTAGCCCAGACGAGACTAGCGCGATCGTCGTCGACGCGATGACGTTACGGGCACTGGAGGGCCACCAGGGCTGCCATAACGTTATGACTGAATAAGCGTTGCTGGCGCCGGCGCCCCCCGAGAAAGTACCGCTCCAGCTCGATCCTCCCCAGCTCCTAAGAATTGCCTTACCTCCAGCCTCGTAAACGATTTATTGTCACAAGCAGGCGGTCGTCGTTCACGGCTTTGCTTCATTATGGCCCCGAAGATAACGGCAGACTGCCATCTCTACAAGCTCCCAAACGAAGTAGCAACGCCCCACGCGCTTTCATCCGTTCTCCGCTAACCATCCCAGCTCCTCCTCTACCTCCTCACACCCATCCCAACGCCCGAACTCCTCCCGTTAACCCTCATTTCCCACCGCATCTACGCCCTCATCCTCCGCATCCTCCAGAACCGACTCGTCGCAGCCGCCGAACTCCACTCGCACTCCCTCCTCCTCGAATGCTACCAGCCCTCTGCGAAGCTCACCGAGCCATCCTACTTCTGCTCCTCCCATGGCACCCACGGCCTCTGCGCGCTATCCGAACATGATACCAGCACCGCGGCAAGGCTAGGGGAGATGCGGAGCCTGTATTCCCGGTTCCGGCCGTACCGTCGTGAGCTCGAAACGGGTGACAGGCGTGTGAGGGGCCCGCCGGGGGATGTGCCTGGTAGCCGGACGTTTCCGGGTACGGCGTCAGACAGGTTCGAGGGTGAGACTGTGCGACAGACACTGAGCTTGGATGGGGATGAGTGGTTTACGCAGCTAGTTGCGCAGACCAAACTGGTCAAGATTGGACCGCGGAACGGCTTGTATACTTCGTCTGTGGAGATAGAAGAAGGCGTTTTAAGGGTCTGGAGAAAGTGGCTGCGGCGCATCGCTGATAAGGGTCTGAGTACTACAAGCTTATTCGTGGAACCTGTAGCTGCAAAAAGAGGAGTGACCGGGGAAGGGCCTGTGCGAGACGCGACTGAACTACACAACGATGTCAACGACGAACGCATACTATGGGTCACTCCGGCCAAGAACACAGGCATACGCTTCAACGTCCGGGAACCCAAACTACGACGAGACGTCCCAATCCTCGTACGAACAGACGAAGAAGACATGCATGTCAGCTACGACATCGAATACGACGGTCAGCAACATTTCCCACTTCCCAATTTGCACGTGTAACATACTAACCCGCAACCCAGAGCTCCTCATACGGACATCGCACCTGCTGCTCATGCTCGAAAAATCCCTCGTTCAAGAAGACAACTCATCTGGGAAAGCAGTGGTATTCGGATCGTTTGGGTAAGAGCATGGGGGCAATACTACTGTATCTCGAACACACCCACTTGGGCTACAACATAATCCTGACCGCCTGCTTAGATCTGTGTTTTAGGTGGCTCACCCAATCTATACCCCCGCTACATGTTTCTGTGAGGGACGATATACGTGAGAAAATAATGTCTGTGTGTGTTGGTCATTTGAAGACTGTTGACCATCGCTAGTGTTTGATCACTGCCAACCACACTGAGACCTAGCCAGCAAAGAATATAATTTAAAGATTACGCCCAACACTTCATCCACCTCCCCTGTATCCAGCCATTACACCAAGCATCAGAGTTACAACACACATTCTGCATAAGCACAATCAATCCACACCAAACATCCAGCCTCCTCCAAAAACTCCAAACTGAGCACTCGACTAAAGCATCGCCGCAAGAGCAACAACAGCCCCACCAATGACCCCAGCCGCACGCACCTCTCCCTTCACCGCCGCACCCGTGAACTCCGCAAGACTAGTGGGCACATACTTCCCAGTGCCCGTTGCGGTAGGATAAGTCGCCAGACTAACACTAGCCGTGTAGCGCGGAGACTCCTCGGTGCTGACAGCGGGCAGCACTGCATACTCCTCAGACTTGCTGACATGCACGTGCGGCGTAGGCGTAACATACGGAATAGCGGGATACTCCGTGTACGTCTTGCCCGCTTCCGCAATACACTCCGTCTCCGTAAACGTATGCGCCTCGCACGTCTTGCAGGGGTAGAAGACCGGCACGACGGGCGTAGGCAGCACGCCTCCTTCGCAAGCCGGACACGCGGTCGCCGTCACGGTGACGAAGTCGGTGGCCGCGTAGCTCATGTGCTCGGTGCTGATGGCGCAGATGTAGCAGGGGAGAATGCTGGTCGACACGTCGTAGATGGGGCGCTCTTTGGTGGAGCACGGCACGTATGTGGACGCCGAGTACGTAACTTCGACGATGTATTCCACGCCGATGATCTTGGGGCCTGTGGGGCAGGACGGCGTGACGTATGACGGAGGGGTGTGTGATGACGTGTGGCCGGGGTACACGTATGTGGGAGTGGCGCTAGAATTGCCGTAGGGGCCGGATGGGTAGCCTGTGGGCGGATGGTATCCGGAGCCAGTTGGGCCATCCGGAATCGTGGTGTTGCCAGAATAGCAGGTGCCATCGCCTTTGGGCAGCCCGCTTTCGCACTTGCAGCTCAAAGAGCAGCCATCGCCATTGAGCGTGTTTCCATCGTCGCACTCCTCGCCGAACTCCTCGTCCCAGACACCATCGCCACACTTAGCGGGAGTGGCCCCACGAGAGATAATGTACGGCAGTCCAACCGTGCCATCACCGAACGTTTGAGAACCCACACCGAGGATGTCTTCGGCAATGGCGAGAGCCTGGAAGCCGTTCGTGCCGACCGAGGGGTACGACGAGAACGCTTCGTGGACGCTGCAGCTCCAGTCGGAAAGCGATTCGTCGTCGAGCGAGTCCATTGCGCCGGAAGAGGCGACGAGGTGCACTTTGTTGTAGCAGTCGAGGTTCCCGCGAACTGTAAAGTCACCGAAATAGGAGAGCTGCCCCGTGGTCAATGTCAAGTTTAGGTCTGGATTCGAGATACGTACAGCTGCGACTGCAGCACTCTCCTCGTCGTCGTAGTAGCACGAGAGGGCAAAGTACAGACCAGTTTGCGGAACGCCGGCAGGCGTGGTTCCAGCAACAGCGAACTTGATCGAGTTGTCGATCAGCGTCTTCGCCTTGCCTTGGTCGAAGTGGAACGTTGGATCAGTGCCTGCTTTGGTCAGCATACGTGGATATAGCCGTGGTGAGAAGAATCAGATTTGTACCGATCAGAATGATATTGCCAGTAACAGCAGGAGACCAAGTGCTCTTCGAATCTTCGAGAAACTTGATGCTTGAGACGGACCCGCAGTACGGGTCAGGTACAACGATAGCCTTATACTTGGCGAAGTCTTCGGTAGTCATAGCAGCCCATTCCTCCTCAGTGACAGTCTGCGTGGAGTAGCCCATAGCAACGGCCTCTTCATACTCCTGATAGTCGAGTCCTTCCAGGAAGAGCAAATCTTGGGCCAGGGTAGTGGCGATCAGACCAGCCACGAGGCTGAAAGGAGAAAACTTCATAGTCAATGGTGTTCAGATTGAAAATGAAGATCGAAATGGACGAGAAGAGAGAGGCTGATAAGATACCAGAAGTGTTCAACCTATAACGAGTGTGATATTGCTGGCGACCAAGTGAGGAAGCACAACGTGAGAGGAAATATATATAGGTAGAGGAATGGTATGACTATGCGCATTGAAGCCCCCAAAGTTTTATAGACATAGCCCCAAGCTGAGGAGGAAGTCTATCTTGAACAAGGCCAGTGGAAATTGAAAGCTGCAACAACCGATACAATAAACGCCCACGCCCACAGTTTGGACTTGTTTTTGTCGTATCATGGCCAAAGAAAACCCGGGCTGAATAGTATGGTTGTACAGCAGCACCGTATCTTTCTCCACACGCATACTTGGCAGGAGAGCTCCAAAGCCACGAGTCCGGAATTTAGCGAAATCATGGCGCTTCCAGGTGCCTTGCTTGATGGTGCTTGGTCGTTGGTAGCCGGAAGATGCCGAAGCCCTTTTCAGCTCTAGCTCAGCCTTCTTGGAATGCGAAGATATACGAGAGATAAAAGAAGATGACACGGATGGACTCGCTTAGCGGGGGCGTAAACGGAAAAGTGTAAGGAATCGTACAACTAAATCGAGCATTCACTGTGCTCTGAATTAAGTCAAAGTTCACGCCTGCTTCAAGCCAAGCTCGGACGTTATGCCATAGTGTATGTCGTAATTTCTCCATTGGTGCTATGGAATACCCAAGTCTTGGTTGTCGACTATCCGGAGTGTGGTTGGTCTCGATCGTGTGTTCGGCAAGGTTGGGCGTGTTGGTGACACTTCGCCCCATCGCGCGGCTCCAGGCTGCATGAAGCTCGTAATGCAGAATAAGCCACCGAGATGCACGTCGGAGAGGATATCCACCTTGCTTACACTAGAGATCTATACCTAGTAAACGTAGTTCTGTCGCCAGGAAGTCAGATATGTCGTTGATCGTGATACTATTCTGAAATTAGTCCACCTGGTAAGGCTTCTGTATGTGCATTGAATCCAGGCTTGCAGTGGACTTTGAGGCTAAATCGGTGCTGTGGTGAGGAGGATATAACTTACTTTCCCAGGGTCGGTTGATACTCATAAGAAGAGCCGGGTCGAGAGTATTTATCAAGCTGTCGCTGTTGATAACACCAATTCCAACCACCAGGGACATCAAAGGTAGCGTAGGGCTGCTCGTCCAAATTGCAAGTCTCCGGCTTCGCGCATCGGGGCTAACATCGAAATCGGTCCAGATGAGCTGAACAACATCTAGCAGTTTAGAAGTACCGTTTAGACCTGCGCCTGCGCCTGCCCACAAAACCCCCACCACCACCACTACCACTCCTTCTCCACACACCAAGAAATCTCTTCACCCTTCCACTCTCTCCTCTTTCTATCATCCACTGCAAGGAGTACCGGCGGCTGGGGCGGGAGCATCGTGGAAAGAAAGACCGCGAGGCGACGCTCATCAAGAGAGCTAAACGTGTAGTCGCTAGCAACAACCGTTGATGTTGAAGTCTACGGATGATCATCCACCTACAGACGACATTGGTCAATGCCAGCTCGATGGTGGTATGGTTGGAGGGGTGGGTGTAGGTGAAATGTGTACTAGGAATCCGTCAATCGATAGAGAAGAGAGAGGGGTATACTAGGAATCCGTCAATCGATGGAGAAGAGAGAGGAAAGACGAGTAGGTCGAGAACCTCGAAACGACCTGCCGAGAGGGTGTAACGGTGAAGGAGCCCTCCACTATCCCTATCATAAACTATTACTTTGGCCCTCTTCTTCATTCTTTCTTCATTCCTTCCCCTCGTCATGCTCGTCGCTCTTTTTTACTGCATGTTTTTATTCACCGCAAAAAGTACCGGCGCCTCGCCCGCGAGGATGACCTCGCCACAGCCAGAGAATGGGCCGAACGAAAGGTAAGCGCACGTCCCACCCTTGGCGCGATGCCCCAGAAAGTTGTCGAGCACGCTAGCTGGACGTATCGAGCTCGCGACCTCAGCAGCCAGCAGCACCCTCGACACGGCCAACACCCACCAGAGCCCTCCACGGCCCTCAATCCAACCATGGCCTCTAACTCCGAACTAGACTCCCCTCTCGACACCCTCCGCCGGAGCATCGCAACGCCAACGTCGACGCCGCCCATCCTCACCACCACGGCCGACCCCTCCGGCGCCAGCGACACCGTCACCTCGCTCGCGCACGCAACCCACCTCTCGTTCAACTTCGACGCCGTCCACAAGACCTTCGCGCTCACCGCGCCCACGCGCTTCGCGCCCGCCGACAAGCCCGTCGACCTGCGCAGCGTCTACTTCGCCTGGCTCAACAAAGACGCGCCCGTGACCGAGTACCTGACGGCGGTGCAGAACCTCAATGAAGAGCTGCCCAGCGGCGCCGGCGGCAGCGTGCAGAACCTGTCGTTCCCGCAGCGCATCGAGTTGATTGAGTGGCTGGGCGGCGACGCCGAGAGCAGCGAGAGCATTGCGCCGCTCGATGGCGCGAGCGCGAGTGCGGCTGCTGGAGGCGCCGCGGCGATTGCTGGCGGCAAGGGCGTGCCGCTGCAGAAAGCTGTGCCCGGTGTCGGCGGGCAGAAGCTGGTGGATGAGCGGCTGCTGCAGATCTACGACGGCGAGCGGAAGATGGGAGACCACAATAGCATGTTGCGAGGGACAAAGCCCACGGTACGAGCTGCACCCAACTCCACCCCCATCACCTTGTCCGGAATACTAACGTCCACCCAGGACTTCTCCGTCTACCGCAAAGTCGCCGCCTCATTCTTGCGCTCGCGTCCCTCAGCGCCCACGGCATCCTCGTCGCACCCGCACCCCGCCCCGCTCGTCTCGTCGCTCCAGAAGAAGCCCCCCCGGCGCGTCGAACCCATCATCCTGCTCTCGCCCTCCGCATCCTCGCTCCTGCGCATGTCGAACATCAAATCCTTCCTCGACACGGGCGTCTTCATCCCGCCCAACGCCGCCGACACGACCTCAACCAACCTGCTGCACCTCACGCGCGTGATCCCGTCCATCTCGTCGCAGCCCATCCGCTTCGTGCTGCTCGACAGCACGACCGCCTTCAAGCCCGCGTACTGGGACCGCGTCGTGGCCATCTTCACCACGGGCCAGAGCTGGCAGTTCAAGAGCTACAAGTACCCGAACCCCGCGGAGCTGTTCGCGCACTATCCCGGCGTGTTCGTCGGCTGGCAGGGCGAGGAGCCGCCCGAGCAGATCCAGGCGTGGGGCCGCGGCGTCATGGCCGTCAAGGTGGACAAGTGGACGGGCAGCGAGAAGGGCCGGTGGCGGGACCGCGAGGTGGTGGAGCGCATCTGGGGCCGCATCGAGGAGACGATGAAGCGGGGTGCGTGGACGCGCGATGGGCCGGGCATGGCGGGTGCAATGTCTGGTCGGTAGTCGTAGTGTCTCTTTGTCTTGCTTTGGAGTCGGAGTTAATGGCCAGCGGGTTGTTAGGCTGCATGGATACCTTCCAAAAAGGCGTTGTCATTCTCGTCAATCTGTCGTACATAGTAATTCTGAACGCACGCCAGATTCTTAATTTGCAGTGCTATTCATATGCCAACAGCCTCCTGGGGTCAGTTAGTGAGCTACAAACAGACCGCTAGACCCAGTTGCTAATACTCATACCCTCGCTAGAGGATCTAATATGCAGCTACTAAGCCCCGATAGGTACCTTCCAAAGGCTTTGTCATTCTCGTCAGTCTGTCGTACATAGTAATTCTGAACGCACGTCAGAACCTTACTTTGCAGTGCTATTCATATACTGACGGCCTCCTAGAGTCACTTAGTGAGCTACAAACAGACCGCTAGACCTAGTTGCTAATACACATACCCTCGCTAGAGGATCCAACATGCAACTACCCATCTATCTACATAGCCCTCACCAACAGCTACACCAACCCCGCCGAGAATTGAAAAACAACAACTGAAGGTCATGTCGAACGGATGGTTATACGACAATCGACCATCAGCAAACATCCACTCACTCACTCACTCACTCACTCACTATATCAGCACCGCATTACAGGTTATGAACTCCTTTGTTACCAGACCAAGCTCCTTTAGATTCTTCTCAGTTCATAACTCGTAAATAACAAACTTTTCCATGCCCCTATATCGAAAAAGCAACACATATAGACAGCATAGATAGCATGCATGTAAGACTCGCCCCGAGAAAGCCATATAGCCACATAGAAAGTCGTTCACCACTTAAGCACTCGTTCCCCGGCGCACAACTACCACTCGAGTGGCTCATTCAGCACCTCCCCGCGATTCGTCTTCGGCACAGCAGCAGCCTGCACCTTGACCGGGCCCTTCCGGTGCCGCGCCAGAAAGCCCGACCCGTCGAGCCACGGCCACTCCCTACTCCGCTTCGTCTCGTGCTTCTCGATCTTGTCGACGCTGGCCATCGTCAGGCCGATGTCATCGAGACCGTTTATCAGACAGTGTTTCCTGAACTCCTCGACGTCGAAGGGGGCAAGCTCGGTGCCGTCCGCCTTGCGGATCACTTGGTTTACGAGGTCGATTTCGATTTCGTTGCCTGATTTGGCTTCCGCGGCGATCCGGTCAAGTGCGGCTTGTTCGGGAATTTCGATGGGCAGCATGCCGTTCTTGAAAGTGTTGTTGAAAAAGATATCACCGTAGCTGCGCGCGATGATACACTTGATGCCAAAGTCGAGCAACGCCCAGGGTGCATGCTCTCTACTTGAGCCACAACCAAAGTTTGGACCTGTGCAGACGAGGATCTTTGAATTCCGGTAGGGCTCTTGGTTCAAGATGAAGTCCGGGTTTTCTTTATCCGAGCCCGCCTCAAACCGCCAGGCGTGGAACAGGGCCGAGCCGAGTCCAGATCGCTTGATTGTCTTCAAGAACTGCTTAGGGATGATGGCGTCAGTGTCAATGTTGGCAATGTCCATAGGAGCAGCGTAGCCACGAAGAGTTTCGAATTTGGCCATTGCGGCCGGAGCACCGGCAGTGGAACCGGATGGGTGAGAGACAGGATCAGCAGGAGCATCGATGATCCGGTCAAGGTCCTCATCGCTGCTTACTTCCTCCATGTGGGCATCAAGCTCAACCTTTGGTGAACCCTTTGTGGCTGACGCCGAAGGCGGCGCGAGTTTTCGGACATCGGCGAGATTCCCTACAATCGCAGCTGCCGCAGCCATGACCGGAGACATCAGATGTGTTCGGCCACCAGCACCCTGTCGGCCTTCAAAATTCCTGTTCGAAGTACTAGCGCATCGCTCGCCTGGAGAGAGGATATCGGGGTTCATGCCAAGACACATTGAGCAACCGGCTTCCCTCCACTCAAAGCCTGCATTGGTGAAAATCCTGTCAAGGCCTTCAGCCTCTGCTTGCTGCTTGACGAGGCCGGATCCCGGAACGATCATGGCCCGCATAATATTAGAAGCAATCTTCTTTCCGTCGACAACCCGAGCAGCTGCCCGAAGATCCTCGATGCGGGCGTTCGTGCAAGAGCCGATGAAAACTTTGTCAACAGCAATCTCTTGCATAGGGGTGCCGGCAGTCAGTCCCATGTACTTCAAAGCGCGTTTGCAAGCGTCCTTCTTGACCTCATCCTGGAAATCGTCGGGTCCAGGTACTACACCAGTGATCGGTACGACATCCTGGGGTGACGTACCCCACGAAACGGTTGGAGCGATATCTTTTGAGTCGATGATCACCTCGATGTCCCATTTTGCATCGTCGTCTGACTTCAGGCCCTGCCAGTAGTTAACAGCCTTTTTCCATTCCGGGCTATCGACTTTGGGTGCGAGTGGCCGTCCCTTGAGATAGTCGAAGGTGATCTGGTCGGGTGCAACCATGCCGGCTCTTGCGCCACCCTCGATCGACATGTTGCATATCGACATGCGGGCTTCCATGCTGAGACTCCGGATAGCGGAACCGCAGAATTCGATGACCGCGCCAGTACCTCCAGCCGTTCCGATGACTCCGATGACGTGAAGGATGATGTCCTTGCTGCTGACGCCGGGTGCTAGTTCGCCATTAACCTGTACCTTCATATTCTTGCTACGGCGGGTGATCAAGGTTTGTGTTGCGAGAACGTGTTCCACCTCGCTCGTGCCAATGCCGAAGGCTAGAGCACCGAAGGCGCCATGGGTCGACGTGTGGCTATCTCCGCATACCACCGTTGTGCCGGGTAGCGTGAAGCCTTGTTCTGGCCCGATGATGTGCACGATACCCTGCCGCTTGTCGTCGAGACCGAAGTATGTGAGGTCGAAGGCCTTCACGTTGTCCTCGAGGGTCACGCATTGTGTCCGCGAGTCAACCTCGTCGATGAACTTCTCGGTGGTGGTAAGGGCTTTCCGCGAGGAGGTGGGGATGTTCTAGTCGTGTATCAGCAATTGTGTAGCCGACACCGAGTGCGTCAGCGGGAACATACGTGATCTACCGTCGCCAGGGTACAGTCGGGCCTGCGCACCTTGCGGTCCGCGTTCCGGAGCCCTTCGAAAGCTTGCTGGGTGTCGTGTAAGCACGCAAGGAGGCGACATGTGGGGGGTTGCTATTTCCTTACCGGCGAGGTCACCTCGTGCACAAGATGGCGGTCTGCGGGGGCTGTCAGTCACCAGGAGAAGTGGGCAGCAGTCGAGAGCCAACACACCAATATAGAGCAGCACGGTGCCATCGGCCTTCTCCTCGACAATGTGGTCCTGGAAGACCTTGTCGTACAGAGTCTGCGGGGGTTGCACGACAGCGGGCATGACGGCGGATGTTCGGATTGCTGTGGTACAGGGTACTCAATGGGGAAGGGAGCGAGGAGCAGGAAAGAGGGACTTTGACGATAGATAGTAGATAGATATGCAAGTACGGCGGGCAGTCGGCAAACGGGCAACGCAGCGCAACGAGGCGCCAGTGGCACTCTTTTAGGCGTGGATAGCTCCTGCGGCGACAGAAACAAAACGCTCCAGGGCCGATGTTCGGAGGGGTGCCGGCCGCCGAATCAAGGCGCGCCTGATGACGGCCCGCGGCTCGGCTAGCGTCGCCAGCGCCAGTTGCAAGGGCAGGCGCAGGTGCCTGGTGCAGGTGGCGAGCAGCCATGTGACGACGCGCGCGGGCTGCGTTATCTTGTCTTGTCTTGTCTTTTTGCACAGGTCGTGGCATCGGCTGGTGATGGGCCCGTCAGAGCACAACCCGGGCCCTGGCGTGCCTCCACGGTGCCAGTCAGACTGGAGCTCTGTCGTGTGGCCGGCGGGACGGCCATGACGACGTAGGTGGTCTCGACTATGCGTGGTTTGCCTCCACCCCCGCCAAACCCCTCCCCTCCCCCTCGCGGCCTTTCTGCAGTCAGCGAATCATCAACCCTCCGATTCGCCCATGCACCACACCTGCAGCAGTACGAGCATCGTCGACGTCGGCACTCGGCGCAGCTACCGGCCTGTCTCGTGAGCCCACTGCACGTCCTCATGGGCATTGCACCCCTCCACGCCTGCTCCCTGGACTCTCGCGCTGCGTCGCCCTCCTACCAGTTGTCCGCCGTGAAGATGAGCAGCGCCATGCGGTGCCGGACGAAAAGGCCCAGCAAGCCCACCCCCGCCTGAAATGCGAGCAGCCCTAGCGCCAAACGGTCCTCGCGCATGGGCCCAAACCAGACCAGCCACAGATTGATGAGGGTAAAGTTGGACGACGACAGCACCTGCCCCTTCTCGTTTGTCTCCACATCGAGCAGCCGGAGCCGGTGCAGTAGCTTCAAGCCCTCCGCAATCGGTTGCGCGAGCGGCCGTTCGAACTCGACCCGGGAGCACTCTAGTAACCCCGTCCGCGCATTGAAGTGTGGGAGCCGATGTCGGGGGCAAGGTACCAGATGGAAGAGCTGCGGCGCCGAGTAGATGAAGTTGAATCCTTGCGGTAGGAGGAGCAGGATTAGCGTCTTGCTAAAGTGCCCGAGGATGCCGTCGACGGCGAAGACCATGCCCGCAAAGTAGCAGTACGTGTCGCCCACAAACACCTTAGCGGGATACCAGTTGTGCTTCAAAAGGGCAAGTGAGACGCCAATGAAAGGCAACAGGAGATAGAGCGAGAACAAGTGCGAGTCGGTAGCGGGGTGCGGGTAGGGAGTAAATGGGGTTAGGTACAACACGTCGTTGGCGACTATCAGCAGAGCAATGACCAGCGACTGGGCGACTTCGATCCCGTTGATGCCAGCAAAAATGTTGATGCTGTTAGTGGAGAATATGGACAGCAAGGCCATGTAGACGTAGTACAACCAGCCTACGTGGATGATTAGCATGAGCGGGTCCTACGGCAAGCAGACACTGTGACTCGTACCTAGATCGAATAGCTCGCCCAGATAGGGCCTCAGCGGCGTGGGGACGACCATCTGAGTTACCCCAAAGTCCACAAAATAGACTATGAGCATGGGAATGGCTGCAATGACTGGGATGAGCAGCTTGTGGCGCCATCTGATATCGAACAGGTCATCGCCGATGCCAAGCAGCACGATGCACTGCAACGAGAGGATGGCTGAGAGGTACGACGCAAGCTGGTATGCGGTTAGCTGGACTCTCTTCCGGCAAGGGAGGTAGGTATGCACCTTGTTGTGGGGGAACCGGTGCAGGAGCCTGCCCGTCTCAACCTCGCCCAGCTCTCTCATGACATCGCGGTTGCCGCCGCCCGAGGTCGCCGCGACAATGTCTTTGTAGAAGGGCCATGGGATGAAGATGACGAGGGTGAAGAGATAGACCATGGCGCAGACGGCACCCATCGTCTCCGGGCTGTGTCATGTGAGCACACTACGGGCCGGATGGGGAAGATGCACTTGGCTGGCCTACATCTCGGTTTGCTTGAGCTTGCACATATCTTTGCCCTTGAACCCGCGCCGCATGAAGGCATCTCCCAGCCAGCGCACCAGAGCATAGCAGCAGGCAAAGGCCAGCCCGCTAAACGCAATCGACGCAATCAGCGGCTCGCCGTCGCCCTGGAAGGTGTTGGCCAGGACCCCGAGACAGGCCAGCGACAGCGCCAGCAGCGAGTACACCTCCGTCTGCCCCAGTGCGGTCGCCATGACGCACGAGTGAAATAAGGACCGAGTGCGCGGCAGGAACAACTGTTTGCGCGCGTTTTTGACTGTGTCTCCGGCGAGCGCGCAGTGAAAGGTGTCGACTTCGCCCACGGTCCGTCTCAACCTCCGACGCGGCCCTACCTGCTGTGAGCCTGCCCTCTTACCTCTCTCTTTCTAGCCGACCCCCAGTATACGTAGTAGATGCAGCCGGGCCTTGTAAAGATAGAGGGAGAGAGTCTACCTGCTGCGGGCAACGCGTAGGCTGTCCAGAGGCCAGAGGATCGCCCACAGCCTGTCTTTCGCTGCCGGTCCGTCGACACCTCCCCACGCCTAACCCGAAACGATTCAAGCCCGGGACGCGCGCATTGGCACCTGGCCGCAACGCAGCCCTGCCCGAGCAGCATGGACAGCCACCCCTCGCCCGAGCGGGCTCACGACCTCATCCAGCTGAATCTCGACGCCGTTACGCGGCGGCTGATCCGGCCGGGTTTTCTCAGCAACTTGACGCCGTCCCGGCTGCCCTCGCAGGCCGCGTCCGAGTCGTCGCTGTCCCCCGGCGACGCCCCACCAGAAGCCCGGGGCACGGCCGGCCAGTCTGCGCACCACCGACATTCCCATCTCAAGCTCGCCGTGACCTTCGAGGATGTCTTCGAACGCGTCGATCTAGTGGCGCCGCTCCTCTCCGAGCCCTGTGCTGACGGCAGCGAACCCTCGGTTGACGCGCGCGTCGCGGAGACGCTCCGAGCGCACTTTGTGGCCGCCCGCCTTGCATATGCGACCATGGCAGAGCGCAACTTCCAGACGTTTGCCCATGGCCACCAGGACCTCGTGCTTGCCGTCGACTTCAACTATTTCGGCACGCGCATGGTGACGGCGAGCTCAGACCACCGCCTCAAGGTCTGGGATAAGAAAGACGACGCGTGGACGCTGGTCGAGAGCTGGAAAGCCCATGATGCGGAAATTGTCGACGTAAGTACTACCGCCAGGCCATTTATCTAATCTTCAGCCCCACCTCCCTGGCATAATTCGTTTCCGATACCGACCTCTATATGCAGGCTTTATCTACCTGTTGCTAGAAAGCCCTATACGGTCAAGAGAATTCGCGCAAGTCTGTCATCATGGAAATGAATTCTGCCAGGGGGGGAGGGCCATCCCGATTTCGCTCCCACCTCGCATCCGCTTGTATGCCCAGTCTAATATGTGCCCCAGGTCAAGTGGAATGGCCCCTTTATGGGCGAAGTCATTGGCAGCATTGGCGAAGACGGCCGCTGCAAGCTATGGCAGGAGGATGCTACTGAAGTGCCCATGTCCAGCAGCCGCTTCAAGCTGATTACGAATCTGATCTCTCAGACAAACGCACCCTTCATGTCTCTGGATTTCAAGAATATCATGCAAGAAACATGGCTTGCCTTGATTACTCGGGATGGTCACTTGTCCGTTTACGAGCCCCTCGACCAGAGTAGTTTGAACGAATGGACACTACTGGGAGAACGGTGGGTGTGCCAGGACAGTCCTCCAGAGCGCCAAGAAGAAGTCGGCTTCAAGGTTGTCTTCCATAAAGAGAAGCTCCCGTGCTGGACCGCGATTATGGCGGGACTTGACCGCAAGGCGCTCTCACTTGCCGTTGCGGCTATGAAAGATATTTTAATCTTCAGGACCGACAAAGCGAAACGTCTCTACCTAGTTACCAAGCTACAGGGTGCTCGACAGATCATCCGCGATTTGGCTTGGGCCAACGGGTCTATGAGAGGCTACGACATCATCGCAGCTGCTAGCAAGGACGGCGCCATCCGCATCTACGAGTTGTCAACGCCCCGCTCAGACAAGTCTTCTGCTTCGAGCTCGGCAGTGACTGAGACAATTCCTACTCCGCCCGCCAGTAGGCCTCACAAGAACGCCCCTTCTGGCATCGGAGCCGGTTTAGCAGGCGCTCTCAAAGCCCCCGAGGCTGTCCATGGCAACGAACAGGATCCTGGCCGCATCAGGCAAATCGCAAAGCTCGTGGACGAGCTCACCAACCACCATGGCGCAGTGTGGCGGGTGGCATTCTCACAGATGGGTAAGCTCATCACATCTACGTTCCGGGTTGCCGTGTGCTGATCGCGTGTAGGTGATCTCCTTGTCTCAACGGGAGACGATGCATCTATTCGCACGTGGAAGAAGGCTGTCAACGGACACTGGGCTGAATACGCTGAAATCGAGACAGCTCGTGATCGTTGAATCACCCGAGCAAGCTCCTTGGCGTTTGGTGTTATGGTCGTTACACTGGCACGACTTCCTGGAAGGGAACCGAGCAGGCCAGAGAAGTTTCGGGTACACGTGGCGTCGGGATTGTTTTATGACATAGATACCCATTTCTGGACATAGTGGTGTCTAGTTCAGTGGTAGCCCACTAGTCGAGCACTCCATTGATGCTCAATTCTAGTAAGATTAGACACCGTTCGAGTTGCTGTAGTGGGTCTGCAGTTTTTAATCCACATGTTTCGTCATTATACAGTCAATTCGCGAGTAAACTCTTATCGTTAATTTTCGGTGCTCTCTTGAGGTTGTTCCAGCCCCCCAGATGTTAGTACATTCCATACAAGTTCGTCAGTTCAACCCAGCCACATTGCATTCCATCTCCAGATTGATAAACGTCATTGTCCACACTTGTTCAAACCCTTTCTATCCGCATGCAAAGTTATAGTTTGACAAGAAAGCTGTGTTATAGCTTCGGTTTGGCGACCATCTATGTCCGTGATGGAACCATTTCCAATATTCCCCTCGAACAAAAGACACGCTATGCATTTCAGTTATGCATCGCCGCCTCGCGGTATGATATCAGCGAGTTTCCCAGACCCGAGGACTGTTCAGCTATCACCTAGCAATGTCTCTATCTCTGCGTACCCTACACCAGAATCGATCGAGGAAGCTTTGGCTCTCTCAACTGGGGCGCCTCGGACGCCACCAGACCCAGAATATACGTCGCGCCCAGCAATGAACCGCTCGCAATCTTCGAACTGGTTCATGGAGATCCGGAAGAGCGCAGCGTCTAGGAGCAGGAAGATCAGCCATACAACGATTCAAACGGATGCGACCGAGACGCAACCTGCATTCGAGAGCGATCGCTTCGCGGTGGATATGCCTACAACCCGAGAGCCTGTCATGGAGGTGCCTGTTTTCCGAGCCAAGTTACCCTCGCCATCGAAAGCACAGGCGGAAGCATTCCAGACGTACAAGCGAAAAGGACAACAGGCAAAAGAACGGAATCAGTTAGACGGCGTGCGAGTGCCATCCAAGATTGTTTCATACGATGCCTACGCTGCTCAAAAACACACAGGCCATCGTACATCGGAAGCAGCAGATATGCTGAACCATGTGAGCAGTCCTCAACCGCTCCCGCTGGCGGGCTCTTTCCCGATCAGCCCTCCAATTCCTCAGAGTTCTTGGACCCAGGCGGAAAAACGACCCCACCTCCGTCCAACTCGCTCAGTAAGTGACTCGGGCAACATCTCAATTCCACGCAAGCCCATAGGCCATGCCAATTTAAGATCCGCCGAACGAATCCAATACCATCACGATGAGGTAGGCACCGGCGCAACACGCGCAACACGCTCGCCCTCGCCTCGGGCGACCCCGACCCCGTCGCCCTCCAAAATCAAACTACGCTTCAGACCTAAAGCCTCAGACGCAGACCGCCCGCAAAAAGAGTCGTGGGCCGGCCTCTACCGCTCCCCGCAGTCGTCCGCCGACGCATCGCGCGATACCAGCCCCACGAAGACACACTTCGCAGACACAACCACCGGGGCCGACGTCTTCAAGCACACCAGCGACGACATTACAGCGGCAAGCGCAGCAGCTGGGGTGGCAAAGACAAAAGCAAAGAGCACACCGAAGAAGACGCCGCAAAAGCGCACGCTCGCGAGCCGCTGGGCATGGCTCAGGTCCGCGGGACCTCGCGTCAACAAGCCAACGGCGACTCACACTATACCTACTTCTGTGCCCGCAAAGGCAGCAACGTACATCGACCCCTTCGTCCGCCACGCAACTCCGGTACCGCCCATTCACTCGATCACTCCGACCGTGTCGCGCCCCGCCTCGCCGAAGAAGCTCGTACGCGCCGCAGCCCTACCGAAGCCCAAAGATAACTTCAAGTCCGGGTTCGCGCAGCTGAAGAGCCTCTGCTTGTTGATTGTGAAGCTGTGCTTGCTGGTCTATGTCCTGGTCGGGCTGTACTTCTTGCTCGATGCGATTCGCGAGGCGGTGAATACGCTGACGGCACCTTTTAGAGGGGTGGGGATGATTGTAGGGTGTATCTGGGCTGGAATCGCTTGGGTGGCTAGGTTGCTGGGTAGGGTGTGGGATACTTTGGGATTTAGAATTACGTTCTCTGGAGGATAGTTGGGAGAAGACGGGCCTCGCTCAGCCCGAGTCTGATAGCATAAGTGAACCACCATGAGCGATAAGTCTTTGCAAATACTATAAAGCCACTAGATCCGTTCTATATTCAGTTTGTCTATGCGATCCCGCGAAGATCTCCACTGAGGCATTACACTCCCGCAGAGGCGGAAGCTCTTGGAAGCGTCTTGAGCAAGGGACTCATCCCGCATTTGCAACGCCAACAAGACGCTGAGCACCGTGGCATATACAGAAAGGTAACGGCGAGATGCGTCTACCTCTCCGAAGCCCCTCCGAAATCTCTTGCAGTGTCCGCAGCTCTTCCTCGCAGACAAGCAATCGGCCTCCCAGCTCCACACCACCTCAATGCCACTACATACCACATTTTAAACGGTCTCTCAACCCTCATATTTCCACTCCATATCTTCTGCGCTATCGCAGGCGCACCCCAGATTTTGCGTCACACGATTCCACCTTCACCGCACTTCCCAATCGAGACTAGCCTTACGGTGGGTGGGCTCTGGCCGCGGCCTCTATGACGTACTCCCTCCAGGCAGCAGCGCCTTTTCGGCTCTACGAGGTTCTCCCGGCTCTCTTCGGCACTCGAGCTGCAGACACGCTCTCATAGTAATTTGTATGAGAGCCTGTCTGCTGCGAGAGCGGCGTCGGCGCGTCCCAGCTGAGCGATCACGTGGCTCGCTCCTAGCGTGCAGTAGCGCCTGGCCTGTGCGGGCTCGCGCCCCAGGTATATAATCCCCTCCCCTCCCTCCCTCTCCCCTTCTTCTCCCTCCCAGCGCCTCCACAAACGACCAATCCTCCCACTTTGGTTCGCGACCTCCATGTCACATCAAGCCTCCTCCTCCATCATGGCTACCTCGACTCGATGGTCTGAGCTCCATCTTTCGCTCATCCTTCCTCCATGAACATACATGCCGAACATCATCATGTTGACCTCGAGTCACTACCTCACCTACCATGACACCTTCAAGTATTCGCATCTTCATTCACACTCATGCCTCTTGCTAACCTTGCTTCAGATGAAGGTCATCATCACTCGGACAAAAGTACTTCCCCAGTTTACTTCTTGTTGTGTTTGCTGACCTTTCCCTCGGCTTCGGTTGACTCACCACCTCATCGTCTCCGTCGATGCCAATCTCTCAAGAGTCTGTCGGCTACATCATCGATGTGCCTCACTTCACCACATCCAATCGCATCTCTTCGGCATCGACTTCAATCTCAACCAAGTCCTCTATCTCATCGACGTCCAACTCCTTCATCTCATCGACGTCCATCTCATCAACATGACGTCGATCTCCAACATGACGTCGACTTCCTCAACATGACGTCGACTTCATCAACATGACGTCGACCTCATCAACATCACTTGATCATCATCACATGGTATCGCCAGTAGATTTCGGTTGCATTTGTAAGTCTCATCGTCCCTCTTTGCCTTCTCTTACTAACCTATCCAGATCAGGTTTTTGTCCAAACACCAATTTGCTTTTCAGCGGGGTCTCGACTGGCGTCCTTTTCCACTGGCTGTAGCCCGACTGTCTCAACCCGGGACACCAAGGGGCCTAGAGACTCACGAAGTCCACATAGCTTTCCTCCGGAGCCTCAGGACAAGAATCGTTTCTGTCACTGAGGTGGCGCGTCTAATGTTGCTTAAGCTTGAAATAATAGTGTCGGCGCAGCGTCGTGGGCTTCGTGGTCTGGTTCGGTGGCAGTCACTTTGCTGCAGCCAGCTAACGGGAACGGTGATCATGACTTTGGGGACCTGGCTCGCGTTACCTGGTATTAATGGAAGATCCCTTAACTTGGGCCGTCACTCCAGCGTGTCAGTATGCTTAGTTGTGGGGATTGGGTAGTGATCTTTCTTCGCAGTATTTAGTTCAAATGACAGAACCTGTTTGCATCATCATCGTCTTCTTCTTTGTCTTCTTCTTCTGTGATGTCTTTGCCTGATGTTCGCTCTTCTACTCTAATGTGTTCAACTTTGTCTCCTTCCTAATAGCTCTTCTACTGCAATGCTTCGTAACATCCTAATAGCTCGCAACGCTTTAGTACTCATGTATCACATTCCTCTCAAGCTATCTTCACAAGACATGACTTCTTCTGTACCACAACGCTGCCATCATGCTGCTTCCTTCGTTCACAACCCTGGAATTATCATTATTAGCTGACTTTCCACTTCGTCTCAGCGCCATACTTACAATCTTTTCACACTGCTTCGAGCTACCGTTCACTTCAATCCATTACCGCACCGCGTCATCTCCCCGACCAGATTACCCCGCCATATACCACCCGTTTTCTCGACTTCTCTCTCCTGACGGTAGAGTGTTCGCGAGAACATTCCACCCCAAAAATATGTATGCTACTTCGCCCGAACCGTCTACTTTTTTCCCTCGATCGTGTGTGTCGAGCTTCGGGGCGTAACAAGAACGAATTGATCGATATCCAGAGCAGACTCCGTAGGTGCGTCGCGTTTGCCGTGTGTCGCGGACCGGTTGTGCAAATCTAATCCGCTCCACTTCGGCCCCCCTCAACTCCGACGGCGCTCCGACGTCGCTCCTCGATGCCTTGCGCAGATACGTACTTCTTCGCGCTCTTCGTCCCTGCACTTACATGCACACACATCAGTACCCGTCTCCGGGAAACCAGTCAGCTCGAATCCATGCAATAGTCTCCTCGCCGCAACTGAACTCCATTCCCGGACCTCTGACGGGGTTAAAAAAGGTACATCAAAAGTCTTATATTGCTTTGCACGCACATACACACCTTATCCTCCGTACCAAAAGTCCAGGAAGACATTTACATGGAGTGCCGGTGTCGATCTCTAGAAAAACAACACGCTACTTCCAAATGCAGCAGACTCTTTGCTAGCTCCCAACGTCTACAATCATCGGCTATGCGGTCTAAAATCAATCGCGTGCTCGATGCATGGCGCTCTGCGCTCCTATACCTCAGCGTTCACATAAAACGTGGAGCAGAAGCGTTACATGGAGTCTCCACCTCAGATGAATTGTATACAGTACGCCGGAATGGAGCAGAATCTCTGCCAGCTCTAAAACACATGCAAACCCAGCATGTAGTCTAAATCCATCTAGCACAAACTCATGGTCCAGAGTCCTGCGGTGAAAGAGTGAGCCGGTATACATTTCTGGAGCCAAGCCGCTGTTTCTACAAATTTACATCGAAACTTCCTATGGGAGGGAGGAGTGGACGTCCTGCCTAGATGGAAATCACGATTCTGAAGTGCCATGGCGTGGCCTTGCTTCTAGAAGAAACACTATTGTAAAGAACCCGAGGAGAAAGTAATCAGGAATGTTGAATTCCAAAGCTCACATAATTACACGTCCATCAATGCACCCACGCTCCCACACCCTATACCTGATCGCGACGTTCACTTGCCCCCCAAAATTTCGCCCTTACTTCTTCGCACCACCACTACTACTACCAGAACCAGCACCAGAACTAGCACCCGCATTCTTATTCGCATTCTTATCCGCCGCAGCCTGAGCACGCGCAGGAAACGACCCCTGACCCGCATCCTGTCCAGCCTTCGCCTACTTCCCATCAGCACACCACCTCGCTCCAATTATCGAAGACTGTCAGAAGGGGACATACATTGGCAGACTGGATCCTGGCTGCATCGTCCTTGGACATCGCCTGGCCGCTTCCTTGGTTCTTGTTCTGGTCTTGACCGGACATTTTTGCGTTTGGAAATTGGGTATTGGGGAGATGATATGTAGATTTGGGTTGATGAGGGTGTTGAGAAGGTGCGGTGAACAGAAGATAGGGAATCTATCTGGCGGGAAATGAGCGCGTTTATATAGCGCGTGTGGAAAGTTTGCTTGAGGACTCGTGTGCTTGCTTGGACCTGCATGTAGAGGTCAGCGTACACAGTCACGCCCGCTTGAGGCCGTTTGCCATGCTCGGCCAAGCACATGGACTTCGTGTGTGATGGAGCGTTTGCCTTTTCATACTAGCCCTGCTGACCATGCAGTAAAGTGGAGAGCGATAACAAAATCTCGCACGCGTTATAATCCTGGAACTACCTACCTGTTTGCGGCGATGACGCTCAGCATCACCGTTCACAGCATCATCTACATACCTGGTGTGCTGCGAGCTTTCTGAACAGTTCGCGCTGTATCCGCTCACGCACGCACAAGACATGAACGTGTTCTAACAAGTTTAAGTGCCAGTCCATTGCCAATGATTGTACTGGGGTGAAGAAGAAGATAGAAAGCGAGGTGAGGGGGCTTGTATATTGCGTACGATGTTCATGGAAGACGTATGTGTAAGAAAGACGGGGTGGAGAGAGCGTGTAATTAAACCGTGCATGGTGGTAAGCGTTTGCGAGAGATGACGATGAACCTTGGGAAGAGATCATGATACTCACCACTGCTCACGATTGACGTTGACCCCACTCTCGTTCTCCACAAACCACCCAGAAATATCTCCTCACCAACCACATATTTCCCATGAACTCTTCTCTCTTCGTGTTTGAATCGTCGCACAACTGGCCCGCAATCAACAACTGTCATATCTCCAACTTTCCCGCCGACAAGCGCCATTTTGTTGTGTGCTAGACTTTTTTATTGCGCAGTGATGCAGGTGTTGAAGTGTACAGAAATGCAGTAGGAGAGAAACACAAGAGGCTTATATACCACATCCCTGAGAAGCAGGATCCAAACTGAGAAGTAGGATCCAAACTAAGAAGCAGGATCCAAACTAAGAAGCAGGATCCAAACGGAATAGCACAGACCGTCGATGAGTACATGAAGCACTTCGTCGAAGATGTGACAGCGGCAATAATGGAAAATGCAGCATGCACACTCGATAGTGACGACGCTCACCATTCTTACCACTCACCAAACCCCCACAACCACGCAGCCCACATGCACGGTACATCGCCGACCCCACCCACAACCCCAACATGACGCATTTGTTTTCAAACTTCAAAGCCGAGACCAACATTCCGTTTCCCGTTGATTGCTTTCTACACACTTCCTCCATGATGGGTTGCTGGTATAATTTTTTGAACCAGTCAGTTCCCCCGGAACCGAGTGTGTGAGAGTCAAAGAAATCAACGAGGAGTGTAGAAGAGCTTTATATACCTTGGAAGCGACCGAGACGAGTGAGAAGGATGTTACAAAGCCGAGTGAATGCGAACACGAGGGAATCATTAGCAATGATGGGAGGTGATGAGTATCATCATGTAGAGATGGACAGCAATTGTGATGGAAACCCCCGTGAAAATGCTATGCTGTTTCCCGCCCATGGCCGACCAGCAAGGTGATTTCTTGAATGTGCGATGTTGGACAAGCTTTGCCAACTGCATGTCGACCCAGAGTAATGGAGCAAGACTTCGACCATATTAAGATTATTCCCCGACTCCTAACTATGCAAGTAAACTTGTTGGGTATAAACGAACATGCAAAGCACTCATACCTGCTCGATGATTATGATACAGACAAAGCTCCGTTGGTTCCCTCTGGACTCCCGTGGCGAAGACCGAACCTTGAGATATTAGCCCTAGAAGCGGCCGCTTTCTCGCCTTCCAACACCAAGCCCGCCATAGCCCCGTCCAAGCCTGTCCGCTGGAGTGAGCGGCCTCGCACCACCAGCCAAGCCTCCGGGTGTACTGATCCTCTTCAGCGGGCTGCCATCCCGCTTCGTTGGACTGACTTGCCTCCTCTCGTCGCCTCCGCCAGTGCTGTCGCGGCCCCTGTCTTCGCGCAGGTAGTTCGCACTTGAGGACTTCCTAAGCGGCGACGCGGCATGGGAATACACACCGAGGCTACCGCCATCGCCAGAAGGTCGAAGTTGAGAGGGAAGCTGCCGGAATGGGTTTGGTGTGTTTGACTGACGGATTGGGGAGGAGAAATCGGCGCCTGTAGCGGTTGTAGCGGACGAGTATTGCGAGTTTTGGAAACCGGAACGGAACGATGGCGTGTGTGCGCTGGATCCAATGGCACGCGGCTTTGGCTGCGACGCTAGGTTGTCGGGATCGTATTGCGATGCAAAGATGTTGTTTGGGTTCGTTCGGAATCCTTTGTTGATGACGGTTGTAGGGGTGTATGTGACGACTTCAGAAGCAAGATCGTCGCTACTGCCACTGACACCGACCGCTGAATCACGGGTGCGCTTCCTAGAGATTGTCTGGATAGCAACGTCCCTGCTTGGACGCTGCACCATTGGATGAACGAATTTGGCGTCGTACTCATGGAATACTTCGCGCTGGATGATGGCAGAGTCTTTGGCCTGTTGTGTGAACGCAGACCGGAGAAAGTATAAATGGAAGGAAAGCATGGCCGCGATGGCGATAGTCACGACGACTTTGACGCTCGGCTGTGGATCCAGCGGCGCAACTGGCAGGTTGAAGATGTAGAGAACGACGTGTAGAGGACTGAAAAGGCAGAATATCTGCAGACAAAGAGGGTTTGGATCCCAGACAGCGATCTCCCAGACATGTCTTGCAGCATCGGGATGCGCACGGGACTCGGCGGAGCTCGAGGAGATGATGTTTTGTAGGAACCTGAGTGGTGAGGCCCCTCCCATGGGAGACGAGTCCACGCGGACACGGTGGGCAGATGGCGTAGACGGGCTGGTGTCGATGGGCTGCTCGAAGAGCCGGTAACGGCGCTTTTGGTAGAAAGTATAGAAGCCATTCAGAAAGGAGAGGGCTGTCAAGACCAAGACGACTAGGCCGGTGAACCATTGGAGCCATCCAGCACCGCTCTTGATGTCGGCGAACACATCGTCGACCGCTTTGTTCCTCGTCTGGCCCGCATTCGCCTTTGCCAGGATGAAGACCACGTTCATGCCAAAGCCCAGCGAGACGGCATAGTTGTGCGCAAATTCGTCCCAGTCGTGGCTGCTCAGCTCCTCCGATGCCCACATCAGCCAGTCCAGAGGATCGAGGTAGGCTTTGACGCGCTCAGCGAGCGGTGCTTTGCGGACGAGGCGGGGCATGTTCGCGGGCGTGCCCCAGGCGGCGGACGTGCGAGCGGTGGCGGGCACGAAAGTATTAAAGAATTAGAGACCGAGGCAGCGGCGGACAGTAGAAGAGAAGCTCACGGCATGGCGTGGCCGTGTTGGGTGGCAGTGACAAGTGAGAGCAGCTCGGAGCGATAAACAATACACACCTCGGCCACCGTGCCAAGCCCACGCTAGTCTCGAACGATGGGTGTAACTCACCTTCATCCCACTCCTCCTCCACTCCACCACTCCTACCGCTCCTCCACAATTCCTATCCTACCCAAGCTATTGTTCTGTCTCCAGTGTCCCTGTCCTAAGCTATTGTTCTGCCGCCAGTATCCCTGTCCTAGCCATTGCTCTGGTATCCCTATCCTTTACTGCACTACCGACAAGATGGCCCGCAAGTCGTTCCGACAAGTCGCACGGGAGAACAATTACCAGATCCCAGAAGGCCCCTGGGACAACTATACACCCGTGCCTTGGAGAGAGCAGGCCGCAGCCTACAACGAGCATCGTGCCCGCGTAAAGGCTGCTAGGGCGAGGGAAGAGCGCCGAAGGCGCGCACAGCATCCTGCTTCAGAGTCTTCAAACTCGAGTCTCTCGAGGTTGATCGCTAGATTCAGACGCCTGCGCCAATCAAAAAAGACCGCTCCAGCTCCCCCGCCGAGAAGGACACGATGACGTAAGTGCACCATTATGCACCACGAACCCCCGCAGTGCCCGGCAGGCGGCGCTAACACGAATCACAGCGAACCTCCGGCTCCAGCCCCAAAATCACCACCGTCACCCCCATCATCGCCTGAGCTGCACCATGGCGTCAACGGCACAGTACAAGGACCGCCAGTTCCTCGCTGTCATAGGCGACGAGGATACAGTGACGGGCATGCTGCTTGCAGGCGTTGGTGTGAGCCTCAGTCACTCCATTGCGAGACACGAAGCAATATTGACGTGCCCTTTAGCATGTCACCCAACCACCCGACTCGCAGAAGAACTTCCTCGTCGTGGATGCGAAGACCGAGAACGCAGCCATCGAGGCTGCTTTCGAACGATTCACTACGGAGCGCAAGGACATAGCAATTCTGCTTATCAACCAGCATGTTCGTAAATGCACCCTCCTACCGTCAGCGAAGCTAACGTTGCTAGATTGCTGAGCGGATCAGGCCTCGCGTTGAGACATACACGGCTGCGTTCCCCTCCCTGCTCGAGATACCGTCCAAAGACCATCCGTACGACCCCGACAAAGACAGCGTCCTGAAGCGAGTGCGGAGGTTATTTGGAGAGTAGACAATGAGGATTGATTTAGCGGATGGAAGCAGTCACGGTGTGTGCATGAAGGCTCCATTCTTCAGGACGAGGCACTGCCACTAAATTGAAAACCGTCTCCAAATTGAAAACTGTATCTGTTAATCGTGACTGCATCCTAATGTGCACCTAGGTAAGCCCGTCCTCTTACAAGCCTTCTCGAGCTGCATAGACAATACCTAGCATAGTAGATACAAGAGGGCTTTGTAAAGACAGATGTAGACTATCTACCTATTGCTAAGAACTTCTAGGCTGTCAAGAGGATAGCTTCTACTACCGCCTGTCGCAGTGCTTCCTGGCGGTAGTCTACCAATAGAATGTGAGTAATGCGGTCACAAGCCCTTCTGGGGTTGCATAGACATTACCTAGTATACTAGATACAAGAGGGCTTTGTAAAGGCAGAAGTAGACTATCTACTTATTGCTAAGAACTTCTAAGCTGTCAAGAGAATAGCTTCTACTACTGCCTGTTGCAGTGCTTTCTAGCAGTAGTCTACTAATAGAATGTAGGTGATGTGGTCACAAGCCCTTCTAGGGCTGCATAGACAATGCATAATATGCTAGCTACATAGGGCTTCGTGAAGACAGGAGTAGACTGTTTACCTATTGCTAAGAACTTCTAGGCTGTCAAAAGGATTGCCTGCAGCCTTCTCTAGATATCAGCGATGAGTTGTGTCCGCGGGGTGAGCCCGAGGAAGGGTATCAAATCCGTTGCCTGATAGAACATTTGTGCAAGACACCATCGTCACACCCGTGTATGGTATAGCAAGATTACAATTCATTCCGTATGGGCATCCGATTCTGCAAGATATTTACACCTGGCCCTGATAACTGAAACTTCCGCTTCCCGATTTGAACAGACCTATCGCTGCTCAGATACGTGCTTCTACCGCCGCCGATCGCAGAGCTGCCTGGAGGTTGTTTACCGGTGGAATGTGACAGTGGCTGTCAAGCAGGTAATGCGGTCGCCGTCTTTGTTGGTTACGTCCGCCATCACCGTGTACTTCCCCTGTGTCTATCGTTAGCATGGTCCTGAACTTCCAACCGTGTCCTTCACGATCGCGTCGCACACGTACCGGTGGGATCTGGCTGGGCAGATCGACGTCCTTGGACAGCGACATGTCGCCCTTCTTGAGCGGGCACTCCAGATCCGCCTTCTTGACCGTGTCGCAGAGGTCCGCGTCTTGGTTGATGAGCGTGATGAGGCCGTACTTGACTTGCAGGTGGATCTTCGAGCCCTCACCAATCTCCTCTTTCAGATTGCCGCTGGCCTTGATGGTGAGAGTCTTTCCGCTAGAGCGATACAATGTCAGTACGTAGCTAGTGCCATATCGGACGGACATGGGATGTCGAGGCGCTAAGGCGACAGAGACGGCAGAACCAAGGGAGCGTGGATGTAACGTACGGCTCAGGTGGGTTCGGGCTCAGGTCCACCTTCTCAATCTTTCCAATGTCGTCTGCGGGGTCTCCGCAGAAGTACATCGGGTTGTCGCCTGGCACCTTGTAGTCTTCCTTGACGGTAACCTGATCGGGTACGAATGAGGGCGAGGCCGTCACCGAGGCGACGCTGACGGCAGCGAGCAGGAACGCGGTGAGCTGCATGGCGAACGAAGGAACTGTGGGGGATTCGAACAGAGCTGGGTGCTGGTGGAGAGAGTGGTGTTGCTGTGAGTGGAACCGGTTGCATGATGCATCGGCGTGAGGCTGGGGCAAAGCCGAAGGCTGGGTTGATTGGTCCGTGCAGCTCTCCCCGGGCGCGTCATCGGTCATGCGCCCGCTAAGCCGCGTTGGAGCTCCAGAGGTGGCGCGCGGCGCGGCTGCAGCATACCGTTATCTGGACCAAGGCGCGCTTGAGTATCGTCAGTAGGCTACGTCTAAGGCGAACGTCTACGCTAGAGACTTACTTCAGGAGCCGGCGTCTAGGCACGTTGCTGGACATGTGGCAGCATTTGGGCACTCGGCTGCAGCATCTCGTTACCAGTACCCCAACTGTCTTCCCATGCTTCAACTCAACAAGGATTCAACTCAACAAGGCTTCATGATCCGGTAGTGCACTTTGGGGTGATATTAGGTGGCGAGGTGACAGCTTCCCCGATAGTCTCGAGGATACGCGAGACACCAGATACAATGCATTACCTACCAAGATATAGCACTTGCTCAGCCCCGGATTTTAGGCGCGGGGTTACGGGTAACTACAAGTCACAGTCCGAGTCCTCTTCGGCACCCCTTCGACCACTATCTCCACTCCACATAGCCATGCCAGCGCCATCCCCTCTTCACGGCATCGCTATAACTTTCCTCGCGGCATTCAATGATCTCGATGGCTCCGCGCATGTGGCACTCCGAACACCCGACTGTCAGCACTTCTTTGCCCCAGCATCTCTAAATCTGGTTTCTCCAAAGTCAAATGAAGAGTTCAAGGCACATCTCACCAATCTCCACGCCGTCATGGAGCATTTCCCAGTTGCTGCGAAGGAAATCCATGTGCACGACTCCGGCCCGAACTCCCAGGTCATCATCTGGGCGACCGGTACGCCAGCGTTCCGAGCGGAAGCAATAGATGACGAAGAAGACTGGAATGTCACAAACGAATACATGTTCATATTGGATTTCGACGAGAGCCAGAAGATCAAGAGGATTGTTGAGTTCCTAGATGCTAAAACGACGGGAAGACTCTTGGAGTTGGCTACAAAACTTTATGCAAAGCTGCAGATTGTCTAGTGTTGAGGAGTTATTCGGGAAAGACTTCTGTTCATTTCTTGTTGGCTCTTTCATGACAATACTTTGGTGTGGCATTATACTGTTCTAGTACCAGATCTCTTATGCTTATTGCCATCACTAACCAGCTCAAGAAGTTCTCTTTTTTATATGGTCACTTTTCGTTCTACCCTACGCAAGCATGTCTAAACCATTATAGCGCGCGCAGTGAAAGCAAAACCCTGGCGAGTGCTAGTGAAAGCTTTACTGAGGTCGCAAATGAATAATGGTCCTTCCGAGGTTCCGCGTTTCGGTACCGGAAAGCCGACTGCACGCACCCTACAAACTCAAAAACATAGCAAATGGAATCGCATGGAATTGCATGCTGGAAACACCGATCTTGCCATGCGCAGCTGGAGTCTTGGCACGGCAGGTTTCCGACATTACTCATATAAAACGCCCCACTGCCACCTTCACAACAACAAACGCAACTGTGCAACTACGACAACCCCAACCCGGCTCAGCTGCACCTCCACGGGGCTAGCTAACATGTCATCACTTTGGCAGCATAGGGAGCAGCAGCATCGGATCGGCAGCCCGGATACAGAAGATGGGACTGCAGCAATGGAGATGACCCAGTGGAGAAGGCCAAATAAGCCCTCTGGATTTCTCGCCCTACCTGCGGAGCTGCGGGTTCGCATCTACCACCTGCTGCTACCCTATGGGCAGAAAATCAAGTTCGAAACGGTCACCAGTGGGCGTCCAGGTATACGAAAGCCAGAAAGCAGCTGGTTCGCCCATACAGTGGACGGGCGGGATCGAGTGCCACTGGGCCCAGCAGAATGTGCGCTCTTCCGAGTTAGCAAGTTCGTCTCCGACGAGGCCCGAGGTAAGTCCACATGCATCCCATGCGCATCATTGAGCCTAACTAAGTTTCCTCAGCGGTCCTCTATGGCGAAAACAAGTTTTGCTTCATGGTCGATTCGAACCAGCATATACCGCTCTCGCTACACTCGCCGCTGGTGTTCGGACCTCTCGGACTGGGACATCGTCTCGGACTGCTGCGAAACTTGCGCACCATCCATCTCGACGTGGATACCAACGACGCAGACGTCGCGTGGGCTGTCCGCCGCCACCGCGGCCGCCTCGACCTCTTCGCGCGCATCCTGAACGAGCACGCCGGCGACGCCAACCAGGAGTCTTTGCTGACTCGTCTCCACGTTGCTCTACACGCCCGCCCTACCTCGTCGGAGACTGCCTTGATTGCAGAGACCGGACAGCAGAGGCGCACACGACACATGTTTGCTCTGGAGAGCCTAGCTGCTCTGCGCGGCATCGAGGAAGTCCATATCGAGGGCGTGCCGCCGTGGTTCGGGGAGTGCTTGGAGAGATGCATGCAGGGCCAGGGGGGCGATGTGCTGGCGGTCGAGTGGCCGGACGTGTGGGTGAAGCGCAAGGCGCACCCGAACGCGAGGCCGAAGAAGAGGCTGGTGACTACGCGGAAGTGCTATCAGCCCATTTTCAACTGGAAGGAATTTGCTGAGCGCAATGGCATCGCTGTTCCTGAGGATATCGACAAGTATTGGGCTGTCACTAGGTGAGTTTGCAGGACGGTAAGAGGCAGGTGGGAGCCATGACTTCGAAAAGACTTCTTGAGTACGGCGGGGATCCCACCGGACTGCGGTGGACATACTCCCTGTTGATATATGATTACTGCTTGGGACGCACCAAAACATTGCCAACGCGGCACGATGAAGACGGTTGAGATAACGGAATTGGCAGTTCGCCGAGGTATAAGGTTGGGATACTTGTATTGCTGTCGTCACCGCGCAGTGGGTCATGTGCAAACCGTTGAATACAAATACACACACGAATCATACACTCATCTTCATCGCAATCGTCTTATGTGGCTGATACCCCAGCACCTCGAACTCCTCTGCCTTCCACCCGTCTATACTCCCCCCAACATCCCGGTTGATCTTCAACGTCGGGAAATCCCGCGGCTCCCTTTCCAGTTGTGTCTTCACCGCATCGACATGGTCCCAGTAGACGTGTGCATCCCCCATCGTGTGTGTAAACGTCCCCGGCGTAAGACCGCATACGTGCGCCAGCATGTGCGTAAGCAGCGCATACGACGCGATATTGAACGGCACCCCGAGCCCCATATCGCACGACCGCTGATACAGCAGCGAGTGCAGCACCCCTCGCGGCTTCTCGCCGCCCGTCTGCCCTTCTTGCTGCCGCGGGAACGAGACGTAGAACTGTGCGAACATGTGGCAGGGCGGCAGCGCCATCTTCTTCAGGTCCGCGGGGTTCCAGGCGCTGAGTATGATCCGCCGATCGTAGGGCTTGGTCTTCAACTTGTCGATCACCTCCGCGAGCTGGTCGACGCCCTGCCCCGTGTAATCCGCATCGTGGCCCTTGTACTCGGCGCCAAAATGCCGCCATTGGAACCCATACACGGGCCCCAGATCCCCTTCCGCGTAATGTGAGAGCCCCACACTGTCTAGGAACGCGCGCGAGCCGTTGCCGTCCCAGATCTTGATGCCCGCTCCGCTGAGGGGAACGGAATATGTGCTGCCTGCGACGAACCATAGCAGTTCTCCGATCACAGCTCGTAGGAACACGCGTTTTGTGGTGAGGAGCGGGAGGATGAGTTCGGGCGGTTGTGAGGGGTCGGAGGCGGGGCGCGAGAGCGTGAATTTCATTTGTGGCGGCGCGAAGATGGAGTATGTGCCGGTGCCGGTGCGGTCCGGGCGGTGTTCGCCATTGTCGAGGATGTCGCGGATCAGGTTTAGGTACTGGTACTCTTCGTGGGCGGGGCTGGCCATTGTGGTGGGTTTGGGGTTGGCCGTGGCGGATGTAGCTGTTTCTGTCGCGTGAGAGGACGTGATTACGGGGTCGACTGCGGACAGTGGCATGACTGACGGTATGGGGCGGCGATGGTGCTGTCCAAGAGTACTTCAGTGCAGTTGTGAATGCGTCGAGGTTTGATTTGAGGGAAACGCGTCTGTTGGCGCGAGTGGGCGAGTGGTTTCAATGGCGCGCCCCACCCCGCACTAACCGACTTCAACCCACCACAGAACAACAACACCATAGTCCGCATAGGCAACTCGATCAGACGTGGGTCTCTTAGTATCAGGATTTGGCGGGAGTGTGTACTTCTTGTGGAATCGTGTGTCGCAGGAAAATTCGAGAGCTCCCATTTCGGGAGTGTGTACTTCTTGTGGAATCGTGTGTCGCAGAGAAATTCGAGGGCTCCAATTTCGTAGGAATAGGATAAGGATAGTAGCACTATCATGGTAGAGTTAGCTGAGAGATCTAGGTTTTGCCAGCATGCTCCGGACATAGGTAGCTCGATCAGACGTGAGTCGCTCGAGATCCAGGTAAGCCGTGAAACTACCCGAGAACTCACTCACCTAGACACGACGTTTCACGTCTTTGTAACGCTCCGCCCTGGCCTTCGTGGCCTTCTTCTCGGCGCGCTGCTGGTTGAGGAAGATTTCCTCCTCCCGGGCGAGCCGCCGGTACTTTTTGCGGTGGATGAACACATCCAGCAAGAAAAGGGCGACGAGCATTAAAACGGCGGCGGCGGAGTAGTGAGAAAGATTAATAAAGGATATGAAGACCTGGAAGTAATAGGGCTAGTGGAGGTGTAGACAGGGAGTTGAGAAGTCAAGATGTTTACGAGCTGCGAGTCAAGAAGTCGGGAAGTGAAGAAGTGGACTCTTTGGAAAGACCTACCCCACCGGAGACTCTTGCAGCAGCGTTACAGCATCAAAACGGAAAGTTACACCACAGGCTACGCCTGTCAGAATTGATTGTTTGCAGTAGCGTGTTCTAGTGGGTAGTCACAACACTACCCCCCTTCTACTTTCCATACTTGTTGATGAAAGCCCTGACCCTCGGGTCACTCAAGCTCAGCTCATCAGCCTCGGCAGCCAGCAGCTTCTGGTCCGCGCTTTCCAGCTCTCTCTCCAACATCTTCATATCCTCTTCCACTCTTGGGTTCGTCAAGCTCACTCGATTGAACGCAGTGTGAGAGAACAGCACATCTGAAATAATCCTGACATCAACATCGGCCTCGCTAAACCGTTCGGCGAGAATCCCATGCGTAGACGCCGCAGCTGATGTGTAGTGATCCTGCAACTTTTTCTCACGCTCTAGCTGGGTCTTCGCGAGTGACTCCCGGAGAGCACCGACACTGTCCTGGCTGAAGGAGATTCCGGCATGGCGAAGGGCGTCCTGAAGAGCTAGAGGAAGATCGAGAGTCTTTGGAGGCTTCAACTTAATGGCCGGAGTGAAAGTGAAAGCAGATTTGGCTGCAGAAGGTGCTCGTTTCCGGGAAGGGATTCCGGTTTCTACATGAGGGTTGGGCATGCGCTGAGAGGCTGCGTCTCCGATGTGTGTTAGGGCTTGTTGGAACTCTGTTACATTCTTGATGTCCGATGTGACAGTGTCGAGACGCTTCCCCATGTAATCCAACGTTGATAGTACCTACAATCAATAGTAAGTTGGAGGTCATGCTTGAAGTTGGAGGTCATGCTTGAAGTTAGAGGACATACGTAGTTCATCCAGGCATTCTGCGCCTGTTTCCTGTCCCTATCTTTCCGCTCCTTGATCTCAGTTATCGGCTTTCTCAGTTCGTGCTCGACCACCATCTCTGCAACAGACGCGATCTCTGAATGCAGATCCTCCAATTCCTTCTGAAGCGCAATCTTTCGCTCTTGAAGTTGCGCATCCGGTGCATCTGGAGCTTGCTCTGACGAGGGGCTGGTCAGGCTCTTTAGGTACACTGTGTCGACTCTGGCCTTTATTTCTGCAGTTCGGAATGAGATGACGGCTTTACACCACTGGTCGGTCGACGTCTCCTCATCGCTATTCTCAAGCTGTGTGATAATTTGGGAGGCAATTGCCGGAAGTCTGCTCAGGATCTGATCATCTGAGTTCATGCGTTCCGCGAGATAGTATTTCAATGCTGTCTTTTCCGAGTCTACTTCCTTCTGAGTCTCTGCAAGCTGCTCGGTAATAGACGTGGATATATCGTCCACCTAGATCAATCAGTCAAGCCAAAATGTACAGACTGATACCAAGCGCACCGCTATATCGAGACGAGCCTTTTCTTGCTGCTCTTTCCGCCTCCGTTCGTTGCGCATATGTTCGACGGAGAGGTTTGGTTTGTCAAGTGCCTTCAACGCTATCAAGGCTTCACGCTGAGCTTCGAGAAGTTTGCATTGCTCTTCAATGGCAGCGGTCGAGCTCTGAAGGGAATCGATTGCCGAGACAAGTTCATGATCCAAGATGGGACGGATCGGCTCGCCTTCGGTTTGGTACTGGTGCAACACTCCCTTCTTCTTGAGACTTCGATATCTAGACAAGATTAACATTGGCGGCTAGTTGTCGAGAACAGACGTACAGCTCCAACTCTTCCTTTGTCAGCAACGTATCCTCATGGAGATAGTCATTCACCCATGATGCGACCTCAGCTTTCGAGCTCTCGTCCTCGAAGGCGGAGAGCACGTTGTCAAGGTCGACATTGATTTCCCGCTCTTCAAGCACGTTCAACAGGTGATGCGCAGCGTCTTCCTCGGCCATGCCGAAACTCCGCTGTGTTGGTGTTTCGTGGTCCCGCCAAATGCTGATACTGAGAGACGCACGCTATGGTGATCGTGGTTAGACCTCGGCATGCTGGTTGCTATCCACCGAGTTTCCGGGGTGCAATCGGGCCTAGCGCCACGCCATCCCAGCCACCTCAGGAGCTGGAGCTGGGCTGAGCTGACAACACAACAAAACCCTCACCACAACACCACCGCCTGCACTCCGAACTGTGCGCGGGATGCTCCGAAACGGCACCCACAGCACCGCGGGGTCTCCAGCCTTCCATTGAAACCTACTTAGCCTCCCTCCACCGGTCCGCGAGCTCCCTCGCACCTGGCCGCTGCCATGCCCAAAGAAGCCAACAAACTCCTCGGTGCCGGCGCGGCTTTTACAGCCATCGGCGGCGCCTACAAGATCGGCGAGTTCCTCTACAAGGCCAAGCGTCTGAAGGACGTCGGGCCTGCCAATGCCGTCTACGTGCGCTTGATCAACCGCGTGGCGCTCGACCTCGACGAAGTCAAGCGCCTCCTGGCCATCCGCGAAGTCCACGACGCGCTCGAAAGCAACCGCGACAAGTCGAAATGGGTGTACGGCGTCATGCGAGACGTGCGCGGCGCCCTCGAGAACATCACGCCGCACACGGAGCGCGTGGCCTCGGACATCGAGGGTGGCCGCCGGGTTGGTATCAGACACCGCCTCAACTGGGTCCTGAACGAGAAGGAGAAGCTGGAGAACCGGGAGAAAGAGCTGAGCTTCGCACACGCGAGTTTAACCGAAGTCCTGGGCTATCTGGCGCCGTTCGAGCCTGCTGAACCCACCCACAAGCACGAGAAGAAGGACAAGCACCACTCTCACGACACGCACTCCCACGACACCCGCAACACGAAGATCGATGTCGACATTAGACACGGTGGTCCCGACAGAGTCGAGGAGCGTGATGTTTACGTTGAGCGCGACGAGCACGGCCCACGGCGAGTCGAGGAGCACCAGACGACCATAGAGCACCGTGGCCCTCCGCGCTACGAAGAGCGCGAAACCTTCATCGAGCACGAGCACCACGAGCGCCGTCCCTACCGCGTCGAAGAGCGTGACGTATATATCGACGAACGTGGCCCTCGCCGTTACGAGGAGCGCGAGACTGTAATTGAGCGCGGACGCGATCCCCGCCACGATCCCCGACATGACCCCAGCCACGAGGTGCAGTTCGAGGACAGGCGCTACGACGACCGCCCCGGACGCGTCGAGGAACGCGAATTGCACATTGAGCGTGATCCCCGCGACCCGCGCCATGTAGAAGCTCAGTATTACGAACGCGGTCCCGGCCGTTACGAGGAAAAGCGCTACGAGGAGCGCCGCTATAACGCGGAGCCTCTTGGGCGGCGCCCGGAGACCTTTGAAGACCGCGTGCCGGAGCGTGAGACGTGGATGCAGAGTCAGGCCAACCAGTCCCGCCGTGGCCCATACGGCGAATATGCCGAATACGGCGCCCCCCAACCGTACGGTGCAGCAGACTATGGACGTAGGTACACCGGAGATGCTGGCTTTGGCGATCAAGAAGTGCTGAATCCTCAACCAGTGCCTTTGGAACGAAACCGCGAACGCGAGGTACGTCGGTCGAATCTTTGATCAGATGGCTGCACAGTTCTGACAACATCAACAGCTCTGGATCGAAGAAAAGGAAGACTTTAGGTACGATGAATACGGCAACAAACTGCCCGACCGGTTCCTACCACCTCGATACCGAAGCCGCATGTAGATGCTCCGAAGTCTGTCTTAATTTTTGGTAAAGAGTGGGGCGATTTCATTGGTTGTATATTGGAGCTGGCCCATTGGCAGTTGCCTGTGCTTATGTATGAAGCTTTGCCTCATCGCGTTCCCTTAGCTATTTAACCCTGTTTGTCGTTTACATATTGTTCCCCTCTGATTTGTGGCTCTCGAAGTAGTGAGTAAGGCGCCGCCCATATGCGTTAATATCGTTACCACGACTCGTCTACTAATGCACAGTGGAAACATGGTAAGAGGCCACGAGAATCAGCTCAGGGCTCCACTCATCTCGCCATGAGACCTATATTTCTCTTATTCATTCTCGTTTCCGCACAAAGACGACATCGCGAATTGTCCCTCCGCCTGCGACAACCTCAGAGCTATCGTCGACTTACAACCTTTACCAGGCCCACCACAACATGGCTTCTACTGTCTCAGCATTCACGGGTGTACTTCAACGTAGTGGCGCCTCGACCAGATGGCCCGGCATTGCGCGCCTCGCTCCCGCCCTCGCCGTTTTCCTCGCTTTTCTCTCAGCGGTCCAGATCGTACTCAGCTTGTGGGTAGGTGGCCTAGTGATCGCCGCCTGGACAAACGGGTTCAAGTGCGTAGATGGTACGGGCAATCGCACGTATGTGCCGTGGCCGTTGACCGTCGCGGGTTATGGACGGCATGGCCTCGTCGCAAAATTCAGTGTGGCGCAGGATCCAGGGTTAGGGTCAGTTCATCTCCTTGAATCGCACTTGTGCGTAGGTTCTGTATAGTTACTGACTAGGAATGGCCAGTTGGGTCCTCCTCGCCGGCATATCCGCTATGCTTGTGTGTATACTGTCCGTCTCCCACTCAGTCTTCCACTGCATGCGCATTGTCACCAACCGCCGCGCGGCGGCCTGGGGTCTCCTGGTCTTACTCTTCGCTGTTTGCCACTATGAGTCTGCGGCTGCGATCACCATCGACTACGCCACCGTGCGCAATAGTATAGGAACGGCTATTTGCGTTTCGCTGCAAGCAGAAGCGTTGGCGAAGAAGAGGAACATGCGTGTCGTAGCTTCGAATGTTGCCTGGGTGGTTAGGTGCATTGGAATCATGGGGTATGTCAAACCGAACCGTCTCTCTAATCCGTGTGGAGCGGAGTAGCATGTCATATTTATTGCTAACATTTGGGTATAGCTGGATCATTTACATACTCCTGGTAGCTATCGCGGCACGGCGGAACGCAGTTCAGCAACAGCACACCACCCGCCGCGTTGAAGAACTCGAACTAGAAGGCGTGCCGCCCTCGCAATCGGGTCCTCGGCCCTCAGATGCCTCCGTTGCACTATTTCCGGCCAGCGCAACACCGCGCCAGATTGCCGCCGCACCGGCCCCAGTCCACACTGCTCCCAGCCGCCACCCCGTACACGCTCACGGCGAAGAAGCAGACATCGGCATCCAGGCTCTACGGTCCGAAGCTGGAGATACACGGCCCGGGTCCGTCAACAACAACAACCCGTTCCTCGACCCTGCGGGTAACGCTATCAACAAGCCGTCTAAAGTGCCCACTACCAACCCCTTTGCGGACCCGGTGTCTGTGGACCCGAGCAGTAACCCTTTCGCTGACCCGGTGCCTACGGAATCGAGCAGTAACCCTTTTGCGGACCCGGGGGCTGCGGGAGCGAGCAGTGACCCGTTTGTGGATCCGGACAGCTCGTGGACTATGGTGCCGAATACGTCGCCCGTTAAGGAGTCGTAGGAAAGCGTGTGCTGGGATGGGGCAGCTGTGGATGCTAGCCCTGATCTTCGATTGGGGTTTGGAGTATTGGTGTATTGGTGTAGAGTAGTTTGGCGTCTGGGAGGGTTCGAGCATGGATTAGAAAGAGTTAAGTATATTGGTGGTTTTCGTTGCCTGTTGATGGAGAGCTGAGAAGGTTCTTGGACGTTAGATGTCTTGATTCAAAGTGATTCTTTTTCTATCCATGTTCTCATTACTTAAGCTAGAATTTCGCTGAGTGCGCAGAGTGCGCAGAGTTCTACCTTGGGTGTTGTGTTGTTGGCCTCAGGTGTCGAATGAAATTCCGCTAGCTGGGTCTCGCTACCAGAGTTTCAACACGGAACACGTTTGCATTCTCGACGACGAAGCGGGGTGTTCGACCACCGGTCCCCGACTCTCGAGGAATTTCGCAGTGTGCGAGCACAGGAATGGAGCGGCAAGCGAGTGTATTCAGCGAAAGCATCTTTCCTCCACCGACCGGCTCCGAGTTTCTTGGTGTTCGGCGAGTCCACCTCGCAGGCAGCAAAATTCGATATCGCTCACGCTCGATAGTTTGAGATGCATGGGCTAGGAAGGAACTACGCGGTACAGCGATGGGTGCGATGTGGGCCGTGGTGGGCTGGACAAAGCTTCCTTCGTGGGAGGATCAGTTGACAATACGCAGAAAGCTGATCACTGGGGTTTCGAGTACTTCACGTTGGCTTCGAGGCCCAGTGTGTTCATCCCTGGGGTCACTGTGAGAAACCTATTTTTCTTTGTCTCTGGATCTTATTCCTTGAATCCAAGTCAATCTGTCTAATCCCTAACTATCGACAAACACCACAGTTCGCCTCATACCAGCCCGAGAGTACAATTACCAATCCGCAAATGTTTCACCACCTTGTTACACATTGATGCGTCGAAGCATCGGCGCATTGTGTGGTTCTCGGGGAAGAAGACACACCCGACCGATTGAGGCGTTCCTATGAGAACAATGCCTTCGCATGTTGTGGAGGGGAAATCCCCTTCAAGTCTTTGTGTCCAAAAATAAGGCTTGCAAGTAAGTTCATTGATGCCGCTTTGATGGCTTTGTTCTGTTTATTTGTTGAGCTGGTGTGATGCTCGAGTTCGCCTTTATAATTCGATGATCCAGGCCGCCTCATTTTCGCTGGAATTTTCGAAAAGCTACTTGTGTCCGATCTACCTACCTACCACTCTACTATCAACATTACCAACACTTTTCAGAAGAGTAAATCATACATCGGCGAATCAAAATGGCGGACAACGACACGCCCGCGGCGGATCCGGGCCACATCGGTGCTGCGAGTGGGCCCAATTCTCAGATCCAAGATACGGAAGTTATCCGGAAGTGGCTGAGCTCGACATATCTTCATTATACATCCATGGATGATGTTCACGGATATATAGCCTTGCGAGATTTCCTTCACATCACTACGACAGAGGAGAAATCCTCTTCACACTCTTGGCTTGTGGACGACACAGTTGTAATCCCACTTATGCTACTACTACAGAATCAAGCGCGCGAAGATATTGTTGTGTTGCACACAACGACGGTTGCTTACTTGTGTAGCATGGGTGGTCAGGGACGAAGTCTAGAATTGATGGAACCCACCATGGCCGAGACCTTACTGCGTGCGAAAACCAACGAAGGCAAGCGGTGGATCGTGGCTCCGTGCTCTGATGGAATGATGGGATACGAGACTTTGGCGCGTAGGGATGAGCTGGAGAAAAAAGCCGCTGGGTCGGGGCGCAAGGTTCCAAATGCAAACGTTGGCCGCGGCTTACATTGGGGTCTACTTATCGTCGACAGATTGAAAAAGAGAGCACATTTTATCGATGGCCATCTTGAACTGAGAGAGGTAGAAGGTGAGTACAATATCCATCGGATGTACCACGCCGGCACAGCCGCTGGAAAGGTGCTCTGCGCACTTGACCGAGTGTTCGAGTACACGCCAGGAGAATTCGAAACCAGCACGCTCAAATTTGTGCCTGCGGATAGAGAAGACAACGCATTCAAGGGCGATAACTCATCAGCCTGTGGACCATATGTGTATGCTTTCTTTAATTATTTGCTCAATCACCCCGAGTATTTGGACGATCTTGAAGAAAGCTTCAAGATATCTGAATGGGAGAAGCATAAGCGAGATCTCGAATTCCATTCACTGCAAGTGAGGAGGGAAATGCAAGCATTGGTCCAAACGGCAAGAGATGGATCTGAAGCGGTGACGGCTGCAGGTCAAGAAACTGCTGGAGTCCAGCAGAACTTCAATAACACTCTGCCGCTCTTGATGTCCCTACCGGTCTTGAAAGCTCTTGGAGCGGACGGTATGCGAGATGCAGTCCTCGGCTTCGAGGAAAAACACAATCCGCCACGAAAAAACGAAACTAGAAATAACGACGGCGACGGCACTGACGACCACGACACTAGCGATGATGATGACGATGATGATCAGACCAAGCGGGATACCCTGATCGAAGCTCGCAGCCTCGGTATCAAAGGCCTACACAACAAAATGAGTTTAAAACGAATTCAACAACAAATCAAATCGTTCATGGCTGACCAGAAAGCCATTGAGGAATCATTAGCTGGTGCTCATAAAGCCGACAAGACTGCGGTCCCCTCAATAGTAGGAGGCCACATAGTCAAACCACGAAAGGAAACCAACGACGGATTAGGACCAGCCAAGGTACCCCTAGCCCGCCAATACCACTCCGGAGATGCTACACATCCACGTGACTTTGCCACGATGGGCAAACGAACACTCACGGAATGGATAAAGAAGATTCCGGGATTATTTAAAGACCACGAGGATGCTGACTTCGAAACGAAACGGGCTGTCATCCATCGCTACTTTAAAGGCACATTTGACAAAGAATCGGACGCGAATCTCCAAAACGCCTGGCAAAACGATCCGTTTACTACAAAAGCTGAAGATAGCAGAGAACCTGGCGAGATCAAGGGCAGATTATTCAAACGCTACGAGCAACTCGTAGTACCTAATTTCTGGAGTTCGGAACGCAAAGTGATCGACAGATGGCTCAGAAATCTTCCCAAGTTTGTCCGAGAGCTGGTAACAGACAGAGACCGGAATATCCTGTATGAGAGGGCAAAGGCACTTCTGTATCGCGTTTTTGTTAACGACTTCGAAGACATGAGTGATGCCGACGTCACGGCTTGGAGGACTTCAAAATCAGTAACTGCAAACGATCCGCTACTTTTGAAAACTGGTGCAGAGGTTAGAAACGGCTTGAAAGCTCGACATTCGAATCTGGAGAAGCTGTACTACTACAGGAACAGCCCTCTACACTGGCCGGATGAGGTCCTCACGATAAAATTGCCTGGTAAAGGCCCTAAACTTCCTGCGGGCAACCAAGCTTCTGGCTCGTCGGGACCGTTAGGTGAAGCAGGGCCCAGTTCGGCGCCTAAACAGCCCAAAAGGCCTCGAGAAGATGACGACAAAGATAATAACACCCTCACAGCACCAACAAAAAGAGCCAGAACCACACGATCCGCTTTCACACGACCCACCAAGCCCCAGAAAGCGAGCACAGCAGTACCTCAGGCAGCAAGTGCAAAAGAGAAAGTAGCGGACGAGAAGGCCAGCACAGCGGTAAGTGCAGAAGACAGAGCAGCAAACCAAAACGCCCTCTTCGAGATACAAGTCGCTGTAGAGAAGAAAGCATTCCCACACGAGCATGAAAACAAGACTGACGAAGAGTCCCGCGCCTTCGTACGCGCAAAGCTAGCCGCCAAACCAGCCGGAGCCTCTGGACCCGAAAACAATCTACTCGAGGACTCCGATGAGTCATTTCACAACTCTCTCTCGCCCTCCCCCGAGCCCTCACCAGCCAAGACACTGGCCGAGATCCTCGCGCCCATGACACCAGCCCAACGCAATACACTGCCCGGGAAGGCCGTGAACTTCACGCACAAATCCGCTCGCGAAGTAGACCTCTGGGTCGCGAAAAAGGCCTCGCGGTCACTCAACCCCAAAGAGGGAAACCTGTGGCAGAACAAAACCGTGCTGCAGCACCTCTTTGGCGGCTTTGCGGAGCTGACCAAAAACGACATTGCCCATTGGCGAGACCAGCATCCGGGTTTCGCGGGAAATAGAAATGCATCGGAGGAGGAGGTGAGGGACGAGCTGGTGGCGCAGACGGAGGACATCGAGAAGGAGTTCGGGAAAGTAGGGTTTCCGAGCAAGTTGGAGGTGTATGGGGAGATTGATGGCGTCGAGGTTCTTCCGGAGAAGAAGAAGAAGACGAAGAGGGAGACGAAGAGGGCAGCTCCTGGGGATGGGGACGCGGGACCTAAGAAGAAAAGTAAGAGAGGTTGAGTTTCACATCTGTATTGTGCGCCAGAGTGGAGCAGCGATTGAGTATCCGCCTCATATCCAACACTTGCCGGTTTACGGCATCGCGGCTATGCCTCATGCGCAACACCGCGATGTCGATGAGCTGGGCTCGGGTGGGATCGCGTAGCACGCACGGTAAAGGGCCATCTGGCTCTAGTAAGTAAACCTAGCTAAGCTTGTTAGAAAGTTTAGCTGACATAAACATAGCCGTGTGAGACTTGGCAAGAGCGTGATGACATGGCAATTACAGTGATTGAATACCATCAGAAGACTCACTTTCACTTCTTACTTCGGCAGACGTCAAATTGTATTGACATTCGTAATCTATCCAGGCCGGCCCTACTTCTAATAATAGGATCGCTGCCACGATTTTGAGAACGACAAAGACGTCTCTATTCTTTGTCATACTGCTCAAAGGCGGTTACTTGTCTCGCGAGTTTCATAAAAGAAGTTATGTTCCTCCTCATTTTAACGTGTTCGTTGTGGGCGCGTTGCCGAGTGTCGTGTTCTTCCTTGTTCTAGGGAGTTCTTTGTTCGACGGGCGCCGCCATATATGGACTTTGTGCAGTTCTCTCTCGATCTCCACGTGACGTCTCTATGCAGAACTTTACTCAACACAGAGAAACCTAGTATATACTATTGAACATACAGACTCAAATGACAGACGACAACATCGGTGCAACAACAGGGGACTCTACCGAGGATGTAATTAATATTGGAATCAACGGGGGCGCGGCCCAGAACACGAATCGCGCAGTGAATGATTGGCTAAGATCGAGCTTCCTTGACCACGATGATGGCGGCTCCGGATCCGCTCTCAATGTGCGGGATTTTATCAACTACATTCGAAGTGAGCAGACGTCGACATCTTACTTCAGCCTAGAGATGGTTGATTGGGCTCTTGAGGCTTTGCGCAGCAGACATAATATTGATGAATCATCAAACATTGTGATAGCCAATACATACCATGGCCAGATACTCTACTGGATGGGAATTGGGCAGACCAAAGACGGCAAACTTGTTGGTAAAAGTCCAGAGGAAGTTAGCATGGTCGACACCGATGACGAAGATAATGATCAACCAGTCGAAAACAGTGAAGGGCAGCCATTGCCAAAGAAAACAAAGTCGCGTCCAGCACGTTCCGAAGATTATCAGACTTTGAGAGAGCAGTTCCAAGATATGTATGCCGTATTCGAGAGCAAGAGATACTTTTTTCTTCCAGTCAACAACGGCTACAAAGCCACATACGGAAACGAGGCAAGAGCCTCAATTAGGAAAAAGAGCGATTTGAGAGCTGGTAATGATGCCACAGCAGCTTACAGATTGGTAGCTAGTGGTTCTCATTGGTCCTTTATCGTCGCTGATAGGCTCAAGAAAGAGGCGAGGTACATTGACGGCATGGTAATAGTGAGCGAGGATGGAAGAGAAAAAATATCGGGCATTGAGATTAACGGTCTCACTGCCAGAAAGGTCCTCTGCGGACTGGATAATTTCATAGGTTTGCAGAAAGGAGGATTTTCCGCGACTACGTTGAAATTCACGCCTCATCAGTTTCACAGCAATGTCAGCGACTTTGATTCTGGAGCATGTGGTCCATTTGTTTTTGCACTTATGGATTATATCCTGCAGAACAAAGACGTCACACTTGATATGGGTCTTATAAACGTATTCTCGAAGGCCTGGAAAGCTGCCAGCTTTCGAGCGACATCCAAACCACGGCTGGGAAGGCTGGAGTATAATTCGCTCTCTGCAAGGTCAATGATTCAGCAAACCCTCTGGGAACTGAGAAAGAAGAAGGAAGACAGGAACGCGAGTCTTCCACCAGTCAATCTGGATCTGACCACTCTCAAAGAAGTGCTCAATCGGCAGATTTTGCGCGATGTCTTGGAATTTTATGAGCCAACTTATGAGCCAACCTCAGAGGACGACGTGGTTGATCCGGCAGGCGATAAAAAAACTCCTGAAGAGTGGTATGCTGAGCTTGGCTTTGAAAACGTACTCGCGGTTTTCCAGGACATGTTCCCAGACGCGGAGAATATCGAAATTGTCCTTCCGCAGATCCGTAAAATTATGCACGACGCAAAGGAGGCGGAGTTGAAAGCAAACTGGGAGAAACAGTTGAAAGATGGAACCATTCCCGCACGCACTACCTTCAAGGATTACCGCACTCAGAAGGAAAGTCAGCAAGTGAACGATGCGACCGACGGCAAAGGACCTACTAAGACATCTAGACCCGATCAATTCCTTTCTGGGTACGGTCCCGGTAAACCTGCCAAATTCTCCAGAATGAGTCCTGAACAGCTTGAGCATTGGGTCCAAAGAGTACCGGGCTTATTTGAAGACCACGAAGCGGAACACATTGAAACAAAACGCGCTGTTCTCCACCGCTACTTCAACAAGACATTCGCGGAAGAGTCAGACAAATATCTTGTAGAAGTCTGGAAGAACGACCCACTGACCACGATAACGGACGGTAAGCCGTCCATGGCACCTGAACAGATTCGGGACAGACTAGTCAAACGCTACGAGAATCTCCAGGTAGATAAGTTTTGGAGCTTGACAAATGAAGATATCGATCGGTGGCTCGTGAACCTCCCAAAGTCTCTGTTCACAGGCTCTATGAAAGACAGAGATGGAAGAACCCTTTACGCTCCGGCCCGAGGTCTGCTTTATCGTACGTTTGTCGGCGATTTTGACAACATGAGCGATGCGGACGTCAGGCTCTAGAAGGCTGCACCTGACCACTATAGGGCAGACCTACCCGAAGGTGTCACAACTACGAAAGAACCATTCCTTAAGAAGAACGCTGGAGAGGTACAGGGGGTCTTGAAGTTAAGATATACGAATCCAGAGGGTTTATACTTCTACGGCAATAGCTCTTTACATTGGCCGGAGAAGGAAACTGTAGCAATTCCAAACACGGGTTCTAGCACCGCCGCAGTCCAGCCTTCGGGCGCGCCAGGCCCATCAGGTGGAGTAGAGCCACCAAGTGGAGCAGGGCCATCAAGTGGAGCAGGGCCATCAAGTGGAGCAGGACAACCAAGTGGAGCAGGACAACCAAGTGGAGCAGGACCACCAAGTGGAACAGGACCACCAGGTAGAATTGGTGTAGAAACCCGTGGAACGAAGCGAAGACTAGACACCAAGGCAGACGACGGCGCAGGCCAACCCCCACCCAAGAAAACCAAATTACAGCCCCAAGACTTCCCGAGAGGATTCAGCGAGAAAAGACCCGTCAACTTCGCCCACATGGCCCCTGACAAGCTGAAGCCCTGGCAAGAAATCCACGGACACCTCTGGGAGCACCGCAGTGGGCTACACTCCTAGACTGTGCGCGCGGAGCTGCACCGCCTCATCAAAGGGACCTTTGCGGAAGAAACTCCGAAAAAGCATATAGCCAACTGGTTAATGGATCCCACTGTTTTCGAGCACAACGAGACGGTTCCTAATGATGAGATACGGCGGCGCATGGCCGACCGCTACGAGCGCCCCGTCCCGCTGTTCGCCACGCTACCTTGGGCGGAAGTACAGCGATGGGTGGACGCAGTCCGGCAAGATACGCAGCGCGAGTTTTTCCAAAGCAGTGACGGCACCGTAGACCAACCGCGGGCACGTGTGCTCCTGCAGCACATCTATGGAGGTGGGTTTAATAATCCTCCCATGTCGGACGAGGATATTGTCAGATGGAGTCGGAGTGCGAATGGCGCGGTCTTGATTCCGGAGTTTTTGAGGGCGGACAATAACGTAGGTGGGATGAGGAATGTCTTGAGGGTTATGGCGCCGTCTGAGCTGCCGGATTTTAGAAATGCGCCGAAATTGTGGCCTAGTCAGGTGGAGTTTGAGCGGTCGCGGGAGCAGTGAGAGGGATATATGTGTAAGGAGAGGTAAGTCCGGCGTAATTAGAGACGATTTCTTTGTGTGCGAGTAATCTTTTTCAAGAAAGCGATCAGTATTGTTGTTGTATGTTAAGTGTTGTATGTTCATGTATCTTTAGTCTATTTGTCAACTTATCTGTCTACTGCAATCTGCAATACATGTTATCAAAAGCATCAAGATGCATCGTCCTCCGCGCAGCATCTGCTGCAAAGAAACATTATACTTGCGAACTATAGCTGTTGCGTTTGATGTTGTTGGGTAGCCAGCATAGTCAGCAATGACTGGACGACTCTAATTAACTAAATGAATTAATTCTCTGAACTGTGATTGCGCAGCATCTGCTGCAAAGAAACATTGTCGTTACTAAGGTAGTCAGCATAGTCAGCAACAACCAAACAACTCAAATTAACATATGAAACATCCTTATAACTAGTTTAGCAAACCCCAGAAAGAATGTGAGACTCGGCTTAACTGCGAATAGAATACCTAGCAAGAGGACTACTATAAAACCATCGTTGGCATAATAAACCGTAGTTGCGCAGTATCTGCTACTGAAAAAAGATTATCGTTGCGAATTGGTTCAAGCTGTTGCGCTCAATGTTGTTGGGTAGTCAGCATAGTGAGCAATGCCTGAAAAACTCCAATTGACAAGTTAGATATCCTCCGGAAGAGTTCAGAAAATCCTCGAAGAGAGAGTTTGACTCAGCGAGACTCCACATACCGCAACAGGACGCCTATGAACAACTACCACGAGCCCATCATCCGCAATTCTAGCAAGCATCGTCGTTGCCACCACAGCATCTGCTCGCCGTCACAATCTGGATGTCGTGGTGAGGATAGCGGAAAAAAATCACATAACAAGTTCCTACGCCCCTCTAGGGCTGCATGCATACCTCGTGTTCGTCCGAGAAACCCAGTGGCTCCGGAGACAGACCCAAACAAGGTTCATCGCATTATTAATGCCGAATTAAACATCGACCCTCGAGACTGGACCTAACCATTAGGAGTTTTAGACGCACCAGAATCTCCACTGTACTCACTACGCCTCTCAGAGCAAGCGAGTTTGCGACTAGGGCGTCTATGAACGTTTCCCGTCGAGACGAATACGTCGGTAGGAAGAAGAGGGGTGCTCCTGAAGTGCGTATGAGGAATCGTACTCGAAGTTAAGTAGGCGGATACTGAGTTCGAAGGTTGAGGTACGATTGAGTTGTAGCTGTAGCAGTAGCAGAAACCCCTTATAAAATGCCGCGACGGTAGTCTAATTCCGAAGATAGACAATTCTTCAGACCTCTAGCACATAAACGCGTGAACGAACAAGATCTCAACGCGACTGACGTCTACCGTCCGTTGATAAGCCGCGAAACGCGGTACGACTGACGGACCGTTGACCTGACCTGTAAGCGGCGAGTATGAGTAAACCGCATCTCATCTCGGAGACAAATTTCGGAAACAATCTCAGTAGCACATCCAATCCATCAGCCTCAAAATACACGACACTAGTCCTAAAATTGCTAGTGTGGGTGAATGCAGGGAGCCGCACCTAGCCGCGCAGGCAGATATCGACAAGGGTAAGATGGCCGACGACAGGGCTGAGAAAACGTACGATGCTAGACACACTGATAGCACTGATCGCGCATGACGTAGTAGGTATTGGAGCGCCTACTACTGCAAGTCGACGGTATTTTCACCTTAGTGTTGATTTGAGCAGGCGTTGGAGCTGAGATCGTGCTTCTGCGGAAGTTGTTGCAGAGGACTGCTGGACGAGATGGAATGACTAGAATTACTGAGCTCCAAGCACGACTTGAATGAAGAGACGTCCCGACGTGGCCCCGTACGGGTACGATGGTGTACTACGCGCAGAACTGGCAATTGGATGTGCGTGAACAAGGGAGATATGTCAGATAAGAGGCTGCAAGTCTACCGTATCAAAACGTCAGCCCTAGACGATAAGCAGCGCAACAGGAGCCAGTCCGAAGAAGTGCCGGCCTGGCTGTGATTCCAAGACTTCTCGCCGTGTCTTAACACCACCGATATGCATCTCTTAACAAAAGCAGTAGAAACGCAGTAGCAAGAAACTATTCTTAGCCCTCACCTGGAGCCGACGATCGGATGCAAGGCGCGTCGGCGACGCAGGCAAGGCCGACGACTGTGCCGTAGTGCTCGCGGCGCGCTGTACGGAAACCTGTCGCGCTTAAGTAGAAAGCGGCAGAAGACCGACCGATCCCCGTCCGTAACAGGAAGGTGGCTCGTAATACGAGACCCCGGAGAATTAAATACACCGCGCACGGAACACCACGGCTCTGTACTCCCCGATGGGAGGCAGTCGAAGACGGCAGGTACCAGCGCAAGTCAGTGGACACGTGCTGGAGTAGGGGTTGCAAGTCGTGGACATTGAAGTGCACGCGCACGGACTGTGGCGCTACGTAGAGCCCGTCGGGAAGCGGCAGGCAACCGCCAGAGATTGAAGATCATCAGAGATGGAACGGATGAGATAAAAAGAAAGCCAAGACTTGGGGATCGTGATGCTGTCTATATGCTCTTCGTAATGGTCTATATGTGGGGAAACTATGCATATCGTACATGTCTATTAGAGAAAAAATGTGCTGGTTGCACGGGGTATCAAACAAAAGAACTGAATCGGAAAGCAGAGCCGAGTCCTGAACCGGTCACGCAATGAGGGCGACTCGATTAATTCGGGGTCGTGAAGAGTTGCAATTGGTCTTGCATCAGGTCGGCTGTGCGGTATGCGTGGTGCGCAGGGGGTTGTATGTTGAGGTGTTGAGGAGCGTGCCGCATGGGCATTCCCTGGTTTGGGTGTTGAATAGGGAATTCCATCTCTTGCTGGTTTTCGACTTGAGATGGAGGACGAGTATTTGTTGTATTGTGCCTGGAAAGGCGGCTTCCGAGCTTGTGTAATGGCTTCGAGATCATCTGACCTAGAGAAGGTCGATGGTAGTATGCCGAATCTTCGAAGGCGGGTGGTGTATCGAAATAATTGGGATAACACCAACCCATCGGGTTCGAAGGTTTCCCTGGATCGACAAACCCGGAGTTCTGTGGGTTCTCTGTGTCAATTATTGGGTTGGACTGGGGATCCAAAGTCGGGGGCAAGTCTGGTATGGCGGGCTGGGACATGTCCAGAAACTCGGTAGAAGGATCAACGTCCATATAACTGATACGGCGTCCAGTAGTATCGACCGTAGGTGATTCCGCGAAGGGTGACGCGCCACAATCGTCGAAAACCGCTGGCTGGGGCATGGAGTTACTGGCTTGAAGGAGAGCAGCGTTCATCTCAGCTAGCCGCGTTCTCCACAGCGACACGTTCGGGTTTCCAATTAGGACCGCCATGCGCTGCTCGCGAGATATTATGTCGACATTTGCTACCGAGTCTGTGCTCGGGGTAACGAACCCAGCGGGGAACTCTTGATTGGAGACATCCAAGGGTATATCCGCCCGCAAGCTCAAGGCGGTGATGAGCACCTCTTCACGGCTAGGCCGAAGATCGCAGCACTGAAGCTTTTGCCTGAGTATTCTGGAATTATCGGGACACCAGCTTATTTGAGACCGACTCTCTCGAAGTCGTTCGTCCAGACAATTGAGCAGCTCTTTCCAAGTGTCATGTAGCGCCTCCTGCCGAATGAGGTTCCGAATGACGTTTGAATATTTCCACTGGTCGAAAGTTGCTCCATTCTTCATATGCTTCGCGACGTGATCGCATCGCTCATCCCATCCTATGCTAACCTCTTTGCATTTATTGAAACCACATCCAAAGACTCTACGCGGCAACAGCTGTATCCGAATATCTGTCAAGGACGGCAACGGCCGGCCAGAGTGATAGCGTTGATGGTGCTTGAGGAAATCTTTCTGGCGATCAAAGATCCTGTTGCAGCCATTCACTATACACGGCCAGTCTTCACCCGTTTCGTGCATCCGCATCTCGTGTTTCTTCCAATCAGATTTGGCCTTGAATGTTTTCAAGTTCTTCCCCTCTGCGCAGTAGGTGCAGAACATGAACGGCTCTCCAGACTGACTCTGGCCTTTCTCTCCTGGGAAAATGACAGGCGAGTTCATGTTCATGTCCTCGTCAGTTGGCGTGAAACTCGGCTCGTGCTTTACGTCGAGCGGACTGCTGATATCGGAGACGGGAGTCAGGATCGCGGGCCGCGTGGGGTCAAGCCCAGTTGGGTATGATCGTGGTTCGGCGCGTTTCGTCCTGGAACGCGAAGAAGTCGACGACGCGATTGATGGAGCGAGCTCGCTGTTAGCTGTCGACGTTGAAAAGGTCGACGCGAACGAGAGACGAGAGCGCCATGACGAGTTCGTGGATGAGGTCGTCGACGTATTGGAGGTCAATGTGGAGTAGGTGGAAGCGACAGAGTTGCGGCCTAGGCTATGTGAGGCTTTGCAGATGGACGGATAAAAGCGGACCTACGCGACTCGATGGCCTGCTGGAACATGCGCTGGATCATCTGCGGAGGATGTCTGCTCAGCAAGGCTTCGATATGCTGCATCGACTCGTCCGGTATGTCCAACATGTCGTCCATGGTTGCGCTATCTCAGAAACAACGGACAGACGTTCACTCGAGCCGCAAGACTGTACATGCGTCGCATCCGGTGGGGCTGGACGGAGAGAGGGCTCCGGTGCGATAAGAAACAAGAAGGAAAGCAAGAACGGTGCTAAAGGAGGGTTAAGAATGGCGGCGCGCGATAGTAGGTGGTAGGGGGCGAAGGAGTGGATGAACGTGTGCCCGGCAGAGGACGTAAAGCTCCTGTTGGTGCGACGGGGTGCGGTTATATCACATCATCAGATGCAGCGGGGGGCGCGGGTGGGCAATGTTCTGGAAAAGCCGTAGAAGAAGCTAAATTGACGGCGGGTTCGCCCAGGTGCTCGAGCCCGGCGTCAAGTAGACAGCACCCTGGTCTTTCAACCCAGCTCTGGGGCAAGGCTGAGGGTTCGCCAGCAGGCAAAGTCCTAGCGCGTTTGATGCACGCAGGGACTCGGCGTGAGGGAGGTCGGCCGTCGTTCGTGCTCCGACCAGCAGCACGACTACTCGCGGGCGCCGCTGCTGGGCGCGCAGCGTTTGAAACGACCGCGTCGGGGAATTCGCTGATGGGCGCGGGTGGGCGCTGGTGGAGGACCGACACACGGCGGTGGTGGTGGGCGAGGGGAGGCGCGCCGCAACCCAGTTCAGCCGAGTCGCTGGCCCTGGACGCTCGCGAGACGCACCCTCACCTATCGCGGCGTAGAGTGCTGCAAGGGGTCGCGCCGTTGGGGGTGCTGTACCTGGATGACGCATGGGGTGCGCGCTCGAAGAGGCGATGGTGCTATTGCAAGTGACATGCATAGGCGGCGATGTGCGGAGGGAGGCTGCCAGAGCGAGAGCAGTCTCGCCCGCTCCTCCCCAGCTTTTCCGCCACTCGCGACGCCGCCAGCTGGCCATGCCGCCGCCCGGGCGCCCGCCACAGCAGCGGTTGCTGAGGGCTGGCAGCACAGCGGCCGCGGCCGTCTCTGTCAACACTGTTGAGATGCCACCGTCTGGCGTCGAGTCCTCCTGTGGTCGGCGGGCCGGGCTGCTGAGGGGGCGCGCTGCAGCTCCAACCGCTGTGGCGACACAGATGGCTGCTGACAGGAGCACAAGCCTCCTGCATGGGGCAGTGATAGGTCGCAAATCGCTGCCGCATTTGCCTTGCTGAGGTGCACACTGCACGCAGCTGCGAAGGACGGGCCTTGGTCGCGAGGCGGCGAATCTTGCCTGGACGAGGCAGCGCGCCAGAGCGACGCTGCGACAGGGCCTCCGGAGAGCAGCAGGACTCCAGGCGGCGGCGGGAACAGGTCGCGTCAACAGAGCATGGCGCGCATAGGAACTCGGTGGAAGCTCTGTGAATTGAGTGTGGAACGCGGCCAGAATCGACATGGACAATTGCCTTTTCCTGTCGTCCCAAGGCTGGGTTGCTGGATTTTACCTAGTCTAACCCCATCCGGGCGACGTGCACTAAGAGACACTTTGACAGAACTGCGACATAACATACGATTGTCTTGCAGTTCTTTGTTTCGCCGCAAAACACGACTGCAAGCATACCGGCAAGGACGCTCTAACTATGACTATATACTCGGTAATTCCACTCTGCTGTAGAGTGTTGCCGTGTTCAAAGAGTTTTGACGTGTTCAAACTTCACCTACATCGTGCGCTTACATAAACACGCACCAACTAGCCCTGGAAGCAGCCTCTGTGACCAGGCTAACGCGTTACCGTCTGCGCCCACTTCATCTGACAAACACCACGGTCTGCCCCCACGAAGCTTTGGTACCACCATCCGAGTTTTTGGCCCTATTGACTTGAAGAATCACTCTCACTATCACCCATGTCCTACCGCAACATCCAGCTGCAGGTCGACGATGACGACTCGGTGGATATGATCGACTTGACCCGGTCCTCTTCTCCGGAACCGGAAGAACCTCCACGACGACTTTGGCAACGGTCCTCCCCCAACGCACCTGCCGACATCAAGATTAAGAAAAGTCCACGAGGGAAAGTCGCACGCCCCGGTGCATCTGGCCAGCCCAGCAAGAGAATCCGGCCAAGTCATCTCCACAGCATTATCGAGACGAGCGACCCCGCCGATATCAAAAGAGTTCTGTTGCACCTCTGCACCATCTCCCCGGCTCTTTCTGGAGCCGTTGCTCGCGCTCTTGCACCGAAGTCGACCTTCGCCCAAGCTACCATTGCCCAGTACTTCCCTAAAAGAGCACCAGCACCCGGTGTCAAGCAAGAACCTGTTAAAGATACCCCGGTCAAGGCCGAGTCTTCTTCAAAACACCCCCAAGGTCTAAAGGCCTTATTGTCTGTAAAACGAGAACGACAACCCAGCCCGACGCTCTCGGACGGCTATTCAAGCGCTGAATTCCTCGAGGTGCCACATACACCTTCTCGCTCTAATTGCATGCTCAAGTTTGAAACTGATAAAACTGAAGCTCATTCAGCCAAGCGAGGCCTGCGATGCATAAATTGCAAGCGATTCGAAGTTGAGGAGGGGCCACAGTGTGTGTTCCATCCTGGACGCAAGACCGTTATCAAGCGCGAGCCACGATGGACTTGCTGCAAGAGGACCTTGGGGGAGCTCGGCTGTGAGGTCGCAGCTACTCATGTGACTGAAAGTAACGCACGCAAGCGAGAACGAACGCCCAGCGACCCGTTTAAATACTTCGAACGACAGCCTTCGAAGAGTCCCAGACTGGATTAGGGCGTTGGTGCACATATCTTGTGTAGCGAAGAGGATGTAGTAGGACGATCTGGGCTTGCTCCGGGCGGTGCTTGTGCTCTGAGACCGTGATGTAAGGGTGGAAGAGCAGCACGTCTGGGCAGAAAATTCATGTACACTTTGCTCTTCTAGTTACGATTGATATAGGCGACTTTGCATCAATGGATAAGTTTGGGTAGACACTGTTACTTATTTCGGGCGATCCGTGTCTTTGTTAGTGTTGGTTACCTTTTCGGCAATGCCAACAGTCGCCATGCTTAAACTCGCGCGACAGCATGGCATGTAGGATTTGTAGGATTACGTATTCCTAAGATCTAGGTATTCTCTCTCGTGATTGGTACAACATTGCTAGTAACATGACACTTAAGTGGGCTCAACAAGTCATAAAACTATATACATAGTGCTCCCCTTCCTTGCTCGCCCATCACTTGAATACTTTATCTTTTTCTTCAAACATAGTTTTTAAATGTCATGCAGTCGCAGCAGTAGTCAACGCTTTTTAAAGTGAGGGGAAAGTAAGATCGTTCACTCACCTGCCTGCTTTCACGACTTGTAATACTCGTTTTATCTCCTCTAAGGTGCACACCTCCTACTCTCACAGAGACTAATCTTATTCACTTTGTGTCCTCTTTTCGCCAATACCGCGCCAAGAACAATAGGGAGCACCTTCCCCCGCCGCGGTCGGCACCTTCCACTATATAAAACCAGCGACTCTATATAAAACCAGCGACTCCTCACCACCTCTAAGCCACGGTCCTTCCGACAACCTCCAACACTGGCTCCAACATTGCCGAGAATCTCTAACAACTCCAACAACCTTCAATACCTCCACCACGATGAAGCTCCCCACGCTCATCCTCCGCGCTCTGGCGCTCCTTCCTGCCATCCTCGCCCTACCAACCGATGATCCCATCTACGAAGTCGACGACGACTACCCCCTCCCAACCGCCCACTACTCGCTCAAAGTCAACGCGTAAGCCGCACCGCGTCACCTCTTACCCTCCCCTCCTCTCCAACTAACACACTTTCCCTAGCCCCAACCAACCATGGCACGGTCGCCCCATCATCAAACTCCCCAACTCCCTCTACCTCGGCATCGACAACTTCACCATCCGCCCACCAACCCCGCCCGTAACCTTCCGCATATTCAACCGCGGCGAAGAAGGTCAATACACGTTCGTCGCCGACATCGAAGACGATGACGAGAACACGCATTTCCTCTGGGGCGCGACTCCCCACTCCAACCCGATGCAAACCGCAATTGGGCTCAGCCCTGTGTCCGGAGAGGAGCAGGACCACGACGTCGACCTTTTCGCGTTCACGATGACGGTCCCGCCGGATTCTACGGTGCGCACGACTAGGTCTGGGTTTCGTGTTGCGGATGTTCGGGGCGCGTGGCAGCCGGTGGAGGATGCGAGGCCGGCTGGCTGGGTTGTGTGGTGGAAGGCTAAGAATGAGGGTGAGGAAAATGTAGCGGAGGTGAATAATGATATTGGGCTGGATGTGGTGTTTGTGTGGGACGATGCGGATGGTGACGACGTCGAGGAGTCTCCTAGTGTCTAACTCCCGCCGGGCCTTACTGAGTCTCTGAAAGCCTAGCGTGGTTATGGTGGAGTCGTCAAACATGACAACGCCGCCGAAGAATTCGAAACGTCTACGCACTGTCGTGACGGATACTGACTCGGGTGCATGCGCGGTTTATATAACATCACGCCCCATCCAATTCAAGTCATAATGACGCAAAACAATTGAGTGCTCTGGCTGTCATATCTCTTCCTCAAAACACACTTTCTGTTCCCATCTCACTTACCACCTTTTCCATTACCGTACTGATTGACCGCATCGCACTCACTATATCCAGCCTACCATCCCCAGCACCGTGCCAATGCTACGCGACACGTCCAACCGGCATCATACTCCGGCGATTCTGATTACGATGCTCAGGAACCCGAAATACTAATACTAAAGTTAGTAACCGGGTTGTATTTATCTCTTCGATTCTTCCTACGCCGGCGGTTTATTGGGTATTGGACGGGTGATGCTTCGCATGTGGGCGAGCGGGTGATGGCCCACTGGAAGGAGGGCTGAGGAAGATGGTAGTGCTTCATAGCTCTGAGGAGGCAGATGGAGCAGGACTGCAGGTGTCGTAGTCGTAGTATCGCTGGGACTTTTGTGGTGGCATCCGAAGGAATCGTCGGTGCGAAGAATTATCTCTCCGTGGATGTTTTCACGGTTTTGACGTAGGAATGAATGTGAGGAGTGGAGTGTTTAAGTGTAGTGAACAAGACTTGGATAGGACATCAGTCGTAGAAGGGAAATCTGAGGGCGGCTATTGTCATCAAGACATGGGCGCCAATTGAATCAGAATAGCGGCTAGATTCGTTCGAAAGGTTTAATGGTGCGGTACAGTGCAGTGCGGCCATGAAGTGCGATTGCGGCTTGCATCGTAGCAATGACCTGTCTTAAAGTGAGAGATTTCATGTTGATATTAGTTAGATCGTTCGATTGATAAATGCATCGCTGCGGTCTCGTTTCATGTGCTCGACGGTCACAGACGGTATCACTCTCTTTACCTTGATACCGTGCGTGTGCGCGTGCGTATGTATGAGGTTTGATCGCAGTTTCGGAGTATCCGGGGTATGATGAGCACTGAGGAGGGAAGGTTTTTCTTCGCGAGCTCAGAGCGAATTTGTTTGACCACTGAGGAGCACGACGGCGATGATACTCGAGTGGAGCTGCTTGATTTTGGCCTTGTTGACAAGTCAAGCGGCTGGTGCATTTTGGAGGAAGACAGAGATGATGACGCAATCGGATGGGGGAGGAAGCGATTGGGACGGTTAAGACGGCTTCAGGGACGGCGTGAGACACCCGGCCTTCGCAATCGATGATGCGCTCGGTAGTGTTCCGATAGTTCATAGCAGCAGATCAGGCTCACGGCCATTGGTGGTCTTGTCGCTGTTCCATCGTGCCTGGGATTTGATGACAAGCTAGAAAAGACGCTAAGCTAGAAACAACGCTAAGCTAGAAAAGACGCTAATCTCGAGACAGACTTAGCCGATAGCACCAGCGCAGCGCTAGAAAACATCCACGGGTAGACCACCAACTCAACCTTAACCTCATGCTCCACTTACACTCGGTCTCTGTCTACCTATTCCATCTCACATCTTAATGATAACGTTCACATTAAACCTCTGCGTCAGCCCACGCCTGCGCACGACCCCCCGACGGCCCAGAAATCGTCGTCGCTGCACGTTCCCCTGTGGCTGTCAGCATGACCTCCACATTCTGAAATCCTGCATGCGGACTGCATATTGAACCGAGCCATTAAAGGGGTGAGTGGCAAACTGCATGCATTCGGCACTAACCCGAGTATACGGAATAGATACGACATTATCTCTGAGCGAAGTCACCGATGAGTGGCGTGCTTGCTCAGACCGAGGATGAGCCTGCAGTCACAATTGCTGGGCCTAGTTGTGGGAGTCACACTGTAAAACGATATCGATCATATAAAGGAAACACTTTAAGTGCATGCTTTGTTAACCAGACGACGCACAATCACGCTGCGTGCGTGGCCCTCAGCTCGCTTACGTTGAAGACTTGTATGTTGGAAAATCGCTTGGAGTTTCCCATCTTCTCCAAAATTTCAAGTTCAACATCGGCTGCCTCCACGCACGAGCTCAACATTCACCGGAGTTCCAGGTTGACAGCAGTCACAATGTTATCAAGACCGAATGGATCACATCCTGTTTGTTGAGTTACACCGCCTGTTTCTCTTCGCCCCCAATACGAGCACTGGGCGTAGTTCTACGCCAGATCTACAACGGTATCCCGGCTTTCTTGTCAGGCTGCTTACTTTTTGGAGATTGCACCCTGTCTTCCACGTGGATTTGAGCCTCAGCCAAGGAACCGGTGAGAGCGGGGACCTGGACTCAGGCTTGCGGCACTTGTCGCAATCTTAAAAGATCGAAGTCTTGCGCAATGTTCCTGGCGGGCTAACCCTTTTCGGGCACCCGCATATGCATATCGCTCGTCAGGATCTCAAGTGCCTGTATCATCGGAGGTCAGATTGGCTTTACCTGCAGAATTCTGGCATAAAACAATGATTTTGTGCAGACATTCGGCGGTATCATGGTAGGGATCTTCGCCTTTGAGCTCATAGTCCAATAGAGTGATAGCGGACCCCTCCAGTACCGGTAGTCGGCGTAGGTAAGTTTACAGTCGCCCCCCCGGCGTGGCTTCATGGTGCAGCCACATGGCAGGGGGCTGTAGCCAATCCGTCAATTGACCTCAAGCCTCTGTATGGCGGTGAGTAAGGCTGAGGGAGACCCTCTAGCGGTCTGTGAGCGTTGTGGAGGGCCCGTGAGGATGTAAACAACGCTAAAATGTGGCCTACGAGAGTATCCTAAGCGTTTATAGAGACAGAATGTAGTCTGTGGGAGGTAGATTGACCACTCAGCGTGTGCGGATTGTGAGAAGCGAGAGGAAGCGGGATCCCCCTATTGATCTCCCTCGACCCCTTGCAAGGTGGCTGCACCATGAAGCCGAGCCGGGGGGGCGACTGTAAATGATATGCAGCAGCTTCGTCATCTGCCCACCGAGCAAGGGTACCCGCCAACAGCTGATCACAACACAATTTCTTTTTCCCATTTTCACAATCATTCACGGGGGTTTGGACGCACCATATCACAGACGTCAGGCAGTTTGGCTTGCGTTCGGGATTATGAGCGATTCTCTCCCAGAATTTTGCGTCTACGCTTGACTGAAAAGGAGCTAGAGGTCAGTCGAGGTCCTCTACTCAGTATAGTTAAGAAGTGGATCCCCAGGGCTGCGATCTCATATCCTGCTCTAGGGCACATTGTGGAATATCCTTACAGTTGTGCTTTTGTCCACCCACTTGCTCATTATTCACAGTCTCTTCCGCTCGTTTGGCACCCACGTGGGATCTTGCGACCCCGAAGCCGGCTTTCATCAGTCAACGACACTCGTAACATTTCGATCGAGGGTTTTGACGGCACATCGAGCTCGTTACAAATCCTGCAAGCTACATGCCGGCCATTAGCGCTACCAGGCCACACCTCGGCTCCTCTATCTCTCCAGCCGCGCTAGCGCTGAAGAAAAAATGAGCTCATCCCATTGGTACCACTTGGTCGCCAACTTAAGTTATACAGAACGAAGACACCTACATCAGTATTTGACGGAAGACCTGGCTCAACACCATGACCCAACAACCACAGACTCCTGGCCCAACACCAATAGTAGGTATCTAGTTCTAGCCCAGTTTCACTGCTAACACTGCAGGATACAGAGCCTGACCGCATCGAACGAGATGCGGCTGTTTCCATCTCATCCGTCCCAACTCTATATCAGTCAGGAAGATCGACGCCCCAATCGATCCAAATCCCTAGTGGGGACCCGACTGCGCCCGAACTAGGCACACTGTATGAGCCCAATCCCCAGCATTTTACATCTCACACTGCATTGTTGCACGCTCCAAACAGTGACAGCATGTGGCAAAATGTTCCAATTGGCAGTGGACAGCAGCTTCTCGATTCCTCTTTTCTACAGGGTCATGATGAGAACAGTTCCGTGGCCGCAGGTGATCTAGTTGCTCGGAGAAGCGGTTCGTCCGAGCGGCTTTTTCACTGCACCTTCTGTACTGAGGACGGCAAGATCAAAACGTGCAAAACGAAACAAGACTGGAAGAGACACGAACAGGATTTTCACGACACAGGAAACGAGTGGCATTGCCGCCATGCAGGTTGTTCTGAGGTCTTTACACGCCACCAGGACTTCAGAAAGCACTGTGACAAGAGTCACCAACGACAGGGACAGTTTCGAAACACCAAAGTCGAGGTAATCCAGCAGCAGCGGGTCTACGCTTGTGGGGTTGAAAGCTGTCGTGCATTCCTGCACAGCTGGAAAGAGCGATGTGATCATGTTGCTCGATGCACACAGGATCATGTCTCCGAGTGGAACTACAATCGAATAATACGCAACTTGCTGAGGCACCCACTTGTCTCACCAACCTGGAAACTGGTCCACGCACGCTGGTGTCCTTTGCTTGGAGTGGACGTGTCGGATCTGAACTGGGATCCAAGAACTACACATAACATACGAGAGCAACTGGAATGCCATAGCTTCGGCACAGGTCTCGAAACCCTACTTGAGGGGCTGGTTCGTGTAGGCCATCCTCTCCATAACGTGTCCAGTCAATTCCCTATACAGATGGTACCGTCGCATCCACCTCAAGTACCACTCCAAGGTTCAATCCCGATGATGAATGATCAGCTTCCACATCTATCGTACGGAGAAAGCCAATCATCCGTTTTTATATTTGGAGAACGCCAGAGACGTGCAATCGACGATCCCACCCAAGCGAACAAAGTCACAATGGACCCGACCGGGCACAGGAACAGCATTGTGATGGCTGACGCACCGCCTTTCAATGGCCCGGAGGCCCAAGATTCCGGTACTAGCTGTACCATTGGCTCTAGAGATCAGAAGCTTATGTCCTGGCAAGACTTTCTGTATTCTCCAACCTATTCAACCAATACCACGCCACGTCTCATCGAGTCTTCGAATGATGGCCAGCCTTCTCTAAGAAGCCGAGGTAGCCGCGGCCTCATGAGGAAGAGTAAGGAGTTTTTCGCCAACAAGAGGTCCCAGCATTCGCAACCAATTGTACTTGACCATCCGGATGTACCTGCAAACATACGACTACCCTCTTCTTCGACTGACAAGGCGAGAAACGAGCGTGGTGAGCCCTTGGAGTGAGATGTTTTGTTGGATCTCCACGCAGGGAAAAATTCGTTCTCTTTTATCGTTATGTATTTCGAGTCACTCTCCTTTTGCGCTTTCATGTTCTGATCTTCACCATTTTTTTAATCTCGGTGTTTTAATTTTCTTCTTATAGTAGGCTGGATACCTATATTGGGGTTTGTTACTTTCAAAGACATTTAATTGTAATTAAGGGACGGGACATAGAAGGTTAACAGGGAAACCGAGGTTATGGTATGGTATACATTGGGCTGGGTATTGTGCATGTCTCGGAAGATATTATTAAGATAATTGTATGGATTGGTCGAACTAGTGATGACGAGTTTTCTACTTATCAGTACTATGAGTTCCATTGCTTTCTGTTTTCTTCGTTTATATTGCCAACTGGAACAGTAGAAAGTCATATACTGCAGATGATACTGCAGATGACTTCTATCTTAATTTTCTTCGTTCAATGATGTCCCGTAAATCTGAGTCTTAGGAGGACCAGACATTGAATTGAGGTGCAGGACTGGTCCTAAATCTGGTGTTTGTACTATCATTGGATCACCCCAGCGCAGGCAGATAGTCTTCTTCGACCCATCAGTTATTAGGTAACATATCTCGAGACTGTTGGCGGTCTCAGACTCTGTTACACTCCGCACCATATGAGCCCTATCAATAGTCTCATACTGTAGATATGGATGATGCCCCTCGAGAGTCGGAAATTGAACAAGTCGGATCATATCTTGCTTCCAGTCATCAAAAGTTCCTAGCCCATATGTAACGCCGTCTGACGGCATCACAATACCGCCACTGAACTTTAAGCCGGCGGCATCAGTAAATTCCCACGTTATAATGGTTGGTATCTCTTTAGGCAGCACCCTCTCGATTTTCAGAGGATGATTAGCGTTGCAGACGTAATCATCGAGCTGACCGTCATGAGCCAAAATGTCCTCAAAGTACGATGCTCCCTCGGCTAACAGTATTTTGAGCCAGGAATTTGGCACTACTGACTTATAGTGGTATAAGAACGCCTCTAGAGCCATAAACTTCATTGTCGAATCGCGGGGCGGGCTTCTATCCGCCAGCCCGGCAAGCTCCGTCAATATCGTACAAACATGATCAGCATAGTCTGTGAGATTGTCCAGTTGCTTGCGCCATTCGAAATTATCAATCGTCTCAACAGTCCAATCGCGATGATCAGGATGTACTTTGAGGAGCTTGCGCATCTCGTTGAACCAATGGACACTTACTGTCTTACGAAACAAAGCCAGGTGCTTGAACAGATTTCCCCGACAGTGAGGACAGGTAGAGAAGGTAAGTTGCCAGCCATCTAGTTGAGTAGGCGCAGACTCTAACGAGTCTTTTCCAGTCCATTCTAGAAGGCAGTCTTTGTGAAAGACATGGCCGCAATCCGTCAAGACTGGTTCTTCGTGGGGAGACTCAGACTTCTCCCAGTCATCTCGACAAACAGGGCAGACAGCCTCACCGTTGTAAGGAGGCTCTGAGCGTTTAAGATGTCTAGCTAAGAATTCCTTGTATGAGGGAGGCTTAGACGTACCTGCGTCCATTTGAGCGGTAATTCAGGCTTTAATGCTTTTGCGAAAGTGCGTGTGAGATATCCGGCGAAAGGTCTTTATGATATGTATAATGAACCGCTAGAAGGTATGTGTTTTATAGACCGCATCCATATACTGGGTCTGGCAACATTGAGTGAAGACAATGTGAAGATAACTTCACAATCACTTTGAAAGTGCATGGCTGGAATGGTCGCATCTCAAGCACACAATGTCAGCGAGCATGCATGCTATCCAAAGCGTTCGTCTTGCAACTGCAATGAAACGATTGCCTAACTACGATTGATTTACGTGATCGAAATAATATGTATTGCAATTGAAGTTGTGCAAGATCAAAATGAGTGCAATTAGTTAACCTTGTCTAACTTGTGGGCGCAATCTCACAAGGAAGGACTAGTATGCATTAGGAACAAAGCAAAGAGCTTTGTACAACTCTTCCCAGCACGGGGTTTTGCCTGACAACCGTCCCCTTAAAACCCATGCAGACCGCCCGTGGCACCCCAAACACTACCAGTTACGTACGACTTATCACTCGTGGCCAGATCGACATAAATCGGCGACAACTCAACAGGCTGCTCAAGCCTCGGCGTCGGGAACCGAGCATTCGTTTCCAACGCCTCGGTGGTGTTGTACCCTGCCGTGGCGAGAAAGGGGGTATACACAAGGCCTGGCGCAACAGCATTTGCCCGGATGCCGAGTGACACGAGATGGACACCGAGTGACCGAGTTATGCTGACGATAGCGGCTTTACTGGCAGAGTAGTCGATGCCGTCTTCGAGGGGCAAGCGGGCGACGTCAGAGGCGGTGAAGATGAGGGCGGATCCAGGGGGGAGGAGTGGGATTGCAGCGCGAGTGATGAATATTGGGGCGTAGACTGAAGTAAGCTAGTTAGTCAATGTGTTGAACAGCCCCTCACGTGAGAACATAGAGAGGTTTGATAGTAAACTTCTGGGTGATAACAGACTTGGTTGTCCATTGTGTGACGTACCGTTGGTGCGGAAAATGCGCTCTAGTTGTTCAGTTGGGAGCTCGGCGAAATCGCGGTGATTGGGCCCTGTGATATGACCCGGATATCTGAATGTAGCACGTTAGTCCACATTCAAACGTGTTAACAAGTACTATTGCGAATACGTACCCAGCATGATTGACTAGAATGTCCAGTCCTCCAAGTGCATCGTGGGCTTGATGAACCAGATCTGCGCAAAACGTCTCGTTCCGGAGATCCCCTGGAATTCTCGTGATAGTGTGGCCATCCTGGGCAAGGAAGTCCGCAAGAGCTTGGGCATCCGATTCTTCTTCCGAGTGGTAGTTGATAGCCACATTGGCGCCTTCGCGAAGATAGGCTATGACAATGGCTCGCCCAATGCCGGAATCACCGCCGGTTACAAGGGCTCGGCGACCACGCAGGCGTCCAGTGCCAGTGTAGCTCGTCTCGCCGCAGTCGGGAGGCGTTTCGAATGACGAGTGAAGGACCCAGTCTGCCTCCGGTGGTAGAGTAAGGTTAAGATGGGAGAAGCGGGTAAGTGGGTTTATCAGGGTCGTGTCTAAGGCAACATTAGATATAAGATCAGGGGGTTTAGGGTGATTGGACGAACTTTGGCCTAAGGCAACGGATGTGAAACCAGCGAAGGCTAGAACGAGGAGAACTCTTGTTTGCATATTGGACGAGATGTGATCTGAGAAGGTAAAATGATTCGAGTGAGTTGTGCGATCGAGAGACGACTTTGCGAGCTGCAGTGTAGTTATTATCTCAAGAGAATAACAGCTTATATACCATAACCCTCGTGGAATTAATATTGCAAACTTGAGCTGCCTTCTCACCGCGACTTGTAACTTGTGGCCAATGACCAAAGGCTTCAACAAACTAGCTAGTGATCTTTGAGCACTCACTCCCGCAATGTCAATTATCTACAGTAGACACGTACATCAAGCGTACGCAACCATCAAGAGGCGGTGCGCTTGGCCGGACGAGAGAACCGCCAAGATCCGGTATGTCCAAGATGTACGCAATGCTGACTGCGTAGAGAGTGGATATGGCCGAGGGCAGAGGCCAGTGATTCGTCAGGATGGACTTTCAGGTAGGAACCATGGACTTCGTAATCGCTAATAGCGTCACTACCGCCCGTAAATACGATAGGTAGCTTGTAGGGTAATAATAAAGGACATCGGCCAAGCTTCTGCCACGCCGATAGCTATATCGACTTGTGGAGTCTAGGGATTTGGCGACGGTACGGTTGTTGCCTTACATCGAAGTAGTTACGCTTAGCTGTTTTATGCCACATCTTGGAATGAGAGAACCTCATTTGTAGCGTGATCCAGCCATTAATTCTTTGTATCCATAGGTCCTTCTCCTCGTGGTCTTAGCTTGGTAACGTGTTCAAGGGTAACGGCCCCAAGGCAGCAGAGATTTGTTCAGACTGTGCTAAAACTCACAGCCCGTGTAGTGCATGGAACGGCTGATATTATTGTGCGTCTTTTTAGTGAGAGTGAAAAGTGAAGGCGGAGTACAGCGGTGTGTTCGCGCTGACCGGAATTAAGCCGGATCGAGCGCTAGGTCAATGAGAATGTTTGCCTAATGAGGCCTAGGCTAACATATCTGTCCCGGATTATGCGGTACAAAGGTAGGCCACCAAAGGAGGAAGGATGCGATGCAGCTGCTGTTGGACGCAGGTATCTTCCGCGGCGTCTCCGGACAAAGCCATCCGACCGGTCCATCAAGGGGGCCGAGATCTGTGTGAATTAGTAAGGATGCTGGAAAAGGCGTTTATCTTACAACTGCAGTAAGCTAATTGCCTAGGTAGGGGAGTTTCACGTGATCAGTGCCACGTGATCGTGATAGTACCTACCTGGCCTATACCCCCCCAAATCGCCGCTCCGCGCATGCAGATACATCTTTATATCCAAATCACAGTATAGAGTGGCTACAAGTCGGTTGATGAGCTGCTCCAGTGATCGATTGTGTTCCACGAACCGAGGATGGGACTGACATTGGGCCAAGTAGAAAATTTTAAGGCCACCAGCCATCCGCATTATTCAAGATTCTTAGCTCTACACATAAGCTGCGAAGTCACACCGCACACGGACTTTTATCGGGCCGAAGGATACTTTCTAGATTGATCTGCATAACCGGCTTTGCGCCCAGATGCTTGGCCGGCTTGGGTATGTTTTGGGAGATGCCATGTGGAACAAGGCAGATTTGGTGTCACATGCGGAGCTGTTGTTGATGATGGCGATGCATATTTCTTGCTTTGTCCACGATACGGATGCGCGAGAGGGGCTGGTGCGTGTACATGCGGGCTACACAATGCTCGCCGAAGGTTCCATGGGCAAGATGACACTATGTCACATTGGGTATCTTGGAATCTGAATACAGGTGTTGAGTCAGTCGAAAGTACGTACATGTGCAAGGAAATAAGTCAGAAGAGCGAACGAACCTTCCGATATTTCATAAACCATAAGAGTTGCAAGACTGGTCATGTGTCGTAGTTCATCTGACCTGCCTCTTATCCACTCGAGTGCCGCGACGAGACGCGGTTGGCATCCGTCATATATTTCGACAAGAAATGCAGCCAAGTTGAGCCGATTCTCACCGAGCATATGGCGCTTGGCGATAACCATAAAACGCGAGCAGATCTTCTGAAGTACACTCGCAGTATTGTCTCGATCGCATTTTCTCATATTCTTTGCCTCAACAACGCTGGAGTTATGCGTTTCATTCAATCCCTCGTCGTAAGCGTCGCACTTCTCGCAGGCTACGTGAAAGCAGCGATTATTGCCCACCCCATGGAGCAGCGACAGACCGACTGCGAAGAGCAGTATGGGACGTATCCGGAATACAAGGGACCATGCGAATTAACGAGTACGTGAGATTGATGGGTTGAGCGTATACGAGGTTGACCAGTGTGAAATAGATTGCGGAGTCCGTGGACAGAATTGTAGGCAGACGGGGTGGTCGGGGTGCGTTGGATATCCTTGTATGTGTGGACGAAATATACACATGGGCAACTCGAACTGATATCTCTTAGCCTTTGTCTGCCCGTACAAAGGGTGTGCTTGTACCAATTATTAGGGAGAGGTTGGTGGAAGAAAGAGATGACGTCCGGAAGCTATCATAGCATAAATCAAGCTCATCGGAATACTAAAAGTACTTGAAAACTTCTCTTTCGTGCTTCTCTCTTACGGTTTCAGTAGGTCGGTATCCCAGTTTCGTGTACTGTTCTTCTTGGATATTCCTCTCATCGGCCTGGTTGTACAATTCTCTAACGACATCGAGGTTCAATGAAGGGGGGTCCGGCTAACTTCCCCTTTCCCATAACTTCTCACGGAAGCCGTCAAGACCGTCGCGCTTCAAGCTCCGGACCTCCTGTTACTCCTCTCGGTGGAGAAAGAAGTTGTGCGAAAGAACCAGAGTGGGCGGAAGAAGGGTTGGGAGCCACCGGAAGAGCCAACAACTCAATGAGGTTTTCATGTCCATCGCAACTGCATCTTCGGTTATGTGATGAACTTTAGCTAGCAATGACGCTGAGCCGATAAAGAGTGCTGGCGGGGCCGGTGTCGCTGTCAATCGACGCGTGGAACACGACGGCTCGGACGGCCCTTCCCCGGCCGCTAGAAACGGGCCTCGGCAATTACAATCCCGACGACATCCGTCTCCCGTGTTGTACTAGGGTACGACCGAAGCTTCTCACCCTCCTACAACACACCTCACATCGGACATCTTGGTCAAGAAAACACACGCTTTTGAACTATTGTGCCTTTGGTGATGATATCATCGGCTTCCATCACGTCCCCAGCCACTCCACCTCTACCTTGGTTCTATCCGGCCCACATGATCCCCTCGGTCAAACCATCACCGAGCAGGGCCGTCACACCATTTCGATCCCCTTGCAAAGTACCGAACACCCGTGTGGCCATTGGCCACCCCAATCCTTGCCCCAGGTTCCACTTCCCCAGCTTCTTAAACCGACCTAGCTAGATATTGCAAGAATCATGGGGTTCCCCGCCTCTGGAGCAAGATGCAGGATCCTTTCAGAAAACATACTACCTGGGCTCACTCCACGGCTCAGTTGTGAATTGTCGCATCATATATTGATCATTGATTGCGTGTGATCGTGAAATTCTTTCACAGGCGCGATGGCAATCTTCAAGAAGAACGTGCTGAAAGTGAGCGACAACAAGAGAACTCGAGCTGCAGAGCTTACGCTGCGGGAATCTATATACCCGCTATGCTTAGTTACCATCTTGTTCTTCCTCTGGGTACGTCAGACGCCCACCATTTCTTCAGCGCTGCAAAACTAAAACTCCCCAGGGTTTCTCCTACGGCCTCCTCGACACGCTCAATAAGCATTTCCAAGAAACGCTCGGGATAACACGTTCGCGCTCTTCAGGTCTGCAAGCTGCCTACTTCGGTGCCTACCCGTTGGCCTCTCTCGGCCACGCGAACTGGCTGCTCCGGCACTACGGCTACAAGGTGGTCAAGACTGGTGATGGAAGAAACGCTAAAAACTAACATGACAAAGGTCGTCTTCATCTGGGGTCTCGTACTTTACGGCGTCGGCTCGCTCATCGCCTGGCCATGCATTCTTCACCGCTCCTTTGGGGGTTTCTGCGCCGCCATCTTCATCATTGGCAATGGACTCGGATCGCTTGAGACAGCCGCGAATCCGTACCTGACTGTGTGCGGGCCGCCGAAGTACAGCGAGATGCGAATCAATATCGCGCAGGCGTTCAATGGGATAGGCACGGTCGTTGCGCCGGTGCTGGGGAGTTATGTGTTCTTCAAGAACACAGAGGACAACGTCGACGCGCTTAAGAATGTGCAATGGGTTTACCTCGCCATTGCGGTATTCGTCTTCCTGCTCGCGGTAGTGTTCTACTTCTCCCCGATCCCGGAGATCACAGGTACATACACGTCCCCGACAATCCTCGCCATCATACATGATTGGGGGATGTTTTGCTGGCTTATACTAACGTGTGTAGACGCCGACATGGCCTTCCAAGCCCAAGAGACCCACGCGGGCACCGACGTCCAGCCTTTCAGTAAACAGTACCGCCTCTTCCACGCCACCTTTGCGCAGTTCTGCTACACAGGCGCGCAGGTCGCCATCGCCGGCGCCTTCATCAACTATGTGACCGAGACCCGCGGCAACACCGATTCCGCCACGGGCGCGCGCTTTCTGGCAGGCGCGCAAGGCGTCTTTGCGTTCGGCCGCTTTGCCGGCTCCGCACTGATGAAATTCGTGAAGCCGCGATGGGTGTTTTTGGTGTTCATGACCATGTGCATTGTGTTCATTGCGCCGAGCATCACGCAGCGCGGAAATACCGGCATGAGCATGTTGTACATTGTGCTGTTTTTCGAGTCGATTATTTTCCCTACAATTGTTGCACTGGGGATGCGCGGACTGGGCAAGTACAGCAAACGCGGGTCCGGCTTCATCGTTGGTGGTGTATCTGGCGGCGCAGTGGTCCCAGTCCTGTTGTTCGTGGCGTCAGACGCGCAGGGCCAGCCAGATCTTGCACGAGGTCATGCACCGACTGCCATCGCCATGGCGGTGCCCCTGGCGTTCTTCGTCGCCGCCTGGTCGTATCCGATCTGCGTGAACTTCGTGCCGGCGTACAGAGACGTCGCGGACAAGTTCCACACTGCGGAAATTGGAATCGTTCATCCTTCCTCCACGGACGAGGAGAACCAGGGAGGAGTCTTAGGAAAGGACGCCGCGCCAACGCAGACCGAGACTCTGGGTCCCGAGAGGGGGGTCTGAACGTGTTTTCCATCCCAGGTTAGAGGCACGACACGCGTGTCAAGCCCAGGGAACAGTCGCACACTTCAACGACAATTCGATCACTGTACCTACCAATACCTATTGCGCTATTTCCACACCCGCAATGGCTACTCCACATACACTAGCCAACCCCCAACGGGGCCGCAAAGTACCCCGCATTATAGCTCTCCGCGCCCCAGATCCCAAGCTTCACGCTACCGGTAAACTAGTCAGTCAGTCGTCCCGCATCCACGCATCCATGCTTCCATCGCATCCAGCATCCACAAAGCTTCGTCCGACATCGCGCTCCTTCCTTCTCTACTTTGTTACTTGGCAGCTTTGCGCTGATAATAAGCTGACTACAGCATTGCGTCTATATGCACACCAAGGCATGTATGTACGTTGGATGTGCTCAGTCATGCATGATTGATATCTGTCCCTGCTTCCCACCTGTAGCCCTATCGCGTACGCCGTCCGTGTGTATTTACCAGTAGGTATGCAATCCTAATACCGCCTTCCGGCATCTATCCGTCGCCGTCTCGCGCGAGATGCAACCACCACACGCCAGCTCCAGCTTCAGCACCCGCGGAATCCATCTCCCACCGACCAAGTTTCATTATCCCCACGCCTTCGCCATCTTCACTTTATCTCACGTGGGGCCCCATCCTCCATTCCGTCCCATCCTATCCCATTCCCGTCCCCATGCACGATCTAGCCCCTACCCTCCACACTCTCTGCACGCGTGCGGGGGTGGGGCAATTTACCCAGATGGGCCATGGGGGCGCCAGCCACCAGGCACCAGACGCACCTGGACCGCGAGCACACAGGCGCGGAATAGCTGTGAATGAAAGGTGGCTAGGTAGCTAGGTAGCCAACTGGTATCATCGGATTATGGTGGTGGCGGTGGCGGTGGTGAGGATATTGGGAATGGGATGGGGGGTGCGGGATGCATGGATGGTAGGGCAGGTAGCGATGCGTGCGGCAGTTTCGTGCTTGGCTAAATGCCGATCGGAGGGAGAGTGCCGGGGTGTGCGGATGCGTGTGCGTGAAGCTAGCTAGACAGACGACCAAGACGAATATCGAGCTGGGTTAAGTCGAGATGATCTGGGGTATCCTGAGGGGTCGGGTTGGGGTGGGAGCTGCGAGGGGGACCCATGGATGGGTGGGGACAGGACTGGCCTAGAACTGGACAGCGACAGACAGACAGACAGACAGACATATAAACCTGGGGTAAAGTACGTTTGTCGTGCAGGTCCAAGCATCGATCGCTGCCGATCGATCCTAATCGTTTCTCGAGGTACCTGCATCTCTTCTTTCTTGTTCACGTTCCGTTGTAGACAACGTCGCAGCTAGGCCTGTGAAAAGCCAATTGAGTTGAGAACGAAGGCTTTTTGGTTCATTGATTAAACGCATTGACTGAACTGAACTGAACTGAACTGAACGGGGTGGTATTCAAGATGGGTCTCGGAATCCTGGACGATCACCATTTGGAGCATGTGCCTGGTACGGCGCTGCTGGCGGATATGGTGGATGCAGAACGGCATCGGTATCACGGTGCGTAGTGCTTTCTCTCACCCACTCATCTTCCCCCGTCTTCTCTTCCTCTCCACCACCTTTCCCAATCAACCAACTAACCCCCGCCCCCTCCCCAGGCCGCGACACCTCGGCCCTCAAACACGCCCGCGGCCGCAACGCCGACATCGTCCTCGTCCCCCAACCCAGCGAATCCCCACGCGACCCTTTAAACTGGCCGCAACACAAAAAAGAACTCCTCCTGCTCATCATCTCGCTCGACACAGCCGTCGTCGGCGCATGGGGCCCGATGATCTCGCCCGCGTACGCCGAAATGGCCGTGCAGTTCGACATGAGCTACAACAGCCTGAACGCGGGACTCGGCTGGGCCATCTTCGCCATCGGCATCTCGTGCTTTGTGACGAATGGCCTGGCGGTCAAGTACGGGCGGCGGCCGGTCATGATGCTGGGGAATCTGCTGTTGTTTGTGAGCTCGGTGTGGGCGTACCATGCGCATAGCTATGAGAGTTTGCTGGCGAGTAGGATTGTGGGCGCGATTGGTATGAGTCCGTTTGAGGTGTTGACGACGGCCGTGATTGGCGATATATACTATGTGCATGAGAGGGGGTTGAGGCTGGCGTTCTGGGGGCTGTGTTTGAGTGTTGGGGTTGGGGGTGGTAGTGTGATTAGCGGGTATATCTGCCAGGTGAGTTGTGTTGTGTCCGCAAATTCGGTGGGATGATTGCTAATGCGTGGTTGGTAGAATCTCGGATGGAACTGGACGTACGGCATCTGCGCCATCTTTTACGGCGTCTTCATCGTCCTGATCTTCTTCTTCGTCCCCGAGACCGTGTACCACCGCGACGCAGCCTACAACCTCGATCTCGGAACCACAGACCACACCGAGGACATCCTCGACCAGAAGACCGGAGGCGACGACGCGACGGTTGTCGACGAAAAGCCCGAGGCCGAGTCCCGCACCGAGGACGTCGCACACAGCCATGCTCCCATCTACACCGGTGCCGACGAGAAGCCGTATACGTTCTGGGAAGAGCTGCGCCCGGTGCGCGGCGTCGAGAGCGACGAGAACCTGCTTGCTATCATCTTCCGCCCCTTCGGCATGCTGCTGTTCCCGCAGGTTCTGTACGGCTTCATCACGTACGGCATGTCGACGTCCTGGCTCGTCGTCATGATCTCCGTGCTCGCGCAGCTGTTCACCGTCCCGCCGTATAACTTTTCTGTCTCAGCGGTTGGCTTGATCAGCATCGCGCCGCTCGTTGCGTCTCTGCTAGGAATCGTTTCTGGACCGCTGAACGACTGGACCGTCAAGAAGCTTGCGCGCTGGAACAACGGCATCTACGAGCCGGAGTTTCGGCTTGCACCGAATATTCTGACGCTGGTCATGGGCATCGTCGGGTTCTTTGGTTTCGGGGCCACACTGGAGAACCACGCACCTTGGATTGGGCCAGTGATCCTGTATGGGTTGATTTATTTCGCCATGGCATTCCTCAACATCGGGTACGTACCGTGTCGTTTCCCTCGCATTCAATTCTCCGTGTCTAACATGCTCCCGCCCAGAATTTACGGCTACATCACCGAATGCCACCGCTCCAAAGCGCCTGAAGCATTCGCTGCGCTGAATCTTCGCAACGTCTACTCCTTCGGCATGAACTACTTCATCAGTTCTTGGATCATGAACCAAGGGCCACTGCAGGTGTTCTCGATTATCGGTGGCCTGCACGTTTTCATCCTCCTCTTGACAATTCCAATGTGGATATACGGAAAGAAATGTCGGAGTATGACTGCTAGAATGCCGTTCTTCAAGAAATTGCAGGGCCATTGAGCGTTGAGGAGGGAGGCTCGCGGGATCGATTGCCGGATGAGGAAGGTGTTTAGTAGTGCAGCGCCGTAGCGTACAATTCACAGTGCTTTTTGCCCGATACCTACGGTTCAGTTCTTGTGAATGTTAGTGCTGATGTTCTCACATCCTGTGCTTTACAACGAACGCGTGTATGACCAAGTGGTGGGACAAGTGGCTGAAAAATACTTTCGCTTGCCTTACGCGTCTGTCTCGCCTACCCCACGCTCGATTAGATAAGCTTCCGGTGAGTTAGTCGGTATGTCTGAAGCAAATTTTAGCCAACTGTCTGAAAGTCATACGAATTTCGGGTTTAGATAATTATCAATGTCTGGACCAATCGCAAGAGGTCAATCCTTCATTGTTAACCCCACAGTGGTGATTCCGCAGCCCCGATCTTCGTAGATCGCGCGAAAATCCATTTCGGGCAACCGCTTAATACATATCACTAGATCGAGTTTCAGCTAGCAAACTGTTCACGTACTGTACGGGGGACGCGACTCCTCGGACGTGGCTGAGAAGAATGAGGTTTGGAGTTCCTGGTGCGCACGGACAGCCTCAAATAGCCATGTAAAAGAAATTCTGTCACTCGAACCTTGTCATTTGCCAATATCCTAGTGGTTGACCTCAAGGCCAATGGCCCGTGGTTTGAGGTAGCGAGTTGGCTTCCGGTGTGGGAGGCTGCGAGAACGCCCTATGGATGATGTGACATGTTGTCCATCAAGGCATAACCTTGACAGCTGTTGGGGGAGTCGAGAGAGGTCGGAAGGCAAACGGTCGAGATGCGGTCCGCGTGGCAATACGCCTGGAGCATGTTACCGCATTGGAACAGCGTTGGCCAAACGGTCGAAAAAAGCATCGGGGAAGATGGAATGTTACAATAATTACCTCTTCTCCTGCCCCACTGAGACTGGCGAGCTACTCACATTTCCCGTTACCCGCACTATGAACGCAACAATAATCCCTCGAGAGGAAGGCATGGGCGCCGGGAGTTCGCTATCATACCGGACAGCGCTCATCGTCATCGTCTTCCTCGCACTGGCCGTTTACAACGCTGTCGAGATAGTCTGCCGCATCTTCACTCGGTTCCAGGTATATCACGGAGTATACTTTTATTCCATGCTGGCGGCATCGATCGGAATCATCATCCACGCATTCGGCTACTTCCTCCGTAACTACGACGTGTCGCACTCGGCACCACTGGAGATAACCATGGCATGTGGAGGCGGGGTGCTCATGATAACCGGGCAGAGCATCGTGCTCTACTAGCGACTCCACCTCGTGTCGCGTGGACAGAAGGATCGCTGGCTGTTAGTTATGATTCTACCGGATTGTGTCGTAGTCCAAGGCGGCGCGACGACGCTGTTTGCCGGCTCGAACTCGACAAACCCCGAACCATTCCTCAAAATATACGCAGCGTGGGAAATCTTCCAGGTTACGTGGTTTTTCGTTCAAGAATGTCTGATCAGCGGTCTCTACGTCTACCGCGCTGTCACCCTCATCAGGACCTCCGGGGTGTTCAGGGGCGACGACGCCAAACGAGTGTTCAACCATCTGATTCTGGTCAATCTGTTGGTCATCGCACTCGATGTCACTGTTCTGGCTCTTCAGTATGCGGGGTTGTACACCATTCAGACGAGCTGGAAGACGCTGGCCTACAGTATCAAGCTCAAATTTGAGTTCGACATCTTGAACCGACTGGTCGACCTCACCAAGGCGGGCTTCAACAATCGACCTTCGGGCTCCCGATTTATGTCGGAGAGTGTGGCAGAGATGGGCGCGGGGAGAGGCGCACAGGGAAGTGCGATTGGAGCAGAATTTGGAAATTCAACATACGTGCGGATGGAGGAGCGGGATATTGCGCTACGGACCACGTCCAATGTAGTAAAGACAACAGAAATTCAGGTGAAATTGGAGGGCGTCGACGCGATAAGTGAGGGCAGTTCCAATAGCGTGCAGGGGAAGAAAAAGGTAGAGATGTAACGGCAGAGCGTGCTATGAACGGAGTGTGTGTTTACCTGTACCTACCAGATGGCTCCTGTGACTGTTGGCCGAGCCAGTGCCATGGTCAGAAAACGATGGCCAGAATCTGACGAAAATGCTAAACGCGTGGAGTGATGTGAAGGTCTGACGCAGAAACGAAGCAAGGGCCATTGGTCGCGCTGCGGCCCGATATGTCAATGATGTGTACCACTCGCTGATTTGGGCAGTTTGTTCCATCGAGGCCGCGCTAGGGCACACTCGTAATATGATGGAAGAGATGTAGAGGTGGGGACCATGTCCTGTACGCAGTCAACGCACACGAACGCTGCGTGCACCGAGGCACTGGCTGCGAGGGCGCGACTCGGGCAGGAGAGCTGATTCGACGGGCTCGAACACAATGGGCGGCAGCCGTAGACACGCCATGTATTGGTGCGCGAAGTGCGACGCGAGGGAGGGCGCGCAGCGAGCGAGAGAGAGGACCTTTGGGGTTGAAGACAGCGCTATGACCCTGTTCGGCGGCCGGCGTCCAGCTTCCGGCAGCGCCCGGCCGCATCAGCATCCATGCTTGCGCCTCACCGTCGTGTGCCGCCTGGGCAGCGGGCAGAGCGCAGCGCGCAGAGCGACGGTGCCTGGCCGCAGACGACGCCGCTCGCAGTCTTCCACGCCACGTCCACGTCCACGTCCACGTCCACGGCCATGACCAGCCCCAATCGCGCCCATTGCTGCTGCCCCGCGCAGCCTTAAGACGACCGGCCCCACGAAGCATGCGGCGGTCATGGACAGGAAGGCCCTCTTCTATCCTTGGTGCGTCGCCCGTCGTCCGCAGACGCACTCACCCTTCAAACTTGCAGCCGCACACGGCGAACAGCACTGACAGCCCGCAGCGGCCTCATCTTAGGGACGAGCTACCTCGCGACCACCCAGCACGCCTCGTTTGCCTTCGACCGCCCGCTGCACACCTTCGCCGTGGTGCTGCTGCTCGCCGGCCTCGCCATCGTCGCCTACGAAGCATGCACCGCGAAGACGCGGCGGCCGGCCTTGATTGCGCGCTATGTCGCAATCCCGCTGAGCGACGGCAATGGTAGATCGTCCGACGAGATCCTGGCGCCGCCCCAGCACCCGCGTGTGCCGACGTCGTTGGGCGTCAAGGCGCTGGCGGGGTTGGTGACGGCGCTGATGTTCACCATCTGCGTGCGCGCCGCCATCTACTACCGAGTGATGAAGCATATCGAGTGCACGGGACCCTCCGCTCTTGTACGTCTTACTCTGGTGTATAGTTTGTCTGGTATGCTAATTGTCCGAGGCCTTCCTCCCACTCGTCCTGGCTGTGCACCATTCTTCGCGCTACTCAAGATCCTCATCTTGGAACAGCGACCCCCCTCCGACGGCACCGCTAGAATACCTTGTCCACTTCGCCTTCCACGGGACCACGCGCTACATCCTCCCCGCTTTTCTGCTGTCCATAAGCAGCTTCCTGACAACTTGGAAGACGAGCGCCCTGCAGTCGACGTACATATGCCCACTATCCAATTCAGCAGCCTCGACCATACCCAAGCTGCAGTTTCTCGGCTTTCTCTTCGATTGCACCGTCGCCTTGGTGCTGTACAACCTTATCGACGACGGCGTGGCCCAGACCGTTGACAATGCCGTAGAGCTCAGCGACAGGGCTACAAATAACGTCTTGATTGGTTTGACATTTACGGTAAGTAGTCTTATACCGTGGAACTCTGAAACACCACACTGACTGAACAAGGCATCGTCTCTAGTGCTTGCTGTGGCCGGCATCGCCATATATGCCGCACTGCCGGAGCATCGGCAATGGATCCTGGCGGCTCCTCCTGAATACCTGCAAGGTCTTTTGCGTTTGTCTTTAATGATACCCCTCACGACTTTATGTTTTCTTGTTACGGTAGGTGAACAGCGATGCCCAACCTTATGCCTCGCTAACTTGTTAGGTTCGTATGTACGGCGTTATGGGTGCTGTCTTCATTCTTGCATTCTCAGCTGCATATATAGGAGTTCTACGAGCACTTGGCACCGGCGTTTCTTATTCTTTTCCTCCAAAGCCTACAGTTGGGCTTATTCTTTGTTTGATTCTTCTTACCATCGCCCTTATCCTGTCATTCGTAGTGGATACTAACTCCGAAAATCGCGTTAGACCGAAGATGCATGTGCGTCTTGGAAGACCTCAAATGGTAGTGTTTGTGTTCGTGTTGTTGGTCTTCTCTTTCGGTGTCGCGGCATACCGTTACCAACCACCTTTTCCTGGTCACCCTGTCACCACGCTCATCAGGCTTGCAAACGAGCAGCACTACTCTTGGTCGTCACAAGCACGTCGAAGCAAAACACTAGCCGAGGCCGTACGAAACTATCAAAGTCGGTACGGCCGAGACCCTCCTCCAAGCTTCGACAAGTGGTATGAGTACGCCACTGGACGAAATTCCATGGTGATCGACGACTTCGATAACGTCGAAGAAGATCTTGCCCCATTCGCATCGCTGAGTCCGGTTGAGCTGCGGCAACGAACTTTGGAAATTCTTGCCGATGCAAACGGGCTTGGTGGCATCAGTATCCGGCAAGGGAAAGCTGCGGTACTAGGAGAGGTTCCCGGAACGCACAGGTGGATGGTGGATGGAACAATACAGCTAATCGAGAAGTTTGTCAGTTACCTTCCCGATATGGATTTCGCCATCAATCTCAATGATGAGTGTCGAGTTGCACCACCGTACGCTGTTTTGCTGCACACTTATACGAAAGGGGCATTGGAATTCGAAAAACGCAGTTCTAATCCCGCGCTCAACTTCAGCACCGACCGCGCGTCTACCTGGCCAAATATTGGCAACATACCTGGCAAGCGGTCACACTTTGAGAATCATAGCCTCCAACCAACATTTCAAACCTACGGCTCGGTCGCCTGCGCACCAGATTCCCTCGCCCGGCGTGAACGCGAATGGAATACGCGCTCTCTCTGCACAGCTTGCGCCGCTCCACACTCGATGGGGATATTTGTAGCGAACTGGACATTGTCCGCATATCCTTGCCACCAGCCTGATCTTGCAAACCTTCACGGTCTCCATCTTAGCCCGGCTGCATTGCATGGCACTCATGACCTTGTCCCTGTTTTCAGCCAGAGCCGCGCCCCGGGCTACGTCGATATCCGATTTCCAAGCCCATGGAATTACATGGGTAAATCATCATATCAGTTCGACGAAAAGAACCCGGATCCTAGTTTTGTCAAGAAGGAAAACACGTTGTTCTGGCGAGGTGCCACATCAGAGGGCGTCAGTGCCGGTAGTGGCGCGTGGAAAGGCATGCTGCGACAGCGACTAGTACATCTACTCAACAACAATACTGGTACGCAGCCTATTCTTCTGCCCAAAGGCAAAGACAGGAGTAAGATTGACTATGTGATCGAAAACACAGCGACAATCAAACGACTTTTGGAAACAAAGGTGGACGCCCGATTTGTAGGCCAAATCGTCCGCTGTGGCGGTGTCGATTGTACCGACCAAACCCGCGAATTCGGCCTGGCTAACGCCGTGGACTTCAAGCAACATTGGCGTTACCGGTTCCTCTTCGACGCCGACGGCGCGGGCTTTTCTGGCCGCTTCATCCCCTTCCTGCAATCCAACTCGGTCGTTTTCAAAGCTGCGCTCTTCCGCGAGTGGTATGAAGGCCGGCTGTTCGCCTGGAAGCACTTCGTCCCGGTCGACCTCCGACTCCACGACCTATTCTCATTGCTGGCGTATTTCGGCGGGTATGGCGTCGATCGGCGCGATAAGCGAATGATGGAGCCGCGCGAAAAGGAGGCCGAGGACATCGCAAGGGCTGGGAAAGTGTGGACTGAGAAGGTGTTGCGCAAGGAGGATATGGAGATTTACATGTTTAGGCTGCTGCTTGAGTGGGGGAGGCTGACGGACGACCGAAGAGAGGAGGTGGGGTTTCGGTTGGAGGGGAGGGACAATGGGTAGTCGGGGTAGGCTGTTGGATCAAGATTTTGTTTACTGAAATTTAAAGGTTTATTATTTATGGTGGTGGCTTTTGGGGGGAGGCCATTGAGTTGATGTGGCCAGGAGGTGACGATGCCAAAGCATCGTGCTACTAACTACACAACGTTGCACACTACATGTTATATTAATCTGACGCAGGAGCTCCAGACTGGTACCTATCTTGAAGACTTCACCAACCGCGATTCTGGAAAGGATATGCAAAATCGCCTGCATGGCAAGTAGTAAGTACGCAATGGTTTCTACAGCTATATCGGTACCACTTCTCCCTTCATTCCATCTACTCCCTCAAGCTCCATACTGACTCGCATGTCTAGAACAACAGTACCATCTACTCACTCGGACAGCCAAACCCCCCTCACTCCGTCGTCTTCTGCTTCACGCCCCACCGCTCCGCAAACGGATCCCGACTCGCATCCGTCCAGCGCGTAATCTCCGCATTATCCGCCACCCACTGCGCAGGCGCCTCGCCATACAAATGCGCAATAAACGCAACCATGGCATCCGTGCCCGCCGACACACCGCTGCTGCTCCACGTGTTGCCGTCCTGGACCCAGCGGCCCGTCGTGTACGTGACGTTCTTGCCGAACGTCGTCGCCCAGTCCCACGCGCGCTTGTTCGTCGTCGCGCGCTTGTTGTCGAGTACGCCGGCCCGCGCCAGGATCGTGCTGCCCGTGCACACGCTCATCATGTACTGCACCGCCGGGTACATCTCCTTGACGAAGGCGATCTCGCGCGTCATGTTGCCGCGCGTGCCGCCGCCGCCGGGCACGAGGAGTACGTCGATGGGGCCCTTCTCTGCGCCTTTGGCGCCGCCCGCGAAGTTGCTGGCTGCGAGCCCGCGGTATGCGTCGAAGGTGATGGTCGGGTGCAGCGGCATGCCGAACTGCGCGTACGCGTTTGGCGGCGAGGCCCAGGTTGGCGCGTCGTCGGCGCCGAGGATCGACATGTGCATTTTGCCCGTGTGGTTGCCGTAGGCGAGGGTTAGCCCGATGAGGGCTTCCATGGGGCCGAACATGTCGAGCGGGGTGAGGTGCGGGAAGATGACGATGCCGAAGTGGCGGGGGAGGACGGTGGTGTTGGTGAGGGGGGGCGCGGTCGTGGGGCCGGTTTGCGCGGTAGCGAGGGGGGCGGCGGCGGCGAGGAAGGCGAGGGGGGTATGGACGCGCATGTTGGCTGGATGGACGATGGTCTGGACTGGTTCGGCTGGGTGGTTTGGGTTGGGTTGGGTTGGGCTGGTTTCGTGGGAGGGAGACGGGTAGCGCGCAAGCGAATGAGTGAGTGAGTGTTGTCCGTTGACTGTAGTAGAGAAACAACCACAAGGCAGCGTCTTCCATCTTATATACCCAACCACTCACTCACCCATGCCTCCTCAAGGCTCACTCCCCTCAATCTCCATCCATCCTTCCAGCATCACATCCGCCTACGCGTCCGCATACCAAACCCCTCCCTTCCAACAATTCTTCCATCCCCTCAACCCCCTCGACCCCCATCCGCCACCAATCTCCGTCCCACCAAGATCGCCGACCCATGTCCGCCAAGCCCATGAGCACTTTTGCGTGCGATATTCTGACGCGCGAAAAGCGTGCGTGTATGTACTATGTCGCAGCTAGTGCGCCCCGCGCGCGCGCGCGCGTACATGTCCTCACGCTGTGCTAGAAGCTCAGTTAGTTACGCAAATGAAACGAACGGGATCCTGCGGCTTTACTAGAAAGGGCCCGCTTTGGGCTGTGCGGTGCTGGTGCGCGCGGGTTCTCAGAGATGCTATGTAGGTGGTAGTGCGCGTTTCGTTTCGAGCGAATCGGGAGCGGAGCGGGGCGGGCCTATTGTGCGTGTGGACGGAGGGCTAAGTAAGTAACAGAGCAGCCTGGCGGTTCGCAGAGCGATCGGTCGGGCAGTCGACCGTGTTAGCCAGTCTTACATGTTTACACCTACAGAGGTAAAACGGAGGAGTTTTCTGGTAGGTAGGAGGAGGTGCTTGATTGCTTGGTGCTGCTTTTCGCGCGGTCTACGGGAACACGAAACGCAGGGAGAGAGAGGCGTTTTGAGGCCATTCGTGCGAGAGATTGGCCGCGTTTTTGTCCGTATCGGACGGAGGTACTAGGTGTGCTATTTCATTTAATATCAAAAGGGGTTTCGCGAGGTGGTAGCGAGGGAGCCTATTAGGCACGAACGGATGATTGCGAGTTGCGGCATTGTGTATACGCTAGCTGCTAGTATTCCCGTGGGTTACGAGTAGATAGTCTTGGGCTTGGGCTCGATCGAAAAGCTGGGGTACTGGATATTGGGCTCTCCCTTAGGTTTGTGAGATTTTGTGTGCATGGAATTGGAAACTAGGTGCGGAAACCCGTTACGGATAGTCAGCTGACTACCGTCACCGTCGAAACCCACTCAATCAGAGCAAGCACGTGTGTGCCTGCAGAAGGGAAAGTGGGGGCGCGATATGAGGTCGTCCAGATTAGGTTATTATCCATCGAAAGTCGTCTTACACGCGTTCGTCCGATGGGGATCCTGGGCTCAGCACCCTTATGCGTGTGGAACGTGATGCATTCCTTCCGGGTCCCTCATGCAGATCATTCTCGTAGGATCGAAATGTTGTTGGGTAGTACCGTGGGCTTACTACATAGGTAGACAACGGTTCCTTCACCGCAGGAATCCAGACGTGCGGGTGTTTACCGGCAATGACCGGAAACTGGTGGTGGATCTTATGTGCGCTCTGTGCTGGGTTTTGGTGCCTATGTAGCCTTGGGCGTAGCCCGGATCGTGAGCAAAGCTTTTGAAACAGGAGGCAGTCAAGCATGTTTTTTTGAAACGAAATAGAAATTCGAGAGTTGGTTGGTAGGATTTTCAGGAGTGGATTACAGATACATAAGGTTGATTTGACCGGCACTAGCCTGAAAGGAAATAGTGTGCATCTATGACCGCTCTACATATCTCCTGACTGACCTTTATATTTGGCGAATAATCTACCAACTTACATACTTCTTTTCATCGTCGACCCGCTGCATTCTATTCTTCAGATGCTACTGAGCTCCTATTAGACCCGACTCTTTGCCGAAACAATTATTGACGAAAGCCCAAATTTCCTTCATCGCGCACGCCTTCCTTCTCTGACCACCGCAAGAAACTAGCCTTTGAAGATAGACTTGATAATACTTGTCTGATGATGGATGCACTTCTTGCTTCCAGACGTAATACTTGGTACTTCACCGTATGATCGTATGATCGTGACGAGGAGGATGCCGACTAGGATGGACTTGGAAGAGGCGGATTATCGTGACGAGGAAGATGCCAAGAAGGATGGACTTGAAAGAAGATTCCGAGAAGGATGGGTTTGAAGAGGCGGATGATGGTAGAAGCTGCTATGTCAGGTAAATGGCCTGGAAGGTAGTTGCTGAAGTGTGCGTTGCCAGCTTCTGGAGAATCTTTGTTGTGCCGCATGGTCAACCTGCTCGAAAACATAAATTGCGGCATAGCCTGCACCGTTGAGACAGCGTCGCGTCTCTTCCCCGCGTCCATCAACCACTCATTCAGATCGCGCTAGAAGCTAGCTACTTTTAATTGCAATGCGATAATGCGGTAACGCCCGGTTAAAAGGCTTACATCTCTATAGACTCGGTGTAGTTTTAGATGTGAGAGCTTTCGTCATGTGCAACGAAACCATATAGTAGGCTTGCGAAAGAAAGGGTGTGCTTTTAAAGTAGCCTCACACTGGATAGAGCTTTGGAACTCGCACGTGACAGGTATGGTGCACTAACCACGTTTGGGCCTCTTCGTCACCACAATCACGTGAATACGCATGAATCAGTCACGTCAAAATCAGAAATACTCTATTCCTCAGTCACGCCTTTCCGATTCTGTATTGCAGCTTGAAAGTGTTTATGGTGCATGCAAGGCTTCAAATGCAAAGTCACCAATGCGCAACAATCGGCCGCGCCCCTAGCCAAAGCCCAACCGCCAGTCTTTTGCGAAGACGGTCAGTCCAGTCGCATCTCACTAAACTTAGATATACATCCAGTTTGTCAAGCGTTATTGCTAGGTCGATAATATCTTGGGTGAATGCCAGTTGCGCGTTCGATAGCCCAGGCTTCCAAAGGTTCCCAATTGATACATTTTCTCTGTGCTCCAGTTTGTAACCTTGGAGATCTGCCACCATCACGCCACTTGAAAGAGTATAAAGCAATGTTTGGATTGCACATCAAAGAACGTCGGATGCTTTCAAGACAGTGAACTATGCCAGTTAAAGTTTCCCAGTCAGCATACGCATTGAAGATTCTGAAGAAACACCTACTCGCATGACCTCGTTCATGATCTTGTTGCTCCGTGGTTTGGTTGGGAAAGTATGTCTCTGAGTGATAATGCCAGTATATGCGTCTCTAAATATTACATGGGGCGAGATCAGTAACGAACGAGGATGAGAAGAGATAGTCTCCCTTTGATGAGCTTACTTACCAGGCAATGTAGCTCGTGTTAGACACCTACGGAGGCGAGATAACCTCCATCGACAAGTTCTAAGCGCTCATCTGGACGATCGCGGGAGCTTTCGAGCTCTAGTCTCGACGCGGATACGTACATTGCTATTCATATTAGCTTCGATAAATGATATACGTATTGTGATTGACTTACGGGCAAGTAGCTTCCGCCAGGCTTCGTCGTGCTCAGCCGATGGTTCAGATGAGAAGATAGATTTTGGGTCAGCTTCGAGATCCTCATGTTTAAATACCATAACTCGGCTTGCTGGTGCTACCAGTTTCATGCGTTAGCGACGCTATCGACTAAACCTCCATCGAGACTAACAGTGTACATACAGTAAGGCTCGTCGGTTGGAGTAATTGACCGCCGGGCTAGCATAATGAACCAGATACAGGCAACTGTAGCGAAGAGAGAGTAGAGAGCTAACAATGATGTGAGAATCTTTCCCCTCAGAGCGCTTGAATGTTTCGTTGTTGTCGTTCCTGCGGACGGGAAAGCCTTATACGACTCAGATGGGTCAGTACACTCGCTCAGTAGCGGTTCAACCTGCTCTGAACTGAGTTTCATTTTGACGAAATATGAAAACGATGGTGATAGAATTACAAAATCGAGGTGGGTAGGACCGAAATGTAGATGACCAGCGAACTGTGATCGAGGGGTGGGGGCTGTCTGTATCCTGGACAAATCAGGCAAAACAGGCAAAGACGATAAATCGCGATTAAGCTGTATATCGGCCACCAATCAAGAAAGGGACGCATTGAATCACCTAGCTCTATGCCGTACATGAGCATATGCACGAATATATTGACTCCGAAGTCCAGAACACGGACTCCGCTACCAAGAGTAATGGCAGTTCTTCATTATCATCGTTGATAAGACAACGTAACGAATGATTTGTTGCTGACCCTGATTGACGAAGGGCTGTTGCGTCGACAGGGTACAAACCACAAGATAAGCGGCGAGTAATGAATATGTCAACTCTCGTGTGGGCTTCCCACTACGAAGTATGTTCAGAGGTCGTACAACGCTGCCTCAAGAACCCGGTCTTGCTGGGAGAGAGACTGATTAACTCACTAAGCTCGCCTTATATAATTTGCTGGCTTTCCCCCTCAAGAAATTCGCACAATTGTTCAGCTCCTCCCACTCAAAACATCTTCGACACCTCGAACTACTATCGAAAGCTTCCTTCCCCACACCTCAAGATGCGCTTTCTCGCTACGAGCTTGGTCATTTTTGCCATGGTAGTATTCGTAACCTCACTACCTCTCGAATGTATGTCACCCCTACGATCGAGCATTTGAGGTTGTTCTAATTGCCTTCCAGCCGTCGAAGATGTCGAGGACGTCCAGAAGGAGGCGACACCAATCGAGAGTTGTCCACAACAGACCAATGGGGCTACCGAGGTGGACGGAGCATGTTTTGCATGAATTATCATTTCCTGGTGTATTCGGGCGCATCTACGATGACAAAGGACATGTCGCCATGGCTGCTGGCTTAACAAATGCTTGACTACATATCGATTGGAAGAGGACTCTGCTAGTAGCATACAATGATTTACTTTCGATAAGCGTCTAGATCTGACTATGAAATCTCATGATGCTAATCATGGTATGTCTGGTGGGTTGATAACAAAAACGCGAGCCAATCAAAAAGGTTGGGGAACACATTGACTGTGCCGCAATATACAAGCATTGGAGGGGCTTTCGGAAGGCCCGCTCCGTGTCGCACAACATGACGCATTCACAAATGATTGGCATATAAGATACAGAAGTGCAGCATCGCGCGTCTCTCAGTGTCCGTGAAGATTACCTGAATCAGGCACTCCATCGGAACTTGGGTGACAGGAGAACTAGTGCCCACCCCTCTCAATCTCACGCCGCATCCATGGGTCTTTCATTCCCACCCACATGTGCAGTGCTACGCCGCTCTCTTCGCAGTCTTGGAGGCCGATCGCCATTGCATGGCGATCACATGGACCCCAATGATCACATAACGTACCGATTCCTGTTAGTTCTGGCAAATTCTCTCAATCATACTGGTATCCATTGAATTATGGGACGTCGAAATACCAGACGACATAAATGGTTCGGAACGACTTTGGCTGATAGAATTAAGATTGTATCCAAACGTCCTTCCACTAAACAGCGTGAAGCCCCCACCCAAAACCCAAAAGCCGTTGTGGGTATGATTCATATCAACGACCTTAATTCAACCTTGGTCGCACCATGAAAAACAAGCTGTCCACTGGGCGATCCTTGAACTTCTCCGACACGTCCAAAGTAAAATGTCGTTCAATGACAAAACCAGCGTGCTCATACATCGGCCGTGCCGTAGCGCTGGCTTCAATGACCGACTGTGGAAACCTAGTTAGCCCGGCGGGAAAAGATTCGAAACATCAATTCTGTTTCACTGGTACTTACTAGTGCACTGATTTCATCTGCAAGGCGGGTTCCCCAGGCCGTCAACATCTTACCTGCTCCTCGATACTGATGTTTTGGAAAGACGCCCATGATATTAAGGCCTTATAGAAGTTAGAGGTAGGCACCAGGACTCTGGGTACATGAGTGACATATGATGGGTAGGGAGTTGTCTCGGACAATTCTACGACGATTTTCCATGAAAGACCGATAAATCTCTTGACAATACTCTTTCTCGATATCATTTTCCCATGTGCCCGGCGGTCCATCAATATCCTCTTCTTGTGGTTTCTCGTCCAGTATCACGGACCATTGCGCAACCCCGATGATCTCTCCAAGCTCGGTATCGGTTACTTTGCACCACCGGAGGGACTTGTCGAGTTTCTTCTGGATGATGAACCGTTGTATGGCCTTTTGCTGCCCTTCCTCGGAGAGATTTCCTGGATAGAGCGCGTTAACGAACTGGCTGTATCCACCCATAGCATTGAACAAGGCAGGAACAAACTCCTGGAAGTCGCTATCGGTGATGGATTGAAGTTGTAGACCCATGACTGGAATAGTAAACGAGGCGTGTAACTTAATGATAGGGTAGTCTTGAAACTGGTTGATAGTAACTTACTTCCGCTCAAACTGAGCGGGAACGCGCAGTATTTAAAATAATGTGGACAGCGTTCACAATTCTTAAAGAGGATTAGTTTGTGAGTGTTCACAAGCTCGTCCTGTCCTGGTTTCCAATCAGCCTTGCAGCATAGATACTGCCCTTCCCAGATGAGCCCCACATGGAAGGCCAGAAAGGTATTCCAATCAAACAAGGTTCTCGGTGTTGGCGTGAACAGATGACCAGATGGGGCCAAAGGGCCGAAACCATCCTCTCGGGAATTGGGATGCGTGCGCCGCAATAAAGAGTCGGATGTAAATGGATAGTTCCTTGGGTTCTTATCACAACTTAGTGGAGTAGTTCTACGAAGTGCGTCAACGGTCACTAAATGAACAGGAGTAGCCTTGTAACCCGGAAGTGGACATACTGAATTTTTCTCAAATATGCGGCCGACTGGACATCATTTTTCATGTCTCAAGCTTGTACTGTGGATATTGGCCAACAAGACACAGCTTATGTCATTCGAGGATCCTTCTGATGTGCTGTTGTCCCCAATAATATGTATCCAATCATTGCTGCGCATCTAGCCATTCGTCTCTCATCCACCTTAATAAATACAATCAACTGTACCAGTACCTCATATCATAAACTCGTGTGTGAATCAGTAGCGTTGGTGAGAAAATTCAAAGGAAACTGGGTGCGCTCTCCTTGTACAGAGGCACTATCTCCGAGAGATTCGGACCCCATGATGACTGTATCCGATTGCTCTTCTGCCACCTTTGAGCGAAGTACAGAGCCGTTTGGAAACTGTTTCGAACCGATGACGGTCTTACCAGCCATTATACTATACCCGATACCACGTCGGACGTCGCTAGTAGACCACCCCGGCTGAAGATGTTCTATCAACGGCTTCAAAAATGGGATACACGTTATGAGAATGCTGGTGCTCATCGTTACCGATGTGCAGATAGCGACGCTCGCATCAGCCATTGTAGTGTTCCAGTGAGCGACTCGATGTTCACGATCTGCCTTGAAGATATAGATGATTCTGAGTGTGATTGGTGGTATAATACTAGCCGTTGATTAGTATTTATTGAAGTGGGTGTAGCTCATTCGTGGTAGACATACATGATCCGTGCTGCAAATACAGCAACAAGAACATACTTGGTGCGTGACATCTGGAGTATCCACACAATAGAACACAGAACTAACCCGAGTGAAACATCGATAGAAGCACTCATAGTTTCGACAAAGGTCCAAAACGCTGGCTTTGGTAGTTGACGGTTAACACAATCCTCTGCTGACAGTATTGTCTTAGACTTACCTGATTGATACACTTTCCAGATATGACCTTCCACGATAGAGGAAGTCTACATTGGAAGGAAACCCCCAGTATGGCAATACTAGATGCCCTGTTAGCAGTTTCCAAAAGCGCAGATTTCACTCCATAACCTACACGGACCAAACTAAGGTCAAAGCAAGACCAGACTGCAAGATTCGCCTGTACACCGGGGATGGTTGAAGATTGAGCGCGAATAGGAATGAAGCTGTTTTCGCCATAACTATGGCGCAAATGTAACTTATCTCGGATGCATAAGCTGCCTGTAAAACCTTAGACAATACTAAAATGATACAACTACGGGACTTACTTGTTCAAAACTGGAAATACTTTTTGTGTCTACCTGGTCAAGCTTCGTTCCAAGTCCAAAAGCGACCTCCCTGGAGACTGCAATTGTCTGGCCTGTAGAAAACATCTGGCATCATATTAGCAAGTTATGACGTGGAAGAAGACTTATATCAGTCTCACCAAAGCCATAGCTAGCAGAAGATCATCCAGTTGAAGGTTTCGAAATCTCATACGACTCTTGTGCCTCGACATCTTCGTCAAAATCTTAGACAAGGTCGCGAGACCAGAAACAACGAAGCAAACCCATATTGTTATGTCTACGGCTGGACCTCTGTAGTCTGCTCGGATGGATTGCCCTGGGGAGGGCATATTCGGAATATCGAACGGGGTTGAATATTGACAGTCCAAAACAGATCACAATACAAATGCAGGGCAGTCTCGTAGCCGTAAATCAAATACTGGAAGAAGAACGCAATAGTTGGTGTTTCTCGTTCGAAGGTGAGTTGTGAATATAGAAGTTTGCGCATGGAAATAGCTAGGTATCGAAAGTGAGCCTCTGTGAAGTGAGACACTGCATCGGAGTTGGGTTCATGCATGTATTGCGGCACAACTGCAAAGTGTTTGCTTCTCAGCTCGAGGTAGCCATCGATAAGCGCCGCGGGTACTATAGGCTAAATTAAATAACCCAGGTCTCGGGCGCATGCGGCGAGGTTGCACGCACGCGAAGTTACACAACGTCGAACATTCAACGGATCCACTCTAATATGCCTACCGCTTATCTTGCGCTTTATGTCTTCAGATTGAACGTGTCACATAAGGCAAACTTTGCGGCACGCCTCGCTGTCGGTCACCGAGCTCTAGAAGGTGTGGGTTTGAACTCCGTCTCAGCGGCGAGAAGACTCTCGGCAGATATTGTATCCGTCTCTTGGTTGCTTTCTGAAGACAGACTTCATTTGGCATAATTTCTTAGCGACGGATCTATGTGAATCGTCCAGTTCATATCGCGGCCATTTCTGTTGAGTATCATTTGGCCCCACTCTTCGTCTACAGCACCTTTATAAGATCTCCCAAGACTCTTACACTGAGATTATTTCAAATTATTGCTACGATGAAGAATGTAGAAGAGTTCCAGCTGAGTGGAAATGGAGATACTACTGGATATGATCCCAACGTATCATCTTACAAAAGCAACGATGAGCAGGTGTTAGCTCACTTTGGAAAGAGACAACAGCTCAAGGTACCTCCAAAATCTTCCAGCCTGATACTAAATTAACTAGGCCAGCGAAATTTCAGTTTGATCTCTGTGCTTGGACTGGGATCTACCCTTAGTAAGTGCGATATACGTTGATTGTTGCCTATGCTCACACGCCAGCAGTGCTTACCTGGGAGGGATCCATTGTGTTAGTAGCTGATATAACCCATCTAATCACAACTACCTAACTTCCTTTAGGGGCATACAACCACTTTTGATCAACGGGGGCCCTACAGGGGCCATTGCAGCGTTTCCAGTTGTGATGACTGGTGTTTCAATTCAAGTGCTTGTAATGGCGGAAATGGCATCAATGTGTGTAACCGCAAGACTCTCGCTTTATAAAGCTAACTGTGATAGGATTCCTCTTGCGGGAGGCGAGTACAACTGGGTCGCAATCCTTTCACCTCCTCAACTATCCAATTTTCTGTCCTACACAACCGGCTGGATTCTCACCATCGCATGGCAGGCCGCATGCGCGTCCGTTACCTGGCTCAACTCCAGTATCATCCTCGCTATCGTGTCCGCCAATTACCCCACATACCAGATGAAGCTTTGGCATGGTACGATGATATTTTACGCCATCGTCGCAGTTTCGATATTAGTAAATACCTACCTTGGTCGTATATTCTCTAGCCTTGAGGCTGTTGCGTTTGTTCTACACATAGTAGGATTCTTCGTCATTCTTATTGTTATCATCTACTTGGCACCAAAGACTGATACTTCAGTCGTGTTCGGTACATTTATCAACGGGGGCAACTTTTCACATGACGTACTGTCAGCAATAATCGGCGCAGTATCGATGATGTACTCTTTCAATGGTGCGCACCCGTTAAGAACCACTACCATGAACGCTTACTGATTTTTCCCCTAGGCGTTGACGGAGCCACCCACATGGATAAGATCCGGTCGTCTTCATTCAACTATTTTGGCGCATACTGACCAACAAAGCTGAGGAAATCAAAGACGCGACGGTAACCATTCCGCGCGCTATGATCATAACGGTGCTGTTGAATGGCATCACAGGTTGGGCCATGCTTATCGCAATGGTTTATTGCATGGGACCAGTAGAAGACGTTCTAACATATAGCTTTGGCTTTCCATACATACCCATCTTTCAGTCAATCACGAACTCAAAAGGCGGAGCCACGACTGTAGTAAGTTGGATCACTAAATATCTCTTGCTATCAATCAGACTTTAACCGGGAACAAAGACTTGTATCATACTCATGATCAGTATACCGGGATCAATCGGCTTCTTTGCAACGGCATCGAGAATGCTGTGGGCGTTTGCTCGCGAAGACGGAGTGCCATTTTCTCGGCAGATCTCTACGGTAAATTAAAAAAACAGCCTTAGTCTTATCAATTTAACTTCGATAGGTGGAACCACGCACTGCTCTGCCGATCTACCCAATCGCTGTTACCGTGACTATCTCGCTTCTTCTCGCTCTGATAAATCTGGGTTCTACTACGGCGTTCAACGCCTTGAGCGGTCTGACAGTGGCAGGATTCTACTCCGCCTTCATTGTATCAGCTTCTGTAATGCTTTACCGCCGCTTGACCGTAGCGCCATCTGACATTGCGTGGGGTCCTTTCCGATTGGGAAAAGCGGGTGTACCTCTTACAATCATCGCTCTAGTGTACAGTTTCGTCGGCTGGTTCTTCTCATTTTGGCCTCCGGTTTCCGTGGTAACCGTGAAGAGTTTCAACTGGTCTTTAGTAGTTTATTGTGGTACTATGATCACGGCTATGGGTTGGTGGACGTTCCGGGCAAGATTCACGTATATAGGCCCAAGACTAGAGGCTGGAATTTGTGACGGTGGAGACCGCTCTGTCTGAGTCGATGAAAGTAGAGCTCGGAAAACGAACGGCGGTACGGTGGGTTACAGATATCTCGAGATCTGCCGTACATCATATCTGATTCTAGGGTTAGCGGAATGTTCAATCCGCAACAACTTTACTCTGATATTTTGCGCTAAACATTCAAAAATGCACTATGGTCAGCATCTGGCCAGTTAACGTAACTGGGAGAAACAATTTCCATACCCTCGGGTTGTAAGATTGCCTGTTCGCAAAAGCGTAAGCCAGATGAATAGAGTAAAATCCATCGACCTGTAGTTACAGCACGCTCGGCTAGCTCCTAGAATTATTTGCGATGCCGAAGACGGAGCAGTGACGTACCAGCCAGCTAATTAACCGCCACCCAAGCTACCAGCAAGTATGTTGTTTCCAACCCGTCTCGATGGAAGATTATCACGTGACTGACGCATTCACTCTGAACCAGTACCTCAGTATTCTTGCGAGGAGTCGCTGGGTCTACAACTGAAATCAGATAATCTAAACAATGGAAAATCTCACATCTGGATTCCTCCGCGGCAGACCTAATCGGGCCTCTTGCCGTCAGCCCAGCTAGGCACCACCCCGCCACAAACATCAACATACGCATCCCACCTCGACATTTCCATTTCCGCGCCGTTTCCACTCGTCCCAGCCCCTCTCTTCCTCGCCCACTCCTCCACCACCCCCTCGCTAGTCCAAAACATAGTCCACTGCTCGTCCGGCAAGTTCCACATGCCCAGGCTCCGTTCAAAATACCACTTGTTCACCGGATTACTGGTCCTGGACCTCCACACCACGCCCTGCGGAAAGCACGTCCGCGTCAGCGCATTCCAAACGATATCCGCTACGCCACCGGAACCCTGAGACTTGGTAAGGACCGCAAATTTGTCGAGATAGGGTATCCAGAGTGGGGAGTCCGGCGGAGGGGGTTCGGACAGCGAGGGGGGAGCCTCCCATGTGCAGATGGCGCCGCCCTCGTAGTTGCCGGCGATGATGATGCCCGCGACGCGACCTCGAATGCGTTCCAGGTAATGTCGTGCATCGATCTTCCTGCGAAATGAGTCCTCGATCAGATCTACCAGACGGGGGAAGTCGATTCGCGGATCATCAGCTAGCTCAATGCAGGGGTGAGACGGTGACGGCGGCTGCCAAGGTCCGGTTGTGCGTGGGTCGGGTATAATCGTAACGGGTATTCCTCTCTTTAAGAATGTGGCAGCATTCGGTGCCGCCGAAGCGGAGGGCCGCGTTGACAGAGGCGCGGGCAGGGATGAAGATGTCATTGGTTTATCGGTGAGGAGATTGTGAATGAGCGGATTCTTCGACCGTCTTGTTCGGACGCCGGTTGACGGTGTGGACAAGAATTGCGCTTGTGATGATATGGCGGCTTCGGCCGGAGTGATGATTATCGCCGATGATGATGGAGGGAGTAGTTTAAGAGCTCGTTGGGCCAAAGCAAGGTTTTTGACGTGTCTAATAGCGAGTTGCGGTCTTGTATGCTGTGCTTTGGAAGGCGAGGAGGATGAGCGCTCTAAATCGCTCTTTACGTCCTGGTATTCGGCTTCGAGGTTGATGAAGACGTGAGCTCCATCCTCCCGGATGTTGGAGGGTATACCCCCGAGAGGATCCAGTATGATGACCCGATCGAGTAGACTCTTGTTAGATACTGGGATGCCGAGTAGCCCATGTGACTGATCTCCCTTGCTGATTTGAGTAGTTATACCAGCGAACTCGCGGGTTAATGCCAACACCACCTCGTCCGCTCGCACACGGACTTTTCTAAACTCGGAATCGTAGGCAAACGGCGGTATGACGGGGATGATGCCATCCTCGATGGGCGGGAAGAGCAGGTGATGTTCCTGAACCTCGACCCTGCCCCTGACCTCAACGGTGCTAGGGACCTCTCGACCAACATTCGCATAGCATAGGGCGTGGTCGACTTCGAAGGCGCCGGGCTCGTTGTACTCTTCCAGCGCCTCGATTATACGGGCGGCTTGATCCCGGACCTCGGCTTCCCAGCTTGCGTCGATCTCTAGTGTGTCCGGGCCGGCATCTTCGTCGCAGTCCACAACGACAGCCAGGTTCAATCCAAGGCGTGCCATTTGACTAAGAGTCAGCGCGATGCCTCCCAGCGTCTCATCGTCCAGTATCTGTGGCTGCCGCAGCTTAACGAGAGCCAGATGTAGCGGCTCGATGCTGCTCTTGTCTTGAATCGGCGACTCCAGGACCTCGCGAGTAAAGACCGGGCTGTTCTGCACGGCCTTGGTAGGCTCATACAGATTCCCAAGATTGACGCCCGTCCGTGTAAGCCGCCACTCATTGTGATGCGCTCGCGCCACTACTTCGCTTTTAGGGTGCTCGACCTTTGGTGATTCGGCCGGAGCTTCAGGCTTCGTCGGGGAATCGAAGTGCTTCAGGAAGTTGCGCGCGTCTCGATTGCCAGGGGATTCTTTGAGTAGGCGGGTCAATTGGGTGCGTTCGGCGCGTTGTCGCTCCTTCGCTGAGCTCTTCTTGCCATTGCGCGCAGGCTCGATGCCTGACACGCAGAGCCGCGAGCACGTCGAGAAGGGCAAGCTGGAAGGTAGATTGCAGGCCGTTGGTATGCTAACGTTCCTGGGGAGTAACTATGGCCTCAATTGATCAGCACAAACCTGTACGGAGTTGTCTACAGATGAGTCAAGCGAATACTTCCACGCACGTTGACCGCTGCCCTCCCCATACCCCGCGACGGGGCTTTGCGGCAGAGACTCATCCTTCATCCCCCGGGCTCAAGCATGAACACACACGGCGGAGTCATGAGGGGCGGTGGGGATGGACAGGAACATGCTGTCGGCGCACTCGTACGAAGCTGTGACGCGATGGTGCAGCTCAAATTCGGCAGCTAATCGATAAGGCAGGACGTCACTTTAGCCGACATCGGGATCGGCTCTGTTCCTCCACGAGATCCCTGATGACAAAGGCGACTCTGGGGTAGTTCTATGACGATGAACTCAAAGCGATACTACAACACGAAACTCAGCTCTTCCCCATCGTTGGTCTAGCCGCTCGAAGGACCAAACAAGACAGCATGGCACCGCAACTCGCATGGATCGGGCTCGGCAACATGGGCAGAGTAAGAATAGCCGACACTCGCCCCGTATCCGCGCCCGTGCTTACCACCACCATCGCTCTCCATAGGGCATGTGTAAGAACCTGGTCGAAAAAGGCAATCTGGACAAGCCCTTGGTGCTCTACAACCGCACCAAGAAGCGGGCCGACGACCTCTCAGCCCAGCTCGGCTTCGACAAGACCATCGTCGTCGACACCATCGGCGAGGTAGTCAAGCGCGCAGACATTATATTCCTCTGTCTGGGCGACGACGCGGCTGTTAATGGCGCCGTGGACGTGCTTTTGCAGGGCGAGGTAGAGGGGAAGCTGATTGTTGATTGCTCGACCGTACACCCGGACACGACTAACGCGCTGGAGGCACGGATTATAGGGAAGAATGTAGAGTTCGTCGGCATGCCCGGTGTGTAACTACCTTGTATTTGACAAAGCAGATGCTCATAACAGTCCACAGTCTTCGGCGCCCCCGCCATGGCCGACGCCGGGAACCTAGTCTGCGTGCTGGCCGGCGCGCAAGCCTCCGTCGCCAAAGTGCAGCCATTCACCACGGGCGTCATGGGCCGCGCGACCATCGACTTCAGCGGCCAGCGCGCCGGCAACGCCAGCCTGCTCAAAGTCATCGGCAACACCTTCATCCTGAACATGGTGGAAGCGCTCTCGGAAGGCCACACGCTGGCGGAAAAGACCGGGCTGGGGACCGCCAACCTGCACCAGTGGATCGAAGCCATGTTCCCCGGGCCGTATGCCGCGTACTCGACCCGCATGCTGGCGGGCGACTACTACCAGAGGGAGGAGCCGCTTTTCCATGTCGATCTCGCGAGGAAGGATGCGCGGCATGCGCTGGATCTGGCGGGGAAGTCGGGCACGCGCATGCCGGCGTTGGAGGTGGCTGAGAGGCATCTCGGGCTGGTGAAGGAGCATTTGGGGGACAGGGGGGATATCCCAAGTGTATATGGCGCGGTCAGGCAGGAGAGTGGGTTGAAGTTTGAAAACAAGGAGTGATTGTGCGTGGCCTTGGTTGAGTAGATATCTACCTTCATTATTAGCCTTCAGTAGGTATCCGATGTTGATAGTAGTGACTTCCTTTGAACCTGAGATGCGAAGCGACTACAGAGGCCCACATAATCATGGCTACTCTGAGTGTTTATGAGGCGTGGAAGCGGTGAGGCCGGAGCGTGGATTGAAGTTTGAGAACAACGATTGAGCGTGCAAACACTATTCGGTAACCGCCAGCCGAGTAGGTACCTGGCACTACCATTAGCTTCCAGACTTGAATACTATCGTCGTTGTCGTGAGATTCCCTGCGACACACGCTTCTCCAAGAAGTACACCCGCTCGCCAAGTCTCCCACAGTGCGATCTCACAAACCTCCCACGCATCAAACCTCCCACCCCAAAACATCAGACGAACACAGACCACCACCCACACCTTTCCGATTCGCCACCCGCCCCACTTCCACCGCCTTCCACCAGCCCCACTCACTCACTCACTCCGTCCCCACTACTGCCTACGCACTCCCCCCTCCCCCCATTCCTTTCCACCTCCCTCCCCATCCCTAATTAATTACTTACATTCCTGCTATCCTATATATATTTCCCAACGGCCAATTCTTCCATATTGAATAGTACAGCTTGCTTAGCGGTGAGAGGAATCCCTTGATCCCCAGGACTGAAAAGTTCGGGTTGACAAGTATGTAGATGTCCAGACCGCCGTTAACCAGGTTGGCTGTTCCAGTTTTTTTTTGCCGAAATGTGTTCGAGTCCCGCTGGGATTTTTGTTTTTGGGGGTATTTTTGGGCGGGGTTGCGTTTGAGGGGGGTTGGGATGGAAGGATGGATGGTGGATGGGCGTGGTGGGTGGGGAAGGGAAGGAAGGGAAAGTGGAGGCGACGAAGGTCTGAATGAGAGGGAGAGTAAGGAAGGTTAGGTAGGTATGAGGAGAGGATATATATAGGGAGAGGGAGAGAAGACGAGGAGTCGATAGGAATTGTATTACTTATTATTGCTAGTGTATCGTCGTACGTCACAATCAACACCCAGACAGACTCCGCTTCGCCGCATCGCCGCATCGCCGCATCAGCAGCACTGATCCAGTCAGATGGAACGAGCGGGTTGGGTTGGGTCTTCCAAGTCGCAGCGCGCTTCGCTTCAGCGTCCTCTCTTCAATATAATTCCACCAATATACAGATACCATAACAACACTATACCTACTCCCCGCTTAGCCTCTCGCGAACGAACCTTCCTCGGAAGAAGCCTCCCTCCAGAACGCATTGGCCAGTTCAAGGTTGCTGCTCGACTCTCTCCATTGCATCTACAAGTCTTCTCATACCTTTCTTTATCCTTCTTGGGACGTACCTATTTTATAGGAAGTTTCTTCTGCAAGCTAAACTGAACAATTGATGGCAAGATAATGTGTGTGCTAGACGTTGAGGTCTGATATCGGAAGTCTACTGGAGCTTCTCTCTTTCTAAGGGACGCACGTAAGAGAAGAAGAAGAAGAAGAAGAAGAAGAAGAAGAAGAAATAGAAGAAGAAAAAGCCACCCAAGATAGACCACTCCAGAACTCCCTCGCTCCACGCCTATCGTAACTCGTGTTGAATGCCGTCAGTACTCGTTCTCGCGTGCGTCTACCCGAACGACTAGTTCTCCACAATCACATCCCGCTCTCGACGTAGCCTCCAAACAATTAGAGTCACGCCAGACGGATCTACTTCGCCTCCCCGTTCACGGCCCCCTGCCTCACCATCCACGTCAGCAGATCCACCTTCGTCACCACCGCCGCAGCCCTTAACTCCCCCTCCACGCGCTCCGTAACCACCGCCGCACTATTCCACTCAAAAAACTTGTTCAAATCGCTCAACGTAGTATCGCGCGTGATCTCGACAAACTCGCGCCTGCTGCCCTTCTTGTTGCCCTCGCCGCTAGCACCCTCGATACGCAGATGTCCCAGATCCGTCACCACCTCGTGCAGTTTGCTGAAGTCGAACATGACGTCCTGGACGGGCGTCTTGGGATTCGCGCGCCCGGAGGCGATCCACGAGAGCAGGTTGCCGAGCGTGACGAGCCCGGCGAGACGCGCTTTGCCGGACGGAGAGTAGGTGGAGACGGGGAGCTGGTCGAAGCCTTTCTCGCGCATGGCTTCAATGGCTTCGGAGCAGGGCGAGGTGGAGGGGATGGTGGTGACGGGTTTGAGGCGGAGGGATGCGATGGTGGCGCCGTGGAAGGCGCCATCTTTCACGCTGGAAGATCGCGCGTGGGTGTGGGGAGATGTGGAGTTCGGCGTGATAGGGGGTGTGGGCGGGAGGAGGTCGTTCGCTGCGAGCCAGTCGTCGTCGATGAACTGGGCTATGTCAGCATGCGTGGACCATGTAGATCCAATAGAGGAAAGTCCCTACCTTGCTCAAATAACTTCTTATACTGTCTGGACATATCACAACGACCACGTCGTCTTTGCCTAGATTGAACTCTTTGATGGCTTTCACAGCAGCATCCATTGAACTCCCGCTAGATCCACCGCATAGTATGCCCTCTTCACTGATCAATCGCCGTGCGTACTGAAAACTCGTGCGGTCGTCCGTCTTGTACCAGACGTCGACGAGTTTCTGGTCCAGCACATCCGGAATGAAGTCATAGCCAATTCCCTCCACCTTGTACGGGTCATTCATGCCCTCCTCGTTCAGCGTTTCCGGCAGCGCAAGGATGCTGCCTTTGGGGTCCGCTGCGACGATCTTGATGTTCTTGTTGTGATTCCGCAGGCCCCTCGCCAAGCCGGTGATTGTGCCGCCTGTGCCAGCACCCGCGACCAGGCAGGTCACCTTGCCGTCCGTCTGCGTCCATATCTCTTCGGCCGTGCCATATTCGTGTGCGAGCGGGTTGTCCGGATTCGAGTACTGGTCCAGGATATGGGCATTCGGCAGCTCCTTCTGCAGCCTGCGCGCAACGCCAATATGGCTCTCGGGAGAATCGAATGCCGCCGCCGACGGGGTCCGGATGATTTCAGCGCCCAGCGCCTTCAACACGGCCACCTTCTCCGGGCTCATCTTCTCGGGCAGCGTGATGATGGTCTTGTAGCCCTTCACCGCAGCCACGAGGGCGAGTCCAATGCCCGTGTTCCCCGACGTCGGCTCGATCAAGGTGTCGCCGGGCTTTATGCGGCCGGCGCGCTCGGCGCCTTCGATCATGCGGAGGGCAATGCGGTCCTTCACCGAGCCGCCGGCGTTGAACATCTCGAGTTTGGCGTACACGGTCGCTTCAATGCCGAGCGACTGCGGGATCTTGTTCAGCCGCACGAGGGGCGTGTTGCCGATTTGCTGTGTGATGCTGTCCATGACCACGGGCGGGATTGCGGGGCGCGTCCTGGTCGACATGGCGGCGGGTGCGGTGTGAGAGAAGAGGGTGGGTGTTCGGGGTGGGAGAAGGGGGGGTATATGAGTCTTGTAGCAGAGTTGTTGGCACGGGAAGAGTCGTGGCCGTGCTCTCGCAACGCTGTCGTTGCCCTGTCATGTCGTCGAGGCATTGCTGAACGCGGACTTGACCCGCGGCTAGCCGACCCGCCTGGACCCTGCGCTCGCTGACCTAATTCACCCTTCAGCGCCCTTAGCACCTAGTCCAAGTCCAAGTCTAAAACAATCCATCCGCCGGCACCTACTCACATATCTAGTTCCTTATAACCAAAGAAAGACATTTGAAGAGCAACACCAAATCACAACCCAGTACACGATAGATAAGTTAGCAACCACATGCAGCGACTTGGTCTACCATACCGCAGCAAATCCAAACAGCGAGAATTGAAATCTAAAGACCTACTATATATGGAGTAACACTACATAGTAAAACAACAGCTACGTCTCTAGCAAGTTCTCGCTTCCTTCTTAACAATAATCTGTACTAACTACATTGTAAATCTTACACGAACTGATGGCTTGCCCTACAATTATCGCTTGGAATTGTAGATTTATCTACCCAACAGAATACCCCCCATGAACAGTCGCCAGCCTACCACAATGCCCAAATCCTCTCCCAAGCACGATAGCCTAAGTAGCTTTCTTCCGGAGAAAGTCAAACTTGTCCTGGTAAAGCCGCTGAGCTCTGCCAGCCAACAGCTCTTCGACAAACGCCGAAAAGGTGTTAGGTTCGAAGTCGGGATACAATTCTCTCGTGTCCAGATAGCCAAGGTACCTGGCGTTGGAGGGAGTGTTGTCCTGTCGCACGAACTTGGATACATTGTATTCGGCACTTAGTGCCGGGAATCGCAACCTGGGATCGGCAGGATTGGCTCGGTGTGCTGCTCGGGCGGTATACATTTTCTCCATGAGTTCGTCGTGGGTGGCCTTGTGAGGGGTCAGTAGTGCATGGGTGCCGAGAGTGACTTATCAGGATGGCTTACACGCTTCGCCTCGAGCTTCTCGCCGCTCTTGCTTTCCATGATTTCGCGGATCTCGTTCTGCGTGAGCACGTCGGCGTGCAGAACGATGCGTTTGTTGAGAGTGCGGTCGTCGTTGACGATTCTCGTTACAAGCCTACCAATGTCCCGCTTGTCTATCATCAGGCTGGGAACATTGCCATCGCCAAAGATGGTGTTGCCTTCTCCCATGAATGCGTAGTCGACTTTTCCAGAGGGCAGAGAGAAAAAGGCGATCTGGAACCAAGTACCCGTGTCGATGATTGTGTACGGAAGATGATGGAACCAGATCCTCTGGTAGACCTTCTCCTTCTCGTTGCGAATGATGCTCATCACACCGCCAGGTGGCGAAACCGAAGTGAAGCCGCAAGGTATGAACCTCTTTATGCCTGCTTTCGCTGCCGCATCAACGAGTTTGAGTTGAACCAGTTGTGCTGTGGCAGCGACTGCACTGATGATGGTGTCATAGCCAGCTAGAATATCCGCAATCTCCTCGACGCTCTGATTGGCGAGATCACAAACAACGACCTCAATTCCTCGGGGTTTCAGTGCCTCCGTAGCGGGCTTTTGCAAAGATTGTGGTCGTACGAGAGCAGCTAGACTCTAGAGTGGTTTTAGCTTTGTGTCTGGCCACTGGGTGTTGATGTACGTACGAAGCCTCCATGTTCTGTTAGCCCATTAACAATGTCACTTCCAGTTTCACCAGTCGCGCCATGTATCAGAACTTTTTGAGACATGCTGAGTGGTTGGTAGAATTTCTCTACTGCGTTATATCATTCGAACGCCAGAGCCCAACCGTGATTATATACTGCAGGCTACCCTCCCACTTCGGCCGAACATGGGATCATGGATTTGTAAGCCACTGCCGTACTTCGTCCGAAGAAGTGGGCTTCGGAGACTCAAAAATCCTTCTGTAGTGATAGTCCGAGGTAGCGTAACGTACGCCAAAGCATTTCACCATCTGAGTTCGTATAGCGCGCCGTGGCCGTGGGCTATCCCAGTTAAGACCAAGTCTTATAGCCGCCTACTTCTGGGACATATCTCATGCGAACATTGTTAACATGTGCATTGGTTTTAGATTGGATCTAATTCATATATAGTGAGCCAGAATATAACTACTTCGCAAGACCCCAAACTCAACCAAATGCGGCCGTCAAGTTCTCCAAAAACTACAAATTAACCATTGAATCTTGCATCGGCATCTTGATTGATCGCTAGGGAATGCGGCAGTTGTCTTAAGCTGGGTTGTTAAAACTTTTAGCGGTCTTTGAATGGTATTAATAGCCCCAGCCTTCACCGCTGGCGTCGTTTGGCTGCTGGTCGCCAGCTCCATGCATTAGAACATCAAAGAACGCAGAATCAAAACCCTGTAACACCCAGTCGTCCACACTGGCGGACGCGTTGGGGAACATCTGATCCTGTTGTGTAGAAAAGTCTGGTGAAGCGACTTGAGGCACATGTGTCGCGTGTTGTAGAGTGGATGGCGCATTGATTGCTTGTGAGGTTGCTTCTTGTGGTACTGCTGTAACATCGGACGTGCTGTCGGTAATAGTGTAGCCTGACAGCCTTGGGCTGTTTACATGCATAGATCCAATACCGCCAATAGTGACGTCTTCAGAGACATCTCGGCCCTGCGCCTTCTTGAAAGGAGTCATAGATACCGTGCCTTCTTTTGCGATTCTTACAGTACCAACGTAGGGCACATTGATGGTCAACGTATTAGGATTGTCTTTATAATCATCGTTTATCTGTTCAAGCGCATCCATACGGTAGGTATGGCATTGTGCAGCATCCGCTTCAAATTCTAGCAGGTCTCTGAGCAGGACGGCACATTTTGCGAGCTCAGACATGGATTTCATGCATTCGAGAGCTCGTTCCACGGTGGCACGGTCACTTAATCGTTGATGCGCTAGCAGATTGCCGGTGGTTTTTTGACAGTGACTAACGAGGTGCACCAGCATTAATGTCATGCCCGCGATCAGCGCCATAAAGTTACCCATACGACTGCAGGTAGCAACGGGGTTGAATGTACGGATCGCAATCTCTCGGGTCAGGATTTCGCGGCTAGCATTGGCGCAGGCGAGTCTGGAGTATATGCTCTGCGAGGAGTGGCCCGGGCAGAGTATGTATGGCAAATGAAGCTGGTTCACTACCGTGTAATAACACATATAGTCCAAGGTCCGCCGGATTTCGAAGAAAGCCTCCACCGAGTCTACTTCGAGGCCTGCGAAAGACAACGGCCGCCAGATTGTTGACGGCATATTTCCAGTCATCCTGATGAGTTGATGATCTATCTCTCGGGTCAGGCCAAGAGCTTGCGGTGATCCTTGGATCTGGTTTCGCTCTAGAACCTTGGCAGTCAAGTAAGTCATGACCTGGGCCAGACTACTGCCATGCCCAGAAGCGCTCGTTGCATCTTGGACTGCCGAGCTCGGAGCTATAGTGCTCGAAGGCAGACCCAGAAGCAGAGACAAGACACGCTCCATGGACATAATGCAAGGCCACATGACTTCGGGTTCGAGCTTACTGTGGTCACTGATGACTTTGAAGCGATAATAACCTGGTCGATGCAAGCCCAGCAACTGTGCTGCCATCACAGCCCGACGCGTTGTTATCCAGGCTCGTCGGATATTACCGCCATCTATATGATAGAGGCTTTCCAGGATGAGGTTTTCGATACCTTCTAACGTGCCCAGCAATACATCATCCATATTGACCATTTTAATCGCCGACTCTGCCAGTTCTTCCATGATAACGTGATGATGCTTCGTAAGGCCGGGGAACACATCGTCGGCGGAGAGGTATTGTAATGCTACGGCGAATAGCAACATTTGCCTCGCCAATAAAACTGGATGGACCTCTGGATACAGCAGACTCGTCATCGGCATTGATTCTTTAAGCATCTCATATGTCTTTTCGCCTTTAGACTTGTAGCTGGACTGGTAGCACAGCAGGGAGAGTTTGTTCACATGTTGAAGTAGGATCTCGATGTTTTCTCGACAGGGAAGAGCACGTACGAGGTTCCGGGTAATGTTTTTGGGTGCGGTCGATTCTACAGTGGAATCGACGCCGGACACTGGATGTGTTGGCTCATTCGTCATGAGAGACTCAGACGGCTGTACAGTTGAATTCCTATTTCCGTGATTCTCCACAGGCTCCTGGTTTGTACTTTGATTATTACACGGACGTAGAAATGGGGTTAGCAACTGACCGCTACACTGTCATGCATAGTCGTCGCTGGCGTTGTCAGAGACTCTTGGAAGCCAGTCGATGGTGCACAGATAACAGCAGCATCCTGCACGCCGATCGGCCATTCGTCGAAAGCGGTCGCATGCTCAGCATATGGCGTACTGCTCTCTGTTTCTGTTTGACTGGTACATTTCGCGCCTCGACGTTGGCAAGTAATACAGACGGCATCCTCTGGTGGAGCAAATATGCATTTGACTTTTCTGCGTCTGCATTCCTCGCAACTGTGCGTACCTTTCCGAACTTTTCTTCGCTTCGCTTTGTTTTCGTCCGAGAGGTCGTTCATTGTCGCAAGTTATGGCAACGCCGACAAGAAGGCATCTTTCGCCCGAATGCATGAGTTCTCGGTGAAAGGTGAAAGGAGCTCCGAGATTCGATTTCGGATCCTTTAGGAGATTGTAGACTAGTCGAGGGCCGAGATGATTTGGTGAAGGAGTTCCGAGGTGGGGCTCACATTCGGTCGAATTTGAGTGGCGTGGTTGACAAATCACTTGGCCACGCGCAAATTCGACCGAACCAACCGCGCGTTCGGCTTGTGACTGCCTACTGACCTGCTCAGCTAAGATTCGGAAGAACAACATCACCGCAGCTTTCAATGATCAGCTCGGTCGAAGCAGATGCTTAGATATCGTTCGGTCCTGTGAGATTACTTGGACATATTGCCATCTTCGGAAATTAGTGTGTATCCCACCTGAGGCCAGGAAGATATACAAGTCATCCATCACCTGCAGTTCAGTGTACTATACCACAACACGTTGAAAACTAAGACTAGGAAAATATACGTTGGAACAAGATATACGGACGCAATCTATGGTCTATGTAACTAGCCATTTTTTTTTTGGTCGTAGAATTGAAAGGCCGTATGAATGTGAGATAGCTACTTCACCCTCACAAATATTTCCCTACCTGCCGCCTAATTACTATTAGACTAACAGAGTAGATTAATCAACGGCAACAAGGCTTATCAACACGCCACGCCTGCACTACGGCTCGACACGCGCAGCTATATATCTAGTTCTGTTCCTAACCTATCTATCAAACATATACACACAAATAAATCTGCATGCCGTGCACCTCAGTCAAGTCGCCATCAAGTACAATCCCAAACGACGAACAATGCACTTTACTTCGTTCCAGTTCATGCTAGGCTAATCCATCTACCCCCTAACTACGTACCCGTCTCTCCACCTACCCTCCCCACATCTTCTAGCCAGTTCTACTCAGCCCAGTTCACTCCAGTCCACTTCAATCCACCCTATCCACCGCACCCCGCCCACTCCACTGCTCTCGCCTGCATTTATTGCATTCCACACCAAGTATCTTTCAGTCAAATAACTTTAGAATACGCACACGACAAAGACAAGGCAAGATAACCACGCGAAAAACCATACCCTATACGCCAGTCAAACACAAACACACCGTTCCTCGGGCCGAACCAGGGTACGTAGTCCGTCCGTGTTCACTTAACTAACAACACAGCATCAAGTAGACTGTCGCATTCCGGGCCGCAACATCGCATCTCATCTCAACTCGCGTGCTGGCGGGTCCACAGCAGCAACAGGGGCAGCGGGACCAGCGTGCGTGCCGCTCCTACACTAGGCAGGCAACAGCAGCCTCGTTAATAACCTCAATTCTATCGTATCCACTCCACTTCGATCCCCCCCCGCCAGTTCAGTTCAGTTCAGCTCAGCTCCGCCCAGCCCAGCCCCATCAGCTTACCCATCCCTCCCCTACCCCGCCCATCAGAGCGAGCCTGCGATCCCCTCTCGCGAGTTCAGAATCGGCGGGTGCTTGCGTGCGTGCGTGCGTCGTTCGCCGTTAATGTTAGTGCAGCGTCGAAAAAAGTGTGGTGAGCAAAAACGGGGTCTGGCGAGGGGCGCTGCCCGCTTTGGGACGCGCTTCCGTGCGCTCCGCTTCTTTCCCGCACAAGTGTCGCTAGCTTTCGGTATGCCATACCAGGGGTGCGTGTGGAGCCTTACTAGGTGGGCGGGTGACAAAATACCCAGCCTTAGTCTCCAACTACTGTAACTACTCCGTTACATTAGGCTACTCATCCACCCATGTCCATTATCTTCTCGACCCGCCCCTTCCCCCTCCTCCTCCCCAACGCCCGCTCTTGTTATTAACCTACTCTCTACCCCTTGCCCTCCCCTCTAACTCCTCTACCTACTGTCCCTCGCTAGATTCGATTTGATTCCTCTCTCGTCCGCTATTAAGGATATGATTTGATCTGGACTGAACTAGGGTGCTCATCGGTGAAGTGGATTGCATTGACTTTGCATAGCTAGCTAACGTCGCTATCAGCTTATCCTGAAGGAAGGAAGGAAGGAAGGAAGGAAGCAAGCAAGGACGCCGAGTCTGCTTATCGGTGCGGTACGGCCGGAGCGGAGCGGGAGGCACGCAACGGCCGGACTTGAGGTAGACCATGTCATGATATAGGTATATGGATGGCTGCTGTCGGTTCGAGAGATACCGAACATGTGGGCTGGGCAGGGTTAAATGTAGTGTGATTGGACCTGAAAGAGTGAGGGATTGTGCGAGATGGCTGCTCGTGTTCGCTAGTGCAGATTATGCCTGCTAGTCGAGGGACGTTTAGGTGGCAGAGTGAGGCGGGGAGGAACAGCTAGGTGTCAGCAAACTGCAATGATGCAATAAAAGTCCAGGTACGTAGATGAAGGATTCGAAGGATTTGAGCGGTGGCTGTAGGGCTGAAATTAGCTCGTCGATCGAGCAACTGGGTGGATTGGGTTCCTCTCTCGCCCGCTCTGAAGTCAGCGAGCTGGTGCGGGTATCTCCTGTAATATTTCACCATCACTCACTATTGCTGCCTCGACCAGTGACCAGTCTATTGGGGATGATGCGGTGTGATATCCAGCGAGTAGCGTGCCGGCTCACGCCAGGCAGTCGCTCAGATTGTATTAGAGCCCTTCACTGGTGCCTCGCTTGCTCGATTCAGCGTGCTGATCTTGCTAGCCTTGCAGTGGGATGTGGATAGGGTGCGCTTTGCACGTCCGCGCGCTCGAAGACGTGAAATAGGCGCGCCTCAACCTACTCCCTCCTCCTCCTCCCCAACGTCCGCTATCATTATTGGCCCACCCCCCCCGTTCGCCCTCCCCTCTGCCTCCCCCACCCACCATCCCCAGCGTAACGCTCCGGAAGATGGGCGGCGGTGAAACGTCAATCATCTTCGCATCGAGAAGGCTGCAGCATGGCAAGGCTGACAACAGACGGATCTGCGATTCTCACAGCTGCGCGCCGATCCACTCGAACCAGCTCTTCACGTCGGTCCCGTCGCCCCCAATGACATTGCCCCCTTTCACCACGACGCCGGTCCCCACTTCTTCCATGTGCTGAAACTCGAAATGGCCTTCACCCCCCTCGCCCAGCCACTCCCGCTCCTGGTCCAGACCGTCGTCCTCGCCGCCCAGGGCCACCCCTGAATCCTTCAGGCCCTTGGCCCTGCTCTTTCTGACCGTTGAGACGGCTCTTTCCAGCTGGATCCTGACCAGGTGCGGCGGGAGCGCGGTAAACAGGTCCAGTTTATTTGCCGCAATCAGGACCGGGATTGCCTTGGGGCCCTTACTGGTCGGCGCCCCTGTGTATCGCTTCTGCAGCGCGAGAAGGACGTCGTGCAAGTATTCGGCGGCCTCGTTGAGCCCCGCCTCCTCGGCGACCGACGCCGCGTCCACGACGAAGATGATGCCGCGGACATTGGTGGGATTGATTAACTGGGTCGTCGCGAAGTGGCGCAGTTTGCCGTGGCCAGGGGTGTCGAGCAGAAGGAAGCGGCGAGCGCGTTCGTAGGCCGGATCGCCGGGGGCGCGATAATGCGACGACGCTGGCACCACGTCGCTGGGGAGGAGGGCTTCGATGGCGAGGGGAGCTGTCGACGTGTGGGTTTGGGCCACCGTCTTGCGCTCGGCCTAGTATTTATACGTTAGCCGGCGCCGTGGTACCTACGAGCCGTGGCACAAAGAGGTAGGTGAGTGACATGTGAAGGCAGGCAGAAAGCCACCGGGGGAGTGCGGCGCATGCACGCCGGGAAGGAAGGAGAGCGGCCTACCAGCGTCAGCAACGCCGTCTTGCCCCCGCCGCTGGGGCCGACCAGCACGAAGGTGGGCAGTGCCGTCGGGGCAGCCTGTCTGTAGAGGAACAGGTGCACTAGGATCGGCAGCACAAGGGCGACGAAGAGCGTGAGGGCTATCGTCGACGGAGTCGGGGCCAAGGCGGCCGTCAGCCAGCTGTCCTTGTCGTACCACGCCATGGCGGTCGCTGCCAGGCACAGAAGGGAGGCCGAGGGAGAGCGTGGTTCGTGGTGCAGCAGACACGCGCGAGGGACGCCGGCGTGGGAGGGTGGACGTCGGATTGTTGGGCAGATGCCGACGGCGTGTTGTGGGCTGAAGGTTGGCCACAAACCGCGCCAGTGCCAGTGCCGTCGCGGAACCACAGTTCCGACAGCCCGCTCGGGAGCTAGTGCATCGCGCGCGAGCTTTCTCTCACCTCACGTCAAGCGTGAATCCGGCCAAAACAGGGTGTGTTGTGCGAGGCCTAGAGCAAAGCAGACGCCGTCTCTGGCCCGCACGCGCTGAGTGAGCGACCTGCCCACGCACGACGCGCCACCCGCACCACCACACGCCAAGACCAGGTTCAAAACGAGAAGGGCCGCCTGCTCGATTCACTGAACTCTCTCACCAGCTAGCTTTTAGGGACTATATATTCATACACATTACAAGGCCGCCGTCGTTAGTCGCACTTGATCGTCAGCCCTCCTCTTCCCGCATGTAGCTCCTCGCCAGCCGCCAGCCCCGCCCGACTGCTCCCTGGCGCCCTTGCTTGAAAAGAAATACCGGCGCCCTTTGACCCATGACCCATGACCCGTACAACCATGACAACCGTAATCTCGCCGTCGATGCTGGATCGCACGTCGACTCGGTACAGATGGCATGACAAGAAAGGGTATGCCCGACCTTTTTTTACCCATATGCTCCATGCACAATGCACTGTCCAAACCCACTGCATATCCCAAGAGACTCCCGTTAGCCTTCCGAACATGTTCAAGCACCAAACACCGTTTTCGCACTCCACTCCATGCCGGCAGACCCACCATGGAAGGAACATTAAGACACTATGAAACCATGGAAACGCACGAAGATAAAGGAAAACTAAGGAAACTGGTCGCTCATGCACGTCGTCACAATCATGGCACGGCGGGGGCGTGGTTGGTGTAGAATTAGATATGTTGGTGGGGACGGTGGGTTGGGCCGAAAGAAGCGAACAAGAAAACCGAGTGCTGAGTTGGTGGCCATGTCCCGCGGCACTGGATAGAAAGCGGAGTATACCAAATCAAGCAAGGCGCTAAACGTTTGACTGTGCCGTCTACTAGACATGTACGGTCTTGCCTCAGTCATGCGCTCGTCCCCAAGCCCCGCACCTTTCCGGTATCCGTGCGTGCTTCGGTCCGTGCCTAAGATTGGCCGCAGAGGAGATGGCGCTCAGACTCGAAGGAATAACATATTGGTGTAGTGACGTGATTTTTTTTGGTTGGTCGAATATTGCCAGGTGGGTCGTGTGCCTCTGTAGACTGATAGCTGTGGCGGGCCGGGTTGTGCAAGGGAGCCGCGTTGGATGGTAGTAGTAGTCGATAGAGCTGGCAAGGTGATAAAGACGTCCCGCTGGTCAATAGCCCTGAGCGTGGATGTCCGGATAGTATCCGCGGCTGGTTTCCATGCCTTGGAATCGGCCACATCCACCCACCTGCCACCCGGTAGCAAGGCTGGAAGGGCCTGGGCCTGGATATTCTTCTTTGATCTGTCGACTGGGAAGAGGGAGTCCAGAGTTTTCCATCTTGGGCATGCTCTCGTAGATGGGTGCGGGATAATACTGGTAGTCGTTATGTGCATCGGAGATCTTCATGTCTTCGTCGACCATGTGCTGGTCCTCCACGAGCCCTTCAACGGGACCACCGCTCAAGGAGCTCGCCGAACTGACCGAGTGGCTCCCTACAGGGCTAGGATCCACCGAGTAGGTGTTACCTCTATACCCCATAGAGCCACCCATTGGTGTACCACCACTGCCGGACATCCCATTGCCGTAGCCTCCACCGTAGCCTGTTCTACCATTGGACCCAAGACCGGGATGGCCAGGGCCGCCCATTCCAGAGCCTCCAGCTCCTCGAGATGCGCCAGCGTTATGAGGTCCTTCGTTCTGGTAATGGCTTGGCGATCTTCCACGAACCACAACCGCATGTGAAGATCGCGCAGCGACCTTAATCCAGCGTGCTTCTGTATCCCGTGAATTCTGGACGTTTGCCCACAGTTCCACAATCAAATGGTAGTACTGCTGTTGAGCCCGACGCTTGCCGTTGTTTGCCGTAGCGTATTTGAACTGGATGCGTTCGAAGCCGTGCTGGTAGTTGTTGTTTGCATGGCTTGTGGGGGAAAACGATTGGGAGTTATCCGGATCGCTCTGGAGCGGAAGCTGCGGACCTGTTATACTGGATGTTTGGTGGAAATTGTTCAGAGCGTAGCCACCATGGTCATGATTCTTTCCCGGGGGTGTCGGCTGGAGGAGTTCCTTCTTCATGGGCATCTGAGGACCTTTGTCGCGCTTTGGGGTGTGTTGAACAAGTTCGATGCTCTTTCCAGTGGTACCGTCAATAGCGGCAGCGAGCGAAACAGCCATGGATTGGATTTGCTCGGGCACCTTGCTGCCGGTATGCGTGAGGTAAAGCCGGCCGTTGGGAATCCAAGGATTCAGCCCGAACGAAACCTGCACAGCGAAATAGTTCCTTCGGTAACAGGTCCATACGCGGTCAGTGGAGTAAAAGAAGCCCTTTTCGATCTTTGCTTCAATGGTTGGGATGACATTCGACCCTTCACAGGTGATATCGCAATAGTTCTCCTGTGCATTAAAGGGTGGGGTCTCGGGCGAGCGGTCAGGCTGAGACCCGTACAGCATGGCATTAGGGTTGTAGCTAGAGGCCGACAGAGGCATGGTAGTAGGCAAGACACTCCGCGGAGTATCGGGCAGCGAGCTGTAACGAGAGATGTCTGAAGGATGGCGAGGAGACAAGGCGTGTGGATGGCGGTGCAGCCCAGGTGTTGCGGTGGTGTAGTTATCTCTAGCCGTTGTGCCCAGGGACGGTGACACAGGATTGCCCATCCCAGGTGATCGAGCCGGAGGTAACATACCGCCCGAAGAGTCAGTTCTATCGTGTAGCTGTCAGCTGTCATGCATGAAAGTCTCAAGTTTTACATGTACAAGATGCGCCACAAAGGTTACTTACATGGTGGACATGCGTCGAGAGCTCGACGACATGGCTCCGAAGGGGAAAGAAAAGGCAGAAATGTTGTTTGTCAGGGGCAGGTGGTTAGAGTAGATGCTGGTGGCTGCAGTCGGAGTAAAAGACGTGTAGCCTAGCGACGACGAGGCGTTGGAGCTGGGGGAGGTGGAGATAGACCCTGAAGTGTCGGACAAGGCCGCGCCAGGCTGATAGTTACTGCGGAGAGTTAGTCACCCAACAAAACAATGCTAATCGGCCGTGAGTGTTGCCAACGAAAGCGATGTGTAACCCGGAGAGTTGGGTGGCACGGTTTAAGTTGTCAATGCGGCCAGGGACGATATGCCACAGCCGCTAGGCTTGTCGTGTGATCAATGACAGACCAGCGTGGTGGAAGAGCTGGGTGCACCATGTATCTGGGACGTGTGCGACGGCAGCGTCGATGGAGGACATGACGACGTGTTTGTTTCGGCGGTTGTGGAAGCAGACCTTGGGCAGCACCAGGCGAGGAGGCGTCGAGGCAGGCGGGACGTGGACGTGGGTTGGGGCCGCAGGGCAAGGCAACACTGCGGAGCCCGCGTCCCAGGCCGGCGTGCAGAGGAGCCAATGAGAGGGGGGACTTACGGTGCGTCGGAACGAACAGAATTGTAACGGCCGGTGATGCTGCTCAGAGGCAGCGGGTTGTGGATGCTGTTCGCTGAGTGGCCCAGCGGGCCTTCGCGCCTTAGCTGATCGGGAACGCCAGCTGCAGCGTAGCTATGATGTGCATGAGAGCCAATGTGATCGATGCATTCTTGCTCCGACGAGAAAGGGTGCTCCGATGCCAACGAGAGAGGGGGTTGAAGTACTGCTTGCGCTGCGAGTTAGCCAATCAATCCGAGCCAGGCGGACGCGCTGTTGAACAGGCGTGGGACAGGAACGGACAACGTGCGCCCGGAGACGAGTGCTGTCCGTCGAAAACGCGCGCGTGGGACGCTGTCGCACAGAGGGCTCCGCGATCGGGTGGCAGAGAGGCGTGCAAGAGCGCACTACAGACGGCGAGAACTGCGGACCCACAGTGTGTAGCAACAAATAGAGGGAGCGCAGACAGCAGTTGCGCGGCAGGGCTGCCGGCCAATATAAGAAAGCACACGGAAGGAATGTGGGAGCGGTGGAAGAATGCGGAGAAGGGCGCCAGTTTATGGGTCGAGGGTGTGCAAGTGGGTGGAGGACGTGGAGGGTTTGTGCTTCTCACGGACACGGACTGGACATGTGTGTGTGTTTAAGGCTGACTTACCTCCATTCATCATTATTGCAGCAGCTGTCTGGTTGCCCGTTGCGGGCTTGCGATTCCTTCGAGTCCTGTCGCAGTCTCACGCCTCAGCCTTCGCTGATCCAGCGCGCTGGGTCCGCAGAGCAACGGCACCGACACAAGCAGGCCGTATTGATTGCTGACGGAGCCCTCGACGTGCTGGGGATGCCGTCGCTGCGTGCCTACTCGAGGTCCGAATCTGCACGAGCAGACTGGTGTCTCGCCAGGCTCTTGCAACAGCGATGTTGAAGCAGGCCCAAGCGCAGAGAGAGATGCTCGACGCGGCGTGGGTGACGGTCGCTGGAGGATGGGCGTGTCGACTGCCGTTGTTGGCTCGCTTCAAGGGAATCTGGGGCGGTTTAACCGGCACAGGGGCGCGGGTGTGATCCTCGACTAGCTGCCGCTGCGCGGTGGTGTGGCTGCCAATCCGTCAATGCTGGCCGGCTTGCGTGCTGGAGGAGTGCGGCCCTGGCCACCAACGCAATGCGCACTTTATCCAGCAGATTGGGTTCGTGATGCGCCCTCGCTCTGACCACACGCACAACTCAACCTTGGAATCTTCAGCGCTATCACGGAGCCTTAGTCTTGGACGGTCAACGGGCGGGAGGGAATACCTGAAATGTATCGCTTAGCTCCTGGTTTCCAACGAGTGTTGCTTTGCGGCTTGTGAGCGAAGTGTCGCGGCTGCCTGGCACCTTAAAGCTTGAGGTTAAAGGCGCGGAACGCAAGGCCGACAAGTGCGCTTTGCTTCTTCCCGCTGTCTCCACAGATCTCGAATCTCGAGATTCGCGCACAGACAGGCACGGATCCACCCTGGTTCCCTGGCCTGGTCGCTTGTCCGGGCGGCGATCGTACGTAGCCGCTGTCTCGCTGTCTTGTTCACTGTGACCTGTCAGTTCTCTGCAGCTGCCAACGGGATCTGTCATAATCTGTCTGAAACTTACCAGGTTCTCCTGTAGAACCTTCAGAAGGATTGATGTGGCGCCGGTTGGGGTTCGAGAGTGGCTGCTTCGCTGACCGCGCTGACTTGTTGTCGTATCTTTAGCGATTGCCGCAGACGCCGGGGAAACGGTTGTGGTCAAAAGATGCCCTTTGCACCGCTCCTCTGGGGCCGGCGAATCTATAGCAGGCTTCGAGTGGGACGATGAGGGAAGCTGGGAGAGTGGGAAGTGGGGACAAATAGAGACGTCGCAAGTGTGGGTGAAACTGCAGTGCCCTTAAGGGAAACGACGAGGATGGTCGTCTCAAGCAGAGTGAAGGGAGGTAGCATATATGCACCGAACCTTCAATGGCTTCGGCTTCCTGCTGACGATGTTGCACAAAGCCGCCAGGATTCGAGAACCCCCGTGATCTTTGTTCTGAAAGATGTATGGTAAGCTACCCAACTCGCGCCGTAAGGTCAATCAAGCAGGTAGACGGCGCGGATCGGAAAGGATCGAGATATACAGAAAGGGGCAATTGCTGGCGCCGGAGAATTATAGACGAGGGGTAAAAGAAGGCAACAACAGTGGTCGAATGGGAGCAAAGATACAGAAGCCGGGCGGTAGAAGTACAGCGGGAGTAGCAGGAACGGCTCTGGTTTGATACAGGGTAGAGTGGGCTTGGGAGAGCATGTCGGGTTGTTTGGCTCAAAGGAGCAATGCCTACCAAGGCGGTAGCTTCAAAGCAGCGCTCGAAATAATGGATCAAGATTCAGCCCCGCCGCCAACTGATGCGTATTGCCCGGCTCAGACCATGGAGATTCTCTAGCACCACGGTAGCATTGGCAGGCTGCAGCAAGCGACCATTTCCCAAAACGGCTGCTCTATATCTCCGATGTCAGGGAGAGGTGATTTGCTCAGGGGCCCGGGCTCACATGGTTTCTGGAATTGTCGCTGGACAGGCTACGCTGAGCAGTCCTTGCACCGGACGAGTGGTCTCTGCGGCGCGGCGGGCCATGGCCGAAGGCGGTGGTGAGGAGGGATTGGCCCGGCGTGGGAGAGCATCACGTCCCGTGCAGCAATGCAGGAACATTGGCCACGACGGCGCTCAATGGGGCGACTCGACACAGCAGCACACCATCCGTCGGCTTGGGACCGCAATGTTTCATCTGGGCCAGGCCCTAAGAATAACCATGCAGCGAACAGATGACCAGGCGCGGCGCTGACGGGCCAGTGAAGGCTGCACCGGGCAGACTACAGACCTACAGCTCTGCACCAGGGGAGCGATGGGCGGCTGCCAAGGCCAGGCGTAGGTGCCGGCGAGCGCCACGGGCCGGCTGCCGCTCCACAGAGGGGGCGGGCGCGCTGGCGACGAGCGCGCGGCCGTGAAAGCGACGTGTGCTAGCTCGCGGAGCCGTTTCCTGTCATGGCGGCGAGGGCAACCCGCGGGAGGCTGTCGAGCGGCCGCTGCGGCTCTGGGGCGAGGCTCGGGGCTCTGTCCAGCTCACCGCGACGAGGGGGGGGAGAGGGCCGCCCACGCAGCCACCGACGCGGGCCGGGCGACGAGCGGCGCCCTAGATGGGCAGCGAGGGTTGCATTCGCCTGGAGCGCGCTGGAACGACGCGCGGTTCGAGTTAGAGCAGTGCAGCGCGATCACTGCGCCATCATCCGGGCTTCCCACAGTCTCCCAGCGCACCGCGGACCCGACAGAGCGGACGTCGTCTGCGCAACGCTCCGAAAGGGGCCGGGCTGCCACTCGCCGGCAGCCTCTGCAGCCATGGCCAGCCAGTCGTGACGCTGCACTCGCGGGCGCGACGAGACGCGAGCCGCCCGGCAGACGAGGTCCCGCGCTGGCAGACGAGCGGTGCGTAGTCGCGAGGGAGGGGGGAGGGAGCCGGACAGCGAGAGAGGGCGGGCGAGAGACGTGGTGGGTGGTGGTGTGTTGGGGTTCGGCCAGAAGGCAGGCTGGCCGTCCCTTGCGCTTGCGTGGGCCGCATCGAGCAGCGGCGCGAGCAGCCCGCCGGCGACGAGCGACGAGCGACGACAACGACGGTGAGCTGGGAAGGAGCGGCCGGGGGTGCTCTGGGCGGTGACGTGCAGCTGCGGCTATTCCTCCCCGCCGCGACGCCCGCTAGCCCCGCATCCGGCCTAGCCGCGATGGCTCCTTCCGCCGCACACCAGCGCAAGCTGCAGCTGCACCGCACCCACAGCGCTGCGGCAGGAGCGCCCACCACCGCCCACCGCCCAGTGCCCACCGCCCCCAGCCCTCTCGCCAAAGCTCCTCAATGGACCGCCCGCTGCCCGCTGCCCGCTGCCCGCTTCCCCCACAGCTCCCGCGCACCTCCATCGCGCCGCTCAACACCAGCAGCGCGCTCTGGATGCCCTACTCCTACTGACCCACCACACCGACTGACCCACCCCTTGCTGCTCGCTGGGCCCTCGCCCTCCACGCGCACGGCGTGACATCTCCCCTGGGCCCTTCCCAGACGTGCCCGCCGGCGTGTGTCTCGCACGTTGCGGCGGCTCCCACTCAGCTCGCTGCCGTAATCTCTGCGCATTGCATTCCTTGCAGTGCCTGCTTCCACCGGCCCTGCTGCTGCTCTGCTGCTCTGCCCCCCCCCCCCCCCCCGAGCGCGCTGGCCCAATCGCCTGCCCCGACCAGCCTCTGCCATCACCCCTAACCAAGGCTTGCGACAGCAACCAAACTTGAGACCGCCCCCGAACCCACTTCTCCCATCGCATGCCCTGTCCGCCGTCATCTGATGCCTCGCCCTGGACCTTGGAGAGCAGGGCTGGCTGGCTTCCCGCGGGCCTCACCGCGCACGGCGTGCGCCGCCCCCAGCAGGCTCGGCATTTGCCAGAACATTTCACTGCGCCAAAGCACGGCAGCCCGTTGAAGCGTACATGGAGATGGTGGCTGAGCGGGTGCTCTGGAGATCACGGAGATCACGGCCCATCCTGGATGCTGCATCTCATTATTAGGTCACAAGATATCCAGCTACCCTGCAGGGGATCCGCCGTCGAGGCACACTAACCTGCAGCCTCCCGCTCAATTCCCGTGACGGCCAGCGACGGCGTCCAAACAGCGGCTGGTATGCCTTTGTCTTCTGGCGGCCTGCAGCAGCGTCGAATGTCCTTCGGCAGAAATAGGAACCGCAGTGAGGCCAGAGCCCAATGTCTCAGCCTGCTCAGAACGGACAAAGGCTGCTGCTTGACCAAGTCGCTTCGTCTCGCCGCGTGTTCTTGCGTCCGCCGAGTTACACCAACACCTTCCAATCCCATAGTATTTGAGAAAGTGGGTCGACTGACGGCACTGATATGATGCACTCATCAGGACGCCCAGAGACGTTTGCCAGCAGCGGTCCGGGCCGCCGACACTGAGAGTTGCAGCGTCTTTGGATTCAACTCGCTCTACCAACCTTCAGAAGTGTGCTAGTTACAGTACAACTGTGCCAGATCGCACTGTATCGTCCCTATTTGCCGGACCACTGCAAGATCTAGCAATGGGAGACTTCACGGGTGTGGCCTCCAGGGACCCGTCCCCCCAGATCCGCTTGATAGTGCCCCGGCGGACAACTTGACCTCGATGGAACTGATCCTTAGCTGCCTTGGTCGGTATGACGTCTGTTGATCTTTCGGAACAGGGCATTGCTCAAGACCGGTATCACGTTTCGATCTCGAGGCAATATCGCCAAATCTGTTTGCCGACCCGTCTCAGCGCTACTGCTGGCAGACAATGGTGGCGGCTGTCAGGTGGCGATTAGCCCAACTGGCATGTTGGCTGCGAATAGGAAGCCCACACATTGACTAATTCCAGGGGCGCTTTCACCAGTGTCCATAGCTCGAGCGATGCGAACCCGAACATCTTAAGACTGGTTGAATATGGCTCGCACGCCCGCTTAGTTGCCTTGCAACACTGTGCACGACCTCATGTTCGTAACCTACGGACTCGCACAACGGATCTCGTGGAACTGTTGAACTGTCGACCCCACACTCGAAGCGACCCAAGGTCTCTAAAGCAACGGAACCTCCCACTACTGACTTGGTACCCGTGTTTTGATGGCGATATCGCCAACACGGGCCTATTCACACGACAGTTCTCTTTGCGGATGTGCACCAATGCTAGGAGGTTTTTTGGGATAGCGAGTTTTCTGTGGACTGGAATCTGGCTAGCTGAGGGATGACGCTAATTACGAGTATGCGCGTAGGATGCTCATCCGCCTGTCATATCCACGGAAGTTCCTTCATTCACGCTCAATTTCTTTTGGGACAGCCTTCGTTTCCGTCGGAAACGAGGCGTTGGCGTCGCACGGGGCGGCCGATGACATCCGAGGAAGTGTGGGCATTATGGTTCGCCACGTATGTCGTACCATGGATCGCCCAGTGAACAACAACGCAAACGCCTTTTCAATCCGTGGAAACAGGATGTTCGAATCAATAGCGGGCTAACGGTTTCCAACTGCTGTCAGCTCCACTAGATTCCCAAGCGGTAGCGCGCTACCACCATACACCGTACGTAAATGTTCTAGTACTATCGCTACTTGAAGTGGCTTGCTCGCCAGCTGTTTCCTTTGTCGTTCTACTTCCAGACTACTTGAGCCGACCTGGCGTACCGTGGAGCTACATGGCGTCCTACCCGGCTTCACGCACAGGTGCAAATATGCAGGTAGCCTTCTGGCTACACCCTCGGTGAGTTTCCGAAAAGAACGAGCACAGCCAGTCCCGCTGTATAACCAACGACCCCTCAGATCAGTTCATGAACGGTTGGCCCATGCGGACCCAGCGGACGCAAACTACAGGGCTGTTCAGCAGCTCGCTTGCTACTTGTGAGAGACATGTGATGTCTGCTCGTCTCAGACTTCCACTGGACGAACATGCCTATGTGGGCCCACACTTAAGCCCGTAGTGCTTCATTCCGGACGCACAGCACGAGCATCGTCACAGACAACGCCTATCGCTAGCGGCAGCGGCAGCGGCAGCGTTACAAACCTGCAAACCATAACCGGGGACAAGCATCAATGAAACGCCACAGTTTCGCAGCATGTCGATGCTGTACTGGTTCCTTCGTCCCAACCGGCGGCTTCCATCGAATGCTCGACTCTCCGTGGACAAGCCGAAGCTCAACAGTCGATCTACATAACTACAGTAACCTGAAGTTATGCTGCGCCCAATACACCCATCACAATACCACTGCTCAAATCTTGTTCGGCGTCCAATAGTTCCCTATGCTATACTCCGGCAACCGAAGCTACCACTGCCCCTGAACTCTGCAGAAACTTGTGTCATCTGGCCACAGCATTCAGTGGGAGATAGTGTCTTGGGTGAGTTGTCGAAAGCCTCTCAGGCCCTATGCTCACGAGCTTAGCGATCCTGCACCTCATTCGGCTGCTGAGGCGCGGCGACGGCATATCCGCACTAGTTGCGAGCAAAGGCTCATCCAGTGTATTCATTGGGAGACCGTCGCCGCGTCGAGGCTCTTGTACAAATCGCCGCCAGTCATCGCCCCCATCCTCGATTTACGGCGCTCCAGCAAACTCACGCCTGTCCAGTAGACCTGAAGTTGACAACATGACACAAGGACAACCTACTATCTTGCAGACTGTCGCCCGCCATTGTTTGTCACTACAAGCTGTCAATCCGACGCTTTATCGCGACCTAGAGCCTCTCGGTTCTGTCTCATCCCACGCCCAAGGTTTGAGGGACGACAAAGAGCAGCCGCCATGCCATCCGCAGGATCTCGTCACACGCGGCCGTATCGAACGGGCTCGTCGCCCACGATGCCCGCAACAGAGGGTTGGCCGACCGCGCGCACTGCACCCGCCGGTGGTCACAAGCGGTCATTCAACTGCACAAGCTATCATGTATGTCCCGTCATTAGGATCTCTCGACGACGACGACGGCACGAAACTTGTTTTCGTGCGTGTGCGTGTGCGTGTGCGGCGGAATGTTCGCGAGCAAGCCTCGTCTTCCGAGGCACTGCATTCCGGGCGTTTTCTTCTCTGGCGGGCTCGCCAACACCCCCGCCCCCTTTTTCAATACACTGACCGGTTGTCGGTCACGGCAGCTCAGATCAGCTCAGACCAGCTCAGCTCGGCGCAGCTGCAGGGCCGGGACTGCGCTCGGAGATCTATCCTCTTCGGACCTGTTCGATTCTCTTGGAACAATCTGTCGGAGAAATGATGGCGGGCATGCGGCTTTCCGGCGCTCTGCTGCGATGGGGGGGCCTCTGCCTCCGTGGATGGAGCGTGGCTGATTTGAGTTGAGGTGGGTGTGCGCTAGGAGGGGCGACGTGAGACTGGACTGGCACTGGCTTCCCTGATTTCTAGCGCGGGAGCGAGCGTGTCACGGTGTCTGCTAGTCGGGGCGGGCGGGTTGCTTCTGGTTTGGGGGGGTGTCGAGATGCCACTCATTGCTCTGGGCTGTGCTGCGCCGTGGGTCTGGCTGGGCCTTTTTCTCTCGATCACTCACTCAGTCTGCTGCCCCACGAAGATCTCTCTTGGTAAGTCATTTGGCTTGAGTTCATGGCAAGGCAAGGCAAGTCAAGGCAAGTCAATGCCCGGGAAGGAGCTGAGCTGAGCCAGGTTGGCCGATTCCGCGGACTTCCCCCCCCCTTTGTGCGATGATACGATGATGTGGTGCTACCTACTACTACAAACCAAACCAATTGGCCATAGCCATGGCCTACAAACAAGTAAACGGCCACTCGTATCTCTCTCTTCCTTTGTTTCTTTCTTCCACGTGAATCGAAAGCGAAATTGAAACTGGTATTGACTGTATAGGACGAGTCAACCAGGTCATGGCGGCGCGTGGTGGGTTAGATGGATAGATTTGCTGGATGGCATAGACGAGCGGAGCGGAGATTCGAAGAGGTGAGTGAGTGAGTAAGCGGGAATTGAGGAGTGGGCTTGGAGATTGATTCACACTGGATTGTAGTGGACTGGACTGCACTGGATTGGTACTGCAGGCTGCCCAGGTAGGTTAGGGGGTTGTTGTACCACTCAACGCACGAGAGGAGAGGAGAGGAGAGGAGAAGCGTTTGTCGTTGGCCATGACTGATAGGATAGGATAGTTTAATTAGAAGTTACGTACGTACGCGTTCGGGCGTAGCTGAGCCAGGGGGTGGTTTCTGAGGGGGTTGGACTGGCGGTGGTGGTGGTGTGTGGGTTTCTTTTTAATAGGTTTGGATAGCGGTTTGCATGTTGGGTTGGCGTTGGTGGCGTTGAGGGTCGTATGGGCTTGATCATACTCAGCACTGCCCTACATCATCATCATCATCTTCATCTACCGCTTATCATCATCGCCATCATCTTCATCACCATCTAGCGTAAACATCATCTCCATCTACTCCTCTTTCATTGCCACACCCCCTACGCTCCACTCACACGTATATAAGCCCCCTATCTCTCGTCTTCTTCTCCTTGCTGACCACAAGTCGAGTTGAGTTAACTTCGACTTCTAATAAAACTTATAGCTGATGATTTCATGGTGTTCTGCGTTCTAAAAAGGCTGGGAAAAAGGTGGCATGGGGTCTGCGTCTGAAAACGGCACGGAACACATGCATGGGGTTCGGGGAGTGCGAGGAGTAAGCGGCGGTAGGGAGTGTGCTAGTGGCAGTGGGAATATGGGGGTTGGAATGGAGTATGCAGTATGTGGAGGGAATGGTGCGGTGATGATGATGATGGTCTCAAACTCTTGAGCTACGTCTCCGCTACGGTCAACATTTCCAACTCCGCATCTTACCGCCTTTCTACCAATTCACCCTCCCGAACGTATATAAGCCCCCTCTTCCTCTCCCCCGTCTTCTTCTTGTCTACTCCAAGTCCAGTTGAGTGCTGTCTCAAGATTAAACCCGATCAGGGAAAAGTCCATGGTGTTCCGCGTCTGAAAACAGCACCAAATACGATGCACGGGGTTCGGGGAGTGCGACGGATTATAGGCGATAGAGACCATGCTAGCTGAGTGAGAAGATGAGGGCTAGAAGGGAGTATAGTGGATGCGGAGGGTGTGGGTAGGGGGCAGGGTAGAGTAGTAATGATCATGATGCGGTGATGATCATGATGACTTTTAACATTTCCACATATCACCATCTCAAACTCTCAAACTCTCAAATCGCATTCTGCTTACGCTCTACTTTTGTAATTCCAGTTTTTACCGCCTTTTTACCTACCTCCCCACCCACACATACGTATTATACATAAACCCCCCCTCTTCTTCAATCTCTCTCTCTTCCTTCCTACTACAACTCGAGTTGAGCCGTGGCTTGATAGTTTAAAAATACGAATCGAAGGGCATATGGTGTTGAGGTCGGTGTTGGAAAACGGCGTACAATCAAACGATGCAGTGCAGGTTTTGATGTGAGGATTGTGATAGAGGACTCTGCATATCGATTACGAGGTGGTGCGTGGTGAAGTGTGGTGGTGACGTGCTGCACCCCTAGAGGATTTTCCGTATCATGATATAGAAAAAATCAATGTGTCATGAGGATGCATCTTACTACCTACTTGCTCTCCTTCCTGCTCACCACGCTCTACCCGGACACCCACAGATATACAAGGCCTTTCTCCCTCCCTCTTTCTTCTCTAACACATCAAGTTGTAACCTGACCTCTAAAAAACATAAACCCAAAACTGCAATGGTGTCTGAGTCTGACTCTAAAACTAGCGTACGAAAATGACAGGTGGTGCAGGTTATGAGATAAGAGTATTAACAAGTATGGACACGGTGGACGTAGAAAGCTTGGGAGCGAGGGTAACTGGAGACATAGTGATGACGTTTTACATGCTTGCATACGAAGCATTTCCGCGTTCTGATATACGGTGACGAAAGTTTATGTTTCCTGAACAGGTGAAAGACCGCGTAATCCGGCCTGTCCGCACGTATATATATAAGCCCTTTTTCCTCTTTCTCTTCTTCCCTACCACAAGTCTAGTTGAGTGGCTCTTGTCCTCTAAAAACTCAAACATCTTAAAAGTATGGTGTCTGGCTCTGCATCTAAAACTAACGTACGAAGATGTCATGTTCTTTTGGTTATAAAAGCAAGAGTGTGATAATAGCGGTAAATAGTAACATGATGACGGAAGTAGCGGTGACGTTTCACATCCCTAGAGGATTTTCCGCGTCTTCACATATGAAAGTTGATGTTTTATGAATCGCATGTTACCACCTACGACGCTCCAACCACCGACCCGCACGTATATAAGCTCCCTCTTCTCTCCCTTCATCCACTTCCTACACAACATAACTGGAGTGGCGCCTCGATCTCTAAAAACTCAAACATCTTGAAGTCCATGGTGTCTGAGTTGGGTCTAAAAGCTACATCGTCGTGGTTCCATGGCGGACGTCGAGATGTCTGGAAATGGAAATGGACATCGTATACTGGCATGGTGGGCGGTGCTTGTGCAGGAACTGAGTGAATGAATGAATGGATGAATGGATGAAATTCTGCGAGTGCGGAATGATGGGGCTCTGGGAGAAAGGTCGGGAAGGGAGGAAAAACTGTGAGGTGTGAGGGTTTGATGTTTTGTTTTTGGTAGGGAATTTTGCGGTGCGGTGGGGTATAGTTGGTACTAATGATGATGATGATATCCACCATTATCTCACATACTCACCATCATCATCATACCCCACAGATCCACCCCAATCCCCTTCTCCCCAGACCCTTTCAACTTCCCAGAAACTCCCCCCAGACATGAATCGTGCATCTCGTCCTTTTGGTTACATGCTCTCCAATCGCTCTTGCTTTCCTCCACCATCAGCAGTGTCGCCGATGAATTTTATCTCCTTGCACCTCCGCTTCTTGCGCGCGACACATGTGTGCGTTTCAATTTGACTTTTAGTGTACGGACGACGGCGATAAAGCTGAGGTACAAAGAGAGTTGGTTGTGGAGGGACGGGGCTTATATACGTACGCAAAAGTTATTTCGATTTTGGAAGGCCAAAATGAGAGGTGTTTGGGTATGTGTGGAATGATCGGTTTTGTTAGACATACCGCTAACGGCGCGGTATTTCTACACATATATAAGCTTTTCGTCTTCACGTCTTTCTTTTGTTTACTTTGCGTTTTTACACTGCATCACACGCGTTGCTATCGAAGAGTAAAATGACGAAGCGTACACAAATGAGTTGTTCGTGCAGCCAAAGGAGATTTTGTTGATACTGTGATGGGGAAGTGACTGACTAAATTGACCAATGTGTACGAGTTACGATGAGCTGATGCGTTAGAGAGGGGATATGAATTGGAGACATTGGGGCTATGGAGTGCAGAGATGGTGCTAGGATGTGGTTGATGATGCTGATGTCGGTGATCATCACGATCGTGGTGTTGATAAAGTCACAGGTAATGATGCGGCCGTTATGAACGAGCTAGACGCAGGGTTTGGCACGCTTCGAGACACATCGTCTACTCTGCATTTCTTCAAGACATTATTTGGCTTTGGTCTATCCGTGCCAAGTGCTCTCTTGAAATGGCGCCGCTCTATCCACGTCCTTGGGTTAATCGAGTTTCTTATTTCCCCCCATGCCAAGGTATCTTGATCGTTTGGAGCTTTCCGGAGTGGTAGAATATACCGTATTATTGGAATCTAGTTCTTGCGTATACTGTATGACGACAGTATGGCGCATTTGACGGTGGGATTGAGGTGCGAGTGGTGCGTCTAGCAGCAGCAGTGCTATAGTGCTGTAGATTTTGTAGCTCTCGTTTAAGATCTTCCTACACATAATTGTCATCGGAGTCTCACTCGGGGAGTGCTATGGTACTGTGACGTCGATTTTCCAACCGAGACCAAGCCTAGCGTGTTCTGTAGACGTCACCGGCTCGCATCTATTCCAATTCAAGCTCTGTCGTTTCTGTCAGTAGACTCTCACACTAACGCGCATTTGCCTATATTTATACGCTGTGGGGTGGAGGAATACAAACCGTCAGCTTTAGTCAGTCCTCCTGTTCGGGTTCCGAGATCCCCCAGCCGCCCACATAAAAAACCCATTGGTTGCGGGCTTCTTCACTCGTCGTGATGCGTGCGAACCAGGCATGGGCAACGTGACGATTTGAGGTGCACTGTCAGGGTGTCCTAATAGATACGGTGGCGGTGGTGGTGGAGGAAGAGGAGCAGGAGAAGGTGCTGGTGGTGACTGCTTAGCACTGGCTAACTTTTCTCGAGATCGGGCCTTCCGTGATGGCTCTAGGTGAGAATATACTGTTTTCTCCTTAGGCATCGGTATTGTAACGAGCTGAGGTGAATTCGTCGACTGGGAAGCGGTCATGGCACTATCCGATGGTCCTAATGGAGGTGGAGGAGGAGGAGGAGGAGGAGGTGGTGGTGGTGGTGGTTTTCGCGACTGCTTAACACTGGCTAATTTTCCTCGAGATCGGCCTTTCCGTGATGGATCCGGGCGAAAATGTACGAATTTCTCTTTTGGTAAGACTTCTCCCTGTGGCACTGACTCTTGGACTAATATAGGAGAGTTCTGTGACTGGGTATCTTCGTGTTCTGCGATTGTAGCCGAGGCCATATCGTCCGCCAAGCTGTCGCAAGAGTCCGTGTCGTCCACGGACAAGCAACAGATGCCACAAAATGTGGAGTCGACCAGATCTGAACCACGGCTAGTTGTTAGGTCAAGAAAGACCTGCGCCGCAGTAGGCCGGGTGAGCCGATCAGGCTCAATCATGGCCTGAATAGGTGGTAACAGCTTCTTATCCGTTGATGAACACTTGGCCTCCAGAGTTTGAATCATCGCATCACAAGCTGGTGGATTGGCATGATAATCTGTCGCTCCCGTACCATGATCCGAAAAGAACCTTCGAATCCACTCGATGTCGTAACGATAGGTAGTTGCTAGTATCTCCAAAAATACGCATCCAAGGGACCACACATCAGCTGAAGTGTTCCTCTTATCGTAGTCCATGACTTCCGGAGGACTATACCGGCGAGTAGCAGCTGTGGGCCCAGAGGTAGTGCTCCCTTGTCCGTCGAGGAATTGATGTGAGAGCCCAAAGTCTGTGAACAGCACGGTACCTTGGTGGAGAAGAATGTTCTGAGGCTTGATATCCCGGTGTTTGATGCGGTTGTCGTGAAGGTAGGTGAGGGCTGCAGCTAAGCAGCCGAAGAACGTCCGTACGGAAGAGCGCATCTCGGTTGCAGAAGCATCATATTCTCCTTTAACAGCCTGATCCCGGTCGTGTAGTATTCTCAGGAATGATGCAAGATCCATCTCAGCAACCGGAGAGGTCAGCATGCCCAGGTATTTCTTGTCCGTATAACTGCCAACAAACTGCACTATGTGCGTGTGAGTCAGTGACTTCAGAATTTGCACTTCCGATTTGAACATTTTGATCGCTTCCCTGGTGTCATTTCCGAAAGCATGGCGGCGCCGCATTCGCTTCAGAGCGTAATAACGGAAGGTGGCGCGACTTTGTACTCGATCTACCTGACTGTAACCACCGCTGCCAAGCCTGTTCTTGACGTCAAACGGTAGAGTATTCTCAGACGAAAAATGACAATGCCGACCATGCTCAAGGTCGAGAGATTTGGTAAGGATAATCGATTGGGCGGATACAATTTGTGCGCGGAGCTGCGATGAGAAGAAGGGTGGGAGAGCACTCGGATCCACTGGATACCAAAAGTCGTCGAAGCCTTGTCGGAGTAGATCGTCCAAGAACTCAAGACAGTTGATGCGACGCAATAAGATATAAGTACGTGGTTGCTTGCTTCCTTGGATATTGAGATCGGCTAAGATACCGGCGACCTCTTCGACTTCGACGTCGGTGTATACCAAACGCGGGGAGCCCTGGAAGAACGCTGATAAGCGGGTATTAAGCTCGGAAGGTGAAGTCATTTTGGGGTTCAGGGCTCTCTAATAGCTAGGGTAGGCTTGTGCTTGGGCGTTGGGCCTTTTCGGTCCCTCGTTGAGGTAAGAAGTCAACTCTGATGGGTTTATTGAGATGGTTTGCTAACACCAGAGGGTATGACTAGATGAAAGGTAGAGACAACTTTTCCAAGGCTGCGAGACGACATCTCAGCTGTGCGCTGGCTTTGCGCCTCCGGACCCCGCAGAGACGCCATCCTTAGCCTGGTCGATCCATCGGAGGGCCGCCGTATGCACAGCCCACGTCGTAAGTGCCTGAAGATCGAGACAATGGCATTATTGATGAAAAAACAATCAGAATAGCGATATTGGTGGGTGGTGGTAGACAAGACCTGTTCAACCTTCCTTCCGTGACAGGATGGCCGTCAAGACTAGTCCCTAAACGGACAAGCGCGAGAAGGGCTAAAAGCGGCTTGGTCAAATGATCCGTCTGGTGAACTTGGGTATCCCAAGCAAGTGCAACACTCAAAGCAGTGGAGTGGATCGGTCTGAAGGTATAAGATTAAGACCGAGTAAAAGGCTTTATGTACAAAAAGGTTTTACCAAGAAAGGAGTGTGTGAAAAACAAAAAACACCAACTAATGCCAAAGCCACAAGACCGCAAAAACCACCACGCAATGCAAGTAAAAGAAACTCATAACATAACCCAACCTCTAATTGATGTTGTTCCAGTGCGATGCGAACAGGTCCTTTAAGCAGCCTTGACGAACAAAGGATCGCAGACGATCTCGCTGACGACCTGGTCCGGGTAGACGAAGGTCCAAGCACCCTTGCTTCCATCCCCGAACGTGGTATCGAGGTTAGCGCCCCTCTGCAACTTGATGGGGTTGCCCGACTTGTCGAGAACCTGGCACCTCAGGCTCTGCTGCTCAGCGAAAGGACCAACATTAAGCTCAACAGTCTTGAATGGGAAGTCCTGCGATTTCTTGACCTCCCGTCGGGTACCATCAGTGAACTGGGTCTGAGTTTGAGACTCCGACGCTGAGTTGTTGAGAATGACGGTGATTTCCTTGTCCTTCGCGCCAATCTTCTGGAAGGCCGGGTCGCAGACGATCTTGGACACATGTGCTGTTACGGGTTCCTTCATGTGGTTGATGAACTTCCACTCTCCCTTCTTGGCGTCGGCGAAGGTTCTGTCGATGTTGCCGTTGCGTTCGACGATCAGGGGCTTGCCGGCGCGATCGAGAGCCTCGCAGCGCTGCGTAGCTTTGCCGACACCGGCTCCGAGGGTCAATAGCGCTGTCTTGAATGTTCCGGGCACGTCTTTCTCTTCTTTCTTGCCGTCGGTGAAGGGAACATTTACGTCAATGTCGAGGAAGCTGCGCAGAGTAACCTGGACATTGCTCTCGGCATAGCGGCGTTGAGAAGGTGCGGCGACAGCGCCGGAGGCGAGAAGGGCGGCGAGGAAAGTCGTGTACTGCATTTTGGGGACTTGGTGTGGTATTATGTATGGTCTCTTGAAGAAAGTCGTAAACGATCGTAGATTAGACGCGTAGATTAGACGAAGGAGATGGAAAGAACAAGGAAATGCTTTGATGATTTTGTTGTTTGATGGTGGTGAGGAAAATATATCCTCGACGGCTTGATCCCCTTATATACATGTATGCCACTCGCAGCCACGCTTCTTCCAGTAGGACTCAGACCCATAGCAGCTGGATAACAAAGAGGCAGAGTTGAAAATAGGTACGCTTACCAGAAGCCTCATCTCGTGGTGTACTAGTCGCGAAATGAGATCGCTCAGTCCAGCTCTCTGCTGACGACAGCGAAGCCAAACATATCGCCAATCAGCAGCCAGCAGGAGACTCTAAAATTTAAGCTTAATCCTTCGGCCGGGACATCTAGACACCGAGGGAACGTGGGCGGTGTTGGTGTAGGGCGCAGCCAGCTGGAACGAGCTTGGAAGAGTCTCCTCAGCCCCGCCCCGCTCTTGGCAGACGCTACCGCCGTCAGCAAATTTCGCTTCGGTCTTTACGTGATCGCATTTATTTTCAGACGAGTGGTTACGAGATTCTGGTCCTAGTTGGGAACGCCGCCCAATACCCAGTGATAACCGCCCAGTTGTCAGTACCTGTCGAATCCCCACACGTTAGTCCAATAGACAGTAGCTAGCGCCACGAGCGGAATGTGAATGTTGGGTTCGTGCGATAGCGACAGCGGCGGTGAGGATGGCTACAGTGTCCTTGATATCTGGGAACTTTCTGACTTCAGCATAGGAATCCTCCATGTCTTCGTCTGCGTTGCTGAGGATCTCGCCGTTCCGGGCCGCAGCGTGGGCGGCGTGCTCGTGGCTCGCACGAGTTCGTATCTCGACTAAACGCGTTTACCAATACAGTGTAGCTACCTGTTGCAGCTTGTCCATTCCAGTGCTGCTTCAGACAGAAGCATACTCTTTCGTCCTTAGTCGGAGATCTCGCTCCGAACCTCGAGAGTCTACCGCCCGTACGTATATTGATCAATTGACTTCAAGACGCGGACTTCGGGGCCCTTCTCCGACCCGTATAGAACTCGAAACTTGTTTATCTGCTCCTTTGGGGTTCCATGATGTATCTTGATGGAGCCATAATGGAACGAGGATGCGTTGTTATCTTAGTCTGTTATCCTGTTCGTTCCTTTCCGCGAAATGACTCGTCATGTTCTTAGTTCGAACAGCAAGGGAACTAAATCACAAGTTCCTTATAAGTCATATGGAGACACGAACAGCCTGGTTGACCCTCAGGGATACCAACTTGGGAACCATGCATTATGTTCTTCCGTTCTTGGTCTCCGCAATGAGGGTAGTCTATGACACTTTAGTTTTCTCACATCCTTGCGCTAACAACCAGTCAGAGACATGAGCACGCCCTCGACGCTGAATGCTCCACCATCTCTTGACACCAGAATCACAGTCTATCCCGGTGACTCTCAAAGCAGCACCCAGCTTCTCTCAACACATTGCTTTCCCCAGCGTGTTTACGGACAGCATGATGTGAAACTCAATCCGCAAGCCGAGTTGATTTCTTGGACCATATCACTTCGGGAGGGAGCTACATCAGACGCACTCCAGGGGCACCCAGGACTGTACTTAGACGAAGCAACAGCGATACGTCGGCGATCCGAAGATGCCAAACGCAATGATCTTTGGTATATCGATGTAGCGGTGGATCCGTACGATGACGAGCAGACCAGGACAACGAGAGAGTATTTGAACTCGAAGGTCAGGAATCCCAGTAGAGACATCATTGAGTTGCATGAGCCTGGCACCGACCACGTCATGACTTGGGGCAAGCTACAGCTGAGTTATGAGGCGAAGACAGCCGTGGAAGGCTATGAAGGCGTCAAATCATCCTTGGGCGATGATGTTGAAGAATTTGAGGAAAGAGTCACTGCATTGATAGCGCAACATTCAATTTACGCCATGGGCAAGTGAGCTCGTAACACACGCCAGTCTAAGACTCTACAGATAGCTCTGCACGATTGCGAAGCTTGCCGGGGGGTTGCTTGCCGGATCGTTTCGACGGAGACGGCGAGCAACGGACTGCAATGATTGGGTTCGATTCATGATGTCAAGTCCAATTTTCTGACCTCAAGTACCCAATACGTAATCTCACCCTACGTCCCGGTCCTCCTCGATCGTGAGAGATTCTGTGGCATGCCATAATCCTTTTACGAGTAAGGCCAGATGAGGGGCATCTTTCGATTGACCATGGGATAATGTTGGGACTGAGAACTGTTCAGTTCTAAGCACGGTTGCATGGCGTCATCGAAAAGGATGTTTCTGTGCTGACTCTAGGAGTCATCTACAAGGAATCTTTCCTATTGTTAATGGCCGGTATGCTTATGTTTGGGACAGGTGGTCAGGTGAATCTGCTTTACAAGAGGTATCGGCTAACAAAACTCGCAGATTTGGAGCAAGAGTAGGGCGCCATGCCCGAATTTTCCCCTCGATTTTGTTTCCATCCATCAGACAATAATCCATGTCTGCGGCCTTTTGGTCCCAACGGTCAGGACTATATCCTGATTCCCAAGTGCCATATTCCCGGCCGTGTCCTGCTCTTTAATCTGCTTTTGTGCGAGCTGCACATCTCCGAGCAAGCTCTTAGGCACCCAGTCGTCCAGAGTGGGCTTGCAGTCGCGCTCGCTCCCGCTTATCAGCACGACCTGCCGCCATGATTTGCCCTCCGTCATTCCCCAGCACTCCTCAAAGACTTCGGCAAGATTATCACTAGTTATCAAGACCTGCTGGCTAGCGATCCTCATTATCTCAGCTCCGTAGTATCGTAGGCGTGGCCGATTCGGAGCTGGAATGTGGATCAAGCATGGCTTGTTCGGAGCCGTTTTGAATTCGGCAATAGAGGAAACCGGTTTAAATCGGAATCTATCAGGCGACTTGTGGCTCAATATATCCTCCGCCGTCTGTTCAATGACATCTGCCTCAGCAATCCGAGACGGTGTCACGCCGGCATCGTCACCTTCTTTTGGTTTGAGTAGACATTGAAGAAACGAGGTGTCGGCTGTAGCAGGATTGATAGTTTCGATTCGGCGGCCTTTGTATCGAACGCACAACAACATTGTTTCAGGGTCGCCGTCCCAATCCGCTTCGATATTGAATGTAACATCTTCTGACTCGCCCGCGGAAGACCGTAAGTGTTCCGTAGCATGGCTTTCGATGTCAGTCTTGTCTCCCCTCATTGCACGAAGCCGCCTCTCAGGTACACCCGGGCGGACCAATCCTTCCATGTCCCTGGGGATCCCGCTGGTATCAACGTCTAGCATCACGAACTCCCCTGCTTCTCTGATAGTACGACAAGGCTTTAATAAGCTTCGAATCATGAGCGAATGCTTCTCAATGATACCCACACACCAATTCTCCCGGTTCGCGGCTCTGCGAACCTTGGAGACTTCCTTCATCTTTCCGAGGACTAGCTCGGATAGGATACTGAAGACCCTCTCTCGACGCAGAATTCGCACACCTGGAGTGGCCACAGTTCCTAGACCGAGCCAGATGTTGCGAGCATTGCATAGGAACTCTGATGATCGATAACCCCAGGCGCCATCGACGGTCTGGACCCGAAGGGAGGACGTGTCCACAAGCCTGAGGAAAATAGCGTAATAATACCCCATGAAGAAGGCCTGGAAAACAGTGAAAGCGTTTATTCTTGTTGGATCCTGCATGTCGAAGTTCCAGATTTGTGTCGCACTGCTTGCCTGGTTCCATCTATCGGCGTCGGATGCCATTTCTTCGGTAGTCTGCTCCAAGACCCATTTGAGAGAAGCTGTCGGTTCATGCTGGAAGACAGATTCCATTGCCTGGCAAATTTCTTTGTTGACCGCGAATGCATGAGCAGAAACAAGGTTCCGGATGTCGTCCCGAACTCTGAGTGGAGGACTTCCAGTATCCCAGAACGCATCAAACTGCCTTTTATCATAGTTTGGAACAACCGGTCGACATTTGATAACTTCAGAAGCTCGAGCGCCGTCCTGCCATGCCGTACGACATCGATTGGCGATGTCCGGGTGTATGGGGAAATTGGTCAACGCTTCCTCAGGGCACAGAAGACTTACGGTCGTCAACGACACGCGGCCCAGTATTGCTACATCGCTACCTGGTGTTTTATCATGCACACGCATAATTGCTTCAGAACTGTAGCGAACCCGGCAAGACGTGAGGGATGCTCGACCATCTCCAGCCTCTCCAAGCCCCTCCACGCTTAGCAGGTCGATGCCGAGCTCCGATAGGCACGATGCTACGCCAGCCACGTCGGAGGATTGAGTGGTAAAATCCTCACCAGACTCGGCTAAGAGCCATATTAGAAATTGTATCATATGGAGGCGATCTCCCTGTGGCATCAGTCCATCGACAAGCAGTCTGCGATCTAAAAGCCTGCGCCTGATCTGACGTGCCTTAGAAGCGAGGCCTCTTAGGGTAGACGATGATCTCCATGAATTGAGTCGGTCGGGGTATCGCGAGGCCAGAATGTCCTCGCCGAATTCAGTGGTTCGAAGGAGGGCGAGCAGGACCTGCCGGAGAGTGGACCGAACGAGCTCAAACGACATGAAGGCATCCATTGCGGCAACGAGGCAGACCATGATCGCTGTAAAGCGACTGAATTTCTCTAATACTTTCTCAGCATCTTCTCCTTCGTACTCAGTCGGTTTTCCGTTAGCAAGTAAGGCTATACGGTGACCCCAGACTTTGTTAAATCTATCGACATCGAGCAGTCCTCGTCGTCTTATGATCTCCAATTCATCCGTGTCGAGAAATTCGAGGAAGTCCGCATCGCCAGAAGCTGCCGTCATCCAGTTCCCGAACCGTCTGCTAAGCGAAACGATGGTGGCGATGTCGCTGATCCCGAGGCCCAGGGCTATCAAAGAACCGGTTTTTGTGGTGATTTGCAAAGACATTCCCGTTGATGTGCAGGCCGTGTTTGCGTGGAAATGGAGTAGATTTTTATCGCTGGGTACTCGGCCGTGCAAGAACAAATATGAAGAGGGATGTCGAGGTGATTGATTATGCGTTCGGCTTTTCGTTAGGCGGCCGGAAAGGCTGAATCTGCAGCCTCTGCTCACCGGAGTATCTGGCGAAGTTTGCCCTTCTTTATAACGCCCTATCACAATCGATCATCTACCCCCTTCAATCCGAGAACGGGACGCGCCAAACAATTTGCCATTTCTTTTGATTCTGGAGGTTGTAGGTAGTAGTAGTAAGAAGATGAGCGTTGAGTAACGTGCTCACTAGCCTGAACCCACCAGGAGTAGGGAAACCGTACCTTGAATCAATGATGTGACTACTGGAAGTTGACGAGCTCAAGTTGTATCGCGTTCGTGTTATTCGGTGCCAAAAGGTCGGGCTGCAGTTCGTATCCGTCGTTCTTGCGATTCGACCCCACCCCACCATCATTACAGCCACGGATAAGCGGTATATTGAGCTTCCCAGGGACGAACGCAAAGAGCAGCTCGTTCGTGGCACACCGATAAGACGGCTGCATCATCGGGCGACTACCAAGAAGAAAACCTCCTAGCTGCGACTAACACTGGCGTTCTTTTCATCTTAGGTGAAGCTATCTCAAAGATAGAAAATCATAGACAGTGTCAAGCTACAGTAGAGCAATGCGAAGAACATGAATAATCGATTAAGGAAAATCTCATACGCATGATGGGTGTTCAGGGTTTGAATTGTAACACCTATGACAATGAGTCTTTAGCACGATAACACAGTAGAGATGGCAGTCGTGTGCGATTCACGCCGTCTAAGAAGATAGATGACGTAAGAATCGAGCGACGAAAAGCAACGAGAAACCTGCTAGTGAAGTCTTTCTTTTGGCTCTACGTCAGATCTGTAACACTGAAGCTCCAGGCGGATGTCGCGATGCGCGGCCCGCACAACGTCGCCTGGGGAATCGAACAGGAATAAAGACGTACATCTAGTCAGGAATTCATGGACCGAATAGCCCGAGATCCTGAGATCGTAAACTCAAGGATACGATGCGATAAAGTCGCGCTTGAGCAGGATGAACTCCACATACACACAAGCGACTCTCCACACACACGTGCGACTGCTACGTTAAGTAAGAATGGCTCGAGATCATCCTCTAGAGGTGATTGCTTACCTACAAACGATATGAAGTGTGCACTTGAAAAACTAGACGATGTCCCGCCAATATTCCCAGAACGTGACGCGTCTGAGCTCTCAAGCCGCAGGTAAGATGACAGCAGGTGAATACCACTCTCTGCAAGAAGGTCTTTGTAGCCGACATACTCGCCATGTAAGCGCATTCGATATTAGAGTTGATGGTCGTGAGGCCGAGATACGCGCGATGCTCTGGGTCCACGATTTCCGCAGTCGGTCGGGAACATCAATGCAGACATAAAGTTCCTCGATTACTTCTCATCTGCATACATTGCCATCAGCGGTTCACAAAATGCTGTCGTCTTCTCAGTGAGATACCTCAGCTCAGTATAAGCGGGTGGGGATGCGCACACCTATGGAGTTCGTGTCTCCAAAGTCACCTAGCCAACCACCAAAATTCCGAAACATGGCATGCTCGAAATGCCGATGCCAACTTCCCCCACAAGTCATTTTGGAAATTCCCCGATGCCCATACCATTCAGGGATTCCCCATACTTTGCGGGAGATCATGCGGGAGGACGAAGCGCGAATTAGCCGTCAGCGCCCACCAATGGAAACAGGGCTCTTCAATGGAGTATTGATGTCCCCAGGACCCCACATTTTAGATCGAATGGGAGAAGTATCATATGGATATGGCTGGAAAGGATGAGGGTACTGGGAAGGAAAATCAGTTCCATCAATAAGAAGCGAGCATGGGTGGTGAACGGCGAAAAGTCCTCGAAATAGGGCCCGGGCGAAACTCTGCAGTATATTAGCATGAACGAAGTAGACAGCGAGGCCACTCTGATCAAAACTCCAAGTCCTTCTCACGTTCGACGACAGACGACACAGTCGGCCTCCGATCACGATGTACCTACTCTCAGTATTCCTGTGCATCGCCGCACTACCGACACTCCTATTTGCCTTCCCCAACGCCCCATTCAAAACAACGACGCGATGGATCCTCGACTCGCAAGGCGAAAACTTCACATACGTCGGGGCGAACTGGCCCGGAGCGGGCGAAGTGATGATCCCGGAAGGTCTGCAGTACGCCTCGATCCAATCCATCGTGGCCAAGATGAAGAGCTTGAAGATGAACGTCGTGCGTCTGACGTTCGCCATCGAGATGATCGACGACATCAAGGATAACGGCGGGGATGTGCCGATCCAGAAGGCGTTTTCGAAAGCGCTGGGGAGTAATGGAGAGAAGTTTTACCAGCAGGTCGTCAAGAACAATCCGCAGTTCAACTCTTCGACGACGAGGCTTCAGGTTGGTGGCATGGGAATGGATACCGGTGGAAAAAGTGGCTCGCTGACTGAATCGTTCAGGTATACGATGCAATTGCGGCGGAGTTGGCGAAGCAGGAAATGTACGTCCATCTCGACAACCACATGTCGAAGGGAGCCTGGTGCTGCGGAGGAAACGACGGAAACGCCTGGTTCGGTGATAAATTTTTCAACACGGAGAAGTGGAAGCGAGGCCTGCAATACATGGCGGATTATGTGAGCAATAGAATGAGCGATTCGATGGGCAGAGTTCCAGCTGATGGTTCGACTAAAGGGCAAGAAGTGGCCAAACCTCGTATCCATCGGCCTCCGTAACGAGTTTCGAAAACCCGACAGCGCTGGCTCGTCTCTGCCATATAACTGGCAAACCTGGTACACGCACAACATCGCAGCGGCCGATCTTGTGAACGCAGCGAATCCGAACATCCTGATCTTCCTCTCCGGCCTCGACTACGACACAAAGCTCACGCCGCTTCCCGGCGCCGAAGACATGGGCGGAGGCAAGAAGTTCCAGCTCAGCAACTTCAAATACGCAGACAAGCTCGTGCTCGAGCTGCACAACTACCAGAACTCGGCCACGGCGTGCGGGGACATGGAAAGCGGGTTGTGGAACAACGGCTTCAGAGCTACGGGCGACAAAGCGGTCAACCGGATGCCGGTGGTTTTGACAGAATTTGGGTTCAGTCAGGCGGATAGCTCGTACAGTGGTGTGTATGCTAGCTGTCTGCGCACGCTCATGGCGAAGTGGGAGACGGGGTGGACGGTCTGGGTGATTGCGGGGAGCTACTATATGCGATCGGGGAAGCAGGACTTTGAAGAGGTATGGGGGCTGCTGAATCACGACTGGTCGAACTGGAGGAGTACGAGTGCGATTAATGCTTTGAAGCAGATGATTGACGCGTCGCTGAAGTAGAGTGTTTGGCTGGTCAGGTCGCCGCAATGATATGCTGGCTAGATAATCGAGACTTAGTTAACATCTCATGGTCTCGTGGTGTGATTCCATGATAGCAGATAGTCGCATGGCAGATGGGATGAGATGGTGTTGTGATTGATGATGGTGAAGATTGTAGGGCTGCCAGTTGGCCGCTTGGTGGCGAGTTTGTCATCCTCACTAACCTGATTCGGACAAGCGCGGCTCGCTTTCCATCCCATCTGTCCACAGCTCTCTCATCGACCACTCCATCACCACCATAACAACATATCGCCTGGACAGTCTACGGGCGGTTACTGCGTCCATGTGCCTCAAATGCACCTGGGACCTTGTCAAAAGCACTGACTTTGACTGAGCACGGCGGTCGCAGTCCTCAACCTCCGACAACTCATCAATGACGCCAGTTCGGAGCGTAACCCCTCCAATCACTGCTGTGCTACCTGGCCCGACTCGCATGTTCCAATATTTGAGGCATGCGCTCGGTGTTCCATGAGCTCGCACCACCGCGCAACGGCCATCAAGGAGTCGTGATGTAATCGACGTACCGAGGGACTGACACCACCACCACCAGCGCTTCCCGAGACGCCAACACCAGATCGCCCAAACCCCTGTCCCGGCCTTTGAGGAGCCGACGCGGCAGGAATGCTCTAGTTCTTGTGGGTTTGTCCGGGTTGTTGTTTTCGGGGGTCTGACGGACGCCGAAGGAATCGTTTCGGAAAGCCGTTGTGGTGGTTCCGAACGATGCTGGAGCTTCATATTTACCTGCGATGCGGGTTGCAGTTGCTTCCCGGCGCAGCCCCTGATCCTCACCACGTTTGATTTCTGAACCATCTGCTTCACGCTCGTCAAACTTCGCTCGATCTATCCCTCATGTCTGGAAACATCATCGCCCGGTCCGTGGCAGGAACCTGCATCACCTTCTCGTTCATTCTCGCCGGTGCGTACAAATCGAATCTACTCAAAACAGACCCTCATCTAACCTCCCCCAGGCAATGCCATCACCCAATCTTTCATGACGGTCCCCGCGCTCCTGGTCGACTTCCCCGCCCCCGGCTCCAAAGACCACATCTCGCGCGCGCGCCTGCTCGGCCGCCAATGGCCTCTGTGCTGGACAGTCGGCAACCAGTTCTTCCGGCCCATCTCGACCCTCGGGTTCCTAGGCTACGCGTACGCGGCGTTTTCCGTGTACACGGAGGGTGAGCGCGCCCGCAGCGACTGGCGCTTCTTCGCCGTGGCGGCGCTGATGCATCTGACGACCATCTTGCACTCGGCGCTGAACATGCAGCCGCTGAACGACAAGCTCGAGGCGTTTGCGGAGCGCGCGAGCGAGAAGGACTGCGTGGAGGCCGAGGCGGTGGCGAGGCAGTGGGCGAGCTGGAATTTGTTGAGGATGGTGACGCCGATTATTGCGGGCTCGTTGGCGCTTATCCAGAGCGTGTTGTAGATGGATTAGGATCAATGGGTTTAAGCAATCGGACTGGGGGGTGTAGTCAATCATTCATGTACGGATGCAATTAGGGAACTCAATGTCATCTCAGTTTATAAGTTATCTGTGCTCGACTTCTTTTAAACTTGTGTCATTGCTATGCAACATGTCGTCGCTGTCAGTGGAGCCGGCCTACCTACTCCAGGTCTCGCAACTCAAGGACGTAGTAGAGTAGATAAGATTTATACAGACTATGTGCCATTCCATCTGTCCGACTTGAGGCAATACAATGATATCCCAGCATCGTGAGTTGGGTGCGAAAGTGAAAACATGTTACCACATGATAGCATCAGAAAATGAATAACAGAGATTGAATTCCACCCAGTATTAAAACATCGATCTTGTGTCCATGTCAAACATGCCTCCAGACCAAACAATCTCAAAGTCACACTCACTCAAGCCTTCACAAGCCCCTGCTCCTTCCAGCCACTCCTCTCCCTCAACCACCTCTCCATGCCACACAACTCCGGCTCCTCGCTCCTCAGCCGCTCCACATCGGCGCCATATCCCTCCCCCGCAAACCACGTAATCATGACATTCAGTTCACCGACCATGTACTTCAACGCCGAGCCGAAGATGCTATACGTTACTGGCACTGGATACCCCGTCGCGCGCTCAAAGCAGCCACTCAGCTCCGCAAACGTCAGCTCGTCGCCCGCCAGCGCCTCAGCGCGCGCATTCCAGCGCTCGGGGTCGCGGAACGCATGCGCGGCGAACAAGCCAATGTCCTCGACCGACACCCACTGCTGCTGCTTGGTCGGCGGCAGCGTGTCGCGCATGGCCGCGAGGAACACCTTGGTCGGGAACCCCGGGGCCAGGTTGTCCATGAAGGCGACGGGCCGCAGGATGGTCCAGCCCATGGTCTCGCCCTGGCGGCCCGCGGCCTGCAGCAGGTGCTTCTCGATGTGGAACTTGGTCTGGAAGTGCGGGATCGGGGTCTCGGTGTCGAAGCTCTTTGCGTTGCCGCCGCGGTCGACGGACGAGTAGACGAAGTGCTTGACGCCCTCTTTGATGCTCGCGTCGATCAGCGCCGTGCCCTGCGCGATCTCGCCCTCGGTCGAGGTCCCCTTTCCCATGGAGATTTGCACAGAGTACACGCCCCAGATGGAAGGCGCGAGCTTGGCGGCGCGCAGCGCGTCTTTTGCTGCGGTGAAGAGCGCGGGCACGTCGTTGAGGTCGCCTTGCACGAGCTTGACGGAGGGGTGGCGCGCGAGGATCTTTTGCGCCGAGGCGGAGCTGGGGCTGCGCGTCACGGCAAGGAGGGTGAATTGCGGCTTGGAGGCGTGGGCGGCGAGCTGGTTGAGCACGGCGCCGCCTTGTTTGCCGGTCGCGCCGGTGATGAGGATGGCTTTTGTGGCCGACATTGTGAGTGAGTGTGCGGGATTGGTGTTGGTGGTGGTGGTAGTGGAAGAATTGATGTTGTGGATTGACAATATACGCTCCTACGTCACCCGACAAACACAAGTAAGTACGGCAAGAGCTTTCGGAACCGTCAATATAGTGAGAACCCCCAAATATAAGACAATGAAACTGAAATGCTTCTTTCCCCTTTCCGACGTCAGATAATAAACGTTCCGCAACCCCTCACCCCCGCCTATCCCGACAGACTGTCCGTTCCGCAGAATTGCAGGGCCCGTTCCCATCTCCGCGCGCTGCCATTCGCCAGGCCCTAGCGCATCATCGGAGTTTCGGGGTGCCCTGGCGCACGCAATATGTATCGCGCGGGGAGATATTTCGGAAAAACCGTCGGGCCCGAGGAGTTATTCAGCATCGGGAGTGGCGAAAGCCGACACCGCGGACGGCACGGGAGCATTGTAGATGGTACTTCCAGGTTGGGAGCTTTTTGGTCCGGTTACTGCTGTCCGGAATGGGGCTGTGCTTTATCAACAAAGAAAATGTCTACAGGGCCGTCGGAGGATCGAAATCATGCGGGGGAGTGTCTGATAGATAGGTCTCGTGACCGGTGGGACAGACGCTTCCTCATTGAGATAGCGCTAGTACCTAGCGCGTTATAGCGCGAGCAAACGTCATGACTCCGAGGGTTCAGTCCACTACAACCCAACTTCGCTATCGACATGCATCCAACAACAAAGCCACATCTCGACACTCCGATTATCAATTAGTGCTCGACGGCCGAATAAGCAGCCATGCAAGTCTTGTACACAGTACGGACAACAGAAACCCATCAACACCCTAAACAGCATCCCAACCCATCTTCAGCTCCCACACACCTCTCCCTTAGCTCTCCAACAACCCCATCATCCTCCTCTTCAACTCCTCCGCCTTCGCACTATGCACAAACTCCCGCACCTCCACCACCTCCCTCCCGCCCTCATCCATGCGCACAAACATCACACACTCCGTCCACCACTCGCTCACCCCACTATCCACCAACTTCTTCCCTTGCTCGCTCTCCCCGTTAATCACCCCGCCCATCTTGCAATGCGCAACCACCGTGTTCGTGTCGCGCGAATAGTGTACCGCGGACGGCGAGGGCTGCGGCGTCATGCTGAAGGACGAGAAGAGCGAGAGAATCATGCCGGCGTGCTGCTTGAAGGGGTCGAGTGTGCGGGCGGGGAGGCCGAGCGAGCTGGGGAGCACGCTGTGTGTGAAGGCGGGGGAGGCGTTGGCGGTGAGGGTCGCGGGGGAGAGGGTCGAGTAGGCGCGAAGGAAGGCGTGGAAGGTTGCGATGTGGGGGGTTGGTGCTGGTGCTGACATTCGTGTCGGTCGTGTTCGTTCGGAGACGAGGAAGTAGATCGACGGTAGGAGAATGGCGAGGGTCGCCAGCGCGACGGTTGCGAGATTGGCCATCGTTGCGGGTCGGTTCGGTTTGCTTTGCGGGAGCGATGGGAGGGTCTGGTTGGAAGACTGGGAGACGAGGCTATTAGTCTTGTTGTGGATGAGGAAGTACAAACACCTTACTTTGGATCAGATCGCAATCACTATATCACGTGAACAGTGGACCTGGATCCACCGCGAACCTGCAGCCGCCCAGGAACACCGAATCCGTATCCCTCCCCTCCCGAGCACCACAGTACCGACCGCGATCCACTCCCCACCCCCGAAATTCGATCCCCGATCCCATCTGTCGGAGCGCTACAAAAATCATATCAATCTAGCAATTCCGAGAGCACTTGCATGGCACCTACCAACCAAGGCGCAGGTCGCCTCTCATGCCATGCCAAATTCAAATTCACATCAAATCGAATTATGCTTACCTTACCCCGCTTAGGTGGTTGCGCCCCGCTGCTCCCCGCAATTCAATATAAGTGGTTCCGTCATCGACTTCTTGCTTAAGCGAGTGCTAGCTTCTTGGACTATCTGGGGTATCGACCCCTGGTAGATTAATTGGATTTGTGTATTGGTAGCGTACCCGGTGGAGAGCCGTGCCGTGCCGGGCTGGGCTGGGGTTGAAGTACTGGGGTTTGATTGATGTGCATGCGTGCGTGCTTGTTTGTGTAGGGCTTGGTGCGTTGAGTCGCAGTCGACGCTGCACTGCGCTGGTCTAAAGAAGAGAAGAGGAATCTCATGAAGGGGGGTCCTTCGGTCCCAGTGTTGGATAGCATGCTATAGAAGGCAAGGTGAAAATGTAGTGAAGCATGCTCAACCAAACGCACAGCGATAATCAAATGTGAAATCTCCGGTTCTGCGTTACGTTACGCAGCACGACAGCCGGTATTGTGCTGTAGGTCGGGGGGACAGACACATGGAACATGAACGTTAACTTTGACGTTGACGTTTTGGTGCTTGTCTTACCAGCCTACCTACCTGCCTGCGCCCCATCGGCACGGCAACATCACACAACACATGCCATGTCAGTCTCAATACACATGCCATCCCGAACATATAAACTACGCGTAAAACACGTCTCGAGACGTGCAATTCCCAACAAACCCACAAGCCCAGACGTGCTAGACTAATCATCTGCGAAAGATGTGCGGTGGAGTTTTCTCACCCCAAACCGGATGGCTTGCTCGCTACTGTGCCTTTGTACAGTATTGTGCAGGGATGGATGCAAACGCGCATGCGGTCCCGACGGCCGACCCAATCGGGGGTTTTCGCATGCACGCCGATGATAGCTTGACTTGTGACTTCGGTTGCGTTTGATGGGGAGGTGGGGAAGTGGACTGGCGGAATAGGGAAGAGGGGTGAAGTTAGGTGAGAGCGAGATGATAGATGAATCCACTACACGATGCCGCTACGACCGTCGACCTAAAAAAACAGTAACCACCACTCCGCACGACCAACCACATCCCACCAATCCCCATCCCACGAAACCCTCCTCCCCTATCCTCACTTTCCCCTACTCCCAATCCCCCTCCCCCAACTCCACCGGCCGCCCCGCCCTCATATCCTCCATAACCTGCTCAATACTCCACGGCGTATAATGATACCCCTTCGGGTAATTCGGCTCAAACGCCGTCTCGTCCTCCATCTTCACGCCCTTCTTCATGCTCTCGACAGCCTTCCAGTAGTTCTCGTACGCGTAGGCTTCGGGGTCGTGGCCCCACACCCACTTGGGCAGTTTGGGGGCGGCGCGCCGCGGGTCAAGCGCGACTTTGTCCCAGTCGGTGTCTTGCAGGAGTTCGGCGTTGGAGAAGCCGAGTTTTTGGGCGCAGGCGTTGCGGATGAATCTAGGGGGGGGGGGTGAGTGGGTGGATGGGTGAATGGGGAGAGAGCTGGTTTGGTTTGCTGGAAACTCACCGGAAGCGGATATGTGCGCGCACAGATTGCGGGATGTTTTCCTTGCCGCCGATTTGCAGGCACGAGGCTATCGATATGGCATCTTCAATCGCCTGCGTGGCGCCGTTGCCGGACGCGGGCAGGTACGAGTGTGCGGCGTCGCCGATCTGCACGACGCGCGCGCCGGGCGACGTCCAGCTGGGCTGGGGGTTTCGCCAGAGCAGCTCGAAGTTGACGATGGTGTTGGGCGGCGTGAGCGCGACAAGGTCCTTGAAGATGGGCGCCCATTTGACCTTCTCCATGCCGGGCATCTTGTCCATGCCTTCGAGCACCTCTTCGGCGTCGATGGTGTTGTTCCAGTTTTCCTTTTCGGTTCCGGTGACCTTGGCGAGGTTAGTGTTGAGGATGATGCGAGATTGCGGAGATACTTGCGTCGTGGTTCATGATCCATACCATGACATCTTCGCGGGTCAGTGTGAGCGCATATGTCGACGGACTGCTAGATGTCAGCCCTTCATGCAGAGAATCACGCAATCGCTGTCCACTCACCCGAGCCACGTCCTTACGATGGACTCCTTGTTCGGCATCATCTTGAAGAACTCTTTCACCTCTGGATTCTTATCGAGGACCTCAATGGGGAACGCAGCGCGCCACATGGCTCTTCCCGACGGTCTGGCGCGAACCTGCCCACCAACCAACTTCTGGCTCTTCGACCCGACGCCATCAGCGGCAATCACCACATCGGCCTCATACCGTTTCCCGTCGTCTGTCTCGCAGCCACCTTTGCCGGTCTTCTCATCCTCGAAGTAGTCGACAACACGGCGGTTGAACTCAACCGAGACACCCTGCTTCTCGACGGCATTGACGAACATCTTGTAGACCAGCGGACGCATCTGGAACTCTCCTGGTGGCGTGTCTGGGTTGAGTCCCTGTGCGCGCAAGCGGTCTGCTACCTTCTTCGGGGGAATGATGACTTCGCCAGAGTGCTTGAATGTCTCGATCCACGCATTGCGAAGCGATATCCTCGTGTATTCCTCCTTGAGTTCCGGCCAGTGCTTGAAGAAGCGGGTCGCACTGAGGCCCATGAAGTACATGTCACCTGACATAGTCAGCACGAAAGATTCCGTATGCGGACAAGGTAGTCTAACCTGCTGTGTTGATATCGGCATTTCGCTCTAAAACTCTGACATTATGGCCTTTGCGCTTGCACTCAAGAGCGGCCACAAGACCTGCCAGACCGGTGCCGATTATGAGAACGTCTATCCCAGTCGGTTCGTAGGACCCAACTGGGCGAGACTCCATAGTCGAGTCACGGGACGTAAGTGCGTGAGGCATGCTGGAAGTTGGTTTAGTTTAGGAGATGAGATCAGAGTTTGATAGGATATAACGGCAACAATTGCTGCACATTATTGACGATTTAAAGGCCAAATCGTTCGGACTGGCGGCGCAGTCGCAGAAGCCGAAGCCCTCGGACATCGGATGGTCGGCGCCCCTCAGTCGCAAAGCTCCAGCCTCGTTTGGGACGTGCCAAAACGTGCGGAGCCATGATAAATTGCGAGAGCGGGAAATCGGGCGTTCGGTGGATTATTTTCGCGATGGTGATGCGTACACATGGCGTTTGTGGACCGTGAATGGTGAGCACGAAGACGATGGTTCCCCATACTTCCGGAAGCCAAGCCTGCGCAGCGGCAGCGCTAAGACCTGTTGCGCTTGTGGGCGCGACACCGGTAATGTATGGGTTAGCGCGCGACCACATCTAGATGCATCCATGGGGATGGCGAGGGCAGGCTATGCCTGTCGGCGCTTGTACGACACAGTGTCGACTACAGACACCACGGCCTGAAAAGGAAGTGACGTAGAGTGTCGCTAAAGTAGCCTAAGCCTTGCTTCACGACATCGTACTGCTGAGTCAAGTCGATTCAAAACAACCAAGTCTGATGCGATAGCGGGTAGTGCGTGTCCGAAGCAAGACCCCTGAGTCTGCGGTGTCGATGGCAGCCAGCAAGTGTGTTGTTGGCACGGTGTGCGTGCTAGCCGCGCCGTCTAGAATGGGCACACCACCCCCCACCGCCAAAATCTCCGCCCGAGAAGTCATGACCACATCGACGCATGTCAGGGCAGGCCCGCAAGTCACAGGTGTGCACTACATCGGAAGCCGTGACTAGGGCCAACAGATAGCAATTTCCCCTCAGGCAGCTACCCGTATCACCTCAACACTGGCCGTTGCTGTGTTGGGTAATGGCGCTGAGACTCTGTCGTTGCGATACTCATCATCGGTCCGTCTCCTGTTCGTGACTCGAGTCGGGGTGAGGCATGACTTCATCCAAGACGTATTTCTATATGGAAAGAAGCCGGGCCAAGGCCGTGTAGTAGCGCTGCCTGCTTCCACACAGAGTCTCTTGCCGGTATTACTTGACACCACGCCGTGACATGTTATTGTCGGCACCGACAACCGCCGACCTTGTAGTCTTCCAGATCCTGGAGAGATGCTTGTGTAAGATCGGCAGGAGCTTGACAACCTACCGCCCCACTGTGCCCTGAACATGTACAAGGCAGACCATTGGTGGGCGACTTCTTTTTCCAGGTCTATTGGCTGTTAGAGAAGCCAGTCCTCTTAGTCGGGCAGGGTTGTATATCGGGGAGGTTACCAAACAATGCCGCCCTACGCCACTGCATGTCGCGTTGCATACGTGAGGCGCGAGTTTCGGGGAGCCGAAGAAGAATGCCATGGACAGAGGCTTCCACGCTCTCTGTCATCTATAAGTGGTGCCCTCCAGACCATTTAACCGCAAAGCCATACGCATCCCTTCCTGGCTCTTCCTACCGAAAGTATGCACGCCCTTACGTTGTACGCCGCTAGTCTGGCCTTCATTGGCTTTGTCTTGTACACATTTCTCAATGCCATCGAACGACGAAACGCCAAGTACAACCCTCGGGGCTTACCAGGACCAGCGTTGATCCCATGGGTTGGCCGCATCCACGATCTGCCAATCGACTACATGTGGCTGAAGTTCAAGGAGTGGGCTGATATCTATGGACCGATATATCGCACGAAGATGTTAGGAGCCAACTTCGTCATCGTCTCAGATGAAGCCATGGCGGAAGAGCTGTTAGTCAAGCGTGCGAAGGTGTACTCCGATAGGCCTGAAATCCGGTCCTTGTTCGATTCAAAGAGCTCCCATGGGTCCATGGAATATCTTCCATTGATGGGGAAGAACCGTAAGACCTATTTGTTGATCGATCGTCACCCCTACTCACATGTTCCAGATTATTGGGCACGTCAAAGAAAATTCACCCATTCCTATCTTACTGAGGCCACCAACGCACGGTACTATGGTCTGATGGAATTCGAGGCGAAAAGGTGGCTGAACATTCTCCTGACTGAACCGGACAACTTCAGTGTCTCGCTGGAAGACATGTGCTCAAAGGTCATGTGTCAGTTGACGTGGGATGATCCTGATCTCAGTGCATCTCTGACCCCAACCGCTTGGGGACTACTGACCCAAATGTCCCCCGCTGGCCCGATCACTAATGTCTTTACGCCACTGTGGCACCTGCCTCTTTTTATGAACCCCTGGAAGACCGCAGAACGGAAGCGTCATGACGAACAGCAAGAATGGTGGATGGACAGACTGCTTGACACCCGCCGCTTGCTGAACACGGGTAAACAACGCCCGTGCTTCACTCGTACCTTCCTGGAGACGGCAGGGAAGAGCAGTATCTCGGGAGATTATGAGGCGTCTTCGGTGATCGGGATGCTGGCCACAGTAGGCATTTTTACCGTTGCCGGGCCACTATATTACTTCTTGGTCTCGATGATTCACCATCCTGAGTGGCAGGTCAAGTGTCAGGAAGAAATTGATCAGGCATGTAAGGGTCGGATGCCTACGCTTGCTGATATGGAGATTCTTCCGATCCTCCGCGCCTGCATGAAGGAAACAATGCGATGGAAACCGAATGTGCCAACAGGTAGGTGGAAAATTTCCCTGGTCTCAGCAAAAACTAATTCCTCCGCAGGTGTCGCACATGAGTGTGAAGCTGATGACTGGTTCCACGGATATTTCATTCCCAAGGGAACCCGAATTCTACCTCTTGATTTTGCATTCCTACGCAACCCCACAAAGTACCCAGACCCGGACAATTTTCGGCCGGAGCGATGGTTGGATGCCGGATGGCCGACTTTCCAAGAGCCACTCACTAAATTTCCCACGCTCAAGGGCATGACATCGTTTGGGTGGGGTCAACGACAATGCCTCGGCCAATCAGTTACTCAAGATGAGCTCTTGGTATCATGCGGAGGTCTGTTATGGGCTTTCAACTTGAAAGAAAAGATTGATCCCGCAACGGGAATTAAGATTGTAGTATCGGCTGAGAAGTCAAACTCACTGCTCATTGTCAAGCCCGATCCTTTCGAGATGGCATTCGAGCCGAGGAATGATATCCGGAAGGCTGAAGTCATTGAGAACTGGCGGATAGCTGAAAAGCAAGACTCAGAAGAGCGAATGGCATTTTTAAGGCGCGCTGAAGGTAAGGAGCCTTTAGAGATTGATGTCTAGCTTCGAGAGTACGATGCTTTGACTCTGTTTTGATATGTATTGATGAAGGAGACGAGAGTGTTCCGTTTAGCGCTGTTTCTTTTTCCTTGCAGGCTCAGTTTGATACCAGACAATTTGAATTACCCTTCAATCTACTCGTCCGCATTGGTTGACAGATGAGATTTACAAGTGCCAGAGAGTGGCCAGATCTGCACCTTGCACATGGCTGCGGCAGTCTCGATGAATAGGGAACACGTTGTAGCACGATGAGGTAACTGCACGATAAGTGGCAGCGTGACACACGCATCGTTGATGAAGGATCAAGTTGATGAGGAGATGATTCGGAACGTGTGAAAAGTCCAGAGGCCAGCAGGTACCGTAAGCCCCTAGCTTGATTAGGCTTAGGCACTTCGAGCAAACTGAAAGACTTCATGCCGACTCCGAGTGGCTAGGCCACTACGCTTGAGGATATGGCGTGTAACGCGCTGACATCCCGAGGGAGTACTACTACCAGCGAGCCACCCCGTTGCTACACCTCAAACGAAGTCGAAGCGCTTTGCGAGATCCAGAGTTGCAAAGACTTAGGTTCCACCACGAACGCGGTTCGTTCCGCTACCATACACATTCGCGTCCTCTCCAGTAAGCGTTCACCGTATGTTGTCTTACAGCTGCAATAATTTCGCGGCCTCTGTTGAGCAGAACGCTCTTCGCAATACTGCTCCCAGATTTCGTACTTAGACAGCAATCGAACAGCCCGCAATCCAAGTCGAACGCAGCTTCTAGAAACCATCTAGAAAAGCCTCGTAGCCTCGATTTTTTCCCATCTGACGCACATCTCCGGTCTCCGCAGAGTAGACACGTTAGCGACACGCCACATAGCGCTCGTATAGGCTGACTTTTGCAGTAATGTGGAGAGGCCTGCTTGCTTCTTCGCGGGGCGAACGAATTTGGCTACCACGTCCATCTCCGCTCCGATGCAGCTGTCGTGTGCGTGCAGTGCCAAGACGGGATTCCGCGGGGTGCAGCTTTTGGATGCATTATGGCGTCAACGGCAGCGAGTAGGCGAGTGATGCGTTGGCTTAAGGAACAACTGAGTTGCGAGTGCAGTCTTCGCCGACAAATAATGAGTTAGCTGATGTAGCCACGTGAGGGGTTTAGAACATTGGCTAGAAAGAGCAATAGGATGAATATGTGGGATAAGCACTATCCGTGTGGCCATTCAGGGGGTATACAGTAAGCTGACTCATACAAATGACTGTCTGATTGATGGCGTTTGTCCGCATTACTGGAAAATTGACAGGCAGTTGTTTGTTGTCGCTGATAGGCAAAAGTATGTTGTTGATTTTATACAATCCGCGATAGCTAGAGCTCGAATTTGATATTCGTGATCCTGGTTGTATAGGGTTATGGAACGCCTCGGAGAAGTGTACCTACCCTTTGTAAGGCATGTAAAAGAAACCGAGAATTCGTAGTTGTCCGTATAAGGAAGTAGTTCATTGACCGTGCAACTCTGTTGTGGACTTGACGGGGGTTCAGATGGCTAGCTCACGGTTGCGTAGCATCACTGAACTGTTGGTTGCTTAGCAGACTATCTGGATGAGTTCGTGGGTCTGATCTGCTGCAACAACAAGTTGTATAACCAAAGAAAGGTATAATGCCTGAGCCACTTTTGAGTATTCAGAAACCAGGTTGGTAGGAATTAGTAAACAGTATCCACCTCGCGCCGCTTTCCTACCGAATCGATACTATCGCGAGGCCTGTAATTGTCTTATGAAGGCAATCGCGTAGAAACAACGCCCTGAAGGTGGACCAGGGAAAGACGAATATAGATTCACGATTTGACGACTGGTGTTCCGGATGCTGGAATCGTACGTCAAAGAACGCATGGATAACGCTCTTCGAGTTATGGCAATCGACCTGTGTTGGCGCTTCGGGGAGGTGGGGGCGCGGGCCGAACTGTTGAGAGGTTCATATCGAGTAACACACAGCCTCGTTAGTGGTAGATTAAGAAGCCATGTGCAGGTTTATCGTCGGCAGTTGTATGGTTGAAACCGTACAATCACCGTCGAGCAATGTGGTGTCGTCGTGGGGTAGGCTCGTAGCGGATCAGGCGGTTCCCACGGCACTCGGGCGAATTGCCCACACAGCCGGGTACAAGAGATCAATGAGAGTTGCAGTTCGGGAAGAGCCATACCTAGAGGAGGTTACCGCGACACGAGCCATCAAAGAGTGCTGACGAACTGCGAGAAAATGCGCTCAACGCGGGAAGAAGAGACAAGGGATCGCTACAGCCAACATAGGAAACTCCATTCGAGTGCGAAGACGTGTGCAAGAAGTGTTGGTCTCGGGATTGCGCGCCCGCAGCTGTCGTGGTCGATAGTATGAGACAACACGTTAAGCGGCCTGATTGGTCGAAACCAGCCTATGAACGTACAGCCGCGGACTGTTAAATGAGGCAGTTCTACTCCGTACGAAGCTGCAGGCAGGAAAGGATGAGGACGAAGCGTAATAACTAGGCTGTGTCATAAGGACCTGATGAAAGTGAGAGGGTGGAGGATACTGCGTGCTGCGATGCCCAATAACGATCGATGCCAAGGCGAGCGTCATAGAGCATAGAGCTAGTCGGATGCATTGCGAAGTGGCAAGCAACGAACCACGCCCAACTAAGTTATGCAAATCCTCGGCGTGAGGCGTGAATGGTAATAATTGAAGAGGAATCGACGGGGTGAGATGCCTCGCCACTGGTAGTGAGTTGCGTGATTCGGATGGCGTCACGGCGTTCATAATGCAACGGATCCGGGGCCTCTGGGAGGACGGGAAAGCTGCTAGAAAGACAATGTGACTATTTGTGCATATAACTTGGTAATAGGCAGCCATAATTCGTCGTGTCAGCCACGGATATTCCCCAAAACAGAACAGAGGCTGCGAAGGGACTATGGGTACACAGCGTGCGTGCTGGCGCACAAAGAAATACAGAGAGCAATGACTTCCTGCTGGTAGATTCGATAGAAGAACGGCGAGAAAGTATTGACTGCAACATGCAGCGCGGACGTGGTGGCGAGACTCGAGAGGAAGGTCGCAGGGCGCTCACCTGGTGTTGCTCTCCCCATCATCAGCAGACGACCAGAAGCGCGCCAGGCGGAAGAGGAGGGCCGGCACGTGGAGCTTGCTGATCAGCAACGATCCAACGGACACGATCAGATCAGGCGTCGTCCCGCTGCCGCTCTCATGGTTCGCTGGTGTAGGGGGCATCCTGGGTGGCCGTCGGGATAAGGCGCCCTCGTTGTCGAGCAGCATTGGCTATTTGGAGGCGGATGAAAAAGCAGTCTCAGCCGCGCTCGGTCAGTGAAAGGGTATATTCGCAGGGCAGCCGTTCAGAGGCCCTTTGCGACGCCGCCCACGAGAGACATTCGAGGGCAGTTGAGATGGGCGGGACGTTAGCTCGAGCGATTCGCTGTCGGCGCGCCGCAATTGCGCAGGCTGCACACGATCGGGCAAGTCATCGGAGAGGCTGGGAGAGGGCGTCTCACGACCTCAGCATCTGGCGGGCTGGTCGGTGTGGGACAATGGTGGTGAGGGTGAAGCGGCGTCGTCCTCGATCGGGCATTGGGCGGGCAATCAACCAGCCGGACGAGGCCCTCCCGAATCCGCTGGCCAGCGTGCTGCCTCTCTGCAGCGGCAGTAGGCTGTCGCCTGAATAGATGCAGTAAGTTATCCCACGCCTGCTGCGCCTTTTTGCTGCCAATGCAGCGTTTGCGGCGTGCGTGGCTATTTGACCCCCCAGCCCCGCGCCGGCCCCGTGCCAGGTCACCCCTTCCCCCCTCCCGCCTCGGCCGCCTCCACCCACCGCTGATTGTCACGACGGCGTCCGTTGTCTCCCGCCCAGCAGCTTATTTCTACCCATGTCTTTGCGCGCCAATGCTCAATTCTAGCAATCATCCATACTCGGCCCCTCTCCCACGACACATTTATTAGTTCCCCATCTTCACGCACCGTCTTCGCTTTCGCCACCATGGCGCGCAACAACGTACACTGGCGACCGCACGAGTCGAGCCACAGCACCACCACCTCCGGCCGCAGCGACACCAACAGCGGCCGCTCCTACGAGACCGCCCCTACAGAGTACAGCAACAGCTGTCGACCTACGCTGTCCCAACATGAGACGTGCCATGGACGCGTAGAAGGACGGGGGCAGGACTACTTCACGCCCGCTGACCGGGAAGCACCGCACACCGCCCGCGTCTCAGTCGACACGTACGCATCCACCGTCGATGACGAAGGCGCCGACGATCTCGACCTCGACCTCGTGCCCGAGTACGATATCCCAGATTATGCACACGAGCCGCTGCCCGTGGACGCGATACCAACGACCCCGCGCGATTTCGCCGACCTCTTCCCTACCGCCAAGCGGATATCAATCCGGCACGACGACTCGACCATTGACGGGAACATGAACCTCCGCGTCGATGCCCAGGTTGAGGAGCGGCATCACACCAAGCAGAACTATACTCTTTTCCACCTGCGCATGCACGACCTGCGCACCCGCGAGTTCTCCCTGCGCCGATACTGCAGAGAGTCCGGTCGAGAGGTGTGCCATTCGATACGCAAATACCAAAAACCGCCAGCCGAGAAGCGCCCCGTTCTGCAACGTGCCAGCACCGCCCTTGCGAGTCTGCGGCACAAGCCTGAGTCCCGCCCATCTACGGCAGCGGGTCTGAAGCGCTCCGATTCGGGCTACGAGTCGATGCGCGGCATGGTGGACGACGAGGATGGCCCACGCCCCAAGTCTGCAGGCTATGCCAAAGGCCGTGCCCTGTTGCCTACCAACACGCTCAAGCTGGAATTTTCCAACTACGCCCATATCGACGTTAAGCGGCGAGGCGCCAAGTCGAGTAAAAAGTATGCTTTCGAGTACTGGGGCTACAACTATTCTTGGAAGCGCGTCGTCAAGAAGGAAAGCGGGCAAGAAAACGTCTCTTACTACCTCATTCGCGGTGACAACGACAAGGAGCCCCTGGCCCACATCTGTCCTGTTCATTTGACCCATGACCAGGTGCAGGTAGAGGCCGCAAAAGGGGGCTGGATTCCGCCCAGTTACATGCGCATAACCGACGACAAGATTCTTGATTCCAATACTGACATATCCGAGTGAGTACAAGCACGGCATTTTGAGGAGCTTGACTAACGCCGACAGTGTTGTGGTTGCAACTGGTCTCATGGCTCTTGTGGATGACAGCATCAAGCGCCGCTTCCACTGCAAGCAAAGCACTCAACTACATATTCCACTCCTCCGGGCTGCATCATTCAAGATGAACATGGAATATGTTGGTCCGAAGCGGCTGATCGACGAAGTGTTCCATCGCGCCGGTCGTGGCACAGGTTCAAGTAGACACCCGCCAGTGTTACGCCGCACGTCATTAGAGAACTAGTGTTCTTTCTTGTGATCCGCAGTATGATCATCGAAAACCCGCCTTCATGGCGCTGCATCCGCCTGTGCAGAATGCCGGGTCTGCTCCTTGTACCTGACCCAATTTCCGCTTTGGGGAGCTGTCAAGTCTGCTTATCTGACTTATTTGGGATGCCTCACTGCATCGTCCCGCTGGCGTTTGTGAACGTTAGTATTTTCTATTTATACTCGCATCCGCGACGCGGTCATTGGCATATGCATGGGGAGCATATGAAGTCCAGCATTTAGTCTGCATAGCGTCACCGTTGAATAATTTGTTTGCTGCATCTGTTGAGTTGATCTTTGGATCGGGGCAAATTGGCGCGAGAACATCCTGTATTGGTACAGCACGACACTCCTAGGGACGAATTATGAACAGAGCTGCACGCTCAATCTATATTCTTTTATTCCTCTATCACCTTGATTAGTGCAGCATGGGTTGCGCAGCGGATAATGCCTCTGCCACACCATCCTGTGGACTAATCCACGGGTAGCGTTTTTCTTTTCGACTCCATTTCTCAGATGACTTCACTGGAGTTCTTCCACTGTCACACTAACTACGCAATGCAAACAGCAGGTACCCGCCCAGGTCACAGATGTCCATGTGATAAACAGCACCTGCGTCTATCTTGCGCGCACGACCTCTCTGCTCTGGTCCTGCACGCCAAGATGCACTGCAAACGACTTGTCCATTCCTCCGCCTTCCCACAGAACCAGTTTCGCCTCTTGACGCACCCTTCCATCGCTCTATGTTTAGTCAAAAACTACCGATGCTCTAGACTGTTTCCAGCTTCAGGCCTCGCCTCGGCACAATGGCTGCTCCCAGATCAAGCGTACACGTTGGCTAGCCTCGTGCATGCTGAGCTGGCTTTTTGCCAACGGCAACTTCGCAAACAGTTTCAGGACCTTGCTCCCAATGTCTTCCTCAAGCCACTACTGCTGCCACACCGCAGGCTTGATGTCCTGCAGCTCGCTTTGCAGAAAGGATCATTCCGCTAGGTGCATCTCTTGCATATGCCGTCACTAACCCTTTTCCCCGCGCTTTTACCGACGAGACAGCACTGTGGGTCGTCTGCAGAACATAGGTACCATACCGCCGGGACGCCCAAGATTGGATAAGACCTTCGGCTCGCCGCAGCGTGCTGAATGCGCTGCGGGACTTTACAGAAGCATGACTACCACCTACGGCTTCCCACAGCATTTTACTTGTACGTCTTGCAGTGCACAGTTCAGTTCAATTCGTACCACCGAACACTCGTCTTGCGGGCTCTATAAGTAGGGCTCTACCACTACATACCGTTTGTAAAGCATCTTCACACATCCTTCCATTCCCTGTTAGGCACTCCGTCCGCGTTCGTTTCTCCGTTCGTTTCGTTCGCCCCGGTGGAGAATAGATAGAGGACTACAGCTGGGATTTTATCGTTATCATGGCCGCACAAACAGCCCCATGGTCAACGCGACTACGAGGTGCGTACAGGGTATATTTCCCATCTCAACGGCCGCTGCACAACGAGCTGATCACGTTGTCTAGAGCACTGTCAAGTCCGGCAACTAGGCGAGCCGTCATGGCAGGACATATCCGACCGGCGCGGTAAGTAAGCCTAGCCTCGTTACCTCACGGCATCGTTTAGCGCGAGTGGGGTGTCGTGTCGTCCCTCGTCCCTCGTCCCACGCACTAGCTCCGCTTCAGTAGCATCTTCCATGCTTGATTCGGATGATCCCCCCTCTCACTTTTCAGCTCTCCATCGTCATCTTTGTATGTATAAGTGCTGACATATGGCTGGCTGGCTTACAGGCGGTCGCACAGCGTGGTCAAGCGTCGTGGCGCTTCCCGGGGGAACTACGTACCCAGCGCGCTTTTGGTACGACGGTGCCTACATGGAACAAGCTCGCGAAGATGCTGCTGAGATGGCGCTGAGACACCTCACCGGTACGCTGAACACAGCGGTGGAACCGCCCCCCGCGAGCTTCTACGTGCGAGGGAGCCAGTAGCCAGTAGCCAGTTCCGTTGAGTGGAGTGGAGTCGAGTTTCTGCCAACGAGGCTGGTGCACACAAGCACGGCACGGCACACGCAGCGCATGGCCTGAAGACAATGGGAAAAGTACGCAAGGAAGCACGCTTTGGGCGCTTTTAGAGTCTGGCATATCTCACATCATATACTAGGGAGGAGGAGGAGAGAAGACTCGATTTACATGTGGTATACGGATTGGATTGGTCTAGTCATTTTCTGTACTGGTCTGGCTTGACTGCTTCTCCTGTATTTCAATTACGCCAGGCGTTTGGGCTCACTCGGCGGTAACCTGTCTGTCTGTCTGTTTACTATGTTGTATGTATGTGCGCATACCCTCTTGGTATCTTGGTCACGTCAGCTTCTTTTATTCTTTCTGCCAATGACATGTATGTCTCCAGCCGTCTGACGGTTCCCCAAAGCTGAACAGGAACTTTCGTTGACTCATTGTCTCCTCTAGGCTCTTACCATCAGCTATAAGGCAGACGTGGAGCTGTCACATCCGCAATAGGCTAGGCTAGCTCGTGCGCTAAGTTACTAATTGTCACACCTACCTACATTTCCACTGCTCTCTCTCCTCGCCATCATCCCTCCCAACATTTGCGTCGCTGTTTGTTTTCTAGCGGATACTGTCTAATGCGAGCCCTTTTCGGCCCACCCACACCTACTTTCGGCCCGGCATGCCTGCTGCACTCACGGCCCGGGGGTAGGGTTTTCTGCCGAGCCACCATCATCTCGCCAATCACCATTCATTATGTCTCGGGGCGTATAGCACGGGTAGGTATATGTTGTGTTCGAAATCGCCTAGCTCGGCTCATCGAAATGGGATGGGGAGAGAACACGACGCGACTCAACTGGCACTAGCTTAGCTTAGCTGGGCTGGGCTGGCGGACTGCGGATAGAGGCGATTGGGGGCCGGGGAGCCTATTCGCACTGCCAGCAGAGAAGGCAACTCAACTCGATCGGCGATCGTTAAGTTTGTGTCGTTTCTAGAATTGTTGTCCAGATATGAGAGAAGTTCCTTTCCTGTTGTTTTGAGGCCAACATTCAGCTTGTATTCAAGAGTATGGTCATCCACGAGACGGAATTGAGAAGGGATTTCCGACACATCGGAAATGGGTATCTCGCCAGTCGACTGTCAGAGCGACACGCTGTAAATTCTGATTCGATACTCTTGTGTTGAGGGTACTCTTGCAATATCTACCGCAGCACAGGGAGCTATCCAGGGCTTCTCCATCAATTACACGCACCTCTACATGGACTCACCAGACTTCGGATGGGTGGGCGTGTACGAACCGTATGTCACTAAAGTATTGCCGGCCTAACAGAGCTCAGTCTACGTCTCTTGGTCCGTCTACGGTTGGATTAACATCAAGAATGCAACATTGCTTTGTACTAGACTTCAAGTCTCTTTACTCAAACGAGACAACGGCATATTGTCCCTGCTTCGATTTGGGTCAAACTGCAGGTCCATGGGCTTCACTGATACTGCATGTCAATTATGCTGCTGGCCGGTACATCTGCGGCAAGGGCGGCAAGTGGCCTTCGAGCTGAACTAGCGAAGCGTCGCCACTAACGGGACGCTGCTAAGGCTCTCTGCGGGCGGCCTACTTGATGTTGAGATAGATCCTTCATCTTGAGCTACCAACAGGGCGTTGACAGCGCGAGCTTATCGATCTTTTAGTGTAAGGGCCATCCTCAGGGTCTAGACGCATCTTCAAGCTTCGTTGAGGCATATTCATCATGGCCGAAACTATATTGCCTTCATCTTAGCGCACTGAGCTTTCCAATGGCTCTCGACACGTCGACACGGGGCACTATGTCTTGCAGATTCGCATCGCCAGTCTTTGGGACTGAGATTCACCACGTTTCCAACGCGGGCTGGCAGCAAACCACGACTGCTCTCGGTTGCCACCTGCGTGGATTACATGCGGGTTGTTACCTAACTTGTTCCTGCGCGAGTTGGGCCTCAACATATATTTTCTATACGACCTGCGCTACCACTGTACCTATATCGCTTCTCATTCGACGTGTTGGCGCCTGTCTTGTTTTGCAGCCGATGCTACATCTCCGCGGGCGTGGACGGGCGTGGAATGTAACCCAAAACTCTTCCTCCCAACGCTTTCGGTTCTCCGACGAGAAACTCGAACCTCGACACTTACCGCACGGTAGAGCAGTGGCCAGAACAACTCCCGAGATTCCAGCTCTTCAATTCTACTTCTTTCAGACTCGAAGCTCGCAAGGAAAGCTGGCCGAGGGGCATTCGTACCTTGTTCTAATCGACGGATGCCCGTAACTAAGATCACAATCGAAGAAACGGCAAGTTTCGGTAATCTTGTCGCAATCATAAGCGAATCGACCAATTCGAGTGTCACTTCTCGAACGCTGAATCGCGGGCATGCCCATGATACCGCATCTGGCTACTATTGCATGACGAATGTATGTATGACTATGGCACGCCTCGCCAACGCAAGAGACAAAAGAAAAAGCAGCTACGGCCCAAACGGAAGTCCTACCGCTGCTTCCGCCATGGCTCCATGCTCAAAAGCGCCTTGCTGAACGCGTTCGCTGTCATTCGGCGCGATGCGCAAACTGGCCCGCGTGGTGCGCTGGTTCGCTCCAATACAGGTGTTAGTGGACTGTTGCATCTGGTGTGCGGAGTAAAAACTCGCTATTTGTTGGTTTTCAATTAAAGCCCACGTATAGCTAGTTTGGTGTCTTGTCATTGGCAGTGTACATCCACTGTATCGTCATGCGCTGAGCATCACGTGGAGTGGACGCGGCCCGGATCACTTGCACCGTGCATAGTACGGCCCGATCAGAACCCCTTTGGCCCTCCTCGCTTTCTAACCCTTCCTAGCTGCACAGTGGTTGTGCACTCTCCTCCACTCCTCGCGCTCCGTAACACCTCTTCCCACCCTGAAGCTCTCCATCAAAGCTTCACTGCTGAGCCGTCGACCTGGTTGTATCCTGAACCTCAGCCTCTTCCATCATCGCTCATCTCGCCAGTTGCCATTTCAACAGCTCGCTATGCCGCGCACGCAGAACCGATCCTGTCCGAACGATACAATCTACCAAACGCCTGCATACGGGCGCGAAACGTGCCAGATATACACTTCAACGGTTGCCAGTGTCGTCGGTGTCGAGGACCCATCAGTCGACCGACTTCATTGCCGCACACCGATCTTGCGGGCCTACATCTAGGTTTTCGGAACGGAATCGGCTACAAGTCATGCAACACCCCGATACCGAAGTACTTCATCGTTGAGACGCTAGGAAGACTTCGATGATACACTGAATAATGTCTCTAATCCTGAACAAGGGCTGGCGCACTTCAGAAACCAAGGCTGCACCGGAGAGGGTACATAACCAGATCACATCATTCCGGCAGCATGATAGCACATGGAGCATCCCCGACGTTCCAACTAAACCTGTGCCTTCAGTACAATCTGCAACAGAGATTCACCGCCTTCCAGAAAGCCAACCTTGCCGCTGCAAAGCGCCATCCCATCTAGTCTGGGAATCGATATCCAAGTCGTTCGACCACAGCTACCAGATCATTAGCAGTTACTACTCAAGCTCAACTTGAAGCTCTTCCGGTAGGTCAATATCACTGACTACGCAACAGATTCGACTGCACTACATCTTTCGAACGAGTCCCGAAGCGCTGAAAGCGAATCATAGATTGGACGTGTCATTCCCAGCCCGAGACGCAAGGCATGTCGGCCAATATACCCACCTCTTCGAGGTTGCCAACGCGCAAACACATTGCTCGGCGATGTTCCATCCGATCCGATCCGGCAGACCGACCCTCAAGATCGTCAAATTCTGAGTTACCTCCAATGACATGAGATCGAGAACTCTTCGTGGCGTTGCGCGAGAACACCTACCACAAGAAGAACACGGATGGCAACTCAACTCAGGAAACAACATCCAATGTCTAAGAGTGCGAACTTCCAACGTTGGAGGGGACTGCGCGTCTCCAAAGCGCCACCCGTACGGGCTACATGGTACCCGGGAACGGTATGATGATTGCCGAAAGGGTAGGGTTCCGATATAAAAAGAACTCGACAGCCCGGCGGGTTATAACATTGCACTCACTGTATGCAGAGGCGATCCTTTACGAGCAACCGCGTCTACTCGAGACCGACGGCCACATGGTCGAATTCATCGTCAAAGTACCCATACCTCACGCCGTCGAAGTTTTCAGTAGCAGTTCAGCCCAGTCGGCCCGCCTCCACAAGCCGAGTCATGTTCGACCGTCTCCTGCATATGAGCTTCGGGCCTCTGCGAACGGACGGCGTTTATCTCGGCTCGCCGCTGCACTTCCCGCACGGATTTGGCGCTCGAGCCGCGAGCACTACTCGTATTCGTCCTAATTGCATGCGCCAGTGCCGGTAGCAGGCAGATCATCGACCGGGCGGGCCGGGGCCATGCCGAGCTGCCGGCAGTGTCGTGGCCCTGAACCCCTGAGCCCGCACGCTAGGGGGTTCTTGCCCCCAGTGCTGCTTCATGAATACCTAGAGAGCGGGCGAACAGGGCAGGCTTCCAAGTTGCAAGTCTTCGCTGGAAGCAGCCTCTAAGATCTGTACTCCAGATTACTTTCGAGTTACGGAGCAATCATGCTATAACGCCTCCAGCGCGCGCAAGCGTCCAAGCCTGTAGATAAACAACAATCGATAGTTGCCCTGGGAACGACGGATCAAACAGCGCTACGAGCGTCTGCGTCAACTTACACTCAGTGCTACCACTCAGATATCGCACGACTCAGTGACAGTTCCGTGCAGTTCAGAGATCGCAAAGTAACTCTTTGCGGATTCACGTCCGCAGCAGGTAGGTGGTTGTGGTTCCGTTCGTTTAAACTTTTTTCGTTCACCGTTCAGCGGGCGTCGGCTTCCGAGCCGAATGTGGTTTTTCTCACTATTTATCTCGCTTATCGGTATGCTTTACTTTCATCCGGCTGGCGCGCAGAGAGGAGGATGCCGCTGTGCCTGTAAGTCAGTGGAGTATTCGTACACGGAGTTCAAGAGCGGGTTTGGGTGTGCTGAAGTTATTGGAGTAAATGTAGACTCGACAGATCCCGTAATTGCCGCCTGCTGTCCTGTCCCACTTTGGGTCGGTAGCAGTGTGCACATTTCCTATCAGATCAAAAGTCCTGGCGAGCTCATTGCTCTATTTGTTTTCAGCGGGAGGTGAGTGGGCGGTTCGTTATGTGGAGCGTACACTCGGAACTGGAGCCATGGTTCGTTTCGTCAAGATAAAACTCTTATCAGATCGCGTCTTTGGTCATCTTCGCCTCTTCGCAAACCCATACACCAAAACTCCCCTCAAGATACTTACTTACTATAGCGCCAACGGCACTGTACGACAACAGCCAATTCCTAGCCATTACAGGCAACGAGGTACTCTTCTAATATCCTCGGTAACCACGTCCAAGCTAAAGCGTAGCGTTTGGCAAACAGGATATTGATTGCACTCATTGGTGAAGCGTCTTTGCGCGTTTTTTCCACGTCTACCCCACACCGACTCATTTCCAGGACGGGCACATCAGGATCAGAATAGACAGCTACCCCTCGCCTAGGTAGACTTAAGACCTCATCCACCACCTAGCTAAACCTCAAGGCTGTTGCTCAACAACTTCTCCAGCCTAGCTTCATTAGTGACTTAACGCCCTCCAAGACCGCGTCCGAGTCGTCACTCTCCCCCGGCAACACCCTACAGCCACTCTTTCGCAAGATGGCCGACTCGATCCACGCCATCGCTCCATCGGTCAAGCACACCCATACCATCGTCTTCCTCCACGGCCGAGGAGGCACGGGCCCAGAATTCGAAAGCGAACTCTTCGAAAGCCAGGACAGCGGCGACCGATTCTTCACAGACATCTTCCCGGGCGTCAAATGGGTATTCCCCAGCACCGCAACGAGCTACGCGGAGACCGAGCAAGAAGACATGCACCAGTGGTTCGACATGGCTTCCGTGCAGCGCCCGAACGAGCGACCCGAGATCCAGAAACCAGGATTGAGCAAAAGTGTGCATTATCTGCTGTCGATTGTGGAGATGGAGGCCCGCACAGTTCCGCTGAACCACATCGTACTTGCGGGCATCAGCCAGGGCTGCGCGACGGCGATTTTCGCTCTTCTGTGCTGCGGCGTGCAGCTAGGGGGCTTCGTCGGGCTCAGCGGATGGTTGCCGTTTCTGGGACAGCTCAGAGCGGGGTTTGACGCGCATGGCGGCTTTGCTGGATCGATGCGCGCGGCTCGTGAGGTCGTGGACCTGGTTTCCGCTCCGCAGTTTTCGAGTGCGCATTTGCAGTATGGGGTGCTCGAGACGCCGATACTGCTGCAGCACTGTCGGGACGACAGCGTTGTACCAGTCGAAAACGGGATGGCTCTTGCAGATGCACTACGAGACATGGGATTGCCGGTGGAAGCGATGTATTTCGATGACGGAGGCCACTGGTTGAACGAGCCGGCTGGCATGGACGGCATCGTCCGGTTCCTCACGGGCATCATGTCAAGAGCGTAACACCGGCACTCCCTCACTCGCTGGCATCCACCGTATTCGAACTTCCGACCAACTCCAGACTCTCTCCCGCACCCGACAGAGCCTTACCCCGTTTCGCGCGCTCCCAACACCGACAGGTTTGGCTGTGCCGATACCCCACAACGCCCATCGGGACCCCGAAGACAGCGACGATGTACGCGCCCATGGTGAAGCCGCCCGAGACGTCGGCGTGCGCGATGGACCACCAGAGCGATAGGGCGAGACTGGAGGATACACCGAGGAAAGCGAGGGACGCGAGGATGAAGCAGAACGGCGGCTGGGTCTTGTCGCTGGTGGTAGGGCTCATTTGCAGAGGGGCAATGTTCGTTTGGAGCGCGGTTTCCTGAGCTTCGATGTCGTCGCGACTGCTGGCAATTGCAAGTTGTTCAAGCGTCCTGCTTTCCAAACCCTTCATGCCCTCACCAGAGAACCTCGCTCCTACTCTAGCACCACGCCGCCATCTCACATACTGAGCGCGCGTAGGCATTTCGTACGTGCGCGTACTTGGGTTTGACAGTTCGTCAATTTCCCGGGTTAGCCGGCGGATTAACGCAGCATCGCGGTCGGGCGCTTGCAGAGCTTCAGCCTTGCGTAGTCTTTTGGCTCGGCTGTGGAGCTCGGCGATTGTTTGGCGCATAGAGGTAGCGAGGGTGATGGAGTCGATAGATTCGGGCATGATTGGTTGGTTTATGGTGGAATCCATCACTCAGACTCGTCGCTCGTAATCAGATGAATCGATCGCTCTTCTAATGTTACTCTTGAGGTTGCTCGGATATATGAGGAAGTGAAATGCCGGTCTGCAGCGGTTGATCGCGACGAGAAGTTGGATCAGGAGGCTTGGTGGGGTAGGTGAGATGCGAATTCTGTTGATGATCTATGACCGGTGAGTATATAATACGAGTGCTGCTGCAAGAGCAGTGCAGTGCAGCTATGATAGGTCCGACGCCTGGCGAGGCAGACAGACATGACGGGGCTGGAACTGCGCCTCCCAGGCATGAGATCGCGATCTCCAAGTTGGCGCGAGAACTACTTACTTCGCGCCCTCCAGCACCACCTGCAAGCGCTCGACGATCTTCTCTGCCAGCGCGATAAGCGAGCATTATGTTCAGGGCGCAGACGATGCCGCCGATATGGCTCGTTATACCAATATGCCGTATCCCGATGTAAGGTTGCTTGTGCTCCTGCAACGGGCTTCATTTGCGTCACTATTTGGCGCAAGACCCATTCAAAAATGAGGCGTTACTCTTCGGTAACTTTCAGTTTTCCGACATCGAATAACTTTGGACATCTTGCGATGTACAATACGGCAGCCCAGTTCATGCTTATACTTTTCTTGTACAGTACCATATTTATCGTTTCGACTCTTCGGCTCGCAGGTCTATTTCTCATTGTGAGTTTCTGGAATTGACGACGGAGCTGCTAAAAGACGGACTTCTACGTCGCACGAGGATAAGCTCGGTAATAACATTGTGGTCGTGGTCTCGAGTGAACATAGCAACGTGTACTGAAGTTGCCATGCCCCGAATTACATGCTGTTGTTAGCTACGCTTTCGAGTGCTTCGTACACGGTCTCCAACTATATTCGTTGGTGGGGATTCATGGCCGCCGTTTCTTGTGGCGATATATTGAAAACTCGTTTGTCAAAAGTCTCCCGTGTCTTCAGCAAGGAAAGGGCCACAAATATGATTGACTATGCGATCCATTACCATCGTCGGGATCCCGGAGAAGGAACGCATATTCATCGTAAGGATCCACTGAGACATGTGACCAGTATCTTGACCGGCGATGGAAAATCCCCAAAGCTCTTGAGGGTGGGAGTGTACTAGAATTGACTTTTGTCATTCTTGATGCTGACAAGTCCAAAACGGGTAGTTTGCTGTGCTGCTGGGCAATGTCCCACTGGCGAAACTCTTGGATGAAAGTATATTTTGTCCCTAAACGCGAAAGACGTTTCCTGAGGAAGCCAACCCTAATATGTCTTGACGACTAGTCCCAGCCGAACTGTCTCCACCGTAGACCTCCATACCTAGGTTTGTGCCTCTTGGAAAGACAATATCGCTTTCTGAAGGATTGCAACCCAATCTAACGAGTGGTAGCACAGTTGTGTGGCCCGTAAAGAGAGTAGGTAGGCATTCCGTTTAGAGCGGGCAATCAGGTATAGCTACCTGGCTAGGTAGCTAAGGAAGCTCGTCGTAGAAGTACGCAGAATTTTAGGTGGTGAAGTGAGGATACGGTATGACGTTTAGAGTCTTTAGAGTCCCGCTCCCGAGGTCCGAAGTTCAACCGAGCCCGAGAGTGCTTGGCGTATGGGCTGAGAGAACTCCTGAACTCCTCCTCCAAATCCGACATGCATACCTATCAATCAGATAAAGTTTGCGCGAGTAGCTCAAACGGAGCCTCAATTTTTTACCTCACGCTCGTGATCCTTCAATCCGTTCACAAATAGCGCGCGTGGGTCTATGCTTACCATGTTCCGTCCGAGGAGGTGCAGTCTGACCCGTCTTACGGCAAAGCTCAACAATGAGATTCCTGAAGCGGGTGTAAACTAACTGCCAATCGTAACCGATCGTAGATTACGGCAGAGCTCCAGGACATGTCCGATGTAAGAATCCCACTCTCACGTGCCGAGTATGTACTAATCAGCCCTACAGTCGCGCCATTTGGTGCTTCTGTCTTCGTCAAGCAGCCGCAACGGATCGATAGCAAGAATCTAACCAAGTGTGCAACGGTAATCGTTGACCGATGAGATTAGTTGTATGACGCACACAACTCTTCTATCACGCAAGGCTTCTCCGGCCTTGTACTATGTGTACCATATCGTTGCGTACACTCTACAAATGAAACGGTCCTACCGTGCGCACCTCACTCTCCTTCCAAGGATTTCGGAGTCCGATTTCCTTGCCGGAATCACGATCTTATGCTAGTCAATTATTTAGACTGTTCTTGACCTGGTTGATCATACAGGTGGGTACTGGGCCATCAGCTTTGAAATGCCACAAATGCTTGATTTGTCCGGATAGTCTTACGTGTCTCAAAGGTGCCTTCAAAGTAGCAAGTCAAATGACCTCTCTGTAACCTTGGAGGCCATCTTTCCGCATTATCGTACCAACTTCGAACTCGCATTGCAAACAACGTTCAACACTATGGCGGACTCTTTGGCTTCGTCTAACCCCATCGGATGGAGACTGGTAATATTTACTGCTTTTTTCATACCACTCCAAATCATCGCTGTCGCACTACGCTTCTACGCTCGCTGGCTCGTCGTCGGTCAAGAATTTGCTCTTGATGACGCTCTCATCCTCGTATCTTTCGTTTTTCAGCTGTCTTTGACCGCCGTTGGAGTCGGTGAGTTGGTTGAATATGATTTTGGCAACATTTCGCTAACATGAATACTGTAGCCACTGTCCCTTTCGTAGAAGAGAGTGATCCCTCCAAGTTGCGTGATTGGGGAAAGTACCTATTAGCCATAATAACGCTGTACGCTGTCAACGTCAATCTTCCCAAGCTAGCAATTCTAGTTCTGTACAAAAGACTATTTCCTATACGATCCACCCACATCATTATTTATCTCATTGCTGGGATTCTTGTTGGGGGGTCAATCGCGAACGTTGCCACAGCGCTTGCAGCATGCCAACCTTTCGAAGCGAATTACAACCCTACAGTTCCTGGAGCGAAATGTATCAACAAAGACGCTTTCTTCATCTGGGCCAGTGTTCCCAACATGATCACCGACTTAGTAATGCTCATTTTACCTTTACCTATTGTGTGGGGCCTCCACAACACCAAATGGGTCAAAATCGGGTTAACACTTACGTTTCTTGTTGGTAGTTTGTAAGTACATCAGTTTACGCGTTAATGGCTACCATGTAGATGCATTATCTCCGGACAGATGAATGGATGCTAACTAAGAAAAGCGGCCTTGCTACCTCCATCATACGATTCACAACCTTTGTTCGTACCAGTTCATTCGATGATACGACTTACGACAATGTCGATTTGGTGATCTGGACGGTCACTGAACCTGGTATATACCTGATATCGGCTTGCCTTATGACCTACCGACCACTCCTCGAGCGCCTAGGCAGGAGTCGGCCCATGAATAGTCTGAAAACCAGCATGAATCGTTCCCGGGGCCTCAAGCGTACCGGTTACAGTGACGGGCAACGTAGCGAACGGGAGACTCGGAGTGGATCCATTCCCCTGAAAACGATAGACAAGAGCAACATGGGATTCACGCAGTTAGCAGATGAAGAGAGTGGTAGCAAATCCGTCAACGGCAGCCCGGATTTGGATCCGTCGAGTATCAATGGGGCAATCAAGGTGACAACCAACATTGAAAATACTTGGAGTCGTCAGTAAGTGGAAAACATTAGATTTCACAAAGAAAATAGACAGATGCTGAAAAATATAGTATCAAATGATGTTAATCATTTAGATACAAAACCATCTTCTCAGTAGGAGTAATGGTAGTCCATACTCGCGACGGACCTATACGTGGGACGCACGTGATGGCCCCTTGTGGACTAAGCTTGCGTCTTGGCGTACCTCACCAATCCAAAGATTTCACCTTTTCATCTCTCCACCACCCTGGACGTCTCCTAGGACCATCTGTATTCCGCTCCGACCCATTCCCGCTCTGACCTGAGGTACGAAACGATGAGACGCAACGATTGAGCTGCGTTGGTATGACCGACGACCCGCATCCTGGAGATGGTGTTTTTCCCGATCATTGCTTAACGATGTCGTGCCGCAATCTACAGACCGACTTATGGCGGGCAAAGCTGTGCCACGAAACGCCAGGATCCTCCAGGCTGAAAGCTTTCTTCGCTGATCCAATCTTGATACGCTGTCATCGCCCTGCATATGCATGCACTCGTCGGATCCGGTCTATGTTGTGTGTTGCCACATCGAAGGCTTAGGTGCATGTTATGTGCACCACGATCCAGGGGTATGCTGGAATTTGATGATCGCCTGACTCAGACACTATGGATTGTGGCACAGTCACCAAGTTTGTCACCGACCAGGTATTCGCACTTCGCCACTGGGATGCAGTGCAACTGCTTGCAACGTTGGACCTTCTAGATTCCGCAGTCCTATGTAATTATTGAGAGATTGTCAGCCAGCTAGGATCGAGCCTTCCCCTTCTTAACATGCTAGTCACTGCGCCGCTGGATATCGGGTTGCAACGTTTATAATCCTTCCAAACTCCAGTGTTCTTGGTTCTCCACATTTCGGCCTTTATCTTGACGAATTTATCGCCAGCCAACACACGCCAGTACCATGGCGACGAACCACCCTCGAGTCTCAAAATGGAAGAATGAACTTACTCCAAACATTGTAGACCACATGGCAAAGATAGCGCCCGGCGCCCCGTACGCCCTGTATCCGAATTCGCCAGTCACTTACGATGAAGGCTACCGAACTGTGACATACAAGGATTTTGCTAATGCCATCAACGGGCTGGCGTGGTGGTTGAATGAGACTTTGGGTCCTTCCAAGGAATTCGACGTCCTGGCATACATTGGCCCAAATGACATTCGATACACTGCTTTGTTACTCGGTGCCGTCAAGGCTGGCTATGTGGTACATTTTGTTCATGCTCCTACGCCTAGTCATGAAGCGCTTACGCATATGTCAGGCGTTCTTTACCTCTCCACGCAACAGTATCGGCGCACATGAGGCCCTGTTCAAGCAGTTGAAATGCAGGATCATGCTGACTCCCGATCCGACCCCCCCGATAGTCGAGTCCATTCTTAAAGCTCATTCCATGAGGCATCTTCAGGTGCCGAGCGTGGCAGATCTTTTGGATAAGACCCATCCACACTACGAGTATGACAAAACGTTTGAGAAGGCGAGGATGGAGCCATTGGCCGTAATGTATGCATATTGATATACAATGCATGATTCCTTACTGATTATTGTCATCCAAAGTCACACCTCGGGCTCAACTGGTTTGCCTAAGCCACTGATCTGGACTCATGAGACCATAACGAGAGCATCGAACCAAGGGGCGTTAAAGCCACCGCCAGGATCTCAGACCCTTCAAGGACGGTTCCATGGGAAGCGCATTCTGAACACTTTTCCGCCATTCCACGTAAGTAAGTTGGAAAACAGTCCCTTTTATACTGACCAAAGTGTAGGCCGCTGGACTGGCAATTTACCTCTCGAACGGAGTCCCCTTCGGCACAGTCTCTATTGCTCTCTTATCGGGCGCAATTCCGACTGCTGAGGGCACGGTCCAGGCTCTAAAGAGAGCACATGCAGATCTTGCTTTTCTAATACCCTTAATAGCCTCCGACTTAGCGCAAAACTCAGCGCTCCTTGATTACTGCTCATAGCATCTCGAGTATGTTCTCTACGCAGGTGGAGATCTTCCCCAAGTGGTAGGCGATGTTATTTCAGCTAAACTGCCCATATATTCTCAATATGGCGCATCCGGGGTTGGCTTTCCCTGTCAGCTTCTACGTCCGGGGACTTCAGCAACCAATTGGCATTACGTGCAATTTCACCCCGATCTCGGACTCGCATTCGAAGAGATTGCGCCCAAAATGTTCGAAATGGTCGTCAGACGGGATGCGAGATATGAAGAAAATCAACTTCCGTTCAGTATGGGGCCTTCATTGCAAAAGCTTCAAGACTACAGGAGCCGTGATCTATTCGAGAAACATCCAACAGTCTCCAATTGCTGGGCATGGCGCGGGCGCGCGGACGATATCATCGTGTTTCTCAACGGGGAAAAGACAAATCCCATATCCATGGAGCAACATATCGTTGCCCGTGCCAAAACAGTTTCAGCTGCGCTAGTTGTCGACATGCAACGATTCCAGGCGGCGTTGCTCATCGAACCAGCTGCAAATCTGGGTGAGCTTGACCCCGACGCTTTTATCGAGCAAATCTGGCCTGTCATTGAAGAAGCAAACAAAACCACTCCAGCGCATGCTCGCATCGAAAAGCCAATGATTTTGTTGACCACCCCCAACAAATCAATGATCCGCTCGGGCAAAGGCACGATTCAGCGACAAGGCACGATCTCTCAATATGCTACCGAGATTGATGACTTGTATGTGAAGGCCGATATCACAGTTAGCGGCGTTGCGAGAGCATCTATTGATACCGAAAACGCTGACCAAGTGTCGCAATTCATTCAGCATACAATCTCCAAGGTCAGTCCTGGATTACTACAAGAGGGAACAGAGAATTTCTTCGCATTGGGCATGGACTCGTTGATGGCAATGAGACTTATCAGGCTGTTACGACATGGTCTTGGACAGCCGGACCTCAACGTCTCTGTTATCTACAACAACCCTAGTGTGCAACAACTAACCCAATACGCCACCGGCGGGCAGGCAAACTCTCTGGCTGCTCCAGAGCAACAGCCCGAAATGGAGTCTTTACTAGCAGGATACGAGCGTGTCGTTGAGACCATTCCAGTACACCACCATGACGTCAGTGATCCGGTGAAGCAACATCCGTTTGGCGACGTTGTTCTTCTGACCGGGTCCACTGGCTCCTTGGGTACTCATCTTCTCCAAGCACTACTAGTAAATCCTGCTATATCCCACATCTACTGTTTGAACCGGCGCCAGAACGCACGAGAAATCCACGAAGCCAAAGCCGAATCTACAGGATTTCAGCTGGAACAATACAGCGACCGCTTCAGTTGCATTCACGCCATCCTGGATCAGGCAAATCTGGGCATCGACGATTGGACTTCGAAACGCCTTCGTTCCACAACGACTCTGATCATTCACAGTGCCTGGCCCGTGAACTTTATGATGCCTCTGAAGGCTTTCCGACCTCAGTTTGACGGTCTCATCAACCTCTTCCGCTTTGCCACCAGCAGCACTCACTCCCCAAAGCTGCTGTACATCTCCTCGGTCAGTGCAGCAGCGCAGTACTCCCGAACAATCACCCCTCGCGCTGTTCCCGAAGAAGCAATCAGAGACTTCAACGCCCCATACGACATGGGCTACGGGAAGTCGAAGCTTCTATCGGAGCTCCTCTGCGACGCCGCTGCTCGAACTCTCGGCATAGCTACCTCCTTCGCACGTGTAGGCCAGATCGCAGGCCCTGTGAACGGTCCAAAAAGGGCAAGTCTATGGAACCCAGCGGAGATACTCCCAAGCCTGATAATCACGTCGATCAGTCTCGGCGCTCTACCCGACGACTTAGGCGCCGAGCTCGACCAAATCGACTGGATGCCCGTTGATCTGCTCGCGCCCGCGCTGGTCGAACTCGGAACAAGCCCGCCGGTGGCCAAGCACCATGGCGCGCAAGTCTTCAACGTGCTCAATCCTCGTCTCACGTCGTGGGAGAAACTACTCCCTAGTCTCATATCCAGCGTACAAAAACATGCAAACAAGCGCATCGAGGTTGTAACGGTGGCGACATGGCTGCAGCGACTAGGCGAGGCCGCTGAAAGGTACTCCACTAATGCCGCGCATCTGGTACGTACACATCCTGCGATCAAACTGCAAGAGTTCTACGAGACAAACCTGCAGCGCGGTGGGAACGCTGTCGCTTGGGAGATGGAGCATGTCATGGGGAAGAGTACAACAATTCGGGAAATGTCGGCTGTAGGGGAGGAGTGGGTGGACAAGTGGGTTGAGGGGTGGGTTGCCGAGTTGAAGGAGGTGCACATGCATTGATGGTGGTTGGACCGTGGAATTTGCAGCTGGAGTATCCTTCAAAGTAGGCGGGTAGTATGAGATACGTTTTGTTGTGGCGTCGGCTGTTTCGCCACATACCTTTTCGCAGAAGCCATGGACGGGATATCGGCAGATGCACGTTTGTTCCTGAAAAAGCCGCGTTCTGTCCAATGGTGCTCGCCAAGCATATATTGGCCAGATATCGACTACGTTGTGCCTCTCTTCTCGAAGATGATTCTTGAAGACGAAAGCGTCCACGAGAGCAACAAGGAATATTCAATCGATCTGTTCTGTGTCGTGAGCTCTGGTGCAGTAAGCGTCACGTAGCGGTGGCACCTGTCGCTGAGATCGCGTGCATTCTTCGCCCACTCGCCCACCCAGTAGATTGTCTGATACTATAAACGTCATCCAATATTCCCCTAAAGATAGCACTGTCGTATGTCCGTACACACACCATAAGCCCGAGTATCAGTCCACTCGCGAAGCATACGCGCAGTCCAGACATGTCCTAACTTCCATACGATATATACCAACTACCACGCAAAACTGACACATACGACCATAGGACACTGAATACAGCGCTTCCCGTTCGCTCAGCTGAACTTAAGCAGTGTACCGGCGGATTAGTAGTTAGGTGGGTGACCACTAGCGAATACCCGCTGTTGTATGTTTTTTAGTGTTTTTTTGGACACTTGGTTGGGTGGATGGATGTACCTGAAGGGCGTCGTTGAGATGGAATAGGACGACAGGTCTCTCTATATTTTTGTTGATTAAGTATACTAAAAGTTAATATACTCACTCGTACTACAGACTCTGTTGCGGAGCGCTTGTTAACGTGTGCGACGAGCATCTCCTTGTTTTGCATCATGTTAGATTTTAGTATTGGGTATGCGTTTTGTCAAGTATGAGAATACCTATTGTTGCCTCCTAATAAAGCGCGAGACTGAGTCTAACAATTAGGGGACAGTAAACTCTCAAGCTTGTCTGGCATACACTGTAGAAACAAACATAGCTCGTAGCTAATATGCCTATCACATTGCCAAACGCTGGACATGTGTTTGACCACACACAAAAGGACGCTCCAAACCTCGACGCATTTAGGCTTTACCAGCCACCTTCACCCGCTTAGTCCTCGACTCATCGATATCACCCTCGGCCGGCCTCTTGAACTCGACCCCAACTCCCCCATCCCGCATGCAGTCATCGCCTCCCCCCTCCCCATCACTATCCGCCATCTTGCTGACCTCGTCCTCCCCCTCACTCTCCCCGCCGTCCTTCTCCCCAACCACCATCTCCATCACCACCCTGAAACTCCCCTCAACCACATATCGCGCATCCACCGCACGGTCCCACTCCTCCCCCACGTTCGCATACAGGCCGTCGACGGGCAGCCCAGGATTCATGTCCACCCGGCCCCGGCACACCGCCAGCAGGAACGCGTCTTGGAAGTCGAGCATCTCGGGATGGTCGCGCAGCATGCCGGTGATGGACGCCCACGCTGCGTCGAACACCGCCGCCCGCGTGTCTGAATGTTGACCTTCGATGCCGCTGCTGCCCGCGCCCGTTGCAGCGGCGTCGAGCCAGCGCGGCCAGTATGCGCGTACCGGCGCCGTGCTCCCCTTGCGCAGGTGGTCTATCAGGCCCGTCGCGGCTCGCGCTTCGTGACCCGTGAACCGGCCGCCGCCCGTCGTCGACAGCCGGCCTACGAAGTCGCGCTCCGCGCCGCGCGCAGGCACGAGCTCGCTGTCGAGCCACGCGCGGTCGAACGCCGGCTTGACAATATCGTTGTGCCAGACGCGGAGGAACGTCTCGTCGCGCACGAAGGCGCGCGAGGCGTGCGGGAACACGACGTAGAGTTGCGGGCACGCGCCGCGCTGCTCGCTGTGGGTGGCCGAGGCGTACGTTTCGCCGAAGAGGAGGGCGCGCTGCAGCATGGGCGCTGTGATGGGGATGGGGGTGTTGACGTGCGCGGCGACGTGGGAGGCCATGGTGTATGCGTCGTGTACGCTGATGGCTGTCGCGGGTTTCTCGGCGATGGAAGTCGGGAGCCAGGGCGTTTGTTCCCACGTGAGGCGTTTGGCGGCGGCGAGGGAAGTCAGGACGCAGAAGGAGAGTTCGGTGTGGAATTCGTGGATGTGGGAGGTGGAGGCGCCGGCGGCGATGCTGGGGATGTCGAGCTCGTGGGTGGGAGGAGATGCAGCCATTGTGCAGTCTGGATTCGCTGTGGCCAGTTTGTTACGTGAGGGTTGTACGAAGGGTGCGGTAGACGATTGTGAAATTCCGGGGGGTTATATAGTGAGAAGAGGTCGTTAGCGAAGGGTGGAGTTGGTTGGAGGAGATATTGCGTAGTGAATGCTCCCGGTGCGGCATCGAAGTTTCGTGAACAATGCATGGCGAAACTCGGGGGAAGTGAGACATTGCCAGCTCTGGAAAGAATACTAGAAGTGACGCGGAGAAAGAGAGACATTGAAGGTCTTATCCGCGATGTAGGCAGCAAGCTTCTCGGTCGACATGAGATCAGACGAAAGAACACTGCCTCTGACGTAGTTTAGAGACGGGGAAGACTGAAAGACAACCACTTCACCACAGCGCCATAGCTTTATAGTATGTCTTTGGATCATGCTGACGCTATGGTGTACGATGAGACCTCGCGATGGAACCACACCGTTCGCACATGTGTTGTAACCCGTCGCCCTATTGATGCGCCCCAATGAATGTCCTCTCCGCCCCAAACATCTGTATACTTCTCGCAAACTCATCATCGTCTTCCTCCTTCTTGATCCAAACGCCGTCCACAAACTTCCCCCTCACCATCCTCACCTCCTCTGCCTCAACCACTGTCTCAATACCGGCTGAGACCGTGTCTTCCTCGCCCCACGGCAGTGCCTCAACATCGATCTCTTCCGCTCTTCCTAAAATGCACATCACGATGACAAGTGCACCCGCTTTGCTCATAACCTGATTCATCTGCTTACAACGCTCGTCGCAGCAACACTCCAGGCAGCCTTCGAGACAATGACACGCCTGGAGCCGGTCACATGCCTGCTTCAATAGAGTATCGATGAACTCGAAGGCTTTGGTGCTAATACCGCTGCCACTGGCGCCGCCTTTTGCATCATAGAAGGTCAGTCGTGCCGGCCTCTTTCGTTGTGTTTCGCGCTTAGCAAACTCTTTCAGTGCTACCTTGCATTCTGTGCGAACGTCGCCGGGCATGCTTACGACGTAGTTAGGCATAAGTGATAAGACGGCATGTTCAGCGGCATGAATTGCAGCAGCAATGTTTAGTCTCCGGGATTTGAGGATGTCGAGGGCCGATTTGGGTACGTCGAGCCACATGCCCTTGGAATACAATATGATGGGTGGGTTGTCAACATGTACGGCATCTAGGATCCGACGCTTCTTGTCGACTTTGAAGAAGCCAAAGACGACTTGTTGGATCTTGATGGGTCCATAGAAGGCTTTGGACCGGGAGCCAGGGATGCGGCGGGTGGCTTCCGTCTCTACCGGGTCGATATCTGTAAAGTCGCGCTGCTGGGTAGTCCAGTCCACTTTCACATATTCGACCTTTGCAATCATTCGCTCCTGACTAAACTCTTTGACAAGGTAGGTATTACCTTGGTGTAGGAAGATCCCGCCTTCGTAGATAGTGAAGAAGGCCCGCGACGCTTCCAGTTCTTCGAGGACAGTGTTTTTGTTATTCGTAACGTCGATAATGGCGAAATGAGTGTCCTCTGTATCCCGAATCGCAACGTGACGGGACGGTTGAGGAAGGAAACGTTCATTGCAGTGGTAAAAGCCCTGGGGGTCCTTGCGCATACGCTCCTTCGCTATCTTGGCTAAGAGAGGGCCAAAATATGGTGCGTCCACCTCAGGATTTATTGGCATCTCGTAGGCCGCGCATTGAATATGCCCTTCAAGAACGAGAATATTTTCAAGATCCACTTGGAGTGCACAATTCGGCTTCGTGAAAATCTCGTCCGGGTTCGACATGTAGTACTGATCGGTGGGAAAGCAATCTCCTACTAAAACAGATAGAGAGTCTTTGTTCCTCCGACCCGCTCGACCGCTCTGCTGCCGGAGGTTCGCAATAGTGTATGGAAAGCCGACAGTGATTACAGCATCTAGGGACCCAATATCGACACCGAGCTCTAGTGCACTGGTAGCGACGATGCCAATCAGCTTCCCGTCAAACATCTCTCGTTCGATCTGGCGTCTGTCCTGCGGCGTATATCCGCCGCGGTACGACATCACGCGTGGCAAGACTTCCGATCGTTCCAGATTCGTCAGTTCAGTCTTGATTGCCGCTAGAAGACCTTCACACTGCTTCCGTACACGACAAAACGCAATGACGCGCACGCCTCGCAGTATAAGTTGACAAAACAGTCTGGCGGACTCTACTTGAGTGTCGCCTCTGCCGGATGAGGGGTCGCCGGGATCTCTAAATGGTGTGTTCCAGCACAAGAACTCCTTTCTGCCGGATGGAGAACCATCGAAGTCAGTCAACTTCACTTGGTCCACTCCAAAGATAGTCTTCATATGGTGTTCTGGGTTCGCGACAGTAGCGGAACAGGATATGAACTTCACATGCCGATTTCCCACCGCAGCGCATATTCTCCGTAGTCGCCGCATGATGAATGCCATGTGAGACCCAAAGAGGCCATTGTAGACATGCAGTTCATCGACTACCACAAATCGAAGATTCTGAAGGAAGCTCCGCCACGCTTCTTCTTGTGGCAGGATTGTGATGTGAAGCATGTCCGGGTTAGTGAAGATGATACGACCTTCGTCACGGATGTAGTTCCGTTCCGCCATTGGCGTATCTCCGTCAAAGGTCTCTACGACAATGTCTTGTAGGCCGTCCATAAAACGGAGCAAATCCTTCAAGCTGCGCCGTTGGTCCTGCGCCAAAGCTTTCGTGGGGAATATGTACATAGCCCGGGTGTTGATATCTTGTTCCAATTGATGCAAGACAGGTATTTGGTAGATCAACGACTTCCCGGAACTTGTCGACGTCGAAACGATGACATTGTGTCCGTCGTACAGGTTGTTGATAGCTTCGGCCTGATGGGCATACAACTGGGTGATGCTCCGCGTATTGTATAGCGCGTTCACCATATTCTGAGTCATCTGGAAGTTAAGATCACCATATATAGGAGGCTGCGGGTCAAAGACTCTGTGACCGTCGGGCACAATCTGGTTGGCATACCACTCAAGCGTCTTGATCTCTTCAATGATGTCGGGGATGGGTTTACGCTCGGATGGAATCGTTGTCGGCAATCGCGAGATGTCCAGTCCAGGGGTGGTAGGTCTACTCTCCGGCATGGGAATGAAAGACAGTGATAGTTCTTTGATCTTTTGTACAGCATCCTCGTCATTCTCGGCGCATTCTTCAAGGAATAAGTCGATGGCAGCAGCAAACTTTATACGCCTCTTATCGATCAGTTTCATCTGCTGCTGCTGACTGAAGACCGGCATCTTCAAGTCCTCCTTTCGAAGCCGCTGGACAGCGTTCGTCGGCTCGCCGGTTTTCGCGTGCCGTACCTGACGTTTCAGGCCACCGTCTACAAACTCGAACAACAGAACCTCCCTGTGCTCATGTTTGTCTAATCCCGGTTCGGCAATGACAAACTCTTTCTCTCGCTTTCCACTCATGTTGTCTTCCGAGCCCATCAGGTTTATTTGTAACATAGCCTCGTCGACATATGCGAAGTAGATCGCCTTTGGTAGCAATGCCGTTATTTGCGCCACATCCTCGATAAGAAGCTCTCGCTTTGTATGGCTTTCGATCGTCTTTTTAAGGTTGTGAAAGGTCGTCGCCAAGTTTTGCCGTGTGCCGAAGAAGGTGTATACGAGGTTCAGCGCGCGGAAGGTGTTAGAAAGCGTCGTGAAGTGCTCCGGCCAGGGAACGGTGTTTTTAACCAAGATGCCATTTCGATAAATACCTGGCGGTTTTGGTCCTTCTTTCTTCGGTGTTCGTTTCGGCCTCTTCCCGCCATCGTGAGTCTTTGTAGGAACGGTCGTGGTCGTCGTACTCGGGTTGGGGAACTCTGCTACGTCGTTCTCCGGCGCCGGTGTCTCTCGCGATGGCAGCTCATCTTCATGGGGCTTTCGCTTTCTTTTTTTAACGGTTTGGTCGGACACGGATGCTCCCTTCATGCGGGGCATGGTTGCATCATAGTGGAAGTCGGTCGAGAGGGTCGAGGTTGCGACAATGACAAGCGATCCGAGGTGGCGCGCAGTCGGTAGCGCGCAGTTGATGACGCACGCGTGGGAAGAACGAACAACTTCTCTATACTGCGACCGAGTTTAGCTAGTTTTCGCAAAGCAATTATCCTCTTCACTTGCTTTCACTGCGTAGTTTCACTAGACACCAGAGAGAGTGTGTCTGTATATCTATGTGAAAAGCACTATTTTGTACTTCGGTAACAGTCACCGTGGGTAAACTATTTGGTTCCGGGAGCGCGCTCCACAAGGGGAACCATTTAGCGCATGCTAAGAGCAAATCAAGCTCGTCGGAGTGGGAGCACACAAGAAAAGGTTCTGTGTACAATGCACCAGATGCCAAAGCGTGAATTCGGAAAACTGTCCGACGCGCTCTGGCGCGAAAAACAGGCGCGATCACGTGTGAGTTCTTCATGGATTCGTCCCTAGGTAACCGCCTTCCCTTCCAACATACTCCGTAAACAGAACTCTTCTAAAGGTCCGCCACTCTACCTAGATGAAAAATAGGATCGCCGGCTTGACGATAAATGTTCTGGAAAAGGCTACAAGACACAATCCATCAATACGATGCCGACAACAGGTCAGCCGCACCCGCGTCGAATACCCATCACAGTAACGTTCCAGCTGTTCAGGCTACACGCAAGAAGTCTCTGGCTTCCATCTTACACCCGTTGCTGTTCTCATCGATCTCCCTCTTCTCAGAGTCTCTCTGCCGCGGACAGCATTTTTTCTCCGCTTTCGGCCTGCGGCGCTTAGGTTAGATACGAATGCTCCTATTTACTACTGCCTCTCATCCTTAGATTCAGAGTCACCTTATATGAGAGCAAGCCCATGGCTCCCATCATGCATGCACCATGCATTTTCAACCTAGGATTGCCTCCGCAACTTTGGCTGGCGTCTCCCTCTACAGAGTGTCGCTCTATTCGCTACTGCAGTGGCTGCCACTGATACAGGAAGCTGTGTGCTCAATCGACCATGGTCGCGGCAGTCGATGGAGTTATCGTCGTGGGACTGGCAGGCGCAGGTTTTAGGATATCGGTAAATGTAGCGAGAGATGAAGGATTGATCTGCGGTGACCACAAGGCAGTACCTACTCTTATGCTAATAGCAAGTCCATGGCTGTGAGGCTATTGGAGTCGTGATACGTCGCAGTCTAATTAATAACGGTGCAAAAGTGCAGTTGGATCTGAAGGCGTGAATGACCCGGGCTTATTTAGCGCGGCGCTCACCGCTCAGAACGCCGCAAGTCCGGACAAAGATCAAAGCAAGAGAGTTGTGTAGACCAGTCCAGTGCAAATTCATATCACTACCATCTGAATAACCAGTGGAAATCCTCGTTGTTCATCACCGAGTTCCTCACCGTTAACGTCTTCGGATCCCCGTTTCCACGACAACATATCCCACCCCTCAGCAGCGAACAGAAATAGCGCGCACGACGCACCCAGCGATCCGCGCTCAATCGCCCTCAAACAACCTTGCGTCCACAGTCAAACACAACAACACTCCACCACGCTCGACATCCTCATTCCTACACTCTACCTTCGCCTTTACCTTTATTCTCCTGTAAATTCTTAGCAACCGTTAATTTCTACTCTGCACAATGGTAAGTCGCACACCCCTCGTTCCTGCCCAAGCACGCCATCAGGCGCCTTCCCCATGCCCGTCGCCGCTGCCAGCCCGCCCGCCAGCGCAGTTTCCGTCTCGGCCTCACCCAGCTGCGAGCGGTTGGGTTGAGCGCAGCAGCGCTCGGGGAACACAAACGGCCCCGGGCGCTCCTTGCATGCCCTTTCCACGCTGTGCCACGCCACGCTCTGCACTCATACACACAAACAACCCCCTCCACCCTCTCTTTCTTTCTTCACTACGGCTAAACACACCGTCTGCCACACACATACCCGTTCTGCTGTCGCATCCCAAAGACCACAATGGATAACCCCGCGCAGGCCTCGACCAACTACCGCGAAGCCTTCCAGCTGTTCGACAAGCGCGGCAACGGGCGCGTTGAGCGCGGCTCTCTGGGCGACCTGCTGCGCGCCTGCGGCCAGAACCCGACGCTGGCGGAGATCGCAGACCTAGAGCACGGCGTGAGCACCGACTGTAAGCCTCACAAACCCTTCAATTCCTCCCCCCTACCCTACACTACACCATACCCCCCTTTCCCCACCGCTCAGCCACCTCAACTCAACTCCCGCTAACCCGTTCCCCACCCCGCAGTCGACTTCGAGACCTTCTCCAAGATCCTCAACCGGCCCGGCGGCTTCCGCGAGCCCTTCGACATCGAAGAGTACATACGCGGCTTCCAAGTCTTCGACAAGGACCGCTCGGGCTTCGTCGGCAAGGGCCAGATCAAGTACATTCTGACGAACCTGGGCGAGAAGATGAGCGAGGAGGAGGTCGAGGAGCTGTTCAAGAGCACTATTGACACGAATAACAACGAGATCGACTATAGGGGTGAGTTTCTCTATATCGGTTATCCGTCTTGGAGAGTGCTTTGCTAGGGAGATAAATGCGTGTGCTAACGAGGCTGTGTGCAGAGTTCGTCAAGACGATTGCGGAGAACTAGAGCGCGTGGGTTGCTCTGTTTTGCTTTGCCTTTATTTTGGTTTTATTCGCTTTTTCGGTCCGGCGCGAGCGAGCTCGTCGGCAGCAGCACGCACGCACGCAAGACGTGTGCGCGACGACCTTCTGCCCGACGCGGACCCATCCGCATGCTATGCTCACCCCCGGCGTTATTACGACTTCACCAGCTTTGTCATGGGCCTTGCTTACATTTTCTTCGGCTTCGGGTCTCGTCGGGTCGGGTCAGGTCAGGTCAGGTCATGGGCGGAGTCCAACAATAACATCAACAGCTCAGCTCAGCTCAGCTCATTCACGGCAACGGGAGGGGCAGATGTAGACACGAACAGATATATGCATGGACAGTTCACCTGTATACATCATGCATGAGTCGATATGGAACGTGAAGAATGAATTAACATGTATTGTCTGATTGATCCCCTCTGTTTTTTGGGTCCCCCATGTCGGAAACGCATGTCTATCTAGGCCTGTCTTCGTAGCTTGAGAAGCCTTGCGCGTTCGCTTTCGCCAATGGGGTATCTAGATGAATGATGATGTAGCCTTGCAGCTCAGTTCAGCTCCGTTGCAGACCAAGGAAAGAAAATAAAAAAAGAAGAGAAAACAATGACGACCCCCAGTTTGATGACTCCTTATGCCGGTCATTCCCATAGGATAGCCCCGGACGCGGTTCGCTGTTGCACGCCGCCTTGTACCTGTCGTGTCCCCGATAAATACGCCAGGCCGTTTGTCGTTGAATGGTACAGTATAGTTGGTTGGTAGAGAAGAAAATGAGATGTGTTTCGTAAGTGCCGCGCTCTGTCGCTAAGAGCATCGCCTCGCATCGCCGCATTCGCAGTCGCAGTCGCAGTCGACTGCACCCAATAACAGGCCTTGCCCATCCTTAGTCAACCGCCTCAAGCCTTCACCTCCGTAACGCCAACCATCTCGATGCCCGCCTCGGGCTTGCGCCCCATGATCATCTCGCTCGTCGTGACAAAGCCGCCCGGCAGCAGAAACACGACGTCCTCGCGACGCCCGCTGCGCTCGCCGCCAAACTGCTGCCAGTCGAGCTGGTAACCGACGACCAGGGCGCAGCGGCCGCAGCGCTGCAGGTAGCGCTTCTCGAAGCCGTCGTCGCTGCACAGCATCTCCGGGTGGCGGTCCAGCGTCGTCGAGAGCAGCAGCCCGTAGTGTTCGCCGCCGTCGGATGTGTTACCGGTGTGGGCGGAGCCGCGACGCGCAGCTGCGGGTGTGGGCGGCGGTGGCAGCGGCATGATGGCGGCGCGGTCCATGCTGTTGGCGCGCGTGGGCAGCGCGGGCAGCGGCGTCGTGGTCGCGAGCAGCAGGTGCGTGCAAAGGCAGTGGTATGTGTAGACGGTGTTGGAGGCGGCGAGCGAGATTTTCTCTTCGGCGGTGGGGGAGGGCGGCAGCGCGAAGAAGGGGCGCGAGGAGGGGGCGATGTCCATGGTGCGCGGAAGGTGTGGTTTGTCTGTGGGTTTGTGGATTTGGAGATTCGAGTGTTGAGCTGGTTGGTTGAGACGCTTGTCGAGTGAGCAGTAGTGGTGTGGTAGTGTGGAGTGTGGTGTGTGATGTATTGTGGTGGGATCGCCAGGGACTTTTATATCAGATGGCCCGAAGTCGGTGGGTCCGCGATGATTCTCCCTGGGCGGTTGGCGAGTAATCAGGAGTGCGAGAATTGGTTGCGCACTGGCAGAGTTTAAATTCCCCAGAAAATCCTTCGACCTGGGTGGCGGAGTCAGGGTCCGATCAGATATCTCGCTGTTGCGGTGGGGACGGGTTTCTGGTAGTGTTCCGGATTCGGCTGAGACGCCCTTTCGGGACGTTGCCTGTGCCGATAAGAACGATGGATCGATCGGTCGATGTGGCGGGAACGGTGACGGTGATGATTTGGAGAAGAAGGCAGCTGTCAGAGAAACTGCGGTGGAGCTCAGGGTCTTTGTACCGCGGGGGGTAGTCGCCTCTGCACGGCTGGCGGTTTGTCGTGCGGCGAGGTCGGAGCCTGGGACTAGGTAGTAAACAGTGGGGTTGCTTGGTCAGGGTCGCGTAGAGCGTGGCCTGGGGAGATGTGACAGCGAAAACGACAGCCTCCAGCCCAAGTATTTCAAGTCAAGCCGAAGTCAGAGTGGAACTGCAGTCTGTCGTAGCTGGCTTGCGAACGAGACAGCGAAGCAGCAATGGTGAGGCTCTCTCTCTGTGCGGGACGAGGGAGGGGGATCCGCAACAAAAAGAACAAAAAGCCTGTGGTGAGTCTGACTGGCCGGCGATCTGATAAGCAGCGCCGCGCACGCTGCGCAAGTTGCTTGATTTCTGCGGACGGGCCGTGGGAATGACGACGGCAGGCCAGATTTATATCTGCACAAGCGCATGTGGATAGTGCTCGCTGGAAGCGGTGGCAGCCGGGGTGGTGGGTTCATCAGCAGCCAGATTGATTGCCCGAGCAGGCCGTCCGTCCCACGCGCCCGTCGCCCGTCGCCCGTCGCCCAACTGCGCGGGCTCGTTGGCACACGCGAATGAGTGCGCAGAAACGCTGCACGCGTTGGGGACCCCGTGACGTCGCTGGATAAGCAGCCTTGCGCAGGCAATCCTGCGATGCGCGGTCGAGGCCCGTCTCCGGCGTCCGATTGCGCCGGCCCGGCCGCCAACGGAACTTCAGGCTTCGCCGCGCCAGGGACCCGTCGCCAACGCTCTTGAGCTCACTTGGCGACATCTCTTGTTATTGCGCCCTCTGGACGTCGGCCGAGTCGCAGCAGAAGAGGCATGTCGCCGCTCACAAAGGACGTGGTCAAGTTCGGCGCCTTTGTCGTGACCAGCCAGGTCAGTCCGCCCCTCCATCCACCCTCCCTCTGCAACATATCACATCGCCGCGGCATGACGTACGCGTGCGGATGAATAATGCAATGTGCTCACCCCCCGCGATAGGTCTTCCATCTGACGCCGCTGTCGTTCGCCCTCGTCAACCTCAAGCCGCTGCTCCCAGGCCATGTCCTAGTCTCACCGCGCCGCAGCGTACCCCGCTTCCACGACCTGTCCCCCGCCGAAGTCCAGGATCTCTTCCTGACGGTGCAGCGCGTCTCGCGCATGGTCGAGCGCGTGTTCGACGCCTCGGCGCTCAACATCGCGATCCAGGACGGCGTCGACGCCGGCCAGAGCGTGCCCCATGTGCACGCCCACATTATCCCCCGCCGCCGGGAGGATCTGGCGCACGCCGGCGGCACGGATGCGGTATACCGCATGATGGAGGGCGAGCAGGGCGACCTGGGAGCACAGCTTCGGGGGCGCGCGGCTGAAGCTGAGGCCGGCGCGGGCGCGGGAGGGGTTCCGTCGAATAATGACGGGCAGCAGAGCAGAGCGCGGTTCCCCGCCGTCGACGCAGACGAGAGTCGGAAGCCGAGGGGTGAGCAGGAGATGCAGAAGGAGGCCGAGTGGTTGGCTGCCGAGATGGCGGGGGATGAGCAGTCGGGCAGGAATACATGAACATGGGGAAAAAAGAAAAGATGGCCCCTCCCAGCGCGGCCCAGAAGGAGCACCCCCCTGCCATGTCAGAGGAGTGCTTGCGGAAAAGGGCCGATGCATGCGTCGTCGAACCACGAGTGCGCTCCCTTCGCTCCCTTAGCGACTTCGATCATGGTGCCTACCGTTGGGCCTGATGTTATCATACTCAAGGACTTTCGACACCTGCTGCACGAATGGGCACACCTGAGTGCGGGGGAATGCTGCCACAATAGCCACAATATCAAAAAGAAAGAAATGTATCACCATCCATGGATCGAGTTGTCAAGATAAGATCACGCAACTATTCTTCCACCACCATTACGCCCAACCTTGCTTGTCCACTACTGCCTAACAACATCGTGGTCCGTTGCAGCTTATTCGATCCATTTCAATACTTCTATACTTGTTCTGCCGAGTGATAACCGCTCGCTTTACATGCGCCCCTTGTCTCTGTTGACAGCTGCTCTGGGTTTGGGCCTCGCAATCGTCTTGATGGGGCTTGGGGCATCGGATGATATCGATACTAATTGCGGAACGGGAAAGCTAACAGTGCAAGGCAGCGAGTCACCGTGTTCCAACAAAGTCGTGGGCAACTTGAATATTCACTTGATCAACCAGAGTCGTCTAGTCATGGCTGGCTATAAGTAAGTGAGTGACTGAGCCTAGGACAGACTTATAAACCAGCCAGAACCGAACCGAACCGAACCGAACCAAACTGAACTGAACTGGCGAGAAGACATGTACTCGGAGGGAAGAGATGAACAGTTGAAAAAGTTATGACTAAGCGATCTGGTTATAGTAACTGCATTATGTTCGCTCTTCTATGCGAGGAATGTGTCGAACTATATACAGGAAGGGGATAGGATGTTCAACTCAACGAAACTACGAGATGCAGCATAGACAAGCACCACGCGTTCAAGGCGGTTCCAGCGACTTTCACAACGCGCGCACCAGCCTAGCCCTCGACGCCCACCCCACGGCCACCACCTCACGCTTGCTCATCGCCTTCACGCTCTCCGCATAGTTGCCCGTCCCACGCTTCGGATCCGCATCCGCAGCCTTGCACGTCGGCCTAACGCCATTCTTGCCCAACTTGCCGTCCACACTCGCGAACTTGTTCTTCTCGGCCGTAGCCGCCACCATGTTCAGCGCCGCGTCGGCAGTCCAGCCGTTGATGAAGTCGCCGTGGCTGCAGTGCGCAGGCCCGCACGCGAGCTGCAGCGGCGCGGTGCCGCTCCAGCCGCCCGGCAGCGCTTTGCGCACGTCGTAGCGGATGCTGAAGCGGAGCTGGGGCATGGCTTTCGTGCCGGCGGGGCAGGCTTTGTAGGCGCCGGGTCGGCCGGCTTTGTAGGCTGTTTTTAATGTCGTCGTGTCGACGCAGTTGGGGAAGTACAGCAGTTGCTGGAGGTGCGTGGTGCACGCCTTGCTCGGGAACCCGTTCTTGTCTAAGGGTCCGCCGTCGCTGCCCTCGCAGAACCATTCGCTGTGGGCCTCGGCGACCATGGTATCGGCCGTCTGGGCCTGCGCGTTACCCGCAACCATCTGCAGGTTCTGCGGGATGGGCACTTCGGCCTTGGTGTCTCCAAGGCTGTAGTACGCACTGAAGCGCGACACGGGCACGGGCTCCCACGTGCTGCCCTTCTGGTATAGCACCGTGGGCGTCCAGTACACAGAAAGGTCGTTCGGGTTCTCAGCGGCAGTGCAGCCGGACTGCAGCTCGGCGCTCGTCTTGGTGTCGATGGTGACGGCGTCGGAGCCGTAGAAGGAGTGCAGGTGCGATTTGTTGTGTTGGCCCGGGAAGACGATGGGGTCGATGTTCTTGGTCATGAAGGGCGTGGCGATGTTGACTTGGGTGTAGGCGTGCGCTAGACCGCCGCTGGTCAACAGGGCGGCGCTGAGGAGAGTGAGGGAGGGCATCGTGCGGTAGGTAGATGGATAAGAAAATAGATAGATACACAATGGAGAAACGAATGGAAAGTGGGATTATTATCAACACGAATTGAACGAATGTAAAATGAAACAGAGACGAGTTGGGTTCTGCGTGCCTCGACCTACAGAGTACCGCCGGGTACATATACATGCCATTAGTCTTGCTACTCGCTGTCAGAATGCCTACTAGCTCCCTACTATGAGGTCGCTTCGCGAGAAAACGTCTAGATGGTTGTTTGATCGCCTGTGCTGGCCAAGCCTATTGGAGCTAGTGAATTGAAACGGAATTAATCCGTCCGCGGGCTGAAACAAACATTGCGATAGAGAATTTTGGCTTGGGAGAGATGGGTTGATGGTGAGGAGACGTGATGTTTACGGTTTGTGATCTATGAAGGGAGAGGAGCACAGGAGGTCGTGGATGCCAGATGAGCTGGAGACGGACCGCCAAGTGCGGGGTTTGATGCTTGCACGTGATTTTTCATCTGAGACATCACGTCCTTCGTGCCGTCCTCGGCATTTCTCACACTATCCTATCTCTTTTCGAACACTGTTAATCAACAAGACCTGAGACTTCGAGCTCTTTATTAAAACTGTCTTAAAGTACCTGTTGCGTCCCGTACGTGCTCAGCCTCGTGCTATGCAGCCTTGGGTGCGGCCAGAGGCTGCGCAATGCCACCTTGCTTTCATATCCAGCTGCATGCTCAGCCTCACAAGTCGAAGGCTGCGCTAGCGAACTTATAAAAACTCTCGTGGCCATGAAGGAAGCGCTATGAGCATCGTGCTGGCGAAATTCGTAGGACTTCCCTTTCAATCTCACCATGTCTGTCTCAGAGGTTTCTAGCTTCAGGCACCAGCCACTCGACCTACATCACCGTCAGATCAGGCTTTTACGTTATCGCGAGACCTCGGCGTCTCTGGATCTCAACTTTACGATCTCTCACCATGACCTCAATGACTGTCTACAGTATTGGGCACTATCATATACATGGGGAGAGGAAATCCCGCTTCATGCGATTTCCATCAACGATAACAGGTTTCTTATCCGCGAAAACCTACACAGCCTTCTCAAAGCAATCAACGCTGGCGCTCCGAGCAATCACAATGAGTTTCAGCCCCGCGACATGTACTTCTGGGTCGACCAAATCTGCATCGACCAGAGCACTACCAGCGAGAGAAACCATCAGGTCGGCATGATGCAATCAATATACAAACAAGCCGAGTCCACAGTAATATGGCTAGGCTCCGAAAATCACGCAGTTGTAGCTGCAATAGCGCGAGACGACACTGTTTCAGAAACCGCAGTGAATGATCTCTGGAGACAGCCATACTGGTCAAGGCTCTGGGTGGTTCAGGAGATCATGTCCAGCCAGTGCCTTTTACTCTTGTGTGGTCACGAAAGCGTGTCATGGGCAAAATTTGCGGACTACCACAAAGAGAGACGCCTCAACGACTTGATTGGCGCATGGTATCCTCACGATCATGATACTCGCAGGATTGAACCGGACATCTGGCCGCTGATTAGAGAGAAGGAGGAATTTGGGACTGGCTACGCGACCTTGAGCTATATCATCGACACCTTCGGGCGTCTCGGGTGCCAAAATACTAAAGACAAGATCTTCGGGGTTCTAGGTCTCGTCGAAGAACATCACCGCGTCCCAGTCAACTATGGTCTGTGCAGGAGAGATCTATTCTTCGCCGTCATAGACAAGATACTCGCAGACGAAAGCCATAATTCGAGGCATATATTAGAAGACTTTGCACCCCGCTTGATGGAACTGTTACTTCTCGATGCCGATCCCCTTACCCGAAAACTATGGAACGCCACGGTGCCTTTGAGGGAGCAGAAATCAACAGCGCACCAAAAGTCTCTACTGCTACAGGCGAAGTTTAGGATGTTTAAAGCCTCTGGAAAGAGCTCGGACACTGGCCTACGGACGAAATTGCACCAGGTGGAGTTGGAGAAATCCAGATTAAATGATGCCATAATAGCTGTGTCGAAATACCCTTCCAATCACATGGGAGATGCGGCTTCAGTCAACTAGTGGACGAGTGGCCAAACATGCCAAAGGCACTGAGCTGTTGGGTCCGTGATAATCGTGTGTGTAAGGAGACATAACTTCCGTCTTGTTAGAATATTACTAACTTTCTTAGGTTTTGCGCTCAGTCCTCACACTTGACTGATTGACCTACGTACAACACTCTGTCATCCTTACTTTAAACTTCCATCGCCCTTTAGACAGTCACGGACATCCGGATTACCAGCCTTTAAACTAGGTCCAAGAACACAGTAATCGGCAGATATCAATCAGCAAACCGGGTACACTCGCACTCGTCGAGCGATCTATAGAGTTATCTGTCCACTCCTCAAATTCAATTACTTCGTCCAGAAGGCTTTGTTGTTATGAGCTTCGCAACATCGGTCAGATCGAGCATTCCTGGTTGCATACATGCAACAGGTGTAGATTTCTAGTCTTCCTATCCGGGCACCTAATATAAGACGCACTGTGTGTAACGAACTCTCGAATGAATCGCGCATTCTAATATCTATTTCTATCTATGGATCTCTACAGCAATCCCTGCATCACATTCTCAAATCGCCCTCTCTACCACGGCACCTCTTCCCCATCATACCGATAAAACTTCGCCGTATCCTCCTTCTTCAACCCACCTATCACCTTCAACATCCCCTCAATACTAACCTTCGGCTCGATCATCGCCCCCTCACCCCCCATATCCGTCTTCACCCACCCGGGATCCATACACACGACCACGGCCTCAATACCCTTCAGATCCTTCGCCTGGTGCACACTTAGCATGTTCAGCGCCGCCTTGCTAATGCTGTACGTGCAGCACTTCGTCATATCCTTCGCGACCGTCAGACTGCCCAGCCCACTCGTCATGTTCATGACCACCGCGCCCTGCGCCAACTGGCCCTGCAGCGCCTCGACGATCTTAGCCGGGCCCAGCACATTCACGGCAATGTGCGTCTGCAGCGACGCCGGGTCGATGCTCAGCGACGTGTCCGACGACGTGGCGTTGATGCCGGCGTTGTTGAGCAGGTAGTTGAGCTTCTGGCCGCTTTTGGCGAGGATCTCGCTGACGCGCGAGGACAGGCTGGAGATGGATGACGTCGAGCCCACGTCGCATTCGATGATGTGCACGTTCTTGGTGTCGCGGGTGAGGGACTGGAGCGTGCTGAGGTCGGCGGATAGAGAGCGCACGGCGGCGATGACGACGTTGGAGGGGTTGCTGGAGAGTTGGCGCACGAATTCGAGGCCGAGGCCGCGGTTGGCGCCGGTGAGGAAGTAGGTGGGCATTTTTTGGTTGTTGTCTTTCTTCTTGTTTGATTGTTGAGTGCGGTGGTTGGGTTGAGGTTCGATTCAAGCGTTGGACAATAGTTGAGGTTGTTTTGGTGCGAGTGGTATAACTTATGACAACCGAATGCTTCCCATCGCTCTTCTTATATCATTGTTCCGCGTACATTTTCCATGTACGTCATGCGAAGCCGTTCGGCAATGGCATTAGGCTATTGTACGGGCCCATTTGGTTTAGCATCATTTGCCGCCTGCTTCGCTTATCGGAAGTTCGTCTATGCATAGCCCTTTTCACGCGGCACGATTAGTGGGGTGCGTTTCGGGTAGTGTGCTTTGCAAGTGGTGGTGTTTTGTAGGATTGCAGGAAGACGACGGTTTCTGGCGACGATGTAGCTAGCCTGCAGAAGTTTTGGTGGGAAAGCGGGCCGAGTTCCGGTGGTGGGTAACATTGGGGTAGAAACAACGATTGGGTGGATACTTGCAGTTGGTGGTTTCTTAGTTGGTAAAGAATCTGAAGCCTAGGACGATGATGAGTTGACGTTGCGGGAAACTAAAGTACCTTAGTGAATAACTAGTCCATCGAGAATGAGAATGCGTATGGTGATCGGAATGTTGTAGTGTTCTATTTGATTGTCGATTGCATGGAGACGTAAGTTCTCCTGTACCAAATAGGTGCAGCTGATACGTGCCGATCGACTACGAAAAAGTGAAGAGTGTAGCTAAAGAAAGGGTATATATGCAAAAGCCTTTTCTCACAACCTCGCCCACTCCCTCCCCGCCTTCTTCAGCCCATCCTCTCCATCGACAAGCACACACCAGCCCTCCCCACCGCCTCCGCCCTCCCCCGCAATCGCCGCCTTGAACTCCCTCCGCGCATACTCCACCACCTCGCCGTCGAAACTGCCCGGCTGCAGCCACACCGCCGGCACACCAGCCTCCTTCGCCTCCTTCAGCAGCTGCTTCGTCACAGCCGGCGGAGTTATCACGCTGAGCGAGTACGACGAGGGGTCGGTGAGTGCCGAGGGCGAGGCGACGGTGGTGTGTGCTTGCGAGAGGATGGTCACGGTGGGAGAACGCGGGTTGATGGGTGTGGCGGGGAGCGAGTGCGTGAGGTACCAGGCGAACACTGTTATAGAGTTAGTTTTGAAGCTGAGGGTAGAGGGGACGGAGGCCTGGAGAGAGCGCGACGGACCTTTGTGGCCGTATTTGCTGAGGTCGGATGAGGCGCCCGCGACTGCGAAGCGCGGCGAGGAGAAGAAGAGCTTCAGGGCTGCGTCCATGTCTGGCGCGCGGGTCTGGCCTCGAGTTGTGGGCATGAGGAGATGGAGCTGTTTGGGTGTTGGTGTTGGTGGTGGTGTTGTAATTGTTCAAGTGCCGGGGCTGGCGGGGTCGCGAAACCGAGGCTCGACATAGATCTATCACATCACATGACGTCATCTCGTGTCGCGCGTCTTGTCACAACCTCCCATTGACATCAACAGGCGAGTTGGTGTACATCAAAGCGCACAATGCTTTCTGTTGTCGTGGAATTGGGAGCCAGAACGTGTGGCTGAAGTCCTTACTTTCCCCAATGTAGATCCCCTGAGGCCCCTTCACACCGGAGCACCTCGCAACGTCCTCCATGCTCGCAACGCCCTTCGCTCACGGACCGCGCGTTTCCCTCCCTCTCCCGTACCGGCATCAGTCCAAATCAATCACCTCTCCGGACCCCATGGCGTCTTCCAGGTCCGTGAAAGGCGCGATTCGTCGCCTCACTTTCCGGGCGTGAACCATCGACATCTACGACCACCCACAAACCTCCGTGGACCAGTTGCGCCGTCAGCTGGTGCTGAATTCGTCCGCCGGTATGGGGAACCGACCCGAACTGAACTGAACTGCTCTCGGGTCTCGTCTCGAAGGCGGGGGATGATTGTGTTGCCCTGGCGTTGGTGGTGCATTGTTGCCTTGCTGCCTTGGATATTCGGTCTTGCGGGTCCTTCGTCAGAGGGCTATAGGTCTGACTTCCGCGCTTCGGGGGGTAAAGGACTGGATTGACGGCATGACGGAGGTGTTTACCTCCGGTGGAGCCGGAGACATAGTTTCTGACCCGAACAAGGGATTTCAAAGCACTATTGTATCGTGCCTTACGGTGATGTAGGAGAGAGGCATGCCCTTCTTAGTCAGACTGATACTTGAAAGGGAATTGTTCATTAGGAATGAATTATCGCATGTTACCCGTGGAAAGAGGACTGGCAGTGTTGTGTATTGGAATACTTGTACATGTAACATATAGGGGGTTTGCTGTAAATGTTGGTTGTTATGCGTAGTGAAGTAGGTGAATGGGGATGGAAAGCAATATCGAGGGACCTCGGGATCCAACTAAGCACGTGTTCAATTAAAGCTCCTAAAAGTATCCCATTTCTGACTGGAAAGCTCAACTGTCCTAGGGTTTATTTTATTTTGTTATGTGGTAACACTGTGTTTTGCCTAAGAGATGCTTCTTAGCCAATTTCTCGGAACAAAAGCTCAACAAGATTATCAAAAAACTGCACAGGATAATTATTTGAGAGCCAAACCCGCAAACTACTACAACACCATAAGAGAGGAAAAACACCCAGTTCAGGTCAATCTGCCCAACACGTGCTATCCCCACAGCCCAAAACTGCTAAAACTTCCGCGCAATCGCAACGAGAGAAACGATATTGTCCAAGCGCCCACCACCGATAGAGAGCCGACCCAAAGAAACGACAATGATGTAGATAACGACCGCTGGCACCGTCGTGCAACGTCTCACATGCACAAACGTCGTGGAGACAAGTGATTGGACCCCCGGCTGAACACCACACCTCCTCAATCCAGTCCGCCTCGAAGCAAGGAAAAACAGAGACGACGTGGTACGACACGAGCCAGCGCACTCGTAAGAGATGCCGTGAGGGGCGCTGGAAGGAGGCGAGTAGTCTTCTGTGGTGCCGATTAGAAGGCACAACAGCATACGAGAGGGGCTGGGACAGAAGACGGTGGTTGGATCCCCATGTCTCGGTGTTTGCACTGCAGACGATAGCATGCTGTGCCATGTGGGACCCGGCGGAACAGGCAATGGTGGTACAGGGGAGTGGAAAATGTAACGTCCGTTGCAGCGTTGCCGGTATCGGGTCAAGCGTTGAGGGTGCTGGTTGATGGGAGAACAGAACTTCGGTTTACACCCGACGAAGATGCAGATACGTGATGTAATGAGCATCAGCTGCTATCGTGTGCGTTTGGAGACCGTCCGCAATGTGTTGTCGTATCCAACTGTAATCGAGTCCTTAGCGACTCTAGTAGAATGCCCGAACTGCCTCGGCGTCCTCTTCAGTCTCAGCAAGCTGCCACAGCTCATCCACACGGCTCAAGTTTCCACGGCGTTCTTCAAATGTCTCGCCCATGCGCATCACGCACGAAAAGACGATGTTCCATCCATTGACTCCGGCGGCGAAGAACGCCTCTGCTGCGACAGCTTCTCTGCTTCCGCACTTGATCAACTTGTAAATCTGTTTACCGTTGAAATGCGCCCCGTGTATGAAGGGCTCGCTAGCCTGGCACGTTGAGAGAACCAGGTAGTAAACAAGCGGTGTCGCGTCCAGTGCTTCAGACTTCTCGTCAGTACAGGAATGACATGGGCCAGTGTAGTCGTCTTCGAGACTATGTCCTGCGACACAGTCGTAAATGTCGTCATCCGTGGGCGTTGTGAAGACTGGGGATAACCACACTCGTGGTGTCTCCAAACTGACCGGTCTCGGATTCTGTAGGAGTGGCAAATCCTTGTCACCGACAGTGTTCATGTGTCTTACACCCGACCTGCCGGGTTTCTCGTACCAGACCTCGGTATCGGCATTTTGGATGATCCACCGGTATTCCGCAAAGTCCCCGGGTTGAGCTCGGTGTGGAGTAGTGAAGACGTTGCGCTTGAACGGTGCGATACGGATGACTTTCCCCGTTTCCAAGATAGTGGACTCGCCAGTGTAGTGCGTGGGAGCGAACTGTGCTGGATTGTAGATCTCTTCTGTATAAGTCTCACCATATGCATGCAGTCTAGGAGGTGGATCCGGTAGAAACATGGCTGGTGGAGGAGGAGGAGGTGGTGGTGGTGGCGGTGGCGGCGGCGGCGGCGGTGGTGGCTATCAACCAGAAGTCAGTAGGGCAATCAATATCTGAAGAGGGTACACAAACCGGGGGAGGTGGAGGAGGTGGAGGAGGAGGTGGCACCGAAGGCAGAGACGTTGACCATTTTGGAAAGGTATCAGGCGGCGGCTTTGGTATTATCAGTAAGTACTCCTATACAGACGCAGGTCACTCAAAGCTTACTGGGGGAGGAGGCTAGAACTATGATTAACTAGGTTTTAGGCAGATTGACGAACCAAAACTTACAGGTGGTGGCGGAGGAAAATTGGTTTTCGACTTCGATGTTCCAGCGTTGTTAAGGTTGGAAAATCCTGGCGGCGGCTGCAAATAAGGTAGGGGTGGAATTCCCCAGTTGCAAGCCATATCAGCTGGGGCTTCCAGTTCAAGTTTCAAACCATGACCTTCCCTCAAGTTTTGTGGACTAGAGTAGGTCTGGTCGCAGGTATATGGCGAAGCTTTGGGCATGCTAGCTGGAAGAGGCGGAGGTAAAGCCACTTTTTGCCCAGGTCTGAAAGCGCCGCAAGCGAGAGATTCGTTGCGACATAATCTCTGTAATACTGATGGAGGTAAAGGACATGGAAGGCTACTGTCCGTCTTTTCATCCTGCTCACATTGGTCTCTTTCTGGTTGGGGCGGCAGAAGCCAACGTGCATCAAATGACGGCGAAGGGACAACGGTCATGGACGGTTCGTCACCGATGACAACAAGATCATCCTCTTCCATGGTCACTGAGGCCAGTAGAGTGGGAATTGGAATGAATAAGAGGAACGCTTTTCAAAATGACAGTGAAGTCGGTGGCAGAGGGTAGCGGAATCACACCTCTTATATGTACGTCGATGGCCCTCGGGCTAGTGGGCGGGGAGAACAAGAGAAGGCTGTAGCCTGCAGCTATACGCAGTGCGGAGACCGTACGTGGCGGTTCTTCAAACGAGGCTTCCACTTATAGAGGTGCGACTAGCATACCGGTTGAATGGCCAACGAGTAGAGTTGTGTCGCCCTTTGTTGTACAGATCCACTCGGCGCGTTCGAGTCCGTGTGTATTGCATGGCGGTGAGGGGTCAATGCTTGCTAACAATGATGTCGACTGCGATACTCCTGTTACCCCCACCCGTTCAGTATACTTCAGCGGTGTTGCCCTTCCCGACGGTTCAATCGGACTTTGTAAGCCATGATGACGAAGAGTGCTACTCATGCACTGAAACTGCCACTACCGCCAAGCCCTCAAAGTGGTCCGGTGTAAAACTTACCAGTAGTAATTCATAGATGGACCACACTCTATTTCGCCTCATTATAAGACTTGCCCTTGGCTTGAAGATCTACAAATTTCAAGCGCTTCAGTACTACACTCCGTACTGACGTGGCGAATTGAATTCGATATCGTTTCAACAAGGGTCGTACAGCTTCATACTAGAAACGATTGTGCGACGCTGTCGGACGCTGTATCTGGATGTAACAGTTAGTGTGGTGATTTACAGCAATAACGTGGTCTCAAGATGGAACGCTTTGACGGATCACACTCACGTAGCTAGGCCTCACCAATTGTACCCACTGGAATACAAGGCGTTCTAGTTCGCAAGTATGTCGCGCATTTGCTCGTCCCGAACTAGTATTCGATCCGATGATATTGCTCCGCGGAGTCAAGTGACCCCAGCCTCTGTTCCAAATCTAGTTCCATGTGGGATCGGAACTCCAGACATGCGCTCATCCCGAGCTCGACGAACAAGGCCGGGACTCGGGACGGTGTATCCCGGCAGTAGATGATATCAATTGGGTCTATGAATGAAGCTATCCTGGAACGGCAAGCAAAGCAGAAACGTGGGGTCTATTTCGGAAGAGGACGAGCCAGCAACCGGTGAACTCCAGTAAGTGTAACGTGTCCGGTATCGGACACGATGAGCAGTACATGTCAGTCCCGGTCCGGATCACTAAACATCAGAGTGTGGAGAGCCGGGCGCTACCCGATGAGGAGCATACCGAGAGGTTCTAATTGACTGTGACGACTACCGCCCGTTTAAAAGTTGAACGTGTCGCGAGGGAATTTCAAGTCCTAGCGAACATATAAGCGATGTCCTTCGAGAAGCTGTCAATCGCTAATTCCGTACACGCTGGGCCCCGTAGCGGCTCTAGCCGGCACCTCAGACGTGTACCTAAACATGTCAAGCTTGAGGCTTGTGATAGTTAACCGGAAACTGATAGTGAGGCGTATGAATCGTGGCGGATTTTAGCAATTTGAGGAAGATGTTCAAACAGCCATGAGACGTAGTGGTGCGGCTGAGATGAGGCTCGACATGGTGGCGTAGAAATGTTCCGCAGTGAGGCTGAGAGCTCACTCACCGGAGACGTCGCTTGGAAAGACAGTAATTAGCAGACGCCAACATGGCCCTTCAATAAATGGGAAAGAGAACCGGATCGCCATTTGCTGTAACGATTTGGTGGCAAAGAGCCACTGTCCAACAGATGGTCCCATAGAGAGACCCCAGCGGAGATGGTCAAAAGATGGGCGAAGAAAAGAGTCAAAGTGATACAAGAAGGACCGAATGATACAACCTGCAAACGCCAATGTAGTGTAAGGCATCAAATAAGGAGCAAAGACGAAAGTGACAGGGAGTTTGGCAGGGAAACGTGAAAAACCAGAGTGGAAGGTAGATACTTAAGTACGCAGAAGCATGCTGATCATGGGAGATGGGGCTGGGATCGTCATATATAGTGCCGTTGAAGGTACTGATCGACATACCTCCCTGGGAATGAAGCAAAAGGGACGATCGCAATGGGTTGAGACGAGGGGCAGCTGGCCACAGGAAAGGTAACAAGAAACGACAGGGCGTCCTGTATGATGAACAGAACTCAACGACAATCAACGTGCTCCATCATCGTGGAAGACGAAGTGATGAAGTCGATTTAAAGGACATGTCCTTCTCATTATGGAACGGTACGCTAGGCCCAGGCTGGCCTGGTTTGCCAAGACCAACCGACAACCTTGGTAAAGCGTCATCAGAGCTCCAGCCAGAGCTCACCTCTCCACACGCATACACATCGCCTCCAGCAGCCCGAGATCACCACATATCGCCCGTTTATACCTCGCTCGTCGATCGCATACATCATGGCTAACGGGTACCGCGCCCTTCCTCCCCGTCTTACGCGTCCGCGCCGCTAACAACATGAAGCTGGGCACCTTTCATCGGCCTGATTGTCCTCGCGGTGTTTTGCGCCGTGGTCTGGTTCGCAGCGCCGAAAGGGGAGAATCAGACGTACGTCTCTTTTGTCCATATCTCGCTGGAGCATGTTGTAGTTCTATATACCGGCTGTTGCGTTCCTGGCGCCTCTCCGCTCGAAGGAGACAGCTGCGCCCGCTCACTGAACGAACGACTACACAAGACCATCTGCTAACAAGACAACCATAGTGTCTGGCGATCCACACTCGTGCTCTCGGCGGTAGCAATGTACATCATGTGGGGTGAGTACTCTCCTCTTCACTATCCTCCCTCCATGCCGCTACAAGGTCACGCCCGGCGGCGGCGGCGGCGCATATGGGTATGCAGTGGACATATCTATCCGTGCTATCAACACCTGCGCCTACGAGAATACCACCGACGAGCGCTCGAGCACCTACGCATCCTACCGTCACATCTTCCGGCCCTCCGATAGTTTCTACAAAGTCAATACCTCGCTAACCCTTTACTGCAACAGCGATAACCTTACTCGCACAACTGCACCCTCTCATCTCGCCGATCCGGGCCCATCTTCGACCCGAACACGAAACGCCCCGTTAGCGGTACAACGAGCCCTCAAACGTCTTTGGAGAGGGGGCGGCGGAGGGTTACGCAGACATCGGATCAGATGGAGAGGCATGCATCCGATTGAGATGCTGCGGCTGAGGTCGGGGATCGAGTCCGTGGCATACAGGCTGCGCGATTGAATTGGATGTGGATGCAGGTTCGAGCGGTCTTTGCAGAGAGGACCGGTTGTATTATGACTGTTTGAGCTCTGGAGTTTGACATGGATATCTTAGCATAGTCAGGGCTGTACAAATATATTCACGAGATATCGCTGTCTTCATCGAGATACTTGGAATGCGACATCGCATGCAGCCTTCAACAACACCGCGACCTCATAAATCGTATTCATATATTGAACCCCATCTCCCTCCAGCAATCACCCCTTCTCCAACAGCCCCCCAACCCAACCCAGCCCTTCCCACCCTGTCCCCAACCCCACGCCCCTCAACACCGCCTCCTCAACCACCCACCTACACCCCGCCCCTACCGCAACCAGCACGCCCGCGCGCCCATACCCGCAATCCATCAGGATCTCCAGCGCCGCCACATTATTCACAATAACGGCCCAGCTGACGGCCGTGGCGCTCGACGGCAAATCATACTCCCAGATGATCAGCAAGATGGGAAACAGCTTCGTGCACGACGACACGAGCAGCGCGGTGGACAGCGGCGTCGGCGACGGGTAGTGCGGGATCAGCGTGTGCAGGTAAGAGGAGCGCGGCGGCATCAGCGAGCAGAGGAGCCGGATGGGGAAGTGGAAGGCGAGGGTGGAGGTTGTGACCAGGAGGAGGAAGAAGAGGTATTGCAGGATGAGGGGCTGGGCTTGTAGGAGGAGCGCGTTAGTGGGGGGTGGGGGTGGTGCGAAGAGGTTGTGGTAGGTGGGGTGGGGAGGGCGAGTTTCTCGATGCGCGCCCAGGTGAGGTAGACGTCGAAGAGGAGGAGTAGGATGCCGAGGCGGAGGATGGAGCGCTGTGGTGGGAGGTGAGGGGTTAGTCTGGTGTGTAAGAGGAGAGATGCGATGGGATAGACATGGAGGGACGTACGTCGAACTTATCATCCTCCCGCCCGAGGCGATTGAACAGCAAGTGCCGATACACCTATTCTCGAAGCATCAGCCCAGCTCTCTTTCTCCTTCCCAATATAACACCTCTACCCTTCTCCTTCCCAACATAACACCTCCACCCTTCCACCCTTCCACCCTCCGCCCCTACATACCTGCGGCTTAATCAACACCAAATCAATAAACAGCACCACGAAATCATGCTCGACGTATTTATCCGCGAAGCGTCGACAGCGCCGACACTGCGTGAGGCGCACGCCCTTGCCCAGCGAGCGGTCGTCGGCTTTGCTGTATTCCGTGTAGAGCGTTTTGACGGGCGCGCGGCATTCGATGCAGATGGGCATTCGGGGGAGGTTCGGCGCGGTGCGGTACGGTGCGGTTCGCAGACGATGGATGGGTTGAGGGAAGCGCGGAGGGCGTAGAGATTAGCGGCGTGGGTGGGCAGAGTCAAGACGCGCGTGCTTGAACGCATTAGTGCGTTCTTGGGGGAGGTTTTTGGTGTTGATGCGGGGACGGAGGTTACGCGTGCCAAGAGCGGTTAAGTCCGAAACCGTCAGTTATGGGTTTGGAGGACAGGGGACGAGTTCATTCATGATCGTCAGATTCCTAGCATAATTCGTATGATACAATATATGGATCCGACACAGTGTGCACCTGCGCCTGCGCCACAATTGCCAGACCGGGTCATGTGCTCCCGGAGTCACCATCCATCGAAGAGATGATGAATGGAAATGTCCCACCAAGCCAAACAATATAAAAGAGATACGTCCTCTTAACTCCCAAAACAGCACTCCCGTGTCGTGCAGATGAGAAGATCCAGCCGAATATATTCAGTGGAAGATTCCAAGGTATCCAACCGCTCAAGAAAGCGTTGCCAGCATCGCCGCGACAAGCTTCGGGTTGGGCTCCTTTCGTCCTATCCAAATCATCAACGCCAATCCTAATGGGTCGAGCGGACAAGGGCCAACCTACCCTTTCGGTCCTTATCGACCCGGAGGACCTCTTTGCGAGGTTCACGGCGTTCCACGAACTCGTAGTCGGTTTCCCGCTCATACTTGAGCATGCGTCGCTCCTCCTCCAGCTGGCGGATCTCGTCCTTGATGTCGCGCGCAGCGCGGGAACCTCGTCGGTCGTCGGGGACGAGCACAGTCAACGGCCCGCCAATGTGGTTGGACTCCTCAATGCGCTCTTCGTAGACCTCGTGGCGCGAAGGGGAGACGCTGCGGACTGATTGAGCGTAGTGAACGCTGGGCGCAGGCTGATGATGTGTGTGGTGCGAGCGGACAGAGTGAGCGACACTTGCAGGAGGAGGTGGGGCATAGAAAGTGGCGGGAGGCGGAGGCGGCCTCGAATATGCATCTGGCGGAGGAGGAGGCGGCATGGAGAACTCGGGTGGAGGAGGGGGCATTGAGAACTCTGGCGGAGGAGGGGCCATGGAGAACTCTGGGGGAGGCGGAGGTGGAGGAGCGTGCGAGAAATCGTTGTTATCTCCATAGACGTATAACGTCTTTTCTGGTGTGGCTTTTAGCTGCTAGTACCCCGTTCCCTGGAATGAACAACCATACCTTCTTTGTAGCTCTCGCTGATTTTGATCAGCTCATCGATATGGTCTTTCTCGAGAGCTCTACGAATAACGATGAAGTCGTCCTACACGTAATTAGACATATTCATCAAGGTAGACAGCACAACTGACCTCTTCTTCGAACGGATAACCAAGGTCAACAACAGCCTGTTTCTTGACCAAGCGCTTTGGCATCCTGGTCCGGCCCTTCTTACCAAAGCTTGATCGAGCAGGTTCAACTTCCTCAAAACTGGAGGACGAGGAGCTGCGGCCGGATTGAGCTACGGAATGAGCAACAGAATGAGCAACGGATGGAGCAATAGAGTGGGCGACGCTGCGAGAAGGTGCCCGGCTTCGACTTTTGCGCGTGGTGCTCTTTTCTCTCCTGACTTCGACTTCGCGGTACTCTTCGCGTTTCGGCTCAGGTGGACCAGACTCTCTATAGGTGACTTCTTCGAAATCTTCCTCCTGGAAGCGGCGGGGAGGAGACCTGCGTCTTTCGCGGATAGGAAGAGGGATTGGGACGTTTGCTGGGGGCCTCCATTCGTCGCGTTCCAGCTCACCGTAACGAGGGAGGGGCCGGCGGTCGAAAGTGTCAAGTGACGATTGCCGTCGCAGATACCCAGGACGCGCGGGTCGTCTCGGCGCGATCTCGACCTCTTTTTCCACGATGGACTTGCGACGGTAAGGGGCAAGCGCGCGGTTGGCTACTTCAGACGGAGTGTAATCTTCGAAAAGATCATCCCGCCGACGTGATGGTCCGCGGTCAAAGTGATCGTGTTCATGAAATCGCTCTTTCTCAAGGACACGAGCACCGCGGCGGTCACGGTCTTCGTGGATATCGATTTCGCGGTGGCCGCCAGGAAATCGATCGCGCTCTTGGAATCGGAAATGCTCGTGGTCGTCGCCTCCTCTGCGGCTCATGCGCTCAGAACGGTCATCGTCATCGCCCCCGCCTCTGCGGCTCATGCGATCCGAACGGCTGTCGTCATCACCACCTCCTCTGCGGCTCATGCGCTCGAACTTGGCGCGATCCCAGCGTTCACCACCACCACCACCGCCGCCTCGTGGCGGTGGGTCGTCGAAATGGCCTAGGGTTCCGGTAGATGAGCGATACATGGTTGAGGCGGTTGAGTGGGCTGTTACTCCACGGTTGGGGTACTGATGTCAAAAGCGGGGCAGGGACTCCGAGGACGATGGAGCTGAAGACAAGCGATGAATGACGAAGGGAGGCTTTATCTACGTAGGAGGAGAAGACGCTAGCTAAGCGTTGGGAGCAAAGGCTTTTTAACTGCTGAATGATCGGTTACGTCTTCAGAGTGCAATGTGGGGGGTGGTGTGGCTGCGGCAGGGAGATGCATGGAGATCGCATGCACGGTGACGTCGCCGACGAAACAGGATTGGTCTTGGTGGCCTCGCGCCATGTAACACCCACCAATCCACCTTCAATTATCGTGAGCTTTATTATCGGTTCTAGCCAGGTCGTGCAGGTATGCTACAGTGTATACAAGACGAAGTTCCAAGGTTTGTTTGACTACTATACATGGCATCCGCAAAGAGTCCAGAAGGTAGAACTGTCTGCTCACTGCACTTGGGAAGACTCAGTCAGCATCCCCGGTAAGCGAAGGGTCTCCAACAGTGAAATTCGTCGTTGTTAGCCAGGAAGGCCATCCCGAGTGTCATAAAGAGCAACCCATAGCTATCTGTCCTGATTTGTCTGCGGGAAGCATAAGCATATGAGCTGTTTGCCTGACATTTTAGGCGGTTCGTTGGTTGAAGTAATTGCAGATCGGGTCTTGGTTTATTATGTTCTCCTCTGGAAGTGCTTCCAGTGTCATAGCGGAGCTGAGTTATGTATTTTACATCCCATTCCATAAAGTACACCTTATCCGTACAAGACTTACAGCAGTATGCAGTGCCCTCCCCGATGAAGCTTCATTTCTACTCCTTTTTCAATCGAACCACTTCCTCGATTTTACCTCTAAGCAAATCCAGATCACACGGCCTTGGTGACATGGCACCCATTACTTTTCCCATGATTGGACCAAATTTCACTTCCGACTTGTCCAACCTTTGCACCACATCGGCCACTATACGATCCATCTCCTCCGCACTAACAGTGGGGATTTCCTGCGTATAGTCTTTCAGGATCTTGAGCTGGCCTTGCTCCTTCTCGACCAGATCGTCTCTCTTCGCATTTGAAAACTCATCGATTGCCGACCGCGCCGCATTGATTTGCTTCTGGAGTAGTGAGTAAAGACGTGCGTCTGAGGATATAGGCTTGGCTGTTTTGGAGGCATTTGTGATTTCGGCGAGGATAGCGCGGATGACGTCGAGCCGGGGCTTGTCTTTGGCGCGCATGGCATCTTTCAGGTCGGCTTTGAGGCGTGGGATGACGATGTCGGAAGAGGTATCTTCGTGGTAGCGGAGTGGATGGGTCGTCGCGAGGGTTCGGAGGAGGGTTGGAGAGGACGTGAGGTAGCGGGATCGGGCGAGTCGGAGGAGTGGCATGGTTGGCCGTTTGTTGCACTGTTTGGCACGTCTCGTAGGTGTTGTCCTGTAGCTCAATTGCAGTTTGGTCGTTGTGCGCAAACCCGTCGCAGCTGTGAGCGCAGAAGCTTGTAGGAGAGGAGCAGGTGTGGCGAAGCAGAAGGGGAATGGACTGAGCAAGTTCGAGGTAGACTATGCATACAGTCTTATTGGTCTAAGCTCTCGAACCCCCCTCGAGCACGAACTTCGACGCAATGTTTCGCCGATCTCCAGAGTCCACAAAAAGCGGCCTCGGCTGACTCAGCGACGCGACCATCCCTGCACGCTTGGCTTGGCACATAGGTTTTGTTGTCGGCGCCAGCAGCAGCAGCAGCAGCTTGAGCTTGCGCATCCGACAACCTGCATTCACCGGCGCAATTGGCCGTGTTCCTATTCTTGTTTCCTCTTGTGAGCGCGCTTTCGGTCTCTGCAGCTGCCCTGCCCCGCGCCGTCCAATGCCCATGTCTCCTCGTCGGCGCGTCACCCCAACCTCTTCCTAAGCTTTTCCTTCGCCAGGCCGCCGCAACACTTCGTCCACACCCCGACCGCTGCCCGCCATGGCGCTCAACATGCCTCCCCAGACGCCCCAGCGGCCGACTCCGGGCGCCTTCATCAAGACACCTGCGCCGGGCCGCCAAGGGCTCTTCCGGCCAGCCTCCACGCAGCAACCACAGCCCGCGCAGCTGCAGGCTCCACCCTCGGAAACGCCCCTCGAACGCGCCGCGCATACGATCAATGGCATGCTGAAGAAAGATGCGAGCTATCCGTCTCTGGAGACATACATCGGACGTGAGTGGCTCAGCTGGCAGCGCAATCGCAGTCAGCAGGACTAACGTGCATCTACAGAGGGCTATTCTGGAGACTACGACATAACGTCGAGCCCGGCATGGACGCCCTTCCAGAAACTGCGGACGTATCCCCTCCCCGATATTATTCTGCAGCAGATCGACTCGATGAACATGTCCTTGAACATGGGTCTCTTCGCCGAGATCAACCACGCCTGGATCACCATCGACAATCAGCTGTATCTCTGGGACTACACTCACCCCAACCCCGAGATCGTTGGCTACGAGGAACAGCCGAACCCCATCAGTTGCGTGAAGCTGGTCAAGCCGCGCGCCAAGGTGTTCGTCGACAACATCTCGTACGTTTTGGTCGTCGCAACCACCACCGACGTTTTCCTCATCGCCGTGGAATGCCAAAGGGGGCCCGAAGGTGTTCACAGCGTCACTCTGTACCGTACTGGCCTATCAGTCTCGGTCCGCGGTATACAGGTCGGCTCTATCGAGGGCTCTGCTAAGACGGGTCGGATATTCTTCGCCGATGGTCGGGATTCGGAAGATGTCTATGAGCTCAATTACCAACAGGAAGACAAGTGGTTTTCTAGCCGGTGTAGCAAGACGAACCATATCCGGAAACCCATCGGCCTGCCCACGTTGCCCTTCTATGCCACCCCAGCGCATCACCACGTACTTCAGGTGGCCGTCGATGACACTCGGAATCTGCTGTATACGTTATCTTCAAATGGTACGATACGAGTGTTCTACATGCGAACCCCGGGGACTCTAGACTGCGTCATCACGACCACCCTAGGGATGCTTCACACAATGGCTGGCCACCACATCCAGCGGGCGCCCATCATTGAAAAGATGAAGCTTGTTCGAATTGACCCTATAACTGCTACGGAAGCGGAGCAGATGTCCTTGATGGTCACGACTTCGACTGGATGTAGGCTGTTCCTGAGCACCACCTCGGGAGGCTGGATGAGCGACAGCACGAGTGCTCCGAGCAGCATGCAGTTACGACACATCCGGTTTCCACCGTCCGATGGGAGGGCTCCGCCTCAAGCACCAGGCTCACAACTACAACAGTATCAGAATGGTTCGACCGTGGACACCAACTCGAAGGCTTTAGTACATACCGAAAGCGGATATCGATTTGCCCCAGGATCCTTCTTCTGTTTTGTGCGGGAAGACAGTACACAGGCTAGAAATGTCCTGTTCGCATCAGTTCCGCATTCCGGTGCGCTCGGCCAGCGACAAGACAGGCTGAAGTATGATGAGACAGGGCAGGTCTTGCAGCTGATTGGCAACATGCAGGACGTTGGTCAGGTCACCGACCCGTTCTCTGCTACCAAAAGGCCACTCGGATTCGGGAACGAGCTCGCAGTCCAGTTTGACAAGCCCCTTTGCGAGATTGCGATCATGACACACCAGGGCATCGAAACCGTTCGTCGAAGGAGACTCGTGGACCTCTTTGCCGCCGTCATTAAGTATGGTGGTGGTGCTGAAGGCCTTGAAGGAGACGTGCGCAAGATTGTGAAGCAGTATGGTCTCGCCGAGACAGCTTCCACAGCCTTGGCCGTTGCCTGCGGTCAAGGTTCCGATGTTGGTCCAGATTCTCGAGTATCCAAAGTCACCGACCCGGAAGTTCTCGAATTTGCGCGGAAGGTCTTCCTCGAGCTCGGTGGAAAAGCCCATTTGAACGAGACTGCAACCTTGGAGGACTTGTCCGTGGAGAATGTGCGCCCTTCGCAGCGCCATGACGGCATTGCAATGTATATTGCTCGTCTTGTCCGCTCAGTCTGGGATACGCCCGTCATCAAGGAGACAAAAATAGTTACGGGGCTGGTGCTCACCTCTACCCACGATATTGCGAAGCTGCAGGAAATTCAGCGCGCTCTGGTTCAACTACAGGACTTTATGGACACGAACAAGTCCTTCATCGATGGGCTAGCGGGCCCGGAGGCCCTGGGCCGCGTGACTTCGCGGCAAGACGAGGTAGAGCTTCAGGGAGAAAATCGAGCTCTAAGTAGCCTCGTACAAATGATCAACAACATCATCGAAGGCATCGCGTTTGTGCTGGTACTCTTCGATGAGAGACTAGAAGACATCCTGCTGCTCCTTCCCGAAGAGTCGCGGCAAAAGGTTAGGAGACTGACTTTCCAGGGGCTGTTTTCTGTGAAGGAAGGCAAAGATCTTGCCAAGGATCTAGTCAAAGCGATCGTCAATCGTAACATTGCCAAAGGCTCGAACGTTGAGACAGTTGCTGAAGCCTTGCGACGCAAGTGTGGCAGTTTCTGTAGCTCGGATGACGTAGTTGTCTTCAAGGCACAAGAAAACCTGAAGAAAGCTACTGATGTTGGTGCGAATGCAGAGAGAGGTCGCGTTCTGTTGAACGACAGTCTGAGACTTTTCGAGCAAGTGGCACAGAGCCTGAGTTTCGAGAATCTTTCTACCGCGGTGGAGAGGTACATTGAGCTGGAGTTCTACGCTGGTCCGTACTGCAGCCACTGCAACTATTTTGGCTAACACATCTATAGGGGCTATCCGACTCGCACTTAAAGCTGCACAAGAGCTAGATCGCGGAAACAAAGCTTTGTCATGGATCAAAGATGGCCGACCCATCCCGGACGCCCGGCAAGAGGCTTACACCCAGCGGACGCAGTGCTATGGATTGATCTTCAGGGTTATAGAAGCAGTGGACCGCGCGTTCAACAACCAAGGCGTTGCGCAAGAGGGTGTTCTCTCGCAAATCTCGAAACGAAAGTACGAAGCGTACGAACAGATCAATAACTCGGACGATGAAGTTTTTCAAAACTACCTCTACGACTGGTACCTCACCAAGGGCTGGGCTGATCGGTTGCTTGAGATCAACTCGGCTTTTGTTGTCGATTTCCTTCGACGGAGCTTGGAGACCGACATCGCTCACGCAGATCTACTGTGGCGTTATTATGCCCATTACAATGACTACTTGAGCGCTGCCGAGGTCCAGCACCAGCTTGCTCAGAGCGCCTTTGAGCTGCGACTAGAGAAGCGGATTGAGTATCTGTCCCGGGCCAAGGCCAACGCATCCACTCGCATGACGGGTTTTTCTGAATCCGGTGTACGAAATCGACAATCGAGACAAGAACTACTTCGGAACATTGGCGACCTTCTCGACATCGCCAACATCCAAGACGACATCTTACAGAAGATGAAGAGTGATGTACGACTACAAGGTGACCGTAGGGAGCAAGTCATCCACAAACTGGACGGAGCCATTCTCCCGCTCGATGATGTAGGTCTCTTCTCGCCGTAACCCTTTTACCCCCAATAGCATTATATTAACCCACATCCTTAGCTCTTCCACAGTTTCGCCGACCAAGCCGGCTACTACGACATCTGCCTGCTGATCTATCACTCGGCGGATTACCGCAACCTCTCCGAAATCCACGCGACATGGACCAACGTCGTCGAGCAGACGCACCAACAAGCCCTGCAGAACTCGCACACTGCGCCCTGGGAAATGGTCGCCTTCACAGTCGAACACATCGGCCGCCGCGTCAACCTCAACGAGAACGTCTTCCCCGTCAACATCATCCTGCAGATCCTCCTACAATACGACATCCGCGAATACGTGCACGACGCCGCCCTCGCCCGCTCCTCGACCCGCCTGCTCTGCCCCAACGTCCACTGGCCCATCAACGTCTTCGTGAACCTCAACGCGCCGTTCGAGCTCATCGTCGCCACGCTCGAGGCCGTGTGGTACGCGCAAGAGGCCCCGTTCGTCGGCCGCGAGCGCAGGCTCGTCGTCAAGTGGATCATCTACACGGTCGAGAGGTGGCATGACGTGAGCCGCAGGACGGGCGCGCCGTTCGGAAGCATCGATAACGCGATTGGGCTGGCGGATTGCTTGCGCGTTGTGCTGGGCAGTGGCGAGTTGGCTCGCGATAGCGAGGATGGCGTGCAGTGGCTGGAGAGGGGTAGGGTCGTCAGTGAGGCAGTTGAGAGCGCGGCGAGGTGAGGTGGCTTGTGGAAGGTCGGAACGATTATGTGAGCATCAGATGTAATAGGTAGGCGTGGCGTCCGTCCGTCCGCTTACCAGAGATATAGGTACGTCCAGTGTCGCAATTCCTCATCTTGCAGATTGGGGCCTGGAGTGGATTGATTGAATTGGGGGGCCGGTCATGTTCGTCATCTTCATCTTCATTTTCTTGTCTCTTTTTCAAACAGGGAAAGGTACTTGTAACTGAGCGCTTTGGCGTTTTGCTTGGAGTATGCTTGCATTTTGATCGACCGGGTCAATGTTTCTTTGACGGCGGGGGACACGAAGGAGAGAGACAGAGGCTGAGAGCCGAGAGAGAGCCGAGAGAGCGCGATAAATGTGCTGTGTGCTTGTACTACAATTGAGGGTCAGAGCCAGAGTCGGGATGGGACGGGGTATCGGCAGAGAAAGAAAGAACGAGTATTTATCACCGTCGTGCACTTGTGGAAGCGTTGTGATGTCGGGTTGGGTTCCGAGTGGGATTGTTATATCTACACTGAAGAATGAGTCGGTGCCGGACTGATGTGGGCCAACCAAGCCAAGATGTCCAATTGAACCTTGAGTGTCGTTCTTTTCTAAACACGCCTTCTCTACAGCCATAACACCCACCTCCTACCGTCTACCCATCTACCCTATTTATCCCCGCCGCTCCCTCCCAACACCTCCAACAAACTCTCCCTCAACGCCTCCTGCGCAACGCCCTTGCCGATCAATACCAACCTCGCCTCTTCTTCACCTCCCGCCACGGCAGTTTTTCCCTCGGTGACGTCGTACGTGCTGCGCACGCCCTGCACGAGCAGCACGCGGCCGTCCGTGACGGGTACCCGCCCTTTGAGGCGGTGGATCTCGAAGGCGGAGTGCGGGTGCGCGGTCGGGAGGGCTTCGTCCCAGAGGATTGAGCGCAGGAAGGTGTCGAGGAGGGGGATTTGTGGGGGGGAAAGGGCGGGGAAGGGGAGGGTTGTGGTGGTTATGGACTGTGGGTTGTTAGAGGTGTTGGTTGAGAATGAAACGTATAGGTTTGGAAGGGAGGAGGAGAAGGGACCGTGTGACGTGTGCTTACCGGGTCGAGGTGGCTGTGGCCTTTGCTCGCGAACGAGAGGTCGGCAGCCGACACGTCGTCGTAGGCGTGCAGGTCGAGGACCAGGCCTTCGAGCTGCGGCACTTGGGTGCGGGTTGTGGTCTGGATGTGCGCGAGGCCGTTGATCGAGCGGATGCGCGTGGTTACGGCGGCGAGCTCTTGCTCAGAGACTAGGTCGGTTTTGTTGACGATGATGACGTCCGCATGGCTGATTTGCAGATGCGCCGTCGTCAGCAGCGGGCCGCCGTGTCCCTCATGCCCATCTTCATGCTCATGCTCCTGCTGCCCCGCCGGCCCATCGCCGTACCCCTCGTCCAGGCTCCGCAGCACATTCTTCGCGTCGACGAGCGTCACGATGCCGTCGAGGAAGATGCTGCTGCCCAGGCCGTCGTCCAGCCAGAACAGCGGCGCGATGTTGCCCGGGTCGGCCAGCCCCGTCGTCTCCAGCAGGATGTAGTCGAAGGCGCCGCGCTGCTCCATCAGGTTCTCGATGGCCGCGACGCCGACGTCCTTGACCGAGCAGCAGATGCAGCCATTGGCGAGGGGCACAAAGGGCACGGGGCGCGCGTCCGTCGTGTGCGCCTCGGACACGGTGAGCTGCTTTTCGATGTCGATGGCTGCGGCAGTGGGGGGTCAGCGCGTGTGTCCTCGCGTCGGGTGTGGGTGCGTGGGTAGGGCAGGTAGTTACAGTCGCCGAATTCGTTGAGGATCACGGCGATCTTCTTGCCGTGCTCTTCGGTGAGGATGTAGTTGAGCAGCGTGGTCTTGCCGGCGCCGAGGTAGCCCGTCACGATGGTGATGGGCACTTTGGCTGCGGGGGCGGCATCGTCGCTGCTGGGGACGGCGTCTGGCACGTTGTTGTGTGGCACCAGGGTCGGGATCTCGTCGTCGGCGTCCATGGCGATCCTCTTGACGGCCTAGGAGTTTTTAGAATCAAGTAGACAGTCTGCCTTTACCTTTGCAAAGCCCTACTGTATCCAGTATACTGGGTAATGTCTAATTAGGGTAGACTTGCTAGGTAGGCACTGGAACCTGGAAAGCGCAAGGCGGGGGTTGTTGTCGTGGGACCTCTGGACGCCCCTGCCCCTGCCCCTCCTGCTAGCGTCCTGGCATGATTCGAGCCCGACGCGCACCTTCGCGCCCTCTTACCTCTGCAATCTCTACCAAGACAATACCTAGTATACTAGATACAGCAGGGCTTTGTAGAGATCGAGGTAGGTTATCCACCTATTGCTGAAATCTCCTAGCCTGTCAAGAGGATCGCCTACTGCCTACTAAAGTCTACCTTATCGGCAATGAATTATGTCAGCGGGGTGGTGCTCACTAGCGTCCAGCGCGCTTTCCACGACCTCGCGACGCCAGGTTCATCAACGGCGCGCCCGCTCCCAGCCACCCAACAACCACTCCCCTACGCCCCCGCCATCCCTATCCTCCATTCTACCACCGACAACCTGGCCCGCAAATCGACCCGACAGATTGCACGCGAGTGCAATTACAGGATCCCAGAAGGACCTTGGGACAACTACACGCCCGTGCCGTGGAGAGAGCAGGCCGCAGCCTACAACGAGCAGCGTGCCCGCGTCAAGGCTGCTAAGGCGAGGGCAGAGCGCCGACGGCAACGACAATGCGGAGAGGTTCAAGCTCCCCGCGACTCCCTAGCCCCCCGCCGATGGCTGAAGACCAGCTGGCGCAGGGGCCCAAGTCCCCTGGCCCAGTCTTCAGTAACCTCGACAATGGGGTCTCGAGGAGAATCCGGCCAGGCACGAAGGCAGAAAACATGGCCGATGGTCCTCCACTGGTGGAGCTCTCGGAAGTAGGTGATTTTCTGGCACGCAAGCTGGAGCTTACTGGGATGGGGCCAAGCCAGTGCTGACGGTATACAACCAATATAGATCGACTCCGCTTTCCAACTCACGGAGCACCTCAAGGCCCTCCACGCTTTCCTCACACACCCGGTCGGCTCGAACAGCACCGTAGCTCTGGATCGCGAGTCGGCACAAAAGCTCGCCCAACCGCCGGACAATGTTGACAAAACCATATGGCTCTACGAGCTCTGCCGCTTCCTCACGCAAAAGGTCAATGCCGTCGTCATAGCCCTCTTCGCCGATAGTCCTCCCTGCTCGTCGCTTACGTGCCCCGAGATGCGCGCTTCGGAATGGCAGTACCTCTGCGCTGTCCACGAGCCCCCCAAGTCCTGCTGCGCGATCGACTACTGCTGCCATACCTTGGACTGGGCCGCCAACTCGCTTGCACTGCCCAAGATATTCCCCTCGAGACTGTCATTGGGGTCCGACGTGGATGTCCAGCACCAACAAATCAAGCACATGACCAACATCTTCCGACGGGTATACAGAATCTTCGCGCATGCGTGGTTCCAGCACCGTGAGATGTTCTGGAAAGTGGAAATGCGGTCTGGGCTGTATGTTCTGTTCAAGACAGTGTGCGATGCCTATGGCTTGATTCCCGAGGACAACTATACGATTCCGCCAGAGGCAGAGGGCATCGAACCGACTGCGGAGACCCCGATGGCTCCCCCACTGATCCTCCAGCGCGAGCCTTCAGATCCTGGACCACAAGACTCGGAGAATTCATCCATCATTGAAGGCGTGACGGAGCACACCTTGTCCACGGCAGGGACTACGAAGCGGCATCGCCACTCGCCATCCGTCGGCGCCACTTCAGTTACTACCGTCATGGAGGAGAGCGAAGAGGAGGAGGGTCTGTCGACGAAGGAAGGAAGCCCAACGCAGATTTCAGAAGACTCTGAAGACTACGAGTTTGAAGAGGAGGATGTCGCCGAGGCCCTTGGGGTTGCTGAGCCGAAGACAAACGAAGATGCCGCTGAGGTGGTCACAGAAGCAGAAGCAGAAGCAGATGCAGACGCAGATGCAGAAGTAGATGCAGATGCAGATGCTGTTGAGGTTGCAGACAATCCCCTCGGGGCCGACGAGGCGGAATCGCAAAGCGCAAGTGATGATGCGCAGGAGGTCGAGACTACACCTGCGTAAGGGGATGGGAGGATAGCTACCTAGCTTAGATGCGAATGTCATTCCTATGAGCCTTGCCTCACAACCAGTAATCATTCTTCGACTTGTTACGTGATGAAGCCGTATAAGATAAAAGCATTGCACACCCCTGTATGCTCGCTATTGGCCAGCATGCGCACGTGTGACGGGCCAGCAACGAGTCGGTCACGGTTCGGTTAGCTGCGGGCGGCCATGGCCATGCACGGCACGTCACGTCACGTACAGGACGCCCCCACAATTATAAAGTCGGGCTTGGCTTGGCCTTTGCTTTGCTGCAGTTCAGATCGTGATGGGGTGCAGCTGAGCGGAAAGCAGTGGATCTGGGAAAGGAAAAGGAAAGAGAGGGGGTGCAGGTTTAGGAGGGGTGGAGCTGGAAAGTAGGCAGGCACGTGTGATGAGTAGTACCTACCTAGGTAGGCGGTAATGCACAGGGCTGCAGCACAACCGCTTGTTCACTGTCAAACCATCTGCACGCAAACAGCGAAGAAGCGATGAACGAACGCAAGTTCTCTCGAGAAACAGGGACATTTCTACGCTTTCTGGCCGTGGTCGAACATGTTGTGGATGCAGCTAAACCTGGAGCAGTGCTAGCCCCGTGACGACGCTCGCGGCTCGCAGCTCGCAGCATTCTACGCGGGACTCCCGCATTAAGTTTCGAGTTTGGAGGGTGCACTGCACTGTAATGCATGCACTGTGTAGCAGCTTCCTGTTTCTGCTTTCTTCAGGAATCTGGACATCAAGTAGCTACGTAGACGGCGTAAAGCATTACAGCAGAATATACCATCTCCAGGCTGTCTTCTTGGCCTTTGGTTGTGACAAGCATTGAATTGCTGACTGACTTGCGCATCCCCGCGGCTGCGAGTGTCGAGTCGCCCACGGCCGCCGCCCCCCACGCTGCAACTCAACTCGCTTCTCCACGCTTTACTTTGCGGGCTGCAGGTCGCGCGCAGAACGGTGCTGCAACTCGGCCCTGGCGGTAGTGGTCTAGCCAGCAAGGCATTAGCCATCGCATCGCATCGCATCGCAGCACATCTCGGGGTGCATTGCTGTTCCGCCCTTATACCACATTATGGACGGCGCAGGACTGGAATTCATTACTGAGTTGATGACGGGGTCAGGCAGAGGCAGGCGCCGAAAGCTACCCCTCTTTTAGCCCTGCCCGTGCCTGCCCGTCATCAGCGGCCAGCGGCTTCCCAAGTCCACGGCGTGCACACCGCGTCAGAGTGAGGGCGTGTCGAGTCGCAGTCGCAGTCGCAGGGCGGCACCAAGGCTTCGGCTTCGTCGAGGTCGTTCGCAACAACAACTGGGTGGGCACCCAATTTATCACCGGCACCGGCACCGGCACCGGCAGCCCGTCGCGGCGGGTGATGGCGCGCCCCTCTTATCGCGGCTACAGCGGAGATCTCGTCTTCCCGGCTCTTGCCTCGGGCTGTGCTTGGCCGTCGCCGTCCCAGTGGCAGCCAGTGCCCGCCTGCCAGTGCCAACCTGCGCGCATCGAGGTCTTGCAGTGCACGGGTCACGGGCCCCCAGCCCCGGCTCTCCCACTCCCACTCCCACCCCCCATATCCACTCTATCCACCCCCATCTTCCTCCCTCCGCCGCACGCCTCTCCGAGCTTGTGCTCCAGCTTGTCTCTCTTCCCCACGTCTTCCTGCTGTCCGCATCCGGCCCAGCAGTCAACCATCCGCCAGCCTGCTCCCGACGCCGCCCAGCCGCCGCACGTTCGTCGTCACGTCCCCGGTCCCGCCGCCGCAGCCAGTGAGCGCTCGCGTCCTGCAGGTCATCTTCTGGCGGCGGAGCAGTCCGACGAGCGATTACCTGAGTAAATCGCTCCCCAGCACATCACGCACCCCTCCACCTCCACGCGCGCCCCCAACGACCCCGTAGCCAACCCAGCCTCCCATCTGCGCTCCGCCAGCGACTCGACGTCGCCATCGTCGTCCCACAAGCACCACGGCACCGGTACCTCCCTGTCCGGCTCGCCAGTCCCAGTCCCGTGACCTCGCCCACCTGCCCGCTGGCCTGTTTGAGCTTTGCCCGCCACACGTTTCTTTTTCCGCCGCCGTCCTGTGCAACCCGCCTTTGCTGTGATCGAGAACCTCTTAGCATGCGCGCCGACCTCCGAAAGCCTCACGTCGTTGACTAACACCAACCTCACTTGTGGCAGTCGAACACGCGAGCTGCCCGCCACCCAGGCTACACAGAAGCTCGCTTTCGCCGCCGACGCGCACCGCCGCCCTTTGCACTCTACATCGTCCCTGCTCGGCCGGCGATGACGGCGCAAATCCTACCAATGCACGCAGGGCACGCGCCAGACTTTGGCAAGATTCAGACGCAGTTTCCTCAGAAGATGGACACCTCGAGCGGTGCCACTGAGCCGCCGACACCCGCGTCTCCAGACCAGGACCACGACCACGATCATGATCACGATCACGACGAGAGCAGAGGCCGTCGGCGCGACAGAGAAGACGACGATGAAACTGGGGATGGTGCAGACGGCGGCGATGCAACGGGGGGGTCGAGGAAGAGGAGGAGAAGCCGGAAAGGCATGGACAAGAAGTTTGAGTGTCCACACGAGGGATGCGGGAAGAGCTACTCGAGGGCGGAGCATCTCTACCGACACCAGCTGAATCGTAAGTCACGCACAACTTTCTGTTTGCCCAGGGACTTGTACTTCCCAACTGTCGTTCCCATGTGCGCAAAACTCAAACTAATCATCACCTCGCATTACAGACAATCCGAAACAAATCTACCACTGCGACTTTCCCGAATGCCACCGCTCCTTCGTCCGACAAGACCTCTGCGCGCGACACAAGGAAAGACATACGGCGCGGGGCTCTCAATTGCTGCGCAAAGACACCTTCATGCACAACCTTAATCCCATCGTCACAGCAGCAATGGCCCCGAAGGACGGACCGCTAAAGCTTGCTAGCATTAAGAACACCCGCCCGGTACAATCAAGCCCCAGCGCTTTTCCTAGAAGCCCAACTAAAGCGCACCAGGTACGGCAAGGGCCACCGGAGCGGTCCTTTGCCCTGCAGTCCCCTGCATCTGCCGTCACGGCTTCTTCTGCCACCGCTACTCAGATGTCGCCGCCACATCTCCATTCCCCCGCTTCCAACATCGGTAGACAAGACTCACTTCATAGGGCAGGCAGCGACGAATCATACCGCAGTGTTCCAGACAGTAACCCCTATGACATGGTCGCCCAGGGCTCTGGGAACTTTGCACCCCCACCACGCCCCTCCACATTCAGTAGCTTCAATGGACCCCAGCAGCCGCACCACCACAGCCCGCATATGAACAATGCCAATTTCCAACGCCCAGAATTGCGCACACAGACTTCGAACTTGTCATCGTATGGTACGAGCTCGCCTTATACTTCCGCAACCACACCCTCTCAATCATACCCCCCTTCGGCGGTGCCTACTACCTATCAGAACAACGCCCCAAGCAGTTACCAGACACAGGGGAGTTTTCCACCATTATCGACCTTGCCGCCGCCAGAGTATCCCCCGCAAGCTGATGCTCCTGTCCCGAGAGAGCAGGATAGCCAGTACTACAACGGCGCCTCTGGACATACTCCCATGAACGGCGTGGAGACTACCTCTCAAATGAATTCGAGGATGAACAGTGTCTCTGATGCCATTCTAGAGACTACCCCGTCATATGCCATGCCCATGTTTGGTGGAGAAGGCTATAGTAGGTCTCCGTTTGCTATGGCGGATGACTTCGCCGCATGGCTGTTCAATGATTCCAACTTCGGTCCGGGCGCCTCGCCAATGGGATACCCCGCCGGATCCGGTAGTGTTGGTGGTACGGCGGGTAGCGCATCCTCGCAAATCGGTCTGCAGGCACCATACTTCAACTACGATCCAGCTGTAGCTGGCTACTACAACAATCCGGCACCCCCATCACATCCCATGGCTGTCCATAGCATTCTAGACACTTCGCTGCCTGAGACCGTCCTCTCCGAGGATAAGCGCAAAGACTTGCTGGACCTCATTGGCGGCCGCTTCAACGAGACGGATCATGCGCCGGTCAAGAAGCAAAAAGACGACATTTTCGAAGGTAACAAAGATGACGACAGCCATGTCTTGAGTCTCCATATGATGCAGACGTATATCAGTTCGTACTGGGTGCACTTTCATCCGCAGCTCCCAATCCTGCACAAGCCGACCTTCAACGCGGCGGCCTGTCCGGATCTACTGCTGCTGTCTATTATGTGTCTCGGAGCCTCATGTCTGGAGAAAAGTTACGGCCACGAGGTGACCCAGGCGTCGGCTGCGGTGTCCAGTTTTCTAGCCTGGCACCTCCGGTGGGAAATCTTCATGGACGCGGACTTCCGCCCGCCCGCCAAGTTGTGGATCTTCCAAGCGCTTCTGTTGCTTGAAGTCTTCGAGAAGATGTACTCGACACGGCCGCTGCACGAACGCGCGCATATCCACCACGCGACGACGTTGACGCTGATGCGGCGCGGCAGTTCTCTGATCGGTAGGTCCGCCATGGACTCCCCACCAAGCGTAAAGGACAGCAAGGGTAGCGGTGCAGCTGGTGGCGCGAACAGTCCGGACGAATGGTGGAACCATTGGATTACAAACGAGGCCACGAGGCGAGCCGCGTTCGGGGCGTTTGTCATCGACAGCATCCACGCAACCATGTTCGGGCATTCTGCGGTGATGGTTGCACACGAGATGCGCCTGCCGCTTCCATGCGACGAGGCGCTATGGTCAGCTACCAGCAGTTCAGAGGTTGGCAGAGTGGAGGCGAGCTTGCATTCCAACGGCATCAAGCAGACTACCTTCTTAGACGGCTTAAAGAAGACATTGAACGGACAAACCGTGAGAACAAATTCTTTTGGCAGGACCATTCTAATGGCAGGCCTGTTGAGTGTATCTTGGCACATGAACCAGCGAGATCTGCAAGTCAGTTCCTTGGGGGTTTCACAGGCTCTCGGAGGACGCGATAAGTGGAGAGGATCGTTGACACGCGCGTTCGACCACTGGAAACAAGACTTCGACACATCACTGTCCCGTCCGAACGATTTGACGGCGCCCAACGCATATACCTATTCGAACGGCTCGGCCGATGACAACATCTACGAATCGCGCACGGTCCTTCACCATTTGGCTCATATGGCCATGCATGTGGACATAGTCGATTGCCAGATCTATGCTGGTGCGACTAGACTGCTCGGCCGGTCAATAACACCGCAGGACTACAATGGGGCCCAACGAAGGATGAAGGAAGCCTGGGCTCCGACAGCACGGGCTCGAGATGCGACCTTCTACGCTCTCCGGTTCCTGTCGAATGTTATGATTCCACGTGAGCACGACGTGGTACCAGGGCATAACGGCCCATCAACACGCTATTACAACGCCCGCGACGACTATCTGCTCAACCGACCTTGGGTGTTGTATTTCGCTACGCTCATTGTATGGTCGTATGGCTATGCTTTGGACGGCCCGGTCAAATCGCCATACCAGCTTCCAAAGTACGAGGACAAGGTCCAGGACATGGTACGCTACTTGCATAGAGTCGGCGGGGTGCGCGCGCCAGACGACCTGGCGAAGCTTCCGGACCGGAACGCCTGCTTGGGCCTGTTGGTCATCATGCGCGATAACTTCAAGAAGACGAGGTGGGAGTTGCTGCACGAGGCGAGCAACCTGCTGACCAAGTGCATCGACATGCTCGTCCCCGGCGCAGGGCCGGGGGCGATGACTCTGTAATGGATGTTTGAGATGTGCGCTTCGGGCGCTGATTTGGTGCTGTTCTGCTGTTTGTTTGTTTCGAGCGCTGCAGATTGGATATGTGATCACGAGGACTACGGCATTTTCTCTTCGCTTTTCTCTCCAGCCTTGCCTTTCTGGTGGTGGAACTGTTGATGATGTTTGCGTGCGATTCAGCGGGTTCTAACTAAAGGAGTGTCTGGGTTCTGTTCTGTTATGATTATTGCGTGTATATATAGGGATCTCTGTTGTTTTGAAGTTGGAAGGGGACTTGGGGTGGGCGGATGGATGGATAGAAAAGTTGTTGGCATGCATGTAGAGATGAGATGGGGTCGGGTCGGGTCAGGTCAGGTCGCACGGGGAGGGTTGGTTAGTTGATTGACTTGCCGTTGCGGAGAATTTATACCCTGGGTGGTTTGTGTTTTTTCACAAATGCTGAGCACTACGATTGAACATAACAAGTGATTTGTTGTATTTAAGTCAAGTTTTGAATGGGATTGGTATTGGTATCTGGGTAGGAGAGCAGGTCGAAGCTTTTGCCAAGACTGTTGGGGCTAATGCGTTATTGGGATAGCGTACACACTAGTCCCCGACTCGACCTAACTTCAACTCGACACCTTGTCGTCTGCGAAATCTTATATCTATTTACCGTTAGTTGTTCACCCCCTTGTCCTGAATAACATCCTACAATTTCTTCATTGACATCCACACACATACGACATGTCTCCGTCGTCATCGACGACGCCCAATCTGGCCGTGTCGTCCTCGTCGTCCAAAGTGTCGCCGATATGGAGCCGGAAGAAGGATTTGGTGTATTTGGTGTTCTTTTTGGTCCATGGGGTGGTTATGCTGGGTGAGTGAGTGAGTGTGTGTGTGTGTGTGTGAGGAGGAAGGGGGAGGGAGGGGACGTCGGTGCTAGGTGCTTGGTGCTTCGTCTCGGAGATGACAAGCCGTGGCGGGTTTTCTGATAAGTGCTGGAAACGAAAGAGATAGACTGTGGTTTCCATCGGGTCGGCCATGCATTATACCAATGCGTTTACAGACGGCGACTGATTTTCTATCGACTAGGCTTCGACCTCACGCACTACTATCCCGCGGCCGTGAAACCCGGCTGGATGACCGGCGTGCGTACTTGGTATGTCGCTACGTACGGCGATCGCTTCTTCTACAACCCGCCGTAAGCCTTTCACCCCTTCCCCTCCCCCCACCCCGTTTTCACCCTTCCCTCCCCCGCCATTCTCCCTCCCTCCTAACTCCCCACCCAGCTCCTTCTTCCCCCTCTACTCCCTCCTCGAACTGCTCTTCCACCTGCCCCTCACCCTCTGGCTCATGCCCGCGCTGCTTCGCAACGACCCGCGCACGCCGCTCGCGCTGCTGGTCTTCAGTCTCGAGACGACGGTTACCACCATGACGTGCTTGGCCGAGATGTGGGGGTGGGAGGAGCTGAGTAGCGCGCAGAGGGGATGGGGAGGGTTGGGCGGCATGTATGGGGCGTATGTGGTGGTTGCTGTGTTTATGGGCGTGGATGCTTGGGCGAGGTTGGAGAGGGTTGTTGCGAGGGCGAATGGGGGGGTTGAGCCGGTGGCGAAGAAGGAGCTTTGAGAGGAGGGGCGAAAGGGAGGGAGGGGGAGAGGGGGGTGATGGAGCTGGTTTGATTTGGTATGCATGTTTGATGCTGGATACGCTGAGCGCAGACAGCGCATCCGTGGCAGAGTCGTTTCTATCGGCATCCGCGGTCCGGCAAGAGCAGTAATGATGACCACGCAGCTGGAAACACTTGCATGTAGGATAGCACGTGGATAGGTAGCGCGCGGGGCAAGACACGGACGAGCTATGGTACCACACACACCGCATGTAACAAACAGTCCAGTCCAGTTCAGTTCAGTTCAGTTCAATTCAGTTCAGTCCAATCCTTCCTCACCGCCACATCTCCATCTGCTTACTCACCGGCAGTATTCAGGTCCGTATATAAGCCCCTCGAATCTCGCTATTTTCCTCCTCTTCTTCTTTTTCTTTTACACTTCTTCGTCGCAGTCTACGACGGGACTTCTAAAACTCCTGGCAACATTCTTCATGGGTTCGGAGTTGGGCGGGCGGTGGAAAAATTGACGAGATATGGCGATCATGGCAGAGTGGGTTGGTTTTGGGGCGGTGTAGCCATGGTGATGATGGTGAGAGTTAATGATGCTGAACATCTGCACACACACACAGACACACACATGTTCACGGATGGTTTGCGCGTTAGCGCTTCGAGATAAGGGAATAGATGGAGAGGTATATAAGCCCCCCCTCTCTTTGCCCTCTCTTTGCCCTCTCTACGAATTTCTTCTTCCACTACGACTGCGCATCCATCTGCTTGATGCTATCTAAAAACTAGCACCAATCCAGTCCATGAGGATTTTCCTCCGTTGATTGAAACTAGAAATACACGCATCCATGGAGTGGAGCAGGGTTTTCGGGGCGTCGAGTTTGTGTTACGAGGTGGAGTCGGTGATGTTGAGTATCTACACTCCACCTATCAACAATCCTCAAAGCAAAAAGCATATAAGCCCCTCTCCCTTCTCACCCCCACCGCTTTCTCTCTTTTCTTACCCTACGCTTCAATCTGCATGCATTATGCTGTCTAAAAACAAGCATTCCCCTACATGATGGAGATTGTCTTTTCGTGGCTTTGGAAAATAAGACAGGTGTTGGGAATGGAGTAAGGGTTAGGTTTGGCTGCGTTTAAGATGGGTGGTAGGGGATTGAGAGGGCGATAGTGGTGAGGCCAGTGGTGAAGAGTATATGCGCGCTGTAATAGAATAGTGGATGTAAAGGAGGGTAAAGTGAGTGGCTGGGTAGGTGGGTATATAAGCCCCCTCTTGTTGTTCACTCTACGCTTCTTTATTGCTACATTATAGGCGCGCGAGTTCGCTGACTCTAAAAAGTATGAGCACATCCAATACATGGGGATTTTCGCTGTGCGTTTGGAAAAGAGGACTAGTCTCGTTCATGGGGGAAGGGGTTTGTGATACTGTTTGGCGTTGGTGTAAGAAAACGGGGATAGTCGTAGTAATGATGGTGATGATAGTGATAAGGAGAGGATGCTTAACATCTGCGCTTTGGACGTGTCACGTGGACGTCAAAATAGGTAAAGTAGGTGGGTATATAGGCCCCCCTTGCCGTGCCGTTAATGCTTCTTTCTTTCTTACACACACCAGGCGTGCGAGTTCGCTAACTCTAAAACAAACCATGTGCTTGTGCATGAATTGTCCTCGTAGGCTCGGAAAACTAAAGTTTATTGAGAACATAGAGCAGGAGTTTTGGTTGCTGTTCAGAATGTGTTGATAGTAGTTTAAGAGAATACTAGTCTAACACCTAAGATGTAGGGATTTGTGGCGATGACGGTGAGTAGCTGCTGTTTCGAGACAGTGGACGTGGAGTTGGGTATATAAGCCCTCTTATTGCCCTCTCTACGCTTCTTTCTTACCATTTTGAGTCCTTCTATTTAAATGAAAAAGAGTATACATTGAACTTATGGGGATTCTCTTTGCGAGTTCAAAAAATAATATACATCAGGATCATGGAGCAGAGATTTTTGTTCATTTTGAGAGTTGATCAACATAAAGAGGTAACGATGATGGTGAGTATCCGCAGCTTTGAAGCCGGGGGGGAGTGGGTATATAAGCCCCCCTTTCGTACCTTGTACAGCATTCCTCTTGCATTACACATTCCTCTGTGGTCTGCTCGATCTTTCTAAAATATATCCCAGGTATGCTCATGGCGGAGGATTTTGCTTGCGAGAAAAGAAATAGGAAACTGGGTGATGGGGCAGGGTTTGCATGCTTGGTAGGGTAGTGATAGTGCTATCGATGATGATGATGATGATGATGGTCGAGGATGAAGGTGCGCATACAGCTCCCCCCTTTCTCGTCGTACCTTCCACACTCTTTACAGTACATATTGTTCCGCTTGGTCTGCCTGAAAAGACATGGAATGGCGATTCAAGACGACTGTCTTCGCTTGCGAAAAGATACAGTCTGTCCGGATCATGGAGTGAGGATCTTGGAGACCTTTGGGGTCGCTTTGGCGATTGCGTTGTGTGACGGTGGTGGTGAGTATCTACAGTCTTTGTAGTGAGGTATTTAGCTAACATTATCCAGCCGTCTCGTTTGCGTGCCTGCTTGTCAAGTATATAAGCCCCCTTCCTCGCACTCTTAGCATTCTCTTATCCAAAACCTAGGTTCGCGAGTCTCCTGTCTCTAAAAAAAAACGAACAAAAGCGTCCATGGCGACTCTTTGCTCGCGAGGAAGAGATAGCCAACATAGGTTATGGGGTAGGCTTGGATGCTTTCTCTGAAGGGGGTAACAGTAGTGATAGTAAGTATCTACATTTTGAGATATTGAGGTATTGGCACGTTCAATTAATAGTGTTTCCGCTAGTCAAGTATATAAGCCCCCTCTCCTCTTACCCTTAGCGCTTTCTTCTCACAATCTAGGCTTGTGAGTCTGTAGTCTCTAAACTGTACCTAACAAGACGCATGGGGGATTTTTCTCGCTCGCGAAACAGCAGTTAAGAGTAGTAATTGGGCAAGGCATGGATGCTTTCCACGGCTGCAAAGCCGCCATGGAGGAGAGCGAAGAGGAGGAGAGTCTGTCAGCGAAGGAAGGAAGCCCGTCACAGATTTCGGAAGACTCTGAAGACTACGAGTTCGAAGAGGAGGATGTGGCCGAGGCTGTTGAGCCGAAAACAGACGAAGATTCTCGATGGCGCTGATCTCCACTCCATGCTGACAGCTGTGGTGCGGTCTACCCAAGCAAATTGCGCATTACTACTTCGTCGTACTACGTGGCCGTCGTCGTGGCAGATTTCTGGGTGGGGGGGTGGATGGTAGACGGTGGCTATGAAGAGTATCTACAAGTTGCAGAGGTACATAATTCCCTCTCCTCCTACTTTTCTATAGCTTCCTCTTCTGCACTTTACGTCTATCTTGTTGATGATTTTCAAAATCGAATACTACAAAAACCATGGGAAGTCGGTGGACTGCGTAAAAGAGATTGTTGGTGTGTGCTATGGGGCAGACGACGGGTTTGAGAAGGTCGTGATGATGGTAACGATGATGATAGTAAGTATCTGCATCCGCACTCCTGAATCTTATGTCAATGCTCGCCAAGGAAGTATAGAAGCTCCCTCTTCGTCTATCTACTCTTTCTTCCTCACACTTTGCAGTTCTACTGTAGAGTTTCTAGAAAGAAATAGAGGACGGCGCCATGGAGATTTTGCGAGTTCCGTAAAAAGAAATGGTTCCTAGCGCATGTGCTGGAACAGGACTTTTGCGCTGATTTCGATAACTGGCTTGGGAGGGAGTAATAATAAACATCCTCGAACCGGAGCTGTAGGTGTTTGTGATAGTAAAGATTTGGCGAGTATACAAGTCCCCTTCTCCTTCCTCTTAATTTTCCCTTCTCTATCCCGCAGGCCATTGAGGCGCGAAAAAAATCAATTCCTCAACGAGCCAGGGCGCTTCCGTGGGCTCTGGAGTAAGATTTAGAGATGCAGATGCATGGAGGAAGAATTTTTCGCTTCCAATGATTCGGCCAAGTGGACGACAGTGGTGCTGGTGAGTAGCAATGGTTCTGTTCGGGTTCGAGGGCGTATTGGTGCCATTTAAGAGGTAAGTATATAAGTCCCTCGGTGTTTTTTCAACGCATTCTTCTCTATACTTCACAGTACCGATCACGTTCTTACTAAAACAGATTCAAACTCTGTCCATGGAGGTTCTCGCCGCGGTCTTCCCAAAAGAAAGTGGCTCCTGGTGTATGGAGCAAGGATCTCGGATTGCTTTCCATGACTCTGACGGAAAAGGTTGGTGATGGTGGTGAGCATATGCGATCACGAATTCGGTGATTACGAGATACCTAGGTATATAAGCCCCCTTCCACGCCCTTTCAACGCTTTCTTTTCTTTCACACTCGCAGCTCTACTGCATTCTGTTTAAAGCTTTGCGAATTCCCCTACAATGAGATTCTTATTTTTTGTCGTGCGCGGTGCAAGATCTTCGAGCAATAATCCCAAGACAATGGTAGTGAGTATCTGCAATCTTGGACTACACACATTCTTCAAAACGGTTGACTGCAGGGTATAAATGAGCCCTTACTCATCGCATCCACTGCTTGCTTCTATACGTTTCACATGTCCCATTGTGACCTCTCTAGAATTCAATATCGGTACTGACCAAGAGAATTCTCGTCACTTTCTTAGCATTGCCAATGCATCAAGATTCCCGGGCAATGATCTCGGTTGCTCATGCTGAGAATCTGCGTTTCTAAATCGGATGCTCGCCCTCGAGGGTATTAGCTGTTGCTGTTGTGGTTTCTAAGCAAGGAGTGAGTATATAAGAACCTCTCTTCGCCTTCTACGCTCTCTTGCTTTCTTCTACACCCGCAGTATGTACTGCTTTTCTCTAAAATACGCAGGTAACGAGGCTATGGAAGTTTTCTTCGCGGTCCAGAAACTTTGGTACATTTCATTCATGGAGAAAGCTTTGGTGTTACTTAACCGAGGTAATGATGATGATGATGTCATGATAACCCGTGGTCCGAGATAAGTAACTACGCGCTTGACACCGCCTAACCAACGAGGTAGATAAGCCGTCATTCTCCTAGTTTGCCTAATCTCTTCAATACAATCATCCACTTGATTCTCTGAAATACTTTTAACGAGATTGATGGAAGCTCCCTCCTATCTGAAACACGGGTTCAAACGCTACATGGAGCCAGCTCTCGTCTTCTCCTAAACAAACGCGATACAAAAGAGAAGTTTGAGTCTTCTAACTTGCAAAGAAACCTGTAACGGACTATGTTGTTTATACGGGTGTCAAAGTAGTGATGCGACGCATTGCTAATCCGCTGTGCACGTGATCTTCGATACGAGCGAGGTATATGAGGTGATTCGTCTGATCAATAGCGGAGTATAGCCTCAACCTGATCTAGACCTACTGTAGGATAACACTATAAGGTAAACAATAGTTGCCTTTACCCTAAAGGACTTACGTTACACTTGAACAAGGATGAGATGAAAACTGGAGATGAAAACTGGAGATGAAAACTGGAGATGAAAACTGGAGATGAAAACTGGAGATGAAAACTGGAGATGAAAACTGGAGATGAAAACTGTAAACGAGCGAGGTATATAAGTCCCTTCTTAAGTCCCTTCTTCTTACTTGGTCTTTTCTATTACTACATACGGCAGCTCGAAGGCTGTTGCAATCTAAATATTGACGAAATTCGATCGCATGAAGGAATCGCTGGCTCTTTTTCCTCTTGAAAACTTGCGTGGAGCGTGTCATGATGCGACTCGTTATTGTGTTATTCTTTTTCTCTATTGTCTGCGACTCCGCGAGGTATATAAGCTCCTCCTTCTTGCGTCAATTTGAGTTATTCTGCTCTATACTACAAGAGACCAAACTGTTAGATTCTAAAAACGAATGCCGGCATATCCATGGACTTGTGTCCGTTCTCCCGTTTCTTTAAAATATTCAACAGCTCCGTTCCATGTTGGGGTGAAGCAGAGCATTACTTCCTAGTTTATCTCAGCCTCACTCTCCCTTGCCGTATGGCGAGGGAGGCGTATAAGTCCCGCTGCTTGCATTAGTTTCTTCCGCTTTCTTAATTATAACTTGAACCTGTCACGTTTTAAAAGCGAATCTACACCAATTGATGGCATTTTTTTCGTTCTCTCCTCTCGAAAATGTTCATCAGCGTCCGAAGATGGTGCGCCGTTAGAACCTTCGAATTTATAGACGTTATAGTCATGTTTGGGGATTATGTGTGTACATGTTTTTGGACTTAGGTGATGAAATCATGTGCTACGTATGTGGTAATGCAGGTCGTCACTGCGTGGTTCTCCTGGGATATACGCAAGGTACATGAGCTCCTAAGCCTTGCTCTATTCTTTCTTCTCTTCACCACACTGCGGCTTTTAATCCGCAAGCTTTAAAATCGTCACCAATATACTCATGTGGTCCTGTTCGTTTTCTATCATCGAAAGATTATTCAAATATTTGTAGGATGTTTTGAGATCGAAACTGCCACCTATGTTGTTAGTGTTTTTCTATCTTTTACGATGGAACAGTGATGTGAGTTTAGTGTCGCAGAACATCATGTCCTTTCGTTACCTCACGGTTTTACAGTCGTGTTATCCTTTCGTAATAACACTCTAAAATTGGGAACTATGAGGTTGTGAGTCGGAGATCCGACAAAACGTTTAGAGAGATGCTTCTGGATCCGGTGATGCACAACATCGAAAGTTCGGCATGATGTTGCTACGAGACCAAATCTTTATCTATTAGATTCTGTATTACCAAGCCTTTCAACGTATATAAGTACCTCCTCTCTCCCGCCTCTCTTTCTCTAGTTTACACAATGAGTTTGCATGCTCGTCAAAAGGAATGGCCGCCTGGTGTATGGAACTGGCGCGGACGTTGCGCGGAATAGACTGAGAAGACATGGCAGCAATGAGATTGCAAGTTGGACTTCCGCTAAGATTTCCCAGGTGTATACTTGAAAACGGTAATAGAGAACATCAGCACGATCGAGAAAACATCACACAGTCGTCCTTCGGACTCCGCGTCAATTTGCAGGTACATAAGCACCTTTTACCCTTTCGTCCTTTCTCCTTATCTACATCACGAGCTTACATACTCTCTAAAACAATAAAAAAGCCAATGAATAGGGTTGGAGCAGAAAACCTGCGAAACTACTTAGGCGATGCAGTAATTTTGACGCGTTTATAAGACATGTTTCGTAATTTGGTGTCGTTGAGCATCGTCGCGGTTACGGCTTCTCCATGGCCTCTTCCCTGACATCCACAGACCGATTTACAGCACAAGTATAAAGATACATCATATTCCCTTCTCTGCCCTCTCATTCATACGAGCTTACGAGCCCTCTAGAATCCCTGGCCTACACATGCTATGGAGACTGGAGCGGAAGACCGGCGAGGGAAGAAATCAACTACTTATCTCGACTATAGAGTCGCGTCGCGGTTTGGAGTTACGAAAATTGGTAATGTTTTACATCACTACGACACACTATGCCTCGAAAACTACTCCTTCGAGGACTACGGCATGGGTATATAGATGCCTCCTGCGCTTACTCTCCGTCCTCTCTTTTACACTGTGGAAGTTCGACTCCGCTATAGAAAACATAGCAGAAGTGTGTTATGGGGATTGGAGTGTTGGTCCCAGAAAACAACATGGAAAATAAGAAAGAAGAGGAAGATGACATGCATGATCGCATAGTCCGAGTCTGGATCGATGCGGCAATGCTATCGGGTTAGTGACGTAGAGCATCATAAAACCTAGCGGGCCCTAAACTAGTCTTGTTCGGTCCTTCGTATATAAGCACTCTTGCCTTCCCTCTCTGTCTATTTCTACAGTCCGCAAGCCAGGATCGACCCCTAAACTGACCTTATTCAAGCGCATAGAGATTGGAATAGAAGTTTTCCAAAAGCAATCAGATAGAGCTATGGCAACACAAATTATACAATCCGAGTTCCCAATGAACGATATTTCGTTTGATGCTAAGAGGCATTATCTCTAGTTCTGCAGCTCTCTAGTACTCTGTCGTCTTTTAGCCACGTACGGACCACATAAGCACCCCAAACGACTCTTGTCTTCTTCTCTTTACAACCCCAAAGTAGGTCTTACCTGTCTCTAAAAAACCTCATGGGAAGATCTGGTGCGAGCGACGTTTTTGATTAAAACATCGGATATCTTCATGGGTTGATTCTAAACCGATACTCAAAATCCCATGGGTATTTGTAGCATGGTGGAGGAAGTGAAGTCAATCGTCTAGCTCGTATCTACTATTCCAGCACAACCCATACAGCTTACCATCACGCATAGGCGGAATCTTTTAACAAAACTATTATGCGTATAAAGATCCCGCACTCGTCAGCCTCCTCCGTCTTTACCTCGCTTTTACCACCTCAGCTACTCCACTCTCTAAAAACCTTGAGGCAGAGCAACATGTGACCGGAATCACTGTGGGCAAGAAACAAGAAAATATAAAGAATATGAACTCATGAAATGCTGGTCGCCGTGAACAAATTATCAAAGTTCACGTACCATAGAGCAATCAGATTCAGTAGACGTACGATGCGAGACCAATAAAATCACACCATGTTTGGAGCATGTGTGAGTGCGCGTGCGTCCGTGTCTGCAAAAAAAAAAATCAACCGCCAGAACCATGAGAGGAATTATCAGCAAACGCTGCTGCGTGAAAAAAACTCTTACAAAACCATGTTCAAGAGGCTTCGTGCTTTACAACATGCAGTTTGCTGAAGACGGACAACGCTGGGTTCGAAAACTTTCTATGGGGGATCGTGTTGGGGTGCTGGAGTCTGCATGGATCAGTTGAGTTGCTGGTGATCATCACCAATGGAAGATTGTACCCTATCACCACCCACTGATGCGGGGAAATGGGGATAGTTGCTATGCGTGTACTAAGTGGCCAGATACCGACCGAACGTAGTTGAAAGGGTCGAGGGAGGGTAGAAGAAGTGTGCCTGCCGTGGGAGGCCGCGTGAGCAGATTATTTGATTCGGCATTCAGAAGTCTGAATTTCTTTATCGGAGCCCCTCCGCCACCTACACCGTCTGCATTCGTGCACGTCCAGCCTAGTCACCCAACGCAAAACATCTCTCGACACTTTCCTCATTATTGCCCCACCAATGCGGCATCGAGATGACTTTGCCACTCGAAAAGATGATGAACATGAGCAACATGGCAATATTGAAGCCCGCGTCTAGTGCCGCCGCGACAAGATAATTGTACCTCTTCCACGTCTCGAACCTGCGATTGTAGAACCAGTACATGCATATATAGCCCACAATGATCCGCGAGAGGTAGCCGGTGCTGAGGTTGCCATAGAACTGAGCGACGCCGGCGCCGAAGATCGTTACGTTCCAGAGCTCGAATCTGAGTCTCGACTTGGGGAAGGCGCGGTGCAGAGCATAGATGATAACAGGGCTCGCGGCGCCGTAGAGAAAGGCGAACGGAAGGGGCTTGTACATGTGCTGGGCGAAGAGCCGGTGTGGACCGATGAGGACGTACTGAACACCCATGCTGTTGTAGTTTGCGAGTGCCTGCCCCGTCCATTGATTTAGGGGGTCTTTCTTGTCACCGAGGAGGTATTCGCCTTTGGACTTAAGCACCCACTGAATGACACCATAGTTGATGGGTACTCCGATCAATTCGCCGAAAATCTGACTGAAGAAGATTGCCCGCGGTGGTACATGCATGTAGTGACCTATTTTCTGATCCTGAAGCATATACTGGGCGCGGTACCAGATATCACCAGCGATGGCGCCATACGCATTGGCGCCGGCGGGGTGCCTATGTCCACTTCCGGCATTCACCATGAAGCCGTACAAGAGCTCGTTGAAGGAGCCAATGGCAACCTGAAAAGCCGAGAAGGAATACAGCCAGCTAAAAGGGAAGATCATAATCCCGGACGACAGGAGTGCAATGAAGAACGTCCAGACCGGGATGAAGAAGTAGCCTGTGGCGAGTATAGTGATGATAATGACGAAAGAGACAACAAAGAGTGCGACGTACCACCAGAGAGGGACTTCTGGATACGCGCGCATGAGGACATTCAATCGGTCGGTGTAGTAGTGATTGATACTGTCTTGGCCCTTATCCCTCGCACGAGACCGCAGTTTCTGGATCGTGGCCTTGATCTGGGAGTAACCGAAGAGAGCCATCCAGGTCAGGGCGCTGATATAAGATGCGTAGTCAAAGAAGAGAGCCCAGATTGCCTGTGTGCCCATGTATACAGGGCCGAGTTCCTGGTAGGCGGTTTCATTGAACTTTAAATCTGGTGTAATGAGTCGAGTGGCCGGATACTTCGTTCCGTTCTCGAGGAAGACTCGATTTGACATGAGCGCATGTTTGTATTCGCCAAGATTGCCCCATTGGGCCGCCGGGAGCAGTATCCAGGAATTGAACACAAACGCCACGAACAGGACCACAGACGTCCAGAACGGAACGATCATCGGGCTTGCTAGATTCTGGTTGGAAATGTTGGCCCAATCCAAGGAAAGGTTCAAGAAGCCCATACCGCCGATGCCGGCACCGATGAAGTTCGCCACAGGGTTGCGGGGTGCAACCCAGCAGAGCAAGGAGAGTGAGCTCAGGAAAGGGAATACAAATTCAGGTAGAAACTGCCACAGGACGATAAAGATGAATGTCCCAAAGAACACGTATTTCTGTTTCCTGGCGATCCACGAGTCTCGTGCTGACTTTCTCATCGTCTCGAAAACAGCAGTTTGCATCAAGGAGTATGGCCAGGTATAAATCGGGTCGTAGAGCAGAAATTGCCGGGCCAAGGCTGCCATTGCGTAGCCAATGTAGACAATTGCCCACATGAAAAAGAGAGATGCTGCTGCTGGAATCGGGGTATCATAGTAGAGTTGGGCCAAAGAGATGGGACCCCAAGCCGCATTTGAAGTTGCACCAGACGCAGCAGTTACCGTAACAAGCACATTCTCTGTAGTGAAAATCAGATTACGCCCTTCAGTGTTTCACACCACATACCCTTTACGTGCCACGGGCCCGGGTTGAGGCTGAAGCTAAACTTCGTGAGAGGAATACGGACGGTCTTTTTTGGCAAGATCTCAGCAAACCAGTAGCCAACATAGTGAGAGGCTGCAGCATGTCAGTCACCGCACAGGTATGGATGCATGGTCTCTTACCTATCTGGACAAAAAGTACCGGGTACACTGCGGAAGTCGTACGGTAGGATCCCATCTGAAATAGAATCGCCCCTGGAGGGACGAAGATGAAGCAGAGGAGGAAGTATCGAAAGGTCAGTGTTGGTGCATTCGGATCATCTTCAAGACTTGCAATGTTGCGAACAATCTTCGGCAACTCTCGAACATCGTCAGGGAGATCGGCATCGTCTTCGGCGTTAAGCTGGGGGGTAGGGCTGGACTCGTTGATATCGTGTTTTTCCGCGGTACGACCACGACTCGCAGGATCGGATATCTCAAAGTCTTTTGTTGCAGCCATGATGCCGGTCTTAGTCTCTGGTGTTACGCCTTCGGAGGGAGCTGTAGTGTCCTGTCTGGAGGATCGGTGTCGTAGTCTACTAACGAACGAAACAAATGACGCCATGTCATTGATTATCCCGGCGAGAAGGGAAGTCAGCCAGGACGATGGAGAAGAGTGAGGGCCTCCGTCGAAAATATAGAGTGCAGGGCCGTTCATTGAAGTACTGCTTGTAAGGTCGCCTCGAATGCGCCACCGACCCTTGCAATTGCGCAAGCCTTTGTGAGAAGCACTATAGAGACGTTGCTGCGATTGGCAAGCGGGTGAATTGGTAGCTGCCTCTTTCGTGCACAACCCCTACACCCCGCTGCACAAGCCCACCCAACCTGCAGGACAAGCCTCTGGGGGCGAGGCTTGTAAAAGCTTGAAGAGCTTATCCGACAGGAAGTGGAGAAGTCTCGTCTGTTCGACACGAAGTTGTCGTGGAGTCTTGAACCGTGAAGTGACCTGGTTTGGGTCGTTGAGATTAGCTTTTTCGGCAATTGCACAATCGTGCCCTGCCTTTCGCCATATGGCCATCCGTGAAGTTGCCGTGGCATGCAGGCCCATCCTCAGTAAGCCTGATAAATGAAGCAGGGACAGCGAGCGATCGACTGGTGCGCGTGCAATAGACCGGGTCTGAGGCATCTGGACCATGTCTTGAGCGCTAGATCCATGATAGGGAAATGGGCAAGCCGTTGTTAGGCTTGCGAAAGGGTTCTAGGAGGATGCAGGATACGACTCGTAATGGGTCTCACTTGTGGGTCTCCAACCAGAGCCGACATAGCTGCGACATGAATGCTGATGGATGGTTCACAGTGGGATGCGCCCGTGTGATGGGTTGTCGAAAGTGTACGCAGTTACGCAGTTGCAGTTGAGTCGTGAGAGCGAGATGCGGGGCGCCCCGGGGCCGGGAATGGCTACGGCACGTGAAAACGCGGTGCTGAGTCAGCCACTTGCACTTGGCATTAGCGAGGGGAGCCAAAACAAACACCGGCAATGGACAACAACACCACTTGCCGCCGCCATGAAGGTCGTCGAGGTCGTTATAGATGTGGGTCTGTGAATACAACTGACGCGTCCGAGTCTAACATGTGCACAGGGCTTTAAGTCGTACGCCGTCCGCACCGTCATCTCCGGCTGGTTTGTTTACCTTCATGAGCGCGGTCGCGAACGCACCGCAACTCACTTACACTCCACAGGGACGAGAGCTTCAACTCAATCACCGGACTGAACGGGTCTGGCAAGTCGAATATCTTGGACGCAATATGTTTCGTGCTCGGCATCACGAACATGAGCACTGTCCGCGCTCAGAATCTGCAGGTAGGGCAAAGGCGCGAGCTGGCGTCGAGTCCGGCTGACAAGTTCTCTTCAGGACCTCATATACAAGCGCGGCCAGGCCGGAGTCACCAAAGCGAGCGTCACCATCGTGTTCGATAATCGCGACAAGACGAAGAGCCCGATCGGTTTCGAAGACAGCACGCAGATCTCGGTCATGCGACAGATCGTGCTGGGTGGGACAAGCAAATACCTCATCAATGGCCACCGCGCACAACAGCAGACGGTGCAGAACCTATTCCAATCCGTGCAGCTCAACATCAACAATCCCAACTTCCTCATCATGCAGGGTCGGATTACGAAGGTGCTGAACATGAAGGCTGTGGAGATTTTGGCCATGATCGAGGAGGCTGCTGGCACTCGCATGTTTGAGGACCGGCGCGACAAGGCTTTCAAAACCATGGCGAAGAAGGAGATGAAAGTCCAGGAGCTGGCCGAGCTTCTGCGGGACGAGATCGACCCGAAGCTGGAGAAACTGCGGCAAGAAAAGCGCGCTTTCCTGGACTTCCAGCAGACGCAGAGCGACCTCGAGCGACTGACCCGACTCGTGGTGGCGTACGACTATATACGATACAAGGAGAAGCTACGGCAGTCTGCAGACGATCTCGAAGCAAAGAAGCAAAGAACGAAAGGCCTGGAAGCCTCGGCCGTGCGCATGAAGAAAGAGATTGAGTTTTTAGAAGAGGATATCAAGAAGGTCAAAACCACGCGAGAGAAGGAACTCCGGAAGGGCGGCAAGTTCCAGGCCCTAGAGGAAGAGGTCAAGACACATTCGCACGAAGTTGTTCGGTTGACAACAGCGTTCGACTTAGCACACACCAGCTTAACCGAAGAGACTGACCGAGAACGGGAGATCGAGAGAAGTGTCCAGGAACTCGAAAAGCAGCTCAAGGACAAGACGGCATTTTACGAAAAGATGCAAGAGAAACACAAGACCGCGCATGATGAGTTCGCCAGGCAGACCGAGGACGTGGAGAAGAAGGAAGAGCTCTTGCAGACACTGCAGACGGGTGTTGCTTCGAAGGAGGGCCAGGAAAGCGGTTACCAGGGTCAACTGCATGATGCTAGGAATCGAGCCAGTGCTGCCGCCACCGAACAGGAGCAGAACAAGCTGAAGATTGCCCACCTCGAAAAGCAGATCAAAGAGGATGAGCCCAAAGCAAAGAAGGCGACGGTGCAGAACTCTGGTCTCCTGAAAGATCTTGAAGCGTTGAAGACCCAAGCAAAGAAGCTTGAAGCCGAGCTCAGCAAGATGGGGTTTGAGCCTGGCAAAGAATCGGACTTGTACCAACAGGAAACAGATCTGCAAAACCAGATCCGAGAACTTAGGCAACAAGCGGATGGTATGAAGCGGAGAGTCGCGAACATTGATTTCAGTTACAACGACCCATCACCTCACTTCGATCGCTCGCGGGTCAAAGGATTGGTTGCTCAACTCTTCACATTGGAAAAAGCACATACTCGCGCTGGCACAGCATTGGAAATCTGCGCTGGGGGCCGCCTTTATAATGTCGTTGTCGATACCGCCGAGACGGGTACGCAGCTACTCCAGAATGGTAAACTTAAAAAGCGTGTCACAATCATTCCGCTTAACAAGATCTCCGACTTCAAGGTTTCCGCAGCGAAGATGGGTGCCGTACAGAAAATCGCACCAGGCAAAGCCGATTTAGCCCTGTCATTAATTGGATACGATGACACGGTTTCTGCGGCCATGAACTTTGTCTTTGGGTCGACACTTGTGTGTGAAGATGCCGAGACCGCAAAGCGAGTTACTTTCGATCCCTCTGTTCACATGAAAAGTGTTACTCTAGAGGGAGATGTGTACGATCCATCCGGAACATTGTCAGGTGGTTCAGCACCTCATTCTAGTGGAGTACTCGTCACGCTGCAGCAGCTCAACGAACTTAATAGGGAACTTCAGTCGCGCGAGAAAGAACTCGTATCGCTCCAAGCTACAATGGCTAGAGAAAAGAAAAAACTGGATGCGACACGCCAGACGAAGCAAGAGTTGGACCTCAAGACGCATGAGATCAAGCTCACAGAAGAGCAGATCAGTGGTAATTCATCATCCTCGGTATGTTCATTGTATACTAACATTAGCTATGCTGACTTGTGAAGATTATCCAAGCCGTGGAGGAGATGAAGCAGAGCGTCACGCAACTTAAAGAGGACGTAATGACTGCGAAAATAAGGCAAGATGAGGCGCAGAAAGACATCAAACATATCGAGCGCGACATGAACGAGTTCAATGACAACAAAGACAGCAAACTTGCCGAGCTCCAATCATCGTTGGAGAAGTTGAAGAAGACATTGAGCAAAACCAGTGCGTCACTCAAGCCACTTCAAGCCGAACTGAGAGAAGCGATGGTCGAGTCACAGCAATGCAGTGGCGATCTCACCGCAGCCAACGAGCAGCTAGAGGACATCCGGACCACGCTCAAAGCCCAGCAGGAGGAGATTGACGCTCTGACTGCTAAGCAAGCTGGGGCTAAAGTAAATTATCCTCGTGGGGCATTGATCATGGCTAACATTGCATAGGACGCTCATGATCTGGCCCAAGCTAATCTTGCCGATGAACAAGCGAAGCTCACCGGATTTGACGATGAGCTGCGTGCACTAGAGGAAGCCGTCCGTTCGAAGAACTCCCTCATCGCCGAGGAAGGTCTCGAGCAGCAGAAGCTTGGCCACGAGATTGAGCGATTTCACAAGGAGCGCGATGCCTCTACTAGTAACTTGAAAGCTCTAGAGAGTGAACACGAGTGGATCGCGGATGAAAGCGAACTCTTTGGACGAGCGGGGACGCCATATGACTTTAGAGGGCAAAATATGTCCGACTGCAAGGCCAGGCGCAAGAACATGCAGGAACGCTTCCAGGGAATGAAGAACAAGATCAATCCCAAAGTCATGGCCATGATCGACAGTGTCGAAAAGAAAGAAGCCAGCCTGAAGAGGAACATGGCGACCGTGGTAAAGGACAAGAAGAAGATTGAGGAGACGATTGTGAAACTCGACGAGTACAAAAAGGAAGCCTTGCACAAGACATGGACAAAGGTTAATGGGGACTTTGGACAGATCTTCAACGAGATCCTGCCCGGCAGCTTCGCCAAGCTCGAGCCTCCAGAAGGCAAGACGATCGCGGATGGTCTTGAAGTAAGAGTGATGCTGGGCAAGGTCTGGAAGCAGTCTTTGACCGAGCTGAGCGGTGGTCAACGGTCTGTCTCCCGGCACCTTTTACACTTATCGCTGTCGCTAATATTGTCTAGTTCGTTGATTGCCCTCTCGCTCATCATGGCGCTGCTACAATTCAAGCCTGCGCCTATGTACATCTTGGACGAGGTTGACGCTGCGCTTGATCCATCGCACACGCAGAACATTGGTCGCCTGATCAAGATGAGATTTAAGGGTTCACAGTTCATCGTAGTCAGTTTGAAGGATGGCATGTTCGAGAACGCCAATCGCATTTTCCGGACAAGGTTTGTCGACGGCACGAGTATCGTGCAGGCCTTGACTGCCGCAGATATGAGATGACGTAGCTGTGTCGCCCGTGTCAAGCTGCGTTATTGGGATTCGGTGTTGTATATGCCTTAGGGTTGGATCAAGGCTGTATGGACGGTATGGACGGTATGGAGGGCATGACGTGGCGTCGGGCGTTCTTTCTGGACATGCGTTGCACGTGGTGGGCATTGGACCGCTCCTACCTTTCTACGGCACGAGTGGGCCGTTCTTGCCCGGGTGCTCCTTCCGTCTCTCCTTCCCCGCTTCAAACGGCGCTGGCTACAGATTCCATCAACTGCATCTTGCATCTTCCTCCACCTGTACTGTCCTCTGTTGTTCCTTTTCTCCTCCCAACGGGCTTCGCTTGGTCACAAAACCTGCGGACAAGCTAATCACGCCCCTACATATTCTTTGAGCCATCGCCGCACCTAACCATCGTACCTACAAGTCCATCATCAAACAGGGCACACCTTTGTATACAGCCTGCTGCATTGTTACGGCCACAGTCATATGCCGGTGGACCCGTCCTCGTCCTCGTCTCAACCGGGACGACCCAGTCACGCTCGCCATGACTCCAAACCACGGACTAGAAGACCCTCGCGGGGGATCAGCAGACCTTCCTCGCGGGAGACCACTACTACAACATCGAGGCTAGGCGGCAGCATCGAGCCCGGGCCGCAGCGAAAATCCAGCCGAGTTTGGGCTTCCCTTCAAGATCACGCCGACCACATCAATCAAGTAACACCAGGCGGAAGCAGCTCTCCACCTGATGTAGGGGACAGGCGGGAAGGCATTATCTGGGCACCTCCCACTACAGTTCGTGACCCCACCCCACCACCTCCGTCTCCACCGTCGTTGGAGGAACTCATGCGCCAGATGTCCCTTAATAAAGCCTTGAGAAGTGGGAGTCTGGAAGGCTCAAAACTCAGGCCGATCTACAGCTTCAGCAATCAAGTATCTCACAACTCCAGTAACCACGCATCCCACAACTCCTCGTATACGTTGACACGCCAAAGTACTGACCTCTCGGCTTTTGATAGCTTCGATAGAGGTGCCTCGCGGCATGGACCAGACATGAGAATGTTCCAGTCTGCTTGGGCGGATCCGGATCGGGACAAGAGTCGGAGTGGCAGAAATGAGGCTGACAAGGAAAGCGTCACAAGACTAAGCAAGTTGCGTCGGCTGTCAACGTTTATGTTGACTCCAGCTATCAACAGAAAGGCCTCTGATGAGAAAACACAGAAATCGGTTCGAGTGGTCGAGGGCCAAGCCAGCCAACCCCAAACAGCCGATCCACATTGGCAGCCCAAAGGCGGGCTCAAAGACCGGAGGAAAATCAACCAACCCGGAGCCATGACCTTGACGATTCCTCCAGAACTATCCAGTCTACCTGCTCGCGGGAGGCCGCACATTTCCCCAGATATACAGTCACTGGAGATAATGTCACGTCGTCGTGCTCGCAGCCCAAAGACACCCTTTCCGGTTCAGGAAGGCCGCACGCCGTGGGAGCTTCCCGGTGTTAAGATGGAGCGGCCCGCAACGACTCCGAGAAACGACTCTGACACTTCAAAACCGGGTCGTCATGGGATGCTCCGAGGTAGTGATATATCTCCTTTCTCACCGCCGCTCTTGTTCAAGGACCGTCCTACCACACCACCGCTCTTGTTATCCAATGCCCGTTCCACACCGGGACTCAAGGACCATAACACCATAAGCGGGGCTTGGTTTAGAAGAGGTAATAGTGGGGCAAGCGATAGTGGCCTTGGCCGTGCTCCAGATGGATACGAATTACCGGAGATCCCTGCAAAACGTCCTGCCGATGACGGTCCAGAACAGGTGTCAGTTGAATTGAAGAAAATTGCTAAACGTTCTCGACGCTGGCAGTGGAGTAGCTCCCGCGCATCGAATGAGGCTAGTCCCACTAAACCAACTCCTCGCCAATCCTCCGAGAGTAATTTCACTTTTACACGATTCTTCAAGAGCCGCGCCAAGACTTCATCTTCCCCAAACTTGCAGACAAACTTGCAGACATCGGGGGTGCCAAACAAAAGTACCGATTCTCAAAGGTCCCAGGAACCAACGAACCCTGACAGGAGCCTATCAAATATGGCAGTCCCTCCCGTCTTCATACCCCCCGGCTTGAACCGCATCAACACCCCTCCCATGTTCGACAACGACGGTGAACTCAAAGGCAAACTAGGTAACTTTTTCTTCGACTACCAGAACCCGGCCAAAAGGCAAAAGCATGTACCCGGGCTCTCGCCTGCCGGTCACTGGGACTCGGACGCCGTCCTCATGTCTCTAGAAAGAAACATCACGCCCTCGGGCTCCTCAAACGAAGAGTCGCCCCAGCGCCTCAGCCCTCTCGTCACGCCAGGCACTAATGACGATGACAGGGCCGGCGGCCCCTCGTTCCTTTTCGCCCTCGCTACTCCACCGTCACCCACTGCGTACCACCTCGCCGTGCTCCCGCGCCCAGGCCCGCCGCCGCACACGGGCGGTTCAGAAGCGAGCCCCCAAACCGACTGGTTCCGTCGCGCCTCGCAAGTCCCGGAGGACTCGATGCAGGCGGCCCTCCGCGAGGCCGAAGAGCGCGCCAAGTTCGAGTGGATCGTCCCAGAGCATCTTCCCACGAGCCCGCTGTGTCCGCTGTCGCCAAAGTACCACGGAAAGCTGAAGAAGTTCTGCTACTGGCATAGCAAGGAGAGGCCGTCGCGCAGGGAAAGCAGGGACATGACGATGGCGACCGTGTTGGCGAATGAGGGCACGCACAGCGAGCCGTACGGGGCCATGTTGGGGGATAGGGGCAAGGGCGAAGTTAAGCCTGCGGGGACGCCTGATACGCCGAATACGGAAGCCTCGCAGATTAGCCCTGACAGCGACATGACGGACTTTCTGCCTGGTCAGGGGCGGCGGAAGTCGCGGATGCTGAGTTTCTCGGGTGGCTCGATAGTGTAGTTTGATTTAGCTTTTGATTTCTAACAGAGGGTGTGCCTTCGAGTGAGGCTGTATCTACACAGGCAGACTTTTGCGTGCATGTAGTGCACTATGAATTAAGTCTGTATTAAATTAACTTCTAGGCTCCAAAAACTCTCTACTTGCATTTGTATTTATAAAAGAATTGCACGTACACCTTGGGAGTTAGGCCACTAAAGAGGCACACCTCCATCACAACCATTTCAACATCCCGCACAGTTGTTTTGAAGAGATTCGTGCGAACACCGTGGTCGCTGATCTTCAGCCCGTTCCTGCTCTCGCAGTGCCTGGAAATTCCTGCAAACACGCACGTCATTTCTGCCATGGCAAGGTTGATGCCGATACAATTTCGAGTCCCTTTGCTCCACGCAAACTGATACCGGTTCATGGTGGGGTTGTCAAGCCACCTCTCTGGCTTAAACCTTCGGTGATCTGGGAAGATGCTCTCGTCGCGGTTCAGAAGAACGTGGGACATGCTCATGGGCGTACCGGACGGAATGTGCCACGTTTTGCTAGTAGCTCGATCGGAGAACACTGTAGCTTCAAGAGGTGAGACGCGCGGTGAGCGATGACTGCCACCAACACTGAGACGCAGAGATTCCTGTATCACTCACTGCCGCAAGATATGGCAACTGTTCCAATCAATTGAACAATTCCAATATCGGCGGAGCGATCGGGCATTGCTGCAACCAGCTCGGTTTGCAATCTCTGAAGAACATGGGGTTCATTCAAAACGTAAAATGCGCCGACTGTGAGAGCCCATGCCGTGCTAACGGTACCTGCACTGATTACCAATGCGCCATTTTGTATCAGATGTGGCGGCGTTTTCTCCGAGTCTAGTAGGTTGCTGGACAAAATCTGTTGCAGTATTGTTTGTTGTGTGATTTTCACAGTGTCTTTCTCTAGGAGGACCTGTCTTGCTTGCTTTGCAATGTTCTGTGCCTGTAAGCGGTCGTCTTGTTCTTGAGTGGAGACCTTACCCGTTGAAATGGCATGAATGAGGTCGAACGAAGCCTGCGTACCAGCCATTCAGATGAGTAGCGTGCTAGAAGAATTGGATATCCAAGCCAAGGTAGATGATTCATCAATGCAAGGCAGTTAAGCCCCTTTTCAATTGGGCGAGCAAATTCGGGGTTAAAGTCTAGGGCGTTTAGTTTGTTGTTTCCTTGGCCGTATGCAAATCCAATGGCAACATCTACTCTTGTTACCAAGGTCAATATACTGATATATTGACATTACCCGCTGTGTACGCAGAGAATGAGATCTTTAGGTCGATGACATCCCCGTTCTGGCCCGCTCTCCTAAGGCGCTCCAACATGGTATGCACCTGTTCCTAAATGTAATTCTCCCCTTTGCGAACTTGGCGTTTGGAGAAAAGTTGATTGACAGCAGTCCTTCGTTTACGGTGTAAATCATGTGTTACGGTGCCGAAAAGAGACTTGTTAATAAACAAGCTACCTGTAAGCTAACTCTATTTATCGCGTTTCTTTAGAGTATTACAGTAGATTTCACTAAAGAAATTAGGATCTGCAATGTGCATTTCAGATAGGTTGATGCGAACAATGTTGCCATATTGCTTGTGAAGTTGTTCAATTTTGAACACGTATTGCCCTCGCTAGATGCAGTCATAGTAGAATTCGTACCTTGTAGGTAGGTTAGTAAGGCGATAGGCTCAATTAAGCAAGATACCTACTAAAAGGTTGTAGCGGCTAATCTAGGCCCGGGATATCCTTTCAGAAAATGCAGAAACAAATTATAGATAGCGAGGGAAGCAAAGTAAACCGCAATGATTACGAGTACGGCAATGCAAATATTAGGAACCCTTAGGTCTCTAAATAATGTTAGAGGATAAGAAGAAATTGTCATTTTCTTTGAGTAGACAGAGAAATAGAAAGAGGCGACGGAGATAGAAGGCATGTGAGAAAAGAAGAAAGCAGAAAATATCTTTACAGGAAGAAACTATATAGGTGTAATCTGGAGAAACCGTGGTCCTAGTAGCGCGCTGGACAAAAAGAACTACTTAACTTACGCCAAATTGACGATGTCCACCTACTTAGCGCCCGTTGAAAACATATAAGGCTCCTTGCTACTGGCAGCGCAAAGACATCGAACGCAGGAACTGTTGGTGCTTGTACTGTGCCGTTAACGCTATAGTAGGTGAATGTCTGGAGGGAGGTAGAGGTTCGTCGGTTATCTGTCAGAGTTAGCTGAGGTGCCCGTGCGGTACCGCCTACGTCATTCGTCTCCTTCTTGGAGGGGGGGGCGGGAGCGGTTTTTTTGGCCAGCGCAGGTGTTTGAATCTAGCGTTCAACCTTGAGAGACTCGAGTTTGAAGACTCTAAAGCGGGATTCTGTGCGCTCCTTTAGCGCTTTTCCCTCGCCTTAGCAGCCTTTTCGTAGGCGCGCTGCTTGTTGTAGGGTGCGGCCTACACGCTCTAAGGCACAGGTGTATAGTTATCCTAGAAGCCTTCTAGGATCTAGTAATTGTTCTCCCGTGCGATCTGTCGGGTTGATTTCCAGCGGCCCATCTTGTCAGTAGTACAGTAAAGGATAAGGATACCAGCGCAATAGCAAAGGGGTACTAGCAGCAGAGCAATAGCTTAGGTAGGATAGGAATCGTGGACTTAGGAGCGGTAGGAGGCACAGGTGTATACGGATAGTTGTCCCAGGATCTCGTTGGAGCTTCGTGACGCGAAATAGCAATGGAGTTGACTGAAGATAGCGGGTCAGGCTCAGGGTATTTATTTATCTTGACAATTGCGAGAACGGTAGTGCTAAAAAACGAAAAGAATAATCATGCTGTGGATGAAGGTGTGTTGCCAGGGCGAGAAAGAAGGCTTTGCACGGATAGTTAGCGGGAGAAACTGGAAAAGCATCACAAACGCGTAAGCCCGATCGATAGATAGAGTACTCACAACACGCTCCGCTAGCTCCGGGAACTAGAGAAATGAATGCGGCTATGACAATGCTGTAGACCGGGCGGGTCAAGGGGTTCGTGCCGTTGTATTGCTGCAGGAAGTAGGATATAAGGCCGAGGACTGTGGCCGCCGTAATGGATTGCATGATGCGCAGGCGAATGTAGGCTACGCGTATGTTGTTTAAGTTAGTGGCGCGGCTGAGGACAATAGCTGCTGTGCCGAACTGCGCGACGCGCAGGGCGACAGAGGATATGCGTAAGATATTGTCGATATAGGCGACTTGTGAAAGACTGGGTCCACCCCACTTGAAACCACCGCAGGGTGGAAGTTAAGTTGCGAGGTAGCACGCCCGGGCAGTCGATGACGCACGCGCGGAGAGAACGACCAAACAACTAACTAAGACCTCGCAATAACGATTATCTTCGTCACCAGTCGCTTTCACTACGTAGTTGGGTGAGGATGGATCTACATATAGTGGGTTTTGCGTGCCACGTGGTGATGGTTGTGGTAGGCAAGGCAAGACAAGGTAAGGTAAGGTAAAGTAAAGCAAGACAAAAGAAGACAAGACAAGACAAGACAGCTTAACAGAAGCAAACCGAATCAAACTAGACCGAACCAACCTAGCATCGGCGCATGAACTCCGGGTTGAACTAAACTGCCGCTGCTGCTGCTGCTGATGGTGTCGAAGAGAAAAGATGATAGTGAGGTCAACGTCGAAACTAATAGTTTTGCTATACATACATATATCCCCTCATCTGCGCAGTCGAGATTCCCGAGCGACGAAGCCCATGTAACGGACTGTTCGGCATTGGGTAAGTAGGTAGGTAGGTAGGTAAGTATGGGCAGGTAGTCAGGTATGCACAACTCCATCACATGTCCGCTACCCCAACCCAATCCAACCCCCTTCTCCGATTTCCCGCCCGCGCCTGAACCACCGCCCTCGTCCATTCTCTCCACCTACTCCATCCACCCCCTCACCCCCCCACCCCCTACCTCAGCAACGCCTCCACCTCCCCACCCACGTCCCGAAACGGCCACACCCCCCTCCCCCCCGCCGTCCCCGGCCCTCCCAACCCCTCATCCCCAAACGGCTCCAGCACCATATAAATCCCATCCCCGACCTGCGCCGCCGTAACAACGCTCGTCCCCGCATCAACCTCCCCAATCGGCACAACGCCGCGGAACTCCGCCGTCCGCCACTTCGCATCGCGACTATAGAACACGCTCAGCCCAACCGTGTCCTCGGCAACCAGCAGCACCGTGCCGGCGTATTTGGGCGGCAGGTAGATGGCGTCGCTGGCGCCGAAAGTATGGTTTGCGTTTGTGACGGGTATGGGCGTGGGGATGCCGGTGGGGGCGCGCATGTCGAAGCGCCAGAGCTGGGAGGAAGCGTCGCCTTGGGCGAGCAGCAGCCAGTCGAGGGCGGCGATGCCGCCGATGCCCTTTTGCGTTTGGTTGATGCTCGCGGGCAGGTACCACGGGGTGACGGTTTTGCCGTCGCGCGTGACTTTCAGCAGCGTGCCGGGCCAGGTGCCGACGACGAAGACGTTGCCGTCCGGGTCTTGCTCGACGTCTTGGAAGCCGCCGTACCGGCCCTGCGACGTCGCGGTTAGGTTGATTTTGTGGATGAGTTGTTTTTCTTGCGGGTCGTACTGGAGGAGCCAGTTGGTGCCGGCGATGTCGCGGCCCTCGGTCGCAAACGCGTTGGCTGTGTCGGCGATGAGCGAGACCAGGCCGTTCTTGCGGTTAACACCCACGGCGCCGAGATGGAAGGCGGGGTTGTGCGAGATGCCTTCGAATTCGACGATCTCGTGTTCTTGAGTATAGGGGTCGTAGATGCCTAGCGAAGCGTTCCAGAGTTGGCTATGATGACTCAGTATTTGCAAGGCTTGAGGCATGGTTGAAGAAGTACTTACCCGAGATATAGCTTGCAGGAGTTGAAGTCGAAGTCGGCGTTTTCGGGGTACAGCTGGTACTGGTTGATGGTGAAGTTGCCTTTGAAGGGAGCACATTTGCTTTGGGGTTGAGGCACGGCAGGATGCGCAAATGCAGCGCCTGCGAGCACTGCCGCCGATGCGAGCGGAGAAGAGAGATGCATTTTATTTCTCTTTGGGCTGGATTGGACTGTCGAAGTTGGATCAACCGAAGCTGATGGCTAGACCAGGCGCCTCCGCCCTTTTTATGCTCATGAAGTTGGATTTGATTATGTGCTTCAACAGGGAGAAGCTTGCAGATAAAGGAACACGAGCATTCAACCGGCATTGCGCCCAAGCTCGAGTATATAAGCCTCAATATGAGTAGCGGGCCGTGATGCACCTATGTGTTCTCGAACATATTGTCATCGCTGCACAAATGCACGTAGCTGAACCCCAGCCTTGCGTAATGCCTTGAGAAGCGTTAGCTGGAGTACAGTTTGAGAGCTGTCTTACTGGGATATAGAGTGCGAATAAACGCAGCGGTCCCAAGCACGTCTGAAGAAGCGCGTGGCCCGGGGAAGCGAAGTAATTATCCGTGATCCAAGGCTCTGGTAAGTTTCGCATGGGACGGACGGATCGGTACGCAATCGCACGAGAGTATTCTGTACTAGCGGTAAAGCAGATAACACCTCCAAGGCGACTGTTGCCTTAACGAACATATCCGAAAGAAGGATGCAGTGCCGTTACGTCATGAGATCCTCCCGAGATTCTTCCAAGATAGACAAGAGAATGCGCACGTAGAGGAGTCTCAGACCGATTAACGTATATCTCCTTCAACAACTGCCCTTTGCATCGAATCTCAGGAAATCGCGAGATCTAAGATATGAGGTAGTTTATTGTATAGAGAGCCAATATACAGTCCAGCAAGCGGAATGGTTGAAACAGACGCGCTCTTTCTCGGCGCTGCAGGCTTACCGGGTAATAAAAGCACGGGTGGTCAGGTACGCGATCTAGTCATTGGATGGCATTTGCACATGCCAATGTAACAGAAGCATTGAACTGTCAAGTTAGCACAGCCAATGGACTCAAGGTACATGAAACTGAAGACTAGGAGCAGTGTGAAGAAGGGTATCAATATTTCAAACTTCGAACAATGATCTGGCCATGGAGGCATAAGCCGACTCACATGGTTCTTACCCGCGCCAGAAAGCAGAACCAACCTGCCCCACCGTCTATATTCGTCCTCGGGTCGGTATATCGGTTGCGTCGCCTGCCTATAGTGGAGCTGGCTTCGATGTAGGCTTCGTGCCATGCGCCCAGCTCGGCTCCTTGTTGAGGCCTGCCCACAGCTCCACGCGCTCCCACAGGACGTGATTTGACCAGGCCTTCACCTCTTCAGACTGAATCCTCTTGGATACCCACGTGAATTCCCCCAGATCAAAACGGCCTTCATGGAACCGCTCGTATTCGATCATTTGCAGGATCAGCTCAATCTTGTCGATGTCGTGCACGAACTTGCTCTCCAACGTGACGCTGTCTTCGTACTCTTGCCATATCGCGCGGATATCTTGGCCGTTGAGCCCGCCGTTGAACTTGCCAAGCAGATTGTGGCAGATGTAGTCCATGGTCCCAGACTCGCGGCGGCTCTTCTCCTCTTTGGACACGGGGTCTACGGGCGTAATGTCGCCAACAATTGCTTCGGCCATGTCGTGGATGAGTGCCATGCGACAGCACTTGAGGATGTCGAGCTTCGAGGAGATGGAGGAAGGCGCCATCATGGTGAGGATGCTCATGCGGTACATGTGGTCGGAGATGGATTCGGCATGCTCGATGCCGAAGCGGAGCCAGCCGGCGCGCTTGGTGGTCTTGAGCCGCTCGAGGAGGTGGAAGAACGGGACGGGCGAGGTTGTGTTTTCGGCATACCGCGGAGTGATGGTGGAAAGCACTAGGACCGTCAGCATCGAGCGAGGGGAGTGGTGAAAGCAGGCGGCGGGAGAAAGAAGGTGTCGCATACGAACGACGCTCCGGCTTCAGTTCAGGACCTACCACTCTCCACGGACCACGGCGCGTCGGCATTCGTTTCGCTGGAGCTGGCTGCATGCGGCTCCGTTTTGGCGGGAAGGCCGCTGGCTTGGGTGCTTTGGTTGGCTGTCATGGTGGCTGCTTGGACGGCACGAAAGGAAACGGGCAGGACTCGTATATGACGGCGTGAAGGGGCGCGGTTTGCCCAGGCAGACGTGTTTGGGACGTGTTTGGGACGTGTTTGCGCGAGGTAAAAGCGCGGAGAAGCGGGCGAGGGTGAAAGTGAAAGTGAAAGTGAAGGACGGTGACGGTGACGGTGACGGTGGGGTTGCCGCGGGGAGAAGAAACATTGGAAGCTAGGGGCTAGGGGCTAGGCTAGTTACGCGAGGCCCCACCAGCGCCAGCGCCAGGCCCGACACGGGCTAGCGGTGTTTGGTGTTTGGACGCATTTGCGGCAGCTCCCAGTCAGCACGACGGGCACGACGGGCACGACCACAACAACACGACTGCCCGAGACGATTGCGCCCGCTCTTCTGCACGACAGCTTCGCCCACGCACATGGAGTCTGTCCTCGCCAGCACAACATGTCCCGAACCACGTCGCAGTCGTCCACCGCCACCGCCACCGCCACCACAACCACGTCGACCGGTCTGTCGCGCAGCATCTCGGTCAAAACAAACACTACCACCGGTGGTCGACCAGCACACAATGCCAACCCGCTGCCCGTGTCGGACGTCAAACTGTTCGTGACAAACCTGCGCCTGCTGGACCTGGACCGGCGACCCGATTGGCCAAACATCACCGCGCAAACATTCTCCTCCAAGACGGCCGACCAGAAGCAGCGAATCGGCGGTGTGGAGTGGGCCCTGTTCAGCTTGTTCGAGCTGTGGGATCCGACCGAGACGAGCCAGGTGAGCAAGATTGTGCATTGTATCACCTGTCGTATAGAGTACTAACAGTAATTGCAGAAGCTGCAGCCCTTCTTCCCCCCGCTCGAGCCCCTCCAGTCGCTGAACCTGCGCGCCGCCCTCTACCGCTCGCTCGGCGAACTCAAGAAGAATGGCGTGCTGGGCCGCGAATCCGTGCTGCGCAAGACCATGTTGGACGAGTGCAAGGGCGACAAGTTCTTCGAGGCCCTGGCCCTGTTCTCTACCGCCGTCTTGAAGAAGGTGCTTGCGTCGCGCTCAGCCAACGCCATCGCGCCGACGGCCGTCGCGCGGAAGCTGGCGACCGCAACCGAACTGTCCAAAGAGCAGCAAGCGTCGCTTCTCCCGCTGGCCATCGCGCACAAGGGGGCGCTGTTGAATGTGCTGCGGAAGAAAGACGAGAAGAGACGGAGATTTGCTGAGTTTGAGGCTTTGTTGGACGCAAAGGCTGACGAGATCAACCGGAAACTAAGGCAAAGTAAAGATACACCGCGCACCAACAAATCAGCAGTGCCTCTAAGAGAAGCCGAGGCGATCAAGAAGCAACTGCAGGACAACTGGATCGGCAACCAGAAGTGGCTGGACGTGATGCTTCACGGGGACAGCGTGCAAGTCGAGGATGCCTTTCTGGATAGCTCTTTTGACAGAGTGTGGTATATGGTTGAGCGAGGCCGCAAACTCGAAGATGCCGCCCCGGAGGCCGGGCTGCTCGAGAATCTACAGTCCAGAGTACAGGAGCAGCAGACGAGGCTGCAAAAGTGGCAGAGGTTCCACCAGAAGCTATGCAGCGACAAATCCATCTCAGCGGTGCCGCAATCCCGGTCTCAAAGCCGATCAACGCCAAAGGAATTCAAATTTGACCACCATCTGCAGTACCAGCTCCAGTCACCCAGTTCAATCACCGATAGGATTACTCAAAAGCCGAGCCTACGCCCGCAGTATGATGAAATCGTCTCCGAGCTAGACGCCGAACTCGACTACGCATCAAAGGCCAAGTACAACCGCGCTGCAAGACCTCAACTCCCTCGGCGACGAACATCATCTTTGGGGGCGCCCCCTATCTCGCCCGCGAGGAATCGGAAAATGCGCTCTGATTCCCGGACTAGGAACCCTGTTAGTCCCGCAAGACCTGCCAGGCCCGCGCAAACGGTGACGAGACCTTCTTTGGAGAAGATCCCTATACTGCCAAGGCCTCATGAGCATGCTCGAACGCCCGTGGATTCCGACGCAACGCTCCTGGGAGTCCCTTCAACCGCCCTACGTACCGCCGCTCCACCCTCATCACTAACAGACACTCCGGCCGAGCAGGACCTACGCCTCGGCCAAGAGGTCTCCGAGCCCGTATACATACCGTCCTCGCCACCAACTGAACCGTACCCCGTACAACCCACCTCCACGTCTCCACCGCCAACCCCCCACATCTCCTCAGAACCACCTCCCCTCCTCGACCCCGAACCACAACCCCCCACCGAAGACCTCGCCGACCAAATCATCACGTCCATCTCCGCCGCCACGCCCTCGCCCGTCAAAAAGCCCGCACCGAAACCGCGCCTCTCCCTCCTCGAACGCACCCGCATGTCCATGGCGCCCACCACCACCTTCGACCCCATCGCCGAGTCCCCCCCTCTCCCGCCTTCCCCACCCCCAGAACCCATCGCCAACCCCGCAGCCGCCGCCTCGCACCCCACCTCGCTCGCCGAGCGCACGCGCCTCAGCATGGCCGCCATGGCCTCTAACCCCCGTGTCTCGCTCGCGCCGCGCGAGAAGCGCGGCGGCCGCCGGCGCACCAGCACGTTCCCCGTCAACCAGTTCGACACGCCGCGGTCGCGCAAAAGCGTCGTCTATGCGATTGACGAGGCGGATGCGGGGGGCGCTTCGGCGGACGCCGAGCTGCAGCGCACGCCGAAGGAAGTGCTGTTTAGCGATGAGGTGGACTATGAGCGCGTGTTTAAGAGCCGGCCGAAGGTGGCTACGAGTCCGGTGTTTGGGTCGCCGGGGGGCGGGAGTGCGAGTTTAGATGGCTGCGATGCACTGAACGACGACGACGGCGAGGCCGAGGATGCCTTCGACGAAGGCGTCACGGGCGTGGATCTCGCGGACGTGGATGCCGCGGACGAGCTGTACGAGTTCGAGAATGGCGGGGCCGGGGATGGGTTCGCGTGGGATAACAGTCCGTTAAGGCGCGTGGGGCAGGCGCGAACGGGTGCCACGGGTTTGTTCAGCTAGTTGAGGAGCGAGGGGAAGACTCGCATGGCGTTGGATGGCGAATGTGAATGTGAAATGGAGAATGGGGAGTGGGGAGTGGAGAGTGGGATAGGGGGTGGAAGTTGGAACGGAACTGAATTAAACTGAAATTGAACTGAACTGAAATTTACACTAGCATGATCGTGCCGTGACGTGATATGACGTGTATGGCTAGTGCGAGAAAGAGAATGCATGTCTTGCACCCAGATCAGACACACACACACACATATCCCCTTTGTTTCATTGCTTGTGCATGCATGCTCTCTCCAGTCACCTCAACTCAACTCGGTGAGGTACGTATGCAGTATGCAAATATGCTAGGTATGCTATGGGGAGAAAACAAAAACACACGCTTGAGATGAGTGGATTGGGAGTATGCAGTATGGGGGCTTGGGTTCGTGTTTGTGTTGAAGCGCAGTGGTTGTGCATGTGCATGTGGTTGTGGATGTGGATGCGGATATGTATACAATGTGCATATGCTGCATACATGTGACATGCCTTGGACATATATGCCGCCGCCCCCCATCCATCCCCACGTTTGGTTTGCCAACTCGCGTCTCTTGCTTGCAGAAATGGAAACAGAAACAGAAACAGATGCGAGATGCGAGAACAGTGGTAAGTAACTTTCCTTTTAGCTTAATTAGTTAGTTGGTTAGTTGGCTAGTTGGCTAGTTGGCTAGTTGGCTAGTTGGTTAGTTGGTGAAGAACGGGACGGGAACGTAGTGTAGGTACTCCGTAGGTAGGTAGCGCGTTGTAGAGATAAGATACGGGACTCTACTACTACATCATGCTACTACTATATTAAATGGTTCCTAGGTGTGTAGTAGTTGGCTTAGCTTAGCTTAGCCTAGCCTAGCCTAGCCTAGCGTAGCTTTTGACCGAGATAGGATAACATAATAATAGAATAGGTATTGAGCAGCTAGCTATACAGTTGTTACGTAGTTACCAAAGACCAGGTAGGATATAATTGCAGTGCCATGCATGCCTGCGTGCGCCATTTCCCCTTGCCCCCTCCCCTATTCTCTCTTCTCTCGCTTTGCTGACCAAACGCCGAACCGAACCAAGCCAGACACAACGGAACGCAAACGCAATAGAGTGGATATATCCAAGCCCACACTCAAGGTTTGGCTATCATCACTCAACCACAGCTTCAATGAGCCTCTCCAGCCAATGTTCCCAACGCATCCAGCCGGAAAAACGTCCACCGGTCTTCCCCGCAGCGACACCACCACCCCACCCCGTAAGCCCCTTCCCCACATGCGCTTTCATATCGCGGCCGACTACAGCCACACCAGCAGCACCGCCCCCACCGCCCCCCTGCCTTTCCCACCACTCCCTCTCCGCCCTCTCCCTCGCCTTCCCCACCACAACATCCTCGTCCTCCACGCGGTACAAATCGCACTTCTCACACACCGCACACGTCTCGCCCGGCCGATCCCGAAAATGCTGACAGAAGTGCGTGTACCCCTCGCGCGCCAGGCCCTCGCGACACACGTAGCACATGGCGTAGCCGCACAAGCACACGAGCTTGTTGCAGCCCTCGGCCTTGACGAAGCCGAGCTGGCACTGCGGACACGTCCGCTTGACGGCGGCGGTGGTGGCGGCTTCGAGCGTGAGCCTTAGCGAGGTGCGCTGCGAGGCGTAGCAGGTGTGTGGGTCGTGCCAGGGGGCATGGCAGGAGAGGCACGAGGTGCGGCGGCAGGATGGTGCGAGGCACTGCAGGCGCAGGCCGCGCCGTTTGAGGTGGATGCGCCGGAGGATGGATTGCAGGGGTGCGAAGAGAGGGACCGGAGTGGGAAGGATGCAGTTCAGCAGGAGGGTACAGGAGAGGAACAAGACGGCGGATGCGAGAGCCATGCGGGCAAGCTGGAAGCAGAGGAGCTCGAGGACTGGAATGGATGCGAGGAGGAACGGACGCTTTTTCAGCGTCAATCCGGATAAGAGGTTTGTTTGGGGAAGCGCGAGGTCGTCGACTTCGGCGTACGAGCAGAAGGGGCAGCGGACTAATGGCAGCTGGGACTTGATGAGGGCCTCACTGGAGAAGCGCTCGTGCAATTTATTGACTAGGTCCTCGCCATCCTTGTCTTCGAGCAACGCGCGCTCCACCATGGACGGCGGAATGCAGCCGGGACAATCCTCGACGCTGTCCGTCGTGGGCGCGATGCAGCGCAAGGTGCACAGTTCGGTGTTGATGTTGCGCGCCCAGCCTTGGTCGTACAGGGCGGCGTTGATCGAGTGGCGGATGCACTGGAAGCAGATGTAGTGGCCCTCGGCATGGCACGTCGACATCTGCTGCAGCGTGTGCGGCATAAAGCAACATTCGCAGTCGTACATTTCGCCCTCCTTCTCCGCCTCCTCTTCGTTGCACTTTGACGCCAGCGCGAAATCCTTCTGCACCTGTTTCTGCCGCTGGCGCTCCAGCTCCGGGCGTATGAGCGCCTCGTGAAGTTCGCGGTCGAGCTCGCGGCTCTTCGTCTTAACGGCGAGCGGCGTGCGCGGCCGGCCCGTCTTCGGATCCGCGGGCAGCCACATGACCAACGGATGGTCCCGCACACTGGGCGCCTTCCGGCGCATGAAGAAGTTGGTGATGCTAGATCTCCAGCTCTTGCTCGCGAGGACAAGCAGGGTTGGCCGGGCCTGCATGTAGCTCCAGTTGTATTCGGCCAGGACGGCCTTCACAGTGGCGTGGCTCAGGCCCTTGAACTCGTGGTACAGGGCTTCCTTCACGGCCTCCTTGTACGCCCGGGAGCGGAACGTCTGCTCTAGCGCAAGCGGCACTCCGCGCGTGTCCGTCTGCGACTCTGGCTGCCGGTATTTGTACGTGTGCGCCACTGCACGCTGCTCGTCCTGCTCGGGCGGCATCCGGTAGCGCCCGCGGACCCATTTTGCGCCCTGCTTCAGCAGCGCCTCGGTGACGACTTCCAGCCGGCTCTCGTCGCTGAAGGAGCCCAGCATCTCGCGGAAGACGTCGGGCTGGATGTCGGGGAACATGTCGGTGAGGGCCTGGAGGCAGGCGTTGAGCTGGCTGAGGTCGGGCTCGTCCGCATCGCTGCTAGCCAGCGCGGGGGCTTTCTCGTTCAGGGAGCTCGACGACGAGGGTGTGCGTTTCGGCGGGCGCACGAGCGAGGAGAAGACGGACGTCATGATGGCGGGTGGACGGTCGCCTCGCCTGGCGGGGCCTTGGGGTGCATCCGGAAGGATGGCGTCAGGGAGACCTGATGAGGGACGGGGCGAGCGGGCGAGAAGAGCTTTCCAGTCTGACGGTGTTTAGGAGCTGATATGGCGAGCGAATGTGGTGACGAGCGAGGAGGAACGTTGAGAGAAGGTGTCGGGCGGCCAACTTTCTTTCGCCCCAAGCTTGCGAACTTCCGAAGTCGGCTGACGCGCGTTTCGGTAGCTCACGTGAGCCACGACACCGGGCGGGCACCTGGATGAATGAAGTAGCACATCTGGACAGTCTCATCCACACGGCGTAACAGTGTTTTGGCACCGAAATGGCAATGACATATTAAAAAGGCTATCTTGAGTTCCGTGCTGTGGGCTTTCTCGTCCCGTCCCGTCTGCGCAGCCTCACGTGAGCCCGGGAGCCCGAAACCCCGAGACTAGCTCCCAAACAGTCTAGCGCTGCACACATGCAAAAGTCGATCTATCCCGAACCCAAAACTCCAACCGCCCACCTGGTCCATGCCGGGACCACCAACAATGTAACTCCATATCGACACCGTTGGCTGAACCTGCTATATCGTGGTATCTATCTCAGTCGTGTCGAGGCTTAGCGTGGTAGCGGCCTCGTCCACATACACGTCCGCTTTCCGGCTCAACAGCGACTTTTGCACAATCTGCGCCAAAGCCTCCATCACCGTTTCCGCGCCACTCGTCTTCGCCATGTTCTTCTTCAGGGTGTGATGGCGGATGAACTGCCCGCTGCAGTTGGATGTAATGCGGTTCTCGTTGTCCTCCAGCATGCCGGGCCACCCCATCGCTTCGTCGCAGGGAATTGCCTGAGGAACCGTTAGTACGGTAAAGGACGACGTCGCACGAGAAAAATAGACTTACCACGATGTTTTTGCCTGTGGGGTTGAAGTCGTATCGAATGTACTCGGAAAATGCACGCTGCTCATGACTCCATTCCTCCTTCCACCTCCCGCACCCGGGATAGCGCGTCTCGGTCGTGCAGTCCTTCCACGCCTGCAGCATTTCCATGGTCAGGTTCGCATTCTGGACCACCATGAAGCCCGTGTTGAGGACAAGGACGCCTTTGCTGTCGTTGCTGTAGGTCCCGCCATCCGGTGTGGCCTCGACCGTGTCCCAAGGCATGCTCATCGACGTCTGTTCAGTGATCCCCCACCGGTTGAACATCCACTCAAACGGTACTTCGAGGTGGCTAATGGTTGTGTCGGCGTCCATGGTAACAACGAAGTCGTAGTCTGGAATGTGCGAGTGCAAAACATGTGGCGATATCCAGGTGTCGTGGTGGTCCTCGATGTGCGCCGCCTGTATGAACTTGTAATCGTATCCATGGATCTGGGCTTTTCACGCATTGTCAGCAAAAGGCATACCATACCGACGACCTCCAAGTGCATTGACTTACCGTACATGTAATGATTCAGAACCGCATGGGAGACCAACTGCGCTCCATCTACGCCCAACTCCGACCAATCCAGCGTCCCAGGATTAAACATCTGGTTGTCTTCCGTGGGTGCGCGCGTATCGATATCGACGAGGAGGAGTTTTTTGCCCAGCGGCTTCGTCCATACCACCTGGTTCTCGAGGACAAAGCTTTTCCCGCTTGCGTCCGTGTATGTCGTGTTCAGAGGATGCTTGATGGAGTCGAAAAGGGCAACGATCGAGTCCTGGAACGTCGGTGCCTTATAACTAGGTGCGAGGCCAGCGAAGCTCGCGGCATGTTCTCTTGCCGACGGGTTCATTCGGAACATTATGGCGAGCCAGAGGACGGCGAGCAGCGACGAGGCTACCAATATGACGATGCGGTGTGACGGAGACATGGTCGGCTAAAGAAAAAGGTTCTCTCTTCGAGGTAGTGAAAAACGAGTGTGGAGGGTAGTAAAAAGAGTGTGGATGTTCAGTAGAAATTAGAAGAGGGATGAGGTAGAGTGTGGGCAGGTAGGTGGAAGCAAGGCTGCTAATAAACACGGGTACTAGAAAGGCTCCCAGGCGCTCGTAGTTCAGGCGTGCTTCAGGCTAGCCATCCTAGGATGCAAACGTCTTCCTGCGCCCGGTTTTGCGACGTCCCTTATTTGTTTTCGGCGTTAGCTGAGTAGCCTGTTGGTTATATCGGGACCCGCAGCCACCACCATGGCATGGTTCGTCACCGACCCCACGTCCCTTGTCCACTGGAGTACTACTTTAGAATCTGGTATATAACATGTTCAAACTGACCAATGCGATAGCATAGAGTGGAGTCGTCCAACCTGTCCGGAGAATTAGGGCGAAAAGCCAACATAGGTATGCACTTTTTCTCCCGCCGACCTCCGTAAGACGTTTTCACGAGCTCGGAGCGAGGGAAACCTTACTTGATATCAGCGTACAACGCATACAAACGAGGCTCTCCTTGAGTGTTCGCGCAAACTTTTTATCAGCGTGCAACGCAACGCAACGATGCCCCTAAACGCACGTTTGTCCCCACAAATCTTTAAATCTTTGCTTTTTTTCCGTCCTCTTCAAATACGCTGTACTTCTCTGCCTGGCTCGCTGTACTCCACTCCCTGGCTGTGCTCGTATCTCTTCGAGTAATATCTAAGTCGAACATATCAGCGACGCGGGTCTGCCCTGAACTGACCTATGTTGCGATGCGCGGCTTACGCGGTTCCTCACCCCTATGCCGCTGCGCACCGGAACACCCATGCCACTCTCATCGCAACACTTTCGAATTCAGGCACTCCAAGGTCGAACTCAAAGGCTTGCCTGAGCTGGTATACCTGGCGCATAGAAATAAGGTCACGGTCCCGGGCGCGCTAGCCGAAAGCGGTATCCTTCCGCGAGCTGTTGGTGCTTGGCATCCTTCCATACGCTACTTCATGTGCTACTACAAAGGCTAGTACGTACCGACAAGTACTGCGTCGCAATCTTAACATTACACCTGCTACCTGCGGCCTATCTATCACCTAGCGACATCCATACTACACTAAGGTGTTCGCGGGTAACCCGCAACGAGGTCGTGGGCACTCCCCAACGCCCAGCGGTCTTTCTACGGCGTAGTGCCGCATCGTGTCTAGTGCTCTCCTCATGAATTATTCATTGCAGATCGGGGTCAGCAAAACGCATCGCATTTTTTTACACCCATTGGCCGGATTGGGAATTAAAAAGATGGGTTTTGGGCTGACGTGTTGGTTGAACGCTGAGCTGAGCTAAGCTGAGCGGCCGGGGAGCGGAGCTGGACTAGGCTGGACTGAGAAAATGGCCATTATTCTTTCCAACAGTATATGTTCCGAACAATCAGTCTCTACCTCTACATCATCTCGCAATGCACGTTGGTGGTTGACTGGGAAATGCGCTATACTGCGTCATGTTCGATGTAAGGCTTAGCTTGGCCCTTTTTGCCGAATGTCGTCACGTGCATGCAAGCTACGAGCAGCACTGCACATCCGTACTGGACTCCCTACCTAGACGTTTCACTCCAATATGTAAGTACCTAAGTACCGTGCTCGGGTAACGCCCGTCCCGCCGTAGCGAAGGAAGAATGTCACTTTCACTTTCGCTTCAACAACGCGCAAGCACATGCCGTAGCATCTAGCATGACGTCCTAGTTCTGTTGGAGAGCGTAGAGATAGCGGCAGAGTTTGCGTGTGGAACTACTCAAGCATATGCTCTATGTATTTAGCTCCCGTGTGGAGATGGCCGTGCCCTCAGGCCCTTTGGAATAATAGCTTAGTTTTGTTGGAGAGTACGTTTGTGCGCTCGAAGGCCTGGGAGCGACGCGCGGAAGGTGCACGACGACTGCCTTGTTGGGTAGGTGTTTTGGCCTTACTAGTTAGTTGGCAATTGCATGCTTGGAGCAGGAGGAGCAGTTCTAGCCTTGCGCCGCTGGGTGGATTCTCCGTTGCTCTCGCATCGACGGTTGTGCGCAGGGTCCAGACAAGGCGCTAGTATAGTATGAATAGTATGGGCTCATGCGCTTAGTGTTCAATGGCCAGTGTTTCAGGCTGTTCTAGGTGGATTTCAGCGTTCTAGGGGCGGAGGTGAGCGCATCTAAGGAGAGCTAAGGCGGAGGGGGACTAGGCGCCGTTGACATAACGACACGAGGGAGATTGCTTGTTCCCTTTCTCTCTCTCTCTCTTCCTCTCTCTCTTTGACTCTCGTCAGATCTGTACCGTTGCGCCCCGTCGCCTTTAGAAATGCGATGCCTTCTCACTCGACAGATACTCGTTGCTACTATGAGCTATTGGTAGACAATTCCCATTACGCAATGCTCCTCTTTTCTGAATACGAGAAAACAAATCCGATGGTTCGACGAATTGAGAAGTGACAAGAAGAGAATTTGAATTTTGGATATGCAATGTCGAAAAACAGAACCAAAAAAGCGAAGTGTAGTCACACAGTGTGCAGGTAGATTTTTAACAGACTCCAGTCAGGAGCCCGTCACGGGAGGGACAAAAGCTGAGGTAACGAGAAGATAAAGCCAATGCCTACACTTTCTCGAGTAAGAAACTTACGAAAGGAAATCTCAAAAAGAGGCATCGCAGATACACACCCCAATCACGCCCTCAAACGCGCCCGCACCGGCGCCCAAATCCACGTTTCCGGCACCTGCCAGACATCCACGCGATACAGACCGGAAACGTATCCCTCAACTCATTCAGATTCTGCGGCCTGCACTTACACCCAGCTCGCGCAGCTCGCCGCCCCGTTCTCACACCACGCCCTGATCTTCCTGCCGCACAAGCTGCTCATTCCAACCTCCTTGCCGCCGCGCCTATAATCGAATACCTTCCAGTTGATCGCGACGGTCGCTTCGTACGGCTGCAGGACGCCCTACTCGCACGTGGGCTCCTGGTGCGTGATGCCGTAGAAAGAGAGGTCGCCGGTTGTGTGCGCGTGGCGGGGGCGACGCCAGCTGAGGACGTGTGGCCAGCCGCAGGGAATGCCGACGACGCGGCTGGAGCCTTGGGTTGTGAGTCTGCGGCCGGCGCAGGCAGTGAACGCGGAAGGCACCGCCTTGTCGATGGGGGTGCTTCAAGTGGTAGGTGAGGCGCGCGCCGCAAGTGCCGTTATCGGTGGCGTTGACGTCGGTGGGGCTGGAAATCGGGTAGGCGGCGGGGATGAATAAGGGGGTGGGTTGAGTGAGGCTGCCGGCGAGAGGGGCGCCGGTTGAGTGGGGTGATAGCGGTCATTTCCATTCTGGGATATACCATCGGGGCTCGAGACGAAGACGATACGCGTAAGGAACCACTTAGGAAGGCGGGTATGACAAGTCAAGATAACAAGACCGCAAGGAGCGAGACACCACGAAACAGCTGACAAAACGGATGGATGACTGGAAGAACGACAGATGAAGCATAAAAGCAAAAGAGGTGTCTAGATTCCAGACCGCCAGCTAGCCCCGAGTTCTAACTCGCGCAGCATCGCCCTCGCTCACCGCGCCACCTCCCATCTCCTCCCCTCACCGCAGCCGCATTCGCTCGACGCAAACATCTCTTCTCGGCAACCACCTCGAATGATCTCAGCGGTAGACGAAAGTCCACAAAGCCGGCACGAGTTGATGTTCCTCCCCTTCCTCCCAAAACCCACAACCCACACCACGGTTTCACGTTCTTCTGAAACAAAACACGAGGGAACAGCAACGTACGTACGTGTGAGATAACGACTCCAGCCACGCCATGTTGGGTGCGGCGCGCGCGAGAGGAAATGTAACCGCAGAGCGAGGGAGGGATCCGGGATGCGAAAAGATAGTGGGGACGTGGGTGAAAAGCGGAGCGGGGTTAACTGCGGGACAATAGGGTGTCATCGTTGCGTCTGTTTCAGAAAGCAGAAATACGAGAAGGGAGAAATGGAAAGCTGAGATAGAATATGAGAGGTTACTCGTAAGTTTGTAGTAGTGTTGCATACGTAACGGCTTCGTTACGTGGGAGGTTAGATATGTATCTATTTGCGCATGTGACCATGAAGCACCGCGGCCCACCATCACAATACAGGCCGACACCAAGACAAGTACACATATTCATACCCGCTATAATAGACACGCACTGGAAAAAAGAGGTCCAACCCAAGAAAGGAAAGGAGCAACACACAGCTGCACGAGCAGCATGCGAACGCCGACAACCCCACCGAAAAGCCGTCAAACCCGCAACAAATAGAAACACACTCTTAGCCAGCTGCCTCATAGACTACGACAGGCTTATTGCTGAATCCGAGAAAATGAATACATAGAAAATAATACTATATAGAAAGGATTCGCACGAGATGATGACAATGAAAAATGGGCATAAAAAGAGAGGGATCGAGGAAGAAAAACAGACCAAAAAGCTAAGGAGTCATCTTGGTAGACCCACATCGCTGCCGCCATCCATGCCTCCACACCATCCGCTTCCACACTACTCGGCCCTTTCCAGAAGCCAATTCGATGAAAGACGTCTACGCCTTCCCCGTCTCCTCCGGCAACCACTGCCACGTAATCAGCATCCTCCCAACTTCCGTGTTCGTGAAGATATTGAACGCACCGCCGATCGCATCGATGTTATTCGGCGTGCACCCGTCACACCGATCGCCGACATAAAACACCGCATCCTTCCACTGGCCCTCACTCGTGCTGCCCCAGACTTTGATCTTGCGATAACACAGCTTTGACAGACCGGCCGGCTTTCCTACGGCGTCGACCACACCAGGCTTACGTCCCGTGTCGAAGACTTCCCAGTTTATCGCTATGGCGAGTTCTTCGTCGAGGAGGCCGTGGGGCGGGACTTTGGCGTTAGCGCAGGCCCCATAGAGGGGGGTGTCGGGACCAGCTCTGAGTAAGGAAATGTTTTGGTATGTAAGCTCGCCGACGATCGGGGCAGAGGGGACGATGGTACCGGATGTGTAGCCGGGCGGAACTCCCCAGGGACATGGCCATGCGGGTTCGACGAGGCCGAGGTTTGAATACGCTGCGGTCGGAGTGGCGACGTCTGTCGTAATCACAGTGAAAAGTGCAGTACCGGCGTAAGTGATTTGCTCGACAGGACCTGTTGACTGCGCGAACAATCTAGTAGCGCATGCCTTGCGGTCATATCCAGACGGGACGGTGATGACGGTAGGCGATGGCGGATTTGCGCGGCCTGTCAAGGCAGCATTGTGGGACGTCTGCGAGACTTCGTGTACTTCCTTCGTTACCTGGGTCATAAAAGGGTCCGGCATAATTGTAATCAACGGGTCAGCTCTCCGGGGAAGCGAACCTGGCGACGACGAAGACTCGTAAAACCTTGTCGTAGGAGAGAGGAACACTGCACCATGCGAGGAGTTATAGGCTCTTCCAAGGATCGATGAGACATCCACTGCTCGTGCTTGCAATGCTTCGCTCTTCCCACACGGCTCGATCATTTCCTGCTCTTTGCCCTCCCCGAACACCCCCGATACTTTACAGAAGGCATCGACCGACTGTCCGATGCTTTTCGCAGTCTCGCTCTTCATAGCCTCATCCCCATTCCCACACAGTTCGACACTCTTCTGCATTGACGCCCGCCACTCAGTCTCCGCCGCACAAGGGCCGTCCCGGGCAACCTCGGGTAGCGTCTGGCCCAAATCCTTACCCAAGAGCTGATTCACCGTAGCAGCGAGCTCGTCGTCTTCGGGCGTATGGGCTGAGTCCGTGGTCTCATACGTCTTGATACTGTGACACGCTTGCACTGCCATCAGCCGGATATCGCTGTAGGCCTCCCAATAGGACCATTTACGGGGCTGAGCGGAGGAAGAAGGGGTAGATGTATTGACTGCATTTCGTTTGTCTTTCCAGGGAACATGGTATCTCGGGGCGATAGCGTTTGTACTCTCCACGACTAGTATCCTCTCTGGCTCAAAGTTCACCAATGTGCAAGGCTGAATCGTCGTAGTCACCGTGCCCATCTCATCCGACATCGTAGCTGTCGCACCCGCGATTGCGTTTGTGGTCGTGGCTCCGTCACCGAAGGCATGTATGGCTAACCGGCCAAGGACTGACACGATGGTAGGCAAGGCATATCGTCGCCCAGCACCTCCCGTGCTCCAGGGTTGTGTATAGGGATCGCCTAGCCCACTCAGATAATCATCTGTCGGAGTCGCCCGAGCATTAGTCGGCGTTGGACCTGGAGTGGCAGCTAGAGGCGTAGTCCCAATTGTGTGCATAATGGATAGAGCTGTTGTCGTCGTTGTCGTCGTTACCGTAATATCCTGTAAACCCAGCTCCGTGTCCCGGTCTCTCTTCCTGTCGCCGCCCTTCAATTTATCGAACTTCTCATCCACATTATCACCCAACCCATCGATCTTGTTGTCCACTTTATTCGTAGCACTCTTGACGTCTCCCTTCAAATTCTGTCCCTTCTGACCAACTTGCTCAAATACTTTCTCTACCTGCTCTCTCGTTTCATTGAATTTCCCCTCTAATGCTTCCTTCGTCTCGTTGAACTTCCCCTCGAACTTTAACTTGAACTCGTCCATGCCTTCTTTCGCCTTTTTCTTGATGTAGCCCGCCGGATCGAAAAGGAAGTGGCGAAACTTGATGACGAGAAAGAGCAGGGCGAGAATAATGAACATGATGGCAAGACTTTGGAGGGGCAGGGTGATGTTCATGAACCACATCGCGGTTACCCATAGTCGTTTGAAGAATTTGTACGTTGCGCTGAAGTAGCGACGCTTGCCCCCGTCGCTGGTTTGTAGACCGACAGACTCTTTCGACCAAAACCTGGTCACTGTGAGTGATGTTGGAGTAGGTATACTGGTGGTGACAGTTATAGTAGCGTCCAGTTTTCGCTGTTCGAGACTCCCTGGTACAGAGGGCGTCATGGCAGGGTCGCCCGGTAGTTCGCTGCCTACCATCTCTACAGGGAGTTGGTTTGAAGTACGAATCAAACTTGGCCGATGCGCTGTCGCCGACCTCGTAGGCGAACCGGGTGTGAGATGTCGCGAGCTGGATAGTATGAAAGTTGGTGGTGGCGTTGGCATCCCACGGCTGGTCCGCGATCCTCCGAGTGTTGAAAACAGTGGCGGTAATAGAATCGAAGTCGGAATAATTGTAGTTTCGATCCTGGTGCTGTCATGACTCGACGTACGAGCATCTGACAGCGAAGCATTTGACAATTGTCCGATGGCCAGTTGCATCTGAGCCAAACCAGCACTCTGATCTAAGACTTTCACGATAACCGTGATCCCCATCGCAAGACCGATAGTGAAGCCCATAACAACTATAACCAAGAGTCCAAACATACGTCTCTGGAAGAGTTGCGTGGTAACGACACTGTCCTTCGATATGTCCGTATTCCTGTGCCACCAGGCGGTGAAGCGAGCAGGAGTCTGCGAATAGAACGATGAGACATGCATTGGCGATTCCGTTGGCTGATGCTCTGTTGGAGTAGATTTAGATGGATACGGGAGTAACATAGACACCTGTTTAAGATCACTGTTTCCAAATTTCGAGCTTCCAAACAGCGATCCTTGAGAGTAGTGACTAGTTTGATAGCCGTTTCCAGTTGCTTCCGAGTTGAAAGACTCTTGTGAGTGTTGCGGTTGGGGTTCGTCCGAGAAGCTCCCAGGTCGCGTGCAGACCGCCGCGGGCTCTTCTAATGATAACTTTTCTCCGAGAGAGTGTTGCCCTGAGTTGTCGTTAGAAGGTGGGTTTGATCGTAATGGGGAAAGAAAGTTGAAAATCCTGTTCGAGAGAATAGAGCCAGAACTGGAGTGGTGGGATTTCGGTGTCTTCTGTGAGCGGGGCGGAGTTGAGGAACCTTCGTTGCGGTCTGCCGTGATGTTTAGACACTGACCATTTGAATGCCCTGCTGGGATAGAATCTGCGGCGCCGGTCGATGGCTGAAATCGGTTCTCGGTAGCGAGATCTGCAAAGCCTTGCGTGTCTGGTTGAGGGATTGGACTACTTATAGCGAGTTGACCGGCTCCCTTCTCTCGTTTGGATGACCTGTTTTTGAACATGAGGCTTGCTTATGAAAGAGGCAGTCGAGTGAGTGGAAGCACGCCGTAAGTCAAGTATAGTATCGACGCAATAATGCTACAACAGGAAACTTGGTATATGGTCTTCGCACTGTGATCTAAGGATACGAAGATGTGGAAGTAGAGAGAAGAGGGTACGTTAAAGGAAGCCGTCAATATATAGAAAAGCGGATTCATAGCATGTATGTCAGAACTTTATGAGTGTGTATGAGTGAGCATCGAGTATTAGTATTAGGACTGCAATTCGGGACAGCATGCGGCAGGGTTGTAGATATGACTGGATCTCGATGACAAAGAGGCTATGCCACTCATAGCCAAGCCCAGGCCACGGTCACCCTACCTAGATCGGGGTTCGCCAGCTTCTTGAACATGGCCGGACTCACATCAATATCGGTAGGTGCGCAGCCCGTACCTATCGCCACGTTAGCAGTGAAAATCTGTGCACGAGAAGCGAAAGATACGCAGAGTGTTCATACATCGATCCACGACCGTCAAATCGACGCTGACCTGCTTGCCCCCATTCTTCCTTTGCGCTCGTATCTTTCTCCCACAGAGTGGATTCTGGTTGGGATTACCTCCTTTCTGCACAGCGTCGAAAGTAAAATGCGAGATCGAAACGATTGCATCACTGTCCCCAGACGTTTTACCACAAGCACCAAGTCCAGGAGCGTAGTAGGTCAATTCGCCGGTAAAAGTCTGAGCGCCATCGGGGAGGGGCAGGTTCTTTCCTCTGAGCATATGAGTCAGCACGGAGACTGGTGACTAGGCTCACAAGTCATTACTTCGATTTCGTAGTCAAACCGACAGCAAGGCCGATGACAATTGCGAGGACGCAGAGGACAACGCCAATACCGATAATGAGCAATGTACGGCGACTGCGACCAAAGAGTCTACGCTTCGCGGCGGCGGGATGTCCGGCAAACTCAGGATTCGGAGAAGCAGATACGGAGGTACGCACGGGTACAGGCTTTCTCGGTGGTACTTGAGACGTGCTCATGTTGCTGAATGCGTTGTTTGCGGGTAGTAAGAAAAGTAGGGAATGAGTCGGACAGACTGGGTATCACGAAGACTAAATACTATAACATGACGTTCAAGCGAGTGGACGCCAGCGACAGTACAGTCGCCAGCAGTGTGAATACGGCGCTTGAGTGCGGGATGTGACTGTAGAGTGTGAGTGTGCGTGTGCGTGGGTGTGAAGGAAAGGGCTGTGGTCAACCGCCGAGGTTGGGGGAAAGGGGCTCGTGCACGCTAACGGCGATTCTTCGGAGATGGGGCGGAACTTGCCGGCGGGCTCGGGACAAGCCTACCTGGGCATCTTCCCACTTCGTTCCTCGCCGCCCACCTTCTTACACACCACCACACACCCTTTCACCGTCCTGCTACGCGTCTACATCAGGCCCACAGGACCTGCGGAATATTACAGACGGTTACCACGCTGTATCTGGCCAGATCTGCGCCCCGCCGCCTACCGCTTCCGACGCTCCCCCACCGCGGCACACCTCCAAGTCAACCGCCCTCGGCGTCACTTCTGAACGCACCGTCTCATCAGCCGCGACTCACAGCCACCATGGCGGAGCAAACGCTCAACATTCCCCAGCTCATCGTCTTTGTCATCGTCTCTGTCTTGGCTGTCCGATGGTACCTTTCCAAGCCCGCAGCAGCCAGCGGCACGCGACCCGCCGGACAGAACCGGGCCGTCAGGATAAGCCCCACACAGATCGACCAGATAGCCCAGATGTTTCCGCAGCTCAGCCGGAGAGATATTGCCTGGGACCTGCAGCGGAATGGCGGGAGCGTGGCGGCGACGACGGAGAAAGTGCTCAGTGGGAGGGCGCTAGATGCGGTATGACTTGGCTACCACTTGATTGACATGGCTCCGGAAACCCCACGGCTGCTATGGTTGTCATGCAAATATACTAACGTGCTTGTCAGGCTCCTACCTCCTTCAACCCTCCGCAACTCCGCTCCAATACGCCATCACGAACCGCAACACCCGCCACCAAGGCGTCGCAACCAGACCTGATAACACGCTACAATCTCGCATCCAAAGTTGCATCGCAAGCAGCTACCACACCAGATGAGTCAGCCAAACCGAAGGCGTGGTCCCAGGATAAGAGTGAGCGACAAGCCAACCTGCAGCGGCGACGCGAAGAAATGATATTGGCCGCACGACGAAAGATGGAGGCGAAAGAGAAGGCAAGGGCTCCCGAAGCAACAGCGTCGTAGTCATTCGCGTAGTCAGGCACAATGAAATAGAGATCGACCCTTATCGGCACGACTGGAAATGTTTCGTCTCAGTCCTTACATGCTGATGCGATTGCCATAGGTACTTTGCACCACTGTGAACTGGCATGTCGCCATCTCGCATTCTACATGTTTTCATATTTGCCAGCACCATCTTTACCTTAAGTTGATCTTCGTATTCTTCTCATTACATTTCTAAATCCCACTTTCTGGATTGGACCATTTAAGCAACCCTGCTAACGTCTTTGCTCGGCAATCGCCCTGCATGATACTCCGCAATCTACCACCAGAACTTTAACTCAAGCGATGTACAGCTCTCCTCGCCTTGAAACCCAGAAAGACTTGCTAGCGTCTCTCGAATAATCGAGTATGCCCTCGCTCCCAGCTGACCATCCCTTGCGAGTTTGACCGCTCCAAACCCTCAGGAATTGTGGGCAAGGTTCCTGGCCTGCTCAGCTGCATCAGGAGTCAGTCATCTGTTGCGATCCTCGAACGAATCCTCACCGCCTCGAAGAAATTTTGACCGCCTCGACGACACACTTCATCGTCTGCAGCGCTGCCGCCCAACGAGGAAACGACCTTCGCCAGCTACCCATCGTCTGCTTGTGCACCTTATTGGCCATATGCTGGGAGACGCCCCCGGCTTTCATCAAGTTGAGCACCACTTCGTCAGTCAGGCGGTCCAAGTCAACCTGCCAGCTCGCTAGGTATGTTTCCCAGCGCTCCAAAAGCGTGGCAAGCTCGAGGTCGACTGCTTCGTGGGATTCTTTGTCTAGCACAGACATGTTCTCCTGCCACTTGATTAGGATGCGGTTAACCTCGTGACTAGTTGCGGCCATTTTCTTGTGGCGCTCGATAAGTTCGCCGCGAATGTCCTCGAGGAGTTGGAGGGGCGCGTTTGGGGCCATGCGGCGCGTCGCGCGGGCCATTGCCATGCCGCCGCAGGACATGATTGTGTTGGTTCAGTGGGGTGACTTTGGTGTGAGTGTGCTTGCTGGGGAATTTGCAATTGGGTTTGTTGATGGGGTTGCGGTGTTGTGTGGGGTGTCAGTGCGGAGATGGAGATCTTGGATTTATATGATGCGAACATGTTCACGATCCGGTGTGTTGTTTGTTCAGTGTGCTAACAATGCGTCAGAATCTGTTCTATAGTGCTTCCAGGGTTGGCATTGTGAGCAATAGCGAGTGAAACACATTGTACATGGGTGCTGCCTAGTGAGTACTGAGCCATAATTTCGTCATGTACTGGGCCTAACTTCATTATAGCTGGATGCACAACATTGGCATCAGACTACGTACGCGCTGGTTGATACGAGAGAAGACTCCCACAAATATTCAGTTGGACTCGACTGACCTCGATGTGGCGTGCACCTCCGAAATCATCGTACGATTACGAAACCAATCTACACATTCGCAAACAATGTTGACTTAACCGTGTCCAACTCTTTCACCGCATCAATTTCTTCATCAATGTTCTCCAAAAAGCGTTTCTCGTCCCACTGGGGCCGCCACCCAACCTTGCCCGGATTCACCGGGATGAGCTCTCCACTGAATGTCCCCATGGCCTTGATGTACAAAGCCGGCCATCCGAGAGCTTTTGCGGCGGCGTCGTAGCTCGGCCAGACGCGTGCAGTGGGCGAGGAGACCAGGCCGCGCTCATGCAGGCCGCGAGCGAGGAGGTCCATGACAAGATATTGTGGGGCGCGGTGCGCAACCGCAAAGTAGTACCCTGAGCGGCCGCTAGAAATGGGCGTACCTTGGAGGCAGGCCGAGGTGAGGAGGGTGTAGAGCGTTGTGATGTCGGATATGTGGGTTGCGGGAGGGTTCTGGGAAATGTCAGTACTCTCCTCCCCTCGCACGACGATATAATCCTAACGGAGAGACAGATCGCTTACACTATCCACATCAAATTTGTGCACAATCTTGTGCTCGATACTGGTTCGGATGAAGGCCGGGTAGTTGACGGATAGCTTGCGCCATTCGCCAGTGCCGCGTCCGTCTATCGAAAGTAAGCAAGTACCGCGAGCCATCCGGCACTTGGGAAGCTTACAGATCTGAGGCAAGACGATGTTGAAACTCTTGACGCCATGAATTGCGGCTTGTTCTACAACTACGTTGCTGGTCTGCCGTGCGGGATTCATGCCCTCAATCTCCTTGTCGTACTCGTATATGGCATCCGTGTCCCGGACCTCTCCATCCTTCCAACCGCCTTCGACAGAGTACATGGTAGCTATGCCCGTCTATCAGGTGCTTAGTAGGTTACATGTCTACGTGAGACAAGAGTAAGGCTTACATGGATGTAATAAGCATGTCCTCCAGTGGCTTTGCGGCGCTCGCCGAGTGCTGTGATCAAATGAGCAGCAGGGCGAGGGAGAATTGAAGTTGCTGTGTGGACGACAATGTCAATCTTGTTGTTGAGTACAACATCCCTGACGGCTCCCTCGTCATCGAGATCGACTTTGACGATGTTGATGCCGAGCTTTGAGAGTGCTTGCACTTGCTCGTCTGAGCGGACCGCGGCGTGCAGGGTTGCGGTGCAGAGTGCGCCGGTTTCCTGGGATATGAAGGCTGCGAGGACGGAGCCGCCTCTAGATGATAACGTGTCAGTACATGAAGATGCGCGTGGAGGACCTTCCATACATATAGCCTGCGGCGCCGGTGATGAGAATGTTTTGGGACATGGTGGTGAATTGGAAGGACGTCGTGATGCCGTTAGGTAGTTTGTAACGGGGATTGTGTACTGACTACTTATAGTACGATTGCGATGTGCCCAAAGAGTTGATTTCAAATACAGTCTCTATAGTGTGTCTGTTCGGTGATGCGCGATGGTCCGATGAGGGAAGTCTGTCCGGCCAATCACACCCCTAACGATGCACAACCGAGTGGATCGCGTCTTGGCATCCCGGAAATCCGCGCACCTCCGACGCTTTGTCAACCTTCCTCCTACAGTCCACATCAATCTTCGCCATGGAAGAGTTTGCTCTCGACGCACATCTGAAATATGGAATCGCGCGGAGGCAGTCTCGATACCCGCCCAAGAAACCGCCCGGCAATAGCCCGCAAATCAGTGAGTGTAGAAAGATGAGACCTCCAAAGTGCTGGCTGACATTCGTGACGTAGTGTGACCCCTGTCGTTCTAGGAAGGTTAGTATATCAAAAAAGAGTGTACACAACGACGGCTGCTAACATGCTATTGTATGGTAGGTTGGCTGCGATAGGGGCTCGCCATGTTCGAATTGTGTCTCGGCGAAACTCGATTGTACTCACAGTGCGGTCGTATCAAATGCCGCCAGTGCAAGGCAGAGGGTATTGATATCATCCCAATAGTGAGTTCATCCAAAATTCCACTGATTCTCACTTGGGCTTGTACTCATGTGTTTCCTGCATTCAGCGAACAGAAAATCGACGACATCGCAGCCAGCGTGGACGGCATCAAACGTCTCTTACTGGGCCTCAATTTGTCTTCGGATTCAAATCCGATGATAGCACAGCCCACTGACCAGCCCGATGTGGCAGATTATCGAGTCGAACAACGTCCGATCTTACCATCTGCCGCTTTAGACCACTCTGCTCACATCATCGACTTCGTTCGGGCTGTTATAGATGACAAAAGCTTGCGAGATAGCCGGTCTGGTGTAGATGAGACCTTCCGGTCGCTGGAAAAGCTCGTCCAGACTTTGGAAGATCCAGCCAACACTCGCAACTCTTCGTATCCGGACCGCAAGGTGGGGAATTACCGAAATCGCCCTCCGATGCCACCATTGGAGGCCGTCGTCACGGTTTTGCGGTGGGCCAAAGGTATGTAGCTCACCTTGTGGCGTTCTCTTCATTTACTGACACGTATGTCAAGAACACCAGCATTATTTCAGAATTGCATGGATATCTCAGGTTCTTCCTCTCGAAAATTTCGCTGAGATATGCCGAAAAGTGTATTTCGCAGTCGATGACTACAGTGAGATAGAGTTTGTCCTTGCGAACGCGTATTTGTCTTACGTATTCTCTGAACACATCGTGTCGTCTGGGCTCCAAGAATACCGAGAATATTGCCAGGTATGCCGAAATAACCTAAATATCGCTCTCGCACGGCTTCCTCTTCTTGTCCCGGCCACGATGGAAGCTGTTGCTGCGTTACTGTTGGGAGTACTACACCCAGGCTCCAAATGAACATGCGCCCAAGGCTGACACTCTCAACAGGCTTTCAATAATGCGGTCGAAGACTCTACACCTACAATAGCTTGGACTTTCATTTCGGCTGCCGCGGACCTCTGCCTTACCCTAGGATACCATCGTAATTGCTCCCAACCGATAAGCGACGACTCCCTGCAATCTGCCCAACAGAGTCTGTTTTGGATCGTACATAGAATTGAAAAAGGACTTTCGCTCAAGCTTAACCGCCCATCTAACATTCGCGATGCCGATGTCAACTTCCCAGATGATGAGAATATGGACCGGGGGACGAAAATCGCCAGAATCCAGGGCAGGGTTTATGATCAGCTCTATGGACCAGCAGCTCTACAACGACCAAATGATGAACGCGGCCATAATGCTGAAGCGCTCGCCAAAGAGTTGAGAGACTTGATTGATCAAGGACATCTCGAGATTTATGTATGCCTACCTCGTCTCCATGTCTCTCGGAACCTGCTGATGCATCGTAGGAAGCCCAGAAATTACCTGTTGGCGATAATGAGGACCCAATGCGAGTAACTTATATGCGATTCGATCTAATCTGTCAATCTTCGCTACTCACTCTTGTTCTCAGGGCGGTTTCTCCCAAGCCAGGGTTTTTGAACATGGCTTCGGGAGAATGTGTAGCAGCGGCTCGCGAGACGTTAGAAATGCATCACACATGCATGCTTGGTATGCAGGCCAGCAAGGGCAGCCCTTTCTTGGTGATGAAATACCTCAGCTGGTGAGTTATCCAATTACGTCGGCACCGTTGCACAGAGCCCACGCTCTTACTTACCACTCGACTCGCAGGGCAATACTGCACGTCCCATTCGTTGCATTTAGTATTCTGTTCACCCGCGCTGTTCAACTCTTGGATATAGATGACCTAGCCTTCTTAGATCGCTTCGAAGCCTCGTTGCGGCCGGAGGCTGACTCGTCGAAATCTATTACCCACCCATATCGACTATACGAACTACTGTGTCAGGCTGCGCGTCTCTATATCGAATCTGTCAGCTTCCCAGCCACCGTAGATCCGGTGTTGTCGCAAAAGTTCCCGGGGTTTCTTGGCGAGTTTGAACCTTCGCACTTTGGGGAGGTTGGCTCGCCTGGGAGGGATACGTCAATCGATGCCAATACTCAAATGTTTGGGCTGAGTGATTGGTACTACAGTAACCAGCAGATGATGAGCTTGCTCGACGAGGATATAGCGTTCTGATATCAGCACAAGGAAGTCCACCTGATTTTACAGCAGTGCATATATACACTTGCTAGGCACATCCGTCGGAAATCTCGATTGGGGTACGATCATTATGATCGTGTCTAGACCAACCACCAACTCGTTAATGAAACAAAACCGATCTCTTTCCACCGTTAACACCGAGCCAGTTCCCAACAATTTTCCGTCAGACACCCCTAGCAGGTGCATGACAGCACCACACAATTGTGCGCCACTAGTGAACAATAATTCTGGCAGTAGTTTCAATGGTTTGACTGCGGCTTGATGATAAGCGCCAGACACGTCATGTACAGGATTCCTACGCCTATATGGCACAGTTCTCCAGGTACAGGATTCCTATGCTGATGTAACACAGTTCTACATGGACAGGATTCTACCGGATAGACAACGATTGGCCAATGTGACGATCAACAGGACGGAGCTGCACTTTGAGCACAGCGAGGTAGCCGCCCACCTTGACACTGCACACATATGTTCAGGCGTCGGCACTGGGCGTACGGAAATCCACTCAATATTCTTAGATTCGAGAGGCTGGCATGCGAAGACTCCGTAGGCTCCTCACAGCGAGACTTTGAAGTTATCACAGTTACACCATTTACATTTATCGATAGTGTATACACAAGGGGAATCGTTCAACCGCCAAGTCTCCAGTATCAGCTCACTAGCACGCTCTGCCACAACATAGACCAGGCTTTGAGTGTTACTCTGCGGAATAAGCGGGAATACACTAGTGTCAATCACGCGCAGTCCTTTGACTCCATATACGCAGAAACTGGGGTCGACTACGTCACCTCTTTCGCGCGGCGCCATTGCGCATGTTCCAACAGAGTGCCAGTTTGTTGTTGAGGCGAGCTTGACAAACTCGGTTGCTTTTTCCAAGCTCCCTTCGAAGAAGGCTCGAGGGTCATTGCGTTTCCCGTTTGGCTTCAAGATCGACGTAGAGAAAGGCGCGGCGGCGGCAACAGACTCAAGATATCGAACATGCCGCGCATGAAGTTCTAAGTCGATTGCATTTGTCAAATATCGATGGTCTACCGCAGGAGGCGCCGTTGCGCTGGAGGATACGATGTACACTGTTCCGGTAGATAATGGGTGCGATAACGCTGTGGCGAGAGTGATGAAGTTGCCTGGTTGTGGATCCGGAACAAGACCGGATGTCGTATCACCGCCCCTGGACTGGATTGCGCGGAGAAAACGAAGTACTGTCCGGTCGCTTCTTTTGTATCTTGCAGCAATGTGTGAAGCTTTTCGGTTCGCACTTTATCCAGCGGATGGTTCCCCATAACGACTGAAGGATGATGTGTCGTGCCTCAGTATCGTTGTCGAAGTCCACTGTCGAGGACATCCGAAAGACGTTATCCCGGGGTGGCAAAGGGCCCAGCTTGTAAGACCCGATTAGTTTACGCTTCTCTCCCCAAGGGAGACACACTAGGTTCGGGAGATCGCCTCGGAAGAGGATTTCGTGGCTGAGAGACTTCTGATCTGATCGGATGTCAAGGCAAATGATCCTAGCTCTTATCTCGACAGCTCGTAAGGTGAGCATATTTGCTGAGGCCCACTCATAACTCAGCGGGTAGAAAATAGCTCAGAGAAACCGGAAATGGTCGCAAGCATCATACTGCCCCTTTCCGGTGAACATGGAGCAGGCATCAATATCCCACCCCCTTGGATCCTCGGCGACTCCGACTGTGCCACAACTGAGCGTTATCTCTGGTTCTCGTATGTGGTGTTACCTGAGAAGGAAGGTAGCATTACGGCAAGGCGAAGTTCCGTCGTTAACCATGAGTTCACTACCATGCAATATGCAACACTACGCAGACGTACGCCGCCGGCGAATAAGGGCTCAGAGTACGTTCCACGACTTTGGCTCAAGTATTATACAAGTCAGGATCTTCTTTGACCTGCACGCCTAAGCTGATGGGGCACAGTTCTACAGGCAAATCCACATGGATGGGGAGCGATTGGCCAGCACCGCAAAAAAACATACTCCTGTCGCATGCACATCAAGTAAGGCAACCGCAGAACTCGACGATATTCCTGACAATTACGGCGAAGTCATGCGCTAAACAATGTATCTTGGTTTCACCCACTCGGAAGTCCAGACGCCGGCCCTACGGACTGTCAACGACGGATCACTCAATCTCGGACAGACGCACTTATCGCCATGAAGATGTTGATCGATGCGGCGATCACGGTCTTGTGTAATGGCTTAGTGATGACTCGAAAGAAAATCGATATTGTGAAGATCTCTCCAGTGTTGCCTAGAGCATAGCGGCGAGGGCTTACGGAACGGCAACGTGATCATTACATTGAACCAGAGCTGACATGCAACCATGCAACTGCCGAATTCGGATTCCAAAAAAATCCCTCTAGAATCCAATACCGCTGCAACTTTAGTTATGGTGGACTTATCCACACCGAGATTAGGTTGCCGTAGCTATTGGGTGAGCTTTCATAAGGCATTCTAAAATCATATGGCGAAAGCCCTTCGAGAATTCTTATATGCTATGGCATTTTGTAATGAGATTCTTTTTGGTGTATCCGCCGGCTGCTGAAGTAGGAATATTTATCTGACTTCGTGAACTTTACTAAGCCACCATGTCCCGTTCAACGAGGCGTATCGGGAGCTCCTTCACCATCTGGATGTTCATGTTCGACTCAACGTCATCTCTGAGCTTCCTGATCGCTTCATCTCGCGTCTGTTCCCATGCGGCTTGTCTGTTTCCTTTGTGATTCTGCAATGTCTTCTCGCTCACCACAAGTTCTAGCGAATGATCTTTCAACATAGACGATATAACCCCTATCATCTCGACCTGTGCAAAGGGCATCCCAGGACATTTGCGCGGTCCGTAGCCGAAAGGCCAAAAGGTCTCATCGTCCTCGTCGGATATGTTGAGGAAGCGAGTAGGGTCAAATTCGATGGCTGGTGAATGGTGAAGGTCGGCTTTCTTCGACGCTGGGACAGGTGTCGGAGTCCAGACTGATGGGTTATGGAAGGCTCCACCGACATTTATGAGGCAGGTCGTATATTCGGGAATGGTATGAGACACGCCCTTGGAGTCGCGCACTGTGGTTGACGCTATCGTTATCCTAAATATGAATTGGACCACGTTGTAAACACGCAGAACTTCCTGAACTGTGGCCCCAAGGTATCCTTTTCGTAGTATCTGGTAATCATGTTCAACAGTCCACTCATCCATTGGACGAGTACCAAAATGGGCATCAAGCTCCCTTTGAATTGCACTCTGGTGTTGAGGATGGACGGCTAATAGGAGAAGGGCGAACGCGAGGCTATTACCCGTAGTCTCATGGCCAGCCATCAATGTGAAAAAGATATTGCCCAAGACACTTTCCTCTGAGAGGGCACGGTTGTCAGGTCGAGCGGCGGATGGAGTCCCCGCAACTACAACAGACTCCAGAATTGTTTTGTTTCGCTTGGCAGCTACCTCCTCGATGTTGTCCGTAGCTTTGGCGCGCAGCTGCTGCATGTACTTGGTCCAGTCCGTGAGTGCGATATGTGTATCCTGAAGTGCCTTGAAAGGAAGTATGCGCATAAGGGTGCGAGGCACTATGAAGATCATGCCGAGACGAGAGACCACCGTAAATAGAGCGTTCTCGAAGCTGATACGGTAACCATCGGCTGGTGGCTTGCCAGCCTGAGTGTATTCGCGCCAGTCTAGTTTCATGTCGAAGAAAACACTAGCGATGACGTGCAGTGCCAATCGCGAAGTCCAGTGCTTGGCAACCGGAATGACAGAATCATCTTGAGCCCATCGTTGAATCAAAGTTCGCGTTTGATGAATAGCCTCATTCCACACCGTCGGCAGTGTCGACGGATTGAGACCATAGGTGACGACCTTGCGATGTGTCTTCCATTCCTCGCCCTCGACAGATCCGAGAGTTGGACCCCAGATATCGTAGAATTTGAGAATCTTTACCGGTACCTGAACAGTATGAAGAGTGAAAAGTTGTTTGATTATAGCGGTATCGCATGTCCAGAGCATGTTTCCGTTCGGGGTCGCTAGGCACAAACTGTCGCTGCCAACCGCTTGGAAGGGTTCATATCCGAACTTCCAGATGTTCCAGACTTGTGAAAGCCTTGAAATGTCAGCAAAATGAGCGAAGACAACGAATGGTAACCTTACGGTAGCCAAGGCATCTGCCAGCTACGGGGCAGAAGCTTTACCCAAGGCGCGAGCAGTGGGTAAAGCATAAGCCACCACATATCTGTAATGTGTACGCTAGTCTCATCATCAGCAAATTTAAATGTTGAGAACAGACACATGCCCCTACGGTGAATAGTATGTGGGGAACCCCGTCGTTGTCGCGACCCCATGATTTTTTCTCCATGTCGAAATTTTGAAGTAGAGAAATGTAACTGAAATGGCCGCGAATGTTATCACGATGATGTTTGCCATGGCCGTGCGATGAAAGCGCTCAAATTGCTGCGGGGCCGGTCTTGTTCTTAAGTTCCTAAGGGCTGCTCAAGCGCATATGCGCAAGCCTGCTGTGCCACTGGAACGTCAGCCCCCGCCGATTGGTCACGTCGTCCCGTCACTCAGGTTAAACCGCCTCCACACCTCAGCAACATGCAAGCAAACAAACACGCCATGTCATTATTCGCTCTACCCGACACACTTTAAATTTGGGCAACTGTACCATAAACGATCCCAGAATTCTTCACTCGACGTTTGACCATCAACCTCGCGCCCAATGTCAGCCAGATAAACTCATGAGTCATGGTGCTGTCTGGTCTCCCTCGAGAGGGCGCAAGCTGGAAATCATACTCATCCAACAACCTCACTAAGATCACTGTAACGATGATGTTCGCCATGAACCGACCAGGACAAGCCGATCTCCCCGCACCCCATCTATGTGCATGCTCATCGAGAGACTTGAATGGCCTCGCACGATGCATGTTCGCGTCTTCGTTGTAAGAGCGTAGAGCGTCGTATTTGTCCGGTTCCGCGAATATGTTTTCGTCTTTTTGCTTAGAGCAACTTGGAACACATATCAACTGGCCTTTCCGCAGTCTCAACCCACTAGAAAGCTCGCAATCCATGAGTAGCTCTCGCGAGTATGCAGTCAATGTAGCTGGGTTGAATCGCAGAGACTCCTTCAACGCAGAGTCGAGCTTGTAAAGCGTGTCGAAAGCATGTTGGTCCCAGTTCCCGGATACCTCAACATTCTTTTGCCGGATTTCTTCTCGAAGTTTCTCTTGGTACTTTGGATGTTTAGCCAGATCCAGAAGAGTGTTCACAACCAATATCGCGGTTGGATGCACACCTCCGGCGTTGAGTGCAGATTGGAGCTTCGCCAGAAAGCGGGGATCTCTTTCTTGTTCAGTCTGTGCTTTATCTAGCATAAATTCTAACGAGGTGTTCGCGGGTGCAGGATTTTTGGTGTTCTTGCGAATTTTCAAGCTAGGAATGGCAAAGTCTGCTATCCTTTTCATGTCGTGTTCGAGTTGCCATTTGGCGGGAATCAGCCACACGATCCAAGGTTGGAGAGTCACGGGGTCCGCTCGGTCAGGTCCGCTCTCTCCCTTCGCAGTCGCCAGTCTTCTAACGCCAGTGGCTCCCGCTCGAGGACGGTAGGCATCAGGCTTGACAGCAACAAAGAGAATGAAAGTCAGATTGAGTTGAGAGATCTTGGAAGAGCGGGTGCGAACAGCTCCGACCCGGAAATTCCCTAGTCGACTCTTAGTCGTCGCCTACACCCGCTAGGTCGAACTGACCCGTGTATACGACACGTTGCATGTCCATATGCTTGATGGTACAGGAGCGAGACGGTTTCCTTTGTTCTATATGAACTTAAGCAAGATGTGTATGTATGGGAGAAAAGCGTAACAGGTATACTTTTCTCATTTTTTAGTAGCACAGTAGACGTCTTCGGCGTTAAATGTATTCCCACCTATTTACGGATTCCACGATCACCCAGGTGTAAGGTGCCTGGCATAACCAAGCGCAATACTCGCCCACCTAGGTCGATAAGCGCCCATGTCTCTAGAGCCTATGTCCAGATCATAGCTGCCCGTGATATCTCCACGTGGAGGTTTTTCGAGAGGAAGCGGATCTGAGTCTCGCCGGCGTAGTCCCGAATGTGGGATGAGGAACCAAAACGAGAGCCGATCATGATTGGTGAAGACACCGTTGTACATGCCGCGTCGAAGGACGTTGCGGATATTGGTGCCACATTGCCGGGTCTACTGGACGCCAATCCAATGTTAAAAACGATCAGCGCTTTTCAGGCGCTCTTTCACCACCTACTCTGACGTTACCATGCATTGCTCAAACAAATTAAGCGCCCGATTGTATCGTGTACGTGGACGACCTATGATGAGCACGAAACTTTATTATCACTACACCACTACCGACTATGCCGCGTAGCCGCATATGCACTTCCGCGGGCGTCGCTCAAAACGGGCAAGTTCCTTCCTTTTTCCTAATCAGCATCCGGTCCCACGGGTATGGAAACAAGAACTCGTGGACCAAGATGTTCTTGGGCCGCTTGGCACCAGGCAGAAACTTGAACTCGTACTCGGTGACCAACTTCGTGAACAAAATCTTGAGCATGACGCTCGCAAAGAACCTTCCTGGGCATGCCGTTTTGCCGAATCCGAAATTCAGAACGGTCGTATCGGGGCTCGAGAAGTGATGCTCTACGCTCTCCTTCTCTTGCCTTTTGCGATAATTCCGGAGTCCATCGAAAACTCCGGGGTCGCGAACAGCGGCGTTTTCGATAGCGTGGGTAGCAGAGATGTCAACAATCAATCCAGATTGCGAGATTAAATTGATTGATTGATTTGTCATCAATCAATCAATCAATCTCGCAGGCGCTCTCATAGCAATCAATTCAATCTGAGATGCCTGGATTGATTGGATTGAATTGATAACGATCCACGCCCCCCCTCCCTCGCCCCCCTCCCTAACTTTGGTGTTGCTGAGGGCGTAAAGTAGCCAAAATATAAATTGCCTAAGTTCGATTCTCGCCAAAAACGTAAATATCAAAATATTTTCGCTTAGCTGCCTATCTTAGGCTTAGCGCTGCCGTGTAAAATTTTCCGAACATCTCGATTTCCTACGCGCCTCTCAACGCGTACATCTACACTCTCATTGCCGCCGCCCACGCCGCCTACAGTACGTATTTTTGACGCGCTTTTCGCTCGTACGCTTACCTGTTAGATGAACTGTAACCTCCCCGCCGTATTTTCGCAGCGCGTCGATCGCGAGGCAACGCAACCGTCGGGTGCTGCGTCATCCTACCAGGCAACCGATACCGATTCTACGATCGACGATACGCCCGCCTACGATCCGTTTACTGCCTCTGCCGATGGAGATTACCAAGGCCTAGATTAGACGCGCGTCCTAAATCTGATAAAGCCACCGTACAGCGCAAAGCGCAAACGCGAGAGCTAGGTGTTTCAACATGGCTGGCGCCTATGGCACCGAAAAGAGGAGGCGATATACTGGCTCTGCAAGTTTTGCTACACACACAAATCAATGGGTGGATTATACAAAGCGGCAGAGGCTACCTCAGCTATAGCGCGGCATCTCGGCGAGCAGAAACCCGGCCATGGTGTTGACAGAGGTGGCCCTATAACGTTCAAAAAGGAAGCCTCTATCGTCGCGCATTTGCACCGCCGTGGCCTCGGCGTCAGCCAAGCGGTTGCCAATGAGATTGTCGACAGCTTCTCGCCGCGCGTTTTTCAACAGGCGCTCATTGACTGGATTGCGACTGACAATCAAGCTCTCCGCGTTATCGAGGTGCCTGCGTTTCGTGAGATGATCCAGGCAGCCAATCCGCTCGCCGAGCGCGCTCTCTGGCGGAGTCACAATACGGCGCGGGCGTACATCATGGAGGAATACAACGCCTACCTGCCTGCTGTTGTTAGCTACCTAAAACAGGCGCGCTCAGCGATCCACATCTCATTTGACAATTGGACGTCAATCGGCGGCAAACGGGCGCTTACTGGAATCTGCGTACATCACCTAAACGCAGCGAGCGAGCAGGTAGACTACCTGCTTGGCCTGCTGACGCTGTCGGGCGAGCACTTCGGCGCAAACGTTGCAGCAATCGTAAGCTCAACTCTCCGTACGTTTCATATAGGAAAAGAAGCCCTAGGTTACTTTGTACTTGATAACGCTTTCAACAACGACACCGCAATCAACGCCCTAGCAGAGGAGTACGGCTTCAACGCAAAGCACTAGAGATTGCGCTGCACCTGCCACATACTCAATCTCGCCGCCTGGCGCGTAATATTTGGCCAAGATCGTGAGGCGTTTGAGAACTCGAATGACACTCTCGCTGTACGTACGCCTCGCTCTCTCAAATCAACCTAGCTAACCTATACAGGCAGAGGAGGAGTACATGAACGAGTGGCGCAAAGCTGGCCCGCTTAGAGTACTGTTTGACGTCATCGCCTCAATATGTACTCCGCAGGCTCGTAAAGTTGCTGGAGCGCTTTCAACAGGATGAGGCTACTCAGCTAGGCACCGCTACACCCAAATTTACGCCTAAGGAGCTCAAAAGACTAGTTAAGACGCGCTGGAATTCTTACTACGACTGCTTTGAGCGCGCTGTTGAGCTACGGGCGCCACTTGATGATTATATGGCGCACAAATCAGGCGAGTACAATCGCCACACAGCTCGCCGCTAACCTCGCGCAGTTGCTCGCCCTCTCGACGCCAGCAAATCTCGCCTGTTTATTAGAGAGGGCGGGCTTACAGGCAAAGATTGGGCTACTATAACGGAGTATCTCGAGCTGCTCAAGCCTTTCAAGGAGGCGACTAGCTGGCTTGAAGGCCGAGGCAGCGCTGGCCGTCATGGCGCGATCTGGGAAATGATCCCTACGTTTGAGTGGCTTACTAATGCGCTGGAGGCTCTGCGTGAGCGAGTTGACGCCGTGGATTACAACGATCCCGACGCGCCTGAGGATCACGTCAAAACCAACCTCAATCTCGCTATATCTAAGATTGAGGAGTACTACGCAAAGTTTGAGGACGCCCCAGCGTATTACGCTGCCCTACGCCTTCATCCCGCCTACAACAATTACGTTGATATCGCCTGGAGAGTACCGCCAGATGATGACGTAGATGGCCACCCGCGAGAGGGGTGGCTAGAGGCCAACAACAAGGGCTTTCAACTGCTCTGGGCGAGAGCCAAGGAGAAAGCTGCCGCTGCCGATCCTGAGTCACCACAGGCGCCCTAAAGTAAGAAACTACGGCCTGATTACGCACTCAATTGCACCGAGTTTATGAGGGCTACGATGAAAGAGGGGGAAACTCTTATGGATATGGAGGACGAGTATGAACTGTGGAGATCAGAAAAAGCACTTGATCCCTCTCACAAGCTCGCTCAGCAGCCGATCGCCTACTGGCTGTCAAAAGAGCAACAGTACCCCGTCTTGGCACAGTTTGCTATGGATATTTTGAGTATCCCTGCCGCTGCGGCAGATTGCGAGAGGACCTTCAGTGAATTGGCAGATTTACTAGGCGTACGGAGATTGCGGATGCTCCCTGACCTACTCTCGGCGCTGCAGAGCCTTCGCTCCTGGAAACGCCTTGGAATCCAGAAGTCTAAAACGCCCTACAAACCTAGCTATATACCAGACCTGACGATTTGCCAAATCAACGAGTACTTGAACCAATTCACTGAGTTTGGGGCTGAGGAGTAGGATTACTAATCAATCAATCCAATTCAATCCGAAAACTCGTCAAATCTTATCAATCAATCCAATCAAGCTAGGCAGAGATTTTTGAGCAATCAATCAAGCTCGCGGCAGCGAGCTTGATTGATTGATTATTGACAACTCTGGTGGGTAGGCATGCAGACATAACTGTCCTTTGGGATATGTAGGCCGTTGGCGAAGGTGTAGTTTGTCTTGAATTTTCTCTTCATGCCGAGAGTAGTGGGCGGGCTGATGCGCTGGGATTCTCTAAGAACACTGTCCAGTTTGTGCAGATTTGCGTACGAGGATGGTGACCATCCGTTCTTGGCCTCGGTTTTGATCTCTTGCTCAAGAAGCGCGAAATATTCCGGCTTCGCCGTGAGATCGTACAGAACGTTGACCATGCGCAGTAACGTTGTATAGACACTTGCCAGTGCTAACAAAACTTCCAGGTGCGCGAGTGTATCCACGTTGCGGTCGTCACCTTTAGCAGTGTCAATCATCCAAGCAAGAACGTGGGCATCCTCCTTTTTTTTGTTGTCTGGCGACCATTGTCCCGCATCGTTTTGGCGGATGAGCTCAGTTAACTTCGGTCCCAATAAGTTCTTCGCCTTGCGCATATGGTATTTCCCTTTCCAATAGAAAGGAAGAAGATAACAAAGAACCGGGCGCATCCAACCAGGGAAGAGACGCAGTATGACTATCGTATAGAAGTCTAGAGAGGTTAGTTTTAAGCCCCCAATCTCGATTATAGATGATGTGTGCTTACGATCTTCAGTGTAATTGACTGAGATATCTAGCCAGACTTTGTTGCGGCATAGTGAAGGACCTACGAGAGCTCGTGCGGCCATTCTTGCAGAAACCTTTCCCAGAAGCTGATACATCTTGACCTCAGTCCAATCATCACACGACGGGATGATGTCCTCGACGGCTGAGACGAGTTCTTTTTCAAGTTCTGGTGTTAGCAATGACAGACGAGGTGTCAATTTACGCTGCACGATAGAGTGATGGAGACGGCTCTCGATGATGAGGTTGAGTCCAGTGTATGGTCCGAGTAAGTCATGCTCCAAAGCCTCGTTTGGGCTAGCTATCTGGCCTGGGATCGAAGAGAGCTCTTCGAGAAGATCGGGTGGAAGAACAAGAATGCTTCCATCATCTCGGATAACTTGGAACGGCTTTGTGGGGTTCTGGTATGCGTGAGCGAAACCCGAACAAGGCGGAGAGTAACTTACCTGTGAAAGCCCAGTTTTCATCACATGAGAACATCGGAATGCATAGATGAGGTTGAGGATGGACTTTGGGAGAAGCTGGACGGGGCTTCCAACCAGTTGGTATGATTTCTTGGTGATAGCTCGTGTTAAAGCCAGCTCATACAGATAATAGAACATGAAAAGGGTCCCTAAGGGGGACCCAGAGTGTAGAGAAACTGTATAGAGACATTGAATCTCGTTATGCTCATAGATCTTTCTAACGGATTGTTTTAATTTATGCACAAGATCAGCCACTTATTCTATCGCCAGAGGGAGACTCATCGATACCGAAATATCTCATCTTTGATCGACCCTCTGTTGCAGTGGTCTGCGGTACTTGCTGCGCCGCATGCTGGACTTTAACCGAGGCATGCAGTGAGTATCAGCTTCTCGAAATCTTTGCCCAACTCCGATGCAGCAACTAACCCAGTCCCTCCGGTTAAGGACGTGGCAATAGTCTATCCTCTCGGTCGGGTCCCCAGTCTGCGCAAAGGCATGGATGTTTCATTTCCATTTACCGCTTCTTTGCCGCGAACGGGCATGCCCGAACTGCAGCAAAACCTGAAATTACATTCGCGTAATTGGGTGTTAAGCAGTTCTGCCTTGAGTCAACATTGCGCACCAAAAGTAGGGTTGAGAGGTACGCCACCACGCTCGACTCTTGGAAGAATCCTCTCACTCTGCCTTCCGTGACCTCGTTTTCACATACACTTTTTGACAGTGTTGCTCATGGAAGCCACCAACGACACCGACGCGTCAACGCATGCCGCCGGGAAAGAGGGGTTGGCGCCAGGGAGGAGCGTTGAGGTTCCGCAAGATACCATTGACCCTGAAAACGAAGTCAAAGGTGTGCCCTTGTTGATTTTGCATACTGCACTCTGTATTGCAACATTCCTTACTGGATTGGTGCGTAATATTCTGACCTCTCCACGATCTTTCTCCTAAGGCATCGAAGGACTTCAACATTGTAGCTACGGCTGTACCTACAATCCACACACTTTCGCTCTATCGAAGATGTCGGATGGTATGGTGCCTCTTTCTACATTGCTCTGTAAGGCTCCATACCTCGTACCTTATTGTATGTTAATATGGGACGTAGATGCGCGACCCAGCCTCTAGCAGGAAAGATGTATGTTCTGTTCCCGAAGAAAACCATCTTTCTGGGATACTTGGCCATCTTCGAAATCGGTAGCCTTATTTGCGCCTTAGCGGCGTCTTCGCGTACTCTCATCGTAGGCAGAGCTATCACCGGGTTAGGCGCATCCGGTATCTTTGCTGGAAGTCTGGTTGTTATCACTACGATAATGCCGCTTCACAAACGCCCCATCTGGCAAGGAACCCTCAATGCAACATTCGGTATCGCAAGTATCGTTGGACCAGTCCTTGGAGGTGCACTTACTGAGGGTGTTAGCTGGAGGTGGTGTTTCTACATCAACCTTCCGATCGGTGGATTCGCAGCTGCTGTTATCGTGATTTTGCTGCATCTCAAACCAGCCGCGACTGAGAAGGTACCCTTGATGCAAAAGTTGAAGGGCCTAGACGGATTTGGGTTTTGTCTCTTTGCAGGATCGGTTACTATGCTGTTGCTCGCCTTGCAGTGGGGTGGCCATGCGTACCGCTGGGGTTCTTCGACCACCATAGGACTCTTTGTAGGCTTCGGTATTACCCTACCCGCATTCGTCGCGTGGCAGCTCTATCTCGGGCCGCATGCCCTGATACCACCTAGCATTATGAAGAACAGGAACATCATCCTTCTTTTCCTAGGAGCTTTATTCGCCAACGGTCCCTTCCAAACGATCATCTACTACCTGCCCATATGGTTCCAAGTTCTGGGCGCCTCACCGACATCGAGCGCAGTCAAATACCTACCCACGGTTATTACGGACGTTTTCACATCTTTAATATCAGGAGCTATCGTCATGAAGACGGGGCACTGGAAACCATTTCTACTCTTCGGAAACGCCGTCATATCCATCGGATCCGGACTTTTGACCACTCTTCACCCAGGCACCTCTTCTTCAACATGGATCGGGTACCAAATTCTTGTTGGTATGGGTTATCCTCTGGTCATCAATATGGTGAGTACGGTCACCTATCCGCTTCACAGTCGTTAACAGCGCAGGGTCAATTGGGTGTACAAGCTTCGCTTCCTCCAGATATTGTTCATATCGGATCGACCACTCTTCTTTTCGGCATGTCGATCAGCTGCGCAATCTCTTTAGCCATTGGACAGGCGGTGTTCCAGCTGCAGCTCACTGAATATCTCGCGAGATCGGTAGATCCAGATACTGTAAATTCGGTTCTCTCGAATGGTGCGACGCATCTTGCATCTTTTGTGCGGCCTGGAGATCTTATGACTGTGCTCGAAGGGTACAGTCAAGCACTGACGGACGTCTTGGTAAGCTATTAAACTTACTACCCGCACTAGTGACTTACAAGTTGTGCAGTTCATTCCGACGATAGGACCCGTGTGCTCCTTTCTCATCGTGCTTTTCACTACATGGATTACTTTAAAGCAGTCCAGCCCCCCAACGGTTGAGATCGAGAATCAAGAGAAAGCAGGCGCATAATATGTTTTATCCTGGGACACGGCTTGCACAAGCGCGGCCTCGTCTCCTCGCCCACAGTGCGCGTCTGGCCGAGAAACGACGATGCCGCAAAATCACTCGGACTGCAAGCCATGTACGTCAAGGCCATTGTGAGGTTCAGTGGACAACCAATCCCTTTAGTTTCGGGAAAGATGGGGCCATACACGGTTTCTGGAAGATACAGAAGGTGCGATTGACGATGGAGACCCTCCAATCCACTCTTTGTGGCGTTGTATAGATAAGACACATATATCAGCTGTAATTACGACTTTAGAGCACCGATACAACGATAAAAGAACACAGGGATCTACTCGAATTCGACCCGGAGGGGTACCATCAAGCGACCACCCTGAAAAGCTTGAATCCACCCGGCACCCTGTACCGTGTTGGCGCGCGTAGCGCCTCCATTCGCGTAACGCCTCACCAACATCAAAACAACAATCCTTCACCATACTTCGACACGCGATAACTCCATTAATATGGAACCGATTCAAGCTGCGATCGAAAACATCGAATCGCGCGAAGAAGGCGCATCTTTTTCATATAGAAAAGTCGCCGATCAGTTCGACCTAGAACATTCTACACTGCGGCGGAGGCACCAGGGGTTGCAGGCTACGCGTGCAACCAAGGCACTGAATCAACGAAAACTCAACCCACGACAAGAGGAGGAGCTTGTACGATACATTGAAGGCTTAACAGAGCAAGGGCTACCTCCTACGCGCGAAATGATACAGAATTTCGCGTCTTCTGTGGCGGAATCAGCAGTCTCGAAGGCCTGGGTTTCGCGATTTCTGACGCGAAACAAAACCAATCTTACATCCAAATGGACAACTGGAATAGATCGCAATCGTCACAAAGCTGACACTGAGGATAAATACCGCCTGTACTTTGATCTACTTCATAGCAAGATGCGAGAGTACGACGTTGACGCGGAGGACGTGTACAATATGGACGAAAAAGGCTTCCTCATCGGCATTACAGCGCGCTCAAAACGAGTATTTTCCAAGGCAGTGTGGGAGCGTAAGGAACGTACAGCTGCACTCCAGGATGGCTCCCGTGAATGGATTACGGTTATAGCTTGTGTTTGTGCTGATGGGGAGGCGCTGCCTCCGGCTGTTATCTACGAAGGAAAACAGGGGCTTCAAAGCTCATGGTTAGAGGACGTGGAGGCAGGAAAACACCAGGTTTTCTTTGCCAATTCACCCTCCGGATGGTCAAACAATGACCTCGGGCTAGCATGGCTTGAGCAGGTGTTTGACCGAAGCACGAAGAAGAAAGCGCGGCGGAGGTGGCGCCTCCTCATCCTTGATGGCCACGCATCTCATCTCACCATGGATTTTATTAATTATTGCAACGCTAATAAGATCCTTCTCGCTGTCTTTCCCCCTCATTCAACTCACAGCCTTCAGCCACTTGATGTGGTGTTGTTCTCGCCGCTCTCGACTTCCTATTCGAAGGAACTTACACTGCACCTTCACCGCTCCCAGGGCCTTATTGGAGTTAAGAAAGGCGACTTCTTTCCAATATTCTGGGCTGCCTGGATGTCCACCTTTAAGGAGGAAACTGTGCGCAAGTCTTTTGAAGCTACAGGCATCATTCCCGCCAATGCAGACGCTATCCTAAAACGCTTCAAAAGCACAACTTCGGAGCAAGATAAGAGCCCAACCCCAGACCTAGAGAGTGATAGGAGTACTTGGAGACAGCTCCGTCAATTGTTTGATGTTGCTGTGAAGGATACAGCCGCAACAGAGGCGCAGCGGTTGAGTTCATCACTTTATTCGCTGCAGGTGCAGAACGAGCTACTACACCACGAAAATGAAGGCTTACGCGACGCTCTTACAGTCAAAAAGAAACACAAGAAGAAGAGTAAGGTCTTAGACTTGCAGCAGCGTCAAGAATATCATAGTGGTGCGGTGTTCTGGAGTCCTAGGAAAGTGAGGGAAGCACGCGCGCGCGAAGTCGTGAAACAGAGAGATGCAAAGTTAGAAAAATTACAGAAGACAGAGGCAAGACAGCTAAAAGAAGCTACAACCTTGTATAAAAAGCAGCAGCAAGAAGAAGCAAAGGCAGAGCGACAAAGGGTTAAGAAGACAAGAGAGAAGGAGAGGGCTACAAGGGCTGCGGAACTTCAAGCGTCCCGGGCAAGCAAACAACAAGAAAAAGACGCCGCAAACGCTAGAAAATCTCTACAATTGGTCCAAAGAGGCAAGAGGCCAGCTTCAAAACAAAAAATCCCAAAAAATCGAAGCAAGGCGCGTGTTGTGGAGGCTGCAAGTGGTGAGGAAGCCGCATTGGCCGCACCAGAGCCATCCCCTAAGGTGACTACGCGCGGCCGCAGCGTCCGCCTCCCATCAAAATTCAAGTAGCCCAAGTTAATTGCATGTATTAAGAGTCTATTCCACCATAATCTATCGTGATAATAGCTACTGTGGGTGGCTGTACAGCCTTATCTTTGCAAAGGCCGCGATGCTGCTTAGTGGGGCGTTACGCGAATGGAGGCGCTACGCGCGCCAACACGGTATTGCCACCAACCTTTAGGATCATAGTGATTTGCGACCTGCTTCATGAAAAGTAGATTCTCCGACCCATAGCTTCCCAAAAAATCCTGGCTCGGATCCGCATAGTTCATATATATGAAGTCCGTAGTAGCACCCTCTTTCGCGATGAAAGCTTTCAATTTCTCCGTCATAGCACCTGACTCAGCCTGTGCAATTGCCAGTGCCGCGTCATCGCTGAAGACGGCAACGCCGCCAACCCACAGTATCGCGTTGGATTCGATTCGCTCGACGCCTAGCATGTTGCCGCCTTTGCTTTGGCTAACATCGCTGTAGAGTTTGGGAAAAGGTTGAAGGACCATCTGAGCGGCAAAGTTCTCGGCTCCGATCTTTTCGGAAAGTGATACCATGAGCTGCTCGAGGAGGACGGCGCTGTAGCGAAGAACCTTAGGCGAGTTGAGGAATGTGAGTGTCGATTGCGTGTTTCTAAACACGAGACTATGAGTATGATAGCAGATATGGGGGGGATCAAAATGACGCTGACTGACCGGGTTCCTCCAGCCGCCTGAGACGCATTTGCGGCATCAGCAAGAGACATCTTCGCCCAAGTGGATGACACTGTGGGAATCTTGTTGAGTCTGTCGAACGCCGTTTCATTGAGATCGCCTTGGGTATTGACACGGATTGCTATCACGCTCACACCCTTGTTCCCCGGAGTGGAGGCATACATGGTGATGAGATGGTCATGGGGTTGTCCCTGCGATCGATCCGTGAACTCGACCACAGTATCAATAACCTCATCGGAAGAGCCAGGGATGAGGACGTTCTGTCCATACGCGAGATCGACTGCTGGTTGAGCCTCGAGATCGAAGCGGGTGACGATACCGAAATTTAGCCCTCCGCCCTTCAGTGCCTTCCACAGATCGGAGTTCTTGTTGCCATTGGCCTGCACGATGGTTCCGTTCGCAAGTACCACCTCGTAGTTCGTGACCGTGTTGCAAGCAAAGCCGTTGGTGCCAGTATGGTACGAGACACCGCCACCGAGAAGAAAGCCTCCGACGCCAACGCCGCCGTCACGGCCGCCCGTTACCGTCACTTGGGCAATGTCTAGAAGATTCGCGTAGACATCCTTCCAACGACCACCTGGCTGAACACTCGCGACTTGGCGCTCAGCATCGTACCACGAGCCGTTCATATTTCCGAGATCGATGGTGACGCCTTTGGCAATGTTGTTCGAGCCGGGAAAGCCATGGCCGCCGCTGCGTACTGCGATATGCCAGTCGCCAGCTCCAGACCCTGTTTTATCTAGCGCGGCGATTGCTACCGAAACTTCGTACGTTGTCGTTGGCAGGAAAAAGCACCAAGGGCGGAAGCGCGCGTTGGCGGACCACCAGCTTGCAACCCGGGGCTCGTACGCGTCCGAGGTTGCTAGAACAAGGCGGTCGCCAAGTCCCGCGGCGATCAAGATATCGCACTGGAGTGTCAGTATGAGATCGGAAAGCAAAGGATGAAAAGTAGACATACAGGCGGGAAACCGGTAGCTTCGTGCTGAGCGTCTATGGAGTTTTGGGCGAGACATGGGAGAAGGACAAGGAAGAAGGGGACCAGAGCACGAAAGTTGCCGACAGAACTGAACATCATGGTCTGCGCGCGGTGTTGAAAAGAATGACTACAGTGGGTGACGAGGAAGAGTCAATAGGCCTTGGGATCTTGTCTTTTATGAAGAGGTACCTACTCATCGTATTCCAGCATCGAGTGACGGCCTGATCACCGTCCTTGCGCTTAGTGTCGAGGGTTGCGTAGCATGAGCCCCTTCCTTGATTCAATGTGGTTGAGCTTGCGATACCCAAGGGTTCTCTGGATACGCGTGTTCCCGCGTTAGGGATTGCCTTCCCGCACTCCATATAAAGCCATATGAAAGGGGATATCGTCTGGCTGCGGCAAGATGAGGTCTTGGCTGCCGGGGGCATTCGCTGACCTAATACGCGTGTTACGCGCATCCTAGCTACCCGATCCTTGGAATGTAGATCTTCACGTGATTCTGCAAGAACAGACGCGCCTGAAGACTGATGAGGCTCGTCACAACGAGCTCGCGAAGCTGAAGCCTTAGTGATTCCGAAATCCATGATCTGGTCCATGTAACTCCGTACGAACAAGCCAGTCGACTCGCCGGGAGTCCGCCGCTCGGTCGCGTCCGTCGTGCGGTGTCCGTGCATCTCGCTCGCTGACATAATACGCGTGTTACGCATGTCCCAGCTTCATGAACGCTTGTACGATCCGAGCTCGGCATTCAGGATTGGTTAGAGATTGTGCACCATCGAATTTGAAGTCCTGGGCACTGAGAAGTGCTACTGCTAAGGCGGTTTATATTCTGGCCACCGCCCTCGGATGACAGTAACTGTACCTTTCTCGTGGGGAACTTCCGGCATTGAAGTTCTATATTTACGAAGGCGAATGAAATACCTGGTTCATTAGAAATTTCAACTTCGGCGTTTCATCTTAGACTCTTCGCATTCTCCAGCGGATTCGAAAATGTCGGAAGGAGAGCCTGGTAACTCATTAAGGATATGTACGTCCACAGTGAAGACTAACATTTTGGCAGTCCCCGGAAGTCTTTACATCTATGCTCCGAATAAGGTCGCGCCGATATTCTTCGCAATCGCATTCGCGCTTTCGGCTATTGGCCATACATGGCAGTGTTAGTGAGTGCTCCAGAGCCGCTAGCATCACAACGTCAATTGTACCCTCTAACATCTGCAATCAGTCACTACAAAAGCTGGAAGCTAATTGGACTCCACCCTCTTTGTGCTTGGGTGTTTACCCTCGGCTATGCTCTGCGCGAATATGGAGCTTTCAATTACATTTACAAGGGCAAAAATCTGGTCGTATTGATGACATTCATCCTCAGCCAGGTTTTCATCTACGTCTGCCCGTAAGTGATTTCCAGTAGTGAGGAAATACTAACTAGAAGCTGATTGCTGCAGTCCGCTTCTCGAGCTTGCGAACTACCACGTCCTCGGCCGAGCACTCTATTACGTCCCTTTTCTCGCACCTCTTCCTCCCGGCAAGGTCCTATCCACGTTCGGTGCTGTGATGCTTTTCGTTGAAATATTGAACTCGGTCGGCGTATCCCTTGCGGCTAACCCATCGTCGTCGGAAACAACACAGCACCTAGGAAGCGTCCTGACGATAACCGCCATCTCCCTTCAGCTCGTCGTTATCCTGATTTTTGTCACCCTGGCGGTCATCTTCCACTTTCGCTTGCGACAAGCCAACATCCACAACAAAGGTCTCAGTCGCACGTTGAAGACGTTGCATACAAGCATGGCATTGATATTCATACGCTGCATCTACCGTCTTATCGAACACATGGGCCATACATCGGTCGATCTCAAAGACATCGACGCACTCCGCAATCTCACCCCCATCCTGCGCTACGAATGGTTCTTCTACATATTCGAGGCGTCGCTCATGCTGGTCAACTCCGTGATCTGGAACGTGTGGAACCCGGCTCGCTATCTTCCGCGTCACCACAATATCCGCCTGGCGACGGACGGCGCTACGGAAATCCATGGTGAGGAGGAGAAGGATGAAAGGCCTTTGTGGGCTCAGATTGCTTCGGCGCTGACCTTCGGGCTGCTCTTTCGGAAGAAGGTAAACGGGCCATTTGTGCAGCTGGGTGAGTATTCGGCTGACCAGACGAGTACCACCAGGCTTGTTAGAGGATCTATATGATCGTTTTCCCGATGAGATTCGTCGTTATGAATAATTGGATGTATTTGTAGAGAGACTATAATGTGTAATGGAGGAGCAGAGCGACCTTTGTGCTCTGGCCATCGGGGCCTGGCGGGGACTGGAGACTTACTACACGAGCGAATAAGAACATCCCGGCCAATGCATTCAGCGTCACGCCTGCGGAGCCAGCCATAGCTTACCGAGGGCCCGTTTGTGCCATCCGAAGTGAGAAGCTCAGATTACGAGTCACTTCTGTTGAATGATTGCTGCAGCCACACCCTTAGTCTGGAACGGTGCTTCCACCGTGTCTCGCCCAGCCCGCATCCCTCACGCTCGCTTTCCCGTGTCGTATGCTTCAGGAAAGCTGTTTTCTGGTGAATCCGTTAGGGTCCTTAAACGGAACGGCCACTAGTAAAGGCTGGCTAGGAGGTTAGTTATTGTATCTCCACCAACATCCTTGCTCGGTCGCAATTGGGTGAGAACAAACATGCAGTCGTGAGACATAAATCGCGTAGAGTAGGGACTGGGTTCGAGCGATGTCATGTGTTGGTGTAACATTTGACATACATGGCTGACAGGGGTTGCAAAGAGGGGAAGACGCATGCTGGCATCCACCATCAGCTCGCCAGCCAGCCCACAAAAACGCACGGCTGGTTTCGGGAATTTTACACGAGCGACCGCTTTCTGAGAGTCTGTATGGATTTCGACATGCATATACGTAGTCGGCGACGTAGAAACGCAGCCGCCCGACGCCGCCGAACAAACCGGCCGACGCTGCGTCCGGCATCGCACGGCACTTGACCGGACTAGATTGACACGTCATGGTAGGCACCATCTAATTGGCAACCACGACCCGAATATCAGGATCCTGTCTGCATGCAGGGTCCGACGGAAACAGCGAATTTGAGTGTTCAGCTGCCAAGACTACTCCACACTTGGGGCTGAGCTGTGAGGGCTTTTGAAGGACTGAGGCTCTGCGCGGTGGGGGCGGAGAAAGTGAGGACGACGCTTTCACTCCAGACCAAGAAAATCCGTGGGCGCTTATGACGAACCTCATTAGTTTTCACTCGAGGCAATCTAGGATGGGATTAATCATGAACACTCACTCATGAAGTTTGGGCAATGCGACGTGAGAATAGGTCAAATGCGCTATTTAATTTGCAGGATTAAAAGTACAAAATTTCTCTAAAATAACCAAGCGCGAAGGTGGAATCACAGACGTTTCCAACCAAAGGATAAGAGCACCAGAAGCTACAGTCTCTCGAATAAACAGACCAGATTATTTCACAAAAGACTGCGATGTTGAGCGGATCAATGACCGCGTTGTTCTCATTGTCTAAACTGAGGAGCAGTCTACCCAGGTAAGATATCCAGGAAACTTCCGTGTTCCTTACTTGGAGAGGATACGTCGGTGGTTCTAAATGCCTCTGGTTAGTCTCTCCTCTAATGGTCTGTTCTGGGATCCAGAAAAATAAAGGTCACGAGGATGTGGTGACAGCCGGTACCGAAAGCACGTAAGCGTGGAAGTGGGTTCCGAACGCAGAAAAAGTGAAATGTGCCACTCACCTGCCGCCGGTCGCCACGGCATGCGACTCTGTATTCACCTCATGTGTCTCCAATACGATCGATTTTTTCCCGTCAATTCTCGGCACGATACAAGCGCGTGCATTCGCGTCTCCCTTAAACCATGCGATTGTGGTATCCCGCTTCCAGGAATGCTGGTTATTCGGAGGAATCTCCTGTTCAACAGTGGACGTTCCGCTTTTCTCGGGATCTTTGTTCCTCGATGCTTCCTGGTGAGCGAATTTCTCATCGAGGAAGCTGTAGAGCAGAGTGGCTTGCAAGCCTTGGACGTAGTACCAAGGGAACCATGAACGAGATGTAATAATCCATGCGATCAAGAACATTGCGGCCCATGCTAACGGAATGGATGCAAGTGCGGAAACGGATAAGGCCCTGACGTTGCCGCTGTAGAGCACAAAGTCCGCTATTTGGTCGAGTTGATCGAGTGGGATAAGATTCGGAACGTCAGCAGCTGATGCGCTACTGCCATTCGCAACGAAAGCGGTCTCGGAAAGGGTGTTCTTGGTTGCGATATACGAAGCGAGTACAAGGCGGGAGAGGTCAGAGTGAACGCTGGCTCGACTGGCATCGAAGTACTCGCCGATACCTCCAGTAGTAGCGGAAAGTAATGCGGAGGCACCTAGTTGAATTCCCAGCGACTCGATCTTAGGCCTCGAAAGAAAGCGAGTGAGGACGAGATTCAGTGGTTCGGGAATGTCTGCGAGGGCTCCCCCGGGTCTGTTCAGGTTACTAACGGGGAACCGCTGATCCTTGTACACCCAAGAGTCACTTTGCCAGCAAGACAAAACTGGACGTCCAGGTAAGACCCGTAAGAATTTGTCCCCTTCCAAGGGTTCGATGTCGGTGAGATAGAAAGGGTCGTCACCACGCGTGAAACTCTTTCGACTGGAAGAGGAAACGAGAATGGCGAATGATGTGTTCAGCTGATGGTTCTCCTCTCGTGGAATTTCTTTAACAATAAAGCGCGCTATCGGCATCGGAGCATCATAGATGGAAATCTCTACGTCTCTTGTTTCGTCATTCCAGAGATGATAGGTATCGACAGGCGCCTCTTCTTCGACAGGCACCTCTTCATCTGGTGTCTTACTGAACCACCAGTTGTATTCAGTTACACACGAACCCTGGACTTGTAGCTCGAGGCCATGATAGTGCTGCAGTCCGAAGTCCTTTGCCGTAACGTTGTAGCTATAGTGATAGCGGCTGATGGACTCGCCATCACCCAGGTCTTCGAGATATTCGGGATCGTCGATTCGTACTTGATGTTGGGAGTCGGAAATGTTGGCTGACTGGACACCGCCCACTGCACGTAACGCCGCAGGAATCTCCAAGCTATTCACTTTCAAGACGCCTTCGGTAGAAGTATCACTGTTGTCCGGGACGTAGAGCTTGATCGGATTGACTGGGGCACCGTGGCCAGCGACGATATAAGGGCCGACGAGGATGGGAACGCCGGAGCTCACGACCAGGGCCATCGTTGATATCGAGAGCCATAAGAAAAGACTTCCGGGCGTCTTTCGCTTGAGCTTCCAGAGATATTCAATGCTGAGTTCAGTGACATCGAGGGGTCGTTTGGCATTCAACACTCCAGCGGAAGCGACGACGGAATTGTGCGAGCGGTTGGGCTGTCTCAGAGAGAAGTAAACGCCAATTACAACCATGATCGTCCATAGCTGCACCACTGCAGATTTGACCAAGAGGGAGTAGAACGAGATGATCCGGTCGGAGTTGCGGGCAGTCACAGCAACCGCGAGCTGTGGTCCATTATCTGTAGGGAAGGTAAAAAGACGATTGAGAACGTAGACCTCTGGATCCAGATCACGCAGATTAGAAGCCATGACGAGAGGCTAAAAGAGCAAGACGGAAAGATGGTGAGAGAGAAATTAGACGCGGTTGATGCTGATGTAGCTAGCCGTCCGGTCAGTCGGAGAAAGTTTTCGCAAAGCTCAAACTTGCTGCAGAGAGCCTCATTTGTAGACCGGTCAGTCGCGCAGTCGCCGACTTGATTCATCGGGCAAAAAAGGACGGCTCTATCGTGCTACCATGCTTTGCAGCTGATCTGTTGATGCGAAGGGTAGGCGACCTACAGCTCAGCTACAGCAGGGACTGTAGCAAGTCACCCTCAGCTGTCCACTAGGGACGGCCCGCCACCACTTGGCCGGCATTTGGTGGCGCCATTTTCGGTCAACCCAATCACAGATGCACCTCTTATGCGACATCATATTAGCCCCGTAAATAAGACGAGCTCTTCCCAGAATGCTGGGATCGCATGCCTCCGCATCGAGACAGCTTCGCCCAACCTGCAATGACAGCTTCGCCCAACCTGCAATGACAGGACCCTGCCTCAATTGCTCGGCGCATCCGTCGGCTCGCCGAGCTCGTACTCACATGTCCTTCGATCAAAAGGTTTGCCATGGGGTCCGAAAGGCCGCCGGATCAGCCAGCCTTGTTGACCGCACTCTTATATAAAGTGAATCCACAGCCTCAAGTCTGGTGTAGTCATCTCTCCATCCGAATTGTTGTCGATATCTTTTCACTCGCTTAGTCTTTGTTGAATCCGAAATATCGGGGACTTTCGATCCAGCCAACATGCTGTTTCGGTACGCTTTCGTTGCAGTTTCTGGCCTTTGGACCACCAGTAATGCGGCGGATCTCCTTACCACTCTACGAAACTCCAACGCCAGTCTCTTTGCCGATACAATCGAGTCAGACCCTGTGCTCTCTGCCATATTCTTGGGTCCCAACGTCCAGACGGTCTATGCACCAGTCGATAGTGTTCTGTCGAGCATCCCACCATCCCGACGCGCTTTGTATCTTCGGGACGAGGCCCAGGATAAGCAAAGAGAGAACTCTTACCAGTCCGGACAAGAGCAGTCCGATGCAGCGTCGGACAGGTCTATCCCGGGTAAAGAGATTGAAACCGCTAGCGATATAGTTCCTTCCAGAAGGGGAGGTCGCAAGAAGCAGGTCATTATACAAGACAACGGGTTGCGAGAAGGTCAAGGTGAAGGTCAGACAAATGAACGACGCCATCCGCATCCGGAGACCCCGCTGTCCCTCAAGCTTTTTACTGGGCTGGGAAACAGCGTGAACGTTCTGAACTCCGGAATCTCGTATGACAAGGGATCCATCTACACCATCGATGGGTAAGTCGCCATCGTCCAGTCTCGTAGCCTCGCTAATATCTCCAGTCTCTTCACCGTCCCTACCAACCTCTCCAATACACTCGCTTCCCGTTCAGACACAGCAGCCTTCGGCTCGCTTCTCAACTCCACGAACTTAACCTCCTCTCTCGAAGCAGTCACGGGCGGTACCTTTTTTATTCCAAGCACTTCCTCTTTGAGCTCGACCAACCAAAGTCTCACGGCGAGCGCGCTACAAGGCCATGCCGTTGCGGACTTCTCAGGATATCTACCGTCGTTGAAGAACGGGCAGACATTGAAGACGCTGAACGGTGGTGTACTCACGGTCAACATCAGCGGCGGAGAATTCTATATCAATGGGGCGAAAATTGTTTCGAGTAACTTGATTCTGGAGAACGGTGTCGCGCACGTCGTGGATAAGGTACGTTTGGTGTTTCCTCTCGCTTCATCACCGCTGACCGGGTCTGAAAAGGTTATTGCCGAACAACATACGCCGGCTACGCCGGAAGAGTTTGTTGGTGGAGCTTCATTGACCCACCGGGGATCCCTTGGGTCCAACGGCATTGTCATCTTCAGCATGATCGTCACAGCCGCCTTGATGTTGTAGAGTCCGGCGTTGGCCGTTGGTGACCGCAATGATGATCGTATCGGATAGTGGTCGGCTTTGGGTGAGGACTTCATTATTGACGGTATTTAATGTAATCTTGCTTTTGGATATTCGTTGTATCAGAAGAATCAGACCTGGTGAACATGGAGCTCGTTACGAGGGCTTAAGTGACCTGCTTCGGAGATGCGTTTCTAAGTGTAGCCAACTGGGCATTTCTGCTAGTATCCAGATTTGGACGGCTGTACACAAGACAAGAGATAACTGGATAAGCGATACGTATATCGCAAATGAGTGCTGCTGAAGGAACGTTGAGTCGGAGGGTCACGGGCAAACTTTGAAGTGCTAGGCCCAGATGGGTAGGTGTGGGTCTGACTAAGCACGCCAGCTTGATGTAGGCTAGCGCAATTAGTCAGAGGATAGGCACGTCGAACGTTGTTTCCACTCCACTGCATCGCCACTCATCAGCAATTTGCATCAAAGCCATCAACAGAAATCGTTCACTCTATCATGGTTTGTATCTCATCGCAGAGCCGCGGTGTGCGTGTCCTCGCACCGTGTCTTGCTTGGTCCCCAAGCCTCTAACGTCTTGATTGAGGCGGTGCCTTCAGGTCCGCCTTCTCCCAAGAGCCAGCCCAACCAAGATCATCCGCATCACCTTCTCGGCGCCGTCCTTGACAAGTCTCTCGGTCTCTGCAATGGCATCTTCGAGCGACGATGGGCCCCTCGAGATACTTGTGAACGCCTTGATGCCCGCGCCGTAGCACCCATCAGCGCCCTCCCCGATGGAGCCGGCCAAAGCGACCACTTGGACCCCGTGCCGCTTCGCTTGGCGGGCCATCTCCGTCGTCATTTTCCCCTGGGTCGACTGTGAGTCCAAACTTCCTTCGGCGGTTATGACAAAGTCCCATTGACTCTCGAACACCCGGTCAAATTCGAAGTACTCGTTGATGGCTTCGCTCCGTGGTCGTAGTGTCGCGCCAAGAAGCATCAAACCCGCACCAAGACCGCCAGATGCGCCGCCACCTGGCGCACTCGAAATGTCCATTTTCAGGTCTTTCTTTGCGACTCCTCCCAATATCTCCAATGCTGCAGCGAGCAGCTCCACCTGCTCTGGTGTGGCACCTTTTTGTGGCCCATAGATTCGCGCAACCCCTTTGGGTCCGCACAATACGTTTTTGACGTTGCATACAGCTTCGATCTCAACCCTGGACTCTGCTGAACAGTTAATATTGGACCTATTGGATCAAATGAATCAACCTACCTGCATCGTTTCGAAGCCGGGGATGGATTCCACACCAGCAAAGCTTCGTCAAACGGGATAGTGAGCGCCCACCGTCTGCTTCTGGGAGCTCCTGGCCGTTAGCGTCGAGCAGTCGCACCCCAAGAGCTTGTAGCATTCCTGCGCCTCCATCAGACGTCCCCGAGTCGCCGCAGCCGATTATGATGTTGTTGCATCCTCCGTCTAGTGCCGCTTTCATCAGCTCGCCGACTCCGAACGTGGTGGTCACAGTAGGGTCGCGCATGGACTTTGGTACCAGTCTCAGCCCCGCGGCTGCAGCCATGTCCAAGACTGCTGTCTTCTTGCCCTCCCCAATGAAACCAAGGTGGGACGCTACGGGCTCCCCGACAGGCCCTCTGACTATCTTCTCCGCGATTTCTCCGCCATGCGCTGCCACCAAGGCTCGACAAAAGCCTTCTCCTCCATCATGAAGCGGTAACTTACGCAAGACGATAGAGCCGGTGTCCACAACTCTGCGAAGCCCAGCTTCGATAGCATCAGCAACATGCTCTGGACCCAGGCTCTCTTTGAACCCGGAAGGCGCAACGAGGACTCGGAGGGGATGTCCAAAGAGGAGGTCTGATGTTGGAGTGAGAATCGTGGTAGATACCGCCGAATTGATTAGGTCCTCGACCTTTTGCGGTGGAAGGTTGAACGTTTTCAAAGTGGAAAGCCGTGGCAGAGCCGGTCGCATTGTAGGATATACGACGGGACCCAAAAGACCACACGGTTCCAGTCCAGGAAGGTTGAGCATTGTTCTGAGATTCTGCTTTTCGAGCGAGTGTAGTTGAATGAGAAAAGCGAGGGGATGCTCGGTAGTGCAAAGGTACAAGCGAAGGTGAGTGTTATACTCTTATGAACGATTGTGAGATTTCGATTGAGTGATGTGTTGATTATCGCGACTTCACCACGTCTTTATATTCAGGAGTTCGTCGCTCTCAGTTTCCTTCACTTGTTCGAAGTTGCGTTCTGTCGCTGGTAGATTTACCGTCTCAAACTGCACAGCCCGAAGACCACGAATGCTATATCAGCCCCCCCAGAATGGGATAAGTGGATCCTAGAAGAGTTCAAGACTCACGATACACGACACACGACACACCGCACAACAACCGCCGATACAGACTGCTAGTTACAGCACAGCCTCAAATTCACCAACAAAGGCCAACACAGCCATGTGACTAAGGTGCCACGGGTACCCTCTGCTTGGGGACGGGAGAATATTTCAATGCTAATCGATTTGGCATGTCTTGTCTGTACAAAAAGTCAACCCCAAGGATCTTCTCGTTCTTGACCTGACTGCCGTCAACCAGTCGTGGTAGCGCCAAGGGTCTTCGCTACTCTTGGCAGCGCATTCGAGCACAGCCTAGGATGACGTTGACTACTAACGCTGATCTTCACACTGAATCAAGCTACCTTCTTTTCCATTCGTTACTGGTGTTGATCTATGGTACAGGCACGCGACATGTTTCTATTCTGACACTGGAGAACTGCCGGTAATGCATTCCAGCCTCTGGTCTAGTGACGGTAGCACGGTTTCTTGAGGCGTGATCCTATCTCCTGGTCCCTAAGTCGGCCCGAAAGCCTTCCATAGGCTGTTCCAAGTCAAATGCACACGACTACACTCTTGAACAGCCACGTTCTGCCACAGGCATACCTGTTGACATAGCCACAACGGTGCTGTCAATGGAAATATGGCATTTATATGGAGAGGCTCCACTGTCGTGGTGAAGTTAGAATATCCACATTACCACACTCGTTTTTAGAACGATTTAACGACTAGTTTTACATTCGCTCTGAGCCGTTGCATTCATAAACACTTTCGTTCATCATGCCACGACTCCAGAAGAAACGACCTACATCTTATGAGGAGCCTGAGGATGTTTCTCTACCGAGGTTTTCTTTTGAGAGCTCAGAGGAAAGACCCTTAGTCAGCACCGACCGACTTTTTGCAAGGCTCTCCGAGGGCGATACCCACTACGACGCTGGGAAGCACATGTTCAGCAGCGATAGAGATGAGGAAGACGACAGTGGAGAGATCGTGGTAAGAGGAACTCGTTATGCTATCATCTCCTGACTAACAGTGCTGTTTATTAGGTTACCTGGAATGGCCCACACGATCCATTGAACCCACTAAACTGGTCCTGGAAACGAAAATGGATAGCGACGATTTTAGTCTCCCTTTTCACCTTCATATCTCCATTCTCTTCGACCATGGTCACACCAGCGCTCCCGGATATCTCAGATGACTTCGACATTCCTGAAGGTTTCATGCAGCAACTTGTCATGTCTATATTTCTACTCGGCTATGCACAGGGCCCGTTTGTGCTTGCGCCGCTGTCTGAGATCTATGGCAGGGTGACTGTGCTACAGTATGCGAACCTGATCTACTTGGTGTTTAATACCGCTTGCGGGTTTGCGCAAACGAAGAACCAGATGCTGATCTTTCGGTTTCTGAGTGGGATTGGCGGGTCCGCGCCACAAGCTGTGAGTGGTGCGCTGAGCTTTCTAGCGAAGCCCTCTCATCTTCAGACTATTTTCATGCTAATGCGAATAGCTTTGCAATGGCGTTCTAGCCGACACCTGGAGCAAAGAAGAGCGTGGCAAAGGCCAAGCCATCTACGGCATGCTGACCTTCATCGGCCCATGCGTCGCTCCTGTTTGCGGCGCCTACATTTCCACAAACACGACATGGCGGTGGATCTTCTTTTCCACTTCCATATTCGACGTCTTAGTACAACTCACAGCACTCTTTTTCCTGTCCGAAACGTTTGCTCCCGCTATCCTCGAACGAAAGGCCAAGAAGATCCGGAAAAACTTGCAAGCCAAAGGCAGTGTCAAACTTGTGAGAACCGAGTATGAGAACGGCGATCGGTTCAGCAAGATCCTAAGGAAGCGATTGATCCTGCCGTTTATCATGATGTTTACGCACCCAGCCGTCCAGGCCCCGAGTGTCTATCGTGCGTATCTGTACGGAGTCATGTATCTGGTGCTCTCGACGTTCCCGCTCGTCTTTGAAGGAGCATACGACCAGGACACCAGTACTGCGAGCTTGAACTACCTCTCGCTATGTCTGGGCTTCATGATAGGGCTGCAGATATCGCATCCGCTCATGGACAAGGTATGCAACACTGACTGAATCTTTTCTCAACCGTGTTAACATCACGTCGCAGCTCTACGCCCGACTGAAAACCCATTACGGCATCCAGGAAGGCCGCCCCGAGTTTCGTGTTCCCCCTATGCTCCTCGCAGGTATTCTCTGCCCCATTGGTCTCTTCATCTACGGATGGACTGCGCACTACCGCGTCCACTGGATCGCGCCGAACATCGGCTGCATGATCTTCGCCATCGGACTGATCATCGCGTTCCAGTGTTCGCAGGCCTATATCGTCGATGCATACTCGGCGCAGTACGCAGCGTCTGCAGCGGCGGTCGGTGCATTCTTGCGCACGATGTGCGGGTTCAGTTTTCCGCTTTTTGCGCCGGCGATGTATGAGCGGTTGGGGCTGGGTGGCGGGAACTCGCTGCTGGCGGGATTGACGGTAGTCGTCGGTGTGCTAGGGACATTGGGGTTGTGGGTTTGGGGGGAGAGCATTAGGGGGTGGAGTTGGAGGGGGCTGGAAAGGAGGGATGATACCAAGGGCAGGGAGGGTAGGGTGTAGGTGTAGGCCGTTACGATCATGTGATATGGACGCGATGAAACGCGCGCTTAGGCAGTCCTTGAGCAGGACAAATTAATAGATTGGCGTACACATGCTAAAGTGACTACCTGATTACCTATTCAAGTAGGTGGGTATACCTACCGCGTGCTGAACAGGGATGCGGCGTTTCATATTAGTGGGAACGTCGAAACATGGTAAAGTTGCTTTTCCGCCGTTCACCAGTGCGGATGTATCGCGGTCAACTGCTTACTATTTACACGTTGTTGATTCTCTCGTACCTAAATACACAGGGTAACATCTGGGTAGGGCATTGCAGGTGGACTTGGCGGCACGTGAGCGGCTGAATGAGATACTCAGACTGCAAATGGCAACACTCTGTGATTCTCTCTCACACGAAATCAGCGAACCATGCCTTCAGAAGGCGCTCCAGAGTCTTCGCGCATAACGTTCTCGTTCCAACACCGCGAGTCCGAAAAGAAGAACTCCTGTTGTTTCCCTTATACTAGCGTTCCGGATTCCTGGTCGGGAATCTTCTGTTTCTACCCCGCACCCATCGGGATCGCCGCGTGCATGCATCCACTGTGCGATCTAGATTCTTTGGTTTCGGGATTTGCTTATGCCGTTGGATTGAAACTTGAAACAAGTGTATGTGAAACGGAAAGCGGGCTGGGAGGTCTTTGCGAGGGTGCGGGGTGTTGGAACGGAGGGCTCTGGAAGGGTATGCTGGTGTCAATAGGACTGGGCAAAGCTTAGCAGCTTCGATAGGGGAGTCGAGACGAGTAAGAAACAGCAGTCACAAGAGTAGTAGCTAGTGGAACTTTCAATAAGAAGCGGACTATCCCTAATTAGGATTAGATCGTTTACTCGATCGCGCCAGCTTCAACCTCGGAAGAGTTTTTTGCAGACTACTTTGCGATTTAGCTATCGGAATCCGAAGCCGCATTGCGCAATGCATAGGTATACGTACCCATCTCTCGTGCGCGTATTCCCTACTGCATGTTTTGACCAGACTCCGGACATTGCGCTCGCCGTGTCACGGAAACCGTTTCGGCCATGCACCCTCCTCCCAACTCCATCTTCCTCCTCTCACCATCCACATGTTCCCCTCTTGCTATGTACGGAATATATACAAACTGCCGCACAGTAAGGCGCGCCCACCAAAACACTATATTCACGACACGGGTCAGTTCGTTCAGCTCTTCGCCAATTGTCGCTTTGTTGGGGTGCGTAGTGCCGAACTGAGCGACATCGCCCTGTTGGTGTCCATGGTGTCGAGTATTGTAACGTAGTACCCGTGGATAGGATATCCGCGCAATCCAGTATGAGAAATCCGAACGAATAACCTGCTCTCGTGTTTAGAGGGAGTCAGATTTGGATATTTGAATCGAACTGCTCAGCTTCAACATGCATCGTGGCGCACTGACAACTGCTAGGATAACGAGCTGCAGGCAAGCGGGCGCCTAATGCGGCCTTTTGACACACAAGCAATCAAGCCTTGACCAGACGGTATGCTTACTTCTTCCTACCCTTCCAGCCAGGTACATAGCTCAAGCCTCCCGGACCGCTTCTTCCCGCACCTCATTTCCGGCGCTTCTATCCCGTTGTTGGATATTTTGTTGGCTGCCTGAAGGTTGTCCGGACTTCTCTACCAGGGGTCCGAGCACTGAATTCGAGACATGCCACACCATAGTCCTTTATCCGTCGATTTGTATGGCCGGTTGAGAACTCGGCCGAAAAACGAGGGTTCTTTTCCCCTACAGAATGGAAGAGTCTAGGAACATGGCTGTATCGTTTAGATATCAGCGCCGGCTGGCCTGACTCGCCTTGAAACAACTGCATGTATAAAGGCCACCTGCGCCTCGATATGGTTCTGATCTACCACATCAGCTAGACTCAGGTTCTCCAGCTCTCGTCGTCTTAATCCTGCTCTTTGAACCTTTTTAGTTCGTCCATTCGTTGTTAAGGTTTGATACCTTTCGCCACTCATTCAAAGATGATTTCTAAGATCTTCTTCGCCGCTGCGGCTCTCCAAGCCACTATCGCTTCCGCGTCTCTTTCCGCTTCCATCCATAGAAGACACGCCGATTTCCATCACGGCATCAAGCCCGAGGTGTCCGAGCCCACTAATGCGTCCGACGCATCGAATCCCTATGTGGGAGATAATGTCCAGACACGTCAAGCTACAGGAGGATTGATAATCGACAACCGCTGCTCATACGATATCTGGTACCAGGCCGTCAATGAACTGGTAGGTCTTCAATTCCACCCTTAGCTGTGATTGTCCAGATATCATACTCACACACGAGTCTCTAGATAACAAAGCCAATGGTCCATGTCCCAGCCGGTACAGCAGCAGAACTCGAACCTTACCTTCAATGCGGTAATTGTGGCACTTCCTACAAAATATCCAAAACCGAGGAAATTATAGAGATGAAGCACGTGCAAGCGGAGTACACTTTCGAGGCGGGCTTGCTATATTACGACATCTCCCTGATCAACTGCGCCGACTTGAAGGCCAAGGACGGGTCGAACTGTCCAGGTTTTGAGGGAGGCCTCCGGCTCGCATCACCTGAGGTACGTGATATGCATGCTACATGAGCTACGTCGAGCGGACTGAGACTGACTTCTTCATATAGGCCTCGTGCAAGCCTGCGTATTGCCCGCCCAACACATACTGTCCCGAACAAGTGTATTGGGTCGATCAACCAAAACTCAAAATGGGTATCGAAGAACCTGTACTGAACTGTGGCGCTGCCGGATCAAGCGCGGTCCTCCAAATGACGGTGTGCTCTGGCTAAGCGTCGGTTTCAAAGCGGGATAACAAAGAATTCGCGCTCCTTTGCCCGTGGATACACAGGGCTGTCCTCACCGACGAAATTCGTGATTCGTTACCGTGCATCGAGCACCGTGGTTTGTGGCACAAGCACAGACTGGCCCTTCGGAACCGCATCAAGGTACCTTACACGCATGCACGCGTCTGTAGATATGGTCTTTTCCCTCCACCAGTACAATAGCTAGCCCGATCTTACACGTCTGGTTTCTCATCTAACTTCCCATATTCGCAAAGTATTTTTAAAAGTATATATTTTAAGTTAGTTTCCTCCTTTTGGAATAGACAAAACTATCGTACGATTTTGACACCTTCAATCTCCACAGTGATATCGAAACCCATACTGCCATGCCATTCATTGATCTGCCCACTGGGGCGATGTAGAAGGTAAGCGCTTGTACTTGATCGCCCATACAGATTGCTGTCTGATACAGAAGCGGACGTGTGCAGCTCAGCTGGGTTGACCTGGCCTAATGGATCAGGCGTCGAAAGCTTGATATCGAATCTATTGATTGGCTCAGTATCGTTTTTCGACTCAGTCGCCAGATGCTTTTGGACCAGGGTATGTTTGGCAATGCCAGACACTGACACCCACGACCGGCTCCTTTGCTATCCTGATAGGATCCAGAGTATACCCATGCGAAGCTGCGTTTGAGGTCTCCACCACACCCCTGCCTGTATGGAGGCATGGATACAGACGATGAAGGTTTCATAAAATGCAGCTCGAGAGGAAGAAGAGGCGGAGGAACTGGCTGGAGCTGGGGATGTGAGCGTGAGTCGAGAGACTGCCCTACAGAACCCAGAGGTAACTCCGGCGAATGCAAACCTGAGTCCACCCAGCTAACTGGGCTATAGCAGCTCGAACATGCCACGCCGCGCGTCGTGCATTATTCATCGCTGCTCACTTTTCCTCAGCACTATGTCATCAACCACCCGTGGGCGCAACAGCATGGCGTCTTAGCTCGAGACGAAGCCGATTTTCATTGTAACACGTATTTGAGGCTCACTAAACCTCGCGATAACCTCAATATAAGCTTAGCTTGATTGCTCGCTCATAGTGGCTTAAGACGACGCCGCAACTCCTCCACTCTCTACGAATTAGGTTTTACAATCTGCTCTGACACCATAGCTCAACACGAAACTACTTCTCGCTCAGGCTAGTATGGATGAGTTCTTAGTATCAAACGTCGTGGCCGAAGTCAAAGCCACCTCACTGGTACGTCCCCATACATCTAGTCGCTTCCCACTCAACCTTGTTTAGTTTGTACCTAAGAATTGTTGTTTCGTACACAGACTTATTTCGCTTATATCTGAACACATTTGTGCTGAAGACAAAGCCGCTGTTATGTTTGTAGAAGCATCAATTGCGACCACCACAAAGGCCGGCCCTATCACGATTCACCAGGCCTCTGAAACCGCGCATTGCCGACAAACTATCTTTGTCAGGTCCTCGCTTCTATCGATTAACCGGAGGGGCTTACGTCTGCTCATGCCTGATTAGGTTTGCTATGATGTCTCATCCGCTTTATTGATAGCGGATAATAAACAAGGGATGTGAATTAAACAAATGGCTTGTGTTTGTTATGTGCTTAAATAGTGTACAAATCTTATCGTTTTACTCCTCTTCGATCGTCACAGAAGTCTACTTCATGACTACTTAAGCCCCCTGTACGGCTCACCTCGTCGTTCACCAACCATCACACGCGCTTTTTCAATCAACCTCCTACTCTTGCCACCATGCGTTTCAATGATCGTCGCCGTCAGCTCAAGCGCGAAATATCCACAAAATTCAAGAGGGGAACGAGTCGCGCTATGTCTAGGCTACGGGGACGACCAACTTGTATACTACCCATTCATCTAGCGCCTTGCTTTTAGCTCTTCCTTTAACTAATCGGTCTCAGCTCCAACCTCTACCGGAATACCATCCCCCACTTACCCTAATGATTCAGCTTGTATGCTCTCTCTGTACAGTACCTGTTACCTTCCTCTTGACTAACCTTTCTCAGATGCAGTCAACTACGAAACACCTCTGCCCGCTTCTACGGAACAATCGGACCGTAGATTACCTTCCCCTGACGACTTAGCTTGTATGGTCTATTGTACAGCACCCATTGCCTTCCGCTTGACTAATCGCTCTCAGATGTAGTCAATTCTGGAACACGATCTGCCGCCGCAGAACGCGCTTTCGGCTCGGGCACTTCGGGATTCTCGCCTGACACAGTCATCGGGTCTAGAGCTCACAGGGGGCAGCAGAATCGAACGTACTCACAGGCGCTTGTCGACGAGTGTGCTAAGTCGGACTCCTTAGAGAAGAAGGTTCAGGATCTCCAGAAAGAGAAAGAGGCTCGGAAGACTCTGACGGGAAGGAGGGCGACTCTTGTGAATGGTAATGCGAGGAAGACACAGATTCGGTTTGGACTGAATACGATTGAGGAGCTATCTACGAACCCGAGTATGCTTAACGAAGAGACGAGGGAGGTCCAGACGCAGCCGAAAAAGTTGCTTGAAGAGAATACGAAGAGGAAGAAAGAAAAGCTGCATGAAGACAAGTTTCGTGCGGGAGCGGCGAAGAGGGAGAAGGAGACCATGCATGAGTTCCCTCAGAAGACAAATGCAAAGAAGAACACGAGCTGGAGATAAGGATAATATGTGGCTTGCGGAGCTTGCGGGGCTTGGGTGATGTGGAGGATAAGTACGAGGCATGCTTCACCTCCTGGTATCGCTCTTCCGCTGGTTACTGTTATTCTTTGTTTTTTCTTAACGGCCTGTAGTATAGTGATTGAGGATCGTGCATTGCGGAGGGCTTCTTTGACCATAGGATGGTGAAGAATTAGGAAGGGCTCATATGCATGCACATGGTCGATAGTCTCAATTCCTCATAGTATTTCCTTCTTACAAGTCCGCCTTTTGCCATCCTGTCCTGCGCAGACTTGTCAACAATCCGTCCGGATTGACAGATTGATTGGACGGATTGATTAATAAGCAATCCGTCCAATCAATCCGAGACCTTGATTACTAGCAATCCATTCAATCCAGAGGTCCCAGATTGATTGGACGGATTGTTTACGGATTGATTGTTTTGCGTACAGAGGTCCTTCAAGATTCTAGGTGTTAATAGCTAGCGGAGGCGTAAAAATATAAAATATAATATACTTTCCAGTTCGAATCCTGTAAAATTACTTTCTCGCCCTCGCTCAACCGGCCGTATTAGGCCTAGCCGCCCCAGAAAATCGATTACGCTGCCCCGAAATATCTCGCGACCCAAGATTTTCGACGCGCCGAGATTAACGCGCACTCACTACGTTCGCCCACACCCACGAAAGTACGTATGTTTATCGCGATTTTTCGCCCAAACTAACCTCGCAGATGAATCGGCAGCTTAATGAAGTATTTGAGCGGGTCCTTGACTCCCAGTCCACGCAAAACGCCGCCGGCGCAGCTTCCTCGTACCAGGCAACCGATGCACAGTCAACATCTGACGCGCCACTCGATCTCGATCCTCTCGCTGTCTCTGCCTCCGCCGACGATGATGAGGACTATGAAGGCCTTGTTTGGTCGCGCGTACCTAATTTACAGAAGCCTCAATACGCTGCTAAACGTGCCTTAACAAGCTAGGTTTTTTAATACGGCTAGCGCGTATACCATCGCAAGCATAAGGCGCTGTATTGGCTGTGCAAATACTGCCATATACACAAGCAAAACGGGTTGTTTAAAGTGGCAACTTCAACCTCTGCTATCCATCGGCACCTCGAGGCGCGGCGACCTGGCCACGGAGTCAGCAAAGATGGCCCAATTCGGTTCAAGAAGGAGGCATCTATCATCTCCGCCCTACAGCGACAGGGCGTTGATGTGAGTCAAGAGGTAGCAAACGCCGTCGCCGATACCTTTTCGGCGCCCGCTTTTTAGCAGGCGCTCATCGAGTGGGTGGCCGCCGATAACCAAGCTCTGCGCGTTGTAGAGGTGCCTGCCTTTCGAGATATGATCAAGGCTGCTAATCCGCTCGCTGAGCGCGTTTTGTGGAGCAGCCACAACACTCTCCAGTCGCACATTATAGATGAATACAACGCCTACCTACCCGCCGTCGTGAGCTACATAAAGGCAGCCAAATCCGCTATACACGTATCCTTTGACAACTGGACCTCATACGGCGGCAAACGCGCTATCACCAGAATCTGCGTACACCACTTGAACGCAGCGGGTCAACAAGTAGATTACTTCCTTGGCCTGCCGACGCTATCGGGCGACCACTCCGGTTTAAATATCGCAGCAATCGTGAGCTCAACTCTCCACCAGTTTCATATACGAAAAGAAGCCTTAGGTTACTTTGTGCTTGATAACGCGACAAACAACGATACTGCCGTTAACGAGCTAGCAGAGGAGTACGGCTTCAACCCGAGCCACCGGAGATTGCGCTGCAGCTGCCATATACTCAATCTCGCTGCCCAAAACGTTATCTTTGGCCAGGATCGCGACGCGTTTGAGAACTCGCAGGAGAATTTAGTAGTACGTATTGCCTTTTTCTTTCCTGCCGCCGTCTCTCGCGCAGCACCTGCTAACTCGCCCTAGGCAAAGGAACAGTACATGAACGAGTGGCGCAAAGCTGGCCCGCTAGGCGTACTGTTTGACGTCATCGCCTCAATCTGTACGCCGCAGGCGCGCGAGCTTTTGGAGGGATACCAGCGAGATGAGGCAACGTCGCTAAATCTCACGAACTTTACGCCAAGAGAACTCAAAAAGCCAGTCAAAACTCGCTAGAACTCTTACTACGATACGTTTGAGCGCGCCGTCGACCTCAGGGTGCCTCTGGACGATTATATGGGCTACAAAATCGGCGAGAGCAACCGCTCCGCAAACCGACAGCGATCTCGGGCGGGAGCTCGCCCTTCGGAGGCTAGCCAGCCACGCCTGTATATACGTGAGGAAGGGCTTACTGGCAAAGACTAGGCTACTATTACTGAGTATATCGAGTTGCTTAAGCCTTTCAAGGAGGCGACTAGCTGGCTCGAAGGTCGAGGCAAGGCTAGTCGCTACGGCGCGATTTGGAAGGTTATCCCTACGTTTGAGTAGCTTCTTGCTACGCTACAGGCTCAACAGGATCGCGTAGAGGCAGTGGATTACAACGATCCTGACGCGCCTGAGGATCACGTCAAAACAAACCTCAATCTCGCCATTAGTAAGCTAGAAAACTACTACGCCAAATTCAAAGACGCCCCAGCGTATTACTGTGCCCTACGCCTCTACCTAGCGTACAAAAACTTCATCGATACTGCCTGGCGAGTACCCGCTGAGTACGATGACGTAGATAGCCTCTATCCCCGCAAGGGGTAGCTAGAGGCAAACAACAAAAGTTTTCAATCACTTTGGGCGGGCGCTAAGCTAGCATCTAAAATCGCCGCCGCTGATCCAGCTACGCCGCCGCCTGCTAAGCGGCAACGTTTTGACTACGCCGTTAACTGTACTGAGTTTATGCTAGCCTCTATGAGAGAGGCGGAGATTGCGGAGGAGATTACTAACGAGTATGAGCTCTGGAGCGCAGAGAAACCAATTAATCTAGCCTACAAGCTTGCTTAGCTGCCAATTGCCTACTAGTTGTCAAAGGAGCATTAATACCCTGTTTTGGCGCGGTTTGCTATGAATATATTGAGTATCCTAGCCTCAGCAGCCAATTGTGAGAGGACTTTTAGTGAACTGGCTGATCTTTTAGGCGTACGGAGACTCAATATGAGGCCAGATTTACTATCCGCTTTACAGAGCCTCCGATCCTGGAAACGCCTTGGGATTGAGCGCTTCAAAACGCCTTACAAACCTACGAACACGTACGATATCACTATCCATAAGATCGACGAATATATTGGGCAATTCACCAATAGTTAGCTTACTAATCAATCCATCCAATCTATCAATCCGTCCACCCCCCAAATCCCTAAACAATCCATTCAAGCCAATCCAGGAGAGATTTCTTGTCAATCCATTCAATCCGGGGACCCGGATTGGATTGGACGGATTGTTGACAAGTCTGGTCCTGCGCTTCATGCACGACATTGAACGACTCTATGCTGACATCTGAAAGGGATGCTCACGACGACAGCAGATCTCAGTTTCGCAAGCTGGACGACCTTACTCAGCCATATGCCAATCCCTCAGCGTGTCCGAGTTCTCGCCACCGCTTACGACAACTTTTGAAGGGATCGACGTCGTTGCAATAGCTATCCAAACCGCGCAATTTCTTTTCAGCGCTGTGAGTACAGCGAAGGAAGACATGAGGCTGAGCGAAACCTCACTGGCGCAATCCATATGTTTCAGAACACTCAAGAGGAAGCGGCTTCCTCTTAGATTCGGTAGTACCCAATCGGTTGGGATGGCAGCTAAGTCTCGTCTGCTCCGTGTCACATGCATTGTCTTGGAGAAGTAGATGGTGAGGCTCATAGGACATTGGACAAGATCTTGAAAGGTATTCAACACCTCAGGACATGGATGGATGAACGATGAATGGATCCGAACGGGTGATGACGGCATCGATGGCATGCCCGCGGAGCTGGGCGGGGTCTGATTGGCTCGGCACGCTACCCAGCCCCTTCAGACCCATCATCTCCGACCACCAGCCTCCAAACGTCATCTTTCGTTGCATCACAATGAAGCCAGCCACCTGCAGTCGCAAATCCGCTCATCATTATACTCCACAGCATCCGAAAGACAATAAGTCGTCTCTTTGTCTCTCTGCCTGCGAGCTCAGCTCTGGAAACGCCCCTGACGTGATGGAGAGCTGGGATGCAGGATGGAGGGGTCGTCATGACTAAGCCGGCCCGACCCTGCGCCGCCATGCTTTTGTTTTTGTTGATCTCACCCCGCACCGCGACCGTTTGGCACCGCCCACCACCACCACTGGGCCTGTCATTCTTGGAGTCTGGGGATCTTGGGAATACGTGTAGGTATAGTTTATGCTCTGCGGAATGCGAACAGAGGGGAACGCAAGAGTGTATTATTATGTACTATTGGATCTATGCTCGTACGCCCGTAGCCCGCTGCATCGAATACACATACGACCTTCTCCATACCCATCGCCGCTACCGGCACGGATAAAGCCACGACCCCTTAAGAAATATCCGTCCCGAAGCACGAACTGTGCTCCTCCCCCCTCCCGACGCTCGCTTCCAGCTTGAGACGGCGCATCTCTCAATGTGGCCGCCAACTCGAGTTTTCATCTCCGTCGTCGTAGACCCCGCCCCCTCGTCATAACCTCGCTCCATCCCCTCACAGCCTTCGATCCTGCTGCGCGCTCCACTCTTTTAGGCTCCACCGATCATGGTCATAGCAAGCCCGCAGCCTCATTTGATGGCCGTAACGGCCCCTCTTGCTACTGTAGGCGCCGGAATCGACGCCGCGGATCGCGATTTACTTCGTTTTCGCAACACAACCGTGCTCGGATCAGATTTCTATAAGAGAGGTTTGATTTGTCCTTGTGATCGTCAGTAAACTTCCATCACGGACACCGCCAACGTTACAAACTGTGGTTTTGGCTTCGACTTTGCCAACCTCGGAATGATCCTACAACTAGGGCCGCTCCTCTGAATTCATCATTTCCATATCGAAAGATCACTTAAGTTCCTCAACCACTTTATTACCCACCGTATAATAATATAGCCTGCAACATAGATTAATGCCATTCTCACACCTACTAACTAGACCTTGGCTACACGTCCCTCAACCCTGCTAGTTTAGTACGATCGCTTCCTCGCCAACGAGGCCTCATCCTTAGCAACGCGTTATTTGCAAAGATTCTTTGGTCGCCGCTGCTTCTCGAACCTACTACGCTTGATGCAGAAAGTTACTCACTTTTCTTGACCTCAATCTTCCTGTCAGCATGACACCGTCTCCCTCTACGCACACGTCCATCGTTACAGACGCTACTAAGACTATAGCTACACCATGTAGCTCATCGCCATATCCTCTACTCGGAATCCGAAACTTGGCCGCCCGTCCTCCACCATCCACTCATACGGGTGCTGCCTTCACAATTGCGTTTTTGATGTAGAGATCAACTCCACCACCTCCATTGTTATGCCGCCACATCACTAGCCCAACACTGCTGGCGGCAACACCCACCGCACTACATAAAACCCCCACCCCCGATTTTTATCTCGTTTACGACTAGAACCACCACGATTGCCGCTTTCTAGATCATTAGGTTTTGGCCCTTATATCCGCACAATGTCTCCCGTACTCACAGGTCGTATATCAATCTGATCTTTACTCCCACGCTACTAGCAGCCCAACACAATCCTGCTCACCCTCATAACTGCTATCCCAAATACCACAAAGCCACTCCACCCCAATCTATCCCCAATTATCAAAAGTCGGGGATCCAACTACATTGGGCTATGAGATCTCATCTGGAATCTTTCAGAGGCCGGCTGTAGAGTCCAGCGCAGCCCCTCCGTACCGCGGGTAGCAACCTCAATAAAATGCTGAATGGTAATCTTCAACTTGCCGCATCCGCTTCTCACGTTTATTTCTTGATATTCTTCAATTCCTTGAACCCGACAATCTTACCCCAAACCCGGCATTATCAAGGCAAAAGATTTTGGCGAGCCCATGTCGACGAGTCTCGTCTGTTTTCTCAGGTGGGCGGTAGGTGTAGACGGTTTTGTGCGCCACCCGCTAATTCCGTCACTATCGCCCTAAACGACACAGAACCGTAGCCTCATCTTCTTCATCCCCACTCTTTACCTCATTCACCGTTCCGCTGCTACAAAATCGATGACGTCTGAGATTCTGATCTCCATCTGCGTGCCGGGACCTGCTGCCCCACACTCATCAAACAGTACACGCCCATTTTCTCCACTTCATAAAACCCCAACACCTCAAACCGCTAACGGTACGAGACGACCCTCGCCCCTATTGCTGTCGCCGCGAAGGACTACAAAACTGTAGCCTTAGTGTCTTTATGCCGTCCCGGAGTCTAGCCAGCAACACTGGTAACACCAACGATATCCTGCATCCATGTTCTGAAGCTGTCGGACCTGCCGCACGCGGCTATCGCACATACAACCCCCTCTCATTTCACTATCTCTAGTTTTATGAAGTCGGCCGGCTCACCTCGGACCCCACCGGCCCTCATCGGTATCAACGCCAACGCTGCAACACCGTGGCCTTTTCCTCGAGTCATGCCTATCCTTATTTCAGCACGGCATCTACCAGTCCGTCACCAATACCAACACTACCAGATGGTAACCTTACTCTCTCCATTACAGCCTTCCATTAAACGGTAACACCCCCGTCAGATCCGCCTGTGGTCACGACTCCACCCCGATTCATCATATTCAAGCCCACGAAACCATCAGGTCTACCTCAGTCCACAATTAGCAGAAGGCCATCAACCGCAGCCCGCCGGCACTACAGATTCTTCATGAACGTGGTTATCGTCGCCGCCGCCGCCAACACCAACGCCCCCATTCTCGAAGCGATTACCGTCGCCAACGCCACAAACCAGTAGCCCATCCCCAGACAACCGCAGCATATCCATCATCTCCTCTACAAACGACCACTACCAACCGACTAACCACCAACGCCACAGAAAACTATCACCATTCGTACCACAGCATTTCGCCGTCATTCTCGTAGCCCCTTCCAACCCCATTTCAACTGCAGCGCCGCTACTATTACCTTTTCCGCGACCAAGGAGTCTTCGTTGTTTTCGTCACCACGCAGTTTTTTACATGTCAGCTGCTGTCGCTAGCACCGCTAACCCCCCCTCTCCCCTTACCCAGACATGGCCAATAACCGCATGTCCGCCTTCATTTTCATCTCTTCCTCTCGCGCTCCATCCTCAGCCCTTATTCACCCTAGCACGTCCACAAAGGACAGACAACCCACGCCATAGAAACCCGTCGCCAGCCCGCATCCATCGTTCCCACCCCTACATCACAATATCCATCACCGTCCCTCTATCTTGCGCCACGCCTCATCATCACCTTTGCGAAATAACGCCATAGGCCCCCGCTACTACCAATATTTCAGGATCTCCAACACCTTCGCCGTCGTCGCCGTAGCAGTTCGACACGCACCCATCCCTATTCATGACCATTAAAGTCACAACCGCTTTTCGCCACCCATGCCGTCTTCAGCCTCGCTCTCGTTGTCGCCCACCTCCCTTACCTCCTTGATCGTCTTACGGTCGCTATCGTTACCACTAACACAGACCAGCGCCACAGCGCCGCAGATCCATATACCGATTCTCGTTTCCCTTATTCCGTACGTTAATCGACCCCTATCCTTATCCAGATCCGCATCTGCTTCCCCACCTCATCCCACCACCCATAGCAGCACCTCCACCACAAGACCCGTTGCCACTCGCATTGCAGTATTTCTCGCCACCCCCTTTACCCCCACCTTTAGTTATTGCTGCCTCCGACGCTGTCGTAAATCTGCATCTCCATCCTCATCCAGATGCTTCCATGGTGTTCCAGTTTCCGAGCCGAAATCACTTCCCTACAGTGCCTTCACGAATAATCACCAGCGCCGTAGAAAGGCTACCCCACTATACCATGGTCGCCAAGGTCGTCATCCTCGTTATCGTTACTGATACCCACACCTGCAGATTGAGCCCCCATCTTCATCCACCTCATCCCTTGCCTCTCGCCCTAACGGCAACGCTACCACCGCATTTCAACTGCTATGTCCACCTCAACAACGTCCCCGAAACTCGTCGTTGTTGCCATTCCCGTTGTTCCGTCTAGATTCAGTTGGCCGTCAGGAATTGATAGCTTAACTAAACGATAAATAGGAATAGAAGGAGAGAGAGAGAAAGAAAGAGAGAAACAGAGTGAGAAATGAGAGAGAGAAAGTGTGTGAAAATGAGAGAGCAGAAAGAATCGAAGATTTTATTGGGGTCATTTTGCAGATGAACCATGGTTCCGGTAGATCCATCTTGACGGGACCTAGTTCCAATAGCTCCACAAATCAACCACTCAACACGCTGAAACGTGGCTCGTCCGCAGGAGCACGGAAAACCTTTCATCACTCGCGCCCTCGCCGCGCCCACTGCAGCACGTTCACTGCTACCTCCCCCCATACACAACCACGGCTGGCCGGCTACTAAAATAGCAGAACACGTCTCAACCCGCACCACAGCAAGTATGTGTTGAGACAAAAGCAAAACGCACAAAGAAGCGAGAAGAAAATCCAGATTTCTGTCTAGGAACGAATCCCTGGTTGAGATAGCGACTCGACAAAACATGTCACTTGGCGCACCGCCCACAAATGAAGCCTTTCGCACAAGTCGTAAGAGCCTTCTACGTAATTCACAACGCCACAGATCCGCCCCCACTATCCTCGTCATCCCCATTCTCATCCAGGCCCACCGCGTCTCCACTATCTATCCCATGCGCCGTCTACCCTTATCCTCATACTGTCAGATACGTGTCCCATCTCGCGCCCCACCCTCCAATAACAGCCCTTACCAACACAAACTAATCCCAAATACAACATAGTCACTGCTCTCGTTCCCGGCCCCCTCTTCATCGCCGTCCTCGCCGCCTCTGCCGCCACCGCCAGCCCTAACGGCGCTGGTTCAGTTCCTCACCTCTATTTTTATCTTATTGTCTTGTTCAGCTCTCCATAAATCTCGTTAGCCTCATCCCACAACAACCCCACAATAACCCCACCACCCCCGACGTCACTCGAATCGAATTATGTCCGACACTGTCACCACCACCGCAGATCTACGCGCGTCTGGAGCAACATGAGGGGACTGGGGATTTGGTTCGGCAGGACGGGACAGAGGTGATGGGATGAATGTCATGGGTGGTGGTTGGCGGTTTGGTCAGAGTGCGGTGTGATAGGGACTGGGAGCATAGATGGTTGTGAAGGCAGCGTCAAGCAGAGTCAGACAGCGTAGACCTGCAGTGAGGCGACGGACTGGGTGAAGATGGGGGCGGAGATGCAGATAGATAGTGAATGAAGCGAGGATGGGCGAAGAAGTGGTGCGAAGGAGGCGCGGGAAGGACGCAAGGTAAACCAAAGTCGATACCCAGACGTTTCTGGAAATTCGGCTTGACGACCATCGACTGATGAGACGAGCGAACGCGATATGAGCGTTTGCGGGGGTGCAGAGGAAAGGTGCGCATGAAGGCGAGGTTCAACTACGTCTGGACGTTTAAGGCTGCAAAAGCAAGAAGATTACAACCTCCAGCTTACTTACGCGCGTCCCAAGCCAGTTCGCGCAATCGCCTTGTCCTACGTCTACCCAGTCCAGACTGTCGGCCCTGGAGGCACATATGCCAAAAATCCATGCAGCCACCTCACGCCATTCCGCGCCTTGCTATCCACAATCTGCTCTCCATCAGGCAGACTCAGCGCCGGTTCATCGACTTTGTATGTGCCTGGGAACCTTGCGAAACTCTTCGGCGGTGTGCCTAGATGCGTTGTCGTTAGTTCAGTTCAGATGAGTTCAGCCCAGATCGGGTGATCGCCGACCATGGTAGTAGTAGTGTAGAGGGGTAGTGTGGATAGGTATGCAGATGACTCACCGCCTCCCGGTCCAAGAATATTAACCTGCGCGCAGTTGACGTAGAACTCGGTCTCGCTCTTCGGACTTGGGTTAATATGCTCGACGCGCAAGAGGTATTGGCCCGGCGGCGTTGACCGGGGTATAGTGACTACGACGCAGTGTCAACAAACTTATCGACCTCACTGAGTGACCAGGCCGCCGTCCGCCCACTCGTCATTTCAAAAAGTACATACAGTTGTATTGCTTCTGTCCGAACAACGACCAGGTGTCATCGGTATCCGGCCCCTTGTAGTCGATCTTCATCCAGTCGCCGTCGCCGTCCCATTGCGCGAGGTCGATGCCGTCCGGTTTCTTCGCGAGATAGGCGAGTCCGGGGCCGATATGGGTGATATTGTCGTACTGTTGCATGAGCGCCTTGGATTCGGTGGTTAGCTCACTCACAGTCCAGTCCAGGCCAATGTGGCCGCGCACAACCCCGCGGTAAGCATGTAAATACGTACCACGTAACTCTCGACCTGGAAACCTACGCTCTCGCCCGCAATGACGTCTGCAATGCCGGTCGAGAGGCTTGGCCTCCATGCATCGCGGCCACAGCGATGATTCGCCGTCAGCACGTCGGCGCTGTATTGCGGCCAAGGCCTCATGAGCCTCTCGAGTTCTTCCCACGGGATTTGGTTGCCGTAAGGCGCGCCGGGCTTGGCTGGGAGACCGCCGTCTGGGATAGTGAAAGTGTGATTTGTGACCATGCGCACATACTCATAGGGCTTGGTGACGGTGTTGTTGACGATGAGGTGCGCGAAGTTATCTGGTGGGGTCAGTGGGTGTTTGAGAGGAAGGGAAGGGATATGGCTTACAGTGAGCGCGGGCACGAAAGAGGAGCGCAGAGAAGAGAAGAAATCCTGCGAGGGACATCATCACGGAAAGCTGTACGGGATAGCTTGGTTGAACGACGTCGCAGTCAACCGAGCCACGAAGCCCGGACGAGTTATAGGTGTGCCCGTCTGCTCCCGATTCGCAATGCCGAAGTTGCACCCAAAACCTATCCAGGCGGAGAGATCGCATGTGCAGGGCACTATGGCAGAAATGGTTCTAAAGATTTGCAGCTGCCATGGATATTCGATTCGTAAGTTCCCTTGTTGCCAAATGCGCAAAATCAATACGTTCCAGAATTCTACCGCTTCCTCTTTCAGGCGAGCAGATCCTGTCAATTAGAACAGGTGCCGATAAGGAATGCAGAATTAGGCGCTCTCAACGGGACGTAACTCTATAACTCCACATGCGTAATATAGAGATCCAAACGTCCGGGACTCGTGCAGTGTAGATCCATGATGTGCGCCCGCCGCCTAAGAGAAACGCGCTGCGGCTAATTGAGCGCCTGTAAAAGGTATTAATGAAGTGCATCGGCTCGACCTATCGGAACCTGACGTGCGCTAGCAATCTCTCCGCACCATACCCAGAGTTCACTTTCGACCTATATCAGCTTCGGATGCTGCCGGGCGGGTGCAAGATTGACAAGAAGGCAATCTAGGCCCGTGAGGCCTCGGCGCAAGTGTAACAGTCGTTCTATCGTGTGAACGTCTTTAGCCGGTTCTGTAGACTGCATTTGTATTTGTTTCGCAGCATGCCTAAGTAGCTTGCATATTCACATACCTTGTATTGACCCAGTTCCGCCTTGTCCTCTCTGTGAAGTCAAGATCACGTGATTAGCTGTTACGTTGCAGAGGTAGCTGCTAAAGCGTCTACAGCACTTTAGCTATCAAAGAAAGCGCGTGGTAGAGAGAGTTAAGAAAAGGCACAACTAGCTCTACGGCGCTGTAGAAACTGTAGTGATACAGGGCACAATGCCCGAACCTGCCAAAAGGATACAGAAGAAGCTTCTGAATCTGGAGCTAGCACGACGTACGCAGGTTCCTTGTTCGATAGCGATTAATTTGATATTCTTTGAGATGAGTTGGTTGTGCCAAGGAATTCTGGGGGGTTCGATGATCCATTACGTTACCTTGCGACAGATTGTCTCTCTCTACAAAGTTACAGAAAAAGGTTTATCTCGCATCCACATGTTGAAAAATCCACATATTTTGCTCCCAGAGTCGCACTTGTCTGCGAAGGACGGTGGGGACTGTGTCTGAAGTAGGCGGTAGGATGTATCTGGTGATGACTAGCAACTTGTATGAGTTACTTGGCTATACGAGTAAATTCTCGGAACGATATAAAGCGCCCGCAGATCTTACCTCCACCGCTACCAGGAGCTCTCTTCTTCTCGCTTCCTTCGTCAAGGCAATCCATAAAAGAAGGATATTCCTAAGAGTTGAAAGGATGTAGCCGATTGGGTGCAAATTTCGTAGTCGCGGACGTCATCGAGGGGAACCTAGATTGCTTGCGCGGTATGGCTGGCTGCGTTAAACTACCCTGACTGATATATGGTATTCAACAGCCCGTCGGTCTCGCCCTTTTCAATTCCGGCTCAATACCTTGACAAGCTCGAAGAAGTCTCTGAACTACCACCTAGGGCAGCTGCGGGTTGCGAACCCACCGAGTAATCTGTCTACGGGTGCAGACTAGCGCAGAAAAACTCGCCCGGTGTGAGCCACGCATTGATGCATGTTGCCTGATGTGAAAGTTATAGAGAGGGAGCTGAGAACCCCACGTGGCGTGGAGGCGGTTGAATGCGGTCGTAGGCATCCTCCACACCCAGCCTTGTTTAGCGGACTCCACGGTTCTGTAGCTTTGAATATGTCGACCTTGTTCGAAACTCGCCAAGCCTACGCCGTCGCCAGGGTCGAGAGAAAGATTGGTTCGGTCTGTAAAGCGGCAGAACGGGCTACTGAAATCTCGTGGTGGAATGATCGTGCGTGCCAGGACGGCGATTGAGTCCGGAATCCGATAAGACTGATAGATCCACGGTGTGAGCTTCAAATTTCGAGCTCCCCGCAGCGCGACCGTTGTAGCGGCTGGAAACAAATGCATTCGGCTCCTCCGCCTCTGTTCTTGTACGCCGGGCGCGACCAGCTCAATGTTCATCTGACACCCGAACAATTATTGCGGATTGAGCTCGACCACAGTCCCGAAGTTGTGGCCGCAGCAGTAACCGCCAGGACCTGGTGAGAACGAGATTCCTAGAACGTATAGGGAGATGCTACTCTCCAAACTCTAGGTTGCCACCTGAACTGGGTCGTGCCGACCTGTCGGCTCTTCCGGAACTCGGAAACGTAGGCCAGCGGGCCCTCCCGTCCCTGACGACCTCTCCATCCGCCTGCAACAAGCTTTTTCGGCACTCTTCCGGTTCACGCATTGTCGGCGCTGACAAGGGGTGTCGGGAAAACTCTCGTGCTAGGAAACGCCGCCGACTTCGCCGTTGTTGGATGCGTACTCGATGCTTGGAGGCACCGTCTCCGGGCTCTGTCCAGACGTTCGGTATACCGCTCCGACGCATTTGTATCGACCGGGTGGACTTTGCATGTGGTACAATTGCCCAACACCGCCCCTGTACATGGCCTACTCGACAGCAACGTTTATTGTATATCTCGACTTTGATCCGTGGTGGCCAATGCACGAGACAGGACTTGCGCTAAACTCGTCGGGGTTGATCTGGTCGAACGAAGCAGGGCGCATCTGCCTTGCGACCGGCTACTAGTCTTCATAATTTGAGGTCAACACGGCGTGCCTAGCGAGGAGCCCAGAGAGGTTGCAATTCGCAGATATTCTCGGATGTTTACTCCCTCGAGTGGGTGGCGCTCCGCATGTTTGCTGCAGCAGCATAACAAGCGCACAAAGCTTAGTAGCACGTGATATAGTTTGGTAGAGAAGTCCAGGTCGAGCGAGGACGGAAAACCTTGAGGTAGTTCGTGGCCTGTGGAAGATCTCTGCGTCGATGTTGGGTATCACGGAACGTTCGAAACGGGAAACTTGCAAAGATCGAGCGACACTCTTCTCCATGCTCCTGAGGTACGTCCTGAGGTACATCCCTTCGCATGCATATTTCCTTACCTCTTTCCGCCTATCTTGCCGCAGTCTTCAGTCTTCTTCCAGCACATTCTCGCTTCTCCAATTCCACCCACTCTAGTCAGCTCTGCCAGCATATTACCCAATGATGAAATGTCTCAGCTTGACAGATTCGACTATTACTGAGTTTACCCGGCCTTGGTTTCACAGCGATGGAACGAGATGTAGCCGATGCCCAGTCTGGTTCGTTGTTGGTGTAGGGATCTTCGACGCTGCAACCGACCAACTGAATGCCACCTCTAAAGACGTTAGCAAGCTATTATTAACGACTAATGCTGAGTTTCGTCGGCGTCCGATGTGACTTACCCAGTCGCTTTGTCACCTTCCCGTGGCTCACTTGGCCCGTCAACGGTCCGCATTGGTCTTGGTTGACTTTCTTCCTCGACCGTGATCTTATACCGCTACTCTTATCGTGTACCCAAACTCGGCTCCCGTCACGGGTGGTTCAATTCTGCTTCACTCCCACCAAATCATCGCACCGCACCGCTGCTTCACCGGAGAGGTCGGTGATCAAGTTGAAGAATCCACCACAAACGGCCTATCTATTGTTAGCGAAGTGAGATCGCACGTCGAGAGAGGAGAATTTTGTGCTGCGCGCGCAAACAAGACCGAAATGCACATACGCGTTCTAGTCAATGGGCGGCCGTGTGATGCGTCCAGGCCTTGGCAACTGATGTTTTTAATATACCCAGCAGATCGCATCGATTTTTGCCGTACACATCATTTTGACGTGCCCCGCCGGGGAGCTTGGCTTCGAAACCAGTCCGGAAAAGAGCATTTCAAAGGACGAAAGACGGTTCCACACCTTCCGCGGGATCTCCGCGCAGTCGCGATGCCGTGCTACACGATGTCTGTTGTGAAACCTCTAACTGGGCCAGCTAGTCAACCTACATCCGTCGAGCGTCAGATGAACAAGGTATTAGAGCCTGCACCCGGACCCTAAAGGGTCGACGCCGCGGAGGTAGCTCTAAACAGTCTTTCTTCGCGCTGTCAAGAACCGTCGCCGATGTCTCAAGCGTCGACGTTGGAATTACGACGAGGCGCTGACGTGCGAACTTCCTGAAGCTGCCCTGCGTGTACACTCTCTCCCAAAGGGCCGTGCAGAAAGTTCGAGCAGGCATTCCATGCTTGACGGGAATGAGGCGAATGCTTCATAGGAAGAACACATAACTTTGCGCGGAAGTAGGGCCGTTCCCGCGAGTCGCCGTCTCCCTGCACCCGTCCAGACTATGTCAAAGAGGAGTAATGGTTGTGTCGTGACAGGACAAAGCGACCCCAGTATGAAAACGCCCCAAATCGGCGGCTGCTTCCTCATGCCTGGCACCGAAGATCCGAGGGATGGCTTCGACAATGTCACGGCGTGAAAGTATTGTTAGTGTGCTCTCTTGCACGACCTCATTGCGCAACCCCAACTGTCGAACATCCACGCCCACGCCACCTTAGTCTTTAAATGCCCAATTCATGGCCTGTCTATGTCCGCACTCCGCACCCCGCACCGTCCCCCAGGCCCCAAAGCATTACTCTTCCCAACTGTAGTCGCTGTGTTGTTGGGATCGGTGGAGCACAAGTCGTCAATAATTCAGGTTGTGGAGAGAAGCGATGTCGCGTCGGTCGGCTCGGAACCAATGAAGACATTGCAAGCTTGGAACCACTGGCCGTGAGACATTTGCAGTTCGGCCGTCGAGAGGCTCCGAGGATTCAGCTACCAAGGTACGTTGAGGCATGACCATTCGTCCATATTCTTTGAGGACCCGGCTGTAGACAGTGGTTCATCAAAGGTTTTCGGAGAATCGACCACATCTAGACGTGGAATTTCTCCCGAAATCTTTGACGACCGACCGGAGTGTTCTAACAATCCCCCACCTGGTATCAACATAGCACGTCTGTTCACCTGTTGGTGAGCCGATAAGAGATGCGCAGTGGTCAAGTTGCACGTAAATCAAAGCGCGATAAACAGCGGCCAACTGCAATCGGTAGTAAGTTGCTGCAAGGGTGCCTGGTTCGAATGAGTGTGGGCTTTCGAGCTCCCAAACTTGCGGCACATCTCAAGCGAATTGGTGCTGAGATACGGCTAGGCTACTGGATGAAAGTAATTACCAGGCAACATCACCTGTGTTTGCCTCCTAGGAATGCTTGCCACCTTGCCAAAAGGTTTGCCGCCGAAGCTCGAGAATTGGGATTGTGCTCCGATGAAGAGAAATCAGTCGTTTATTTTCTGGGTTTTTTTAAGCGCAAGTACACAAATGTAAGGTTAAATCCCTTCGTATCTCATATGAACCGTTGTAAATAGAGAGATGGGTGAAGAGGCGACTGGAATTGATAGCTTCGGGTTGACATTCCGTAGGCGTGCAGCCGGCGCCAGGTGCTTTGATAAAGTATATGGGACGGGGAAACGGAGAGAAGGGAACGGCTGCACGTAGAAAACAGCCCGCGATTGCTGCAGGTGTAGTGTCTGCCAAATACCACTCCTTGGACATTCCATCAAGTACTCCAATCTTCGAGAGCTAAATCGATTGAATCTTAATCTCTCAAATTCGGGCCAAAATGGCAAGTGATCCTGTAGTTGATATCGATGATTCGCATGATGCGAATTGGAGTGTGTTTACGATGATCGATGTTGGGGCGGTCGTCGATGTGTCTTAAGGTAATGGGCATGATAGTTTCAGGAGCCGGCTGTCAGTTTCCAAGGAGCTTCAATCCGAATTCGGAGAATTATATTCCAGACTCTTTAGGACCAGGACAAGTATACCTCTCCAGTTTATGCGCTGATCGAAGAAAGCCACAGGACCGAAGGCGCATGAGCTCGACGGCAACCTGGGTCAATGGCGCATGAACTTGGTGCTGGCGGCTGCTCAGCAGATATTGCGAAAATACGGACAAAAAGAACCAATAATACTAAGCTAAGAACTCTCAGATATTGCTTTGATGCCGCACAACTACGTCGAGAGCAATATCGTGAAGGGTGCAAAAGATACAGCCCTGGTCGACGAGGCCGGTTTGTCGCGCATCATGCCTGCAGATCGACCGCGTCCATGCACGCACGGGAATATCACAAGCCCATTTTTGCGAGCTGTAGAATTCAGCATCAGACCGGATCGCACGTACAATGGCATACTCACTCATGTTAGCTACCGTGAGCCATCATAAGGCGCTCCAGACGGCGTACCGGAGTTTGAGCATCTCCGAACGCCACTCTCGTGCCGGTGGCTGGAAGGCAGCTGAACCTCGTTGGCGCAGTGCGGTCTTTGAACAGCGCGCATGCTGCAGTTCGGTCGCAAATTCTTGTCAATAGTTTAGAGTGATGCTCGTGCCAGCATGCGCAGCCAAGTTCCCAAAGGGTTTAGGCCGGCTGACATACAAGGCCGACACGAGGATCGTCTGTCTGTCGAGCGTCTCTGCAAGCGCTGCGAAAAGGAAATATATCCAGTCTTGTGGAATTATTGGGCAATCTTGCGACCTTTTGGAGAAAGGAACACCCTGCCAATCCGTGCCAGTAGCATCAATAAATTCCTCGGTAGTAACACCATCGCAAGTAAGAGCATGGGAGGTCGATGCTCCCGAGATCGGTGGAAGGCGTTACACGGGCATGCTACGCGATCGTTCATGCATTCGATCGTGTACTCATAACGGTCTGGTGACACTGAAATCGCGAACCCAAGCGCCCGACCGACAAATCTATGACGGGTTCCGGAGCAATATGGTGGCGATGAGTGAAAGTCGCTCTTCAAACTTCGACCCTGCGACGCCTACTGATGGGTCGCGATTGCATTGAGTATCTCCCTCAAGGCATCCAGATTGTCCACACTTCATCCAGTCCTGCTCGTGGGGTTTCAGATAAGCGTCGAGCAAGACGTGGGGAGGCCCAAGATGTCATTCGGGTTCAGGGTTAAGTAAATCGGGTGGATGCGAGCTGATGGTTGGTAAAAGCGACTGGTGCGTAGGTACGCTCTTCCATTAGATGATGGTGAGGGTGAGCAAGCTAGGTTAATCCGCGAAAACCTGACGCGCCGAGAGAACTCAATATTGGTTGAATGAACCGAGTGTATGCCGAGGCAGCTAAAGACATTTCAAACCATCATCCTGAGAGGTCCAGAAATGGTGCTGTACTCACGTATCCCACTACATGTTCCAAGACGTAGTCTTAGTAACCAATTTCCGTGATGCAATGAAGAGCAGGACGCTGGTGCTGTTGTTGGCGGGTGACCGAACCTCGTATGGGAGGTTCCTGGGTGTGAACAATGCGGGCTGTGAGTAGGAGGCATTCTTCATCAACAAGCATTTGGCGGGGAACTTGTCGGTGCTTGTGACGCGCGTTTTCCGTGTTGCATGGTGGATCGGCTTCTGAACACGCTATTTCGGTCGCACTGGTCTTGTCTCGATTGGCCACGCACACATCTTGAAGGTTGATTTGTGATGGGCTTGGCGGATGTTTCGGAAAGGTGGTGGTGAATCTGCTGTGCTTTGGGATCTGTGGCGTGATAAAAGCAAAGGCCGGCCGGCTGCGTAAGGGGCGACCGTATCATCGGTTGGGATTGCTCTTCGGAACTGGTTGGATACTTGCTCTGCTCTACGTTCAACCGAACCTCGATCTCAACCGCACAGAGAGCAGCTGCCAGCCGAATCCGCGCACGGAAATGAAAGATGAATAATACCCCTCCATCCGCCCTCCAGCAGCTCTTCGGCACGTCACCAGCAGCCCTACGCCCTCAACTCCGCGGGGCTCTGTACGCCTCCTCAGCCGCCTCAACCTCCTCGCACTGAGATGATCGCGCAGTGGACTTCCAAGTCTCTTCACTCCAATATTCACCAATTCAGGAGATCCGCGCTGGCTGTATGTGGAGAAAGCGAGTTGAATGCGAAGAGGTGTTAACTAAGTAGCGACACTCTCGCAGTGCAGTCGTCGGGGGTCGACGCTGATGTATGGTCGTGAATTGGGACTAGCGAATGTTAACATCGAAGCTCGTAGGGCAAACGGGTGATGCTCTTACTGTAGAGTTCTTCACCGGATTACTCTTTGCGGGGCTTGCATTGGGGTTGCAATGTTGAAGCGGTCGGGCTCGGTCTCCTCCAGGCGCCGAAGATGTCCACTCGGGCCGAGTCGAATTTCCTGTCCACAGTAACTTGTATGGGCGAGGCCACCTGCGGGGTCAAGAAACTTGATCCTGCGAGCTTTATCAAATTTAAACCGGACGTTCAAGGAGTACACTGATCGCCCAATGTCCTACAGTTGGATTCGCAGGACGACGTTCCGCAAACTACGAGACGTTGAAGAGCTGACGAATGGACCACCCGAGTCCCCGTGGAGAAATCCCATGTCGACGGCTGGGCATGGGCGTGGGCGGCCGACAAATGCAGCTTACTAAGCGATATCGCTTACTCTCACCCCGCTCTCGGGGCGCAGCCGATGCTCGGGATCGGCCAAAGCTCGCGGTGGTGGGTGATCTAGTCCGTCGATGGCCGGGTTCCAGGGACCAGACGACATTCCCGGTTGAACATCCCCTATGACGTATCGCGTCGGCTTCGGTCGCACGTTTGCCTGGTATGGATAACTCTTCCTGTTGGCGAGGCTTTCAAGGTTGGAAGGGATCTTGATATGCCCAACTGCTTTGGCGCGTGCTTGGTCCGGTGTGGGGCGGGAAAGGCGAGACCTGGCTACGAGAACTCTGATGGAGAGCCTGGTGTGACGTTTTGTAGCAGTCGAGACTGTACTCTTGCGCCCCGAAGCCGTCCATTGCGCCGTCCATTGCGCCCTCTATGCTGTACTGGTCCAGACGTGTCTTGCGCGGCTCCCGATCTTCAACAGTTGCTGTATTCGAAACCCGAGTGCCGGATTGGTGGTGTCAAGCCTTTGGCGTGCATCGATGTCCCTTCGGCATGCACCGTCATAACAGAGTCGACCCGGGAGCAGCCTTAATGCGACCTTATATGCCTCCCCTCTTCGTACCGGTCTTCCTTGCCCATCGCGACGTTCTGCAGATGGATGTAGTAGCGACTCTGACGATGGTCGTGGTGACGCCGGGTCGGGATTTAGGCGCGGTACTGATGGAGGTCCAGGTGTCGACTCGCTGAACCCCGCGATTGGCAGTCGGCGGGATGGAAGACGCGAGAAGTGACGAGGAAGTAGATGGGGCGAGGTCGAGGCGGGCGAGGGGAGCTGGGGTCGGGCAGGATGAGGAGGCACAGGACGGTGTACGATGGTCGGGTGCAGGTGAGAGTGGGCACATGTGGCTGACACGCGGGGGTGATCGGCATCCTCGCGCCAAGCTTCGGGCAGGTTCCACAGACGGCGGATGACGGCGACGACCCACCGTGGCGACAACCACAACGACGACCTACGGCAACGACATAATGCGACGAGCGAGGGTGTCTGTCCGTACCCACGCCTTGCTATCTACCCCTAAGTGCAATGGCGAGGGTACTTCCACACTCAGGGCCTTGTTGATGCGCATTGCACGAGGGTCAGCACTCCCCGTCGTCATACCTCTCCTACTGACACCTGCAGCTTAGCTCCATCACCGTATCCGCCTCGCCGCACCCTCGCAATGCTCCTCCATGCAGCGCCTCGTCACGCAGAAAGCTCCAGATGAGTGAAGATATCCAGCGACAGATCCATGGACCACCGTCACAACCCGACGCTAGCCTAACCAACCTCCGCAACGTCGTGGTACTTGGCAACTACTAGTTGTGTTTGGACCCTGTGCCTCTCTATTGTCGCTTTGCAGGTGTGCTTTGACATGCGGCTTACTGGTGGCTCTGCAGCAGCGAAGAAGGTGCAGACCAACAACCTAGAGCGCCAACATGCATCGAGTTTATGCATCGTGCTAGCGACTTCAATCTTACTACCTGCAAGCACCGAGCAAACGGCGGGGCCAATAGAGGTTATGAAACTGCCTGACGCCTGGACTGTAGTTCGCTTCGAGGGCAGCGACCACTCCGCGCAAGTAGATGTGAGCGACTTGTCTAAAGGAAATAGGGTGTGGTGTTTAGCCGACGCCAAAACATGCTTGCAGGCGCTACTTCGAACAGAGATATGCTCGCGTCGTGGTGCGATCTCAAAGCTTGTTGAATGCGAAGCATTTTGGACTGTGCATCACTTCAGTACTCAGTGAGCACACTCTCGCATTCGCGCCCCTCACGAGACTGGCATCGACCCGAATTGGATTGGCCAGAGTCAGTCAGACGTGCTCAAAGGATTGCCAGTGACGCACCAGCTGTCACTCGCGCACGGTACACAGGAAACCCTAGCACGTGTGGGTGATAGTAGACATACCAAACGCGCTGGCTCTGGTTAGGCCGCTCTACTCCGCTCCTTGGCTGATGAGTTGAGTGCGTCGCCAATACGCAAGATTCGACTGAGAGAAAGACACGGTGCTCGACGCGTTCCAAGAGGGCTCGCCTTGAGCAGTACCTCGCACACACAATTGATATCAACTTAATCATGAAACCGACGACTCACGCCTGGCGTTTTCACGATAACACAATCAAACAAGTCTACAAATATCATAGGTGCTTAAATCACCAGGGCTGCACAGATGGACAGATCGTACCTAGAGCCAAACCAAGCCTTTGACGGATGTCACTGCTCGCCTAGCGCTAGAAAGCTAGGCTGAAAAGAACCTGTGGGTCCGCCACCTACCAGCCATTTACGTTGATGTTCAGCAATAAAACAGTCATGTATCGCACTTGAGGTTTTCGGATCATTTTCGCGACTGTTCAGGGGAAGACGTTCCGCTTCCGTGGTTGGAGATACCAGCAAGGGATCGGTGCGATTCTTAGTTGATACATCTTCGTTACATCATTGGTAAGTGCCTGGGTTCCGTCTCTTCGTTCACAGCCTGATGCTGTTATTTCGCATCGCTATCATTGCGTTATTTACCTACCTTGGAGTATCGTTAACCTGGGTCCGGATCGCAGCAACTATCAATATGAGAATCCGCCCGGAAGGACCCCCTGTTACTTTGCTCGTCGTTCAGAGTATTGTGATAGCACTTACCACGATTACAACTATACTCAGGGTGTTCATCCGAGTCAAGACACGAGCTTTCGGTCTCGATGACTATCTCATGGTATTTGCCTACGTACGTTTACTGACATAGCCAAACAATGATTGTGACGACTAACAACAGTTAACAGGTGGTCAGCATCGCCGTAGGTGTCTTTACCCTTATTTTTATCAACTATGGTTCTGGTGTGCTTGCGTCAAACACAACAAAGTACGACGTGGCGCAGTCAAAAAAGGTGAGTTTTGGCACTTCAATCCTCAATCATCCCCCCAGTCCAAGACTAAATGCTGTTATAGTGGAATCTTTTTGCTGGCATAGGCTACGCGGTCGCCACTGCTTTCATCAAACTCTCAATATGCGTTATGCTTATACGCATCACGCCTCGCACGAAGCGTAGCATCTTGTACACCATTTATGGCGTCATGCTACTCGCATGTTGCGGCGCTCTTGCGCGCACGATCACTTTTACGACAAGATGCAAACCAATGTCTGCTGCATGGGACCTGTCTCTCGGTACCTGCAGTTCTGCAGTAATTCTTACCAATGTTTCCTATTTCTTTGCGGCCGTGTGTATTCTCACGGACCTGATATGCGCTACAATCCCTATCTTTATCATTTGGGACGTCCAGCTCTCCGTGAGAAACAAGACATATATCGGAATGATCATGGCACTTGGGATCCTGTGAGTATTTCCAGGGCGTGTTCGTCGCGTGGAGTACCTCTTCGAAAGATCACTAGAGCTTGACTGACTTTACCTGTGCAGCGCCTCCGTGGCAACCTGTATCCGGATAAAGTACTTGGTTGGGTACGCAAGCCAGACCAAATACTTATTCGGCCTATCCTACATCGCGACCTGGTCGGAAGTAGAAATCTGCCTTGGCATCATCGCAGGCTCTCTCCCCGTTATGCGTCCGCTTCTCCGCTATCTGCACCCCGGCTCGACACAGGGCGGCCAGAGAACACAACAAGAGATCTATCGGCTCAAGGGCTCGGGTGGCTGGAAACGGAGCACATCTCGCCATGTGCCCGGGAATACCAACGGGCGTAGCGATGGCGCAGGAGCTGAGCGTATGGGAAATTCTTTCTACGTCGGCACAAGTAGCAAGGAAGAAGTTGAGGCTGGAGACACCGAGGATGCGAGTAGTCAGCGACATATCTTGACTGAGGCGAGGTTGGAGGTTTTCAAGGAAACGCAGTATGAGGTGAAGAGCGAGAGGGATATAGGCAGTTTGGATTCGCCGAACCAGGTATAAGATTTACGTCAGTTTTATTTCGAAGTCGGAAAATCTCTGAGGCCTCCGCGCAATGACCTGATTGAAACCCCAGGTTCCGGCCCCGTGCGGCTCGACTTGTGCATAGCCCATGCAGTACTATGGGCCAGACCACACATAATCCACCATATTAATCAACCAATAGCTTTTATGCTTTTTCTCCACCACTCTTTGTCTTACTGAAGCTATCACCAAAATTTCGATTATACTCGTCTTCCCTATTAAGCGGCTAGAACTATTCCCTCCAGACCCTGACGAAAAATAGAGAATTGCGCACGTACTGAATCTTTCCAAAGGACCTTTTCTAGCAAGGGGTGTGTGTGTTGCACCTACAAATACTGACTCTCGCTATAGAGCTTAATTGGTACCTCGTCTGCCATCGCAGCTACAGCGTCGTAATCTGTCTAGCAATCTAGTTCCCCACATAGCTAACGCTTTATTGTACCGCAATAATGACCTTATTGTTTTTTGCTGCGGTTTGTCTTGCTGTACCTACTGGGATTCGCTCGACATGAAGTATCTTGTTCGAGAATGTCACAACGAACTCCAACGTTTCGTATTGAAACGTCGGTTGCAGGGTTGCTGGTTTGCCCTGGCGTGGTGGCGCTGGTGGCGCCGCCCTCAGATGACGTAATCTGCCCTAGTCCCGCGCTCCTGCGACAAAAAGAATGGCCAAAATGGATGAATCAGCCTAATGTATTTTTGGCCTATTGACTTTGCCGCAGGAGTGCCTGCTCTTGCCTTGTTTCGGCTGCTTCAGCTTCATGAATCCAATCAGTTCACCCCTTCAAACTTCGACAGTTCAAGCTAATCTGAGCCTAAAAGTTTTGGCCAAAAAGAGTTCCAATCTCGAGAATCAGATAGGATTGAACGGATTGTCGACGACTCCGCTTTTTCTCGCGGTTTTGGATGATGCTCATCTATGTTGTTCAGTTGCAGTCCGATGTTTCCTTACTCCCAATTACAGCTCCGAGCTCGGTGGAAATCTGTCACCATACCTAGCTGTATTCCTACTCTACTAAACGCGTCCATGATTTAGGTTATTCACAGTCGCTATCGCGCTATGAGACTGGTTTGCAGACTAGCCAAATTGGTCGATCGTCTGGGCAAATATTTGGCTGGATCTTGACAGTTGTGTTTTACTTTCAGGAGGAGGGACTGCGTTTGAAAAATGTTCTCGCAGTATGCACGGAGTAAAACTCGTATAAGCGAGGGAACTCGGCGTTTCGTTCAAACAAGGGAGAGAGAGGCAGAGGAGTAGGTCGAAACGGGCCTCGGAAGCCTAGTGAGAATTACAGTAAGAGTAAGAGGAAATCCTTGAATAGGTCGCTTGCTGACGTGAATTATACGGAGAGGTAGGAGACCAACTCGATACACGAGTCATTTGAAAGTTACCACAACTTCACGAGGTACGTCAAAGAGCTCGGATGGAGATTCACCAAGGGTGAAGTGCGCATCGCCAACGTCAGTGCACCCCATTGAAGGATGACTAGATGTGACCTAAATGGGATTGAAGATTTCACAAATCAACAAGCCTCGACCATTCTCCTCGTCGTACCATTACTCTACGAGATTACCACCATGCTGTGCTGAACTAAATTGCTGGATTACATGATGCTCTCCGGATTGCCGCTATCCGGCCTACCTTGCGGGACAGTTGACAGGCTGTACTGTTGACGATAAGTTGAGTCGAGCGGAACAACTCCACTCTAGGTGCTGAATAGAACATTCATCAAGCCAATCCATCCAGCATGGCGTTCAGATAACCAACAAAGCCCTCGCCCTGGTAGTCCTCGTATAAGAATGAGACATCTTCAACCGATATCTGGGATCTTGAGCGGCGCGTACAGCATGGCGTTCTTCAGCGAAGGCATGCAAAGACCCGCCGCCTCGCCGAAGTCACCGAGCAAAGGCACGATGATGTAACAGTTGGGAACAGCCTGGCACGTCGCTCGGACGTTGTTGTCCCATTTGACTCAGTCGATATTGAACTCTTCTTATTCATCTCCTGCGTCATGAGGGATGGGTAGTGGACTTCGATCACCTCGAAACCTCCCTTAGCACCCGCTTCGTCACCTAGCCCGTCGCAATACTCTGTTCTTGAGGGCGACTAAACGTGAAGCATAATGCTGAGAGCTTTGAGGGACGGCCATGCATTTGGCGACAAATTGTTATCGTTCAACCAGGAGAGCGTTGAGTCGAATACGCCTCGGAGGTTTTGCGGCGCAGCTGATACGAGAGCAAGCAGAGGATTGTGCGAGATTGATCGCAATGGTATGGGGCAACTAGATTAGGCATCTTCTTTTGATGGTACAGTTTCTAGCTCGGCCCTTAGGCCAAGGTGACATAGCCAAGGTAGCCCAACATTGGCAAGAGCCTCCGCGAATCCTCGACGCGAGGCCCGATGCTGGGTAGTAACGACCGAGAGTGCAATCCAGACTGGGCTGCTATTTGTCGCTACTGATCTTGCATCCCGCGTGGTGAAGCCGGGGAAGTTAAGTTCTGGTGTTCTGGTGCTAGACCTAGGATTTCCGTCAACTCATTCTGCGCACTGCTGGCATTTGCTTGTACCCATGGTGCGGCTTCAATCTCGTCCCACTCTTGATTTCTAGCGGCCGGATCAGCGAAAGTGAGTCTGGTGAAAGGAGGTGTACGCGCGTTTGGTGCCAACAATACCGGCTCCGATCGACTGTCCGGGTTGGAGAGAAGATGGTGAGCTCTGAGTTTCTCATCTTGGCACCCACTTTCTCAACCCATCCTCGAATGCTTCAATGGTTGGGATATTAATGGTATATGCGCCGTGAAACGGTGACTTGTTTTAGGAAGCTGTACGATTTGGTATCAACACGGGGTTGGACTTTATCAATACCCATAGTGTCTTTGTCGCAATTGAGCACTGGGAAACCTATCCGAATCTTTATCTTCTCGAAAGCGACATCCGCGGATCGGATGATTGGGGGTCTGGCGTCCCTCAGAATTCCTGAATGCACCAGAGTATTATTGATCTGCACCGCATGGAAGTTTCGTGAGATAGGCAGGGTTGATTTGCGATTGTTCAGGTCAAGTTGAGCGATCAAGTTCAACGAACAAACTCTTGCGGTAGCAAATCCACTCTGGAGATATTAACAAATTAACGGAAAGTGCACTATAGCGATGAGCCAAACGCTAAAGACGAGAAAATTGAGGCACGCATTATCCATCAATGCAGGCAGTGCAGGCAGTGCAGGTTCAGGTTGACGATGTTTGGCGAAACATTTCCCTACCTTGCGGCGCTGTGCGTACGCCGTGTTCGTTCCGGCCCCTGGTCCGTTTCGCGTTGAAGTGCACGTCAGCAGAGCCCGTGGTCTAATCTTCCTATCCTGATCCCGGTGATGTGTCCAGATGAGTTTACTATCCGGGAGCGCCTTTGACGCACCAACAAGCAGATAAACTGACTTGGTTAAACCGAATGGCTGCGTCCGACTACTACGGTTGCAATTGCCTCACCGCGTGGCCGTTGACTCAGGTACTACTGTTGCCTTGATCGTATACCAAAAGTGCCGTGCCGCGTTCGTCTTGTGGTGGGTCCTCTATGCAATCCGCCCCAGCACCGCAACGTTAAAGTTTATCATCAAATGCTTCTCACGGGGTGACGGGCTGTGGAAGACACTGACTCTCCTGGCTGTCTTAAACGCCCCAACGGCTACCCTCGCTGGGTTGTCGGTGATTCGATTTTTGCGCTCGGACCAGCATATAGACTAGAGCTAATCAATTGGTGTTGTAGTGTATATGGTAGTGAAGGGTTGTTAAGAGATCAGCGGAAAGAGTATAGGTCAAGGCCGCATATTATTCGTATCGAAAGGGGAATTTTGATCGAACCGAACTCCCAGTTAGGTCACCTAAAATGCGTGGAACGCGATAAAACAAAATGACCCAATTCATCATTCGCTGGGCCATGACGGATACTCTATTGCAGATGTGGAACAAAAGCGGAAACCAAATGGCCTGACCTAAGGCGGTAGTGATTCAAGCCGACTGACAAACTTTGGTGAAGAGCTCTACCCGTTTGAGAAACCGAATACCCAGGATGAAATCGTGCACGCAGTTCGTTTGTTGGTGAAGTGATTCTCACCCTCAAGGCGGATTGCGAGGTCAACGACACCAACAGTGGCCAACTTCTCTTCCTTTGAAAGTTAAAGTAGGCTAAAGGCGACAAGAGCCCATGTTACTGTCAATATAGAACAGCTTTGAGACGTCGTCGATAGCAGAGCAAGTATCCAGAAAACCTATAACTGCGTAGAACCACCCAGACAGATTCTGACGAGATGTTCTTAGTATGAAAATCAGCATGCGATGCGCCGGTAAGCATGCCGTTAGCACAGTAATGCCGCTTAAGCTCTTGTCTTCCAGTCCTCCACGCCGTCTTATCAGCCCAATCTTCAAAGCTGCATTGGTTCAGTAGTTGGTCGTAGGTCGCATAAAGCTCATGGCCAGACACCTTCGGAACACTTGAAAGCTTCCACCACTGTTTCCGCCATCGTGAAGGCATGGCCACTACGTTATACCGACGAAATCGTACTCTGCCGTGTGTTAAACCCCTAGTTGAGTAAGGAGGTGCTCCGTGCCCCTAGATCTAGGTATCAAAGGTAGCAAGTAACTGTAAATGATGCTGGCGAGGTGGCCCTCGAGCACTGATCCGCATCCGGGACCTTCGCAAAATTGCGAGAGCTCAGGGCTGTCTTCGAATTCCATGCCGGACGAGGTTTCCGACCCTATGCTTGCCGTGTAGCGGTTTCCGTGTTCCTCAAAGGATAGAGTTTGGGGACTGTTGAAGGAGCGGAAGACATACGAGTCTACCATGACGTAGGGGAGAGTGTGCCAACATTCATGGCTGGAAACTCTGCCGCAGAGTTTATTGAGTCTTACAGCACGCGGCTTGCATACTCCTTGGACAGTCTGCTTTTCCACGTCTGGGTTGGTGTAGGTTCGACTTCCGGGTTGAGTGGGAGGCTCGGGCTGTCGAGGTGCTAATGGATCACTCATGGAGGTCCTGGTCAGAACTTCGGAGAGGGTCGGGGAACGCGGCCTCTGAATCTTCGCCGCGAAGCCGTGCGACCATCCATTCTGGAAGAGACGGCTCACACGCCGTCGACAGAGTGTGGAGAGTTAGAGGTTCGAAGCCAGGAACGCACGGTAGTTTGGTGGTTGAAGGGCGCCGGTGTCTTGAGACGAGATGCAGACGCGGGGCAGGAACAGCGCTGAGGCAAGGGTATTGGCTGTATACATAACAGAGCACACTGCGTGTTGTGTAACGCTTGATTTGCCATGTCTCCCAACCTTCTTGATCGCATGCAAATGGCATGTGTACGTCCACTGTAGAGAAAGGAACCTCGGGTTGAGATGGTCGCGTCTTTTGTATTTTTCATCGACTGAGCTGCAGAGCATTTGTAATTGACCTTTCCGAGGTTAAGATAATGCATCCAGACGTAGCCAACCCGCGACGACCGGAAATCCAAATGGAAAGCTGGATTTGGCGCCCAAAGAAGAGCTTCCGGAGTATCATCAGGCGTCGATCATGCAAACGCAATTCTGCAACATCGGGCGGCCCTATCATCGCTCAGTCTTTCAACACCTGTACCTCTCGTCAGACGAGCGAAGGAAATGCTCGATGACCCAAGAACTACGTCGCCTTGCATCCACCAGCAGACGACACAAGTCTAGACAGGCATGTTGCGGCGCCAATCTCCTGCGAAGGCGATGTATCGATATCAGTCCCGCATACATCGGTGAACGATGGCACGCGCCGATGTTTTCAGGCTGTCGAAGCCCTCGCTTAAGAGAGAGGGTCATGGAGATGGCTGAAGAGAAGACAAGAAGCACTAGCGAAGCAGTGCTGTTGCAAAGGTCGCGTCCGCAATGCAGCATCTGGTTGGCAGTGGTTCAGGGCCGACGACTGTGATGGTGTCTGAAAGCTGAGGCGCACTGGCTCATATTAGCTGACCTTACTTCTGGACCCTCTGTATAAGTACGACGGCGTTCTAGTTCCTGGGATAGCACCAGCCCCGGTATTCGTCATCACCCTAAAGCAATACCAGCGTACCCGAATGCGATGTCGCGATGTGGTTTGTAGTGGGCGGCCCTCAAAGCAGCCCCAGTTTCGCCGCTCTCCATTCTGGAGGTTGACCGCCTGTTCGATGTTTTCTCGCCTAGCTACCCAGTGTCAGTGTGCCAGTGCCAGTGCCAGTGCCAGCCACCGTATGCCGAAAATTTGATTATTTTGTTCTTCTCGCATCGTTTTGGCGCACGCGCTTGAATAGCGAACGCATCGAACTCGAGGATCAGAGCGGTGGAGCGGGACATAGGCATCGGCGGCCGGTGGTCGGCGCAGCGGCTAAGATAGCTGTTTTGGCACCTGGTCGCCAGGGGTTCAGAGCAAGACGTGACGTCGGCAGATGGTTCAGTGAAGCTTTCGCAGAGCGAGTCACTATTGGTAGCGACAGGGAAGCGCCGGCCCTCGAGAGCAATCACAAGTTTATCGGATAACTCAGAACGTTGAATTGAAAGACGTGATGAGCAATCTGCCTCTGAAATGTGCTTTGCAGGCGTTGCTCTGGCATGACGGTCTCGACAAAGTTTTGGAGGCAGGAGGTTGGATTTCAGCCACGGCTAGTGCCTTGGCATTGGTAGCCGGATCCATGGATGCAGCTTAGTGCGCCCAGATTATTCACGTGCACTCTCCTACCTGGGGAAAAAGAAAAAGTTTTCGCAAAGCTCAAACTTGCTGCGGAGAGCCTCATTTGGATCCTACCTGGGGCTTCTCCCCTTCCGAACGACTTGCTGATTCCTCTCAACAGTCAGGATAGATTGTTACGGACAGTTGCCCTGTCGCGCATGACTTGGCCGCGATAGGTGAGAAGCAGCGTCGGCAAGGCAACTCACTGGATGCATTGATGTCCGACGACGAAAAGGCTGGTTGATTTTATTTCGGAGCGGAACAAGTTCATCAATAGCGAGCCTAATCCCCATCAACCATGGTTCCTGCCATGCATGCGCCCAATGCGAGCTCAAGACAAAACCTAATTCGTCAGCCTCTACTCCGTAACGCCACCGTACTGCTTCAGAACCGTCAGAATGACTCTTATAAAATCGGATCTTTCTGTTTTCCTATCGCAGGAATATTGCTTCGATCGGACCATGGTACTTTGAGAGAAGCTAGAGGCTGGCTGATACCAGATCCGCTGAGTGGCTGTGTACGTGGGTTGCGCATACCTGGCAATAATGAACTAGATTCTGGAAGTTCTTCTACGTGTTCTCATTTTCATTTCGCACCCCGTCCACCCACACATCTATCATATCGACAAATCCACCGCACCGCGCACACGTCCTCCCCATAACACCTACAACCATGTCCTCCGCCTCAGAGCAAACCCCTGCCCAGCCGCAGACCCCCGCCCAGCCGCAGACCCCCGCCAATCCGCAACCCCCGTCTGCGCTCGCGCCCCCAAAGCCCGCCGAGCCGTCGAGTTCCGAGGATGCCGCGGCACCATACGACGTGAACGAGAGCCCAGATTGGGCACCGTACGAGCGTTACACAGCCTACAAGGCCTGGAGAGATGCTGGTGGCCTGGCCGAATTCGCGGCGTCCCACGGTGTGAACGCCGACGACCTCGTAGCCGGCAAAAATGTATCATCCTATGCGTACATGTCATACCACGACAAACTCTATCGCATCCCGGGCATGCGCGAGGAAGTCAAGGCGGCCAAAGCCGCCTGGAACAAGACCCACTACTTCACGGCAAGCGAGGGCATGGACGCCATCATGGAGTCGTATATAGATACGGACGACGAAAGCTCGGAGAATGCAGATGGAGAAGAAGAAGTTGCGGAGGAACTGGCTGGCTCTCCAGGGAATGTGAGCGTGAGTCGAGAGACTGATTCACAGTATCCAGAATGCAAATCCGAGTCCATCTAGTTAACTGTTGAACTATAGCGGGTCGAACATGCCACACCGCACCTCGCCCGAACTTGCTATTCGTCGCCATCACAACGTCCGTCGCTGTCGCTGTCGCTGTCACCTTACCTAGATAGAAAGAGGGCCCCTACCGCCCAGCTAAGCAGCCCGATCAAACGCATAAGGCGTTTGTAGTAGTGTATGAGCACCAGCATAACTTATAGAATTGAAGCTGTTTGGCTAGTACCTGAAAACGTTCTCGCTAGTACCTACGTAGTGCATGATGTGACCCCGCGACAACAGCCAGTTTACCAGTATTGGGCCAGGAGAATTGGTGTTTCATAGGATATATGGCGGCCACGGGCCAGACTGGTCCACGAGTTGCCATTTCGTATACGTGGGCGCGCCCCAGTGCTCGCACGCGACGGCAAATATCTCGCACATCTCGGCCACGACGATGCGGTTCGAAACGTCGCTTTCCGCAGAGGCGGTTCTCGCGAATTCTCGGTAGGCCGCGTCAATCTCAACGGCTTTCCCTATCCCAAAAACAAGGTAGCGGATTCGGAGGCCTTCCGCTGAATGAGCGACCATCTTGAAGGCTCGATGCCATGCAGAGAATTGTATCATCCGCCCGAAAGTGCCGCGCCCGTTGCTGATTTCGCGGTAGTATGTGACGGCGTACATGCTCTTCCGCCATATCTGATCCAGGCATGCTTTCATGGCCGCGGCACTGTTCCAAACTGCTACAGGCATGTTCTACGCATCAGGCAAGATTAGTGAAGGCCAAACGATAATTCTGTAGCGAAATTTTCATGCCTTATCCCACGACACCTTTCCACTCTCAACGTGGTGCCATTTCTCGAATTCGGCGTCTTCCTTCAACTGGATCGCCATCCCTACTGACGAATCTATCAAGAGCACGTCGGCTCCAATGGTTTTCTGTACAGCCCGATGTTTGCTGGCGTACTCTACATAGCCGCCGTGTGTGGCCGTAGCCTCGTTCACTTCAATTGCGAAAGAAGTGCAAAGGCCGTTGCCTTCTGCCCACAGGTAGTCAGGGATTGGCTCTAAGGCCGGCGGATTTTTGCCGCTTAGTTTGAAGATGATTTTTTTGTTGGCCCACTCCCAAGTTGTCTTCCCATAATCTGCTTTGGGCTTCGCAGACTTCTCATCACAGAATTGGAAGAATTCTTTCCAGGGATTGTCCGAACCAGGGTACATGACGTTGAGAATGTGGCGCAACATGGCAAAATTTGAATAGAGAGATGTATTCCATTTGTGCAGATATACCGCATTTACCTCTTCCGGGATCGAAGTCATGGTGGCGAAAAGCGGGATTTGGAGAGGGTTTGGGATGTTGAGGGGGTTGGTGGTGACAGTTGGTAAACAACAGGACAGGTCACAGATCAGAACTCACGACGCTCAGACCGCTCAAAGCTGAATATGCAGGGACGTTGGCTTCACGAACTACCTATAAGAACTCCTTCCTCTACCCCTGTTTTCACGCACATGTGCTCCTCCCACAGCCAAACGGGCTAGCATGCTCTACGGCCATGCGGCTTCCGCATGCTCCTCCCATGCTTAGGACGGCAAGACCCCGACGCGACTGCCAGCGCTCCCATCGCCAATAATAGTCCAGACAGACATGTACGCGAAGTATTAATCGACAACGATGTTTCGGCGGAGCAGCCAGGAACGTGGCAAGGGGCCCGCACAGTCTACATCATCCCCAGCTTCACAGTGCGCTCGAAGATTATCCAGCAGTCCAGGAATCAATGGTGCCCGACTGCTAGGAGATGGGAGCTTGTCTTGTCGTCGACGAGTCGAGTCGAGTCGAGTCGTCGGAAACACGACGTTGCTGTTAGGCGCAAGAGTCGACGCGCTAGACAGACACTACTAGAGTTGCTAACAATCAAATCAATTACGAGGAGCTCGTTTTTAGTGAGGCATACCGGTACCGAGGATGTGCGCGTAATGCTCGTGTTCGCGTAATGCTCACCCCAACACAACAACACCGTTTTACCTATAACTTCCACACGCGATATCTCACCCAATATGGATCCGATCAATGCAGCGATTGAATTTTTAGAATCGCAGCCATCGAATGCACGATCCTCGTACACAAAAGTTGCCCTCCACTTTGGTGTATCACGCCACACGCTCGCCCGCCGACATCAAGGCAAATGTGACGCGTATGCCACCAAATCAATCAACCAGCGACACCTCAGCCCACAACAAGAGTTAGATCTCATAAGACATATCAGACGGCTGACTGAGGAGGGCTTGCCACCTAGCAGGCGGATGCTGCGGAATTTATGCGCCTCAATCGCCGGGAAGCCTGCCTCAGAAACTTGGGTGACGCGCTTCCTCGCCCGTCACAAAGATAAGCTGAAATCGCATCACGGCAAGGGGAAGGACCGTCTCCGCCACAGGGCAGATTCCCTATACAAATACGAGTGGTGGTTTCGCGATCTCGACAAAATCCTTCGCAAATACCACTGCCGACCGTCTGATATATACAATATGGATAAGAAGGGCTTCCACCTTGGTAGAGGTGAAGGTAGCCACAGAGTCTTTAGTAGAGACTCATGGGAGCGAGGAGGACGTCGTCAACCTATTCAAGATAAGTCAAGGGAGTGGTTGACGGTGATAGCAGCCGTTTGTGCTGATAAGAGCGCGCTGCCACCAAGCGTACTGTATAGCTCAACTTCTAGTAACATTCAAGAACGCTGGACGAAGGATATAAAGTACGAGGACGATGAGGTAATGGTAGTCACAACCCAGACGGAATGGAGCAACAACGACATAGAGATAGCTTGGCTAAAGAACGTGTTTGATAGGTATACTAAGGACAAGAACTCTCTACGTCACCAATTACTCCTTCTAGATAGCCACTCATCCTATTATACACAGAAGTTTATGAACTACTGTCGTCCCCAGAGAATCCTACCTCTGTTGCTACTTTCTTATAGTACTTATACGTTGCAGCCGCTAGATGTAGGCTTCTTCTCCTCTCTTAGCAGAGCGTATAGCACAGCTTTAGAAAATTACCTAGAGAAAACACAAAGGCTACTATCCCTTAAGAAGAGCAACTTCTACTACCTATTCAAGGATGCCTAGGATGCCTCCTTCACTGTCGCCAACGTCCGAAGCTTATTTTCGACTACTAGTATTGCTTCATTTGACGCTAAGCAAGTGCTTAAAAAGTTCCGCAATACAACGCCAAAGTCTCCTAAGTACCCTACTACGATTGATACGGTTAATAGGGTTTCGATCCGGTTGCTTATGAGTAAGCCTATCACCCCTGGTAGCCGTAAGGCTGAGATAGTAAAGGGAACGCTCTTTTCACTACAAGCGCAGCAAGCTATTGTAGAGTACGAAAACAACGGCTTTAGGTTCGCCTTAGGACGGAAGCAGAGGGACTATGAAACTCCTATTAACGCTCTAGATCTTCAGATGAATAGAGAGGCTCATTGGAGGGCTCAACTTTTATCACCAAGGACAATCCGCCATGCCACTAATCGGAGGGTACAGAGGGAGGAGGAGGAGGAGGAAAAGCGACTTAAGCGACTTAGGACGAAGGATATGAAGGCTGAGGCTAAACGTATTCAAGAAGAGCAGGCTCAGATTAGGCGGGTTGAGCGTGAAAGACTCAAGAAGGCGCGGAAGGAGGAGAGGGCTGTAAAGGCGGCCAAGCGCGATGCTCAAAAACGAGCCAACGACGCCAAAAAATTGCAACAAAAACACCAGGATTGTAATCGCAAGGTATCAAAGCCCCGTACCTGTAAGCCTCAGGTAAAAGAACGACGCGTAGGTGGTGCTGTTAGGGGTGCTGCTGAGAAGGTGCCTGCACCAGCGCCTCCACCAACCCTCACCCGGCGCGGCCAGGCCGTTAATCTTCTGGCAAAACTTAGATAGCCAAAGTTGTAGAGCTACCTCTATAGAACAATACACCAAGTTATCTTCTAATAATAGCTATTGTGGGTGGTTGCGCAGCCTCATATTTGCTATCGCAGTAATGTAGTTGGGGTGAGCATTACGCGAACACGAGCATTACACGCACATCCTCGGTAGCGCACGGGCACTCTAAGCGAGCCGCGTCACAAATCGAGCTACGAACACCAAAATACCAGACACCACCCCCACTTCAACGTATCACAACTTCACTAATATGGAACCAATTGACGCCGCGCTTGCAGCAATCAAATCGCGCGAATCAGAAGAACAGTTTTCGTACCGGGAAGTTGCTGATCAGCTTGGTGTAAATCGAACTACACTGTCACGAAGACACCAAGGTCGTCAAGGGTCGCGAAGCGATGGGGGAACAGCGCGACAAAAGCTTAACGAACACCAGGAAGCCACTCTTGTACAGTATATTGAAGGGCTCTCGAGCAAGGGCTTGCCTCCTACAAGAGCTATGATAAAAAACTTTGCGTCGCAGGTCGCTGCTCAGCCCGTAAGCGAGTCCTGGGTGAACCGCTTCATCCGCCGAAAGGGTGACAATCTCGTCTCAAAATGGTCCTCTGGAATCGATTCTCAACGCCACAACGCCGACAGTAGGGCTAAGTACAAGTTGTACTTTGATCTCCTACATTCAAAGATGCTTCAGTATCAGATTCAGCCCTATAACACCTACAATATGGACGAAAAAGGCTTTATGGTTGGTGTAACAGCGCGCTCAAAACGGGTCTTCAGTCGACGTCAATGGGAGCGCAAGGAGGTAAGGGCAGCGCTGCAGGACGGCTTACGTGAGTGGGTAACACTGCTAGCAACTGTTTGTGCAAATGGGACTGCTCTTCCTCCTGCTATTATATACCAGTCGGATAACAGCACATTGCAGGCGGCATGGGTGGCTGAAGTCGATACTGAAAAGCACTAATGCTTCGTCTCATTATCACTATCTGGATGGACGAACAACGGGCTAGGTTTAGCGTAGCTAGAGCAGGCTTTCGAGCGCTGTACGAAGCAAAAAGCTCGCCTTGGTCGCGACTAGCGTCTCCTTATACTTGATAGGCATAGCAGCCACCTCACCTTTGACTTTTTAGAGTACTGCGAGTCAAAACGTATACTACTGTGTGTGTTTCCGCCTCATTCGACTTATACTTTACAGCCACTCGACGTCGTTTGCTTCAAACCTCTCTCTGGAGCGTATACCTACCAGCTAACGCGTTACCTCCACCGCACCCAAGGCCTTGTACCTCTCAAGAAAGGCGACTTTTTCTCGCTGTTCTGGGCAGCCTGGAGCTCCTCTATTACTGGAATACTCGTCCTTAAGTCGTTCGAAGCGACTGGTATATGGCCAAAGGATCCCAACGTTATCCTCAAGCGATTTGACAGCAAGGAGCAGAAGGAGGCAGTAGAAGCTTCACGCCTCACTAGCAGCGACTGGCGTTACACGGAGCGTCTTTACCGAGCTGCAGTAAGCGATCGTACCGCAGAGGAGTTAAAAAAGCTCTCTAAAACGCTCCATTCACTCGCCGTACAAAACGAGCTACTTCACGACGAGAGCGACGGCCTACGAGAGGCCCTTGATAACAAGAAGAAGCGCAAGGAGCGCGGTAAACGTCTTAACTTGCAGCGCGAGGATTCGTACTATGGTGGTGCTACTTTCTAGTCGCCGCGCAAGATCCGCCAAGCCCGGGCTCATGAGCTTGAAAAGCAACAACAAGAGAAGGCTGAGATAGCTGCAAGACCGTCTCGAAAGGAGCTTCAGGCTGCTGCCAAGCTCCTCAAGGAGTAGCAGAAGGAGGAGGCCGATAAATTCATGTCAATAATAATAAGCCCCTCTCTTCTCTCAAACCTTCGCTATCCATGAGTCATTACCGGGACCTAAATGACATCCCTCGTAACCGTCACATCAGTGGTCACTATCACACCATCTTTAGCGTCTTGCGTTCCCGTTCCCGTAGTCGTTCCAGTTGGAGATAGGCTGGGCTTGCGGTCCAGAAAAGTCAGCTCCATTTCGTCCTCGCGATTTCCGCCATGAGCATACGACCTTGACGTGCCACCCGCACGACTGATGGCTTTGCCGGAGCTGGTTTGCATGTAGCCGTTGGTGCTGCGATTGGACGTGTTCGTAGGGGTTGATCGCACGATGAGGGTTTTGAGGGCAGGGAGGGAGACCACGATTGTTGCTGTGCATAGTTCGGCCGTGCACCATAGGTCTGTAGGGTGTTAGGCACACAGATGAGAGGGATACTAGATGCGGAGAGATATGCGGAACAAGGGAAGAGTAGACGTACTGCCAGATGCGTCATCAACACTGTAATCCGTTGCCGTGTATACAACAAACCGCGCAAGGCTTATAGCCATTGTAATGACACCCAAGGAAAAAACACCAATTAGTCCGATCTTCTGCCGCCGCCGGAGCTTGAGACAGTTGATGATGAAGAAGGGGAGACCAAAGACTACAGGCGAGCGCGCTCAGTCAGTGGAAAAGTGCGACATTTGTATCGGATTCACTTACGGAGTAAGTCGGTGGCGATGTTCAACGTCCAGTTAATTATTAGGGCATTATAGCTGTTCCATGTCGAGTTCGACTGATTTTCGATGGACCTTGTAGAGAAAAGGCGTCAGCATAAGAAACATCCGAATGATCAGGGTTGGGTATACCATACCAATTATCAGAGATCGTGTTCGCAATGAAAGTGTCGGTCGAGATAGTGGCAATGAAGGTAACCAGTAGGAAGGCCGCGCCTGTGTATACCGCTATGCGGAGACGCCTGAATCCTGATGGGATCAACCACCAGTAGAACGCAATGAGAGAAGCTTTCGGGAAATAGAGCCCAAAGTCAAAAAAGTAGCAGGATAAGAAGACTGTCTAGGGGCGAGACGTGTGTGGTTAGTTCTCTTCCGATGTTTGCCATTCAAATGCGGTAACTTACCTTTAAGTAATCCACAGAATCAGTCAACAGATCCTCATCTAGCGGGTGATCGATTTGGATCGAAAGCGATTTGATGGACTAAAGATTGAAGTTCACTTAGCAAGTGCCTTGTGGTACATATGTATAGAACATGTAGGGACTGCGTACACAAGCAACCCAACCCGCTGTGCATACCCATCCGCCCCATACGAGATAGTCTGGAAGCGTCAAGGCGCGGTGTTCTAACTTGATTCGAATGAAGCATCGCAAGACGCTCACAGCCAACGCAACACCGAGTAGGAGAGCTTGGATAGCCTATGCAATGTTAGCAGAGATTCAAAGTAAACAGATGAGGCTCCCTCGCTATGAGCTCGAGAGAACTTCTCCGAGATCGACAGTAGATGGTAAAGCACTCACAATAGATGTCACAAGCTGCATTGCGAGAGAATGTAGCCCACCGTGGGACGCTCAAGAGCTGTTGCTATCCGACGTGCAGTATGAAGTGGGACGGGGGAGCGGCTGTTGATGGAATTCTTACTCTACATATCGCAGAAAAGTGATAAGGGAGATTGTAGACGGGAATCATGCCAGAGAAACATACGTCGGCTTTGTCGTGGACACACGGCACGACTACTCATGTCTATTTGCCGCGGTAGGTTCATGAATCGCATAGCTGTAGGCCATGTTAGCGTCCGACTACCAGCGCCGTCAGTCGAGAACAGCCGGAGCTAGTATACGCCGTCGACTGTCGTTGTCGTACGATGTTATACGCTTCTTAGTAGCGAGCCTGTTCTTTGCAAGCCAGTGAGAGAGGTAGCCGTGGTGAATGCGCCGACAGTGAAAACGGACACCATGCAGCATGGAAGGATATCGGTAAAAGGCTTCGGAGAGAGATGCGCAAGGTGGAATTGTGTTTTGTCAGCTCTAATCTAAAGCTGCACAATCGTACACAGGAAGCAGTGCTGCATGCGGCCTTTCGCCTATCAACAAAGTTGGTAAGGCGTAAGCCTTGTGTGGATCTCCCGCGGTGGGGCCGAGATCTCCAAGCGGCTGGCGTGATGCAAGCGCGGTGGTAGTCCAAAGTTTAAACCCAAGTCCACGGCACCACGATGCACGATGTCTTCCCCTGGATGGTTCCTTGGGTCTCGATGAAAGTCTAGGCGCCATTAGAGTTTCGAGCGACGATAACGAGTCATATTTCGCCGTGAACTCCACCTCCTGGCCCAATAGTATCGCGGGTCAAGGACGGAGAAGGCATTATATTTGACGTGGTGCGGTTCTCCAACCAATGGCAGGTCGCAGGTCAGCTGCCGATGGGTGCATCTTGATCTGACTGGGTTCGGAGCCGGGTCGTAGACAGATAGCACGCGGTATGGCAGCCAAAGTCTGTTCTTTTGTTGAGCCTCGTGTGGCGCTACCTGCACTTCGGTGAGCCTGCGTTCATCTGCGTCTCCAAGATCGACTGCGCCGTATCTGGCAGTGATGCCGGATGAAGTGGGCTTTGGAAGGACGGCAGGTCGCACGTCCGCGTCCGCGTCCGCGTCAGGCTGGTCTGAGACGGGAGCGGTCGAGCGCGGTTGCGTGCAGATAGCGACGCGTGAGAAAGACGAGCACGCGGCGGGGGCGAGAACGGGGTCATCAAGCGACGGTTGATGGACGATGGTTGATGGTTGATGGACGATAGTTGATGGTTGATGGTGGATGGTTGATTGGTGAGAGGCGTGACGGGTGCCAAGACGTCGGCCCGGCGTCAGCCTGGAGCCGATGCCGGTCTTTCTTGGACTCAACTGCCAGGGGAACCCTCTCACGCCTCCATAACTGCAACTCCTCCCTCGCGTTTGCCAAGTCACTGCCGGCACCCCAGCCATGGAAGCTGGCCGCACTATACGATTGGCCCGACCGTCGTCCGCCGTGCCCCTGCGGCGGGTTGTAGAAGCCTAGAAGGCCGCGCTGAGAGCCCGAATCTTCAAGCGGGTATGTGCGCCTTCTGTCCAAGCCCTCCAGCTGTTCTGCGTCGGCGAGGCTAACCTCACGCCTGACTGCAGCCCTTCCCCAGCGTCGTCGCCACCTCCGGCGCCCACCTCGCTACCCGACCCAGCACCCCCGCCGCACAATACCGTGTACCGTGATCTCTCCTAGTGGCTAGAGAACTGCGCCAGTGGTTAGAGGCCCGCCGCGTCCATCGCCGTCACACTCGTGCCAAACGACACGGATGGGAGACTGCAGATGACTGCCGGCCAGGGCATACACCTCTTGAAGCCTGCCAGCGGGCTCTCGAAGCATGTCTCGAAGCTGTCGAGGAATCGGGAAGCACGCTCAACTTGATGCCGGTTTGGAAGACGAGGCCGACTGTTCTCCGCGCTCCGTCTTTGCGGAGCTGGTAGAACAAGCGACCGAGGTCAACGGTGGAACAAGATGAAGACGTGGAGGATTGCCCCACTTTTTCACCACCTGCCGCCCGGAACCACCACAGCCTCCTTGTGGGAAGAGCGAACAGGCGCATGGAACGGACAATAGTTATTGTGCGACGGGAGAGGTTGGTCAAGGAACTCGGAGGTGCAACGCCCATGATGGACAAGGCCGCTGCAAGCCGCGCCGTCTTCCAGCTACTGTCGGCCTCGAAGACGTCCATATCTCTGACTGAAGACCACGCTCTGTGTGAGTACGGGTCACGGAAGATGATATGTCGATCACAGGGCTTATATGCTTTCTGGGAAGGTTGGTTTTTGACTACGTGGGTGTGCCATACAGCAATTCAATGTCTTCACCACCCCCTCCGTTCAACAGATCCTGATGCCCTGCCAGGAAAACCCCTTTATTGCGAGCACCTCACCACTCATCCATCCATGGATGTACGCATCGCCAACCACACGATACTCTGTTCCACTACCTCCAGGCCTCAGCACGAATGGCGCCTTCGCCCCTGCAAACACGCACAAAACATCGCCCGGTCGCGCCTGCTGCGGTGTCCACCCGATATAACCCTTTTACGACTTACAGAAGTTGACTTCCGTCGACACCCCCATGGCATATCGTTCATAGCGCAACTGCTCGTTCCGCAGTTCCGTGTCGTCAACTGCCAAAGCAACATCTCCTGTGATGTAGAGACTGAGTCGCGTATCGAGGTAGAACGGCCCGTATCCGTCTGCGGCACGACCATTGCCCCTCAGTCCGGGCAGCTGGACGGTGTCGGCGATGGCCGCGCGCCACCATGCTTCCGATGAGGTTTCGCCGGAAGGATATGTCGCGGCGTCGTAGAGATCGTGGCACTTCCTGTACCATGAGCACGGTGAGGGCTCGCTGGTCTCTGCCCATGTTTCGTAGCTCAAACAGTCTTGAATGGTGTCGACGATGAAGCCTGAGGCAATCAGCACGTGCGGGTTGTGAGCGTCGAAACTGAGGTGCGGCGTCGACCCGCCATGTGCCTGATGCGTCTCGGTGTGATGGCTATATGCCCGCTGCGTCTTGGTTTGCAGCGCATAGTTCGGGACCCAGGACGGCGACAGATGAGTCGACGCCGGACCCAGAAAGGAAACAAACGCGAGATCGGCAAAGGGGTCCGGACTGTCTTGGTAGAGAATCCGGGCCGTGGACTCATACACGTGTGCAACAGGCGCCGAATAATCCACGGTGATGGCATCCGCCTCGGCCTCCTCAATCAGTCCCAGAATAGCATAGATCTTGTCCCTCGGGTTCAAGCATTGCAGGCCGAGGCCGACGCGCAGGAGGAAGCCTAGCCGTTGGGGCGTGTTCTTTGCGAATGACTGGCGGATGTCGCACATGTGGCCGACGTGTGCGCAGCGGCCGTAAATGGGCATGCCGCCGTAGGCGTCGAAGTTGGAGCAGATGGCTGCGGCGACGGCGCTGATAGCGCTCCAGGAGGCGCTGTATGTGGACCAGTGAATCACCGGGCTGCCGGCTACAACGAGCTCTTGCAGGATCCACATGCGGGTAAACCACGCGCGCATAAAGAACTCCTCGAGGGCCGGCAGAGTGTCGACATTTCGTGCTGTTTCGCGCGCGATGAAGTCTCGAATCGAGGCAACGGGGCCCGTTCTCGTAGAGACAGTTTGGAGGATCTGTTCAACGGCGTTGAAGACGTCGTGTGCAATCTTGTCGAGCAGCAGGCCCGGGCCTAGCCATATAAGCACGGCTTTGGCGGTAGCATACACCTTCTTCATCAACTTGACCTGCGAGCTGCGTTCCGGGATATTGCCTTGATTGATGCAGATGGCATCCGCCCACAGCGTCCGCGGCCGCTCCCGATCGCGATAGGACACCAAAGCGTGGAAGATGTTCTCGCGGACCGGGAACGCTTGCCCGTCAAGAAGGATGTGATGGGTTAGAGCGTCGGCACCCCACGTGTAGGATATGGCGTCATAGTCCGGATTCTCGCTCAGTCTGGCATGCGCGAGCCGGCAAGACAGCTCGGCGTTCTCGTCTCCGGGCTCGAGGATCAGCAGCCGGATGCCGTCGTTGTCGGCTATGTCCTGGTATGTGTGAGTGGACATGGTGCGGACGGAAGGGGGTCGAGTTTGAGATGAGATGATGGGAAGGGATACTTGAAGAAGCGACGAGACGAGGCAACACTTGCACTATATATATATATATATATATATATATGCTGTAAGATTCTACAGCCTTGCGGCTCCGAGGAGGTTGCCTACTCAGCTCAGGCAAAGCGCAGGGCTTCCAATTGCAACATCAGACCGGAAAAAAACGAGGCCAAGAGCAAGGCAGGAAACCCTGCGTGCCTTCTTGCCAACAGACGACAAGAGAAAAGCCCACTCACCATTAGTATGCCTGTCGATCTCCAGATGCAGAGCGAAGGTCACCGGTAGAACACAGCACAGCCATCAATCAGAGGACATGTTAGATGTTTTCTTCGCACAGCCCCACCTGCAGCTGCGCCCACGTAATCGGAAGACTAAGCCAGATATAGGGCGCTAAGCGAGGACTCTTGACAGCCTCACCGCGTGGTCTTGAACACAGGTGGTCAAGGTTCAAGGGGACTACAGGTGCTAGAATACGAACCACTGCACAGAACTGCATGTTGCCTAGTTGTTGAGGCTATCATGGCTGTTAGGTATGTGATAAACAGACAATGCGGATATTGCAGGCATATATACGTTATCTATCCACCCTACCTTTAACCGTCAACAACCTGTACCCCACGCATCTCCATCCATCTCCGCGCCTTCACACACGCGCTGCGCCCAGGCGCGTTCCTGATCCCATGTTTCGATGGTATCGACATCGGCGCCGGCACGGTGACGTTCATTTTGGAGCCAGGAGTGGCAGCAGTAGCAGTATCTGTCCATGCAACTGGACTCCTACCACTGCCTTTTCCCCTGCGGGCAGATGTGGGCTACTTCAGTGCCTTCAGTGCATGCCCTTAAGCCCACGCTGATCCAGCTGAACTCGTCATCCGTCATGTTGCTTCCGCATGCCCGTGTATATCTTCTCAACGACTCCGGTACAGAGCACATCGCTCTTGGGTTGAGTATGGCAAGTCGTTGAAATGAAGAGAAACCACGACGGCTTGCCCCAGACGATGGTGGTTGTTTATTGCGGGATGGCGTTCGCGTGGAGGGCCAACGGACGAGAGCAATCAAGTTTCGTCGACGACGTGAGGGCTTGACGAGATGTATGCATGCGGCGGCTGAAGCTGAGGCTAGGAGCGGCGAGACTTCGTGCTGGAGCTGTGCCGCCCAAAATAGTCATACCTGAACTCTTGCAGCTCGATTCGCTTAAAATCTGAGTATGAAGGAAGCTCGCCGGTCGACGTTCCGCGGAGGTGTCGTGGTGATGAACAGCATCTCCCAGGACACTCCAATTGCGCCGCCCCTTTATCAGGCGTTTGAAGTGACCCGTAGACATTGCTAGGATCGTTTTGGCGCTTTGCGTTCGTTGTCAGTGGGGAGAGAAATAGTAGAGTCGGTGAATAGTATCGGGACAGCGGCACGGCCAGAAGAAAGCGGCGTCGCCTTCCAAGGTTGGTAAGCTAGTCAAGAGCCAGTGCATGAGTCCAAGAGTCGGTATTTGAGCCGGTTGCAAGCTAAGCCATGCTCATTGAGCAGTTGAGAGCGACTACACGGGTAGGGGGAGACGTAGCACCGCAAGAACGACCCCCGCAGCCAGCCTCTTCTTGTTCCTCGAAACAAAGTCCCATGTCTGAACCCCCTTCTTTTTTACGCCAGCCCAGGTCCTTGTCAAGAAGTCTGGTGGCCGTGGCCCCAAGAAGTCTGGTAGCGCTGGTTCGGTCGGCGCGCGCGTCCGGTACCTGGGCCATGAGTGTCGGCGATCCTCTCGGCGGCGGGAGGCGTCGCGGGCGCAACGTTCGTCCCAAAATTTCTTAGTATTTCTCCTCTGACGGTCGCGGGAGGGCCTGTTGATACCGACTCGGGCTGCTCGGGTCAGCACATGGACTTGATCGGAGGTTCAATAGCATACGCCTGTTCTGGGTAGGTTGGGGTAGCCCAGGTCTTTTCTTCTTGATTACGACTTTGACTCGGGAGATATCGTGTGGCTTGGATGCTGCGACGCCTGTGAGGAATTAGCCATTGAACATATTGGTTGATGCCGAAAAGTATACTTGGACGAGGAGTGCGAGGCATGGCTCGAACTCATGCAAATCTCGCTGAAAATGGGCAGATGGTGCGTGTCTGATAGGCGATGCTCTTAAGTAGTCTAGTGGAACAAAGCCACTCCTATGCTTTCTTTGTTCGTAGTTCCTCTTCCATACACACCTGTGCGACCGTACGGCAAGGCGATAGAACAACCCTAAACCCTAAAACTCACATAGACAAGGAGTAGTAGGCAGCAGGTACGGGATAGGGGATAGAAAAGCTGTGGGTTGAAATAGCCGTTCGGCGGGACATGGCGGACCTTGGAATCAAAATAGGCCACTGCCCATGGCTTAATCAAATATGGACGGCGGAGCTCACAGACACCTGTGAGGGCCTAAGGGACATGGCAAGCAAACAGAGCTACCGATCCTATGCATTATTTGATCCAGGTCTGAGCGTTGGGTTGTTCGACAGCGTAGCCCCCCCAAGATCAGCCTCACCTTCTACATATGGTTGACTGAGCGATTGTAGTTGGCGTTTCAGCGCGTATTGGCCCCCCACGTCCCGTCCTAGATTGCGGGAAAGACGTCGCACTGTGGTGAAGTGCGCCCATGGTACATAAGCCGGAAGGAATGTGGTGACGTTCCAGTGGGTCGGTCCGTGTTTCGAACGCAGGTGGCTATGTGGTGCGGTGCTGGATGAGAAGAGAAACGAGAAATGAAAGCAGAACTGCCGAAGAGAAGAAGCGGACGAGCAAAAGACAGTAGAGAGTAGAGCACTGTACTGGTAGAAATCACTTTGCACTTGGGTGCGCAGCTCTACAGGGCAACCCCCAATACTTGTAGGCTCGGTGGCCGATTTCGAAGGTATTTGAGATGAAGTTTGCCCGTATCTCGGCTCTCGGCGCAGTAGCCTCAGGGGCAGTTCGCCACCAATGTAGTCCCAGGTGATGGATAACCCAACGTGAGTTCCAGCAACCATCCCACAGTCTGCGTGTGCCTCCACTATAGCGTTGGATCACTTTTCAGTATACGGTGCGCCCGCGCCGACGTCAGCACTTGTCGTCCGAATCTCCAACGGGCTCGGAGTGTTGCTACGGTGCGTCGCTTGGGTGGAGTTGCAATGGGGCCGCGTCGACGAGCGAGTGCGGAGAGACATGTGGAGGTGCGGCGATGGGAGAAGGGGAATGCGGAGTTATGAGCGACCTCTGCGGTCGGTGCGAGTTTCGCGCGTTCCGGTGGTGTCTGCAGCGTCAGAGTGAGTGGTAGCCGGCATGGGATGGGAGCAGCCCGCGAACCACGCCAAGGAGCTACGGCAGAGCCGCAGCCGCAGCCGCATTCGGTTGGCCGTGCGGGGAAACGCTCCTATCGTCATGGCCGCCTTGGACAGCGGCGTCATGCTGCTGCCGGGCCTTCTACGGCGACGACAACGACGACCACGCGCGCACGCTGGCTGACTTGAGCTGCACCCAAGCCTCGACAACCACGGCCAGCACCGAGCACGACATCGGCCTCACGCCACACACCAGCGGCCCTCGATTCCACCGCCCGCAAGCTCAAGCCTCACCCCAAGGCCCCAAAGCCCCTCGTCCACCCCAAGGCCCCAAAGCCCCTCGTCCACCCCAAGGCCCCAAAGCCCCTCGTCCACCCCCTGCTCAGCATCTACTTGGGGACTGTCCGCGGCACCGGCAACCAGCCCGCCCCGTCGCGCGTAATGGCTCGCTGGCACTGGAGCAACGACTTGTGCTGAGCCCGGTTGTGGTGGCAGAGCAAGGCCCCGTAGCCCCGACGACGCCTGTGAGAACCGCCCAAGGCCATGATGATATCGGAGGGTATATGAGGTATCGGATGGACGGCCGCTGGGCTGTGCTGTTGCTTCGCACGGGGTTCGAGGTTGAACGGGAACGGGCCCGCGTGGATATGGCGGTTCTAAGGTAGGGCTTGGTTCGTGCGTCTAGAATATTTGGCGATGTGAAGGGGAAGAAGGGATGCGTGCCTACCGTAATCACAGCGGTGACCCCAAAGAGCCCTGCGTCAATCTGACGGTGAAAGGCAGTTGCACGCAGAGGGTCTGATTGGAGACTGCCTCTGCTTTCCGCCCAGGACCACATGCCTTCCTCGCGCCATTCCAGCCACATCGCGTCGAGCGTAGGAAGCCAATGTCCTCGCACCATAGACCGCAACACTAAGGGCCGCCCTTCCACCCCGTATTTCCCACTCCCTGTGGTTGCAACCCAGTGCAGGCGGAGAATGATGTTTCCATATCCGCCTCATCCATCGTTGTGCCCTTCTCTGCGGCGGGAGTCCACATGGTCGAGATGCCGGCGTTCTCGCGCTGAACTCGATTGAGGCGCCTCTGCCAACCTCAGCGACAGTGGCCGATGCCTGCCACCGCCATTGGGTGATGGCATATGTCGTATACCGGAGAACGGGTTGCTGGGTCTGCGCGGCTCGTCGGGAGCGTGGGGGAGGATGGTTGCGCAATGTAAGTAAGATTTGCCTGCAGAGGCTATACCTGGAAGCTTTCAGTCCGGAACAAAAGACACCGGTGATGGATTGAGTGCCTACTGTGGTTGTGAAGATAGCCCACACGTCTGGAGGCCAGCAGCGGCGTCGGAGCCGATCCCGATCGGGTGGTGCAGAGGAGCACAGCAGCACGGTAGCACCCAGCACCACGGCGTTGGAATCTGGCCTGGACAGCAGTGTCCGCACCGAAGACGTCGTGGTCGGGGTCGGGATACTGGGGCTTTCTCTCTGGAGTCGATGCCAGACGTGGTGGTCTCGCCGTCCACGCACCGGGGGCTGCCAGTGCCAGCTTCCCAAGGCGCGCGGGGTAAATACGCTGGGCTAGGCATAGGGTAGGAAGGCCAGCACCTGTCGACCCTCTACCTACATCCCACTCTGGGGATGGGCATACGTTAACACTATATTTTTACCAGTTGCTGTCCGCGTTGCTGTCGACTACTCTCCACCCGGCTAGCCTTCCTTCGCCGGCGATCCGGCCTCTGCACTCGTCAAATGGCCTCGGCGTTCTTTTCGTCCAATTACCGGCAGTACAAGCAGGACACCGAGTACATTGCGGGATGGCTCGCAGAAGGCGCCCAGAAAGCGGGCTACAGGCGGAGCACCGAGCCGCAGCCGCATCAGCAGCAGCTGCGGCAGCCCCAGCAGCCGCCGACTCGTCTGAAGGGACGAGCGAGGAAAGACGCTCGCAATGCCGCAGCAACCGCACCCGCGCCGGCTGAGGCAGCGACCACATACCGCATCAGTGTCGGTGAATTTGTGTAGGCAGACCTGTGTGGGCAAGTGGCGTTAGACGACCGCTAACTCCGTCCACCCACCTTTAGGCCCATGGCCGAAACCATTGCAAACCAGCAACCCAAGGTCGTTGTCCCTGGCGCGCTGAGCAGACTGTTCACCCGTGCAATCAAGGCTCGTCAGAAGGCAGCCGAATGGTTCGGGTCTTCCCACGAGAACACAATTGTAGACGAGAGCAACCGAACACATGCTCACTTCGTTGATATCCTTCAAAAGGTTGCCGCTATCCTTCGCCCGCTGGTCCCGGAGCCTGAGCCCCGAAAAGCGACCCAGCAGCGTCCTCACAAGTCGAAGCCATCCGCGACACACAAGCTGTCGAACGTCTTCTCCCATCTTGTTGTGGAAGATACACACGAGCTGGACGACACGCAAGGTGACGAGAACGGCGCCAGTGACACGGCCACCAAGTATGACGAGCCTCTGGAATCACTTCCGCCAGTAAATCCCGTCGAGATTCACCAAGATGAAACCGAGATCGAAGCCGAATTTTTCTTCGCTGTTCAGTCGTTCATCACTACCGTGCATGATGTTCGCGACATGGTTCAGGAGACCTGGTTCGAGTACAAGGATGGAAAGGTCGACAGCATCAAGGCGTCACTCATTGCAAATACAGCCATAGATCTAGTACGCCACGCCGAGTCTGAGTTTGACTTGCTTCTCAAACGCCCAACAAAATATCCCGCCCAGACGTTCCCAGTGTGTAAGTCAGGCCCCTGAAAAGCCCGGGCTAAGCACATATACTGATAGGCCACTCACCATCCAAAGGGTCATTACCAGCTCTGCTTTTCCTTCATCAGCACCCAGGCTTCGTGGAGCACAACGATATCCTGGAATTCTGCCTCCCTTCTGGTCTTATGATGCCGAGGTCTCAGAACTGCACCCATGTCTACTGGTGCCTATGGCCTGTTTACTCCGGGCTCAAATATTACTTGGACGCAACTCTACGTGGCAAGAAACCAAAGACGGATGTTCTTAACGTGTCAAGGTCCGCCTTTGACCCGGTTAATGGCGCACACGAGGATGCCTGGCGCACGATCAAATTAGCAGAGAAGTTCCGCCACATCACTGTGCAGCATAAATCAGTCGTTTCAATCGATGAGATCACAAGAGGCATGGCGTACATGTTCAAGAGCCGCACCGTGCCAATCTGGGTGACCTTTGGTATGCAAATTTTGCTTGACGTTCAGGATATATTAGGGCCGTCTCAAGTCGAAGCTCCCTTCCAGGAACTGCACGACTTCTTAGATTATCAGATCGCCGCAACCGAGGCCTTGAGGCAGAGCTGGTCTTTGCCCTTCGGGACCGGCGACGTCGAGGGTCCTGATCTCGATTTCATTGCGAGCAGACTGGAACAGTCCAAGTCGATCTCGGGTGATTCTTGCGATTCCCTGAGGCAAAACCCATTCCGCTGTGGCTTATTTAGATACGACGCTAATGTGCAATTGCGTGAGTCGTGGCTCGCGCTCGAGTTTCAGACAGCACAGATATGTGTGATGGCTCACCTCTATACTGCGACCAAGTTACTGCACCCAACGGCCCCGAAGTGGCCTGATATGGAGTTCCTGATCTCTGTGCAGGATCCAGATCGACTTTTCTTCGGAGGCACACCAACAACCTTGGGCGAAAGCCATAGAAAGGCTCGTCTGTTGCTGGGTCAATCTTCTGTGCATACTACTTTCAACCTGAGAAAGGGAAAGAGGCAACGCAGCGGGAAGCAGTACAAGGATCGATGGATCCGAGATACTAGCGTGCTTGCGCGTATCTTCAACGAGCGCACCTCGTGGGCCGTTTCCGATGAATCCGTTGACACTCAGGTCAAGCTTCTCAACAACAAACTCCAATCTCCAGCGGAGCTCACTCGGCTGGCCATAAAGCTAGGCACGACATCAAAATCCCTCGCATTTCATCTACAGAAACGCAGATGGCGCCCATACATTGAGGAACATATGGACAACGAGAATGGACCAACCGCGATGCTGCGTGATCTCTCCGTATGGCTTGACGGTGATGCCGTGGACCTACATTTCAGCTGGCAGGCGTTACACGAGCAGTGCGGGAAGATGTGGAAGCATTTGATACGCTCCTTGCTCGACGATCCAGACTGGGACAGCCGATTAAGCCTCAATCCGGGCTTGGGTGTGTACATCATAGATTATGCTGCGAAGGATGAGGTAAAATGGGGAAGAACGGCTACTGAAGATCCAAGTTTTGCTAGACCGCTCCGCAAAGCATTCGACGCGATACAGGCAACCATCTTGGAGTTGCAAGCCGATAATACAAGTGAACTGGGCGTCTTCGCCGTAGACGATGGGACCAGCGGGTGTAGCGTCAGAGGCGGCGATGTGTGCTTGACCCGGCTGATGGAAGAAGTCAAAGGCTTCGCGGACATGCAGTTCACCCTCGATAAATCTGACCTGCTCGCCGGCTATGCGAACTGGCCCAAGGACGCCATGGCCAGTTCCCGCGTCTTCAAATTCATCGAGCTCGCTATCAAAGCCCGCTACGATGAGATGATGAGTATCTTCCGCAACCAGGCGAGATACTCCTTGGATGAGCTTCTCGGCGACGAGTGTGGGATGGGTGACGACTTCGACGGGCACGATGCGTGTGATGCTTGTGCCAACTGTCCGAGATGTCGGCGGAGAGACTTTTTGGGTCATCGGTATCCGGGATACTACAAGCCGCAGAGATGGGATGAACACGGGCACAGTTCGGACAGTGATGACGATGGTGGGCTGTAGGGCTTCGTTGAACAATATTCACCGCGGCGGAGTGTGTTCTTGTGGAACGAGCGATCACTTCATTATGTATGTGCCGGCTAAAATGTAATTCTACAGACCAATCCTCTTCTCTTAGCAGCATAATCCAGCGGGCTTTGGCTAGAAAATGTCCAGGCTAGTGATGCAATACTCATGAACATACCATGCGGGGTTGCATCAGGAAGAGACATCGTGAAGAAGCCGGCGTTAAATGGGGACTATCTAGTGTTGCCGCTGACCACCGCACTCAGTCCAGCCGTCAACGAAAGGTACTACCTAGTTATACCAGGCTGAGCTTAATGTGTCGAGGGGGTTGTTGGAAGAGTAGCATTGCAATAGGATGGAGATGGGACTGAACCGAACCGAACCGCCGAGTGGGAGATTCATGGTGATATCTCAAGGGAAACACTTGTGGGCGCGGTATTGGGTAGTGGTTTGATGATCGTGACTTATCGCTATCGTGAAGACGCAAATCTACATGCTGATTGGGAGGGGCTGTCGGGCTGGGCTGGGCCACGTACTAAACTATGCCTTCACTTCCAATGCCTGAACGTTAGGCTGCCCGATCAGTGTTTGTTGCAAATGTAGCGTACTCCAGCGCCTTGAATAGCGGCCCATTCCCACTGCCGCTATCATCCACGACGCGGTGGGCGTGAGTTTGCCAGAGCCGATTATGAAGGAGAGCGTTTTGGCTGCTGTAGCGTGAAGAATGGAAGTCATGGGCTGGTGAGATGGGTGAAATGAGATGAAACTGCTGTGGTTATCTATTTGGGCAGGGTATGGAGGCCGATTGCGGTTAAAGCTGCCGCTACAGTAACGGAGCTGAATCAGCCTTTTCCGACATCGTTCGTCGTCCAGAACTTCCTCCTTGCACCGTCTCGCACACTCCCCACTTCCCATCATGTCCACTTTCGACGACTGCTTAACCCTCACCTATTATTTGACCGGGCGTTGTCTACACCACGATGGATGGACTTAAGACCGTGTGGGTGTGACAAGGTCGGCGAAACTTTTCTCTTCCATGAGTACGCCTACATATGCTCTGGAGTGGGTTGGGGGATGGCCTTTTCCGCCCGAGGAAACCTCCCCGACGAGTATTTGTGAGATGATGACATAGAAACCATACTGATGGACGCCCTCCATTGACTTGTTCCTGCTCGCGCCTTGCCGTGGTGAAACATCGCCGTCGGGGTTGACGACCAGTGTATGATCGATGGCGACCATTGGCCAGCTTTCGTTCGAACAGAAATACATCCGTAGTGTTCGCAGATGTTTTACGGCTATCCTCGAAGGTGCCATGGCGTGGCTGACTTCCTCAGTTTTATCTGGCCCGACTCCGCGCGCGTTCTCGACTGGGAAGAGGGGAGACGTCTTATGCTCATGAGGATATCGTGAGCAACACAGGAAATCAATCCCAGACGAGCGAGCACGCGCCGGACTGGTAGAGTGGATGATAAGGCTGCGCGCTGGTAGGCTTCAGCATCAAAGACACAACACAACCGAACCCTCCCCGAACCATGGCCTGCACAAGAGCTGTCGATGTTCATAATCTCACCAGTTAGACATCGCTATCACCTGGGAGAACAGTCGAAGCCTCACTTGTCTGTACCCTCACTCTTTCCCGGACAGCTTGGTTGAGCTTGAGTGCTTGCTCGCATGTGTCCCGCCTTGGTCTAAACTTACTACACCTCCTCCACGCCCCTCGCGGGTTCTAGGTTGAGTATATTCTCGCCTTCCGCACATCTCCCCACTGTCTCTGAAGTCTTACCCAAGGTAATACTTTTGATTTGTTAGGCCAGACTACCTGCACAGTTTTTACGATTCGAAGAGCTTTACTCGTAGCTACTACGACACTGGACAATCTCACTTGTCGCCCCACTTCACCACTGCGCAGAGTTCCGACGCCGTATAAAGGGCCTTCCTCGTCTGTTCCTCCCAACCACCTCCACATCTAATACACCTGCTTGAGCGCCAGGAGTTTCACCAATCGACGACCATATGACGACAATGGCCTCGGAAGCCGGAGATGTCGCCGCCCCTTTGGGTGAAGACTCTCCATTGCATCCTAGCCCGACGAATGCAACAATCGAAAAGAAGAAGGCCGAGGATCGAATTACTAAAGAAAGTAAGTCACTCCTACACCTGCCACCAATCGAAGTATCTTACGTATGTTTAGTGCAGATGCTTCCGACCGCACAAGAGATCCACGGTTCTATTCCGTCCAAGGGCATTAGCATAGCGGAGCTTGTTTCAAAATACGAGACGAGACTTACCGAATCTAACGTAAACCTCTTTACGCAGCTTATAAGAGCCGTCGCAGAATTCAGCACGAAAACATGGGTGACTCCGCTTCCTGAAATGCCATCATAAAAATATGTGCAAGAGTTCACCAGTCAAGCCAGAAATTTTGGTATATTTGTACCAACAACGCAGCGGGACAAGAAGCAAAAGATTACTTCTGTTCTCCTCGACCCGATCCAAATGTAAGCCAAGACTCTCGCTTTTGTGACCAATACTAACCTTTAGAAGAACCTTTGACGAGACATCAGAACTGATTCGTGCTATGACCAAGCGCCTTCCACCCTCGTTATACCGTGTCTTCTACGAGACTTCAGCTACTCTCTGTAGTTATGTCAACGAGCATACCCATCCCGAACATCGAGACAGCCGGAGTCTGAAGATTGCTAGCGAAAACGCATTTCAGGCAATTGGTCCCTTCAATTCTCTAACCGCCAATCTGACCCGGCAACGAATCGAGCGCCATTTGGGTTGGAACATAAAGAAGGACCCATCGTCATACATCTCTGCATTCAACGCCATTGGTAAGTATAAATGGAACATATAGTTGGGTTGGAGCTAATGAATCCAAGAAGATGCAGAGAGGCGAGCTGGGTTCCACTTCAAGAAAAGCGGACGCATCGGATGGAGACTCTCCGTCGCCGAGATTAGGGCAACGGATCTCGTCCCCGCTACCATAAGAGCAAAGTTGGAGGAGACTATAAAGACTTTCAATGATCAAGGTACATTTGCCGACCAAGAGAAAATCACACGAAATGTCGAAATTCCGATATGGGTACGCGCCACGGCCGTTCCCCAAGACCGGTCATCAATTTCAGAGCAACAATTATCAGACTCCGGCGCAGACATCTGGCTGTCGATAACGGAGCTTCGCATCTCGGACCTCCAACTTTCCTCAAAGAAAGGTCATGACTATGAATGGCTTGCTTTCGGGCGAATTCCCAAGTCCTGCATCGTGAAGGTAATGCCTTTTGATGGTGAGACATTACATAAGACGGAAGGGCCCAAAAAGATACGCAGTGGGGGTGGGAACCTTCCCTGGAGTTTGATTGGTCTACTTCGACCTGGTATCTCGACCAGAATGAACCACGCAGGAGCCATGGTCAATCTACCAGCAAATCGAAAAAAGGTCGAGTTGGGAAGGACAGACAGGACAACGACGACGGACTGGAGGCGCGCAGGAACAAACGACAAAAGCTCAACGACAATCAACAAGAGCCGTCATCTAGTTCGCCGAAATCAGGTGGAGGTTGCTGCACGCGTTGTGGTTTCGCATGTCCCAAATGCGAGGAGGACAAGTCGTCGCCGGCGTCTTGTGTCTAGGAGTATCATGCCATACATATGAGTATTCCGGGGGCCTTCTTACTACGCTTGCTCAGGAATGGATTAAGCAGTCTTAATCCGTGGTCTGGATACGTGATCTGGTCACAGTGCAGCTAAAAGTTTGGACTTTGGGGGTATCAATTGCAATTTCCTATAGTTTTCTAGCACATATAGCATGGGGTAGACGATGATGCCCGAGAGAGCTCAGATCTACGCTCGAAATAGTGACTGAATACTTCTCGTTGCTACTGTTCCAGGCTCGCGTTTGCTTCTCAGTAGAAGATTTTAACATGGAATCACTTGCAATCGCGGGCAACTCTACTGTTACACTCCTGTGGTTTGAATCAGTTGCATACTTGAGCTTACTGCCGGTTGAACTCAGGCACCTTCCTGTCAAAGTAAGCTGTTTCCAGAGTTGATTACACCCCTCCGCAACTAGCACGTTGTAGAAGGTAGAAGCACCAACCTTTTGTCGCCGTACTGCAAACTAATCAATCAACAAAACTACCAGCAATATATAAGGGCAAGCAGGTAGCCGGAGTAGAAATGTATCCCTTTGTCTCATACTACTCGACATCATGCTACCAAGACGAGACTCATTCAGCCTAGTGTGTATCACGCGGCAGAAGAGTTGGCCAACAACATGCTCAGAAGCTGGAGATGCTATGGAAACAGTCAGATCAACGAACCTACATGATTTCTCGAGACGTTAGCCCCGAACAGAAGAGCCGTACCTCGGGCTCGCAGATAACCCCGGCATTGTCGCATGGACCAAGCCTAAACCCGACCTGACTCGTTTCCATCCTCGTCAGGACTTCCCTTCTGATCGCTCACCACAACTCTCCACGGTACTAGTCCCACGCTGCGATGCCGTAGACCAAGCATGCCAGTACGCGAGCATTACTTCCTATCTGGTGCAGCACCTCAACGATAGCGATGTCCGTGCGGACTACGTTGTGTTTTGGACGCGTGGTGACGGGGTGAGGTCGGAGTGGCAGATGTTTCTTGATGCGTTGGCGGCGTGCAATATGGGGGGCACAGCTGTGTGTTGCAGTGTGGTGTGAGCGGGTGCATGGATGGACGGCGAGGAATCTGAGGGTAAGACTGGGGATGAGAGGGTTGGAGATAGGGGGATCGACGGGGAGGTAGGTAGGGAGGATGCGAGGGATTGGGTTGGTGTGTGTGATGTGGTGGTGAGTTACAATAGATAGGGGATGGGTTTTGCACAGTGTAGAAGTTCAATTCTCTATGGAGTCATGGGAAATATGAGAACGGGGCGGTTGATTTAGTCTAGTCGGGGGATGTGGTGATGCGGGAATGAATGCGGTACTTAGGCGATATGCATGACCTTCCCTTTGCATCTACCGAAGAGCAGAAGATCCAAAGTCGCGGCATTAGCCCGCAATTTACCTAGTATAGGGCATTTGTAGCGAATGCGTTCTGTGTTCAAGGCAGCATTGCTTCAGAGGAGTTTTCGCAGAGCTCAAACTTTTAGCGAGGGAGCCTTATTCGATTTCAGCGTGAACTAAGTAGGTGATTTATTTTGTTGAACAGCTTACATGCATGTAATGCATTATAACGAAGAAGGATGTTTGGGAGAGTCGCGCTGATGGTGTGGCTCCAGTACGCTAACCTGTTCCGGTATGGCTGGTGCGCGGCCGGAATTGCCGTGCCTGCGCCCCCGCGCATGCCACACTCGTCCACCCATCCTCACCTTCATCAGCCAAAAAGGTTTATCATCCACTTCAGCTGAGCGACTACGAAAGAGGGAACGCGCTCCTTCTAGCCCGGTTCTGGACCAGATGGTTGCTCGCCATGACCCTAATGTGAGTATCCGCCAAGACCGCTCCACCGGCTTGCTGGCGTATCAGCTCCTCTCCTGCGAGAAAAAATCGGCTTTCCATCTCCGCCCGCGAGCTTTCCGCTCTCGTTGATGGGTGTCGTGTTTCCATCTTGGGCATGATGTCACATGCTCACAATGGACTCGTCAGACTCCCGATTACCTGCGAGGAGATCACCAGACCCGGTTGCCTCTTAGTTCAAAAAACTGCTATAGACGCCCACCCCGACGCACAAGACTCGAGGCCATAGTGGCTGATGATAATTTCTATCTTCAAGATACTCTATGGGGTTGACAGGCCAGCATGATCTCGCACACAGACAGACGCCGTCGTCCATCAAGCTGCCATCAGTTCCTGCGGGCCACTCCGGTACCGCGAAAATACCGGACGTGTGGGCCGTGCGAAAATGTATCCAGTTCCTATGGTGGATGCGACTTCGCAGGCCTGACGGGAATGGAGATGGACATGGACGATCGTCGGCATTTTCCTGACGTTGAGCTGTGCATCGCGGCCACGCATGGAACCTGTTGCTCTTGCGCGCAAAAGCGTGTCTCCAACGTCACCTTGTACGAGTAGTTATACCGTATAAACTGGTGAAACTCGGATTTGTCAATCGCACCTGATGTAGCAACATCTCCGGCGGCTCAGCTACTGTCCACTCAGCTACTACAGATTTAACCTCAAAGACGCCTCTTGTTGCAGCAGAAGGCGCAAACAGGTGCAAATATGTACCTTCTAGGGCATCCGCCGGAGATATTGCTATACCAGGTGCGATCCACCAATCCGAGTTTCACCAGTTTATACGGCATTGCGATTTCATTTCCAAGTTTCTGTTCTACCACGTTAGGTCATCCATCCATGGCCAGATTCATACATGGTTTAGAGACGCATGCGGTCTGGCTTCTCATGTACCCCGATGAAAACCGATCATCATTACTGCTGCTGTCATCGCCACAACCACCACGATTGCCCTGTCACGACAACAGTTAAACCATACAAGGCCACCGCCGCAACTCGATCACGACCGTTGCCCCTCAATACGGTGTGGCACATTACGACTGCGTGTTGTCTTTCACGTCATGTACTGGTACTCTACGCGAATATCACATGAGCGGGGACGGGTTCTCAGGTTACGATGTGGGCCCTTCACTTTCCCCCAGTTATGAAATCACCTTCCATGCGGCACTCGTCAGCATCGCCGACCTGACCGCCTGTCTCGAATGTCCGATAAAACTAGGTTTTGGTATGCATATCACCTTGGCCGCACCGCCATGCTTTGATGGGCATTGCACCACCACACAATAACAGCACATAAAAGAGATATATGTCCACCGCTGACACCTGCTACCTAGCATGCCCGGTAGGGGGCCGAAATGACGGCAACAAGACCCCGAAGGGTCGGCTTAAGGCCATGCTTTCAGCACTGGAGACTACAACAACTGCGAACCCTGGGGAATCCACTACCCAAGGTCCGTCCCTGCCAGCCCTCAGCTCCTGACGTCATAGTTCTCGTAACGACAGGGCACCAAATATTAGCTCAATACGAGAGCCGCAGGGATGGTCTGACAAACGGTCCAGTCTTCGACACTTTCAAAGTTTCTTGCCCGATCTGGCAGGTTCATGGTTGGTGGCTTTACGTGGGGATGCAGGAGCGTGGCGCAGGCGGTTGGGAGGCATTGAAGTGCCACCTTGGCCAAGGTTCACTGCCCTTTCGATCTCAAGACTCACTCGGCCAAAAAATACGGATCGTGTGGAAGTACGATGTCGTCTATTTCGTACTTCTGGCCACGGAACGTTGAGAGCCGGATCCACCCGCTCACCTCGTTCAGACGGTCGGGTATCATGTTCCGCAATATATGCCCGACATCTTGATCTCTCGCACCCTTTTCGACTAGAGCGTCGGCGTCCCGGAGTTATTATCGTCAACCCTGAGCCCAGTACTATTTGTGTCATACTTCGGGAGACGTGAAAACATTTTCCCTGTTACCTATGTCCCGCGTCTCGCCGCCGGCCCCGGGCCTCCTCTGGTTCACCCAAGACTCGCCGTTTTTGCAGCATCATCCCACTCAAAGCACATCGAATCGAGGGGAAAGATATATCAGGAAACCAGTTTTTCTGTGAACGTCAAAGTCTTGCACGCTTTCCGGAGCAACGAGTGGTACATCGCCCACGGCTCGAATATGGTGGATAGGTTATAACCTTCCCCATATGCACGGGTGTCATCGAAGATCTTTCACTTGTGATAGGATACTCGCGCAATATCCGAGGGTATGGCATACTCGGGATCCTACCAAGCGGAAAGTGCCTGAAAACCTCAACCTCGGAGCTCCTGGCCAGCTCGAACCATCCGATCAAGTTTTTCTAATACCGCGTCGCTGGTTGTGCGGCAACGATCGAAAATCAAAGGATTTGGATGCTCTGGCGACCAAAGTTTCTATTCGATCCACACGGTATAACCGTCTTGATCGTGAACCAGGGGAACCTTCTCGTCCATGTCCAGCAAACTCGAATCAGCATCCAGACCGGAAAAATCGAGCGGAACAATCACCTGTGTCCTGGCGACTTCGGGAGCTTGTTTCAATGCGTGTCATTGGATTGTGGTGGCTGAAGTATCATGCTGAGTCGAACCTGGAATCTAAGAAGCTCCGGCAGGGAAAAGGAGCCTGGTTGGCTGGTACAGCTCTTGAAGATAGTGCTACGTTTCTAGAAACCTCGGAGTTGCTGAGTCGGGCTTGCGATTGATCCGGTTGATCGAACGCTCGATAGCAGGACGAGGCCCGTGGAGGTACTGATATGATTCCGGAACGTGTTCGACATTCAAGGAGTAGAGGATGCACGTTTGGATGCCAGCTGAGTTGAGCAGTAGTACTACAGGTCGCCACCTCACGTCTTCGTCACTGGAGTCTTCTGCAGGGAAATCCCACGTACAACGTGCTTGGAAGGACCGCCTCTACCAGGACAATCAATTGGTTTCGGACACCATGCGACTCAACATAGGATGACAGAGTGAATCGTGTCTTGCACTCATATCAGGCTATCGCTAGTTCTGTTGGATGAGGTTCGTCGATAGAGACTACTGGGTAAAGCGGACTCGATTGCGTGCGGTACCTAGTGACGTTGAGATCTAGGGGTACAGATTGGTTCATGTCGCTGTTGAGTGTAAACCTGATGATCCCAAGATGCTGCACCAGCGTTAGTCCGCTGAGCGGAAGGTCAAGGCGAGTGGCCCGATACGGGTCTCCATTGATTTGGTCATGTGATATGAGAAAGGGCGGACTTACATCTGCTCCATGCCTACAGAACGACCCACGGAAGAGTGTTTTGTACGGCCAGACTAAAATTCAACGGAGAGGCTCAGTCAGAAGCGAAGAAGTGGTGTACGATGATAGCAAATACGGAAAGAGGTACGAAGGCCTTCCAGGTTGGTAGTAGAGCAGGAAGTAATCTTGAATCCGGCGTTCGGGTCCACACCGGGGTTTGTGACGAAGAAATGGTATTTTCTTCCAGATTATTCGTGATGATAATAACTTTAAAAGGAGAACGGGTTGGCTGTGATTCTGTTCCATGAACTAACGATGCAAACTAGAGCATCAACGGCAGAGCACCGAACATAAGAATTCAGATGGGTGATGACGACACAGGAAGACACTTCAGATGCAAAATTAGAGGGTATGAGTGATAGGGACCGACCCTGGATCGGACTTCCGCTATTGGTTGTGGTTGCTCGGTCCTTTCTATTCTTAGCTGCAGCAACACTCACTGCTCTTTCCAGTTCAGATAATTCACCGGCACCTCACCTCAACCTCAAATCTCACCACGCCACGTCACCACCTCCACCACTGCCGCCGTCAGCACCCTCTCCTCCGCCTCTCCACCATGGCCTCCCCGACGCAGCCGCCGGCAACGCCACTGCCATTGAATGGCATCCTCAAGAAGGTCTGGGCCTTCGAGACGCCGTTGCGCAAGCCAACGGTGGCGGTCCCGACGACGCCCGCGCGCGCTCATCCCCCTCCCCCAACTCCGGGCTCGATTTTGCTGAGCCGCTCTGCTCTGCGGTCTACGAAAGTTTCGACGCGCAACGGTATGAATGATTGCGCAGTCGTGGGGCAGATTTAGAGCTCATTGGAGATGGTGTAGCACCACAGCCGCAATTCCGGGTTTTTGAACCGTCATGTAGGGTTTCCACTTTTCCTTTGTGTCCATCATTTCCCACTTTCTTTTTGGAGACCCTGTTGCACATCACGGCGTCAGAACTCAGCACGCCCTTGAAACCCTCCTGCATCCTCATACCTCGAACCTATTTTTTTTCCAACATCTTACCCTCACCATGCGTTTTAGCCAACGGATCCCAGAGCCCACCCCATTACCACTTCCGCGCCCATTCTGATACTATGCACCAAGCAAATCTTTTCACAAAATCCTCTTTCGTGAAGATCCCTTCCATGCACGCTCTTACTAGAATATCTATTGAATATATTATCTCACACGCATACCACAGCGACCGGTCCCCAAGTCCGCATGCGCCATTCTCCCCGCCCGCTCACCAACCCCGCGACGCCTCTCCTCCGCGCGCCCATGCGTCGCCCGCTCCCACCACGCACCCTAACTGCGCCACCACCAGTCAAGCCTGCGACACCGCTTCGTCACCGTCCTCTCCGCCACCCGCTCCAGCTCGAGGCTGTTGAGCGCCCGGCGCTCAACGTGACGCCTGCGCGTAGACCGCCAGTGGTGAAACCACCTAGGCCTCGGCCGAGTCCGTTGAAGAAGCCGCCGGTGAGAAAGGGCGGCGGTGCTGGGTTTGGGACCACGCTCGGCCACATTGAGGAGGGTGAGTAGCTCGAAGTAGATATAGACCGCTCTGGCTTTGGCGGTTTTGCGAGGGCGTAGAGGCTGGCGTCAATGACATGTGTTCGTTTGCTCAGAGCCTCAATATCCTCTAGCCCCGTGGCCATTTCGTTCGAAGGCTCTTTACGGAAGATCAAATAAAGCTCTCCGGAATGAGCTCGACGAACCCTTTCATCTTTTTGCAGGAATCCATACTAAATTGCTGTCCTTTAGCATCGGTGACCCTCGATGCGGTACATGATTGATCATGGCGAAAATGAGGTTTGTCGTAACACTGCTGGAGGATGAGGAACGACAGCAGTAACAAGAGACGCGGAAACGAACCCTTGAGGAGTCAGAATCTAAGGCCGCAGATCTCCTGGGATCTCAGTCAGAGTCTGGTTGGGACCAGTACGTGTTCATTTGAAGCAGATGCTCGATTCAATGACAAACTCAGCCTGAAGATCTGAACCCTCAGCGCACGTCGAAAAAGAAGATAAGATTAGCGAATATTCCGATGCCGTCAAACTGCCATATGCGCGGATGTCGCTGGCTGACCAAGGAAACTGCGGGGCCGTGATCTGCCGCTATTCACTAGCTCCCTGCAGGGCTGCATAAAACGGCCCGCGATCGTGCATCGACTTCTCTCCGCAACGATCGGTTCGCTTATCACCGCCCCTCCATCCCACGTCCATTCGGCTCGGGCTGGCATTGCCACAGTCTCCCGCTACCATGGCGCCTCGACCCATCAGCATTGTTGGTGCCGGCATTGGAGGACTCACTCTGGGACGTTCCTTACTCAAGCAGGGCATCCCAACGGTGCTCTACGAGCGAGCGCCTTCTACTCCACGCCATGGGTATAGTATTACTCTGCATGCATCGGCGTACCGATCTCTTCTGGACGTGCTAGACATGGACGAACGGACTTTCCGTGGCCAAGTAGCTGTGGACAGGGCATCGGGCGGTGTCGGGGATATCAACCACGGCTCAATTGTGGATCCAAGACATATCAGCACGACCTCGTTTCGAGCCCATCGAGGCAGGTTCGAACGCCTGTTGCGAGAAGGATTGGACATCCGATGGGAACATGCGGTTGAGGCGGTCCGGGAAACCTCCTCGGGCTTGGTTCTATGGTTGCAAGATGGCCGAAGGTTCGACAGTGGATGCGTTATCGCCGCCGACGGGCCGCATTCTCCCATCTGGAAATCCCTCTCTTCAGCTACCTCGCTGCGTGTACTTCCCTTCGTAGCCTTCAGCGGGAAGCGTCTAGTCCCACGCGCGGTTTTCGACAGCATATACGCCTCCTCGCTAGAGTCCTCCAACCTCGTCGAATTGAATCGTGCTGGGGTTGTCTTTCAGGTCCAAGTGAGCGAGCACCAGGAAGAGCACGCAAGCATTAGCTGGGTCTACTCGCGATCAGCCAAGGGCCCTACCGACGTGCTCCACAAGCCTGACCGACCAATGTCAGGAGCAACGGATATGCCCAAGGAATTCTTCCACGAAATCGCGGCGCTCCGGGACCTTCCACAGCCGTTCAAGGAGATGTTCGAAATCGAGAAGTTGAAGACGGACAGGATTCTACATTGGCTGATGCGCGTGGGACTTGTGAGTATGCAAGAGCTGCAACGGCTTGCGAAGAAGGAGGTCTTCTTCATGGGAGACGCGGTGCACGTCGAACCGATTATCGGCGGCCAAGGCGCCAATGTCGCTGTTACCGACGGCTTGGAGCTAGCCGAGTGCATCGCAAAGTCTGGAACGAAGGGACTATCAGAGTGGTACAAGGCTCAGTACCCTGACTGGGAGATGGGGGTGAGCAGATCGGAAAGGGTGATTAGGGAGAAGCATGGTGAGCATGGGGCGGGACTGTAGGGTGAGTGCTCGCGATGGCATGAGATATAACGGATGTGGGGGTGGGCTGGTGGTGAGGGGAGTGAGCCGGCCTTGGTGCCCGCGTATAGACCGTGGTTTGTTGCAGATGCCGCGAGGACGAGGGGGTGTAGTGGTCGTGTTGGTGGTGCTGTGAGTGGCAAGTGTGCACGAGGGACGATAAACTCTGGGTTTTGGATAGCAAGATGACAGGACGGGCGGAAGCGCGCGAGCGAAGCTTGAGTGTTGTACGGCAAAGGCGAGAGTGCGAGATGTAAAGACGGTGCAGCGAGTAGTCATAGTAGATGGTTCTTGCAATATAAGAATGGGGTGGGAGGGGGAACGGATGTTGAATTAGGAGTAGTTGTTTGGGACCTGGTCTGGCCTGGTCTGGTGGTGGATGCTGCTTCCCATGTCCGACACCACAAAATGGCCACCCATTCAGCTTCCGCTGAATACAAATGAGGCTCCCCTTGAGCATCCGCGCGAACTTTTATACACACATGGGTTGAGTCGAAGTCAAAGTCGGGGTGGGGGGTCGAGTCTCGGCCCTGTCATTGGTCAATGCACCTCCCCTGCCAGGGCCTAGCTACCGTAAGCGCTCAGACCACCTAACAGCATGCCGAGGTCTCACCAATAAACGTACTTCATGTCACACATAGCAACCAAACTCCTCAGCTAAGCTCAGCCCGAAATCCGTCTCAGGTTGAGGTTCAGGATCTGGAAGATGCGGGGCAAACCTTGTCCGTACAGTGCGCTCGGCGGGTTTGACTTTGGTTTCGACATGAACGACATGGCCAATCTACGGCGCTTTGCGATGCACGGCGGCCCCGATCTGAGCGACATCCGAGGGGTATATTGACTTCCAGCTGGGCTGCTGGGTGACGTTACTAATGGATTGACCTCTCCCAGCATGAACTCTATATCACTCCGCCTGGCCTTGAAAGAGGTCCCATTGCCGGTTCCCTGGAGAATCCATCTCAGTCTGGCTGGAGCCTCACTCCGACGGCAAAAACGTCCCCCTATAACGACGAGTTTGTTCAGGCATTCATCAAGTTGGGCATCTATCCATACATCGGCTTCCGCTACGATGATGGTTCGCGCCCCGCTCCCGCCCACAATCACGCCTACCTCAAGCGACGTCTGTTGCGCGACCGGCCCCACTCGCCCCAGTGGACCAGCACTCATGAAGGGCGCTGCGACGCTCAAGACGACTTCTGCCAGCTCATGCAACGCACAGCCGAGAACTCGATCAAGACGGCGGCGGTCGCACCGTTGGAAGGGACTGGCGCAGCGAAAGCAGACAGCGGCGAATGGCACAGCGCCATGCCATTCGACAATTGCGCAACTTTCGGAGAGGGGTTGCCGATTCCCTTAGCGGTGCCCGACCTGTACTGGGGCGCGGCGCCTGCGAAGATTCCACGTTCAGTTCTCGACCATCTCTCGCGCTTCATTGTACCTGGCACAGAAGAGCACCGGCCTGTAGCGCCCAACTTCTTCATTGAGATGGGCAATTTTGCGGAGCGCCGGGCAGTCAACGCGGGCGCCATCGGCGTGCGTGCTATTCATGCACTGGAGTCATATGGCCGTCCTAACGACGAGCCGGCGGCCCTCGGCGATATCAAAGCCATCTGCGTGACGTACAGTGGTACTCTGACCATCTACGGATACCATCAGAATCCACGGAAGCCAGGAACGCCAGAGACAGGGCCAAGCACAGCTAGCTGCATTCTTGGCACATGGGCGATGAACAATCCCGAACCGCCGTATGGCCACGACGCCATAATGGCTGTACGAAACGCCATGGAATACGCGAGGGAGATTCGAGATGTTGCCATTCAAGGTGCTATTGCACGGCACCGAGAGGCTGCCTGAATTTGTTGCCGCCGTGACTTGGAAGATTGATACCTTCGGTGAGCATGTTTTCACGCGCTGCATTCAAAGGAGTAGATCGGCACTCTCTTTCAAAGATACCCTGGGTTGTTTATCTGGTCTCTTTGGGGTACACAGCGTATAAGTGCAGCACTTTCTTTACTCTTGCTTGCCCCCATAGTGTAGATTCGACTGAAATATGATCCCCAACCCCTAGCATCCTTCACCGGACTCTACTACCCGATGAATTTGACCAACAAAACAATTCACGTGTACCGCCTCGGAAGGGAGTGCCTGGAGCTGAACACCTCGCCCCCTTATTGGACCCCACACCTTTGCCCACCAGCGTCACCACGTGTACTCTAACTTGAACTCCGCTTAGCTGTGTCCTACGTTTGAAACCCCTGACGTTGTTCCATGGCTAAGTATAGCGACAGCAGAGCATGCAGTGCCTACAGCGCGCTCGGCGGACTTCATCTCGATCTCGACCCTGCGAACCTCGCTAATTGTGCGCCAGTTTGCTAGACATGGCGGACCGGACTTCAGCTCTAGTACTAATACATAACAAGTCAAGACTGGAAGAGTATGTTATACTGCAAGTCTGTGCATTCTCTATTAATCTACACTTCGCACGCACGCAAAGAGCAAAGCAATTTCCGCTGTTATACACACGTAGCAAGACGAAATCAAATCCCAATGTCCTACGCCTCGCTGACCTGATATCAGTGTGAACTAAACCAGTAAAAGAGCCCGGGTATCGTGATGTCCCCTAACGCCTTCCATATGCAGAATAAAAAGGAAAATGACCATCGACGATCTCGCCGGTCATGAAGGTAAGCCACAAACGCAAGGAAAAAGCCATCCCAGAAGCACTTGCAGGATGAACGGACTGATTCAGGCAGCATCACGATGCCGTGAGATGGCACCCGCGAGGGCGGCCTCCCGGATCTCCCTTGCGTATTCCAGGGCGTTGCGGAAAGCCACTATACCTTGACGTGCCCAGTTGGGATTGCCTAGCATCGGCCACGTGCCGAGGCTGTTCATAGCGATGCTTGGCCGCGTCTCCCGTGTGCCCGGCTTGGGAGGATTATAGTGGTATGCGTAGATGTTGAGGGTGTCGTTCACAAAGGTAGCGCAAAGGGCTTTGACGTCTCCGATCGCTGCAGGGCCATTGAGACCATAAGACTCAAGTTCGTGAATGGCGCGGAGGCCAATGGCGCCGTCATGGAGCGCCTGTCGCTTGACAACTTCCCCGGTTCCGTTGTCGCCCTTCACCTCCATGCAGAAGTTTGGCGCGGCTGGGAAGTGCTGCTGGTTTCCAGGGATGATGTAATGGAACAGTTCATCGATGATGGGGCGGGGAATGGTTTCGGGCGCAACGCCCCAGTACAAGTCTGGCACAGCGGCTGTAGGAAGGGTAATCCCGTTCCTCTCAAACCTGGCACAATTATTGAAATGCATGCCACCATGCCTCCTTCCGCCGTTTGCTTTGGCAATGCCGGTTCCCTCTAATTCCGAGGGCACAGTCATCTTCAAGGTCTCAGCAGATGCCTGCTCCACAAGGTCAGAAAAGGCCTCGTAGGTCTCCGTGGTCCACTGCGGGGTCGAAGGCCGATGGCTGGTCAGGCGTTGTACAACGTAAGCGCGGTCGCGGGCAGGCACAGGTCTGGAACCGTCCGGGTACCGGTATGCAGGGAGATAGATAAAGGCCCCGATGAAGAATTGGACAAAATTTTGGTTGTAGGGGGAGCTGCCGGTAGTCAAGCTGGTGTTTGCGCGTGGTTGAGATGCTCTCGTCGGTGGGTTCGTCACAGAGCGTCCGGCTGGAGCTCCACGGCCCCGCCTACCCCTTCCAGAACCTCGACTAGAAGCCCTGGCTCTGCTGCCGGATGTGCCGCTACGGGTGACCGGACCACCATCACCATTGGGCTGGCCGTTCGCCCGAGTCCGACTCCGGGTGACACGGCCGCGATCGGATTCACTGCCCGCTCCAGGTTGGGCTCGAGATTTAGGCGGCATGTCGTAGTAATATTCGCACTGGGTATCGTTGAGTTAGCAAAGCAAGACAGCATGGGAGGGGAAGTGGAGAACATACCCCGCGGATATCGGTCAGATCAGGCCCTCCTAACCTGGCGAAGCGGCGTAATTCGGTGAGGTGGAGATCAGAGGCACAATCGAGGTCGAGACTGCTGAGCCCGAGGCTCGACCTCGCCTCAGACGAAGGCTGCGGATGTGGAGGGCGGAGATGAGTGGTGCGCCGTTCGAGTTCACGTAGGGCGTCTGGAGTTAGCCAGATCTTGCTGAGAGAGTCCCAGAAGGCGGCGGAGGGGTCGTTGTCGAAGTGGGACTCCGGCGGAGCGACCGAGTCGAGGGCCTTGAGTCGCTTCGGCGAGGATCCGTCCTTGCTTGCATACGTCGAGTCGTGATTTCTGGCTCGAGGTCGGGGGCGTTTGCGGCGCGAGGTGTTGGGCAGTGGCATACCCGGTGAGAGTGGATAGGCGGGAGCGTTGGCAGCGGCGGGCTTATATAGATGGGGGTGGAGGCAGCAGTTGTCGTTGTCGAGTCGCAGGTGAAGGCAGCAGTGGTCGTTGTCGTTGTCGTTGTCGAGTCGCAGGTGAAGGTCGAGGTGGAGGTCGAGGCCAGCCACCTGGCCACGCAGGGACCCGAAGACGCGGAGGCGTGCGCTAGTCCGTGCGCCAATCCGCTACACGTCCACGGTCCACGTCACAACAAGACAGACGACTTCGCCATCCGCCATCCTTGTGTCAACCTCGGCGTTTTCAGCAGTAGGTAGGTAGTCCACTCCTGTCTTCACAAGGCCTATTTTATCCAGTGTCTAACCGCTCTCAGTCCAGACTACCCGATTCCACTAACTGGAAGAGCCGGCTGGCGCTGCACGTGAATCGCAGACCGGCAAGGCTGCAGCGAAAATATGTACAGTCGCTCCACCGGCTCGGGTGCATAGTGCAGCCACCTGGCCGGGGTGAGGGAGATCAACAGGGGGGGATCCTACTTCCTCTCGCTTCTTACAATCCGCACACGCTGAGTAGTTAATCTGACTCCTATAGACCACAGAGTACCTCTGCCGCTGTTAGCATACTCTTACAGGCAATATTTTAGCGTTGTTTATAACCTTACAGGCTCCGAAGGCCTCTCTATTTAACTCTGTTAGTTAGTTTAGCCTTACCTACCCCTTTACAGAGGCTTGAGGGCAATTGATGGATTAGCTAGAGCTCCCTGCTAGGTGGCTGCACTATGCACCTGAGCTGGGGGGCGACTGTAATGAAAGTTTGCGCCAATGCGCAAGGGGAGCTTTCCGATACTCCTGTACCTGACTAGACTGCATCAGGTCTTGTGTCTCTATATCACCTAGGCACTATACCTCCTACAGTTATCTTATGAATGGTTTGATTGTTTTGGGCATCCAAAGAGGGGGTTGTTACCCCGCACTCTAACAGCGCAATATCGCGCACCCCAATAAGGATCTGGCTACAACGAAGACACTTTTCGAAGCAGAACAAGTTCAGATATAGAAACATTGCCTACCCAAGGTGAGTTGTCTTTTTGAAGAGAAATCTTCAAATCTGAAGGTGTTTTCTCTCATTTGAATTAGGACAAAAACGACGCTTTTGGCCTTGCGAGTAGCTTCAATCTATGTGGCGTTGAAGGCAGACACCTTAATTGGTGAACAAGGCCATATTAGGGTGCGCGATATTCTGTAGAGTGCGTGGTAACAACCCCTATCCAAAGACGCCTGTCCTATCCTGCACCTGTCCGTCATCTTGTCAACTTCCGGCCTCGTATCGGACTAGGCCGCATTGGGAATCACCTTAAGCTTAATCACTCTACGTTCTCTTACTCCATACTCCACCACTTCACGGAGTGACAATGTAGCGTCAGATGATGCAGGATTCTGTCACTTACAGCACACTTGGCGGTCTCGACCTAGACCTCGACCTCGACCTCGACATCGCTAATCTCCGCCGCTTTGCTCTCAGCGGCGGACCAGACCACGCCGACATACGCGGTGTACGTTTTTCCACTTCTCATTTCCCCTGCTAATGCACTAAATCCAGTACCAAGCACTTATAATGTCTGTCTGGGCCTCTATCACGCCACCACCAAGCTCGGAGCAGACAAACCCACGCCTGATGTCGTCAAATCGCAGCTCTCCGCCTAGTTACGACACGGGCACCTTGGCCGACCTTCGCGACGCATTCATCCATGGAATCAATTACGCCGACCTGTTAGGCGATAACGAACCAGTCCGTCCCAACGACTTCGCTGCTGTAAGACAGGGTCTACGGCGCGATCGAGACGGGATTTTAGCGTGGGACGGCGCGAAGGTGCAAGCCTTCCGAGCAGCCACCAGGCCATATAAATTGAAGACGTGGCAGCTTGCCGACGAACTGCCAGGTGGTACAGGAGACCCGACTACATCTTCGAGTGGGTTTCGCCATGGCCGCAAGGCGCGTTTCGAAAACCGCAAGCCGTTCGCAAACAACCTACCCACACCAGCGCCTGACTGGTACTGGGGGGCGGAGACTGCGGCCATCCCACTCGGTCTCCGCGACGCCCTAAACGAATACATCGTGCCGTTATCGCCAACCAGATCAGAGCCACCCTTTGCGCCCAACCTTTTCCTCGAGATCGGAGAGCCAAATAGCCGGCGTTACGGCATGCAAGCCCGGGTCCTGCACAATGGTGCCGTTGGCGTCCGCGCAATTCACAACCTTGAGATCCACCGACTAGGCTGTGCCGCGCCAATCGGTGAAGTTAAATGCATCGTTGCGATGTATACCAATGAGACTCTGTCATTATATAGCTTCCACCAAATGAACATCAAACGGGTAACCGAGGGCGACAGATCTGGAAGCCAACCGTGTTACGTTAGCACAATGCTTTGCGCATATGGGATGAATGACGATGAGTTCTGCTGCAGAGGCGTTTTGGCGTTTCGGAATGCGATGGATTTTACCTCGGGCGTTGGGAATGCTGCTATTAGGGGCGCTGGAGAACGGAGTTGAGTGTACTGAATATTGGGGCTGCCCCTCTGGCCTCAGATGATGAACTTGATGGAAGCGGCGAAAAGATTAAGGACGGCGAAGAAGCTCAGGAGAACGTCGGAGGACCCCATAGCGGCAAAGCTCGAAGATGGCAGAGTACTGGAGAGTAAGGAAGAGCTCAGGGATGACGAAGAAGCTGGGAAGGACCTCGAAGGCCTCAAGGGCGACGAAGACCTCAACAAAAACGAAGGAATCCCCTCGTCATCACCATTCGTCGCCGCGCCCAACCAGAAACTGGGATTCTTCAGGAAGGTCTTCAGTGCTCGTGTATCCAAAGCCTAGCCTGGCCACCCACAAGCTCTCGGACCCCCCAGCAGCCTCGTTTGAGCGGAAAATCAGTTCGGCGTCATGGAAAGAGATAGAGTCGTTCTCTCGGGGCGATAGTGTTGAGTCTCTTCTCGCGATACCCGTGGAAGTGGGAAGGAAAATGACTCAAAACTGCATTGCGGAGATGCTACGGGCGGTCTGGCCTGCGGCATCTTAGCGCATGCGCGCTTTTGGTAAGTCTTACCTATTTCCTGCACAATGAACCCAGAAAGCACACAATGGGTTGTTGGTAGATAGAGCGTTTCGGTCCAGGATTGATGCGAAGAAAGTGAAAAAGTATAGACTTGCCGAACTGACCAAAATAATTGTAAGAACCTGAGATCTCTCACTAGCAAGGAGAGTTCAATACGTAGTTGTAGGTAGTGGATTAGAACTTAACTCCGAACAAAACGATTGATCAAAGAGAGACATAGTAGAGTAAGCTAGTGGGTTGAGGCATCGTTGTCCCTGCTTTAAGATTGACATGGGTTTTGAAGCTCTACATGTGAATCTGCACCAAAGCCCGCTGGAAAATCAGAGCAAAATGAGTTGAAAGCCAAATGGGGGAACAAGCTTCCTTGGTCTTGATCACCACTTTGTTACATTGTCACTTGTTGTCCCTGGAGCCCACCTATCATCGAAGGTGAGGCTTGATAATCTCCCTCCCAACGCCAGCTAAGAAACCGAGATGGATAAGTCTGGCCCTCATTAGCATACCGTAAAGCACATTTTCCAACCCTGCGAGACATACCCAACCGCGCCCTGGAGCCCTACAGCAAGATTTCTCCACGGATCCGCACGGAACCCTCGATGTTCCCCACCGTACCGAATTGCAGCTCCGAGATCCTCTTGAAGGCTTACGAGCCTCATCGATATGATCGCCGCAGTTACGAGACCGAATATGAAGACTTCAGTCATCGAAAGCACGAGGTTGCTTAGGCGCTTGTGTTGCTTCCAGAGGAGGAACATGGAGGCGAGATCAAAGACGAGGGTCCACGAAGCCTTGGTGTGTAATTAGGAGATGTACCATGTGGATGGAATGATCGAGATAAGAGCGTACTGAAGCATATCCCACGCCGAGCGTTACATCAAACTTCGCTGTGCAGTACAGGATGAAGATGAGAGTAACCAGACTGCAGAGTGCAGCAACGGCTCGGAAGGCCAAATGGACGGCTCTTTGCGGGGGGGTGATATCGATGAGTATGCTAGTCAGTATCGACATGCTTACGGGATTTCTGACAGGATATCGCGTGGAGGATGGTGGTCGCAGGTAGTTTATGAGTAAGAAGAAAGGTTGCCAATCACGATAAGTCACTGCTGAGGTTCGAACGTGGACATGTTGATGCGAACTTTAATGCGAACGTTCGATGTGAATGCTTGACGTGAAGGTCGGGTGCGAATGTTTAGTTTGCTCGCTTGGTGTGAATGTTTTGCCGTTGATAGGTAATAAATTATTCGAGTGTGAATGATATATGTCGATTTGTTGGAAGGATCAATGTGAAGGATCGACGTGAATAAAGGCACAACAGTGTATATACAGCACCTATCGAGGCAGATACCTAGCCAAATCTTTCCGTAGACGTCCTCCAGCGCGAGATGGACCCGCGCATGCAACCGTAAAAGAGCTTTTAATTCAAATCCACAATTTTCCTTGAACACTCTTGAACTAGATTATAATGGGTTGCATTGCCACAACGAAACGCCACATACCTGGTCCCTTGAGGCATCGACGTGGCAAGTCCGAATTGCCTCCGTGTGGTATGACTGAGCATCTATCCAGAGCAGTAGCCTCGGACCGTCTCTCGTGTTCTGGCGCATCCTCAGGATCTTGAAACTCAGTCTCGAGTAGACCATCACCTGGACGTCTGCACTGAGCTGAGTGTGCGTAGGCTTCTCATGCGTACTAATCGCCTCGTCCAAAAGGGCCTTGTGTGATTTCCACCCCGCGGACGCATTTGGCCGTCCTAGAATCGATGAGTGGAAATCCCTCGAGGTGGTCGGGTCGCAGTGCCTGGGCCCGGTCTCCCCGAGGACTTGCAGAAACCGCATCGCTCGAGTTCGAGTCCAGCGGGGTTTTCTCTCTCGATGTATCTGGCTTTTCTGTCTGTGTCGGGCGGAGGCGTACCTGGTCTCAGAGCCTGCAAAGCATCGACTGCCTGCGTGCAGACGGCGGCGGCTGGCACCGCTTCCGGATCGCGCCGGCTCGCGTGTGGCACTGCAGAATCCGAGACCAAGAATGCCCGAGGCGCCCGTTCGCATGCAATCTGCCCGATGGACAAGTGTTGCGATGGAGGCCAAGGGCGGTGTCGTGATGAGTCCTGCTGGCGGTGATGAGGGAGAAGTTGCGAAGTTCGCTTAAATCCTTAGCTTGTCACGTGCTTGTCTATGATTTCACTGCCGCGACCCCGCGGCGTTTCATCCACGTTCTGACCTGAGCACTTCACTTACTCCGAAACTTGGGCTGGGAGCTCCGCAAAATGTGGTTTGAAGCAGCTTCGGTCGCTCATTCACCCTCTTGAAGAACCTAAAAATGACATCAGTGCGATATCGGGATTGGAAGGTCGATGCCCACTTCCAACCGGAATAAGATCCGAACATGCGCTGGGTTTATCGGACCCATGAGAGGCTGATTTATTCTGATGCAGGTACATCGCGAATGGGGATGAGTCGTAGTTTGGGCTACGGCCGCACCAGCTATGCGGCGTTTGATCGCGAATCCACGATAGGGCTGCCGGTTTTCTGGCGCCGACTGTGTCCACCAGTAAGCCGCCGATGCATCTCGGACCTCGTACAGGTACTTTTCTTGGACCTTAAAATGCGGCGAAGAAACAGGACATGACCGGAGTCAGCTCTTCCATACATCCTGAGGGCCACTCCAAGATCAAAATAGCACGTAAATACGCCAGTATCACGGTACGAGTTGAAGCAGCTGAATATCCGAGCGTGGCAGCAATCAGCAGCAATAACAAGTACTCCTATTACAAAAGTGTTGTGCGCTGTAGCGACTCTCGACTCTCAATCGTTCTGTTAGCTTATATGTCAACACTTTTTTACTTTCTCTGACTGCAGCCATATATATCTCAATCCAGCTGTCATGCACTTGTGCCTTCTTATTGGCCTTGTTGGTTTTGCGGCTGCTGACGGCGCAGTCCAGAATGCAACCGCACCCTCTCCTTCCAACGGTGTACTCATGCTCCTTCCAAGACCGGAGGCCTCTCCCCCGGATCGCAATACCCTCTCTCAGAAAAGACTACAATCATGAGCGCATTCCTTTCATCTACCGGGCTTCCTGACATCTCAGTCAAGAATCCGATGATCGACAGTACGCTTCCAGAGGCCGAATCATTTGGTCCAACTTCCGCTGGCTCGAGTTCATTTAGCAGGGTAGGCCCCATTCACATCGTTAACTGATACGCAAAGCATTTCCGGGTCGACAACTGCGGCCTCTGATATTCCCATGGCATCTCCAAGTATTCCAGACAGTAATTCACTTGCCCCATCCTCGCCGACTCAATCCGAAAGCCCTTCCCCAGCGGATACAAAAGAAACACGACTACCCGAGGAAACACAAGTTTCGCTCCCGCCAACAGAAGCGCCACCTCCACCAGAGGAAACCGAAGGTCCACCTCCAGCAGAAAAGACCGAAGCCCCTCCACCTGATAACTCGGACATTCCACCCGCACCTACCGAAACAGGAAACCCACCACCTCCACCTCAAGGCTCTACCAATCCAACACCCACCGCGGGAGACAGCCTCCCTGCACAACCAACATTTGGACCAGAGTCCACGGAGCCTTGGGACTGTAAGCATGGCGACCCGGCCACACGATGCATTCAGACCTGTTCGTCTACTGACATACCTGCACCCACGACGGCATGTAAGGATCCAAGCTGTGTGACTGCTCTCCCGGCTGTCATCAACTCTTGCAGTCAAATAGCCACAACTTCTACCACCTTTGAAACTCCTATCCCGTCGGCCCGATGCGCCTATAAAGGCCCTAAACCCACGAAGTCTATACCGTTCCCTTTGCCGACTTTTACATACTGCCCAAACCCTGCACACGGGAAACTTACCCTGCCTCGGCCAGCGAATATAAACAATTTCATCTTCAACGAACTGACTAAAGCGGATCACCAGGGTAACATCGTACCTTTCGCAGGTAGTGTCCACGCCTTCAATGCAATGGGCGGTTTATCTTCGAGCAAACTTCTTGCCTTGAACCATGTGCCACTCAATGCTGGCGTTGATGGGATGCGTGGGTGTACTTCAGGTACGTTACCTTTCCTTAAAAGCTTCCCAGCCTTTAGCTTCTGCTAATCTGCTTCACTACTTCAGTCATCGTAATCGCAAAACGTGGCATTTGGATGTCGCACTTGTGGGAGGTGCCCGGATTTTTGAATATGGAGATCGATCCGGCCAGCAACAGGGTCTTCAAAGGCTCCGAAACACCTGTTAGTCCTGAAGAGTTCCAACATCGTGTACTGGATTTCCTCAGACATGGTCTCGATACGGATGATCCCGTGAACCCGGTAAGATTTACAGGTCTACGGGAGTTAACCGGCCCTACTGGAATCTTCGAGGTGCCTAGCGAGATATTAAAGGTCATTGTTGTCACTCCATTATTCACTCAAGATGTTCATTTCGCTGTCATTCCTACATCAAATACTATCAGGTTTCCGGTACACGTAAATCAGATCATCGATGAGATCAAAAGCACGTTTCCAGGTGCCAGCCCTGTCATCAAGGCGTACGCTGCGATTCCGAGTACTGATCCTCTTCATCTTCTTGAGGAGTTCAGGCACGGCAAGATTGTTGTACAATACGATCCAAATCATCATCCACTTGGCCAACTCTATCCCAGGTCTATCGTCAGAGTTTGGGTGCAAGGAGAGCAAGTAGGTGATGATATCACATGGAATCCACTCCCACATCAACTGCTACAGAGGAATTCTCCACGCCAGGATCAGGATCCTTGTGCGGATACCGAGTAATCCACCACAATGGTAACACTACCAAGTCCTACTCTTACGTCCGAGAAATCTCCATCTTCCTTTCCTGCAATCGAAAGCAGACCCTCATCCCCAGTACCGCTTTCTCCTGCAGAACCAAACAAATTTCAGATTCGCATCCACCGATTGGTGAAGGGAAATAGCTCCTCTGTGAAATGGACGCTTCTGGACTCTAATGGTCAGGTTGTTGAAGGGCCAGACACTACGAACACAATACCTGGTAGCAGTGAAGGCGACGGTCGCAGTGAGGTTCGGATCTAAGTAAAAGATCCGTCAAACAAAGACGGGATTGACGTTTTGTTTACGATGCAGGAGGGAAGCGGGAGCTGCACCCCTCATTTGTCGAGGAACAGGAGGAGATATGGAGAAATTTCGTGCGGTACGCCCCTGGCAAATGAATATGGGTGTGATGAAGAAGGCAAATCATCGGACTGGAAAAAAGTCAACGGAGCGTCTGAGAGGACATTCGTGTGCTGGTGGCTTGACGTGTCCAAATTGTGGTGCAGTTATTGCTGACTACAAAGACTTTATTGGAGTCATCCTGACGAACCATGGTTTTGAGAGGCTCCACAAAATGGCCACCCATTCAGCTTCCACTGAATACAAATGAGGCTCCCCTTGAGCATTCGCGCAAACTTTGTCCTACAGAGAGAGAGATAGGGGGCGGAGCAGGGGGAACTCTCTCTATGCAGATCACTGCCCTTGAGCATTCGCGCAAACTTTTTATTGTTGACTACCCACTAATATCAGACGCAACAGATATGATTCGCAACAATATTTTTTTGCAGATGCTGCGCAACCACAGTTGGCAGGTGTTGAAGTTAGGCTCCATAACCCGAAACAATATTTAGAACCATGGATCAGATGCGCCCTTATGAAAAAGGCTTATCTACATATTGACACTTGTCATGAGGAGTTGAACGAATAAAAGGGTGAGTTCTGCCGACTATTCATGATGGTTTTCCCGTGGCGTGGTTGCTTTGCCTCACTTCCGTCGATTGTAAATTCCGCTCGGAGTTGATTCGTTAAGCGCCCTACTAAGCCACGCGCCCTGCCTTAGCCTTCCTCGCCTCACTTCTTCGCCACACAATTTCTATATAGCCGCAGAGATGCCTCATGATACTCTTGTGGACCTCCGCGACCTTTCCGACTTGGAACTCATCGATCCTGAACCTCTCCAAATGACGAATATTCTCAGCTCGGGCCGAGTCTTACTCGCTCCAGCAAACCCGTTGAACCCCGAGCTGGCACCGGACCAATGGCATGGACTGTGTCAGAGATGCAGCACCAACGATCCTACGAACTTCGCCGCATACGTATCGAGTCTCCTCCCGCTGAGGCCTTGCTAGGGAGACCTGAACTGGTGTCTTCGCGAAGCCATCAATCGTGGCCCTTTCTACGTCATGATGGATTATCTCGTCGTCCGGCATCGGGCCAGTGTGAACAAGGATCTGCTTCAGGAAGTTGTGCGGTTGAGCCTCCCTTCCTTGGAGAAAAGAACACTGCTCGACTGGATGTATACGAAGGGGCTCTGGGATGTCAACGAGAATATTGAATCTGGGTTTACTATTCTCAGGTATGCTACCATAGACGTCAACGTTGTCGGATATTTCCTCGATCGCGGGGCAGATCCAAATCTCGGGAGACACTTGGACATCTGGCGCGCGTACTGGGGAGCTGACCGCCTTGTCCATACTTCAGGGGCTGCCCTCGACGCAGCAGTCCGTCACAGGAATGTAGAGACGGTCGAGATACTTGTACAGCGTGGCGCGACGATGGATAACGCAGATGTGATTCATGCTGCCATAGAGAACGACGATGAGATCATGCTAAAGAAATTGCTGGAACTGGGTGCAGATCTGTACCGTATCGAGCGGTTCTCGTTGGACTCCGGCGATGCCCCGCTGCTTAGTGCAATTACACAGGGCAAAGTGCGCATGGTGAGAGTACTGCTTGAGTGGGGGGCTGAGCTGTCTCGGAGTGGTAAACACGGTGTCACGCCGTTGGAAATGGTGACCAAGGGCTGGGTAAATCCGCAGATCAGGCAAATGGTTGTGCAGGCGTCTAGGGAAGAGCGATCGACTTCGACCAACGCTAGAGAGAGGTTAACTAGTCAATAGTAGTGCGTGCTTAGTCTTTGATGCTGTACCCCTTGTATACCATTGGTCTTCGTCTAGTTTCCTCGTCTGTTTGCGTTTACTAGATTTTCCAAGAGTCCCCAAGTGCGCACGCATCTCAAGGTCTAGAAGCAGAGAAGAGGAAAGAGGAAACGACATGCAATACCTGTGGGAGATATACCGGTAATAAGCTATCCCGCGCTCGCTCAATCTGGGGTGAATCGTTAAGCGTTCAAAGACGAATTTGTCGTTAATCGATAACATACACTCCGTATGAGTATGTAGAACGCTGGGGTTTGCATGACATGGTTCCAATGGTCTTTCAAACAGGGAAAAACTAGTGGCATTCCAAACTCAACAATCTTGCAAGGAGTGAAGATTCGGTGGGTCGCACGTATGCAGTCGTGGAAGGACCATTTGAGTAAATTCCAGCCGAGGGCTATCACCATTAGGAAGTTGATATCCCTTGTAGGAGTATGTGAAGGTATTCAATGATCAACACAAGCTAGTGGAATGCTCATCTCGAAATATCGGCTAACACATGGAAAATCAACAGACAGTTTCTCAAATGCACAGAAAATTGATTTCTCTCGTCTACCATCCCTGCAATCCCTCATTCACATCCTCTGTCCACCAACAGCATGCGATCGGCTATCATTGCACTCGATCAAAGTGTACGGTACTTCGAGTCCAGCCTTTCAAACTATCCGTACATCCTGAGAAACATCTTGGCCGTCGTCGATTTTGTGGGCACTCGCGGATCTCTCTGCGATGCCAGATCGTTGCTCGGAAGCTTCCAGTATTACTCTGTGGATAATATTGGCCTCACAAACTCCTGACATAGCTGCACATACTGCTCATGTTCCTCGTCCAAGACCCCTACGGGCCCTACCCCCGCGACTATTCTTATCGGCAATCGAAATCGGTTCCTGCATCTGTCGCGGTCGGCAGTAATGGTCTCGAGCTGGTGCCTGAGTTGGATCGCTACATCCTCAGCGGCATTGGCACGGTCTCGCTCACTGTCCAGCTGGCCGAGTAGAATGTCGTTTCTGTGATTCAGTTCGGCGATCTGCTGGACGAAGTGGTGGATGATGTCGAAACGATCCTCCGGCGGTGCCACGGCGGCTATAACTGGACCTGATGAAAACAAGACTGGCGCCATGGGGCCGGAGATACTGTAAGAGTGTGCGGTCGGGGATGGAAGCTGACAGACGCTAGAAGAGTGGAGTTGCTAGCACTAAAACTTCTTATCAGCACCGCCAGGGAAATGGACGCAAGGGCGACCAACTAATCCACGGAATGAGCCATGGCGTGGGGGTCACGCATTGATCTCACCCAGGCGGAATTCATGCTACTATTTTGATAATTGGAGTTAGTCACGCATGTGAAAAACGAACGGTAGCACCCAGAAGCCTGCCCCGGAGTCGTCGCAACGAGGTCGCGAGGATCTTCGATCTCAGAGCCCCGTTTTCCAGCATGTGCTCGGCTCGCTAAGTCACCCCAGGACCTCCCCTCAAGTGGCTAGTTTCCGGCCATAGGAATGTATGGAGTGGTCCTGCGGTCGAAGTTCAAGTCCTTTCGTTGGAACAAGGCTCGACAGGAGCCGCATGTCCACTTGCCGAAAATGGCACAAAAAGACTTTTTTCACCTGGCCCGTAGAATGAGTGATAGAGGGAGTGGTGGTGACGACCTTCACGTAGTGAATTCTGGGTTTAGATAATGCAGAAACACGGTTGAGCTATTAATATACACGAAAAACCGTTTCATTGGTAGCTCACTTCCAAGGCTCGTTTGTGACCATTCAAAAAGGGAATTTGTGCCGGCGGTGTTCATAGAGCCAATTCACTTGAACTGCGGCGGCATGAATTGGGGCTATGGGACGCCTCCGTAGGGAAACGATCAACTTTATGTGCGAAGGGGCAGTGCGGGGAGGTGCAGGTGCTAGTGTCGTAGAGATCTCAGCGCATGTGCTAGTATGATAGTTTCTGGTATGGGCAAGTATACAACGAAATCTTTTGAAAAGTGTATTGTTCAACAGCAAAGTTCGAGCTAAAGTGATTCTTATACTTTACTGTAGCAACACAATGAGTAGGTATGTATGCTAACAGTGCTAGTTATTCGGTATATAAGTACACATGCTCTTCGATACCATCCTACAGTACAACAGTCTTTTAGTTTTCTCTCTAGGGCTTTCTAAACATCCTCCACATCATCTAAGCTAGGGAATCCTTCGAGCAGTGAAGCAATCTCCCTACCAGAATGCAGGCTACCGCTAAATACTGCAACATGCCCTTCGAATTAGCTACAGCTGTCCACAAGTACGTTAAGGATACCAATGTCTATAGCGGAACCATTCTTCTCCTATGTGCCTTTTTCATTACGCATTGGAAATCTATTAGTAGCTACATCAAGAACTCTACAGTTCAAGATATGATCTTCGATGCATACTATGTCTTTAGATTGCCCCTTGTAATCGGGTTAGTAGGTGAGGTGTTTAGCTATATCTACTGCTACCTATACCCGGATCCTGCTCAGCAACCAGGTCCTGCAGATGTGAAAAGTGCTCGGCTGATAGTACTAATCCTCGCGTTGGTGTTGATGCCCTTTTTTCGTAGCAAGGGGGGATTTTGACGTACCTAGTGTTCGTAGTACTGGCAGTGTACATACAAGTGCTTAGGGTCCAAATTCGCCATGGAGTTCCGTCTACGTTTCAGCTGTAGCCATGGTCCTCTCCGCGAGAGCTTGATGCAGAATGCAGATATCTGTATAAGGGTCAAATTTTACTAAGCCGTAACACCGCGAACATCATGGAGTTTTGAACAAGATGTCGAAACATCATACATTCAACTTAGTATTGCAGAACATATATGCAACACCCGACATAGAATTAGTAGAACAATTGCTACAGTGTTATTAGCGAGAACGCAGTGAGTGTGAACGATAGGTAGGGTCGCAGGTCTCTGTAGGGCGCTGAATTCATCGCCATTATAGCTCTTAGATTAGAATGAACCAACTCGCTTCACATTACTTCATGCGTAATTTATCTCACTACGTGATCATATCTCTCTTCATTCCTCAATCTAGGTTTTGTCGATCTCATTCGCTATTAATCATCAATTCAATTCATCAATTGGCAAACAACCTCGCATCACCGAACGCATCGCCAAAGGCACCGCCAACTCACGACCATAATCATTCTCTTTCACCACGACCGTCCACCAAAACCCCCTCAGTTTTCTTCGTGCGAAGGGACGCTTGCGAAACTAAAGCACTTTACCTCTTTCCAAATCGAGTGGTTAATCGAACAACTTCCAGCGACCTGCTCTCGCCACACCCTGTCCGCATGCTACATCGCCCACCCGCTATACAAAAGTAACAACAGTTCAATCCCCATAGCTTCGGTTGTCGTGAGTAAGTTCCATTCAGCAGATAAGCTATATCTTCCAGCCTCCGAACAATTTCGGTTACCTGTCTGGGATTTCCGAAGCTCAGGCTCCGTACCGCAAATAGAAACATTGTTAGTTTTAGAAATACAATGTGCTCTGATTAAGTAAGAGGAGGCGGAAGGTTGGTTATAGCGCTTCGGGTCCAGAATCAGCAGCGTTCTGCATGGACGGGGGCGGAATCCGCCCATAGCCCATGGAAAAAATCCATGGATTTCCAAGGGCGCCGCGCCGGATATTCCGCCTATAGTAACTTGTATAGACTAGCTATCTGTACAGTCTAAGAGGCAAAGAGGCAAAAAGGAAGAGAAGCGTGGGGAGGGGTAGAGAGGGGTAGAGAGGCTAAGGCAGCTATGAAGAGAGGCTAATCCTATTAAAGCTAGATTATATCCTACTACAGTTATGATAATGACGATATATGAGCTTAGTACCCATGGAAATTCTCCATGGTCAACGGGCGGAGGTGGGCGGAGACGGAAGCTATGGAATGTCCGTCCATGCAGAACGCTGAGAATCAGCCTGAATTCTGGAGCTGCCATGGAGAAGACGATTATTTCTAGGGTTGCGAAAGTACGTGAGTTGGGGAGGAAGATGCTGTAGCCGACAGCTTGATGGTATTGAAGTTGCAGACAACTGTTGGACCATGTCGGCGCAGTACGTCAGATCAGAGTTCATCAAGACTATTTTGCTGAAAGGCCGGGGCGCAGGGGTTTAAGTGGCTTCTTACGCAGCAAGATGTATTATTTCACAATCTTGTATTGATCCTAAGCAGCGCGGAAAAATCACTCGATCTATAGAAAAGCAGACCCAAACCCCTCCCGCATCTTGTCATTACAAACCAATATTGCAATATCTACCATTTTAGCCCTCATTCAAGTCGCCAGTTCGCATCTATGCATGCATCATTGGGAATACTAGCTACCGTCGTTGAGCGCGTGTGTTCATAACCTCGTGTCAATTGGGACTAGGCTCACTCATAGCTTCGGTCTGATCGTCCGGATTGGTGACCCCGAGGAATCCACCCTGTCGTTGCAGTGATCGTCGCGCATGGGCTCGCCGTCGTCGTCCTGGGACTGCAGCTGAGCGAGTCTGTTCAGGATTGCCTTGTGAATCAGGCTGATTTGGAGGTCTCTACTACAGAGATATGCCTCCAAAGTCTTGATCCTCTCGTTCTTCTCTCTGATGAGTTCAATTGCAGGTGGCAAGACTGAGTACGCTGCGTTTTGGTCCCTGCATACTGTGTTGAAGTTGCTGCATACCGTGTTGAAGTTCCTGGATGCAGTGTTGAAGTTCAGTATCATAGCATCCTTCATCTCCAAGTACGTTTTGTACACCTCCTTCAATGTCTCCACGCTCTCCCTTAGCTCATCATCCTTTTCGGCCACAAGGCGTTCTGTAGCCTCCAAGTCTCTCTGGAGTTTGCGCTTTTCGACTTCGAGCCTGACGTTTTCGGCCACAAGACGTTCTTGTTCCAGCACATGGCTGATCTCCGCAGCCTCAATGTCTGTCTGGAGTTTGCAGTTTTCGACTTCGAGCTTAACGTTTTCGGCCATGACGCTGTCGAGCAAGACGTGGAGTCCGTCGTGCTCACTGTCCTCGATATGGGTCTTCAAGTTCTGGATCTCATCCTCGCGCTCTATCAAACACCACCCTAGATATTGGATAGTAGCTTCGAGCTGGTTGATTCCGCCGGAGGCGTTCATGGCCATGGTCTGGTTACGCTTGGGGGTTGGAGGGATGGGAGATAGAAGACTAAGTATTTAATCTGGTGGAAATGGAATGCTAGTAGTGTGGAAGACCCAGCAATATGGAATAGGCGTGTCTATATACAGAAGGGACGTTTGACACATCACGTCGTGGCACAAAGAGCTTCTGAGACATCTGTGACAGAAGAAGCAAACATCGTCCTCATGTTTGGTCAAGCAAGCTGTATCACAAAGGGGAGCCGATGAGAACTATGATAAAGGATTCAAACATAGTTCTTGTGATCAGTCTAGCAAAGAAGGACGAATATCAATCTTGGTTACAGTAGCTTGAGTTATGCAGAAACCGCCAAACTCTAGATGCTGTGTTGATTGTGCTCAGCCGAAGACTTCATGATTTCCCCAACGTCACTAGCCTCCGTCACGGCAACGTCGCCTCTACCGTGCACGGAGCCGGCAGTTGCACATGACCTACCTGCCCTGGCATGCTGTCCGGGTTGACCTTGAGCCTCAACATCAGACAGAGAGCCTTCGCCCAGCCCTCGGGAGCCTCCGAAAGGGCTTGCGCGGAATCAATGAGAGTCGCGTTCTGGTTGCTGGAGATGGTAGCCCAGGATCCGTCATTCGCAGCGTGTCCAGATCACTTGAAATGCGTGACTACCCTCACGAGAACTACCTTGGTCTTCGAAATGTTGAATACCTGTGGTTCGGACTGTGTGGTCATAGTCAGGGGACGGGAGGATAGGGTAGGTGAGTTAAGAGAGAGGGGGAGAGGGTGCAGATTCGGGTCGTGAACCGAATGGTAGTAGTCATCGTCCCGCAAATCTTCGTGGCGGTGCGCGAAGCACCACGTCTTTCGACGTTTAGCAAGAGCCAACAATTGCATGGGTGGCAGCTTAGGGACACAATGCATCCTTACTACCCCTTTTGCCCCTATGTAAACAAAACGGCGTGCCTAACTTATAGCCGTATTTCCAAGTGACAAACAGGGGATAAGCATCCGTCATAATGAAGCTGCTGACCGTGTGAGATGTGTGCCAACAACAAACGCTCGCAGCGCTGCCTTTCCGCCAATTCAACTTTCACCTTACACCGACCTGCCGTCCGCATGTCGTTTTTCTGTAACCTCGACAGCCCTACGTGCCCGCCACCCCCTCCGCCCAAGTTCGACGCTTTTGCCGCCGCCGTTATCCACCGGTGGCTCGCCTGCCAGCCAGACCTGAGAGGATGAAGGCCAGAGTATATTCCAAGAGTGATCGAAGCTAGAGTCACGTAATTGTCACTTTCACCCGTACCACACGGTACATTATCTGAAAGAAGATGGATGCATGCGACAGTTTTTTCCGCTCGAGTAAAAAGATTCCTAGTGACCTATACTTGCGGATGTGGTGCACTAGCTGGGAAGTGAGCTGGCTTTCTAGGAGCTGTTGCTCTACAAGGACATGACGTCCGCCTCGCCTTGGCTCTGGCAAAGTTGTGTATATCTCTAATAGATCCGCTACCTCATTAGCAAGTTCCCAGACCCACGCTCTCTCTCTCTTCGAAGCGGTAGACAGAGGAGGTCGTCCCTGCCCATCAGCCATCCGCCAACAATCGCGCCACGCCGCGAAGCCCAGGCATAAAGAAGTAAGCGCCACCGCGCACAGTGACGAATTGCGGGAGGCCGCCAATAGCACGGGGCCACGCGCCAGAATCCGTGTAGCTGAAAGCGTCAGTCGGCTGCGCGCCCGCGAGCGGCAGCCGGTTACCGAGCAGCGGGTCCTGCTCAGCGGCGAGCCCAGCGAACTTGGCGTTGGCAACCCAGGCGCCCTGCACGAACTCGAACTGGCGCGCGATGTTGGTGTTGAGGCACAGGAAATGCAAGCCGGATTCCTGGCCGGCGCCGGCGCCGGCGCCCGTGCCCTGCATAGCGGCGTGCGGGGCGACGACCGGGCCGTAGGGGCGGCCGCGACGGGAGAGGCGGTGGAAGCGCGCGGAGGCGACGGCATCGTGCATGGCGGTGCCGCTGAACCCGAGCGTGGAGATAAGGTTGCGTACGAAGCCGTGGCGCCCCTGCGGGTCGTCGGCGCTGCGCGGATTGACGCGGCGGATATGCGCGCCGATCGGGCAGACGAGGCCGTCGGCATCGTCAGCGAACAGGAAGGCGTTGCGCGCATCGTCGGTGCCCGTGATGGTGGCGGACTGAAGCCCGAGGAGGGGCGCGCCGTCGAGGCCACGGCCGACCATGCGTTCTGCTAGCGCGATGGCACCGTCGTCGTCGCCGGCCTGACGCGCCAGCCATTGCCAGAAGCCAGCAACATCCTGCGCAAGCTGGCGGTAGACGAGGTAGGAGCCGTTGCGGCCCAGCTCGTCGGCGGCAGGGTAATCGTTGACGAAGCCGTACTCGTTGGGATAGCCGAGCAGCAACTCGCCCATGGCCAGTAGATTGCGATAGTCGCGGTCGCGGGCGCCGCCGGGGGTGAGGGTGCCACTCCAATCGTACTCGGGCTGCGAGACGCCGTCGGCAAAGCCAAAAGGTTCGCGGCCGAGGGGGGTGGTGGTGGTGGTCGGGGTATTGCCGCCGATGACCGCGCAGCCGGCGGCCACGGCAGCGCTGCATGTGTCCTTTGCCAGGCTGTTGATGGAGGTGTTTGCGGCCAGCAGGACCAGCAGGATATGCGGCTCTTGTTCGCCGACGCCCCAGTGCCAGTGAGCGGGGGAATTAGGGCCTTCGTCTCCCAGCTGGTGCGAGCGGCGCTCGTCGCCGGCCATGCCGTCGATGAATTGCGGGTCGAAGCCGGCCCCGGGGGTGACTTCGGTGCCCAGCGCGCGCAGGCCGGCGGCGGTGAAGGCCATCTGGCAGACTTGCGACAGACGCTGCGTGCGGGCTTGCGCCACCGAGGCGATGTCGACGGAGCGCAGCCAGGGTTTGGCTAGGGCGCGGTCTTGGATGCGCAGGAGCAGGTAGCAGGCGCCGGTGAGCGACCCGAAGCCGCGACCCGCTATCGCCTGAATATCGGCGGCTTCGTCGTTGGCGGCCATGCTCATCATATCTCAGCGATCCAGGCTCGGAGCTCGGAGCCGGTCAGGTTCGCGGTGAGCCCCTGGCGGATGCGGGTGTTGCGGGCCAAATCGTACGTAGTCAGGCCGGGCATGGCCTTGTACCACACCTGGGTTGGGATCTGGTGGTGGAACAGGTAGCGCTTGAAGTGCTGCTCGTGGCGGGCGCCGTCGAAGACCAGCCAGTTGGTTTGCGGGTAGCCGAGGCCGTTGGAGAAGGAGAGGTTGAGGCCAAAGGCCACCTTGTTGATGAAGTCGTCGTTGTAGGCCTCGCGGCTCCCGTCGTAGTTGCTGGCGAAGAACACCCGCCGCTTGTCGTCGAGGAAGGTCCAGCTGGCGAAGTGGATGGTGTTGACGCGGCCCAGTCGACCGGCAGTGTAGAGGTGGCGGCCGCTCCAGTCGATGAGCCAGAGGATGGCGACGCTCAGCCAGCGGCGGAAGCGGCCTGGTTTGAGCGAGCCGATAGTGCTGTACTGGTTGGTCACGTCGCGGTCCTCGGCCGCACTCAGCAGCTTGTTGCGCGCAATCGAGGGGACGGGGGCGAGCACCGGATCGTGGGTTTCGCGCCAGCGCAGCAGCAGGACGAGGGCCGGCAGCGCGGGGACGAGCAGCGGCGCCAGGAGCGCGACGTACAGCGGCAGCCGCAGGAAGTCGCCCATGTGCGCCACCCGCTCGGCGACGGTGCGGGCGGGCGGCGGGGTCAGCGCGACGGTGCGGGCGGCGGCGAGCAAGACGGCGCGCAGCTGCTCGGGCGCGGCGGTAGGGTGGGCGAGACGGGCCTGTCGCAGGGCGTCGTGCAGCGCGGCCTCTTCGCGGACCTGGGCCATGGTGCGGCCGGGCCAGTTGGCGTAGGTGGCCGACGAGCGGATGCGGTGGGCGCGCAGCCAGGCGAGCAGGTCGGCGCGGGCGTGGGCGTCGAAGTCGCTGCAGTGGCCGAAGATGAGCAGCAGACCGGGGGTGGCGAGCTGGACGAGGTCGCGCAGCAGCCCGTCGGCGGTGCCGTCGCAGTCGGCGACGAAGGCCAGACGCAGCGGCTCCGCGGCGGACAGCTGGCGGGCGAGCTGGAGCTGCTGGCGGTCGGGCAGCGAGGGGTCGTCGAGCACCACGAAGCGGGCGACGTGGAGGCTGGCGATGCGGCCAAACGGCAGCAGCGCGTTGGCGGGGTCGGCGGTGCCCGGGGCCGCGTTCATCGAGGCAAGCACGCCCGCCAGCGCCTCCACTGCGCCCGAGCGCACCGGCGCGGCGACGAAGACGTGGGACTGGCCGGCCATGGCTGGCTGCTTTGGTTCAGGGAGTTGGGCGGGAGTTGCCGAGAGGGATAGAGCGGTTCGAACCAGCTGCTACTTCTATGGGACCAGGACGACCGCTGAAGCCCCCGCTGCTTTATGCTTGCCAGCTTAGAAGACGGCATGGCCCAGGTCTTTCGCGGGCATCGCGTGTGCAGCTATCGCATTGGCGGGGCCATTGGGTGGCGGCTTGTTCAACGTCCTCGGGCATGTCAGCTGGCTTTTGGCCCTCAACCACTTTCACATTTCAATTCCTGGAAGAAGCCGGCTGCCCAATCAGAGTTGGATGCGGCGCGTCGAACACGGTCCAGATTGCGTGATAACGGTCCAGCCGCAGCCTAGCTCCTCACTCCGCAAGGACGCATCAGCATTCACAGCAGGACTGATATGGTGCCGTTGTGGATGCTCTTCAGCTCTGATGCCACCTAGTGTATATGTTAGAACATCCAGCCGAACCAACGAAACCGCCGCATCTAGCGAAACAAATCCAGCCGACGCAGCCCCGAGTAACTGCACGTGTAGCTTGTTGTTCGTCCGACATCAAGAGTGAGCGAACGCCATGGGCTGAGCTCATGCAGCTGGTGTCGACGAACAGGCAAAACATCACTGAGCCCGTGTAGCTGGTGCCGACAAACCAGCAAAACACCAACATCAACCCCCTCATCCTCACCACCAGTTGTCCCCTCTCCCTCCTCTTCAGGAATCAGACAAACCCCCACAATGACCTACACCCCCGAAAACCTCCTCACCATGTCCTCCTCCTCCCTCGCCACGCTCTTCTCCCACGCCCCCGCCGGCCCCATCCCCAACGGCTCCGCGCAAGGCACCGCCATCGTCGCGCCGGGCACCGCCTTCACTTCCGACATCGCCGCCTTCATCAACATCTTCGCCTGGCAGGGCAAGATCTTCAACGCCGAGAAGATGGCGCTGGTGAACAACATCACCGTGTTCGGCCTCGATGCCATCCTCGCGCACATCTCGCGCGGGCCGAGCTGGATAGACGGCAAGGAGTGCATTGTCCTTGATTACTCGCAGACGTCGGTTGTGGCGCATTGGGTGCGCGATGAGATGCGCTGCATTGGGCCGGGGGTTTATCTAGGGAGGGTGTTTTGGAAGGAGAGGCATCTTATTTATTTTTCGCTGAGGTTCTGAGCCGGGGCGCTGGGCCATGGCCGGTACTACGGGGAGCTGGTGGAGGGAGAGCGAGATCCTGTTGTGGACTATTGTTCTGTAGGCAAGAACTTGCTCAAGAAGGTTGTCGCGGAAAGCGAGTTCGGGACATGTATATTCAGAAGAGAATCAACTCTGAACACGCAACGTAATGAATAATTAACGGTATATACGCTTCCAGCCCCCGGGATAGTTCCAACATGTCAATCTCAGGCCAACGCCCCATCAAGCTTACAAGGCATTTGTCTCTATCCCAGCGTACTGTTCAGATGCCGCTAGCTTCTCCCACAGTGCAAAAATACTCTCACTCTTCGCGATGACTGGTCCCAGTTCAGTTCAGTTCAGTTCAGTTCGGGAGAGTGTCTAGCCAGGACATCTTATATTTCCTCGTCGTGCACTGCACCCAATGAAACCCTTCTGACCTGTAAGTAAGTCTCCGCGTCCCACTACAAAGCAATAAACCCGTCACTCTTTAGTCTTCTTACTCGACGCCATGAGGATGAAGATGTGAAATGCAGTATCTATCACTGAGGCCAAAGCCTTCTAGGCGCAGCGGAGCCTTGAGATTTTGGAGAAAATCCGGGTAGTTGTTGTTGGTGATGGCGCCAGGGTCGTTGCCATTGTCTAGCGGTCATGTGACTAATTGTCTCCGGGTGGGAGGGGAATGTCGAAAGTCCTCATCACTCTAATCACTCAACGTCAGTTTTCGAAATATAACTTTCCAATACACAAAACCTCGACCCGAACCATGCTCAGCGAGTAGACTGCCAGGGAGGTGACGTACAGATTCATGAACCACCCCGTCATGAATCTGGAACTGAATCTAGGCTGCGGCTAACAGGTTCAAAGATACCAGTAGATAAAACCCTTAGCTTTTCTCTTCATAAACCGCTCGCTGACTACACGAGGATCCGGCGTCCACAGCTCAGCTCAGCTCAGCTCAGCTCAGCTCTTCGTCAGTAGGTCTTTAAGTATGCTGTCGAGGAAAGTTGCACCCAAAGCGCATGCCAGCACAGCCCATGCGCGGAAGTTCCGCCGAAGTTGAATTTGCCATGCGAGTTCCGCGCGTTCTGGAAACGCTGCTCTAGCAAGGATTCTTCGATTGCATTTCCGTATGCGGCCCCGGTCAGGTATGTATCATAGAGGCTTCAGGCCTGAAGCTCAACACGGAGAAATGAATGCAAGGTTCAAAGCTCCTACAATCGGAGGTAATCTGTGCCATGGAGCGTGTTTGTTGACGATCTTGAATAGTGAGATAAAAACGCGTTCGGCGAAAGACGGCCGGAACGAATATGACTCCATTGCCGTAATTGATCAGGATGTGAGAATGAAGAACAGTGGATACGAAGTATTGAGTCCAACTCTTGTTACTGTATAAACCGGTTTGTCTCATCAACTTCGAGTAATCTCAGCCTGATCTAGAACCACGGTAAAATAACGCTATAAGATAAACAGACACGTGCAGCTAGGCAGCGAGGAGCTGTCCACAGCTAAGCATGCTGGATATGGTGGCTTACCCTTTTTGCACCTGGACAACGCCTCGTTCGGCTAAATAACGCCATTTCTGATGTTGTGCAGCTAGGCAGTGAGCTGACCCTCAGCTGGGCATGCTCACCTCATGCCGCGAAAGCAATGAGACATTTCTCAGATGTTCAAGCACAACAAGAACATGACGGTGTATAACAAAAACTCCAGGAGGGTGAAACAGACATTGTAAGAGCCTTCGAGTTGTTTTTAGTAAAGAGAACATTTGTTGTGTAAAGATATGATTGATCGGTAGAGCTTGCTTTGCCGAAGTAAGCCAGAGTGTCTTTTTTTCTTATTCAGCGTGAGGTGTGCTGAGTTTGGTGGCTTACTGTGCAGTAAGCTGAGTAGGTCTGAGGAAAAAAGCCTGCAGAGGCCCAAAAACGAGAAAGCTGAAAATCGACCGAACATTATGAGGCCTCGGTCGTTATAGTTACTGCGCTCCAAAACACCGACACACACAATGGTGTTCGCTACTCTATTCTCTTTCCTGAAGGGCATCGTCAGTTTCAGGTCGCGGGAACGAAGTCAAGAGATTTCCAAAACCCAGCAAATGGATCATGAGTATGTTCGAGGGAACATTGACAATCGAGGTCCTTGTCCTGGCCTGAATGCACTAGCGAACCAGGGATACATGTACGTTGGCCGTCTTCTCCAGGCCTTCATTTTCATGCTGACAGCCATATGTACAGACCCCGAGATGGGAAGACCATCAATATAGCCCAAGTCGAAACCGCGTTGATGGCCGGCCTTCACATGAGCAGCACCCTAGCATCCACCCTGGCCCGCACTCTCCGCCCCCTCTGTCGAGCCGACGGCACATTTGACCTGTACGACATGAGAAAGCACAATGTGATAGAGCACGACCGGTCCTTCACTCGCCTCGACTTTCGGCAAGGAGACAACTACACGTTCCAGCCCGCCATGTTCCAAGCCCTTCTCGACGATGCCGCGGGCGGACCCATCACGATACGGACCCTGGCCAAGACTTACGCCCGCCGCAAAAAGGAGTGCAAGCGTTCTGGTGCCCCTCGCCTTTCCCTCAAGCTCTGGGGCGTCAACCTCATTCAAACTGTTTCTTTCTATCACACCGCAGCCATGAACCCGCTTACTAAAGAAACAATGACGACCTTCTATGTAGAGGAGCGGTTCCCAGATGCGATACTGCAGAACCCGAAGAAACGTACTCTACTTGGCTTGATATGGGATACAGTGGTTCTTTTGACCTACATTGTGTTCAAGACGTGAGGGTGCTTCAGGGATAGTAGTCGCAGATTGCGCAGCAGATATTTTCGTTCGAGTCCAGAATCAATTCCAGCTATGCCTAAACCAATCCAACTTCACATGGCTCCTTTCAATCCATCTTGACCAAGGTCGCCTGTGAAAAAGACGGCTATTCCGATGTGGAGTCTGAGAGTTAATTGCCCATTGTGATTTGCAGTCGCACGTCAATATACCTGACTTCTATATAATAACTCCCTGGATAGGGATACTCAAAATGTTCCTCAATCAGCCCTACTCGTCTTCAAAGCAAATTTTTCTGTGCTTCCTTTGCCCAAGTGTTCCATGATAGGTAGCATCACGTCCGTGGTCTGCTTCACCCAATTCCGGATTTCAACCGCGGACTGCTTGTACTGCTCTGGGATCCACACTCGCTGCTGATGGTCGGCGGCGTGTACTCGTTCCATGTAACAACACATGCCTACAGCGGCAACGGCGGGTCGAAGGTTTCGCTGCCGTCCGGCTCAACGTGCGGCGTGTCATTCATGTGCTGGCGCAACAGCGATAGCGCCTGGTAGATCTTGAGCCGTCCGCGGTTCTGGTTGCCCAGCGGGCGATGCGCCGGCAGGCAATGCCACGGGTTGATGGACAACCGGCTGGCGAAGGCGAGCTGGGCGTCAGTGTCGAAGCGCTGGCTTGGCAGTTCCAGCGTCGCGACAACCACGGGCGGGCTGTCGGGCGCGTCCCAGCGCACCGATGCATGCTCGACGGGCATGCGTTGCGCGTCACTCTGCAGTTGCAGCAACATCTCGAAGCGCGCAGGCCGCGCGGTGAGGGTGCGTGCCATGGCATCGCGCAAGTAGTTGTCTGAAGGGCGGCCTGGCAAACCAGGAATGCGGCTGCGAGTGGCGCCCACGGGCCGGAAGTGGTACTGCATGGCCTGGCCTTCGCCCAGCAGGTAGGGCACGCAGCCCCAGTACTCGGTCTCAAGCGGGCTCGTCTGCGTGCGCGACCAAAGGGCCTGCATCAGCGCATCGAGGAAATGGCCGCCGGGGCCGACGAAGTAGAACAGCGGCAAGCCACGGGCGACGGCAGCTTGCAGCTTCGCGTTGGCGGTCAGGTCAGGCGTGGTGAAGACTGGGGTGCTGATGCCGGTGAAGTCCTGCGTGAAGCGCTCGTCGCGTAGCAGCTTGGGGCCCGGCACGCCCATGACCTTGACGCCGATGCTCAGCACGCCGACATCCTCGATATCAGGTGGCAGCGCTGGCCCGGGCCCGCTGAAGCGCACCCAGACTGGGTATCGGTGCGGCTGCTCGAAAAGGCCGTGGCGCAGGTTCTCTGGCAGGCCGTCGTGGATCACCAGCTCGCCGCGCACCACACCGTGGGTCTTTGTGTTGCCGCCGCGCTGCGCCGTGCCGGCATCATAGTGCGTGCGCAGGTACTGCGACATGTTGGCGATGATGTCGGCGATTAGTTCGTCCTCGCCCGCCAGGGGCTGCTCCTCCGCGAGCCCGAGTCCGTGGTCTGGGAGACGGGCACGGATTAGCGCCTGCACCAGGCGCGTGAGCGGCTCACGTGCAATCGCGTCGACGAACGGACGGAAGAACGGATCGATGCGCCGCTCGATATACATGGCGCCGACGAAGAAATCGTGCAGGGCCCGTAGGGCGGCCATGTTGCGACCGGGCGTGCGGCCGCGGAGGCGGAGGTGGAGGAGAGCTAGGGCTGTCGACGACGGGACGTGCCAGGCCTTCTCGTCTAGAACTGTGTCTTGCAAAGTGTTGAAAGTACGTACTCCGCAGAAGCTCAAAGGTCAGCGAGCTGAACACTAACGGAAATACTAATGGAAAGCGCGGGCTGAAATGTTCATCAGGACGAGGAAAGCGATTTCAGCTGGCCTAGAATCCACCCGTTTTCGTACTAGTGCTTCTCCATAGGCTTGGGATGTGAGCGCTGCTACCCCGCTCTCTACGAGTTGTCCTGCAAGCTTGTAGACGAAAGGTTTCCTGGCTGTCGCGTTTCGGGGTTTCTCGTACCGTTCGGCGCGGATAGGATAAGAGTCTGTAGTTGTTGTCGAGGGGGTAGACGTCGAGGAAGTAGAGGAGAGATCTCCAGGTGCGATGCTGCACCTGCTGGGTCGAGTAGTACTGCTTCCTCTGGTCGAACCGATCCACATCGCTTTTGTGTGAACTGTAGCCATCTATCATCTCGGTGTTAGCCGAGCAGAGGGCAGCTCGTCGTCGCCATTTCTGTACGGTTAGCCGCTAGTCGTGTCAGCAATGTGGACAATGAGTTTGGGAACTGCTGATGTGTCGTAAGGATTGGACCCTCTCTTTTTCCAAACCCGGTATTGCGTGTGGCAAGTTACTCAGAAAGAAAGCGTTCCAGTAGCAGGAGCTTCCGTGCAGTCTGGTTTATATCAGGAGAACCATGCTGACGGGAGTCAAAGAATACTGCAGCTTTACACGATCCTAAAGCCCCACTCCACAAAGACAGTCGTCAAGCATGGCAGGTGGGAGCCTCGCAGTGCCTCGGTGAGCCAGTCGCCAAGCCGCCAAGCCGACCCCGCCGGGCCGATGTTTCCCCGCTAAAGCCGTTCGAAGGCGGCCACCATTTCCTCAACAGCATGGAGGATCTCCATCTCAACCACGACTTCATGCCGCCAATTGTGGACGAGTTCGTGAAAGCCAAGAAGGCAGCAATTCCAATCGCCGTTCCCGACACCACCATTGGTTATACTATATCCCACCAAGTTTCCACGCCAACACCCTTCCTTTCACCCTGGCCCAGGAGCGCGTCATCAACAATTCGTACGTCATTCCTTCAAGCTCCTGTTCTAGCTAACGTTATCCCTCCAGCTTGCTCGTGCATCCGCGAATGTACTTCCCGTTTATGACAGGGCAGTGGAAGCGCTCCCAGAACCACACCCATGCTCTACCTCAGGGCGCGCGCGACGGTGCTGTCATTGTCAATTATCTCCGCTCGTTCTTCAAGGAAGCCAGAGGGGACAAAGTCGGCGAGCCAGGCGTGACCGAGACCTGCCACTTTTCTATCACCTTCGATGGCTGGCTGGTCATGGTTTGGGTGCACTGGTACGATGCTAAGTCTGGCGCATACAACATGGAATCGATTCTTGACGCTGCCGTCAACAACAAACTGTCCAACATTCCGTACCGGGCTTTCTTGCGGAACCTGCAGGATCACGCCATGGGCTCACGGCTGGAGACCCTCAAGGACGCCGTGGACCAACTGCGGGAACATACCCTCGCCGAACAGGCACAGTCGTCGAAGCCAGCGCGGGCAAAGAGAGCCAAAACAAGCACAGATGCAGTCACCGATCTGCTGATCTCACCTCCGTCTAGCACGACACCCCCACCACCATCGGGTTGAGACTCTGTTCAATGTGGGCGCGTCCGCGAGTCATCGAAGGCAAATACTCGACCTTTCCAACACTACTAGTTCGCTTCCACGACCTAGTTGACTTCATTTTCTCTAGCACTAACTGGGCATTACTTATAGAGTTCATCATCGGTTAACTTCCTTCTCGTGGCACTACCCGCGACTGTTCTCTGGTCTTCTTTTTTTTTCTGTGTGCATTCAATATACGTTTTCCTGTGTGGTTACGGGTGGGTTAGGCTGTGCATCTCGATCTTGGCTTGCATTTCCGAGTCGGACCTCTGGCTAGAGTCTATGTTGGGGTTTTTTCCGGGGTCGGTTCTTGGTGTCTGGTGTTTCAGAGGATAAATAGATACCCCCATATTTGGATCAATACACATTCGACTTGACATCTGAAACGGTCTAAGTGGGAAATCAATTCGTTCCAATTTGATCTGCAGAGAGCGGATTCCGAGCACCGCCTCCCTCGGGAACGTATTGCATAGTTCGTCCCCCAAGCTATTAGGGGTTTAACCGAACTGGCATCGTGTTCACTACACAAGTTTTCCCGCCAATTCAATAGCCATTCCCCGCGAAGCGCCTACACTGGTACCGTACCACGGAGAGGGAGCTCCGGCGTACGAGGATGATACATTCCTGCCAAGCTACTTCTATACTACTTACTCCCACTTCTACCCCCAAACTACACCTTGGACCAACATCTTACCCAAGCTATCATACATCAATCTCAATGTCCCTAGAAGATGTGACTTCCGGTTCAGGGGTATCCATTGCAACCTGTGTCTCGGCCGATTGTTGACGCAGGTGCTGGAGATGATGGATAACCTTGGAATAAGGACAGGAGGGGGAGGAGTAACCATCGGGAGATTGTTCATGCTGGCGATACGGTTCGTTTGGGTGTAGGAATAGTGTTGGTTTTGACGTTGCTAGCCCAAGATGTATATTCAAATGCATACCTAGAGGCGTAGTCCTTAGCGATGATATGCAACGGTACTAGAGTGCAGCACAATCTCAGCTTCTAGCTGGAGACTCTATACTTCGTTTCTTGGTGAACTATGCTAGTATCTTACATACGTTGTCACGCTCATTCAGTAGGAACTGGAGCTCTTGCCGGGTCTCACAATCTGATTATTCGCGGCCAGTTACTGACTTCATGTTCAATTTGTTCCTGGCCTGCTGCCAGAGGTTATATTACTAGATACGGGCTTCAAACAAGTACAGTAGACATGGTTTAGGAACTTTCAAGAAGGGTGTATAAGAACGAAACGTTAGATATTCAGAGATGTCAACAAGCCGGCCAAGCCGAGCATTTGAGGTCGAGTCTAACCTATCAAAGTAACTGCTAGGCCTATATAGGCTGTCGCTAAACTCTAAAGGGTAATCATCAAGCTGAAGTTGACCCTCTGGCCGGCTTGTTGACATCTCTGTAGATATTAGATCGGAGATATTGCATTAGCTCTAGACCGCGGCTGACTGCTGCGTCGAGGATGTTGGGAAAACAAGAGTTGCAAAGGAATCTGTTCAGTTGCATCGAACCCTTCTGATTTATAGGAGATAGACTTTGGAGCTCCTCTGAGGGTTAGAAGAAGAACAGTTCCTCTTTGAGACCATCTCCTATCCTTGGCTTCTCTTCGTGGGTGTCAATGACTTTGAACTTAAGCTAATGCCTGTGGGTTCATCAACGCGTGAGGACATTTCGAATTGAATTGTCAAGCCGCCTTGAAAATCAGTTTTGATGTAGACAGTTACAACTTACTGAGCCTAGTATCGTCGTAGTTTAACCAGCTTAGATGCATATGTGCATTCCCAGATCGTCAATTGCTTTCGGTTCATGATCACACGTCGAGATAGAGCAGCACTACTGCGCTAAGCGCTAACTGTATAGCTAACTGTGTGTCCAAGACTTCAAGGAAAGCAGTTATGAACCCTACCGCAAATACTGTGGCACTGAACCCAACATAGGTAACTATAACAGCAACAGATATAATCGCCTCGAAACTCTTGAAGACGTTTTGAACAATGCTAGGGTGGTATGGAGATGCGAATAAGGCGAATATGTACAACGCAATCCCTGCAAGGAGGAATTTCAGCACCGTATGAAAGAGGGCCATGTCGAACTATCTTGGAGAGCTTGGATGCAGACTTTCAGGGAAGGTTGTTGAATGCGGTACAAGTAAAGTAGGTGGAAGTTTGCGAATGTTGGCAGATTTATATCTAGCGTTTTGATAACGTTGTGCGTTTACGTGCTTTTAGTGTTAACATAACAATATATGTCAGGCTGATTGATGTTGGATTCCTCTACGGCGGGATAAACAGTCGGTTGGCTACGGATCCTCATATCATATATGCTATTTACTGACGGATCATCGGTTATCAATAGCTTACTAAAGCGGGTTCTCCCGACTTCCACCATGTGTCTACACAATGCACAAAGTTCTGGAGGTTTCGAACACTCGCGTCTATTATATTCTCCTTCTTTGCGTTACGTATAGGCCATACCCTCTATCCAAAGAGAACTGGGTCTATGCAGTGATGGCATTGGATACGTGTACGAGGTTTGGGAATCTGAGTGCTGAAATGACATTAAACTTTGGGCCGTCGTGGGGAATGTTTAGATGCTAGCCGCCGTTGAGCTCGACTTTAAGGATATGGGTGTAAAATTGTTAGTGCTAAGACTAGAACAGGTGTGTCTGACATGTACAAAAGACGGCCGAACGAGAACTCCGGCTTCATAGCTGATCACTAGATGCGGTTACTTGGTGTCACTCAAGGGCCAAGGGTCGCGAAATCACGGCCGTGCAGTTTGCGTAAAATATTCCAAAGTTTGCCCGACGCTGCTGTTGGCACGTACTGAGAGAACAATTGTCATTTGATTGTGAACGCACCATCTTCGTGTTTATCTGAGACCGACTGATTCCACCCTGAGCGCCACCCAAGGTTTGCGTCAAGTGTTTGCTCGACCCTGCCACTGTTCTCTTGACACTGCCTTTCTGAAGCTACTGTACGCACTCTACTACCGAGGGACGTACCCAACGCAGCCGTGGGTGGATATTCTTTTTGATGGCGGTTGAAAACAAATGTGGGTCCGGTTCCTGCATGCGGCTGGGGCCGCGTAGGAAGCTCCACGGAGGGGCGCTCTGACTGTAGTCGACTTAGGTGACCGAAACCCTCCGAGGAGACGGTCTGACTGTGGGAATCGCAGTGGATTTGCGCATTAACAAGAGGCGGGCTGCAGAGGGAAGCGCAGAGTCTTGAGGTGCTCTGAACGGGTGAAGTGAAGGCTGCTGTCATCACATGGCCATCTCTTTGACCTCTACCCCTTCTTCAGCATCCTCCCAAATTTCCACCCCTTCCCCAGCATCCTCCTTCCATCTTGCACCGTCCCCAGCATCCCCTTCTTTAATCCCCGCATAAGACCGCCACCGACGGCGCAGAGATTAGTCTCATCCCCTCCTCCTTAGGTACTCCAAGCGATAGTAAGGCTGGTACGTGCGGGACTCCTACGAGGAAAAGATACTGTCGTATACATGGTTCTGTGTGCACTGGGTGTCTTGATTCAGTGTCGTAACAACGGTGGCTGGATTGCATGGAGTGGTGTTGTGAGATCCTATCTAAAGGGCTCGCCGGATTGCAGAGCAGTGATGCACGCATCCCTACTCTAAAACGGAAGGTGCGGATGCCACTAGAGTGTCCACTCACCATCCAGATCAACGAATATATGCAAAACCAACCAACACTGAAGGATTCGCGCGCCCATACAAGGACCTGATAGGCCGACAGAAGTCAGCGGAGACGACGTAGGGGGGAATCGTTGATAGGGACTGGCCGCAGTTGTGAGGTACACAGAGGCTTCCAGCTGCGTCGACGAGGTGCGAGATTGAGTTTATAGAGGTAACGCAGTGGACTAAATCTCATGACCCACAGGCCAATTATCGCGACATGTTGAGCTGAGCAAATGACTCTCTCGCACTCTCTATTCGATCCGTTGATGTGGTGGCGCTCATAGCAAATGCATTAGAGAGTTTCCAGAGCATTAGCCGGTCAAGATTATCGGAGCAGGCGTGCAATTGCGCGAGTGGCTTAGGGGTGCATATCGCGATTGGAACAAATAGGAGTTCATATCGTTTCCATTGTGCGAGCTTTTGGGAAACTTTACATGTGAAGTTTCAATTTGGGGCTTGCTCTTCGTAAGGGGCTACAAGAAACCGATAACGAGCACATACGTTCAAGTCGTGTTTCCGCTTGCGCATTGATGCGGGAATCCCTGTTATAACGGTTCCCCTAACAGCAGTATTCTGGGTGCGATAATAAAGTCGATGGGCTCGCTTTTGGTCAGCAGACAGCACTATGCCTACTGCAGTAGCGACTGTCGCCACACTAACGTGACATTACCGCAGATCCTGTAGCTACAGCTCGTCGTTGGTCTCGAAAACGAGATCGCGCGGATTCGGCGTCGTGAGCGCTGCGCATTCGGTTTCGGCAATCAGCGTGCCATTGCACATCAGATGATAGGAGCTTCGAAGTCTCACCAGCACTTTGTTTGCTCGTGAGTTGAGTTGGGGGCACAGTGCGCGTCGGCATGTCGGCGAGCTAAACACTGGGACGACAACGAACCCCGAGCCGCGCCAAATTTCCACTCGAGCCTGTCCGTCTACTGCTGCAAAGACGTGAGTTTTTGCAGGTTCAGAGAGATTTTTCGCAAAACTCAAAGCTTCAGCGAGGGTGCCTCATTTGAAGGTTCGTGGGAGACGTTATTCGTATGCGCAACTTGATGTGATGTGCTGAGTGCCGCACTGGGTGGGTCGCGCAGCGCGGGGAAGCCCAGACTTCCGAACCCCAAGACTCTCGGTATGCCTTGCGAGCCCTGAGCCCTGAAGGGGACTGCCTCACGTAGTGGCAGTTGTTGATGCGGTCTTCGATAGTTCGAATACTTCTTATCTGCATTTAGAAGCGGTAATTTGTCGACATCTGCTCAACTCTATGCAGTCAAACACGAGAGACTTAGGAGTCATCGCTCAGTTTAACATCTTATCGACGGGCTTGGTTGGATTTTACACTGTATCAATGACGAGTATAGATAGAACCACGGCAAGGGACGTCTTCTACTGAACTACACATGTGGAAGGAACCTGTGGACGGCCAACCCCCTCGAGCACGTTTTGATCGACAAGAAATCAGACATGAGAGTGATTGTAGGGCTACATTTTCGTTCAAAGACATGAGTAACTTAAGTTAGTATCGATCTTGGGGTTTCTGTTTTCTGAACACGGAACCATTCCACGTTTGGGTTTGACATAACGAGATCCGAGATAGATGGATGAAGTAGTGAAAAGAAAGCGGGGATAATAACCTAATATCCAGACCGAGGACCATGTGACAGTAAGGTTTGAACTTTGTTTAACAGCTACAAAAGCGAACTAGCGATGTGCAGAATTAGGAATATCAGGATAAAATGCAATATCTACTCCAGTTATCGGCATGAACACCGATTCCCGTTTTCCAGATCTACATAGGAAATATGGTCTCCTCTTCTAACGTACTCCGCCATGTTGCGTTATCGGTGTGTTCGTGATAGTTCTGCACTCATGTTAGCACATTAGTACGTTACGCTTTGTATATCAAGCTTACTTATTTACCATCGATGTCAAGCCAGTTCGGGAGAGGCTTCTCTGGCTCTGACTCCAACCCTATTTACACGACCATACGTACGGCAGCGAAGACGTACCAAAAGGCACAAGGGATGATGTGGAAGACGACGTAGATCAACAACAACATGTAAATAACCCAAGCACAGCAGCCAAGAACAGTCCACACGTCGATTCTGTCGTCGTGATGATTCGGGCCGGTATTACCAGCTCCGAGGTCACCATTGTGGCCGTTGTCTTCGTCTTTGACCTTGACTTTGATTGGAGCTTGTAGCGGATCCTTGTTTAGCCCCTTGCCTGTATACCACGCCCATGGTTTGAAGAACTTAGTCATGGTTGGAGATTTACAGTGTCTTGCTGTGGTTGAATGTAGAGGGGATGGACGCCAAGTGGGTGAACGTTCACTGGGGGCCGTTGCAGCTGGCTAGGGTTGAATGAAAGTTCACTTGTATCCGGTTGAGAGCGTGTGCTTACCAAGTTGGTTGGCCAAAGAGTGGTGTATGTGGTATGGGGTCCGAGTAGAAAGGTCCGACAGTACGGGTAAGTTTACATAAAGATTGACCTGTTTAAGTGAAGCATTCACTCTTAAGTGACTACACAAAGCGCGTTTGGAAGCGTTTGGGCTGCGAGAAGAGTACAAGTTGGACCACAGTTGCTAACAATCAATTTGATCTGCACACCAATTTTTATCTTAGCATCCACGCAACACTTTCTAGCTTGTACTACCCTGCAAGTTCCTACATGTGGCCGTTCGTGTCGCGCGAATCAATCTGTAATTCAGATCGATTGTTAGCAAACTGTTGCTATGCAACCAAACTCACCCGCTAGCATTCATAATTCCAAATACCAAAAGCGAACCACTGCCGACATGATTTCCTACTTCAAAATGCAAGTTAGGAGGGAGGATATTAGTGTTCACCGCGATTCTCACAAGGTGGCTCTGGAGAGAGCTACATACGTCCGTAGTATATTGCTTAGGAGTAGCTTGAAACATACAAAGTCACGAATATTCTTGGAAATAGAAGATATTTGAAGGTTACATGTTTATTTTGGAATTATCCTAATTGATCAATGTTGAATCACAGACTCTCAGTAGCGCTAGCCCCTTAAGGTCATCACAACTAGAGATCTCTTTGCTCAACTCGACACTTTCCAACAGGCGGCTGAGCTTAGTCTAATGTGGTCGAGTGGGAAAACGGTTCTTACTTACAAGATGCGCAGTACTGTTCTCCGCCATCTTTGTGCCGTCCTTGGTGGTGGTTTATTCGCCATTGGCTTCTCCTAGCAGAGCTTTGAGCTCTGAGATCTCCGCTTGCTGTGCTGCGTTGCGCTCCTGCAGCTCTAGAACAATTCCCGTATTTGCATCTTCCGTGAACTTCGTCTCATTAGGCGGAGGGGGGTATTTACCCTTGTCCAGCTCAACCGTGAGTCCTATTATCTCCTTGTTTGTTCGAACACACAGATCCAGAAAGTCCAACTTCTGCTCCAGCGTCTCGAAATCGCCATCGCAGTCTGTCTTCACGTTGAAGATTGGTAAGTCCAAGTCTGGCCGGGCCGGTTGCGTAGCAGCAGCAGCGTCTACGGGGGTCATGGATAGTTCAATATGTTCGAGGAAGTGGATCCACTGCGACTCTTCCTTGAGTTCTTGTCGGAGAGTTTTCGCTTGTTTGCTCTGGCTGGTTTGGGTCAGCTTCTTGCAGTCTGCGGTGCGTTTTCCATGGCTTTGATGCAGGCTCTGAAGATGCGTTTGTGGTTGTTCGAAGAAGGGGTCCATCATTTCAAGCAACGAATCGAGACTGTGTAAGCCACCTTGAGCGTCAACAATGATTGCGGTCGGGTACTGGTTCTGGGTCTGCTTGTCTGAATAATTGCTAGTATTCTCAGAGGAGCGGGTTATAGGGGCCATGGTGATAGCTTGTGGGGTTGTAACAGAAGACTAGTATATTTTACAGCGTCATCTTATATGCTACAGAACAAAGTTTGCAATAAACAGCTCACAAACAATGGTATAGTTGAGTGAACACAGTACCCGGCATTATAGTTGCACAATGTTGAACTGTGTGATCTGGAACTAAGTCTCAGAAAACGTAGCCTATTGCTTGCTCCAACGACCACGGAGATGCATGGACGGCCTGCATTGTGAAAAGCCCGAGTAGATATAGTACAGCAATCCCGACTTTTGGAGGATGATGGATTTTTCGGATCAGTTTCGCAGTTGATAACGACTATCATTGAAACAGAATGACAGGCATAATGGCAATGTGAGAGTGCATATCATGATTTCTAACTGACGAGATACCTGGACCTGTCTGAGTGAGCAGCTCCATGGACGGATTCTGGCCGCAATACCGCTCAACTGATCCAACCCATCCAAGTAACTAGACCCGTGCCACGACGAACTGGGCCGCGGCGGGCGCATCAATCTCGTAGTTGCGGTGCTCAGGGGTGATGATGATGCCGTTGTCGCTGGAATCCTCGTTAGTCAATGGCCCTCACTCGACGGCTCAGTTCAGTTCCGGAAAAAACATACCAGATGTTGTCGCCCGAATGGCAGATGATGAGAACCTTGGACGCGGCAATGCGGCCGAACGTTTCGTCGCGGTCGGCATCGCCGAAGACGACGACTGTATGTGGGAGTGGAGTCAGCAGATGATCGATCGATTGCAAAGGAGATCAAGTTTTAACGTAAGGAAAGGATTAACTGACCGGCGTTGACTCGGGCAGCTGCTGTAGCGGAAAGCCTCTGCGCGGCGGTGTGAACGAGTTGCGCGCCCTGGCTGTACCCCGAGAGCACGATCTTGGTAGCGGGACAACGCGACACAGCCTTGCAAGTTGAGTCAGTCGGCGGCCAGGTTTACATTGCTATCAGATAACGCCATGCCACTCGACTCACCGTGTTGACCAGATTGAACATGGTCGTGGCCCCCGCAGCATCACCGCCGAGCAGAAAACCCCCGACTGTCGCTGGATACGTCACGCCTTGGATGGCCAGCCGCGCCGTTCCCCCAAGGCGACCTGCTAGAGCATTGAAGAATGTCGGGCCCTCGGTGTCTGGCGCGCCGACATTGCCGGCCTGTGTGGTGCCTCGGGCGTAGATGAGGGTGACTTCGCGGCAGGGGGTGCCGTTGGTGAGCTGGTTGTAGGTGTCACCAGCGTACTGGCGCTTGATTAGGGTTGTCGTATGTGTCTGCGCTTCGGCGTCGGCTTCGAGTTGCTGAGCGTATTCGGCGATAGTGAGGTTGGTGTCTAAGAGATCGGTGATGGGAAAGCTGGGACCCTTAGCGGGCGTGGGTGCGGTGAAGGCGATCGTGATGATGGTGGATAGAGCGAGGAAGGGGAGGGTGAGGAACTTCATCTTGTCGTGATGTACAGAGGATGTGCGTTCGGGTACTTTTGATATTCGATGACAGTAATGTTCAAGCCGTTCTAGTCTCCCTATTTGTAGATTCTAGTGCACACTCACATCTCCATGCTTTTGCGACACGTTGCTGGCTTCTGCGCCGCTGAGATGGCTGCTGGCTTTAGTGGCAACTCCTCGTCCCGGCCATGTGTACCATCGCTCCTGCCTATGTCGTCTCCTTCTCCGTCAAGCACAAAGAGTGACCTGGCCAAGACGAGCGGAATGCCTAGTCAGTACCCAATCAGCCTGGGTGATTGGCTCACAAGGTCGAATTAGCCTAACAAAGTCGAGAGATCTGCATGCCGGCGTGGCTCGGCGCATCGGAGCCTTCTTTGACTTTGGGCACTTGTGGTTGAATGTAATAGTAGGCCGGACCTTCCTTTTGCGTTGGGCGGCTTACTTTGTGTCGTTGTTCGCACGTGGGAATCCCCCATTGTATGTTTGGATCGTCTGACTACATCTCACAGCGCGAGTTGGTAAACAGGTGTGGTGGTACAGGCGACGGGATTGACTGCGGAAGGATAGTCGCCGAAGGGAAGTCTCTCGCAGGCCAGGGACGTCGAGGAAAGCGAGCCGAGCCGCGGAGCACTTCGTTTCAGAGTATAAAGACCGGATGATGAAGATTGGACGACAAGGAGAGTTCCTGCAGCTGACCTCGAAGGTGGTGTGGCGTCTGAGTAGCATACGGGATAACATTACCCCGCATACCGAGGCGCTAGGGAACAGATCGCCCGCGCTGATCGCTGCACGTGATTGGTCGCTCACAATGCCTGCAGTGCAAAATCTTTAGTTTCAATGCGCTTCAAAATACTAATAAACGAGGCTTGTTCATGGGCTCGCGAGAATCTTTCACGTTCAGTGAACTCAGAACTAGCATCTCTGGACGTGATTTAATTCATGTATTGTCGCTATTACTGTTCAGCTGCAGCGCAGTCACCGGCGCGGCGGCGGCCGTCAGCTCTTCCACCAGCTTACTCGCGGTAATCCTGCGCTCGGGGATGCCCTCCAGCATCATGGCTACTAACGCAAACGTCTGGTTCGACTCATGGTTCGACTCTGGTTCCACCTCGCCCTGCGCTTCCCCTGCCCCATCTGATGTACTTGTCTCCATCTGCCGCACGAGGCCATTAACCTCTGCCACCCAGGCTGCCATGTTCCGATCTGCCTGCCTCCCACGCGCACCCCCTGCCCTCACATCCGCAATCACCCAGTGGTGTGCCGGCGCCGGCACCAGGCCAAGCACGAACAGCATTGTCACGCCAAACGCCCAGACATCGCCGGCCGCGCCGCGCTCGGGCACCGCGAGGAACTCAGGCGGGATGTAGGACGGCGTGCCGCTCTTGGGCGCGGGCTCGTGAATGCCCTGGGCCTGACCGAAGTCGCAGAGGACGGCGCGGGTAGGGGCGAGGAGGATGTTCTGCGGCTTAATGTCGGTGTGCACGACGTTGTGGCTGTGGATGAAGGCTATCGCATGGCTGATTTCGCGTAGTATCTGCGTCTGGACGGCGGGAGCAAAGGGTGCGGCTCTGTTGAGATCGGGGCCGACGTATTCGAGCTCGAGACTGAGGTTGCGCGCGTCGTGGTGCAGGAGGCGCGAGATGAAGGGGGAGCGGTTGCGCAGCTGGGTGAGGATGCGCACTTCGGTTTTCCACTCGCGCGCCATGGCGGCGAGGGACGGGTTGCGGGCGAGCTTGACGGCGGTGATGACGCCGTCGCGGCGGCTCTTGTAGACGAGGGTGCGGGTGTTGGCGCTGATGTGGTCGTGGATGACGGTGGGGGTGGAGACTTCGACCGTCGGGCTGCGTCGTGCCTGGGCCCGGTCGTCGGCGGGGGAAAGTACCGAAGCTTCGCGGTCTGGCTGTGGACGCAGTCCAGATTGCGTGATGTCGTCTTCCACGTCTACGGTCAGCGCGGCTGGGTGGGATGGTGCTGCGGTGGGTAGTAGCCCCGCGCCCTCATAAGTAAGTGCCAAAGGCTCGGGCGAGGGGCTCCGCGATGGCGGTGGGCTGGCAAGCAGAGCATTTGTCTGCTTGAGATGGGCCGGGAAGCTGAGGTCGTAGACGAATTTGGCGCCCAGATTCACGCGCCAGGCGCCGCGCTCCAGCCTGAAGCTCTGGCCGCGCTGCAACTCGACCCAGTCTGCAGTGAACGGGCGGGCGAGGGGGGAGAGGGGCGCCAGGCGGAAGACAGCGTGGGCGGAGACGTTGTGCAGCTCCAGGGCATCGTGGTCGGGGTCAGGGTAGAAGATGGCGTGGACGAAGTTGACGTAGGGCCGGTAGCGATAGAGGGTGTCCCGTCTCGGCTCGCGGTCGTCGTCCTCAGCAAGATGGACGCCGCCGCCGTCGCCGCCCGACTCGGATGCAGTTTCGACGTCGTCATTGTCGGAACCCGCAGCGCCATCGTCTTCGTAATCCGTATCATTCTCATCGTCGGTCTCGTGTTCGTCGGAAGTCGCGTCGTCCCCGTCCCCCGCGCCTTCCTCGGTCGCGTCGGCGCGCGAGTTGTCCAGCAGGATGGAGCAGGATACGGCGCTGCCGAGTGTGAACTTCTCCGTATACACGTCCTGGCGCAGCTCGTAGACCAGCGGGCCCGCGTGGAGGAGCTGGGCGGCGGCGGCGATGGCCAGCGCAGAGACCGGGTGCAGGAAGGCGCGCACGGTGCTGCTGTCGTCTGGCGGCGGCTCGCTCTGGTCGCGTGACGAGCGAGAGTCCGACATTGTCTATGGAGGCATGGCAGGAGATGAGAAAGATCGAGGTGCCAGTAACAGTGTGGCCCTACCCGTAGAAGCGCGGCGTCCGGCGTCGTGGTGTGTTGTGTGAAAGAGGCCCGGAGCCTGCAGAGAGGCCCACCCCCGCACCTTAACTACGCTCCTCCACCTTTGTAAATTTTTACAGCACATTACCTAGTATACTAGATATAACAAGGCTTTGTAAAGATAAAAGCAGCTTATCTATCTATTACTAGAACTTCCTATACTGTTAAGAGCATCGCCTAAAGCTCTCTCAAATCGGACCTGAATTCATGGACGGGTGCGCCGCCACTGCCCCCGCCGCCCCCGCACGGCTGCACGCCAAGACGCCAAGACGAGATCGCTTTCTCCCGACGTCAGACGTCTCCAAACACCACCAAGTCCACCACCAAACCACCAAACCACCACCAAACCATCACCAAACTACCACCATCCATATTAGCGTCGCCATTTCCACCGCCATCGGTCTCCGCCTCACCCTCGCCCTCGCTCACACACCCCATCTCGCCGTCACACTCACGCTGCAACCCCTAACCATGGCAGCCGCCCATCTCCCGCCGAGCCCCCCCGCCTCCGAAGCGCGCTCCGTGTCGCCGGCGGCTGTGCTCGTCAACCTCAAGGAGCCCGGTGGCACGCAGTCGGCCGTCAGCAAGTGCGCTGGCTACCCCGTGTCCGACGCGCTCGTCGACAGGCTCCATCGGCGGCACAACCTGCGCGCCGTCCCGCTCCTGTCCGAAACCGACTTCGTCCGCCTCGTCGCGGCTGTCGTCGAGGACACTCCGCCGGCCGCCGTTGACGCCGAGGTCGCCCGCCGTGTGCAGCAGCAAGTCGACTGCGCGACCCAGCGAGCCAAACACGCAAAGATTTCGTTTTTCATCGACCCAGCACCACACCGCGACGACGTGCCCGAGCTGCTGTCTGCCATCGGCGAGCATTCGGTTCATGGCCACGCCAAATTCATCGCCGCAGTCCTGCCCCTGGTGCTCAGTTACTTGAATGGCCATGAGCACGGCAACGACGGCAATGCAGCTTCGCCGGCGCCCGCAGAGCCCACACTTGCCTCGCAGGCCATACACGACACTCTGAACAACGAGACGGCGCCGAGGACGGCATCATCAGCGACGACGCCGAGTAAGCGACGGAATAACAAGTCGTCTGCCGCCGCTCCCACAAGCGGCATAAAGGGGAGCGGGCGGGTGGAGAAGAAGGCGCGGGTCAAGAAGCACTCCGGCCCCTCGCATCCTCGCGCCTTGCCAGCGGGTGAGGAGGGAGCCGCCCAGGCAGGAACGCATGCGTACTTGTCGTAGGGTACAGCATCATATCCACTGTTTACGGGGCACACTCGAGGCACTGCGATAGATGGACGTATACAGCGGCGCGGAAACCCCATGCCTCACTCATGGTGACTACAACTCCTTCCACCAGCTTGGCCATACACTGACTCCTTGCAGCGCAGCTCCCATCAAGCTTCGCAGACGTCCAACGGGACAGTAGCAGATCTAATCGGCCCACGGCATGTACCTACGCCCGGCGTACACAACCCTTTCGCAGTACATTGGTAGAATGCGCATCTTGACTGTGGGGCGATCCGTATCGATAGACGAGTCTCGAACCCACCGGCAAAATCCATATCCCGATACACGTCGAGGCCAGTGTCATCTCATCCGCGCCCAAGCGCACGAACGCCAGGGTACGTAGTATGCTCGGCAGTGTCGGTTTTGATAGTTAGGAAGGAGGGAGGAGTGGGCGGAGCAGTTATACTCTGCGCACAACCCGCATAGCTATGAACGCTCGTTCCTTCCCATCTCATGTCCTAGGATGCTAGAATAGCGCAACACAACATCACTGCGGACCTTCTATCTCTAAGCAAGTGCGCTGAAAATCCTCTCGCGCCGTCGACGATGAGTTCTTGGGATGAGACGGTCAAATCTGGCGGGCGCTCTTGTAGATGATATTTATGCACTCGAGTAATTAATTCATCGCCAAGGCTGGCCTCGTTTCAATCGTGCTAGGGCAAATGCGGACGTCTTTTGCCATCTCCATCGCTTTTCCATTTCTTCCTCTAGCATCAACATTTGCATCTACATCAACTTTCACATATCACATATCACATATCACGTAACACTTACCACATATCATATATCGATACTCAGCTGGTTCTAGTTCAGTGACGCTTTTCTCTACCGTTCGTTCCGCGATGCTTTTTCTTCGCTCGCTCGCTTGCTTTTGTACCTGGAAAGGGATGGCGGACGACACTGCGGATGCAGTTGGGTCGTGTTAAGTTTGCTGGATCTCCTACCTCTCTATGCGGCGGCCGTACTAGCTTCTCTGTTTACAGTACAGTACAGTTCAGTTTAGTTCTACGGTAGATACTCGTCAGTTCCCTCCTTATGCGATGTCTTTTCGTGGACTCCAGTCCTCTCCAGAACCACTCTCGTGAACTACACACAAATCACTGGGTTGAAGCTCGACAGATACATCGACATCACCCCCACCGCGAGCATCCCCCGCCGCACTCCTCTCCACCAGGATCTTCGTCAACCAAGCCGCTCTCGCCCCCTCACAACCCACCACGTCCCAGCGAAACGCCCCTCGCCCCCTCAAAGCTGCCACGCTGCTAACATGCTGCAGCAACCTCGCAATTTCCAGCAGCTGCACTACCAGCAGTGCTCCCCAACGCTCATATAGAAGTGGATGCTGCGGAGGCTGTGGCCCGCGGGCAGTTCCCGGAAGACGGTGCGTCAGGCGGCCACGACGGGTGGGACGTTCGGGCCGTTGATGCCGCCGTTGAGCTCGAGTTCGGTTAGGGTGGTGTTGGATAGGGTGGTGTTGGATAGGGTGTGTAGGATGCGGATCCGGAGGTGGCGGATGGCTGGCGGGTACGACGTCTCTTGCATCACCAGTAGCATCACCACCACCAGCTCTCCCACACCTCCAGTGATGGGCGCGCAATAGCGATGACGCAGTGCCGCCGCAAGACGAGGTCTTCGTCAACGATAGCGAACTATACGCAAGCATGGCCGAAGTGAAGAGACAACGGGACCTTAAGTAAGAAACCATGGCCCTACGGCTACGAAGACGAGCTAATAACAATGACACAGCGTACACACCGAGGAAGCGGTCAGGCTGTATGAGAGTCTTTACTAAGACTGCGACCCCAAGGAGCCCCCCGACTCTGATCTGCTCGAAGCGCAGCACGGCCATGGACAGCTAGCCGTGGCACTCCGCAAGAGTGCTTGTGAAGAGTATGGCCATAGAGACAGTAGAAAGGTCGCAAGGCAGCCACACCATTCACTTGCGGAGGATGCGCCGATAGACGAAGAGCTTGAGCAATTGGAGCGTTATCTTGATCTAGCGACCAGAGCTCAGACTATAGCCTACGTGGATGCAGCCAAGTACAGTAACAGCGGGATTGAAGAGGTGCTCGGTCATGAGGGAGCGCAGGTCTACACTGATGCAGGCGAAGGGGGGTCCAAAGGAGAATTCGATGAAGATTTCACTAGCGAGTCTAAGGAAAATAAGTACCAAGATGGAGAGGACGCGATCGAAACAGTAAAGGGAAACGAAAACTAGCGAACGCAAAGCGCATTCGAACAGCGATGAGCATTCAACGAAGAATTGACTCATCGAAGTCCCTTGCGTTTAGAGACTCTTTCGGGTTTTCTTGAATAGCCAACTACCTCAGATACTGAAATACAATCATTGTGTGGCTGTGATAGAAAGACGTTTCCAGAATACGGGTTTCGGAAACCTACATGTATCGTCCTTTAGCAAACAATGCAGCGAATTCAACTTGCCCACACCCTTTGCTCATTGTACAACGAGACCGCAGGATACCTTGTTTTTCCACAAGTCGTCACACTATCGAAGCTCCACTTGATAAGTATCAGCTCGTAACTTCCCATCCAAATTCAGTCTTGCATCCATCCATCCAGAGTCACCATGCCGTTCAAGAAACAACACCAAGCGACCCGACCCGGCCTTTTCGACCTAGAAAACATGCAAAAACGGACCGAAGAACTAACCCAAGTCTACTCCGTTCCAGAGCATCATCCACCACCACCCATGCCAGGACAGTTCCCCGAAGACGCGACGAGCCAGCACGACGACGGCCCCGAATTGTCCACATACCACGAAGCCACGCGCCAAAACCCAACAACCACTTCTAGCTCGGAGTACATGCTCCCCGACTGGCTGTCCGCGTCCATGCTCGCCGCCCTCACCGCCACATACGTCTACGCCGTCAAACCGATCGCACGTCTCCTCTGGCCACTCCTTCTTGTCCTTCTGCGAAGTTTCGGCGCGCTCTTCGTGGTCTGGTGCGTTCTGGTGTATTCTAGCTTCCATATCGCGCTGTACACTGCCGTGCTGATGCTCGAGAAGCGCTATCCAACGCTGTTTGGTGAGATTGTCAAAGAGGTGCTGGTGTGGAAGATTGGGATGTTGGTGGGGGTGGAGCGGCGTATGGTGTATGAGATGCGCGGGGCGGGACCTGCTAGACTTGTTTGGATGGTCGACAATGCGGTTGAGGCTGCTGCAAAGATTGTTGGGGAACACGTGTTAGGAGATTAGGTGGTCTGAATTGATTCGTCTTTCCGGGCACTCCGGCGGTGAGAAAAACTTTGGGCTCAAGTTATGGGAGCGCAGATTGTTCGAAGTGGGGGAAGTGTTCCGTTTTCGAATCCTGACGATAGGAAAGCATAAGTTAGGTTCATATTGATGGAAGTGCATAGTATTCGAGAGCAGAAAGTAAGTTAGGTCCAGAGGGCTTTGACGTGACTGCACGGTAGTGGTAGGTGGCGATGAGGCTGCAGAAAGACACTAGGTCTCCTCGGGTCTCTTAAGAAGCGACTGGAAGTGATGAGCAGGTAGAGTGAGTGGATATCAATAAGAGACAGGAAATTTGATAACCTGTGTCAAAATAGAGGGAGGTCTTTCCAAGCCCCTTGCGCTGCTAGCAACAAGCTCGCTACTGGTGGTAGTGACTTGCGGTATCGACTCGGGCTCACAGTGCGGATACACCAGTGTTCTTTTGAGAGGGGGTGGCTCATGTTTTTCGTCTAGGTTTTCAAAATGCTGGACTTGACATGGATTGTCCGATGCCATTTGACCTTGATCAAAGCTCTAAGTCGTCGGAGTGAGGTATCCTTTAAATTACTCAGTTGGCAGAGTGCAGCGAGACTGTGGCATAACATCGAGAGACAATGTTGCCTACGAGCCATATCAGTCATCTGGGGAATCGTATGTGCGCGTATGTGTGTGAGTGTGGGTTTGGTATAGACGAGACGTGACCAGAATGTTACTTTGATGGCTCAGGAGCTGGCGGAGCTTTCAGATTGCCTTGAGAAGGAGGATAGAGGCTAGGCGCTATAATCATTATTCGCAATCGCTTCGGCGGCAGTGGTGGTGGCATCACTGATCGCAGTGAGCTGATCGCAGGTGCGGAGCCATCTTTTCATAGATTCTAGAGCAGAAGTAGCAACTCTCAGTGTGAATGTGGGTGCTCTTGCACACTGTATTATGTAGGGAGGTAGGAGCATATTGGTCAAGGTCGTCCTAAGAAGTTGATCACGTCGGACTGCAAATGCTGCAGCTTTTGCTATCAATCACGATCAGTTAATCATCATGGCCCCCGCCCCGCGCGCGCGCATCGCATCCCTCGAGTCATACACGTACGACACGATTACGATCGCCTGGTGGCTCCGCCAGGATGCAAGGGTACGATCGGAATACAAACGCATAAACGCTATCAACATGGAGAAGCTTGAGGGCGATAGGCACATACCACTGCAAGACCTCGCCAGGGACGCTGTTGATCACAGAAACGAGGCCGTTTTGAATATGCGCAGGAAAACGAGCCCGTTGGGACTGCTGGTTGCATTGCGCCACAAATCCACGCTGCCGGAAGTCGAAACGCTCCGCGAGCGCAAGGCTCGCTCCATGTACAATTGCTCTTGGGAGCGCTGCAGCGCCGCAGACCGGGACATGGTATTTCAAATCCCGGCTTCCCTCTTTGCGATTTGGACCCCTGCGAACTTATCCTCATTAGATATACAAATCAATCATGGAGCGGAGCGGGTCCCCAAACGCCACCTTCAGCGCGTTGAGTGAACTGCTTCCATACGTTTCGATGGCGATTTGGGCACTCACGTCAGTAATGGTGGCCTTGAGATGCAGCGTAGACGGATTAGGAGCACTGCTCATTGTTGTTGGATGTCTGGTTGGGCAATTTCTGGGGTGGAAATGTACCGCATGGATTTTGGCGTTTAGGAGTGAGAGTCTGTATACTGGAAGAGGCGCAATGTGGGGGGAATTGGGCGTGATATTGGCGACAATTGCTGGTGGACGGATCGGAAGAATAGTTGGCGGGTATATCTGCTAGTAGCTTGTGATGCACGCGGATGGACTATTGCAGTACGACCGTAAACCACAGTAAGATATTGAGATGCATTGGGTAGTAGTAAGACCACCGCAAGTATCAAATGCTACGGGACCAGAGCCTCAGAAAGTATGATCGCGACGGTGCTGGAAGAATCGAGGCTTGTCGACGTTCGAATCGATGGCGCTATCTGTGCGGGTACGACGGTGCATACTGGCCCGCACCGGAACGCCCTCCTGCCCCTGCTGCTGCGGCGGCCGCCATTGTTGCTGTTGCTCATGCTGCTCCAAGCGCTCGAGATACCTGGTATTGGTGAACAATGCTCCATTGCCCCACGGTTTTTCAGATAGTACGGCAAGAGGGGAGGTTTGGGGTTAGAAGGCCTCGGGTGCGACTTGATTTAGATTCAAGAGCACGAACCTCATCTTCACTCGCTTCCACGGCGCCGAAACGATGCTCGAAAACAGCAACCATGCAACAGGCACCCACAAGCGCTTCATCGCCCTGCTCAAGATGCTGGCTCGGCTGGCCGCAACAGCACTGCAGACTTCTTCCGTGTCGTACATGCCCCAGTGCCCGTCAAGCAGAGGCAGAATAAGCACGCCAAACAAATCGTTCCAGAAAAAGTACTCGATGTCCGCCATGGGGCAGTTGAGCGCAACAAGGTGGCGTGCGATGCCGTCGATTTCGTCAGCAGTGAGTTCAGTGTCAAGGAGCAGGTCGGAAAGGATGTCGCACAGTGCGCGCTCGGTCGAGGAGAGTTGGACGTTGGCCATGGTGAGTGAATTCGTTGTCCGGAAGAGGCGAGAGAGAAAGAGAGTGAGTGGGAACGAAAGAAACCAGAGGAGGACGCTAGATTTGTAGTAAGCCAAGACAGTCCAAGTTTGGAACCAACGATCAAGAATTAAGATTCTTAGGGAAAGCAGGCCAATCACAGCAGTTGCATCGCAAGCCAAATGATCATTCTCGAATTCATCTGGTTTTGATTGGTTCCCAACGATCGGATTCATGGTTTGAGAGAGCGCGAAAAGTGAACCAGTCACTCAGCTCACACTGAACCCATGTGAGCAGAATCCTTAATCCTTACCGCGTTGTCTGTCTTAGACACGAAAAACGATTGTAGCAAACACCTCTCGCTATAAGCGAGATGAACAAGACGACGTTCGGTAGATAGACTAACTCACTTCATTATATATTCACTCCTTTCTAGTCCAATGGCGGCGAACTCCGAGCTACCAATGTCCATGATCCTCCAGTGGACATCGTTCCTCAAGTTGTGCAGCTATAATATTCTCAGAGCCAATTTTTATTCAACATTGTTCAGCCACATGGCGTCAACTTTGGCATGTGGCCGCCCACAGCGCACGCAACCTCTCGTCACAATGGCTATACAGGCGTTCAGCGCTTTCGGGATTTCCTGTGGTAGGGAGTCCGAGGCGAAGGAGAAGAGGGGCGGGGTGGCGGCGAGTCGAAGAGGTGAAGAAACAGAAAGGTGATGACGGAGAGTCTATTGAGCGTACGATGTCATGATGCCGGTGACGAGATCTGACATGTAAGACAAAATCTGCGATAACGGCCGGGGTATGTACACACTAAGGCCATTTCGCATGTCGCAAAGCGGGCGAGTACATCTGATATTGAATGCCAGATGGTTCGTGCTCCCACTGCCTTTGTATCAATTCGGCCCGCGCTGCATTTAAAACTCAACGTGCCGCTCCACCACCACCCAGTGTTCCGCCCGCAGGCATGCGCGTAAAGCCAAGCCCTCTGATGTATATCGGCTCCGCTGCTCCGCTGCTCCGCTCCTCCCTCATTCTGTTTTTATTCAGGTTCCGCCCGCGATGCGGAAGCGACGATGCGCGCCGGAGCCACAAGCAGGTCGGTTGGTGTAGCTCCAGGAAGGCGGGCGAGGTGGTTGGACGTGGTGGTGCTGAGCAGCAGAGCACACCCACCCGTTTGTCGCTGTTCGGAGTATTGGCACGGCGCGCCGAATCTGTCAGTTTAGTTGGCAGTATATCTACATCTTCATGGAGGCGCGAGAAAGCTATGTCATCGTCGGTCCGAGCGGTGTCGCGTGCCGCCGGTTCATCGCTCGCCGGCGCGTGGAGGCATAAAGATCCGTGGAAAGAGTCGAGATGGGATCCGGGGCACCCGTCGATGGGACGCTGTTCGGTGCGGTCGATGATGAAGATTGCGCCGTTGGCCAGGGCGGGCAGTCGTGAGATTTAGGTTTGGCGCAGGGACGTATGCCAAGCTCCCAAGTCCGCTATGTCCGTCCGCTATGTCCGTCCGCTGTTGCTCTGTCGCGCGACAGGACGGAAGATAAATTTTGCGGGGCCCCGGACGCCCCTTTTGCACTTCACCGGCACCTGAACATCACCATCCATCACACCGGGGCCCACCAGTTCCAGCTTTTATAGTCCAACCATGGCGCGGCTCAGCATGCCCGCCATCGTCGCCGCTGTGGCTGGCGCCTTCGTCCTCTTTGTAGCCAAAATGATGGCTAACCGACAGCACGTAAAGAGGCTGCAAAAGTCTGGCGCGGTACGTCAACCTCTGGGTGCACCCACAGAGGTCAGTCTGATGATGATTGTAAGCCCATGCCGAAACACCACCCTGTGTTCGGCCATTTCATCGCGCTAAAACAGACCATCCAAGCACTACCGCGGAACACGGTCATGCACGTGGTAGTACGGCGACTAGCTGAGTCCTTTCCCGGCGGCGTCTTCTATCTTAACTTGTGGCCTTTCAACGATCCCATCCTGGTAGTCGCGAACCCGCATGTTGCATCCCAAGTAGAAGCCACTTTCCTCAACAAGCCCGCCAACATATGCGCCACTCTGGAGGTCATCAACGGCGGGCCATCACTAATAACGATGCATGGAAGCACATGGAAAACTTGGCGGGCGCTCTTCAATCCGGGCTTCGCTGCTGGCTACATGACAGGACTTGCGCCAGCTATAGCAGACGAGGTCGCCGTCTTCTGCAAACTGCTGCAAGACCGCGCCAACGAGGACGTCGTGTTCCCTTTGGAAGAGCATACCCTGCGGCTCACATTCGACGTCATTGCACGCGTCACCTTGTAAGCTCCGGACATGACGCGCTCGCAGTGAAGTTCAACCGCTAAGGCAGACCCAGCGGCGCGCGTCTCCATTACCAGACCCAGGGAAGTTCTCTAGCGGACTGCCTCCGGAGACAGGTCTACTGGACTCCATTCGGAACCACCTTCAATCCGATCCGCCGCTATCTCAGTCCGCGTCCCTTGGTCCAGAAATACAACAGCTACCGCATGGACCAGTACCTGGACAAGGAGATTTACAAACGATTCGAAGAACTGGCTAGCTCTCGCGGCACGTTGCCGGGGGAGTCTCGCTTGCAGTCGAGGTCTATCATCGCGTTGGCCATGGATCGATACCTGGAGGACGTCAAGGACAAAGACGAAGTATCCAAGTCGGCCTTCAAGCACCTCGCGAAGCCTCAACTCCGCTTGTTCCTGTACGCCGGCCACGACACCACAAGCAGCACATTACTGTACAGCTACCTGCTCCTTTCCCGGAACCCAGACGCCATGGAAAAAGTCCGCGCAGAACACGACAGAGTATTCGGGTCCGACTTCTCCATCGACAACCTGCGCCAAGTCATCACCAACGATCCCACACTCCCGAACCAGATCCCATACACGTTAGCAGTGATCAAAGAGGTCCTCCGCCTCTTCCCGCCCGCTGGCAGCATCCGCGCCGGCCGCCCCGATTTCTTCCTCGCCGACGAGACCGGCCAGCAGTACCCCACCGAGGGCTGCCACATCTGGACGCTCAGCCTCGCGCTGCACCACAACCCCGCCGTGTTCGCGCAACCCGAGGCCTTCTTCCCCGAGCGCTGGCTCGTCGATGCCAACCACGCCCTGCATCCGCCGAAAGGCGCATGGCGGGCCTTCGAGTGGGGACCCCGCGCCTGCATCGGCCAGACGCTCGCGCTGCTCGAGCTCAAAGTCGCCTTGGTTATGACGGCGCGGCTGTTCGACATTGCGCCTGCGTACGACGAGTGGGATGCAAAGTATCCGAATCTGAGGGGGAAGGGGGGTGTTAAGACGGTCGATGGGAACCGCGCGTATCAGGCGGAGATGGGGGGTGGCGGTGCGCATCCGGTCGATGGCTTTCCGGTGAGGATAAAGCTCCGGAAGTGATGACGAGGCAATGGGAAGTGGAAGCAGTCTGGAAAAGTAGATGTTGTATGCATAGGTTCATTGGGTTTGTTTCTTTTCCGCTCCCTGTCACGGGTTGGCCGGCCGGCTGGAGAGTAGATGAGAGATACTGAATCAACTAATTGCAGGAAAATGGAATAGCATCGACATCGAATTGGATCGACCAACCGAGACGCACGCATTCTAGACTACCACTCAGCTCGGTTATTTTGTTTGCCTCGTAGTATCTTGCTGTTTGAAATGAACACGGCGCTGCGGAGAAATTGCTGCGGATCGGATCGATTTCAATATCAATGTCTAACTAGCTTGACTCACCTCGTATTCTGATGCTGCAGTTGTGCTTCATCGACGTACCAAACGCTCAGGGGTCTTCTGCGCCGTCTTCGAGGTTTCCGGCGACGACACGTGTAGACCTCGACTCGAGCTCGGGGCTGCAGATTGACGTACACTGGAAGAGCAGAGTGTCCACGGCGGCATCCTTAGACACAAGCGAAACACGAAGTCACGGATGACACGGATGGACGAAGATATGTCCAGGCCTGAGCAGTGATTTACAGGGACGGATCGGATCGACTCCGGATCGATCCAGATTATCCATAGATTATCCAAGGAGCCAGAAGTAGTTAGTAATCATCAATCTATACCCAAATAAGGCGTGCCGTGAATGTTCTAGTTCTAAGTGCGGCTCCCCACTTGATACTCCGGATAGCGGATTTCAACTACATCTTATCTCCGCACCTACGCCCACTGCCTCAATACATGAGATTAAGTTGCCCAATTCACTCAGGCCTTTTTTGATGGCTAGAAAACAACCCAACTAACACTCTCGCACGCCTGTTAGGTCGCGGCGCAGTGCTGCCGCCGCTGCGACGCCTTCTAGCAGCCAGGAACTGGCTATACTCGATGACGCGGATACCGACGCACTCCTTACCGAACTCGATTCCGCTGACGTCCTTGTACCTACGCAGTATCAGCAAACAAACAAGGATAGCGTAGAGGTGCTATTAGACGGGCAGCCTGTTTTTCAAGCGCCTTTTAATTATACCTGGCTGCGATGGAGCGATCTAGCTTTAGATAGCTGTCGTTAGATAGCTGCTCTATAGCTAAGCGACGTGGCCGTATAGAAGAGGCTACGGTTGAAGCTTACCTTTGCCTCAACAATTGAGGCAACTTAGGCCTTATATCTATTAGAGATCACGACGCTTAGTTACGCGGAGGAGAGGACGCAGAGATGTCAACTATTACGGAATACTAGCGAGAGTATATACCGTGTCCGTGCACCCAATGCACGGATTCAGCCAATGCACGCCGAACACCAAACACGTCAAAACTCCCTAATCTTCAACACGCGACAACTCCACCACTATGGACCCTATTTAGGCTGCAATTGATAAAATCGAATCGCGAGAACTAGGAGAAGATTTCTTATATACAGAAATTGCTACTAGACGTAGTGTCAATCGTAGTACACTATCGCGAAGACACTAAGGTGTTACAGAGTCACGTGCAGCTACTGCAAACAATCAACAAAAGCTTAACTTACAGCAAAAGAAAGAGCTTGTGCGATATATTAAAGAACTTACAAAGAGACATAACGTAAACCACCAGTAACCCGGCCAAACCAGTAACCCGGCCAAACCAGTAACCCGGCCAAAAATGCTTGGCACAACCAACTCATCTCAAAGAACATCAAATTAATCGCTATCGAACAAGGAACCTGCGTACGTCGTGCTAGCTTTAGATTCAGAAGCTTCTTCTGTATCCTTTTGGCAGGTTCGGGCATTGTGCCCTGTATCACCACAGTTTCTACAGCGCTGTAGAGCTGGTTGTGCTCTTTCTTGACCCTCTCTACTACGCGCTTTCTTTGATAGCTGAGGCGCTGTAGACGCTTCAGCAGCTACTTGCGCTGATCCGTTACTGTACTCCATTGTACCGCCATGCTGAATCCGCTTCCGTTTGCGCGATTTCCGCTTGGTTATCTCTGCTAATTGATCTTCAAGCTCCTTTTTTTGGTGGTCCTTGAGCGCGTTCTGATGCAGCATTAATTCAGCTCTTTTTACAAGCTGAGAGAAGCCACTCTGCGCTAAAGTAAGCGATCTAGTAATAGAATCGCGTACTAGCTTTGATTGCGATCCAAATTCGAGTGTATTGCTTGGAGTCTTTGACTGCCACGGCGTCTCTAGTGCGGGGGGTAGTAGCGGGGTACGCAGCCGTACTTCAAGACGACCAAGGACTACCTGCGCGTTGATAGGGACTAGCCTTGAAGCCTCAAAGGCTTTCTTGCAGTTCTTTGTTGTAAACACCTCAAAAAACGCGTCTCTAAAGGCTAGCAAGAAGCCTTCTTTGTTGATATAGAAGACGCGCCGGCGCGCTAAGTCTTGAACGCGTTGAGAGTACTTCAGCTTCAGCGGCGAGAAGCAGACCACATCTAGCAGCTGAAGGATATAAGATAAATAGGCCGGCATGCAGAGCGTGAGAATCTTGTTCTCAAGGCAATAGTCTTTGAAATCCTGAGATTGGTGGCTCTCATGGCCGTCTAAAATGAGCAGCCGATACCCCCCTACCTAACGCGCCTTTGTATGCGCGTCAAAGTGCTTCAACTACTTAAAACCAAGAGCGTTGTTTGTCTAGCCGTTCTTAGAGACTAAGAGCTTCTAATTGCTAGGTATAAAGTTCTCCTCGTACTATGCTAAGATGTAAACGCGCTTTTTGTAGATAATAAACGGCAGGATCGCGTACCCTGCGGCGCAAATGCTCTAGATAACTGTTACCTACTCTCGATCGCCTAGCTGGATAAGATTAGGTTGAGTACATTTCTAAGAGCTTGTAACGACTTTTATAGAGCCAATTACGCCTATCTAGAAGCTAGTCTTGTTAAAGTTGTGCACGTCGTCGTTGTAGACGCTGTACTTGGCTTTAGTGTCCTCTACTAGCTTGAACTACGCGCCAATTATTTCTAGATTCTTTTGGAGTATTCTCTGCCTATCCTTGGCTCGATTAAAAGCTATTTTGAGCTTAGATAAACGCGTTACGAAGCGCGCAGGCTAGTTCTTGCCTACTAGCCTGCTACTACGCTCGCCTAGCAGTTTATCAGCTATATTAGCTACTTTAGATAGAAAAAGCGCAAATTCTTGCGCGTTAAGGTTAAGAATGTATTAGACAATTGTTTTTTCTTTAGTGCTTGTAAGTTTACGAAGAGTAGACGTAGTTTTTAAGCTAAAAAGTGTTTCTTTATTGCGTTTAGCAAGTCGACGGTGATTAACAGTAAAAAACTATGCAGCTACGCAAAGGCTTTAGAATTTGCTAGCTCTAAAAGCTTTAAGAGTAAAAAGAAGTTTGCTTTTGTGTTTACGTAATTGCGCGTTCGTAGGTGTAAGCATAGTAAAAGCAAGTTAGTATTCGTAGTCTTAGCGTTTTTTAGCTAGGTTACTAGTTTAGCTAGGTTACTAGTAGTTTACGTTATACTTTCTATAAAAAAAATAGTAACGTACTCTACAAGCAAGTAGGCTACACGAGCGAGTAAGCTACTTGCGCTAAAACTCTACTAAAACTCCCTCAACAACGCGATGCCTTAACAAGAAAACTAGTTACTAGCTCTAAAGAAAGCTCGATTGCAGCTTGCGCTTTAAGCTATCGAAAGAAATGCGAATCTCTTTTAGCAACGCGCTGCAGCAATCTACAATGTACTTCGAAACACTTTAAAGCGTTAACGCGCTAACGTACCTTACGAGTTAGTAGATTACACGAGTTCGTAGATTACTTTTGCCAAGCTCCTACTAACTCTACCTATGCACGCGATGCTTTAACAACAACACTAGGTAGAGCCTTCTACAGAACGTTAGATACAAACTGCCTTTTAGGCTCTTAAACAAGACGCGACACTTTCTTAGCAACGCGCTGCAGCTATCTACAACGTCGCTTAATTATTACTAAGCTGCTAACGCGTAGGATAGACTCTACAAGTAGATTGCTAGCTTAAATCAAAGAATCTATTCTAGAGCGCGACTTGCACTTAGCTCTAAGTAGAAGCTAGCTAGGAACTAGATCTACGCGTACGCGCGTGCATATCTCATTACACTCTCTCTAAGTAGATTGAACTTTAAGGTATTAGTAAAAGTACATTTCTACGCTTAGATTAAGCTGTAATTTAGACTCGTTACTTAGTGCGCTGCGCTGTACTGTTGCTAGAATTTGCATTAAAATCGTACACGTAGTTGTAGTGCTTAAAGTTAAAATTATAAAGCTTAGTAAAGCAACGCGGTAGAAAGAAACGTAGGTATAATGTTACGCAACTGTAACACAAACAACAAACGCAGTTCGCGCAAGCAGCGTGTTTGCACTGCAAAGGCAAAAAATAGATAGATTTGTAGCTAGTAAATAATACAAGCAGCATTTACACGACGCGCGATTTGCAACGCGCAACTTGCACTTGTTGCAAAATTTATCAACTTGTATCTGTCAACGCGCATCTACGCTATAGCAAAGACAAACGTTAAGCTGCAGTATTTTGAGCATCTCGCAGCGTACTCTATAGCTATCTGCAAAGAGTGCAGGCATAGCGTGCTACCTAGACATATTAAAAGTTACCTGCAACGCGCGCATAAGGTTAAGCAGAAGCAGGCTAAAGATATAGCAAAGAGAGTGCGCAGCTAGCTAGGGCTAGTAGAGTATGCTAGCGAGATTTGAGTGCCTAGCTAGGTCGTTGCGCTGCTTAGCCAATTGCTAGTATATCTAGACAGGTTATTATGCTAGCTAGACGCAGCCCGTTGTTACAAAGTGCTAAAGAGCGTTAAGGCAATAAAGAATTATTAGTAAGAAGTGCACGATTGGTTAGTAAAAAGCAAAGGCAGCTATCTTAGTCTAGCAGCGCAGAAAGAGATACAGCTACGCGTCGACGAAAGCTGCCGACGCGTACACTGCCAGCGGCTGCTCGTTTAAGGCCTAGGATCGCAGTACTTCGAGGTGCAGCCGCCCAACGACGACGACCTAGGAGTAGTACCCATCGACGGCGAGGCAGCGTGGGCGCGCGTAGGCGAGGCAATGGCTAAGGCGTAAGAGAGAGTAGAGAAGCGAGCGATCAGCACCATCTAGGCGGGCGAGCGCGATGAGGTTAACTCGTAGGTAGATCAGACGCAGTGGCTGCCGTACCTAGTAGGCATGGAGCGAGCGGATCTGCTAGCGTGTATCAAGGAGCTAGTAGCTAAGCCGGATTCAAGAAGCGACAACGAGGCCGAGCCGGTAGAGGCAGCGATCTGGGCGGCCATAGACGGGCTCATGCGCTTCAGCTAGGCGTTAGTAATTGAGCGCGTCGGCGTGTTCGTGCAGCTAAAGGCAATTTGTATTAAAAAGCACTAGACGCGGTACCAGCCGCTGCAGCTGTATATAGACAAGAAGGCAATTGTCAAGCACACGCGGCCGTAGCAGCAGGTGTTAATGTTTTTCGCGCGCACATAGAAAGAGCACGCATGGAAAAGCTCGTAGTACTAGTTTAGGCAGCAGCAGCGCGAGGCATAGAAAACGTTAGTCTACGAAGCAGAAAAAGCAGCAGAAGAAAAAGCAGAAGAGAGAGAAAACAAAGCAAACAAGCAGATAAACGAGAAAGCAGACAATAAGCTAAAAACAAACGAAGAAATAGAAGTTAACGAAACGAATTAGGCAATAGAGGTAGCACTTGATTAAAGCGCTGCAAGCGCTAAGCTAGAGAAGTTATCTAAAATCTAGAAAGCGTGTCTAGATTTTTGCATCGCGTTGCTAGACTACTGCATTACTCGCTAAGAGTACGACAGCTCGTTAGTGTGCGCGCTAGCAGTGCTAGGCGTTAAAGAGAAAAGCTAAAAAAAGCTAGAATAGTATTCGCCGATTTTGTTAGCCGTAATTAAAACAGTACGGTTTATAGTAGTGCAGCAGAAGCTAGAGCTATTAGGTGCAAATCTAGCAGATCCGCAAAATAGTAACGAGAAAATAAACAATTTTGACAACAGCGCGTACGAAAGCGGCTTTAGCGCTAGCTTACGCTGCTGCTTAAAAAGTTGTTTGCAGCTTGTACAGTAGATAATAGACTAGTTTATAGTGCGCAGCAGCTACGGGCTAATGTAGTAGATGCTAAACTTGCAAACGTATAAGCTAAAGATTTATTACAATACTACAGCGCGCAGGCACGTAGAGTAAACTAGCAATAAGCTGCTATACAAAAAGCTGCACTTTAGCATAGCCTAGTTTTGCAGCATAGTTTACAAGCTAGCAAGCAAAAGCTAGCAGCTGTTAACGAAGAAGCTGTTGTTTAGCAAAGCTACGCTTGTACTTGCCGTGCTATAAAAGAGCATACGCAATAACCTAACTAACGAGCAGCTAAAATAAAACTTTTTAAAAGACTAGCGCACACAAATGCTCGTTGACGGCGAGCAGTAGCTATTTAAGCGAGTAAAGCAAAAAGCTAGCATTCGTAGCTAGTTTATAAAGCTTAAAAGCTAGTTAGAAGTAAACTAGCAAGCAGTAAAGCAGTACATAAATCGAGTAGTTAAGTTCTGCAAAAAGCTAGCGGTATTAATGCATATTAGCAGCGGGCAGCTAGCGCAAAAGCTAGAAATATTAAGCGTGCAGCATAGCAACACAGTGCAAAGCAGCTATTGCAACGTATTTATTAAAAACAGCATAGTAGTGTTCGTAACGCGGTACTACAAAAGCTACAACGTTAGTAGCAACGTTAAAATTATCTACTAGTATCTACTACGTAAAGTAAGCGAGCTAGTAGTGTAGTATATGTAGCTAGTGCTACCGTTCTAGCAGCAGCTCAAAGCGTTAGTGTAGAAGAAAAAAGCAGTAGCGTTTTACATGTAGCTAGCTAACTCTAGCAGCTGCAAATAAACAATAGATTAACTTCGCAAAGCGTTAAAGCGCGAGAGCCGAATTGCTATAAGCTAAAAATAAACGTTTGCTAGGTACCGCGAGATAGCGATTAGCATTAGCTAGCGATATTTGCGTAGATCTACTACGTTCTAAGCTAAAAAAAAAGAAAAAAAAAAGAAAAACGAAGATACGGCAGAAGCGTTTATTGCTAATAAGTAAGCGAGCTATACGTCGCACGTCGCTAGGCTAGTGTACGCGCGAAAAATTATAAAGCAAGCTAGCGCCGTAGCTAACAAGCAGCAGCAATTTCAAGCATCTAGCACTAATTAGCATCGATTTTTAGGCTTCTAGCTAGACGTTAACTAGAGCGAAAAAAGCAGAAAGCAAAAGCAAGCGCCGTTTGAAAGCGAAGCGGACGAGGCAAAAATCGATTAATAGCAGCAGCTAAAGAAAATAGACAGCAGCAAGCAGCTTAAGCGGATAATAAGCAACAAAGCCAAGTTTCGTAGCGTGCAAAAAAAAGCTATTAACGCTATTATAGCAGGCGAGAGCTTTGTCGTAGCCGTAATGCTTACTAGCGAAAGCAAAAGCTTGTTGTTTATGTTGCTAGCGTTTGCAAAGCAAAGCAGCACTACTATTATTGTCGTGCTGTTAATCGCGTTACGCAGCAATATAAAGCAGCGATGCTAGAAGCTAGAAATATCGTGTGTAAAGTAGAAAAGCTGCTACTTGCTTAACGCTACTGCCGTAGTGTTAGTAACGCTTAAGTTAGTAGTAAAAAAAGCGTTTACTACGTTTTTAAACCGGCTTTAAGCAACGCAGCAGCTAGATTAAATTGTTATCGACAAGTGCTATATCGTGTTAAATTAGTAGTACACGTTTTGCAAGCAAATGCAGTAGCTAAGCAAGCTAGTAGCTGCGAAAACGCAGATAGTTATGTTAACAGCAACGTTGCTACTAAGTAAAAAAAACGAGTTATTCTAGCGAATGCATTTTAAACGAAATTAGGTAAAAATGTTTAGAGCGCTAACAGCGTAGACTAACATAGCGTATCGCATAGTTAAGCTAGGCAAGAAAGCGAAAAAGCAAAAAGCAAAGGCTATAGTGTTAAAAGCTGTAAAGCAGAAGCTGCGCAAGTATAAAATAAGCAAAATTATCGTGTACAGCAACTTAGTGCCTAAGGTTAAAGCGTTAGCAGCTAAGCTTGAATGCTAGGCGTATTACTACTACGTAGTTAGCAAAGCAAGCATGTTAAAAAAGTTTATAGCTAGCTAACAGCGTATTATTATTACTACTAGCGCATTAAGCACAGGCGTTAACGTGCTTAACATTTAGTGCATTGTTTACATTAACTAGCTGTTTAGCGTGTTAGAGTACGCGCAGAAGAGTAGTAGAGCTAAGCAAAACAAACTGCTAAGCAAAGCAATTACGATTGTACAAGAAAGCAATTAACAAGTAGCTACTAACGCGCAAAGCGAAGCAAAGCAAGCGTTAGTACAATTGTATATAAAAGAAAGTAGCAGCGTACAGTGCTAAAAAGTAGTGTTAGACAAATATCTAAACTAGCAAGAAGCAAAGCGAGTAAAATGCAAAAAAAAAGAAAAAAAGTGTAACGTTTGTCAAAGAGAAGAAGCAAAAAAGCGAATAAATAAAAGCAAAGAAAAAAACAGCGAGAATCCTAGCGAGGTTAAAAAAATAGAAGCGAAAGAAAGCGTAGGCAAAAGCGAAGAAAAGAATGAAAAAAAAAAAAAGCAAAGAACGTTTGAGCAGCAGCAGCGAAAGCAACAAAGCTTACACTAAACGTTAATCTAGCAGCAACAGCACGAGTTTAAGAACGTTAAGTAGCTGCGCAGGTAGTTAGCGCAGTAAGCGAGCTAGTGCGAGATATGCAAAGTAGTAGGTAATAAGTACAGCAACTACGACGTGTAGCAATGTAAGCAAGCAAAAAGCACACAAGTCAACAAAAGTATTACAGCAATAAAAAAAAAAATTAAGTTTAAGAATTATTTTAGGTGTTTTTGGTGCGAGGTGCTGCAAGAGATATGCTATTAGTAAAGAAGTTAGGTTTAGAGTTAGAGTTAGAGTTAGAGTTAGAGTTAGAGTTAGAGTTAGAGTTAGAGTTAGAGTTAGAGTTATATGTAAAGTAAAATAATTCGATTGAATTTAGTTTTTTTGCAAAGAAAAGTTGTTGAAATGCTTTAGTTCGCAAGACACTTTTCGTTTCTTGTTGTATCTATAGAAAGAAACTTATTAGAAGTAAAAAAAAAGCTGTTTATATACATTAGAATTAGAGAGAAGTTCTTTTAAGTTGTTTACTTGCTGCGCTGTTAGAAGCTTAGGTTTCTAGCTGCTGCCTAGCCTTTGCAAAAGCTAAGTGCGAGTAGAGAAACTAAAACAATGCAAAACGTTGTGCTATAGAACGAGCAGTTTTAAAAGTCTATTAGTAATTTAGTAGGTACTAGAGTTACTTAGAGTTTGAGTTAGAGTTAGCGCTTTAGCGCTAGGCTTTTACCCAAATCTTCTATTTCTAGAAACCGCAATAGTTAACTTAGATCAAAACAATACTTTTATATTACTAACAGACTTTTCCTACAAGCTAGCAGCTTTTTTTTGAAACAAGTTGTTTTTACGCGTAGTTGTTTGCTGCGCAAGTGTTTTTTTAGATTTCTAAGCGTTCGCGCCGTTGCTAGCACTTTTATTTATCTATTTAAGTACTTTACAAGCGCAGCAGTTGTTTTGCTGCTTTTTAGAGTTTTTGAATTGCAAAGGCAACGCTACTTTGCAACGCTTTCTCTTTAAGAAAAGTATAACACTTAAAAAAGCATGCGAAGTAGTGAAACTAGCAAGAGCAGCAACAAGTTTTACAAGTTTTACATTTTAAACCTAACTTAACCTTTGCAACGTACTTCCTTTAGAAAAAGCGCATGCAGAAAAAGAGAAAAAAGCGAGAATGCTATGCGCTAAAGCTGCAACTGCTTGTTACTACAGCTTAGAGCAGAAAGTAGAATAATCTAGTATCTAAAAAAAACACATTTACTAACAGCTTTTTAATGTTAGTTTTTTTGATTTCTTTGTAAAGAATGCTTTGATTTACTGCTTAAACGAGGTTCTACATAGATCTAGTCCGTTTTTTAGCAACGATACACTGCGGTAGGTATAGTAAGTCTAAAAGTTTAGCTTAAACTTATTTCAATCGCATGTCGTTTTAGATAGCGAAGGAAAAAACTTAGTCCTATACAAGGTTGTATTTAGAAACGGCAATAATTGCATTACGCGCAACTCTAGTTTCTAGCCTAAAACTTAGAAAGTACAATTGCTATTGAACCTGCTGTTTCTAGAAGTGCAACACTTGTTTTAGCTAGCTGCGTACTTAAAGCCTCGACATAAATGTCGCTTTCTATGTTAGAAAGTATATTTTCTTGTAGCATATTGCGCGGATCTAGCAAAGCTCGCTTTTAACCAACTTTTTTTTAACCGAAAAAAAGTAGAAGCTTGCCTATAGGAGGTATTGATAGTAGTTTAGCATTTTGTTAAAAAGTGCGAAATACACTGCTGCTAACTCGAGGTGCGTATAAAAGCGTACGTTAAAAAACAAAAGTTCGTAAGCAAAGTGCGTTTACAGAATTTGCAAGCCTAGAACGCGAATAGCTTCGAAAGCCTCGTCGAGTAGGTTAAAGACGAGAATATTATCAATATACTAGTAGTAAAACCGAGGCGTATGTTGATAAAAGTATAGCTATTTGTAATAGGCTATAAAGAAATTTGCAAAGACAGAAGCGCAATGTAACTCTATTAAAACCTCGTTTACTTAGCAAACTAATTTAGACTCAATCTAAAATAGCGCTTCGTGCCAAATAAAATTGAAAGCTTTGAAAATCTAGTCTTTAGTTTGCTTATTATACTAGTTGCTGTTTTCAAAAATAAATCGAAAAGCATGCACGAAATTTCTTTAGCAGATATTTGTATACATGCTTGCAACGTTGCTAGTGTGCAGTCGCACAGAAGTTGTGTTGCTACTATTAAAAACTACAACTTTTAAACACAGATTCTAGCTGCTTTCGCATATCTACGAGAAAAAGCGTTAGACCGGTAGTAGCATAGCGTGTAGTATTCTGCCTAAAGGTTTCAACACATAGAAATGCATTGGTACAATAAGCTTAATTTTCTATAAGCTTTTGTAAATCTTAGAGATGCTATAGAGAATTAAGATTGCTTTATTCGCATAAGCTAAACGCTAAAAACGTAATACTCGCTTCGTGTCTAGATGCGGGTAATATAAGCCGTTCTAACGCACGCAAAAAAGTTGTTGCTTAAAGTGTTAAACAGCACTTTAATAAAAATTAACAAACTCTACTTGTTCTTAGTGCTAAATTTGAATTTGTGGTATGTAAAAAAAAGCATTTACTTGTGTCTTGTACTACTTACAAGTAACAACTAAAACTCTAAAGTTTTTGTTAGTAATTAGTGCTAAAAGCTAAGCTTCTAATAGCTAATCTCGCAGATTTTTCGAAGAAACTACGACTCGAAAGAAAGCGTTGTTTCTAGAGTTAAGTTAAGGTATAGGTCGCTTGTAAAGCGCACAGCGCAAGGCTTTTCTTTTAACTCAAATGCCGTTTGCAAACTAATCGTCGTTAATGCCTGTGTTCTAGCTAGTTGATAGATACAAAATAAATTCCTGCTAGCTAGGCAGTACGTTTGTACCGTTGCTCTAAAAATGCGTTATAAAACGGCACTTTTAACTTAGTTGTTCAAACTAGTCTAGCGCTACTTGTTGAGAAAGCAGCTTAAAAAACAAAAACTTTAGATTTACGCTAAGCGTGTACTTAATGTCTATAAAAAGTTTAACACTATTAAGCTTGTGTACACTTAAGCGCTAGTTTATCAACGTTTCAAACTAGTGCGCAAGCTAGGTGCGCTAGATGTACATTATTTAAAATAAAAAATTCTAAAGTTCGAAGAACTCTAAGGGCAGCGCGCTGTTTGCATGTAGCAATAGTGCATTTAGCGCTTTTTCTACTGCTTCTTAGAAGAAGCGCTGCGTTTTTTGTTGCTTTCTTAGCAGCGCTTCGACACCTTAGCAGTGTTTTTCGTCTAGTTTTTGGTCTTCGAGAAACTAGCTTTTTTTTGACCTTTTCTCAATTTCGGCTTAGCGCGCTTATTCTGCGTGATTAGGGTTAGGGTTTAGGGTTAGGGTTAGGGTTAGGGTTAGGGGTTAGGGTTAGGGTTAGGGTTAGGGTTAGGGTTAGGGTTAGGGTTAGGGTTAGGGTTAGGGTTAGGGTTAGGTTAGGGTT